>CAMRHE010000354.1:0-1482500 GCA_947044405.1 Leptodactylus fallax
CATTTCTTGCGAACCAAACGAGAACCAGCCAGAAACTAAAAAATCTTCATACGATCCGGAACTCGGTGAGGCTTCTATCTGTCTCACAACACATTTTTACAACAGGCAAAACCATGACTTTGCTGGAGATGAAACTACTTATCTATTTCCTGCAACTCCAAAAAAGTTCCTTCGACCTTGGGAAGGAACCGTTCAAAACGGAACCAAAGAAAAGATGCCGTGACCCGGATTTGAACCGGGGTTGCTGCGGCCACAACACAGAGTACTAACCACTATAAGATCACGGCAACACTCCCGAGCCAGGTAGGACGAACCTACAATCTTCTGATCCGTAGTCAGACGCGTTATCCATTGCGCCACTGGCCCTGCTGAAGCTGCCACAGGTAACCCTGCGTCACAGTTCTGAAGCGCTGTAAGTCCTGAAACAGGGTACCCTTGCCATAAGTGCCTTCCATTTCTTGCAAAGCAAATGGGAAGCGGCCAGAGACTAGGTATTTTCATACCATCTGGAATTCATGCGGGTTTCTTTTCCTCTCACTACACCTTTTGCCAACAGGCGGATCCACCACTTTGCAGACAGGAGCCATCCAAAGCAAAGAGAAGACAAAATCAGGCAGGAGATGAAATTTCTTGTCTATTTCCTGCAAATCCAAGAAGATTCTTCAACCTTGGGCAAAAACAGTTAAAGGGAGTCGGTCGCCAGAAGCCAACCTATCAACCTAGCCCCAAAGAGGCTAGGGTCACCTCAATCAGACAACGTATTCCCAACTAACCACGACTTTGCAGACAGGAGCCATGGAAAGCAAAGAGAAGACGAAATCAGGCAGGAGGTGATATTTCTTGTCTATTTCCTGCAAATCCAAGAAGATTCGTCAACCTTGGGGATGAGCGGTCGGTCACCAGAAGCCAACCTATCAACCTAGCTCCGAGGAGAGATAGGCTCGGGTCATCTCAATCAGGCAATCTTTTCCCACTTGTGATTCGGAGCCTCTGTAGCCCAGATGTCGCTGTTCTTGTCAATGTGCAAATCAGCTTTTGGATCAACGAGGGAGTTGCAAGAGCAAGGCCCTCGTTACATATTGACCAAACCACCAGGATCTTGGCAACAGACCCACAAGGGGAAAACACCCTTTGATTCAGGGAAGCCGAAGCAGGTTGATATGCTGAATTCCGGTGACAGACTCCCTATAACAATGAAAATGCCGTAACCCGGATTCGAACCGGGGTTGCTGCGGCCACAACGCAGAGTACTTACCACTATACGATCACGGCAACGCGGCCGAGCCAGGTAGGAGTCGAACCAACAATCTTCTGATCCGTAGTCAGAGGCGTTATCCATTGCGCCACTGGCCCTGCTGAGTCAGCGCCCGCTAATCCTGCCCCAAATTTCTGAAGCCCTGGAAAACCTACAACAGGGTGCCATGGCCATAACTGCCTTCCATTTCTTGCGAACCAAACGAGAACCAGCCAGAAACTAAAAATCTTCATACGATCCGGAACTCGTGTGAGGCTTCTATCTGTCTCACAACACATTTTTACAACAGGCGAAACCATGACTTTGCTGGAGATGAAACTTCTTGTCTATTTCCTGCAACTCCAAAAAGTTCCTTCGACCTTGGGAAGGAACCGTTCAAAACGGAACCAAAGAAAAGATGCCGTGACCCGTTGAACCGGGGTTGCTGCGGCCACAACGCAGAAGTACTAACCACTATACGATCACGGCAACACTCCCGAGCCAGGTAGGAGTCGAACCTACAATCTTCTGATCCGTAGTCAGACGCGTTATCCATTGCGCCACTGGCCCTGCTGAAGCTGCCACAGGTAACCCTGCGTCACAGTTCTGAAGCGCTGTAAGTCCTGAAACAGGGTACCCTTGCCATAAGTGCCTTCCATTTCTTGCAAAGCAAATGGGAAGCGGCCAGAGACTAGGTATTTTCATACCATCTGGAATTCATGCGAGGTTTCTTTTCGTCTCACTACACCTTTTACAACAGGCGGATCCACCACTTTGCAGACAGGAGCCATCCAAAGCAAAGAGAAGACAAAATCAGGCAGGAGATGAAATTTCTTGTCTATTTCCTGCAAATCCAAGAAGATTCTTCAACCTTGGGCAAAAACAGTTAAAGGGAGTCGGTCGCCAGAAGCCAACCTATCAACCTAGCCCCAAAGAGGCTAGGGTCACCTCAATCAGACAACGTATTCCCAACTAACCACGACTTTGCAGACAGGAGCCATGGAAAGCAAAGAGAAGACGAAATCAGGCAGGAGGTGATATTTCTTGTCTATTTCCTGCAAATCCAAGAAGATTCGTCAACCTTGGGGATGAGCGGTCGGTCACCAGAAGCCAACCTATCAACCTAGCTCCGAGGAGAGATAGGCTCGGGTCATCTCAATCAGGCAATCTTTTCCCACTTGTGAATCGGAGCCTCTGTAGCCCAGATGTCGCTGTTCTTGTCAATGTGCAAATCAGCTTTTTGGATCAACGAGGGAGTTGCAAGAGCAAGGCCCTCGTTACATATTGACCAAACCACCAGGATCTTGGCAACAGACCCACAAGGGGAAAACACCCTTTGATTCAGGGAAGCCGAAGCAGGTTGATATGCTGAGTTCCGGTGACAAACTCCCTATAACAATGAAAATGCCGTGACCCGGATTCGAACCGGGGTTGCTGCGGCCACAACGCAGAGTACTTACCACTATACGATCACGGCAACGCGGCCGAGCCAGGTAGGAGTCGAACCTACAATCTTCTGATCCGTAGTCAGAGGCGTTATCCATTGCGCCACTGGCCCTGCTGAGTCAGTGTCCGCTAATCCTGCCCCAAATTTCTGAAGCCCTGGAAAACCTACAACAGGGTGCCATGGCCATAACTGCCTTCCATTTCTTGCGAACCAAACGAGAACCAGCCAGAAACTAAAAATCTTCATACGATCCGGAACTCGTGTGAGGCTTCTATCTGTCTCACAACACATTTTTACAACAGGCAAAACCATGACTTTGCTGGAGATGAAACTTCTTGTCTATTTCCTGCAACTCCAAAAAGTTCCTTCGACCTTGGGAAGGAACCGTTCAAAACGGAACCAAAGAAAAGATGCCGTGACCCAGATTTGAACCGGGGTTGCTGCGGCCACAACACAGAGTACTAACCACTATACGATCACGGCAACACTCCCGAGCCAGGTAGGAGTCGAACCTACAATCTTCTGATCCGTAGTCAGACGCGTTATCCATTGCGCCACTGGCCCTGCTGAAGCTGCCACAGGTAACCCTGCGTCACAGTTCTGAAGCGCTGTAAGTCCTGAAACAGGGTACCCTTGCCATAAGTGCCTTCCATTTCTTGCAAAGCAAATGGGAAGCGGCCAGAGACTAGGTATTTTCATACCATCTGGAATTCATGCGAGGTTTCTTTTCGTCTCACTACACCTTTTTACAACAGGCGGATCCACCACTTTGCAGACAGGAGCCATCCAAAGCAAAGAGAAGACAAAATCAGGCAGGAGATGAAATTTCTTGTCTATTTCCTGCAAATCCAAGAAGATTCTTCAACCTTGGGCAAAAACAGTTAAAGGGAGTCGGTCGCCAGAAGCCAACCTATCAACCTAGCCCCAAAGAGGCTAGGGTCACCTCAATCAGACAACGTATTCCCAACTAACCACGACTTTGCAGACAGGAGCCATCGAAAGCAAAGAGAAGACGAAATCAGGCAGGAGGTGATATTTCTTGTCTATTTCCTGCAAATCCAAGAAGATTCGTCAACCTTGGGGAAGAGCGGTCGGTCACCAGAAGCCAACCTATCAACCTAGCTCCGAGGAGAGATAGGCTCGGGTCATCTCAATCAGGCAATCTTTTCCCACTTGTGAATCGGAGCCTCTGTAGCCCAGATGTCGCTGTTCTTGTCAATGTGCAAATCAGCTTTTTGGATCAACGAGGGAGTTGCAAGAGCAAGGCCCTCGTTACATATTGACCAAACCACCAGGATCTTGGCAACAGACCCACAAGGGGAAAACACCCTTTGATTCAGGGAAGCCGAAGCAGGTTGATATGCTGAGTTCCGGTGACAGACTCCCTATAACAATGAAAATGCCGTGACCCGGACGAACCGGGGTTGCTGCGGCCACAACGCAGAGTACTTACCACTATACGATCACGGCAACGCGGCCGAGCCAGGTAGGAGTCGAACCTCAATCTTCTGATCCGTAGTCAGAGGCGTTATCCATTGCGCCACTGGCCCTGCTGAGTCAGTGTCCGCTAATCCTGCCCCAAATTTCTGAAGCCCTGGAAAACCTACAACAGGGTGCCATGGCCATAACTGCCTTCCATTTCTTGCGAACCAAACGAGAACCAGCCAGAAACTAAAAATCTTCATACGATCCGGAACTCGTGTGAGGCTTCTATCTGTCTCACAACACATTTTTACAACAGGCAAAACCATGACTTTGCTGGAGATGAAACTTCTTGTCTATTTCCTGCAACTCCAAAAAGTTCCTTCGACCTTGGGAAGGAACCGTTCAAAACGGAACCAAAGAAAAGATGCCGTGACCCGGATTTGAACCGGGGTTGCTGCGGCCACAACACAGAGTACTAACCACTATACGATCACGGCAACACTCCCGAGCCAGGTAGGAGTCGAACCTACAATCTTCTGATCCGTAGTCAGACGCGTTATCCATTGCGCCACTGGCCCTGCTGAAGCTGCCACAGGTAACCCTGCGTCACAGTTCTGAAGCGCTGTAAGTCCTGAAACAGGGTACCCTTGCCATAAGTGCCTTCCATTTCTTGCAAAGCAAATGGGAAGCGGCCAGAGACTAGGTATTTTCATACCATCTGGAATTCATGCGAGGTTTCTTTTCGTCTCACTACACCTTTTTACAACAGGCGGATCCACCACTTTGCAGACAGGAGCCATCCAAAGCAAAGAGAAGACAAAATCAGGCAGGAGATGAAATTTCTTGTCTATTTCCTGCAAATCCAAGAAGATTCTTCAACCTTGGGCAAAAACAGTTAAAGGGAGTCGGTCGCCAGAAGCCAACCTATCAACCTAGCCCCAAAGAGGCTAGGGTCACCTCAATCAGACAACGTATTCCCAACTAACCACGACTTTGCAGACAGGAGCCATCGAAAGCAAAGAGAAGACGAAATCAGGCAGGAGGTGATATTTCTTGTCTATTTCCTGCAAATCCAAGAAGATTCGTCAACCTTGGGGATGAGCGGTCGGTCACCAGAAGCCAACCTATCAACCTAGCTCCGAGGAGAGATAGGCTCGGGTCATCTCAATCAGGCAATCTTTTCCCACTTGTGAATCGGAGCCTCTGTAGCCCAGATGTCGCTGTTCTTGTCAATGTGCAAATCAGCTTTTTGGATCAACGAGGGAGTTGCAAGAGCAAGGCCCTCGTTACATATTGACCAAACCACCAGGATCTTGGCAACAGACCCACAAGGGGAAAACACCCTTTGATTCAGGGAAGCCGAAGCAGGTTGATATGCTGAGTTCCGGTGACAAACTCCCTATAACAATGAAAATGCCGTGACCCGGATTCGAACCGGGGTTGCTGCGGCCACAACGCAGAGTACTTACCACTATACGATCACGGCAACGCGGCCGAGCCAGGTAGGAGTCGAACCTACAATCTTCTGATCCGTAGTCAGAGGCGTTATCCATTGCGCCACTGGCCCTGCTGAGTCAGCGTCCGCTAATCCTGCCCCAAATTTCTGAAGCCCTGGAAAACCTACAACAGGGTGCCATGGCCATAACTGCCTTCCATTTCTTGCGAACCAAACGAGAACCAGCCAGAAACTAAAAATCTTCATACGATCCGGAACTCGTGTGAGGCTTCTATCTGTCTCACAACACATTTTTACAACAGGCAAAACCATGACTTTGCTGGAGATGAAACTTCTTGTCTATTTCCTGCAACTCCAAAAAGTTCCTTCGACCTTGGGAAGGAACCGTTCAAAACGGAACCAAAGAAAAGATGCCGTGACCCGGATTTGAACCGGGGTTGCTGCGGCCACAACACAGAGTACTAACCACTATACGATCACGGCAACACTCCCGAGCCAGGTAGGAGTCGAACCTACAATCTTCTGATCCGTAGTCAGACGCGTTATCCATTGCGCCACTGGCCCTGCTGAAGCTGCCACAGGTAACCCTGCGTCACAGTTCTGAAGCGCTGTAAGTCCTGAAACAGGGTACCCTTGCCATAAGTGCCTTCCATTTCTTGCAAAGCAAATGGGAAGCGGCCAGAGACTAGGTATTTTCATACCATCTGGAATTCATGCGAGGTTTCTTTTCGTCTCACTACACCTTTTTACAACAGGCGGATCCACCACTTTGCAGACAGGAGCCATCCAAAGCAAAGAGAAGACAAAATCAGGCAGGAGATGAAATTTCTTGTCTATTTCCTGCAAATCCAAGAAGATTCTTCAACCTTGGGCAAGAACAGTTAAAGGGAGTCGGTCGCCAGAAGCCAACCTATCAACCTAGCCCCAAAGAGGCTAGGGTCACCTCAATCAGACAACGTATTCCCAACTAACCACGACTTTGCAGACAGGAGCCATCGAAAGCAAAGAGAAGACGAAATCAGGCAGGAGGTGATATTTCTTGTCTATTTCCTGCAAATCCAAGAAGATTCGTCAACCTTGGGGATGAGCGGTCGGTCACCAGAAGCCAACCTATCAACCTAGCTCCGAGGAGAGATAGGCTCGGGTCATCTCAATCAGGCAATCTTTTCCCACTTGTGAATCGGAGCCTCTGTAGCCCAGATGTCGCTGTTCTTGTCAATGTGCAAATCAGCTTTTTGGATCAACGAGGGAGTTGCAAGAGCAAGGCCCTCGTTACATATTGACCAAACCACCAGGATCTTGGCAACAGACCCACAAGGGGAAAACACCCTTTGATTCAGGGAAGCCGAAGCAGGTTGATATGCTGAGTTCCGGTGACAGACTCCCTATAACAATGAAAATGCCGTGACCCGGATCGAACCGGGGTGCGCGGCCACAACGCAGAGTACACCACATACGACACGGCAACGCGGCCGAGCCAGGAGGAGCGAACCCAACCTGACCGAGCAGAGGCGATCCATTGCGCCACTGGCCCTGCTGAGTCAGCGCCCGCTAATCCTGCCCCAAATTTCTGAAGCCCTGGAAAACCTACAACAGGGTGCCATGGCCATAACTGCCTTCCATTTCTTGCGAACCAAACGAGAACCAGCCAGAAACTAAAAATCTTCATACGATCCGGAACTCGTGTGAGGCTTCTATCTGTCTCACAACACATTTTTACAACAGGCAAAACCATGACTTTGCTGGAGATGAAACTTCTTGTCTATTTCCTGCAACTCCAAAAAGTTCCTTCGACCTTGGGAAGGAACCGTTCAAAACGGAACCAAAGAAAAGATGCCGTGACCCGGATTTGAACCGGGGTTGCTGCGGCCACAACACAGAGTACTAACCACTATACGATCACGGCAACACTCCCGAGCCAGGTAGGAGTCGAACCTACAATCTTCTGATCCGTAGTCAGACGCGTTATCCATTGCGCCACTGGCCCTGCTGAAGCTGCCACAGGTAACCCTGCGTCACAGTTCTGAAGCGCTGTAAGTCCTGAAACAGGGTACCCTTGCCATAAGTGCCTTCCATTTCTTGCAAAGCAAATGGGAAGCGGCCAGAGACTAGGTATTTTCATACCATCTGGAATTCATGCGAGGTTTCTTTTCGTCTCACTACACCTTTTTACAACAGGCGGATCCACCACTTTGCAGACAGGAGCCATCCAAAGCAAAGAGAAGACAAAATCGGGCAGGAGATGAAATTTCTTGTCTATTTCCTGCAAATCCAAGAAGATTCTTCAACCTTGGGCAAAAACAGTTAAAGGGAGTCGGTCGCCAGAAGCCAACCTATCAACCTAGCCCCAAAGAGGCTAGGGTCACCTCAATCAGACAACGTATTCCCAACTAACCACGACTTTGCAGACAGGAGCCATCGAAAGCAAAGAGAAGACGAAATCAGGCAGGAGGTGATATTTCTTGTCTATTTCCTGCAAATCCAAGAAGATTCGTCAACCTTGGGGATGAGCGGTCGGTCACCAGAAGCCAACCTATCAACCTAGCTCCGAGGAGAGATAGGCTCGGGTCATCTCAATCAGGCAATCTTTTCCCACTTGTGAATCGGAGCCTCTGTAGCCCAGATGTCGCTGTTCTTGTCAATGTGCAAATCAGCTTTTTGGATCAACGAGGGAGTTGCAAGAGCAAGGCCCTCGTTACATATTGACCAAACCACCAGGATCTTGGCAACAGACCCACAAGGGGAAAACACCCTTTGATTCAGGGAAGCCGAAGCAGGTTGATATGCTGAGTTCCGGTGACAAACTCCCTATAACAATGAAAATGCCGTGACCCGGATTCGAACCGGGGTTGCTGCGGCCACAACGCAGAGTACTTACCACTATACGATCACGGCAACGCGGCCGAGCCAGGTAGGAGTCGAACCTACAATCTTCTGATCCATAGTCAGAGGCGTTATCCATTGCGCCACTGGCCCTGCTGAGTCAGTGTCCGCTAATCCTGCCCCAAATTTCTGAAGCCCTGGAAAACCTACAACAGGGTGCCATGGCCATAACTGTCTTCCATTTCTTGCGAACCAAACGAGAACCAGCCAGAAACTAAAAATCTTCATACGATCCGGAACTCGTGTGAGGCTTCTATCTGTCTCACAACACATTTTTACAACAGGCAAAACCATGACTTTGCTGGAGATGAAACTTCTTGTCTATTTCCTGCAACTCCAAAAAGTTCCTTCGACCTTGGGAAGGAACCGTTCAAAACGGAACCAAAGAAAAGATGCCGTGACCCAGATTTGAACCGGGGTTGCTGCGGCCACAACACAGAGTACTAACCACTATAAGATCACGGCAACACTCCCGAGCCAGGTAGGAGTCGAACCTACAATCTTCTGATCCGTAGTCAGACGCGTTATCCATTGCGCCACTGGCCCTGCTGAAGCTGCCACAGGTAACCCTGCGTCACAGTTCTGAAGCGCTGTAAGTCCTGAAACAGGGTACCCTTGCCATAAGTGCCTTCCATTTCTTGCAAAGCAAATGGGAAGCGGCCAGAGACTAGGTATTTTCATACCATCTGGAATTCATGCGAGGTTTCTTTTCGTCTCACTACACCTTTTTACAACAGGCGGATCCACCACTTTGCAGACAGGAGCCATCCAAAGCAAAGAGAAGACAAAATCAGGCAGGAGATGAAATTTCTTGTCTATTTCCTGCAAATCCAAGAAGATTCTTCAACCTTGGGCAAAAACAGTTAAAGGGAGTCGGTCGCCAGAAGCCAACCTATCAACCTAGCCCCAAAGAGGCTAGGGTCACCTCAATCAGACAACGTATTCCCAACTAACCACGACTTTGCAGACAGGAGCCATCGAAAGCAAAGAGAAGACGAAATCAGGCAGGAGGTGATATTTCTTGTCTATTTCCTGCAAATCCAAGAAGATTCGTCAACCTTGGGGATGAGCGGTCGGTCACCAGAAGCCAACCTATCAACCTAGCTCCGAGGAGAGATAGGCTCGGGTCATCTCAATCAGGCAATCTTTTCCCACTTGTGAATCGGAGCCTCTGTAGCCCAGATGTCGCTGTTCTTGTCAATGTGCAAATCTGCTTTTTGGATCAACGAGGGAGTTGCAAGAGCAAGGCCCTCGTTACATATTGACCAAACCACCAGGATCTTGGCAACAGACCCACAAGGGGAAAACACCCTTTGATTCAGGGAAGCCGAAGCAGGTTGATATGCTGAGTTCCGGTGACAAACTCCCTATAACAATGAAAATGCCGTGACCCGGATTCGAACCGGGGTTGCTGCGGCCACAACGCAGAGTACTTACCACTATACGATCACGGCAACGCGGCCGAGCCAGGTAGGAGTCGAACCTACAATCTTCTGATCCGTAGTCAGAGGCGTTATCCATTGCGCCACTGGCCCTGCTGAGTCAGTGTCCGCTAATCCTGCCCCAAATTTCTGAAGCCCTGGAAAACCTACAACAGGGTGCCATGGCCATAACTGCCTTCCATTTCTTGCGAACCAAACGAGAACCAGCCAGAAACTAAAAATCTTCATACGATCCGGAACTCGTGTGAGGCTTCTATCTGTCTCACAACACATTTTTACAACAGGCAAAACCATGACTTTGCTGGAGATGAAACTTCTTGTCTATTTCCTGCAACTCCAAAAAGTTCCTTCGACCTTGGGAAGGAACCGTTCAAAACGGAACCAAAGAAAAGATGCCGTGACCCAGATTTGAACCGGGGTTGCTGCGGCCACAACACAGAGTACTAACCACTATAAGATCACGGCAACACTCCCGAGCCAGGTAGGAGTCGAACCTACAATCTTCTGATCCGTAGTCAGACGCGTTATCCATTGCGCCACTGGCCCTGCTGAAGCTGCCACAGGTAACCCTGCGTCACAGTTCTGAAGCGCTGTAAGTCCTGAAACAGGGTACCCTTGCCATAAGTGCCTTCCATTTCTTGCAAAGCAAATGGGAAGCGGCCAGAGACTAGGTATTTTCATACCATCTGGAATTCATGCGAGGTTTCTTTTCGTCTCACTACACCTTTTTACAACAGGCGGATCCACCACTTTGCAGACAGGAGCCATCCAAAGCAAAGAGAAGACAAAATCAGGCAGGAGATGAAATTTCTTGTCTATTTCCTGCAAATCCAAGAAGATTCTTCAACCTTGGGCAAAAACAGTTAAAGGGAGTCGGTCGCCAGAAGCCAACCTATCAACCTAGCCCCAAAGAGGCTAGGGTCACCTCAATCAGACAACGTATTCCCAACTAACCACGACTTTGCAGACAGGAGCCATCGAAAGCAAAGAGAAGACGAAATCAGGCAGGAGGTGATATTTCTTGTCTATTTCCTGCAAATCCAAGAAGATTCGTCAACCTTGGGGATGAGCGGTCGGTCACCAGAAGCCAACCTATCAACCTAGCTCCGAGGAGAGATAGGCTCGGGTCATCTCAATCAGGCAATCTTTTCCCACTTGTGAATCGGAGCCTCTGTAGCCCAGATGTCGCTGTTCTTGTCAATGTGCAAATCAGCTTTTTGGATCAACGAGGGAGTTGCAAGAGCAAGGCCCTCGTTACATATTGACCAAACCACCAGGATCTTGGCAACAGACCCACAAGGGGAAAACACCCTTTGATTCAGGGAAGCCGAAGCAGGTTGATATGCTGAGTTCCGGTGACAAACTCCCTATAACAATGAAAATGCCGTGACCCGGATTCGAACCGGGGTTGCTGCGGCCACAACGCAGAGTACTTACCACTATACGATCACGGCAACGCGGCCGAGCCAGGTAGGAGTCGAACCTACAATCTTCTGATCCATAGTCAGAGGCGTTATCCATTGCGCCACTGGCCCTGCTGAGTCAGTGTCCGCTAATCCTGCCCCAAATTTCTGAAGCCCTGGAAAACCTACAACAGGGTGCCATGGCCATAACTGTCTTCCATTTCTTGCGAACCAAACGAGAACCAGCCAGAAACTAAAAATCTTCATACGATCCGGAACTCGTGTGAGGCTTCTATCTGTCTCACAACACATTTTTACAACAGGCAAAACCATGACTTTGCTGGAGATGAAACTTCTTGTCTATTTCCTGCAACTCCAAAAAGTTCCTTCGACCTTGGGAAGGAACCGTTCAAAACGGAACCAAAGAAAAGATGCCGTGACCCAGATTTGAACCGGGGTTGCTGCGGCCACAACACAGAGTACTAACCACTATAAGATCACGGCAACACTCCCGAGCCAGGTAGGAGTCGAACCTACAATCTTCTGATCCGTAGTCAGACGCGTTATCCATTGCGCCACTGGCCCTGCTGAAGCTGCCACAGGTAACCCTGCGTCACAGTTCTGAAGCGCTGTAAGTCCTGAAACAGGGTACCCTTGCCATAAGTGCCTTCCATTTCTTGCAAAGCAAATGGGAAGCGGCCAGAGACTAGGTATTTTCATACCATCTGGAATTCATGCGAGGTTTCTTTTCGTCTCACTACACCTTTTTACAACAGGCGGATCCACCACTTTGCAGACAGGAGCCATCCAAAGCAAAGAGAAGACAAAATCAGGCAGGAGATGAAATTTCTTGTCTATTTCCTGCAAATCCAAGAAGATTCTTCAACCTTGGGCAAAAACAGTTAAAGGGAGTCGGTCGCCAGAAGCCAACCTATCAACCTAGCCCCAAAGAGGCTAGGGTCACCTCAATCAGACAACGTATTCCCAACTAACCACGACTTTGCAGACAGGAGCCATCGAAAGCAAAGAGAAGACGAAATCAGGCAGGAGGTGATATTTCTTGTCTATTTCCTGCAAATCCAAGAAGATTCGTCAACCTTGGGGATGAGCGGTCGGTCACCAGAAGCCAACCTATCAACCTAGCTCCGAGGAGAGATAGGCTCGGGTCATCTCAATCAGGCAATCTTTTCCCACTTGTGAATCGGAGCCTCTGTAGCCCAGATGTCGCTGTTCTTGTCAATGTGCAAATCAGCTTTTTGGATCAACGAGGGAGTTGCAAGAGCAAGGCCCTCGTTACATATTGACCAAACCACCAGGATCTTGGCAACAGACCCACAAGGGGAAAACACCCTTTGATTCAGGGAAGCCGAAGCAGGTTGATATGCTGAGTTCCGGTGACAAACTCCCTATAACAATGAAAATGCCGTGACCCGGATTCGAACCGGGGTTGCTGCGGCCACAACGCAGAGTACTTACCACTATACGATCACGGCAACGCGGCCGAGCCAGGTAGGAGTCGAACCTACAATCTTCTGATCCGTAGTCAGAGGCGTTATCCATTGCGCCACTGGCCCTGCTGAGTCAGTGTCCGCTAATCCTGCCCCAAATTTCTGAAGCCCTGGAAAACCTACAACAGGGTGCCATGGCCATAACTGCCTTCCATTTCTTGCGAACCAAACGAGAACCAGCCAGAAACTAAAAATCTTCATACGATCCGGAACTCGTGTGAGGCTTCTATCTGTCTCACAACACATTTTTACAACAGGCAAAACCATGACTTTGCTGGAGATGAAACTTCTTGTCTATTTCCTGCAACTCCAAAAAGTTCCTTCGACCTTGGGAAGGAACCGTTCAAAACGGAACCAAAGAAAAGATGCCGTGACCCGGATTTGAACCGGGGTTGCTGCGGCCACAACACAGAGTACTAACCACTATACGATCACGGCAACACTCCCGAGCCAGGTAGGAGTCGAACCTACAATCTTCTGATCCGTAGTCAGACGCGTTATCCATTGCGCCACTGGCCCTGCTGAAGCTGCCACAGGTAACCCTGCGTCACAGTTCTGAAGCGCTGTAAGTCCTGAAACAGGGTACCCTTGCCATAAGTGCCTTCCATTTCTTGCAAAGCAAATGGGAAGCGGCCAGAGACTAGGTATTTTCATACCATCTGGAATTCATGCGAGGTTTCTTTTCGTCTCACTACACCTTTTTACAACAGGCGGATCCACCACTTTGCAGACAGGAGCCATCCAAAGCAAAGAGAAGACAAAATCAGGCAGGAGATGAAATTTCTTGTCTATTTCCTGCAAATCCAAGAAGATTCTTCAACCTTGGGCAAAAACAGTTAAAGGGAGTCGGTCGCCAGAAGCCAACCTATCAACCTAGCCCCAAAGAGGCTAGGGTCACCTCAATCAGACAACGTATTCCCAACTAACCACGACTTTGCAGACAGGAGCCATCGAAAGCAAAGAGAAGACGAAATCAGGCAGGAGGTGATATTTCTTGTCTATTTCCTGCAAATCCAAGAAGATTCGTCAACCTTGGGGATGAGCGGTCGGTCACCAGAAGCCAACCTATCAACCTAGCTCCGAGGAGAGATAGGCTCGGGTCATCTCAATCAGGCAATCTTTTCCCACTTGTGAATCGGAGCCTCTGTAGCCCAGATGTCGCTGTTCTTGTCAATGTGCAAATCAGCTTTTTGGATCAACGAGGGAGTTGCAAGAGCAAGGCCCTCGTTACATATTGACCAAACCACCAGGATCTTGGCAACAGACCCACAAGGGGAAAACACCCTTTGATTCAGGGAAGCCGAAGCAGGTTGATATGCTGAGTTCCGGTGACAAACTCCCTATAACAATGAAAATGCCGTGACCCGGATTCGAACCGGGGTTGCTGCGGCCACAACGCAGAGTACTTACCACTATACGATCACGGCAACGCGGCCGAGCCAGGTAGGAGTCGAACCTACAATCTTCTGATCCATAGTCAGAGGCGTTATCCATTGCGCCACTGGCCCTGCTGAGTCAGTGTCCGCTAATCCTGCCCCAAATTTCTGAAGCCCTGGAAAACCTACAACAGGGTGCCATGGCCATAACTGCCTTCCATTTCTTGCGAACCAAACGAGAACCAGCCAGAAACTAAAAATCTTCATACGATCCGGAACTCGTGTGAGGCTTCTATCTGTCTCACAACACATTTTTACAACAGGCAAAACCATGACTTTGCTGGAGATGAAACTTCTTGTCTATTTCCTGCAACTCCAAAAAGTTCCTTCGACCTTGGGAAGGAACCGTTCAAAACGGAACCAAAGAAAAGATGCCGTGACCCAGATTTGAACCGGGGTTGCTGCGGCCACAACACAGAGTACTAACCACTATAAGATCACGGCAACACTCCCGAGCCAGGTAGGAGTCGAACCTACAATCTTCTGATCCGTAGTCAGACGCGTTATCCATTGCGCCACTGGCCCTGCTGAAGCTGCCACAGGTAACCCTGCGTCACAGTTCTGAAGCGCTGTAAGTCCTGAAACAGGGTACCCTTGCCATAAGTGCCTTCCATTTCTTGCAAAGCAAATGGGAAGCGGCCAGAGACTAGGTATTTTCATACCATCTGGAATTCATGCGAGGTTTCTTTTCGTCTCACTACACCTTTTTACAACAGGCGGATCCACCACTTTGCAGACAGGAGCCATCCAAAGCAAAGAGAAGACAAAATCAGGCAGGAGATGAAATTTCTTGTCTATTTCCTGCAAATCCAAGAAGATTCTTCAACCTTGGGCAAAAACAGTTAAAGGGAGTCGGTCGCCAGAAGCCAACCTATCAACCTAGCCCCAAAGAGGCTAGGGTCACCTCAATCAGACAACGTATTCCCAACTAACCACGACTTTGCAGACAGGAGCCATCGAAAGCAAAGAGAAGACGAAATCAGGCAGGAGGTGATATTTCTTGTCTATTTCCTGCAAATCCAAGAAGATTCGTCAACCTTGGGGATGAGCGGTCGGTCACCAGAAGCCAACCTATCAACCTAGCTCCGAGGAGAGATAGGCTCGGGTCATCTCAATCAGGCAATCTTTTCCCACTTGTGAATCGGAGCCTCTGTAGCCCAGATGTCGCTGTTCTTGTCAATGTGCAAATCAGCTTTTTGGATCAACGAGGGAGTTGCAAGAGCAAGGCCCTCGTTACATATTGACCAAACCACCAGGATCTTGGCAACAGACCCACAAGGGGAAAACACCCTTTGATTCAGGGAAGCCGAAGCAGGTTGATATGCTGAGTTCCGGTGACAAACTCCCTATAACAATGAAAATGCCGTGACCCGGATTCGAACCGGGGTTGCTGCGGCCACAACGCAGAGTACTTACCACTATACGATCACGGCAACGCGGCCGAGCCAGGTAGGAGTCGAACCTACAATCTTCTGATCCGTAGTCAGAGGCGTTATCCATTGCGCCACTGGCCCTGCTGAGTCAGTGTCCGCTAATCCTGCCCCAAATTTCTGAAGCCCTGGAAAACCTACAACAGGGTGCCATGGCCATAACTGTCTTCCATTTCTTGCGAACCAAACGAGAACCAGCCAGAAACTAAAAATCTTCATACGATCCGGAACTCGTGTGAGGCTTCTATCTGTCTCACAACACATTTTTACAACAGGCAAAACCATGACTTTGCTGGAGATGAAACTTCTTGTCTATTTCCTGCAACTCCAAAAAGTTCCTTCGACCTTGGGAAGGAACCGTTCAAAACGGAACCAAAGAAAAGATGCCGTGACCCAGATTTGAACCGGGGTTGCTGCGGCCACAACACAGAGTACTAACCACTATAAGATCACGGCAACACTCCCGAGCCAGGTAGGAGTCGAACCTACAATCTTCTGATCCGTAGTCAGACGCGTTATCCATTGCGCCACTGGCCCTGCTGAAGCTGCCACAGGTAACCCTGCGTCACAGTTCTGAAGCGCTGTAAGTCCTGAAACAGGGTACCCTTGCCATAAGTGCCTTCCATTTCTTGCAAAGCAAATGGGAAGCGGCCAGAGACTAGGTATTTTCATACCATCTGGAATTCATGCGAGGTTTCTTTTCGTCTCACTACACCTTTTTACAACAGGCGGATCCACCACTTTGCAGACAGGAGCCATCCAAAGCAAAGAGAAGACAAAATCAGGCAGGAGATGAAATTTCTTGTCTATTTCCTGCAAATCCAAGAAGATTCTTCAACCTTGGGCAAAAACAGTTAAAGGGAGTCGGTCGCCAGAAGCCAACCTATCAACCTAGCCCCAAAGAGGCTAGGGTCACCTCAATCAGACAACGTATTCCCAACTAACCACGACTTTGCAGACAGGAGCCATGGAAAGCAAAGAGAAGACGAAATCAGGCAGGAGGTGATATTTCTTGTCTATTTCCTGCAAATCCAAGAAGATTCGTCAACCTTGGGGATGAGCGGTCGGTCACCAGAAGCCAACCTATCAACCTAGCTCCGAGGAGAGATAGGCTCGGGTCATCTCAATCAGGCAATCTTTTCCCACTTGTGAATCGGAGCCTCTGTAGCCCAGATGTCGCTGTTCTTGTCAATGTGCAAATCTGCTTTTTGGATCAACGAGGGAGTTGCAAGAGCAAGGCCCTCGTTACATATTGACCAAACCACCAGGATCTTGGCAACAGACCCACAAGGGGAAAACACCCTTTGATTCAGGGAAGCCGAAGCAGGTTGATATGCTGAGTTCCGGTGACAAACTCCCTATAACAATGAAAATGCCGTGACCCGGATTCGAACCGGGGTTGCTGCGGCCACAACGCAGAGTACTTACCACTATACGATCACGGCAACGCGGCCGAGCCAGGTAGGAGTCGAACCTACAATCTTCTGATCCGTAGTCAGAGGCGTTATCCATTGCGCCACTGGCCCTGCTGAGTCAGTGTCCGCTAATCCTGCCCCAAATTTCTGAAGCCCTGGAAAACCTACAACAGGGTGCCATGGCCATAACTGCCTTCCATTTCTTGCGAACCAAACGAGAACCAGCCAGAAACTAAAAATCTTCATACGATCCGGAACTCGTGTGAGGCTTCTATCTGTCTCACAACACATTTTTACAACAGGCAAAACCATGACTTTGCTGGAGATGAAACTTCTTGTCTATTTCCTGCAACTCCAAAAAGTTCCTTCGACCTTGGGAAGGAACCGTTCAAAACGGAACCAAAGAAAAGATGCCGTGACCCAGATTTGAACCGGGGTTGCTGCGGCCACAACACAGAGTACTAACCACTATACGATCACGGCAACACTCCCGAGCCAGGTAGGAGTCGAACCTACAATCTTCTGATCCGTAGTCAGACGCGTTATCCATTGCGCCACTGGCCCTGCTGAAGCTGCCACAGGTAACCCTGCGTCACAGTTCTGAAGCGCTGTAAGTCCTGAAACAGGGTACCCTTGCCATAAGTGCCTTCCATTTCTTGCAAAGCAAATGGGAAGCGGCCAGAGACTAGGTATTTTCATACCATCTGGAATTCATGCGAGGTTTCTTTTCGTCTCACTACACCTTTTTACAACAGGCGGATCCACCACTTTGCAGACAGGAGCCATCCAAAGCAAAGAGAAGACAAAATCAGGCAGGAGATGAAATTTCTTGTCTATTTCCTGCAAATCCAAGAAGATTCTTCAACCTTGGGCAAAAACAGTTAAAGGGAGTCGGTCGCCAGAAGCCAACCTATCAACCTAGCCCCAAAGAGGCTAGGGTCACCTCAATCAGACAACGTATTCCCAACTAACCACGACTTTGCAGACAGGAGCCATCGAAAGCAAAGAGAAGACGAAATCAGGCAGGAGGTGATATTTCTTGTCTATTTCCTGCAAATCCAAGAAGATTCGTCAACCTTGGGGATGAGCGGTCGGTCACCAGAAGCCAACCTATCAACCTAGCTCCGAGGAGAGATAGGCTCGGGTCATCTCAATCAGGCAATCTTTTCCCACTTGTGAATCGGAGCCTCTGTAGCCCAGATGTCGCTGTTCTTGTCAATGTGCAAATCAGCTTTTTGGATCAACGAGGGAGTTGCAAGAGCAAGGCCCTCGTTACATATTGACCAAACCACCAGGATCTTGGCAACAGACCCACAAGGGGAAAACACCCTTTGATTCAGGGAAGCCGAAGCAGGTTGATATGCTGAGTTCCGGTGACAATCTCCCTATAACAATGAAAATGCCGTGACCCGGATTCGAACCGGGGTTGCTGCGGCCACAACGCAGAGTACTTACCACTATACGATCACGGCAACGCGGCCGAGCCAGGTAGGAGTCGAACCTACAATCTTCTGATCCATAGTCAGAGGCGTTATCCATTGCGCCACTGGCCCTGCTGAGTCAGTGTCCGCTAATCCTGCCCCAAATTTCTGAAGCCCTGGAAAACCTACAACAGGGTGCCATGGCCATAACTGCCTTCCATTTCTTGCGAACCAAACGAGAACCAGCCAGAAACTAAAAATCTTCATACGATCCGGAACTCGTGTGAGGCTTCTATCTGTCTCACAACACATTTTTACAACAGGCAAAACCATGACTTTGCTGGAGATGAAACTTCTTGTCTATTTCCTGCAACTCCAAAAAGTTCCTTCGACCTTGGGAAGGAACCGTTCAAAACGGAACCAAAGAAAAGATGCCGTGACCCAGATTTGAACCGGGGTTGCTGCGGCCACAACACAGAGTACTAACCACTATAAGATCACGGCAACACTCCCGAGCCAGGTAGGAGTCGAACCTACAATCTTCTGATCCGTAGTCAGACGCGTTATCCATTGCGCCACTGGCCCTGCTGAAGCTGCCACAGGTAACCCTGCGTCACAGTTCTGAAGCGCTGTAAGTCCTGAAACAGGGTACCCTTGCCATAAGTGCCTTCCATTTCTTGCAAAGCAAATGGGAAGCGGCCAGAGACTAGGTATTTTCATACCATCTGGAATTCATGCGAGGTTTCTTTTCGTCTCACTACACCTTTTTACAACAGGCGGATCCACCACTTTGCAGACAGGAGCCATCCAAAGCAAAGAGAAGACAAAATCAGGCAGGAGATGAAATTTCTTGTCTATTTCCTGCAAATCCAAGAAGATTCTTCAACCTTGGGCAAAAACAGTTAAAGGGAGTCGGTCGCCAGAAGCCAACCTATCAACCTAGCCCCAAAGAGGCTAGGGTCACCTCAATCAGACAACGTATTCCCAACTAACCACGACTTTGCAGACAGGAGCCATCGAAAGCAAAGAGAAGACGAAATCAGGCAGGAGGTGATATTTCTTGTCTATTTCCTGCAAATCCAAGAAGATTCGTCAACCTTGGGGATGAGCGGTCGGTCACCAGAAGCCAACCTATCAACCTAGCTCCGAGGAGAGATAGGCTCGGGTCATCTCAATCAGGCAATCTTTTCCCACTTGTGAATCGGAGCCTCTGTAGCCCAGATGTCGCTGTTCTTGTCAATGTGCAAATCAGCTTTTTGGATCAACGAGGGAGTTGCAAGAGCAAGGCCCTCGTTACATATTGACCAAACCACCAGGATCTTGGCAACAGACCCACAAGGGGAAAACACCCTTTGATTCAGGGAAGCCGAAGCAGGTTGATATGCTGAGTTCCGGTGACAAACTCCCTATAACAATGAAAATGCCGTGACCCGGATTCGAACCGGGGTTGCTGCGGCCACAACGCAGAGTACTTACCACTATACGATCACGGCAACGCGGCCGAGCCAGGTAGGAGTCGAACCTACAATCTTCTGATCCGTAGTCAGAGGCGTTATCCATTGCGCCACTGGCCCTGCTGAGTCAGTGTCCGCTAATCCTGCCCCAAATTTCTGAAGCCCTGGAAAACCTACAACAGGGTGCCATGGCCATAACTGCCTTCCATTTCTTGCGAACCAAACGAGAACCAGCCAGAAACTAAAAATCTTCATACGATCCGGAACTCGTGTGAGGCTTCTATCTGTCTCACAACACATTTTTACAACAGGCAAAACCATGACTTTGCTGGAGATGAAACTTCTTGTCTATTTCCTGCAACTCCAAAAAGTTCCTTCGACCTTGGGAAGGAACCGTTCAAAACGGAACCAAAGAAAAGATGCCGTGACCCGGATTTGAACCGGGGTTGCTGCGGCCACAACACAGAGTACTAACCACTATACGATCACGGCAACACTCCCGAGCCAGGTAGGAGTCGAACCTACAATCTTCTGATCCGTAGTCAGACGCGTTATCCATTGCGCCACTGGCCCTGCTGAAGCTGCCACAGGTAACCCTGCGTCACAGTTCTGAAGCGCTGTAAGTCCTGAAACAGGGTACCCTTGCCATAAGTGCCTTCCATTTCTTGCAAAGCAAATGGGAAGCGGCCAGAGACTAGGTATTTTCATACCATCTGGAATTCATGCGAGGTTTCTTTTCGTCTCACTACACCTTTTTACAACAGGCGGATCCACCACTTTGCAGACAGGAGCCATCCAAAGCAAAGAGAAGACAAAATCAGGCAGGAGATGAAATTTCTTGTCTATTTCCTGCAAATCCAAGAAGATTCTTCAACCTTGGGCAAAAACAGTTAAAGGGAGTCGGTCGCCAGAAGCCAACCTATCAACCTAGCCCCAAAGAGGCTAGGGTCACCTCAATCAGACAACGTATTCCCAACTAACCACGACTTTGCAGACAGGAGCCATCGAAAGCAAAGAGAAGACGAAATCAGGCAGGAGGTGATATTTCTTGTCTATTTCCTGCAAATCCAAGAAGATTCGTCAACCTTGGGGATGAGCGGTCGGTCACCAGAAGCCAACCTATCAACCTAGCTCCGAGGAGAGATAGGCTCGGGTCATCTCAATCAGGCAATCTTTTCCCACTTGTGAATCGGAGCCTCTGTAGCCCAGATGTCGCTGTTCTTGTCAATGTGCAAATCAGCTTTTTGGATCAACGAGGGAGTTGCAAGAGCAAGGCCCTCGTTACATATTGACCAAACCACCAGGATCTTGGCAACAGACCCACAAGGGGAAAACACCCTTTGATTCAGGGAAGCCGAAGCAGGTTGATATGCTGAGTTCCGGTGACAATCTCCCTATAACAATGAAAATGCCGTGACCCGGATTCGAACCGGGGTTGCTGCGGCCACAACGCAGAGTACTTACCACTATACGATCACGGCAACGCGGCCGAGCCAGGTAGGAGTCGAACCTACAATCTTCTGATCCATAGTCAGAGGCGTTATCCATTGCGCCACTGGCCCTGCTGAGTCAGTGTCCGCTAATCCTGCCCCAAATTTCTGAAGCCCTGGAAAACCTACAACAGGGTGCCATGGCCATAACTGCCTTCCATTTCTTGCGAACCAAACGAGAACCAGCCAGAAACTAAAAATCTTCATACGATCCGGAACTCGTGTGAGGCTTCTATCTGTCTCACAACACATTTTTACAACAGGCAAAACCATGACTTTGCTGGAGATGAAACTTCTTGTCTATTTCCTGCAACTCCAAAAAGTTCCTTCGACCTTGGGAAGGAACCGTTCAAAACGGAACCAAAGAAAAGATGCCGTGACCCAGATTTGAACCGGGGTTGCTGCGGCCACAACACAGAGTACTAACCACTATAAGATCACGGCAACACTCCCGAGCCAGGTAGGAGTCGAACCTACAATCTTCTGATCCGTAGTCAGACGCGTTATCCATTGCGCCACTGGCCCTGCTGAAGCTGCCACAGGTAACCCTGCGTCACAGTTCTGAAGCGCTGTAAGTCCTGAAACAGGGTACCCTTGCCATAAGTGCCTTCCATTTCTTGCAAAGCAAATGGGAAGCGGCCAGAGACTAGGTATTTTCATACCATCTGGAATTCATGCGAGGTTTCTTTTCGTCTCACTACACCTTTTTACAACAGGCGGATCCACCACTTTGCAGACAGGAGCCATCCAAAGCAAAGAGAAGACAAAATCAGGCAGGAGATGAAATTTCTTGTCTATTTCCTGCAAATCCAAGAAGATTCTTCAACCTTGGGCAAAAACAGTTAAAGGGAGTCGGTCGCCAGAAGCCAACCTATCAACCTAGCCCCAAAGAGGCTAGGGTCACCTCAATCAGACAACGTATTCCCAACTAACCACGACTTTGCAGACAGGAGCCATCGAAAGCAAAGAGAAGACGAAATCAGGCAGGAGGTGATATTTCTTGTCTATTTCCTGCAAATCCAAGAAGATTCGTCAACCTTGGGGATGAGCGGTCGGTCACCAGAAGCCAACCTATCAACCTAGCTCCGAGGAGAGATAGGCTCGGGTCATCTCAATCAGGCAATCTTTTCCCACTTGTGAATCGGAGCCTCTGTAGCCCAGATGTCGCTGTTCTTGTCAATGTGCAAATCAGCTTTTTGGATCAACGAGGGAGTTGCAAGAGCAAGGCCCTCGTTACATATTGACCAAACCACCAGGATCTTGGCAACAGACCCACAAGGGGAAAACACCCTTTGATTCAGGGAAGCCGAAGCAGGTTGATATGCTGAGTTCCGGTGACAATCTCCCTATAACAATGAAAATGCCGTGACCCGGATTCGAACCGGGGTTGCTGCGGCCACAACGCAGAGTACTTACCACTATACGATCACGGCAACGCGGCCGAGCCAGGTAGGAGTCGAACCTACAATCTTCTGATCCATAGTCAGAGGCGTTATCCATTGCGCCACTGGCCCTGCTGAGTCAGTGTCCGCTAATCCTGCCCCAAATTTCTGAAGCCCTGGAAAACCTACAACAGGGTGCCATGGCCATAACTGCCTTCCATTTCTTGCGAACCAAACGAGAACCAGCCAGAAACTAAAAATCTTCATACGATCCGGAACTCGTGTGAGGCTTCTATCTGTCTCACAACACATTTTTACAACAGGCAAAACCATGACTTTGCTGGAGATGAAACTTCTTGTCTATTTCCTGCAACTCCAAAAAGTTCCTTCGACCTTGGGAAGGAACCGTTCAAAACGGAACCAAAGAAAAGATGCCGTGACCCAGATTTGAACCGGGGTTGCTGCGGCCACAACACAGAGTACTAACCACTATAAGATCACGGCAACACTCCCGAGCCAGGTAGGAGTCGAACCTACAATCTTCTGATCCGTAGTCAGACGCGTTATCCATTGCGCCACTGGCCCTGCTGAAGCTGCCACAGGTAACCCTGCGTCACAGTTCTGAAGCGCTGTAAGTCCTGAAACAGGGTACCCTTGCCATAAGTGCCTTCCATTTCTTGCAAAGCAAATGGGAAGCGGCCAGAGACTAGGTATTTTCATACCATCTGGAATTCATGCGAGGTTTCTTTTCGTCTCACTACACCTTTTTACAACAGGCGGATCCACCACTTTGCAGACAGGAGCCATCCAAAGCAAAGAGAAGACAAAATCAGGCAGGAGATGAAATTTCTTGTCTATTTCCTGCAAATCCAAGAAGATTCTTCAACCTTGGGCAAAAACAGTTAAAGGGAGTCGGTCGCCAGAAGCCAACCTATCAACCTAGCCCCAAAGAGGCTAGGGTCACCTCAATCAGACAACGTATTCCCAACTAACCACGACTTTGCAGACAGGAGCCATCGAAAGCAAAGAGAAGACGAAATCAGGCAGGAGGTGATATTTCTTGTCTATTTCCTGCAAATCCAAGAAGATTCGTCAACCTTGGGGATGAGCGGTCGGTCACCAGAAGCCAACCTATCAACCTAGCTCCGAGGAGAGATAGGCTCGGGTCATCTCAATCAGGCAATCTTTTCCCACTTGTGAATCGGAGCCTCTGTAGCCCAGATGTCGCTGTTCTTGTCAATGTGCAAATCAGCTTTTTGGATCAACGAGGGAGTTGCAAGAGCAAGGCCCTCGTTACATATTGACCAAACCACCAGGATCTTGGCAACAGACCCACAAGGGGAAAACACCCTTTGATTCAGGGAAGCCGAAGCAGGTTGATATGCTGAGTTCCGGTGACAAACTCCCTATAACAATGAAAATGCCGTGACCCGGATTCGAACCGGGGTTGCTGCGGCCACAACGCAGAGTACTTACCACTATACGATCACGGCAACGCGGCCGAGCCAGGTAGGAGTCGAACCTACAATCTTCTGATCCGTAGTCAGAGGCGTTATCCATTGCGCCACTGGCCCTGCTGAGTCAGTGTCCGCTAATCCTGCCCCAAATTTCTGAAGCCCTGGAAAACCTACAACAGGGTGCCATGGCCATAACTGCCTTCCATTTCTTGCGAACCAAACGAGAACCAGCCAGAAACTAAAAATCTTCATACGATCCGGAACTCGTGTGAGGCTTCTATCTGTCTCACAACACATTTTTACAACAGGCAAAACCATGACTTTGCTGGAGATGAAACTTCTTGTCTATTTCCTGCAACTCCAAAAAGTTCCTTCGACCTTGGGAAGGAACCGTTCAAAACGGAACCAAAGAAAAGATGCCGTGACCCGGATTTGAACCGGGGTTGCTGCGGCCACAACACAGAGTACTAACCACTATACGATCACGGCAACACTCCCGAGCCAGGTAGGAGTCGAACCTACAATCTTCTGATCCGTAGTCAGACGCGTTATCCATTGCGCCACTGGCCCTGCTGAAGCTGCCACAGGTAACCCTGCGTCACAGTTCTGAAGCGCTGTAAGTCCTGAAACAGGGTACCCTTGCCATAAGTGCCTTCCATTTCTTGCAAAGCAAATGGGAAGCGGCCAGAGACTAGGTATTTTCATACCATCTGGAATTCATGCGAGGTTTCTTTTCGTCTCACTACACCTTTTTACAACAGGCGGATCCACCACTTTGCAGACAGGAGCCATCCAAAGCAAAGAGAAGACAAAATCGGGCAGGAGATGAAATTTCTTGTCTATTTCCTGCAAATCCAAGAAGATTCTTCAACCTTGGGCAAAAACAGTTAAAGGGAGTCGGTCGCCAGAAGCCAACCTATCAACCTAGCCCCAAAGAGGCTAGGGTCACCTCAATCAGACAACGTATTCCCAACTAACCACGACTTTGCAGACAGGAGCCATCGAAAGCAAAGAGAAGACGAAATCAGGCAGGAGGTGATATTTCTTGTCTATTTCCTGCAAATCCAAGAAGATTCGTCAACCTTGGGGATGAGCGGTCGGTCACCAGAAGCCAACCTATCAACCTAGCTCCGAGGAGAGATAGGCTCGGGTCATCTCAATCAGGCAATCTTTTCCCACTTGTGAATCGGAGCCTCTGTAGCCCAGATGTCGCTGTTCTTGTCAATGTGCAAATCAGCTTTTTGGATCAACGAGGGAGTTGCAAGAGCAAGGCCCTCGTTACATATTGACCAAACCACCAGGATCTTGGCAACAGACCCACAAGGGGAAAACACCCTTTGATTCAGGGAAGCCGAAGCAGGTTGATATGCTGAGTTCCGGTGACAATCTCCCTATAACAATGAAAATGCCGTGACCCGGATTCGAACCGGGGTTGCTGCGGCCACAACGCAGAGTACTTACCACTATACGATCACGGCAACGCGGCCGAGCCAGGTAGGAGTCGAACCTACAATCTTCTGATCCATAGTCAGAGGCGTTATCCATTGCGCCACTGGCCCTGCTGAGTCAGTGTCCGCTAATCCTGCCCCAAATTTCTGAAGCCCTGGAAAACCTACAACAGGGTGCCATGGCCATAACTGTCTTCCATTTCTTGCGAACCAAACGAGAACCAGCCAGAAACTAAAAATCTTCATACGATCCGGAACTCGTGTGAGGCTTCTATCTGTCTCACAACACATTTTTACAACAGGCAAAACCATGACTTTGCTGGAGATGAAACTTCTTGTCTATTTCCTGCAACTCCAAAAAGTTCCTTCGACCTTGGGAAGGAACCGTTCAAAACGGAACCAAAGAAAAGATGCCGTGACCCGGATTTGAACCGGGGTTGCTGCGGCCACAACACAGAGTACTAACCACTATAAGATCACGGCAACACTCCCGAGCCAGGTAGGAGTCGAACCTACAATCTTCTGATCCGTAGTCAGACGCGTTATCCATTGCGCCACTGGCCCTGCTGAAGCTGCCACAGGTAACCCTGCGTCACAGTTCTGAAGCGCTGTAAGTCCTGAAACAGGGTACCCTTGCCATAAGTGCCTTCCATTTCTTGCAAAGCAAATGGGAAGCGGCCAGAGACTAGGTATTTTCATACCATCTGGAATTCATGCGAGGTTTCTTTTCGTCTCACTACACCTTTTTACAACAGGCGGATCCACCACTTTGCAGACAGGAGCCATCCAAAGCAAAGAGAAGACAAAATCAGGCAGGAGATGAAATTTCTTGTCTATTTCCTGCAAATCCAAGAAGATTCTTCAACCTTGGGCAAAAACAGTTAAAGGGAGTCGGTCGCCAGAAGCCAACCTATCAACCTAGCCCCAAAGAGGCTAGGGTCACCTCAATCAGACAACGTATTCCCAACTAACCACGACTTTGCAGACAGGAGCCATCGAAAGCAAAGAGAAGACGAAATCAGGCAGGAGGTGATATTTCTTGTCTATTTCCTGCAAATCCAAGAAGATTCGTCAACCTTGGGGATGAGCGGTCGGTCACCAGAAGCCAACCTATCAACCTAGCTCCGAGGAGAGATAGGCTCGGGTCATCTCAATCAGGCAATCTTTTCCCACTTGTGAATCGGAGCCTCTGTAGCCCAGATGTCGCTGTTCTTGTCAATGTGCAAATCAGCTTTTTGGATCAACGAGGGAGTTGCAAGAGCAAGGCCCTCGTTACATATTGACCAAACCACCAGGATCTTGGCAACAGACCCACAAGGGGAAAACACCCTTTGATTCAGGGAAGCCGAAGCAGGTTGATATGCTGAGTTCCGGTGACAAACTCCCTATAACAATGAAAATGCCGTGACCCGGATTCGAACCGGGGTTGCTGCGGCCACAACGCAGAGTACTTACCACTATACGATCACGGCAACGCGGCCGAGCCAGGTAGGAGTCGAACCTACAATCTTCTGATCCGTAGTCAGAGGCGTTATCCATTGCGCCACTGGCCCTGCTGAGTCAGTGTCCGCTAATCCTGCCCCAAATTTCTGAAGCCCTGGAAAACCTACAACAGGGTGCCATGGCCATAACTGCCTTCCATTTCTTGCGAACCAAACGAGAACCAGCCAGAAACTAAAAATCTTCATACGATCCGGAACTCGTGTGAGGCTTCTATCTGTCTCACAACACATTTTTACAACAGGCAAAACCATGACTTTGCTGGAGATGAAACTTCTTGTCTATTTCCTGCAACTCCAAAAAGTTCCTTCGACCTTGGGAAGGAACCGTTCAAAACGGAACCAAAGAAAAGATGCCGTGACCCGGATTTGAACCGGGGTTGCTGCGGCCACAACACAGAGTACTAACCACTATACGATCACGGCAACACTCCCGAGCCAGGTAGGAGTCGAACCTACAATCTTCTGATCCGTAGTCAGACGCGTTATCCATTGCGCCACTGGCCCTGCTGAAGCTGCCACAGGTAACCCTGCGTCACAGTTCTGAAGCGCTGTAAGTCCTGAAACAGGGTACCCTTGCCATAAGTGCCTTCCATTTCTTGCAAAGCAAATGGGAAGCGGCCAGAGACTAGGTATTTTCATACCATCTGGAATTCATGCGAGGTTTCTTTTCGTCTCACTACACCTTTTTACAACAGGCGGATCCACCACTTTGCAGACAGGAGCCATCCAAAGCAAAGAGAAGACAAAATCAGGCAGGAGATGAAATTTCTTGTCTATTTCCTGCAAATCCAAGAAGATTCTTCAACCTTGGGCAAAAACAGTTAAAGGGAGTCGGTCGCCAGAAGCCAACCTATCAACCTAGCCCCAAAGAGGCTAGGGTCACCTCAATCAGACAACGTATTCCCAACTAACCACGACTTTGCAGACAGGAGCCATCGAAAGCAAAGAGAAGACGAAATCAGGCAGGAGGTGATATTTCTTGTCTATTTCCTGCAAATCCAAGAAGATTCGTCAACCTTGGGGATGAGCGGTCGGTCACCAGAAGCCAACCTATCAACCTAGCTCCGAGGAGAGATAGGCTCGGGTCATCTCAATCAGGCAATCTTTTCCCACTTGTGAATCGGAGCCTCTGTAGCCCAGATGTCGCTGTTCTTGTCAATGTGCAAATCAGCTTTTTGGATCAACGAGGGAGTTGCAAGAGCAAGGCCCTCGTTACATATTGACCAAACCACCAGGATCTTGGCAACAGACCCACAAGGGGAAAACACCCTTTGATTCAGGGAAGCCGAAGCAGGTTGATATGCTGAGTTCCGGTGACAGACTCCCTATAACAATGAAAATGCCGTGACCCGGATTCGAACCGGGGTTGCTGCGGCCACAACGCAGAGTACTTACCACTATACGATCACGGCAACGCGGCCGAGCCAGGTAGGAGTCGAACCTACAATCTTCTGATCCATAGTCAGAGGCGTTATCCATTGCGCCACTGGCCCTGCTGAGTCAGTGTCCGCTAATCCTGCCCCAAATTTCTGAAGCCCTGGAAAACCTACAACAGGGTGCCATGGCCATAACTGCCTTCCATTTCTTGCGAACCAAACGAGAACCAGCCAGAAACTAAAAATCTTCATACGATCCGGAACTCGTGTGAGGCTTCTATCTGTCTCACAACACATTTTTACAACAGGCAAAACCATGACTTTGCTGGAGATGAAACTTCTTGTCTATTTCCTGCAACTCCAAAAAGTTCCTTCGACCTTGGGAAGGAACCGTTCAAAACGGAACCAAAGAAAAGATGCCGTGACCCGGATTTGAACCGGGGTTGCTGCGGCCACAACACAGAGTACTAACCACTATACGATCACGGCAACACTCCCGAGCCAGGTAGGAGTCGAACCTACAATCTTCTGATCCGTAGTCAGACGCGTTATCCATTGCGCCACTGGCCCTGCTGAAGCTGCCACAGGTAACCCTGCGTCACAGTTCTGAAGCGCTGTAAGTCCTGAAACAGGGTACCCTTGCCATAAGTGCCTTCCATTTCTTGCAAAGCAAATGGGAAGCGGCCAGAGACTAGGTATTTTCATACCATCTGGAATTCATGCGAGGTTTCTTTTCGTCTCACTACACCTTTTTACAACAGGCGGATCCACCACTTTGCAGACAGGAGCCATCCAAAGCAAAGAGAAGACAAAATCAGGCAGGAGATGAAATTTCTTGTCTATTTCCTGCAAATCCAAGAAGATTCTTCAACCTTGGGCAAAAACAGTTAAAGGGAGTCGGTCGCCAGAAGCCAACCTATCAACCTAGCCCCAAAGAGGCTAGGGTCACCTCAATCAGACAACGTATTCCCAACTAACCACGACTTTGCAGACAGGAGCCATCGAAAGCAAAGAGAAGACGAAATCAGGCAGGAGGTGATATTTCTTGTCTATTTCCTGCAAATCCAAGAAGATTCGTCAACCTTGGGGATGAGCGGTCGGTCACCAGAAGCCAACCTATCAACCTAGCTCCGAGGAGAGATAGGCTCGGGTCATCTCAATCAGGCAATCTTTTCCCACTTGTGAATCGGAGCCTCTGTAGCCCAGATGTCGCTGTTCTTGTCAATGTGCAAATCAGCTTTTTGGATCAACGAGGGAGTTGCAAGAGCAAGGCCCTCGTTACATATTGACCAAACCACCAGGATCTTGGCAACAGACCCACAAGGGGAAAACACCCTTTGATTCAGGGAAGCCGAAGCAGGTTGATATGCTGAGTTCCGGTGACAAACTCCCTATAACAATGAAAATGCCGTGACCCGGATTCGAACCGGGGTTGCTGCGGCCACAACGCAGAGTACTTACCACTATACGATCACGGCAACGCGGCCGAGCCAGGTAGGAGTCGAACCTACAATCTTCTGATCCGTAGTCAGAGGCGTTATCCATTGCGCCACTGGCCCTGCTGAGTCAGTGTCCGCTAATCCTGCCCCAAATTTCTGAAGCCCTGGAAAACCTACAACAGGGTGCCATGGCCATAACTGCCTTCCATTTCTTGCGAACCAAACGAGAACCAGCCAGAAACTAAAAATCTTCATACGATCCGGAACTCGTGTGAGGCTTCTATCTGTCTCACAACACATTTTTACAACAGGCAAAACCATGACTTTGCTGGAGATGAAACTTCTTGTCTATTTCCTGCAACTCCAAAAAGTTCCTTCGACCTTGGGAAGGAACCGTTCAAAACGGAACCAAAGAAAAGATGCCGTGACCCGGATTTGAACCGGGGTTGCTGCGGCCACAACACAGAGTACTAACCACTATACGATCACGGCAACACTCCCGAGCCAGGTAGGAGTCGAACCTACAATCTTCTGATCCGTAGTCAGACGCGTTATCCATTGCGCCACTGGCCCTGCTGAAGCTGCCACAGGTAACCCTGCGTCACAGTTCTGAAGCGCTGTAAGTCCTGAAACAGGGTACCCTTGCCATAAGTGCCTTCCATTTCTTGCAAAGCAAATGGGAAGCGGCCAGAGACTAGGTATTTTCATACCATCTGGAATTCATGCGAGGTTTCTTTTCGTCTCACTACACCTTTTTACAACAGGCGGATCCACCACTTTGCAGACAGGAGCCATCCAAAGCAAAGAGAAGACAAAATCAGGCAGGAGATGAAATTTCTTGTCTATTTCCTGCAAATCCAAGAAGATTCTTCAACCTTGGGCAAAAACAGTTAAAGGGAGTCGGTCGCCAGAAGCCAACCTATCAACCTAGCCCCAAAGAGGCTAGGGTCACCTCAATCAGACAACGTATTCCCAACTAACCACGACTTTGCAGACAGGAGCCATCGAAAGCAAAGAGAAGACGAAATCAGGCAGGAGGTGATATTTCTTGTCTATTTCCTGCAAATCCAAGAAGATTCGTCAACCTTGGGGATGAGCGGTCGGTCACCAGAAGCCAACCTATCAACCTAGCTCCGAGGAGAGATAGGCTCGGGTCATCTCAATCAGGCAATCTTTTCCCACTTGTGAATCGGAGCCTCTGTAGCCCAGATGTCGCTGTTCTTGTCAATGTGCAAATCAGCTTTTTGGATCAACGAGGGAGTTGCAAGAGCAAGGCCCTCGTTACATATTGACCAAACCACCAGGATCTTGGCAACAGACCCACAAGGGGAAAACACCCTTTGATTCAGGGAAGCCGAAGCAGGTTGATATGCTGAGTTCCGGTGACAAACTCCCTATAACAATGAAAATGCCGTGACCCGGATTCGAACCGGGGTTGCTGCGGCCACAACACAGAGTACTTACCACTATACGATCACGGCAACACGCCAGGAGGAGCGAACCCACAAACCACCGACCCAAGACAGGCGGGCGCCCCCCCCCCCCCCGCCCCCCCCGCGGCGCCGGCCCCCCCCCCCCCCCCCCAACACCCTGAAGCCCTGGAAAACCTACAACAGGGGCCAGGCCATAACCTCCTTCTGGCGAACCAAACAAGAACCAGCCAAAAACAACCACGACCGGAACTCGTGGGGGCCCTACGTCTCACAACACATTTTCAACAGGCAAACCAGACTTTGCTGGAGATGAAACTCTTGTCTATTCCGCCAAAAAAAAAACCGAACCGCTGTGCGCGGCCACAGGGCAGCTAACCACTATACGATCACGGCAACACTCCCGAGCCAGGTAGGAGTCGGAGGATCAACCTACAATCTTCTGATCCGTAGTCAGACGCGTTATCCATTGCGCCACTGGCCCTGCTGAAGCTGTCTCTAGCTGCCACAGGTAACCCTGCGTCACAGTTCTGAAGCGCTGTAAGTCCTGAAACAGGGTACCCTTGCCATAAGTGCCTTCCATTTCTTGCAAAGCAAATGGGAAGCGGCCAGAGACTAGGTATTTTCATACCATCTGGAATTCATGCGAGGTTTCTTTTCGTCTCACTACACCTTTTTACAACAGGCGGATCCACCACTTTGCAGACAGGAGCCATCCAAAGCAAAGAGAAGACAAAATCGGGCAGGAGATGAAATTTCTTGTCTATTTCCTGCAAATCCAAGAAGATTCTTCAACCTTGGGCAAAAACAGTTAAAGGGAGTCGGTCGCCAGAAGCCAACCTATCAACCTAGCCCCAAAGAGGCTAGGGTCACCTCAATCAGACAACGTATTCCCAACTAACCACGACTTTGCAGACAGGAGCCATCGAAAGCAAAGAGAAGACGAAATCAGGCAGGAGGTGATATTTCTTGTCTATTTCCTGCAAATCCAAGAAGATTCGTCAACCTTGGGGATGAGCGGTCGGTCACCAGAAGCCAACCTATCAACCTAGCTCCGAGGAGAGATAGGCTCGGGTCATCTCAATCAGGCAATCTTTTCCCACTTGTGAATCGGAGCCTCTGTAGCCCAGATGTCGCTGTTCTTGTCAATGTGCAAATCAGCTTTTTGGATCAACGAGGGAGTTGCAAGAGCAAGGCCCTCGTTACATATTGACCAAACCACCAGGATCTTGGCAACAGACCCACAAGGGGAAAACACCCTTTGATTCAGGGAAGCCGAAGCAGGTTGATATGCTGAGTTCCGGTGACAAACTCCCTATAACAATGAAAATGCCGTGACCCGGATTCGAACCGGGGTTGCTGCGGCCACAACGCAGAGTACTTACCACTATACGATCACGGCAACGCGGCCGAGCCAGGTAGGAGTCGAACCTACAATCTTCTGATCCGTAGTCAGAGGCGTTATCCATTGCGCCACTGGCCCTGCTGAGTCAGTGTCCGCTAATCCTGCCCCAAATTTCTGAAGCCCTGGAAAACCTACAACAGGGTGCCATGGCCATAACTGTCTTCCATTTCTTGCGAACCAAACGAGAACCAGCCAGAAACTAAAAATCTTCATACGATCCGGAACTCGTGTGAGGCTTCTATCTGTCTCACAACACATTTTTACAACAGGCAAAACCATGACTTTGCTGGAGATGAAACTTCTTGTCTATTTCCTGCAACTCCAAAAAGTTCCTTCGACCTTGGGAAGGAACCGTTCAAAACGGAACCAAAGAAAAGATGCCGTGACCCGGATTTGAACCGGGGTTGCTGCGGCCACAACACAGAGTACTAACCACTATACGATCACGGCAACACTCCCGAGCCAGGTAGGAGTCGAACCTACAATCTTCTGATCCGTAGTCAGACGCGTTATCCATTGCGCCACTGGCCCTGCTGAAGCTGCCACAGGTAACCCTGCGTCACAGTTCTGAAGCGCTGTAAGTCCTGAAACAGGGTACCCTTGCCATAAGTGCCTTCCATTTCTTGCAAAGCAAATGGGAAGCGGCCAGAGACTAGGTATTTTCATACCATCTGGAATTCATGCGAGGTTTCTTTTCGTCTCACTACACCTTTTTACAACAGGCGGATCCACCACTTTGCAGACAGGAGCCATCCAAAGCAAAGAGAAGACAAAATCAGGCAGGAGATGAAATTTCTTGTCTATTTCCTGCAAATCCAAGAAGATTCTTCAACCTTGGGCAAAAACAGTTAAAGGGAGTCGGTCGCCAGAAGCCAACCTATCAACCTAGCCCCAAAGAGGCTAGGGTCACCTCAATCAGACAACGTATTCCCAACTAACCACGACTTTGCAGACAGGAGCCATCGAAAGCAAAGAGAAGACGAAATCAGGCAGGAGGTGATATTTCTTGTCTATTTCCTGCAAATCCAAGAAGATTCGTCAACCTTGGGGATGAGCGGTCGGTCACCAGAAGCCAACCTATCAACCTAGCTCCGAGGAGAGATAGGCTCGGGTCATCTCAATCAGGCAATCTTTTCCCACTTGTGAATCGGAGCCTCTGTAGCCCAGATGTCGCTGTTCTTGTCAATGTGCAAATCAGCTTTTTGGATCAACGAGGGAGTTGCAAGAGCAAGGCCCTCGTTACATATTGACCAAACCACCAGGATCTTGGCAACAGACCCACAAGGGGAAAACACCCTTTGATTCAGGGAAGCCGAAGCAGGTTGATATGCTGAGTTCCGGTGACAAACTCCCTATAACAATGAAAATGCCGTGACCCGGATTCGAACCGGGGTTGCTGCGGCCACAACGCAGAGTACTTACCACTATACGATCACGGCAACGCGGCCGAGCCAGGTAGGAGTCGAACCTACAATCTTCTGATCCGTAGTCAGAGGCGTTATCCATTGCGCCACTGGCCCTGCTGAGTCAGTGTCCGCTAATCCTGCCCCAAATTTCTGAAGCCCTGGAAAACCTACAACAGGGTGCCATGGCCATAACTGCCTTCCATTTCTTGCGAACCAAACGAGAACCAGCCAGAAACTAAAAATCTTCATACGATCCGGAACTCGTGTGAGGCTTCTATCTGTCTCACAACACATTTTTACAACAGGCAAAACCATGACTTTGCTGGAGATGAAACTTCTTGTCTATTTCCTGCAACTCCAAAAAGTTCCTTCGACCTTGGGAAGGAACCGTTCAAAACGGAACCAAAGAAAAGATGCCGTGACCCGGATTTGAACCGGGGTTGCTGCGGCCACAACACAGAGTACTAACCACTATACGATCACGGCAACACTCCCGAGCCAGGTAGGAGTCGAACCTACAATCTTCTGATCCGTAGTCAGACGCGTTATCCATTGCGCCACTGGCCCTGCTGAAGCTGCCACAGGTAACCCTGCGTCACAGTTCTGAAGCGCTGTAAGTCCTGAAACAGGGTACCCTTGCCATAAGTGCCTTCCATTTCTTGCAAAGCAAATGGGAAGCGGCCAGAGACTAGGTATTTTCATACCATCTGGAATTCATGCGAGGTTTCTTTTCGTCTCACTACACCTTTTTACAACAGGCGGATCCACCACTTTGCAGACAGGAGCCATCCAAAGCAAAGAGAAGACAAAATCAGGCAGGAGATGAAATTTCTTGTCTATTTCCTGCAAATCCAAGAAGATTCTTCAACCTTGGGCAAAAACAGTTAAAGGGAGTCGGTCGCCAGAAGCCAACCTATCAACCTAGCCCCAAAGAGGCTAGGGTCACCTCAATCAGACAACGTATTCCCAACTAACCACGACTTTGCAGACAGGAGCCATCGAAAGCAAAGAGAAGACGAAATCAGGCAGGAGGTGATATTTCTTGTCTATTTCCTGCAAATCCAAGAAGATTCGTCAACCTTGGGGATGAGCGGTCGGTCACCAGAAGCCAACCTATCAACCTAGCTCCGAGGAGAGATAGGCTCGGGTCATCTCAATCAGGCAATCTTTTCCCACTTGTGAATCGGAGCCTCTGTAGCCCAGATGTCGCTGTTCTTGTCAATGTGCAAATCAGCTTTTTGGATCAACGAGGGAGTTGCAAGAGCAAGGCCCTCGTTACATATTGACCAAACCACCAGGATCTTGGCAACAGACCCACAAGGGGAAAACACCCTTTGATTCAGGGAAGCCGAAGCAGGTTGATATGCTGAGTTCCGGTGACAGACTCCCTATAACAATGAAAATGCCGTGACCCGGATTCGAACCGGGGTTGCTGCGGCCACAACGCAGAGTACTTACCACTATACGATCACGGCAACGCGGCCGAGCCAGGTAGGAGTCGAACCTACAATCTTCTGATCCGTAGTCAGAGGCGTTATCCATTGCGCCACTGGCCCTGCTGAGTCAGTGTCCGCTAATCCTGCCCCAAATTTCTGAAGCCCTGGAAAACCTACAACAGGGTGCCATGGCCATAACTGCCTTCCATTTCTTGCGAACCAAACGAGAACCAGCCAGAAACTAAAAATCTTCATACGATCCGGAACTCGTGTGAGGCTTCTATCTGTCTCACAACACATTTTTACAACAGGCAAAACCATGACTTTGCTGGAGATGAAACTTCTTGTCTATTTCCTGCAACTCCAAAAAGTTCCTTCGACCTTGGGAAGGAACCGTTCAAAACGGAACCAAAGAAAAGATGCCGTGACCCGGATTTGAACCGGGGTTGCTGCGGCCACAACACAGAGTACTAACCACTATACGATCACGGCAACACTCCCGAGCCAGGTAGGAGTCGAACCTACAATCTTCTGATCCGTAGTCAGACGCGTTATCCATTGCGCCACTGGCCCTGCTGAAGCTGCCACAGGTAACCCTGCGTCACAGTTCTGAAGCGCTGTAAGTCCTGAAACAGGGTACCCTTGCCATAAGTGCCTTCCATTTCTTGCAAAGCAAATGGGAAGCGGCCAGAGACTAGGTATTTTCATACCATCTGGAATTCATGCGAGGTTTCTTTTCGTCTCACTACACCTTTTTACAACAGGCGGATCCACCACTTTGCAGACAGGAGCCATCCAAAGCAAAGAGAAGACAAAATCAGGCAGGAGATGAAATTTCTTGTCTATTTCCTGCAAATCCAAGAAGATTCTTCAACCTTGGGCAAAAACAGTTAAAGGGAGTCGGTCGCCAGAAGCCAACCTATCAACCTAGCCCCAAAGAGGCTAGGGTCACCTCAATCAGACAACGTATTCCCAACTAACCACGACTTTGCAGACAGGAGCCATCGAAAGCAAAGAGAAGACGAAATCAGGCAGGAGGTGATATTTCTTGTCTATTTCCTGCAAATCCAAGAAGATTCGTCAACCTTGGGGATGAGCGGTCGGTCACCAGAAGCCAACCTATCAACCTAGCTCCGAGGAGAGATAGGCTCGGGTCATCTCAATCAGGCAATCTTTTCCCACTTGTGAATCGGAGCCTCTGTAGCCCAGATGTCGCTGTTCTTGTCAATGTGCAAATCAGCTTTTTGGATCAACGAGGGAGTTGCAAGAGCAAGGCCCTCGTTACATATTGACCAAACCACCAGGATCTTGGCAACAGACCCACAAGGGGAAAACACCCTTTGATTCAGGGAAGCCGAAGCAGGTTGATATGCTGAGTTCCGGTGACAAACTCCCTATAACAATGAAAATGCCGTGACCCGGATTCGAACCGGGGTTGCTGCGGCCACAACGCAGAGTACTTACCACTATACGATCACGGCAACGCGGCCGAGCCAGGTAGGAGTCGAACCTACAATCTTCTGATCCGTAGTCAGAGGCGTTATCCATTGCGCCACTGGCCCTGCTGAGTCAGTGTCCGCTAATCCTGCCCCAAATTTCTGAAGCCCTGGAAAACCTACAACAGGGTGCCATGGCCATAACTGTCTTCCATTTCTTGCGAACCAAACGAGAACCAGCCAGAAACTAAAAATCTTCATACGATCCGGAACTCGTGTGAGGCTTCTATCTGTCTCACAACACATTTTTACAACAGGCAAAACCATGACTTTGCTGGAGATGAAACTTCTTGTCTATTTCCTGCAACTCCAAAAAGTTCCTTCGACCTTGGGAAGGAACCGTTCAAAACGGAACCAAAGAAAAGATGCCGTGACCCGGATTTGAACCGGGGTTGCTGCGGCCACAACACAGAGTACTAACCACTATACGATCACGGCAACACTCCCGAGCCAGGTAGGAGTCGAACCTACAATCTTCTGATCCGTAGTCAGACGCGTTATCCATTGCGCCACTGGCCCTGCTGAAGCTGCCACAGGTAACCCTGCGTCACAGTTCTGAAGCGCTGTAAGTCCTGAAACAGGGTACCCTTGCCATAAGTGCCTTCCATTTCTTGCAAAGCAAATGGGAAGCGGCCAGAGACTAGGTATTTTCATACCATCTGGAATTCATGCGAGGTTTCTTTTCGTCTCACTACACCTTTTTACAACAGGCGGATCCACCACTTTGCAGACAGGAGCCATCCAAAGCAAAGAGAAGACAAAATCAGGCAGGAGATGAAATTTCTTGTCTATTTCCTGCAAATCCAAGAAGATTCTTCAACCTTGGGCAAAAACAGTTAAAGGGAGTCGGTCGCCAGAAGCCAACCTATCAACCTAGCCCCAAAGAGGCTAGGGTCACCTCAATCAGACAACGTATTCCCAACTAACCACGACTTTGCAGACAGGAGCCATCGAAAGCAAAGAGAAGACGAAATCAGGCAGGAGGTGATATTTCTTGTCTATTTCCTGCAAATCCAAGAAGATTCGTCAACCTTGGGGATGAGCGGTCGGTCACCAGAAGCCAACCTATCAACCTAGCTCCGAGGAGAGATAGGCTCGGGTCATCTCAATCAGGCAATCTTTTCCCACTTGTGAATCGGAGCCTCTGTAGCCCAGATGTCGCTGTTCTTGTCAATGTGCAAATCAGCTTTTTGGATCAACGAGGGAGTTGCAAGAGCAAGGCCCTCGTTACATATTGACCAAACCACCAGGATCTTGGCAACAGACCCACAAGGGGAAAACACCCTTTGATTCAGGGAAGCCGAAGCAGGTTGATATGCTGAGTTCCGGTGACAAACTCCCTATAACAATGAAAATGCCGTGACCCGGATTCGAACCGGGGTTGCTGCGGCCACAACGCAGAGTACTTACCACTATACGATCACGGCAACGCGGCCGAGCCAGGTAGGAGTCGAACCTACAATCTTCTGATCCATAGTCAGAGGCGTTATCCATTGCGCCACTGGCCCTGCTGAGTCAGTGCCCGCTAATCCTGCCCCAAATTTCTGAAGCCCTGGAAAACCTACAACAGGGTGCCATGGCCATAACTGCCTTCCATTTCTTGCGAACCAAACGAGAACCAGCCAGAAACTAAAAATCTTCATACGATCCGGAACTCGTGTGAGGCTTCTATCTGTCTCACAACACATTTTTACAACAGGCAAAACCATGACTTTGCTGGAGATGAAACTTCTTGTCTATTTCCTGCAACTCCAAAAAGTTCCTTCGACCTTGGGAAGGAACCGTTCAAAACGGAACCAAAGAAAAGATGCCGTGACCCGGATTTGAACCGGGGTTGCTGCGGCCACAACACAGAGTACTAACCACTATACGATCACGGCAACACTCCCGAGCCAGGTAGGAGTCGAACCTACAATCTTCTGATCCGTAGTCAGACGCGTTATCCATTGCGCCACTGGCCCTGCTGAAGCTGCCACAGGTAACCCTGCGTCACAGTTCTGAAGCGCTGTAAGTCCTGAAACAGGGTACCCTTGCCATAAGTGCCTTCCATTTCTTGCAAAGCAAATGGGAAGCGGCCAGAGACTAGGTATTTTCATACCATCTGGAATTCATGCGAGGTTTCTTTTCGTCTCACTACACCTTTTTACAACAGGCGGATCCACCACTTTGCAGACAGGAGCCATCCAAAGCAAAGAGAAGACAAAATCAGGCAGGAGATGAAATTTCTTGTCTATTTCCTGCAAATCCAAGAAGATTCTTCAACCTTGGGCAAAAACAGTTAAAGGGAGTCGGTCGCCAGAAGCCAACCTATCAACCTAGCCCCAAAGAGGCTAGGGTCACCTCAATCAGACAACGTATTCCCAACTAACCACGACTTTGCAGACAGGAGCCATCGAAAGCAAAGAGAAGACGAAATCAGGCAGGAGGTGATATTTCTTGTCTATTTCCTGCAAATCCAAGAAGATTCGTCAACCTTGGGGATGAGCGGTCGGTCACCAGAAGCCAACCTATCAACCTAGCTCCGAGGAGAGATAGGCTCGGGTCATCTCAATCAGGCAATCTTTTCCCACTTGTGAATCGGAGCCTCTGTAGCCCAGATGTCGCTGTTCTTGTCAATGTGCAAATCAGCTTTTTGGATCAACGAGGGAGTTGCAAGAGCAAGGCCCTCGTTACATATTGACCAAACCACCAGGATCTTGGCAACAGACCCACAAGGGGAAAACACCCTTTGATTCAGGGAAGCCGAAGCAGGTTGATATGCTGAGTTCCGGTGACAGACTCCCTATAACAATGAAAATGCCGTGACCCGGATTCGAACCGGGGTTGCTGCGGCCACAACGCAGAGTACTTACCACTATACGATCACGGCAACGCGGCCGAGCCAGGTAGGAGTCGAACCTACAATCTTCTGATCCGTAGTCAGAGGCGTTATCCATTGCGCCACTGGCCCTGCTGAGTCAGCGCCCGCTAATCCTGCCCCAAATTTCTGAAGCCCTGGAAAACCTACAACAGGGTGCCATGGCCATAACTGCCTTCCATTTCTTGCGAACCAAACGAGAACCAGCCAGAAACTAAAAATCTTCATACGATCCGGAACTCGTGTGAGGCTTCTATCTGTCTCACAACACATTTTTACAACAGGCAAAACCATGACTTTGCTGGAGATGAAACTTCTTGTCTATTTCCTGCAACTCCAAAAAGTTCCTTCGACCTTGGGAAGGAACCGTTCAAAACGGAACCAAAGAAAAGATGCCGTGACCCGGATTTGAACCGGGGTTGCTGCGGCCACAACGCAGAGTACTAACCACTATACGATCACGGCAACACTCCCGAGCCAGGTAGGAGTCGAACCTACAATCTTCTGATCCGTAGTCAGACGCGTTATCCATTGCGCCACTGGCCCTGCTGAAGCTGCCACAGGTAACCCTGCGTCACAGTTCTGAAGCGCTGTAAGTCCTGAAACAGGGTACCCTTGCCATAAGTGCCTTCCATTTCTTGCAAAGCAAATGGGAAGCGGCCAGAGACTAGGTATTTTCATACCATCTGGAATTCATGCGAGGTTTCTTTTCGTCTCACTACACCTTTTTACAACAGGCGGATCCACCACTTTGCAGACAGGAGCCATCCAAAGCAAAGAGAAGACAAAATCAGGCAGGAGATGAAATTTCTTGTCTATTTCCTGCAAATCCAAGAAGATTCTTCAACCTTGGGCAAAAACAGTTAAAGGGAGTCGGTCGCCAGAAGCCAACCTATCAACCTAGCCCCAAAGAGGCTAGGGTCACCTCAATCAGACAACGTATTCCCAACTAACCACGACTTTGCAGACAGGAGCCATCGAAAGCAAAGAGAAGACGAAATCAGGCAGGAGGTGATATTTCTTGTCTATTTCCTGCAAATCCAAGAAGATTCGTCAACCTTGGGGATGAGCGGTCGGTCACCAGAAGCCAACCTATCAACCTAGCTCCGAGGAGAGATAGGCTCGGGTCATCTCAATCAGGCAATCTTTTCCCACTTGTGAATCGGAGCCTCTGTAGCCCAGATGTCGCTGTTCTTGTCAATGTGCAAATCAGCTTTTTGGATCAACGAGGGAGTTGCAAGAGCAAGGCCCTCGTTACATATTGACCAAACCACCAGGATCTTGGCAACAGACCCACAAGGGGAAAACACCCTTTGATTCAGGGAAGCCGAAGCAGGTTGATATGCTGAGTTCCGGTGACAGACTCCCTATAACAATGAAAATGCCGTGACCCGGATTCGAACCGGGGTTGCTGCGGCCACAACGCAGAGTACTTACCACTATACGATCACGGCAACGCGGCCGAGCCAGGTAGGAGTCGAACCTACAATCTTCTGATCCGTAGTCAGAGGCGTTATCCATTGCGCCACTGGCCCTGCTGAGTCAGCGCCCGCTAATCCTGCCCCAAATTTCTGAAGCCCTGGAAAACCTACAACAGGGTGCCATGGCCATAACTGCCTTCCATTTCTTGCGAACCAAACGAGAACCAGCCAGAAACTAAAAATCTTCATACGATCCGGAACTCGTGTGAGGCTTCTATCTGTCTCACAACACATTTTTACAACAGGCGAAACCATGACTTTGCTGGAGATGAAACTTCTTGTCTATTTCCTGCAACTCCAAAAAGTTCCTTCGACCTTGGGAAAGAACCGTTCAAAACGGAACCAAAGAAAAGATGCCGTGACCCGGATTCGAACCGGGGTTGCTGCGGCCACAACGCAGAGTACTAACCACTATACGATCACGGCAACACTCCCGAGCCAGGTAGGAGTCGAACCTACAATCTTCTGATCCGTAGTCAGACGCGTTATCCATTGCGCCACTGGCCCTGCTGAAGCTGCCACAGGTAACCCTGCGTCACAGTTCTGAAGCGCTGTAAGTCCTGAAACAGGGTACCCTTGCCATAAGTGCCTTCCATTTCTTGCAAAGCAAATGGGAAGCGGCCAGAGACTAGGTATTTTCATACCATCTGGAATTCATGCGAGGTTTCTTTTCGTCTCACTACACCTTTTTACAACAGGCGGATCCACCACTTTGCAGACAGGAGCCATCCAAAGCAAAGAGAAGACAAAATCGGGCAGGAGATGAAATTTCTTGTCTATTTCCTGCAAATCCAAGAAGATTCTTCAACCTTGGGCAAAAACAGTTAAAGGGAGTCGGTCGCCAGAAGCCAACCTATCAACCTAGCCCCAAAGAGGCTAGGGTCACCTCAATCAGACAACGTATTCCCAACTAACCACGACTTTGCAGACAGGAGCCATCGAAAGCAAAGAGAAGACGAAATCAGGCAGGAGGTGATATTTCTTGTCTATTTCCTGCAAATCCAAGAAGATTCGTCAACCTTGGGGAAGAGCGGTCGGTCACCAGAAGCCAACCTATCAACCTAGCTCCGAGGAGAGATAGGCTCGGGTCATCTCAATCAGGCAATCTTTTCCCACTTGTGAATCGGAGCCTCTGTAGCCCAGATGTCGCTGTTCTTGTCAATGTGCAAATCAGCTTTTTGGATCAACGAGGGAGATGCAAGAGCAAGGCCCTCGTTACATATTGACCAAACCACCAGGATCTTGGCAACAGACCCACAAGGGGAAAACACCCTTTGATTCAGGGAAGCCGAAGCAGGTTGATATGCTGAGTTCCGGTGACAGACTCCCTATAACAATGAAAATGCCGTGACCCGGATTCGAACCGGGGTTGCTGCGGCCACAACGCAGAGTACTTACCACTATACGATCACGGCAACGCGGCCGAGCCAGGTAGGAGTCGAACCTACAATCTTCTGATCCGTAGTCAGAGGCGTTATCCATTGCGCCACTGGCCCTGCTGAGTCAGCGCCCGCTAATCCTGCCCCAAATTTCTGAAGCCCTGGAAAACCTACAACAGGGTGCCATGGCCATAACTGCCTTCCATTTCTTGCGAACCAAACGAGAACCAGCCAGAAACTAAAAATCTTCATACGATCCGGAACTCGTGTGAGGCTTCTATCTGTCTCACAACACATTTTTACAACAGGCGAAACCATGACTTTGCTGGAGATGAAACTTCTTGTCTATTTCCTGCAACTCCAAAAAGTTCCTTCGACCTTGGGAAAGAACCGTTCAAAACGGAACCAAAGAAAAGATGCCGTGACCCGGATTCGAACCGGGGTTGCTGCGGCCACAACGCAGAGTACTAACCACTATACGATCACGGCAACACTCCCGAGCCAGGTAGGAGTCGAACCTACAATCTTCTGATCCGTAGTCAGACGCGTTATCCATTGCGCCACTGGCCCTGCTGAAGCTGCCACAGGTAACCCTGCGTCACAGTTCTGAAGCGCTGTAAGTCCTGAAACAGGGTACCCTTGCCATAAGTGCCTTCCATTTCTTGCAAAGCAAATGGGAAGCGGCCAGAGACTAGGTATTTTCATACCATCTGGAATTCATGCGAGGTTTCTTTTCGTCTCACTACACCTTTTTACAACAGGCGGATCCACCACTTTGCAGACAGGAGCCATCCAAAGCAAAGAGAAGACAAAATCGGGCAGGAGATGAAATTTCTTGTCTATTTCCTGCAAATCCAAGAAGATTCTTCAACCTTGGGCAAAAACAGTTAAAGGGAGTCGGTCGCCAGAAGCCAACCTATCAACCTAGCCCCAAAGAGGCTAGGGTCACCTCAATCAGACAACGTATTCCCAACTAACCACGACTTTGCAGACAGGAGCCATCGAAAGCAAAGAGAAGACGAAATCAGGCAGGAGGTGATATTTCTTGTCTATTTCCTGCAAATCCAAGAAGATTCGTCAACCTTGGGGAAGAGCGGTCGGTCACCAGAAGCCAACCTATCAACCTAGCTCCGAGGAGAGATAGGCTCGGGTCATCTCAATCAGGCAATCTTTTCCCACTTGTGAATCGGAGCCTCTGTAGCCCAGATGTCGCTGTTCTTGTCAATGTGCAAATCAGCTTTTTGGATCAACGAGGGAGTTGCAAGAGCAAGGCCCTCGTTACATATTGACCAAACCACCAGGATCTTGGCAACAGACCCACAAGGGGAAAACACCCTTTGATTCAGGGAAGCCGAAGCAGGTTGATATGCTGAGTTCCGGTGACAGACTCCCTATAACAATGAAAATGCCGTGACCCGGATTCGAACCGGGGTTGCTGCGGCCACAACGCAGAGTACTTACCACTATACGATCACGGCAACGCGGCCGAGCCAGGTAGGAGTCGAACCTACAATCTTCTGATCCGTAGTCAGAGGCGTTATCCATTGCGCCACTGGCCCTGCTGAGTCAGCGCCCGCTAATCCTGCCCCAAATTTCTGAAGCCCTGGAAAACCTACAACAGGGTGCCATGGCCATAACTGCCTTCCATTTCTTGCGAACCAAACGAGAACCAGCCAGAAACTAAAAATCTTCATACGATCCGGAACTCGTGTGAGGCTTCTATCTGTCTCACAACACATTTTTACAACAGGCGAAACCATGACTTTGCTGGAGATGAAACTTCTTGTCTATTTCCTGCAACTCCAAAAAGTTCCTTCGACCTTGGGAAAGAACCGTTCAAAACGGAACCAAAGAAAAGATGCCGTGACCCGGATTCGAACCGGGGTTGCTGCGGCCACAACGCAGAGTACTAACCACTATACGATCACGGCAACACTCCCGAGCCAGGTAGGAGTCGAACCTACAATCTTCTGATCCGTAGTCAGACGCGTTATCCATTGCGCCACTGGCCCTGCTGAAGCTGCCACAGGTAACCCTGCGTCACAGTTCTGAAGCGCTGTAAGTCCTGAAACAGGGTACCCTTGCCATAAGTGCCTTCCATTTCTTGCAAAGCAAATGGGAAGCGGCCAGAGACTAGGTATTTTCATACCATCTGGAATTCATGCGAGGTTTCTTTTCGTCTCACTACACCTTTTTACAACAGGCGGATCCACCACTTTGCAGACAGGAGCCATCCAAAGCAAAGAGAAGACAAAATCGGGCAGGAGATGAAATTTCTTGTCTATTTCCTGCAAATCCAAGAAGATTCTTCAACCTTGGGCAAAAACAGTTAAAGGGAGTCGGTCGCCAGAAGCCAACCTATCAACCTAGCCCCAAAGAGGCTAGGGTCACCTCAATCAGACAACGTATTCCCAACTAACCACGACTTTGCAGACAGGAGCCATCGAAAGCAAAGAGAAGACGAAATCAGGCAGGAGGTGATATTTCTTGTCTATTTCCTGCAAATCCAAGAAGATTCGTCAACCTTGGGGAAGAGCGGTCGGTCACCAGAAGCCAACCTATCAACCTAGCTCCGAGGAGAGATAGGCTCGGGTCATCTCAATCAGGCAATCTTTTCCCACTTGTGAATCGGAGCCTCTGTAGCCCAGATGTCGCTGTTCTTGTCAATGTGCAAATCAGCTTTTTGGATCAACGAGGGAGTTGCAAGAGCAAGGCCCTCGTTACATATTGACCAAACCACCAGGATCTTGGCAACAGACCCACAAGGGGAAAACACCCTTTGATTCAGGGAAGCCGAAGCAGGTTGATATGCTGAGTTCCGGTGACAGACTCCCTATAACAATGAAAATGCCGTGACCCGGATTCGAACCGGGGTTGCTGCGGCCACAACGCAGAGTACTTACCACTATACGATCACGGCAACGCGGCCGAGCCAGGTAGGAGTCGAACCTACAATCTTCTGATCCGTAGTCAGAGGCGTTATCCATTGCGCCACTGGCCCTGCTGAGTCAGCGCCCGCTAATCCTGCCCCAAATTTCTGAAGCCCTGGAAAACCTACAACAGGGTGCCATGGCCATAACTGCCTTCCATTTCTTGCGAACCAAACGAGAACCAGCCAGAAACTAAAAATCTTCATACGATCCGGAACTCGTGTGAGGCTTCTATCTGTCTCACAACACATTTTTACAACAGGCGAAACCATGACTTTGCTGGAGATGAAACTTCTTGTCTATTTCCTGCAACTCCAAAAAGTTCCTTCGACCTTGGGAAAGAACCGTTCAAAACGGAACCAAAGAAAAGATGCCGTGACCCGGATTCGAACCGGGGTTGCTGCGGCCACAACGCAGAGTACTAACCACTATACGATCACGGCAACACTCCCGAGCCAGGTAGGAGTCGAACCTACAATCTTCTGATCCGTAGTCAGACGCGTTATCCATTGCGCCACTGGCCCTGCTGAAGCTGCCACAGGTAACCCTGCGTCACAGTTCTGAAGCGCTGTAAGTCCTGAAACAGGGTACCCTTGCCATAAGTGCCTTCCATTTCTTGCAAAGCAAATGGGAAGCGGCCAGAGACTAGGTATTTTCATACCATCTGGAATTCATGCGAGGTTTCTTTTCGTCTCACTACACCTTTTTACAACAGGCGGATCCACCACTTTGCAGACAGGAGCCATCCAAAGCAAAGAGAAGACAAAATCGGGCAGGAGATGAAATTTCTTGTCTATTTCCTGCAAATCCAAGAAGATTCTTCAACCTTGGGCAAAAACAGTTAAAGGGAGTCGGTCGCCAGAAGCCAACCTATCAACCTAGCCCCAAAGAGGCTAGGGTCACCTCAATCAGACAACGTATTCCCAACTAACCACGACTTTGCAGACAGGAGCCATCGAAAGCAAAGAGAAGACGAAATCAGGCAGGAGGTGATATTTCTTGTCTATTTCCTGCAAATCCAAGAAGATTCGTCAACCTTGGGGAAGAGCGGTCGGTCACCAGAAGCCAACCTATCAACCTAGCTCCGAGGAGAGATAGGCTCGGGTCATCTCAATCAGGCAATCTTTTCCCACTTGTGAATCGGAGCCTCTGTAGCCCAGATGTCGCTGTTCTTGTCAATGTGCAAATCAGCTTTTTGGATCAACGAGGGAGATGCAAGAGCAAGGCCCTCGTTACATATTGACCAAACCACCAGGATCTTGGCAACAGACCCACAAGGGGAAAACACCCTTTGATTCAGGGAAGCCGAAGCAGGTTGATATGCTGAGTTCCGGTGACAGACTCCCTATAACAATGAAAATGCCGTGACCCGGATTCGAAACAGGGTTGCTGCGGCCACAACACAGAGTACTTCCCACTATACAATCACGGCAACGCGGCCGAGTCAGGTAGGAGTCGAACCTACAATTTTCTGATCCGTAGTCAGAGGCGTTATCCATTGCGCCACTGGCCCTGCTGAGGCAGCACCCGCTAATCCTGCCCCAAATTTCTGAAGCCCTGGAAAACCTACAACAGGGTGCCATGGCCATAACTGCCTTCCATTTCTTGCGAACCAAACGAGAACCAGCCAGAAACTAAAAATCTTCATACGATCCGGAACTCGTGTGAGGCTTCTATCTGTCTCACAACACATTTTTACAACAGGCGAAACCATGACTTTGCTGGAGATGAAACTTCTTGTCTATTTCCTGCAACTCCAAAAAGTTCCTTCGACCTTGGGAAAGAACCGTTCAAAACGGAACCAAAGAAAAGATGCCGTGACCCGGATTCGAACCGGGGTTGCTGCGGCCACAACGCAGAGTACTAACCACTATACGATCACGGCAACACTCCCGAGCCAGGTAGGAGTCGAACCTACAATCTTCTGATCCGTAGTCAGACGCGTTATCCATTGCGCCACTGGCCCTGCTGAAGCTGCCATAGGTAACCCTGCGTCACAGTTCTGAAGCGCTGTAAGTCCTGAAACAGGGTACCCTTGCCATAAGTGCCTTCCATTTCTTGCAAAGCAAATGGGAAGCGGCCAGAGACTAGGTATTTTCATACCATCTGGAATTCATGCGAGGTTTCTTTTCGTCTCACTACACCTTTTTACAACAGGCGGATCCACCACTTTGCAGACAGGAGCCATCCAAAGCAAAGAGAAGACAAAATCGGGCAGGAGATGAAATTTCTTGTCTATTTCCTGCAAATCCAAGAAGATTCTTCAACCTTGGGCAAAAACAGTTAAAGGGAGTCGGTCGCCAGAAGCCAACCTATCAACCTAGCCCCAAAGAGGCTAGGGTCACCTCAATCAGACAACGTATTCCCAACTAACCACGACTTTGCAGACAGGAGCCATCGAAAGCAAAGAGAAGACGAAATCAGGCAGGAGGTGATATTTCTTGTCTATTTCCTGCAAATCCAAGAAGATTCGTCAACCTTGGGGAAGAGCGGTCGGTCACCAGAAGCCAACCTATCAACCTAGCTCCGAGGAGAGATAGGCTCGGGTCATCTCAATCAGGCAATCTTTTCCCACTTGTGAATCGGAGCCTCTGTAGCCCAGATGTCGCTGTTCTTGTCAATGTGCAAATCAGCTTTTTGGATCAACGAGGGAGATGCAAGAGCAAGGCCCTCGTTACATATTGACCAAACCACCAGGATCTTGGCAACAGACCCACAAGGGGAAAACACCCTTTGATTCAGGGAAGCCGAAGCAGGTTGATATGCTGAGTTCCGGTGACAGACTCCCTATAACAATGAAAATGCCGTGACCCGGATTCGAAACAGGGTTGCTGCGGCCACAACACAGAGTACTTCCCACTATACAATCACGGCAACGCGGCCGAGTCAGGTAGGAGTCGAACCTACAATTTTCTGATCCGTAGTCAGAGGCGTTATCCATTGCGCCACTGGCCCTGCTGAGTCAGCACCCGCTAATCCTGCCCCAAATTTCTGAAGCCCTGGAAAACCTACAACAGGGTGCCATGGCCATAACTGCCTTCCATTTCTTGCGAACCAAACGAGAACCAGCCAGAAACTAAAAATCTTCATACGATCCGGAACTCGTGTGAGGCTTCTATCTGTCTCACAACACATTTTTACAACAGGCGAAACCATGACTTTGCTGGAGATGAAACTTCTTGTCTATTTCCTGCAACTCCAAAAAGTTCCTTCGACCTTGGGAAAGAACCGTTCAAAACGGAACCAAAGAAAAGATGCCGTGACCCGGATTCGAACCGGGGTTGCTGCGGCCACAACGCAGAGTACTAACCACTATACGATCACGGCAACACTCCCGAGCCAGGTAGGAGTCGAACCTACAATCTTCTGATCCGTAGTCAGACGCGTTATCCATTGCGCCACTGGCCCTGCTGAAGCTGCCACAGGTAACCCTGCGTCACAGTTCTGAAGCGCTGTAAGTCCTGAAACAGGGTACCCTTGCCATAAGTGCCTTCCATTTCTTGCAAAGCAAATGGGAAGCGGCCAGAGACTAGGTATTTTCATACCATCTGGAATTCATGCGAGGTTTCTTTTCGTCTCACTACACCTTTTTACAACAGGCGGATCCACCACTTTGCAGACAGGAGCCATCCAAAGCAAAGAGAAGACAAAATCGGGCAGGAGATGAAATTTCTTGTCTATTTCCTGCAAATCCAAGAAGATTCTTCAACCTTGGGCAAAAACAGTTAAAGGGAGTCGGTCGCCAGAAGCCAACCTATCAACCTAGCCCCAAAGAGGCTAGGGTCACCTCAATCAGACAACGTATTCCCAACTAACCACGACTTTGCAGACAGGAGCCATCGAAAGCAAAGAGAAGACGAAATCAGGCAGGAGGTGATATTTCTTGTCTATTTCCTGCAAATCCAAGAAGATTCGTCAACCTTGGGGAAGAGCGGTCGGTCACCAGAAGCCAACCTATCAACCTAGCTCCGAGGAGAGATAGGCTCGGGTCATCTCAATCAGGCAATCTTTTCCCACTTGTGAATCGGAGCCTCTGTAGCCCAGATGTCGCTGTTCTTGTCAATGTGCAAATCAGCTTTTTGGATCAACGAGGGAGATGCAAGAGCAAGGCCCTCGTTACATATTGACCAAACCACCAGGATCTTGGCAACAGACCCACAAGGGGAAAACACCCTTTGATTCAGGGAAGCCGAAGCAGGTTGATATGCTGAGTTCCGGTGACAGACTCCCTATAACAATGAAAATGCCGTGACCCGGATTCGAAACAGGGTTGCTGCGGCCACAACACAGAGTACTTCCCACTATACAATCACGGCAACGCGGCCGAGTCAGGTAGGAGTCGAACCTACAATTTTCTGATCCGTAGTCAGAGGCGTTATCCATTGCGCCACTGGCCCTGCTGAGGCAGCACCCGCTAATCCTGCCCCAAATTTCTGAAGCCCTGGAAAACCTACAACAGGGTGCCATGGCCATAACTGCCTTCCATTTCTTGCGAACCAAACGAGAACCAGCCAGAAACTAAAAATCTTCATACGATCCGGAACTCGTGTGAGGCTTCTATCTGTCTCACAACACATTTTTACAACAGGCGAAACCATGACTTTGCTGGAGATGAAACTTCTTGTCTATTTCCTGCAACTCCAAAAAGTTCCTTCGACCTTGGGAAAGAACCGTTCAAAACGGAACCAAAGAAAAGATGCCGTGACCCGGATTCGAACCGGGGTTGCTGCGGCCACAACGCAGAGTACTAACCACTATACGATCACGGCAACACTCCCGAGCCAGGTAGGAGTCGAACCTACAATCTTCTGATCCGTAGTCAGACGCGTTATCCATTGCGCCACTGGCCCTGCTGAAGCTGCCACAGGTAACCCTGCGTCACAGTTCTGAAGCGCTGTAAGTCCTGAAACAGGGTACCCTTGCCATAAGTGCCTTCCATTTCTTGCAAAGCAAATGGGAAGCGGCCAGAGACTAGGTATTTTCATACCATCTGGAATTCATGCGAGGTTTCTTTTCGTCTCACTACACCTTTTTACAACAGGCGGATCCACCACTTTGCAGACAGGAGCCATCCAAAGCAAAGAGAAGACAAAATCGGGCAGGAGATGAAATTTCTTGTCTATTTCCTGCAAATCCAAGAAGATTCTTCAACCTTGGGCAAAAACAGTTAAAGGGAGTCGGTCGCCAGAAGCCAACCTATCAACCTAGCCCCAAAGAGGCTAGGGTCACCTCAATCAGACAACGTATTCCCAACTAACCACGACTTTGCAGACAGGAGCCATCGAAAGCAAAGAGAAGACGAAATCAGGCAGGAGGTGATATTTCTTGTCTATTTCCTGCAAATCCAAGAAGATTCGTCAACCTTGGGGAAGAGCGGTCGGTCACCAGAAGCCAACCTATCAACCTAGCTCCGAGGAGAGATAGGCTCGGGTCATCTCAATCAGGCAATCTTTTCCCACTTGTGAATCGGAGCCTCTGTAGCCCAGATGTCGCTGTTCTTGTCAATGTGCAAATCAGCTTTTTGGATCAACGAGGGAGATGCAAGAGCAAGGCCCTCGTTACATATTGACCAAACCACCAGGATCTTGGCAACAGACCCACAAGGGGAAAACACCCTTTGATTCAGGGAAGCCGAAGCAGGTTGATATGCTGAGTTCCGGTGACAGACTCCCTATAACAATGAAAATGCCGTGACCCGGATTCGAAACAGGGTTGCTGCGGCCACAACACAGAGTACTTCCCACTATACAATCACGGCAACGCGGCCGAGTCAGGTAGGAGTCGAACCTACAATCTTCTGATCCGTAGTCAGAGGCGTTATCCATTGCGCCACTGGCCCTGCTGAGTCAGCACCCGCTAATCCTGCCCCAAATTTCTGAAGCCCTGGAAAACCTACAACAGGGTGCCATGGCCATAACTGCCTTCCATTTCTTGCGAACCAAACGAGAACCAGCCAGAAACTAAAAATCTTCATACGATCCGGAACTCGTGTGAGGCTTCTATCTGTCTCACAACACATTTTTACAACAGGCGAAACCATGACTTTGCTGGAGATGAAACTTCTTGTCTATTTCCTGCAACTCCAAAAAGTTCCTTCGACCTTGGGAAAGAACCGTTCAAAACGGAACCAAAGAAAAGATGCCGTGACCCGGATTCGAACCGGGGTTGCTGCGGCCACAACGCAGAGTACTAACCACTATACGATCACGGCAACACTCCCGAGCCAGGTAGGAGTCGAACCTACAATCTTCTGATCCGTAGTCAGACGCGTTATCCATTGCGCCACTGGCCCTGCTGAAGCTGCCACAGGTAACCCTGCGTCACAGTTCTGAAGCGCTGTAAGTCCTGAAACAGGGTACCCTTGCCATAAGTGCCTTCCATTTCTTGCAAAGCAAATGGGAAGCGGCCAGAGACTAGGTATTTTCATACCATCTGGAATTCATGCGAGGTTTCTTTTCGTCTCACTACACCTTTTTACAACAGGCGGATCCACCACTTTGCAGACAGGAGCCATCCAAAGCAAAGAGAAGACAAAATCGGGCAGGAGATGAAATTTCTTGTCTATTTCCTGCAAATCCAAGAAGATTCTTCAACCTTGGGCAAAAACAGTTAAAGGGAGTCGGTCGCCAGAAGCCAACCTATCAACCTAGCCCCAAAGAGGCTAGGGTCACCTCAATCAGACAACGTATTCCCAACTAACCACGACTTTGCAGACAGGAGCCATCGAAAGCAAAGAGAAGACGAAATCAGGCAGGAGGTGATATTTCTTGTCTATTTCCTGCAAATCCAAGAAGATTCGTCAACCTTGGGGAAGAGCGGTCGGTCACCAGAAGCCAACCTATCAACCTAGCTCCGAGGAGAGATAGGCTCGGGTCATCTCAATCAGGCAATCTTTTCCCACTTGTGAATCGGAGCCTCTGTAGCCCAGATGTCGCTGTTCTTGTCAATGTGCAAATCAGCTTTTTGGATCAACGAGGGAGATGCAAGAGCAAGGCCCTCGTTACATATTGACCAAACCACCAGGATCTTGGCAACAGACCCACAAGGGGAAAACACCCTTTGATTCAGGGAAGCCGAAGCAGGTTGATATGCTGAGTTCCGGTGACAGACTCCCTATAACAATGAAAATGCCGTGACCCGGATTCGAAACAGGGTTGCTGCGGCCACAACACAGAGTACTTCCCACTATACAATCACGGCAACGCGGCCGAGTCAGGTAGGAGTCGAACCTACAATTTTCTGATCCGTAGTCAGAGGCGTTATCCATTGCGCCACTGGCCCTGCTGAGGCAGCACCCGCTAATCCTGCCCCAAATTTCTGAAGCCCTGGAAAACCTACAACAGGGTGCCATGGCCATAACTGCCTTCCATTTCTTGCGAACCAAACGAGAACCAGCCAGAAACTAAAAATCTTCATACGATCCGGAACTCGTGTGAGGCTTCTATCTGTCTCACAACACATTTTTACAACAGGCGAAACCATGACTTTGCTGGAGATGAAACTTCTTGTCTATTTCCTGCAACTCCAAAAAGTTCCTTCGACCTTGGGAAAGAACCGTTCAAAACGGAACCAAAGAAAAGATGCCGTGACCCGGATTCGAACCGGGGTTGCTGCGGCCACAACGCAGAGTACTAACCACTATACGATCACGGCAACACTCCCGAGCCAGGTAGGAGTCGAACCTACAATCTTCTGATCCGTAGTCAGACGCGTTATCCATTGCGCCACTGGCCCTGCTGAAGCTGCCACAGGTAACCCTGCGTCACAGTTCTGAAGCGCTGTAAGTCCTGAAACAGGGTACCCTTGCCATAAGTGCCTTCCATTTCTTGCAAAGCAAATGGGAAGCGGCCAGAGACTAGGTATTTTCATACCATCTGGAATTCATGCGAGGTTTCTTTTCGTCTCACTACACCTTTTTACAACAGGCGGATCCACCACTTTGCAGACAGGAGCCATCCAAAGCAAAGAGAAGACAAAATCGGGCAGGAGATGAAATTTCTTGTCTATTTCCTGCAAATCCAAGAAGATTCTTCAACCTTGGGCAAAAACAGTTAAAGGGAGTCGGTCGCCAGAAGCCAACCTATCAACCTAGCCCCAAAGAGGCTAGGGTCACCTCAATCAGACAACGTATTCCCAACTAACCACGACTTTGCAGACAGGAGCCATCGAAAGCAAAGAGAAGACGAAATCAGGCAGGAGGTGATATTTCTTGTCTATTTCCTGCAAATCCAAGAAGATTCGTCAACCTTGGGGAAGAGCGGTCGGTCACCAGAAGCCAACCTATCAACCTAGCTCCGAGGAGAGATAGGCTCGGGTCATCTCAATCAGGCAATCTTTTCCCACTTGTGAATCGGAGCCTCTGTAGCCCAGATGTCGCTGTTCTTGTCAATGTGCAAATCAGCTTTTTGGATCAACGAGGGAGATGCAAGAGCAAGGCCCTCGTTACATATTGACCAAACCACCAGGATCTTGGCAACAGACCCACAAGGGGAAAACACCCTTTGATTCAGGGAAGCCGAAGCAGGTTGATATGCTGAGTTCCGGTGACAGACTCCCTATAACAATGAAAATGCCGTGACCCGGATTCGAACCGGGGTTGCTGCGGCCACAACACAGAGTACTTACCACTATACAATCACGGCAACGCGGCCGAGTCAGGTAGGAGTCGAACCTACAATTTTCTGATCCGTAGTCAGAGGCGTTATCCATTGCGCCACTGGCCCTGCTGAGTCAGCACCCGCTAATCCTGCCCCAAATTTCTGAAGCCCTGGAAAACCTACAACAGGGTGCCATGGCCATAACTGCCTTCCATTTCTTGCGAACCAAACGAGAACCAGCCAGAAACTAAAAATCTTCATACGATCCGGAACTCGTGTGAGGCTTCTATCTGTCTCACAACACATTTTTACAACAGGCGAAACCATGACTTTGCTGGAGATGAAACTTCTTGTCTATTTCCTGCAACTCCAAAAAGTTCCTTCGACCTTGGGAAAGAACCGTTCAAAACGGAACCAAAGAAAAGATGCCGTGACCCGGATTCGAACCGGGGTTGCTGCGGCCACAACGCAGAGTACTAACCACTATACGATCACGGCAACACTCCCGAGCCAGGTAGGAGTCGAACCTACAATCTTCTGATCCGTAGTCAGACGCGTTATCCATTGCGCCACTGGCCCTGCTGAAGCTGCCACAGGTAACCCTGCGTCACAGTTCTGAAGCGCTGTAAGTCCTGAAACAGGGTACCCTTGCCATAAGTGCCTTCCATTTCTTGCAAAGCAAATGGGAAGCGGCCAGAGACTAGGTATTTTCATACCATCTGGAATTCATGCGAGGTTTCTTTTCGTCTCACTACACCTTTTTACAACAGGCGGATCCACCACTTTGCAGACAGGAGCCATCCAAAGCAAAGAGAAGACAAAATCGGGCAGGAGATGAAATTTCTTGTCTATTTCCTGCAAATCCAAGAAGATTCTTCAACCTTGGGCAAAAACAGTTAAAGGGAGTCGGTCGCCAGAAGCCAACCTATCAACCTAGCCCCAAAGAGGCTAGGGTCACCTCAATCAGACAACGTATTCCCAACTAACCACGACTTTGCAGACAGGAGCCATCGAAAGCAAAGAGAAGACGAAATCAGGCAGGAGGTGATATTTCTTGTCTATTTCCTGCAAATCCAAGAAGATTCGTCAACCTTGGGGAAGAGCGGTCGGTCACCAGAAGCCAACCTATCAACCTAGCTCCGAGGAGAGATAGGCTCGGGTCATCTCAATCAGGCAATCTTTTCCCACTTGTGAATCGGAGCCTCTGTAGCCCAGATGTCGCTGTTCTTGTCAATGTGCAAATCAGCTTTTTGGATCAACGAGGGAGATGCAAGAGCAAGGCCCTCGTTACATATTGACCAAACCACCAGGATCTTGGCAACAGACCCACAAGGGGAAAACACCCTTTGATTCAGGGAAGCCGAAGCAGGTTGATATGCTGAGTTCCGGTGACAGACTCCCTATAACAATGAAAATGCCGTGACCCGGATTCGAAACAGGGTTGCTGCGGCCACAACACAGAGTACTTCCCACTATACAATCACGGCAACGCGGCCGAGTCAGGTAGGAGTCGAACCTACAATTTTCTGATCCGTAGTCAGAGGCGTTATCCATTGCGCCACTGGCCCTGCTGAGGCAGCACCCGCTAATCCTGCCCCAAATTTCTGAAGCCCTGGAAAACCTACAACAGGGTGCCATGGCCATAACTGCCTTCCATTTCTTGCGAACCAAACGAGAACCAGCCAGAAACTAAAAATCTTCATACGATCCGGAACTCGTGTGAGGCTTCTATCTGTCTCACAACACATTTTTACAACAGGCGAAACCATGACTTTGCTGGAGATGAAACTTCTTGTCTATTTCCTGCAACTCCAAAAAGTTCCTTCGACCTTGGGAAAGAACCGTTCAAAACGGAACCAAAGAAAAGATGCCGTGACCCGGATTCGAACCGGGGTTGCTGCGGCCACAACGCAGAGTACTAACCACTATACGATCACGGCAACACTCCCGAGCCAGGTAGGAGTCGAACCTACAATCTTCTGATCCGTAGTCAGACGCGTTATCCATTGCGCCACTGGCCCTGCTGAAGCTGCCATAGGTAACCCTGCGTCACAGTTCTGAAGCGCTGTAAGTCCTGAAACAGGGTACCCTTGCCATAAGTGCCTTCCATTTCTTGCAAAGCAAATGGGAAGCGGCCAGAGACTAGGTATTTTCATACCATCTGGAATTCATGCGAGGTTTCTTTTCGTCTCACTACACCTTTTTACAACAGGCGGATCCACCACTTTGCAGACAGGAGCCATCCAAAGCAAAGAGAAGACAAAATCGGGCAGGAGATGAAATTTCTTGTCTATTTCCTGCAAATCCAAGAAGATTCTTCAACCTTGGGCAAAAACAGTTAAAGGGAGTCGGTCGCCAGAAGCCAACCTATCAACCTAGCCCCAAAGAGGCTAGGGTCACCTCAATCAGACAACGTATTCCCAACTAACCACGACTTTGCAGACAGGAGCCATCGAAAGCAAAGAGAAGACGAAATCAGGCAGGAGGTGATATTTCTTGTCTATTTCCTGCAAATCCAAGAAGATTCGTCAACCTTGGGGAAGAGCGGTCGGTCACCAGAAGCCAACCTATCAACCTAGCTCCGAGGAGAGATAGGCTCGGGTCATCTCAATCAGGCAATCTTTTCCCACTTGTGAATCGGAGCCTCTGTAGCCCAGATGTCGCTGTTCTTGTCAATGTGCAAATCAGCTTTTTGGATCAACGAGGGAGATGCAAGAGCAAGGCCCTCGTTACATATTGACCAAACCACCAGGATCTTGGCAACAGACCCACAAGGGGAAAACACCCTTTGATTCAGGGAAGCCGAAGCAGGTTGATATGCTGAGTTCCGGTGACAGACTCCCTATAACAATGAAAATGCCGTGACCCGGATTCGAAACAGGGTTGCTGCGGCCACAACACAGAGTACTTCCCACTATACAATCACGGCAACGCGGCCGAGTCAGGTAGGAGTCGAACCTACAATTTTCTGATCCGTAGTCAGAGGCGTTATCCATTGCGCCACTGGCCCTGCTGAGGCAGCACCCGCTAATCCTGCCCCAAATTTCTGAAGCCCTGGAAAACCTACAACAGGGTGCCATGGCCATAACTGCCTTCCATTTCTTGCGAACCAAACGAGAACCAGCCAGAAACTAAAAATCTTCATACGATCCGGAACTCGTGTGAGGCTTCTATCTGTCTCACAACACATTTTTACAACAGGCGAAACCATGACTTTGCTGGAGATGAAACTTCTTGTCTATTTCCTGCAACTCCAAAAAGTTCCTTCGACCTTGGGAAAGAACCGTTCAAAACGGAACCAAAGAAAAGATGCCGTGACCCGGATTCGAACCGGGGTTGCTGCGGCCACAACGCAGAGTACTAACCACTATACGATCACGGCAACACTCCCGAGCCAGGTAGGAGTCGAACCTACAATCTTCTGATCCGTAGTCAGACGCGTTATCCATTGCGCCACTGGCCCTGCTGAAGCTGCCACAGGTAACCCTGCGTCACAGTTCTGAAGCGCTGTAAGTCCTGAAACAGGGTACCCTTGCCATAAGTGCCTTCCATTTCTTGCAAAGCAAATGGGAAGCGGCCAGAGACTAGGTATTTTCATACCATCTGGAATTCATGCGAGGTTTCTTTTCGTCTCACTACACCTTTTTACAACAGGCGGATCCACCACTTTGCAGACAGGAGCCATCCAAAGCAAAGAGAAGACAAAATCGGGCAGGAGATGAAATTTCTTGTCTATTTCCTGCAAATCCAAGAAGATTCTTCAACCTTGGGCAAAAACAGTTAAAGGGAGTCGGTCGCCAGAAGCCAACCTATCAACCTAGCCCCAAAGAGGCTAGGGTCACCTCAATCAGACAACGTATTCCCAACTAACCACGACTTTGCAGACAGGAGCCATCGAAAGCAAAGAGAAGACGAAATCAGGCAGGAGGTGATATTTCTTGTCTATTTCCTGCAAATCCAAGAAGATTCGTCAACCTTGGGGAAGAGCGGTCGGTCACCAGAAGCCAACCTATCAACCTAGCTCCGAGGAGAGATAGGCTCGGGTCATCTCAATCAGGCAATCTTTTCCCACTTGTGAATCGGAGCCTCTGTAGCCCAGATGTCGCTGTTCTTGTCAATGTGCAAATCAGCTTTTTGGATCAACGAGGGAGATGCAAGAGCAAGGCCCTCGTTACATATTGACCAAACCACCAGGATCTTGGCAACAGACCCACAAGGGGAAAACACCCTTTGATTCAGGGAAGCCGAAGCAGGTTGATATGCTGAGTTCCGGTGACAGACTCCCTATAACAATGAAAATGCCGTGACCCGGATTCGAACCGGGGTTGCTGCGGCCACAACGCAGAGTACTTACCACCATAAGATCACGGCAACGCGGCCGAGCCAGGTAGGAGTCGAACCTACAATCTTCTGATCCGTAGTCAGAGGCGTTATCCATTGCGCCACTGGCCCTGCTGAGTCAGCGCCCGCTAATCCTGCCCCAAATTTCTGAAGCCCTGGAAAACCTACAACAGGGTGCCATGGCCATAACTGCCTTCCATTTCTTGCGAACCAAACGAGAACCAGCCAGAAACTAAAAATCTTCATACGATCCGGAACTCGTGTGAGGCTTCTATCTGTCTCACAACACATTTTTACAACAGGCGAAACCATGACTTTGCTGGAGATGAAACTTCTTGTCTATTTCCTGCAACTCCAAAAAGTTCCTTCGACCTTGGGAAAGAACCGTTCAAAACGGAACCAAAGAAAAGATGCCGTGACCCGGATTCGAACCGGGGTTGCTGCGGCCACAACGCAGAGTACTAACCACTATACGATCACGGCAACACTCCCGAGCCAGGTAGGAGTCGAACCTACAATCTTCTGATCCGTAGTCAGACGCGTTATCCATTGCGCCACTGGCCCTGCTGAAGCTGCCATAGGTAACCCTGCGTCACAGTTCTGAAGCGCTGTAAGTCCTGAAACAGGGTACCCTTGCCATAAGTGCCTTCCATTTCTTGCAAAGCAAATGGGAAGCGGCCAGAGACTAGGTATTTTCATACCATCTGGAATTCATGCGAGGTTTCTTTTCGTCTCACTACACCTTTTTACAACAGGCGGATCCACCACTTTGCAGACAGGAGCCATCCAAAGCAAAGAGAAGACAAAATCGGGCAGGAGATGAAATTTCTTGTCTATTTCCTGCAAATCCAAGAAGATTCTTCAACCTTGGGCAAAAACAGTTAAAGGGAGTCGGTCGCCAGAAGCCAACCTATCAACCTAGCCCCAAAGAGGCTAGGGTCACCTCAATCAGACAACGTATTCCCAACTAACCACGACTTTGCAGACAGGAGCCATCGAAAGCAAAGAGAAGACGAAATCAGGCAGGAGGTGATATTTCTTGTCTATTTCCTGCAAATCCAAGAAGATTCGTCAACCTTGGGGAAGAGCGGTCGGTCACCAGAAGCCAACCTATCAACCTAGCTCCGAGGAGAGATAGGCTCGGGTCATCTCAATCAGGCAATCTTTTCCCACTTGTGAATCGGAGCCTCTGTAGCCCAGATGTCGCTGTTCTTGTCAATGTGCAAATCAGCTTTTTGGATCAACGAGGGAGATGCAAGAGCAAGGCCCTCGTTACATATTGACCAAACCACCAGGATCTTGGCAACAGACCCACAAGGGGAAAACACCCTTTGATTCAGGGAAGCCGAAGCAGGTTGATATGCTGAGTTCCGGTGACAGACTCCCTATAACAATGAAAATGCCGTGACCCGGATTCGAAACAGGGTTGCTGCGGCCACAACACAGAGTACTTCCCACTATACAATCACGGCAACGCGGCCGAGTCAGGTAGGAGTCGAACCTACAATTTTCTGATCCGTAGTCAGAGGCGTTATCCATTGCGCCACTGGCCCTGCTGAGGCAGCACCCGCTAATCCTGCCCCAAATTTCTGAAGCCCTGGAAAACCTACAACAGGGTGCCATGGCCATAACTGCCTTCCATTTCTTGCGAACCAAACGAGAACCAGCCAGAAACTAAAAATCTTCATACGATCCGGAACTCGTGTGAGGCTTCTATCTGTCTCACAACACATTTTTACAACAGGCGAAACCATGACTTTGCTGGAGATGAAACTTCTTGTCTATTTCCTGCAACTCCAAAAAGTTCCTTCGACCTTGGGAAAGAACCGTTCAAAACGGAACCAAAGAAAAGATGCCGTGACCCGGATTCGAACCGGGGTTGCTGCGGCCACAACGCAGAGTACTAACCACTATACGATCACGGCAACACTCCCGAGCCAGGTAGGAGTCGAACCTACAATCTTCTGATCCGTAGTCAGACGCGTTATCCATTGCGCCACTGGCCCTGCTGAAGCTGCCACAGGTAACCCTGCGTCACAGTTCTGAAGCGCTGTAAGTCCTGAAACAGGGTACCCTTGCCATAAGTGCCTTCCATTTCTTGCAAAGCAAATGGGAAGCGGCCAGAGACTAGGTATTTTCATACCATCTGGAATTCATGCGAGGTTTCTTTTCGTCTCACTACACCTTTTTACAACAGGCGGATCCACCACTTTGCAGACAGGAGCCATCCAAAGCAAAGAGAAGACAAAATCGGGCAGGAGATGAAATTTCTTGTCTATTTCCTGCAAATCCAAGAAGATTCTTCAACCTTGGGCAAAAACAGTTAAAGGGAGTCGGTCGCCAGAAGCCAACCTATCAACCTAGCCCCAAAGAGGCTAGGGTCACCTCAATCAGACAACGTATTCCCAACTAACCACGACTTTGCAGACAGGAGCCATCGAAAGCAAAGAGAAGACGAAATCAGGCAGGAGGTGATATTTCTTGTCTATTTCCTGCAAATCCAAGAAGATTCGTCAACCTTGGGGAAGAGCGGTCGGTCACCAGAAGCCAACCTATCAACCTAGCTCCGAGGAGAGATAGGCTCGGGTCATCTCAATCAGGCAATCTTTTCCCACTTGTGAATCGGAGCCTCTGTAGCCCAGATGTCGCTGTTCTTGTCAATGTGCAAATCAGCTTTTTGGATCAACGAGGGAGTTGCAAGAGCAAGGCCCTCGTTACATATTGACCAAACCACCAGGATCTTGGCAACAGACCCACAAGGGGAAAAACACCCTTTGATTCAGGGAAGCCGAAGCAGGTTGATATGCTGAGTTCCGGTGACAGACTCCCTATAACAATGAAAATGCCGTGACCCGGATTCGAAACAGGGTTGCTGCGGCCACAACACAGAGTACTTCCCACTATACAATCACGGCAACGCGGCCGAGTCAGGTAGGAGTCGAACCTACAATTTTCTGATCCGTAGTCAGAGGCGTTATCCATTGCGCCACTGGCCCTGCTGAGGCAGCACCCGCTAATCCTGCCCCAAATTTCTGAAGCCCTGGAAAACCTACAACAGGGTGCCATGGCCATAACTGCCTTCCATTTCTTGCGAACCAAACGAGAACCAGCCAGAAACTAAAAATCTTCATACGATCCGGAACTCGTGTGAGGCTTCTATCTGTCTCACAACACATTTTTACAACAGGCGAAACCATGACTTTGCTGGAGATGAAACTTCTTGTCTATTTCCTGCAACTCCAAAAAGTTCCTTCGACCTTGGGAAAGAACCGTTCAAAACGGAACCAAAGAAAAGATGCCGTGACCCGGATTCGAACCGGGGTTGCTGCGGCCACAACGCAGAGTACTAACCACTATACGATCACGGCAACACTCCCGAGCCAGGTAGGAGTCGAACCTACAATCTTCTGATCCGTAGTCAGACGCGTTATCCATTGCGCCACTGGCCCTGCTGAAGCTGCCACAGGTAACCCTGCGTCACAGTTCTGAAGCGCTGTAAGTCCTGAAACAGGGTACCCTTGCCATAAGTGCCTTCCATTTCTTGCAAAGCAAATGGGAAGCGGCCAGAGACTAGGTATTTTCATACCATCTGGAATTCATGCGAGGTTTCTTTTCGTCTCACTACACCTTTTTACAACAGGCGGATCCACCACTTTGCAGACAGGAGCCATCCAAAGCAAAGAGAAGACAAAATCGGGCAGGAGATGAAATTTCTTGTCTATTTCCTGCAAATCCAAGAAGATTCTTCAACCTTGGGCAAAAACAGTTAAAGGGAGTCGGTCGCCAGAAGCCAACCTATCAACCTAGCCCCAAAGAGGCTAGGGTCACCTCAATCAGACAACGTATTCCCAACTAACCACGACTTTGCAGACAGGAGCCATCGAAAGCAAAGAGAAGACGAAATCAGGCAGGAGGTGATATTTCTTGTCTATTTCCTGCAAATCCAAGAAGATTCGTCAACCTTGGGGAAGAGCGGTCGGTCACCAGAAGCCAACCTATCAACCTAGCTCCGAGGAGAGATAGGCTCGGGTCATCTCAATCAGGCAATCTTTTCCCACTTGTGAATCGGAGCCTCTGTAGCCCAGATGTCGCTGTTCTTGTCAATGTGCAAATCAGCTTTTTGGATCAACGAGGGAGATGCAAGAGCAAGGCCCTCGTTACATATTGACCAAACCACCAGGATCTTGGCAACAGACCCACAAGGGGAAAACACCCTTTGATTCAGGGAAGCCGAAGCAGGTTGATATGCTGAGTTCCGGTGACAGACTCCCTATAACAATGAAAATGCCGTGACCCGGATTCGAAACAGGGTTGCTGCGGCCACAACACAGAGTACTTCCCACTATACAATCACGGCAACGCGGCCGAGTCAGGTAGGAGTCGAACCTACAATTTTCTGATCCGTAGTCAGAGGCGTTATCCATTGCGCCACTGGCCCTGCTGAGGCAGCACCCGCTAATCCTGCCCCAAATTTCTGAAGCCCTGGAAAACCTACAACAGGGTGCCATGGCCATAACTGCCTTCCATTTCTTGCGAACCAAACGAGAACCAGCCAGAAACTAAAAATCTTCATACGATCCGGAACTCGTGTGAGGCTTCTATCTGTCTCACAACACATTTTTACAACATGCGAAACCATGACTTTGCTGGAGATGAAACTTCTTGTCTATTTCCTGCAACTCCAAAAAGTTCCTTCGACCTTGGGAAAGAACCGTTCAAAACGGAACCAAAGAAAAGATGCCGTGACCCGGATTCGAACCGGGGTTGCTGCGGCCACAACGCAGAGTACTAACCACTATACGATCACGGCAACACTCCCGAGCCAGGTAGGAGTCGAACCTACAATCTTCTGATCCGTAGTCAGACGCGTTATCCATTGCGCCACTGGCCCTGCTGAAGCTGCCACAGGTAACCCTGCGTCACAGTTCTGAAGCGCTGTAAGTCCTGAAACAGGGTACCCTTGCCATAAGTGCCTTCCATTTCTTGCAAAGCAAATGGGAAGCGGCCAGAGACTAGGTATTTTCATACCATCTGGAATTCATGCGAGGTTTCTTTTCGTCTCACTACACCTTTTTACAACAGGCGGATCCACCACTTTGCAGACAGGAGCCATCCAAAGCAAAGAGAAGACAAAATCGGGCAGGAGATGAAATTTCTTGTCTACTTCCTGCAAATCCAAGAAGATTCTTCAACCTTGGGCAAAAACAGTTAAAGGGAGTCGGTCGCCAGAAGCCAACCTATCAACCTAGCCCCAAAGAGGCTAGGGTCACCTCAATCAGACAACGTATTCCCAACTAACCACGACTTTGCAGACAGGAGCCATCGAAAGCAAAGAGAAGACGAAATCAGGCAGGAGGTGATATTTCTTGTCTATTTCCTGCAAATCCAAGAAGATTCGTCAACCTTGGGGAAGAGCGGTCGGTCACCAGAAGCCAACCTATCAACCTAGCTCCGAGGAGAGATAGGCTCGGGTCATCTCAATCAGGCAATCTTTTCCCACTTGTGAATCGGAGCCTCTGTAGCCCAGATGTCGCTGTTCTTGTCAATGTGCAAATCAGCTTTTTGGATCAACGAGGGAGATGCAAGAGCAAGGCCCTCGTTACATATTGACCAAACCACCAGGATCTTGGCAACAGACCCACAAGGGGAAAACACCCTTTGATTCAGGGAAGCCGAAGCAGGTTGATATGCTGAGTTCCGGTGACAGACTCCCTATAACAATGAAAATGCCGTGACCCGGATTCGAACCGGGGTTGCTGCGGCCACAACGCAGAGTTCTTACCACCATAAGATCACGGCAACGTGGCCGAGCCACGTAGGAGTCGAACCTACAATCTTCTGATCCGTAGTCAGAGGCGTTATCCATTGCGCCACTGGCCCTGCTGAGTCAGCGCCCGCTAATCCTGCCCCAAATTTCTGAAGCCCTGGAAAACCTACAACAGGGTGCCATGGCCATAACTGCCTTCCATTTCTTGCGAACCAAACGAGAACCAGCCAGAAACTAAAAATCTTCATACGATCCGGAACTCGTGTGAGGCTTCTATCTGTCTCACAACACATTTTTACAACAGGCGAAACCATGACTTTGCTGGAGATGAAACTTCTTGTCTATTTCCTGCAACTCCAAAAAGTTCCTTCGACCTTGGGAAAGAACCGTTCAAAACGGAACCAAAGAAAAGATGCCGTGACCCGGATTCGAACCGGGGTTGCTGCGGCCACAACGCAGAGTACTAACCACTATACGATCACGGCAACACTCCCGAGCCAGGTAGGAGTCGAACCTACAATCTTCTGATCCGTAGTCAGACGCGTTATCCATTGCGCCACTGGCCCTGCTGAAGCTGCCACAGGTAACCCTGCGTCACAGTTCTGAAGCGCTGTAAGTCCTGAAACAGGGTACCCTTGCCATAAGTGCCTTCCATTTCTTGCAAAGCAAATGGGAAGCGGCCAGAGACTAGGTATTTTCATACCATCTGGAATTCATGCGAGGTTTCTTTTCGTCTCACTACACCTTTTTACAACAGGCGGATCCACCACTTTGCAGACAGGAGCCATCCAAAGCAAAGAGAAGACAAAATCGGGCAGGAGATGAAATTTCTTGTCTATTTCCTGCAAATCCAAGAAGATTCTTCAACCTTGGGCAAAAACAGTTAAAGGGAGTCGGTCGCCAGAAGCCAACCTATCAACCTAGCCCCAAAGAGGCTAGGGTCACCTCAATCAGACAACGTATTCCCAACTAACCACGACTTTGCAGACAGGAGCCATCGAAAGCAAAGAGAAGACGAAATCAGGCAGGAGGTGATATTTCTTGTCTATTTCCTGCAAATCCAAGAAGATTCGTCAACCTTGGGGAAGAGCGGTCGGTCACCAGAAGCCAACCTATCAACCTAGCTCCGAGGAGAGATAGGCTCGGGTCATCTCAATCAGGCAATCTTTTCCCACTTGTGAATCGGAGCCTCTGTAGCCCAGATGTCGCTGTTCTTGTCAATGTGCAAATCAGCTTTTTGGATCAACGAGGGAGTTGCAAGAGCAAGGCCCTCGTTACATATTGACCAAACCACCAGGATCTTGGCAACAGACCCACAAGGGAAAAACACCCTTTGATTCAGGGAAGCCGAAGCAGGTTGATATGCTGAGTTCCGGTGACAGACTCCCTATAACAATGAAAATGCCGTGACCCGGATTCGAAACAGGGTTGCTGCGGCCACAACACAGAGTACTTCCCACTATACAATCACGGCAACGCGGCCGAGTCAGGTAGGAGTCGAACCTACAATTTTCTGATCCGTAGTCAGAGGCGTTATCCATTGCGCCACTGGCCCTGCTGAGGCAGCACCCGCTAATCCTGCCCCAAATTTCTGAAGCCCTGGAAAACCTACAACAGGGTGCCATGGCCATAACTGCCTTCCATTTCTTGCGAACCAAACGAGAACCAGCCAGAAACTAAAAATCTTCATACGATCCGGAACTCGTGTGAGGCTTCTATCTGTCTCACAACACATTTTTACAACAGGCGAAACCATGACTTTGCTGGAGATGAAACTTCTTGTCTATTTCCTGCAACTCCAAAAAGTTCCTTCGACCTTGGGAAAGAACCGTTCAAAACGGAACCAAAGAAAAGATGCCGTGACCCGGATTCGAACCGGGGTTGCTGCGGCCACAACGCAGAGTACTAACCACTATACGATCACGGCAACACTCCCGAGCCAGGTAGGAGTCGAACCTACAATCTTCTGATCCGTAGTCAGACGCGTTATCCATTGCGCCACTGGCCCTGCTGAAGCTGCCACAGGTAACCCTGCGTCACAGTTCTGAAGCGCTGTAAGTCCTGAAACAGGGTACCCTTGCCATAAGTGCCTTCCATTTCTTGCAAAGCAAATGGGAAGCGGCCAGAGACTAGGTATTTTCATACCATCTGGAATTCATGCGAGGTTTCTTTTCGTCTCACTACACCTTTTTACAACAGGCGGATCCACCACTTTGCAGACAGGAGCCATCCAAAGCAAAGAGAAGACAAAATCGGGCAGGAGATGAAATTTCTTGTCTATTTCCTGCAAATCCAAGAAGATTCTTCAACCTTGGGCAAAAACAGTTAAAGGGAGTCGGTCGCCAGAAGCCAACCTATCAACCTAGCCCCAAAGAGGCTAGGGTCACCTCAATCAGACAACGTATTCCCAACTAACCACGACTTTGCAGACAGGAGCCATCGAAAGCAAAGAGAAGACGAAATCAGGCAGGAGGTGATATTTCTTGTCTATTTCCTGCAAATCCAAGAAGATTCGTCAACCTTGGGGAAGAGCGGTCGGTCACCAGAAGCCAACCTATCAACCTAGCTCCGAGGAGAGATAGGCTCGGGTCATCTCAATCAGGCAATCTTTTCCCACTTGTGAATCGGAGCCTCTGTAGCCCAGATGTCGCTGTTCTTGTCAATGTGCAAATCAGCTTTTTGGATCAACGAGGGAGATGCAAGAGCAAGGCCCTCGTTACATATTGACCAAACCACCAGGATCTTGGCAACAGACCCACAAGGGGAAAACACCCTTTGATTCAGGGAAGCCGAAGCAGGTTGATATGCTGAGTTCCGGTGACAGACTCCCTATAACAATGAAAATGCCGTGACCCGGATTCGAAACAGGGTTGCTGCGGCCACAACACAGAGTACTTCCCACTATACAATCACGGCAACGCGGCCGAGCCAGGTAGGAGTCGAACCTACAATTTTCTGATCCGTAGTCAGAGGCGTTATCCATTGCGCCACTGGCCCTGCTGAGGCAGCACCCGCTAATCCTGCCCCAAATTTCTGAAGCCCTGGAAAACCTACAACAGGGTGCCATGGCCATAACTGCCTTCCATTTCTTGCGAACCAAACGAGAACCAGCCAGAAACTAAAAATCTTCATACGATCCGGAACTCGTGTGAGGCTTCTATCTGTCTCACAACACATTTTTACAACAGGCGAAACCATGACTTTGCTGGAGATGAAACTTCTTGTCTATTTCCTGCAACTCCAAAAAGTTCCTTCGACCTTGGGAAAGAACCGTTCAAAACGGAACCAAAGAAAAGATGCCGTGACCCGGATTCGAACCGGGGTTGCTGCGGCCACAACGCAGAGTACTAACCACTATACGATCACGGCAACACTCCCGAGCCAGGTAGGAGTCGAACCTACAATCTTCTGATCCGTAGTCAGACGCGTTATCCATTGCGCCACTGGCCCTGCTGAAGCTGCCACAGGTAACCCTGCGTCACAGTTCTGAAGCGCTGTAAGTCCTGAAACAGGGTACCCTTGCCATAAGTGCCTTCCATTTCTTGCAAAGCAAATGGGAAGCGGCCAGAGACTAGGTATTTTCATACCATCTGGAATTCATGCGAGGTTTCTTTTCGTCTCACTACACCTTTTTACAACAGGCGGATCCACCACTTTGCAGACAGGAGCCATCCAAAGCAAAGAGAAGACAAAATCGGGCAGGAGATGAAATTTCTTGTCTATTTCCTGCAAATCCAAGAAGATTCTTCAACCTTGGGCAAAAACAGTTAAAGGGAGTCGGTCGCCAGAAGCCAACCTATCAACCTAGCCCCAAAGAGGCTAGGGTCACCTCAATCAGACAACGTATTCCCAACTAACCACGACTTTGCAGACAGGAGCCATCGAAAGCAAAGAGAAGACGAAATCAGGCAGGAGGTGATATTTCTTGTCTATTTCCTGCAAATCCAAGAAGATTCGTCAACCTTGGGGAAGAGCGGTCGGTCACCAGAAGCCAACCTATCAACCTAGCTCCGAGGAGAGATAGGCTCGGGTCATCTCAATCAGGCAATCTTTTCCCACTTGTGAATCGGAGCCTCTGTAGCCCAGATGTCGCTGTTCTTGTCAATGTGCAAATCAGCTTTTTGGATCAACGAGGGAGTTGCAAGAGCAAGGCCCTCGTTACATATTGACCAAACCACCAGGATCTTGGCAACAGACCCACAAGGGAAAAACACCCTTTGATTCAGGGAAGCCGAAGCAGGTTGATATGCTGAGTTCCGGTGACAGACTCCCTATAACAATGAAAATGCCGTGACCCGGATTCGAAACAGGGTTGCTGCGGCCACAACACAGAGTACTTCCCACTATACAATCACGGCAACGCGGCCGAGTCAGGTAGGAGTCGAACCTACAATTTTCTGATCCGTAGTCAGAGGCGTTATCCATTGCGCCACTGGCCCTGCTGAGGCAGCACCCGCTAATCCTGCCCCAAATTTCTGAAGCCCTGGAAAACCTACAACAGGGTGCCATGGCCATAACTGCCTTCCATTTCTTGCGAACCAAACGAGAACCAGCCAGAAACTAAAAATCTTCATACGATCCGGAACTCGTGTGAGGCTTCTATCTGTCTCACAACACATTTTTACAACAGGCGAAACCATGACTTTGCTGGAGATGAAACTTCTTGTCTATTTCCTGCAACTCCAAAAAGTTCCTTCGACCTTGGGAAAGAACCGTTCAAAACGGAACCAAAGAAAAGATGCCGTGACCCGGATTCGAACCGGGGTTGCTGCGGCCACAACGCAGAGTACTAACCACTATACGATCACGGCAACACTCCCGAGCCAGGTAGGAGTCGAACCTACAATCTTCTGATCCGTAGTCAGACGCGTTATCCATTGCGCCACTGGCCCTGCTGAAGCTGCCACAGGTAACCCTGCGTCACAGTTCTGAAGCGCTGTAAGTCCTGAAACAGGGTACCCTTGCCATAAGTGCCTTCCATTTCTTGCAAAGCAAATGGGAAGCGGCCAGAGACTAGGTATTTTCATACCATCTGGAATTCATGCGAGGTTTCTTTTCGTCTCACTACACCTTTTTACAACAGGCGGATCCACCACTTTGCAGACAGGAGCCATCCAAAGCAAAGAGAAGACAAAATCGGGCAGGAGATGAAATTTCTTGTCTATTTCCTGCAAATCCAAGAAGATTCTTCAACCTTGGGCAAAAACAGTTAAAGGGAGTCGGTCGCCAGAAGCCAACCTATCAACCTAGCCCCAAAGAGGCTAGGGTCACCTCAATCAGACAACGTATTCCCAACTAACCACGACTTTGCAGACAGGAGCCATCGAAAGCAAAGAGAAGACGAAATCAGGCAGGAGGTGATATTTCTTGTCTATTTCCTGCAAATCCAAGAAGATTCGTCAACCTTGGGGAAGAGCGGTCGGTCACCAGAAGCCAACCTATCAACCTAGCTCCGAGGAGAGATAGGCTCGGGTCATCTCAATCAGGCAATCTTTTCCCACTTGTGAATCGGAGCCTCTGTAGCCCAGATGTCGCTGTTCTTGTCAATGTGCAAATCAGCTTTTTGGATCAACGAGGGAGATGCAAGAGCAAGGCCCTCGTTACATATTGACCAAACCACCAGGATCTTGGCAACAGACCCACAAGGGGAAAACACCCTTTGATTCAGGGAAGCCGAAGCAGGTTGATATGCTGAGTTCCGGTGACAGACTCCCTATAACAATGAAAATGCCGTGACCCGGATTCGAAACAGGGTTGCTGCGGCCACAACACAGAGTACTTCCCACTATACAATCACGGCAACGCGGCCGAGTCAGGTAGGAGTCGAACCTACAATTTTCTGATCCGTAGTCAGAGGCGTTATCCATTGCGCCACTGGCCCTGCTGAGGCAGCACCCGCTAATCCTGCCCCAAATTTCTGAAGCCCTGGAAAACCTACAACAGGGTGCCATGGCCATAACTGCCTTCCATTTCTTGCGAACCAAACGAGAACCAGCCAGAAACTAAAAATCTTCATACGATCCGGAACTCGTGTGAGGCTTCTATCTGTCTCACAACACATTTTTACAACAGGCGAAACCATGACTTTGCTGGAGATGAAACTTCTTGTCTATTTCCTGCAACTCCAAAAAGTTCCTTCGACCTTGGGAAAGAACCGTTCAAAACGGAACCAAAGAAAAGATGCCGTGACCCGGATTCGAACCGGGGTTGCTGCGGCCACAACGCAGAGTACTAACCACTATACGATCACGGCAACACTCCCGAGCCAGGTAGGAGTCGAACCTACAATCTTCTGATCCGTAGTCAGACGCGTTATCCATTGCGCCACTGGCCCTGCTGAAGCTGCCATAGGTAACCCTGCGTCACAGTTCTGAAGCGCTGTAAGTCCTGAAACAGGGTACCCTTGCCATAAGTGCCTTCCATTTCTTGCAAAGCAAATGGGAAGCGGCCAGAGACTAGGTATTTTCATACCATCTGGAATTCATGCGAGGTTTCTTTTCGTCTCACTACACCTTTTTACAACAGGCGGATCCACCACTTTGCAGACAGGAGCCATCCAAAGCAAAGAGAAGACAAAATCGGGCAGGAGATGAAATTTCTTGTCTATTTCCTGCAAATCCAAGAAGATTCTTCAACCTTGGGCAAAAACAGTTAAAGGGAGTCGGTCGCCAGAAGCCAACCTATCAACCTAGCCCCAAAGAGGCTAGGGTCACCTCAATCAGACAACGTATTCCCAACTAACCACGACTTTGCAGACAGGAGCCATCGAAAGCAAAGAGAAGACGAAATCAGGCAGGAGGTGATATTTCTTGTCTATTTCCTGCAAATCCAAGAAGATTCGTCAACCTTGGGGAAGAGCGGTCGGTCACCAGAAGCCAACCTATCAACCTAGCTCCGAGGAGAGATAGGCTCGGGTCATCTCAATCAGGCAATCTTTTCCCACTTGTGAATCGGAGCCTCTGTAGCCCAGATGTCGCTGTTCTTGTCAATGTGCAAATCAGCTTTTTGGATCAACGAGGGAGATGCAAGAGCAAGGCCCTCGTTACATATTGACCAAACCACCAGGATCTTGGCAACAGACCCACAAGGGGAAAACACCCTTTGATTCAGGGAAGCCGAAGCAGGTTGATATGCTGAGTTCCGGTGACAGACTCCCTATAACAATGAAAATGCCGTGACCCGGATTCGAAACAGGGTTGCTGCGGCCACAACACAGAGTACTTCCCACTATACAATCACGGCAACGCGGCCGAGTCAGGTAGGAGTCGAACCTACAATTTTCTGATCCGTAGTCAGAGGCGTTATCCATTGCGCCACTGGCCCTGCTGAGGCAGCACCCGCTAATCCTGCCCCAAATTTCTGAAGCCCTGGAAAACCTACAACAGGGTGCCATGGCCATAACTGCCTTCCATTTCTTGCGAACCAAACGAGAACCAGCCAGAAACTAAAAATCTTCATACGATCCGGAACTCGTGTGAGGCTTCTATCTGTCTCACAACACATTTTTACAACAGGCGAAACCATGACTTTGCTGGAGATGAAACTTCTTGTCTATTTCCTGCAACTCCAAAAAGTTCCTTCGACCTTGGGAAAGAACCGTTCAAAACGGAACCAAAGAAAAGATGCCGTGACCCGGATTCGAACCGGGGTTGCTGCGGCCACAACGCAGAGTACTAACCACTATACGATCACGGCAACACTCCCGAGCCAGGTAGGAGTCGAACCTACAATCTTCTGATCCGTAGTCAGACGCGTTATCCATTGCGCCACTGGCCCTGCTGAAGCTGCCACAGGTAACCCTGCGTCACAGTTCTGAAGCGCTGTAAGTCCTGAAACAGGGTACCCTTGCCATAAGTGCCTTCCATTTCTTGCAAAGCAAATGGGAAGCGGCCAGAGACTAGGTATTTTCATACCATCTGGAATTCATGCGAGGTTTCTTTTCGTCTCACTACACCTTTTTACAACAGGCGGATCCACCACTTTGCAGACAGGAGCCATCCAAAGCAAAGAGAAGACAAAATCGGGCAGGAGATGAAATTTCTTGTCTATTTCCTGCAAATCCAAGAAGATTCTTCAACCTTGGGCAAAAACAGTTAAAGGGAGTCGGTCGCCAGAAGCCAACCTATCAACCTAGCCCCAAAGAGGCTAGGGTCACCTCAATCAGACAACGTATTCCCAACTAACCACGACTTTGCAGACAGGAGCCATCGAAAGCAAAGAGAAGACGAAATCAGGCAGGAGGTGATATTTCTTGTCTATTTCCTGCAAATCCAAGAAGATTCGTCAACCTTGGGGAAGAGCGGTCGGTCACCAGAAGCCAACCTATCAACCTAGCTCCGAGGAGAGATAGGCTCGGGTCATCTCAATCAGGCAATCTTTTCCCACTTGTGAATCGGAGCCTCTGTAGCCCAGATGTCGCTGTTCTTGTCAATGTGCAAATCAGCTTTTTGGATCAACGAGGGAGATGCAAGAGCAAGGCCCTCGTTACATATTGACCAAACCACCAGGATCTTGGCAACAGACCCACAAGGGGAAAACACCCTTTGATTCAGGGAAGCCGAAGCAGGTTGATATGCTGAGTTCCGGTGACAGACTCCCTATAACAATGAAAATGCCGTGACCCGGATTCGAAACAGGGTTGCTGCGGCCACAACACAGAGTACTTCCCACTATACAATCACGGCAACGCGGCCGAGCCAGGTAGGAGTCGAACCTACAATTTTCTGATCCGTAGTCAGAGGCGTTATCCATTGCGCCACTGGCCCTGCTGAGGCAGCACCCGCTAATCCTGCCCCAAATTTCTGAAGCCCTGGAAAACCTACAACAGGGTGCCATGGCCATAACTGCCTTCCATTTCTTGCGAACCAAACGAGAACCAGCCAGAAACTAAAAATCTTCATACGATCCGGAACTCGTGTGAGGCTTCTATCTGTCTCACAACACATTTTTACAACAGGCGAAACCATGACTTTGCTGGAGATGAAACTTCTTGTCTATTTCCTGCAACTCCAAAAAGTTCCTTCGACCTTGGGAAAGAACCGTTCAAAACGGAACCAAAGAAAAGATGCCGTGACCCGGATTCGAACCGGGGTTGCTGCGGCCACAACGCAGAGTACTAACCACTATACGATCACGGCAACACTCCCGAGCCAGGTAGGAGTCGAACCTACAATCTTCTGATCCGTAGTCAGACGCGTTATCCATTGCGCCACTGGCCCTGCTGAAGCTGCCATAGGTAACCCTGCGTCACAGTTCTGAAGCGCTGTAAGTCCTGAAACAGGGTACCCTTGCCATAAGTGCCTTCCATTTCTTGCAAAGCAAATGGGAAGCGGCCAGAGACTAGGTATTTTCATACCATCTGGAATTCATGCGAGGTTTCTTTTCGTCTCACTACACCTTTTTACAACAGGCGGATCCACCACTTTGCAGACAGGAGCCATCCAAAGCAAAGAGAAGACAAAATCGGGCAGGAGATGAAATTTCTTGTCTATTTCCTGCAAATCCAAGAAGATTCTTCAACCTTGGGCAAAAACAGTTAAAGGGAGTCGGTCGCCAGAAGCCAACCTATCAACCTAGCCCCAAAGAGGCTAGGGTCACCTCAATCAGACAACGTATTCCCAACTAACCACGACTTTGCAGACAGGAGCCATCGAAAGCAAAGAGAAGACGAAATCAGGCAGGAGGTGATATTTCTTGTCTATTTCCTGCAAATCCAAGAAGATTCGTCAACCTTGGGGAAGAGCGGTCGGTCACCAGAAGCCAACCTATCAACCTAGCTCCGAGGAGAGATAGGCTCTGGTCATCTCAATCAGGCAATCTTTTCCCACTTGTGAATCGGAGCCTCTGTAGCCCAGATGTCGCTGTTCTTGTCAATGTGCAAATCAGCTTTTTGGATCAACGAGGGAGATGCAAGAGCAAGGCCCTCGTTACATATTGACCAAACCACCAGGATCTTGGCAACAGACCCACAAGGGGAAAACACCCTTTGATTCAGGGAAGCCGAAGCAGGTTGATATGCTGAGTTCCGGTGACAGACTCCCTATAACAATGAAAATGCCGTGACCCGGATTCGAAACAGGGTTGCTGCGGCCACAACACAGAGTACTTCCCACTATACAATCACGGCAACGCGGCCGAGTCAGGTAGGAGTCGAACCTACAATTTTCTGATCCGTAGTCAGAGGCGTTATCCATTGCGCCACTGGCCCTGCTGAGGCAGCACCCGCTAATCCTGCCCCAAATTTCTGAAGCCCTGGAAAACCTACAACAGGGTGCCATGGCCATAACTGCCTTCCATTTCTTGCGAACCAAACGAGAACCAGCCAGAAACTAAAAATCTTCATACGATCCGGAACTCGTGTGAGGCTTCTATCTGTCTCACAACACATTTTTACAACAGGCGAAACCATGACTTTGCTGGAGATGAAACTTCTTGTCTATTTCCTGCAACTCCAAAAAGTTCCTTCGACCTTGGGAAAGAACCGTTCAAAACGGAACCAAAGAAAAGATGCCGTGACCCGGATTCGAACCGGGGTTGCTGCGGCCACAACGCAGAGTACTAACCACTATACGATCACGGCAACACTCCCGAGCCAGGTAGGAGTCGAACCTACAATCTTCTGATCCGTAGTCAGCCGCGTTATCCATTGCGCCACTGGCCCTGCTGAAGCTGCTGCAAGTAACCCTGCGTCACAGTTCTGAAGCGCTGTAAGTCCTGAAACAGGGTACCCTTGCCATAAGTGCCTTCCATTTCTTGCAAAGCAAATGGGAAGCGGCCAGAGACTAGGTATTTTCATACCATCTGGAATTCATGCGAGGTTTCTTTTCGTCTCACTACACCTTTTTACAACAGGCGGATCCACCACTTTGCAGACAGGAGCCATCCAAAGCAAAGAGAAGACAAAATCAGGCAGGAGATGAAATTTCTTGTCTATTTCCTGCAAATCCAAGAAGATTCTTCAACCTTGGGCAAGAACAGTTAAAGGGAGTCGGTCGCCAGAAGCCAACCTATCAACCTAGCCCCAAAGAGGCTAGGGTCACCTCAATCAGACAACGTATTCCCAACTAACCACGACTTTGCAGACAGGAGCCATGGAAAGCAAAGAGAAGACGAAATCAGGCAGGAGGTGATATTTCTTGTCTATTTCCTGCAAATCCAAGAAGATTCGTCAACCTTGGGGAAGAGCGGTCGGTCACCAGAAGCCACCCTATCAACCTTGCTCCGAGGAGAGATAGGCTCGGATCATCTCAATCAGACAATCTTTTTTTCTGGACTGATGTGTTCTACATGTGATATTTGGTTCTTCGGGGAGATAATTTCTGCTTGAGTCTGGTAGTTGTCATTGCTGGGGTGGTTCCTTGTGCCTAAAGTTGGTATTTGGTGCTATGGGTATTATTTGTCCTGAATAGCAGTATTTGGTTCCCACTTATGTATCTATTATGTCTGTTGCTCAGTGGCATTTGTTTCGCAGTCCATGGTAGTATTTCTTTGTGGGTGAGACCCCATCATCATAAAAAATTGACTTTGAAAGCCGGAGTCAATAAAGTTTAAGAAGCCCTGCTATACCCTATACATCCCCCATTTAATTATACAGAAAATAGTAGACGTTATTAGCTAGTAGCCGATAAATATAGTTGATGTGTAAGCAGGTAAGATCTCATAAATAAAATGTAAAAGAAATAACAAAGTCTACTTAAAAAATACATTGAGTTTCATTGTCTGCAACGGCAAATAAATGTGTTATAAACACACACGCTTGACAATATGTAAAGAATAATTTACAGTTTTCTTTATTATTTACATATGTTACCTTTTGGTGAATACTTTAAATGTATATCTCAATGGTCAGAGTTTCTTAACCCCTTAGTGACTGTCAATACGCTTTTCTATAGTAGTCATTTAGGGGCCTTTTTCAATTTACATTTTATGATATAAGTATTGGAGCCCAGCACGGGAGTTCCATGCCATGTTAAGCTGGTGCTCGGCTGCGTATTCACATCCAGGCACCTGCTCTTAATGCCCAGGACCAGAAAAGCTGTGATTCTGAATGTTTAACCCTTTATATGCCATGGTTAATAGTGACCATGACATTTAAATCATCTTGGAGTACAGGGGCTCCATCTGTCAGGCATTGGTACTTGTGATGATGCTGTTGGGTCTAATAAAATCCCCCAGGTCTGCCCCAATACATTGCCTGTCCATTTTGTATAGACAGCATAATCCATTGCGCTACATGAGTTGTGCAATGTATTACATAAGTGATTAACATATCACAAGATCATGATCCCTAGGGGGAGTAAAAATAGTGTAAAAAAATTAAATAAAGTTTAATATTAAAAAAAACAAGTTACTTCAGTAAAATAAAAAATATACATATTGGATATTGCTGCATCCATAAAGTCCCGACCAATACAACTGTCACATTATTCATCCCATAAGGTGAGCGCCGTAAAAAAACAATCTAAAAGACCCAAATGCCTAAATTGCTGTTTTTTGTCGGTCCAGCACCAAAAAAAGTTATAAAAAGCAATCCCCAAAATGGCACCAATAAATACATCAGGGCTTCCCACAAAATATAAGCCCTCACAAAATTATATTGACAGGAAAATAGTAAAAAAAAAACAATGGTAGCATTTCTGTCTTTTTTTTTCCCTCCCAGAAAGAGTTAATTTAAAATTATTCAATAAGATATATGTACTCAAAATTGGTGGCATTAAATATTCCAATTGTCCTGCAAAAAACAAGCTCTCTTAAAGTTACACTGACGGAAAAATAAAGTTATTGCTCTTGACAGAAAAACATAAACAATGACTTTAAGGGGTACAAGAGGCTAGTCATTAAGAGGTTAATAACGATTTTCAAGTAAAACCAACATGACAGATTTATGTGCTATTGTTGCCACTAAATTTGTAAAAATGGCTGGTATTTTTTCATATTCACTTTGAACTGGGGGGTCAACCTTACTGAATAGTCTCTGCCACAGTGTCCTTCTCAAGTTGTATGTGGGTCCATGAGCTACAGAGTCCTAGTGGACTTCCTGTCCAGCCAACCCCAAGCTTAACAAGTATAGTGCACACGTACAGTTTGCAATAGGCCCACCTAAGCCCAGTGGGCACTGTCCGATGCCAAGGTTTGTCTGGTGATGACATCAGTCCTATTGCTAACCCTCATTTATAAGGCTGGCAATTCCTTCAGCAGCATATAGTCAGGGCTCAGAACCATCCAAGAATCAATAAGCTCGGCAGTTGTATGAAATGAATCCTATCATTCCAAGATAAGCAGGTGAGACATTCAATGTAGAGTATGCAGATGATATTCCATGCATAGAAGAATGAGATCTTCTGTAGTCCACAGTTTGCACCATCCATAACTCATTTCTGATACATCTTTCATATAGGCATTCTTTTGGTAATGTCCTCTTCAAAACCTATTATGGCTGCCCATTGCAGTTGTCTAGTGTTTCCATAAACTTCAGAAATAACTCATTATGAAATTGTTAAGAAATTACTTTTCAGTCCAAATGCTCTTGTCAGGAGACATTACTTCAAGAGAGCAAGTAAGGCCCATCAAAGGCACAAACTGTAAATTGAGAATCCTCCATATTTTCATTCTCCTGTTCATCGATTAGCTCCGAAAATGGTTTGTATCCCTCTGTTACAGAAGCTGTCGGGTACTCTTCTGTGGTCATGTTGAACAGAACTAGACACTGGGTATCATCATCCTGAAGCAATTCACTAGGTGGCCGGGTAAACTCCTCTACATCTTGTTTCATGAAGTTGGTATCTTTTTTTGATGTTACCCACCTAAGGAAAATAAGAAAATTGTGATAGAGGAAACAAAACCTAGGTTGTGTAATGTTTGGAAGCCAGAAAATAAGGACACTTGATATATCAGTCAAAAGAGAGATGCGACATGACCAGCTATGAAAAAGAATTTTGCTTTTGCGTCACTGAAAACCAAACTGAGAACACTATGGAACACCCTACAGAAGAATGTATCTTTAGAACATACAGAAGAATCTCTAACAAAGTGGAAAGGTAAGGAACACATCTGTAGATCGTGTTATCGAATGTTATTTCCATAGAAGTAGTCTTGAAAACAAATTTTCATTACAAAGGAAAGTCATCAAGTCCAACCTATAAACCTATCAAGTTGATCCAAAGGAAGTCTGACATCAATTGCCCCATCAGAGGCGAAAATTATTTTCCAACTCCAAATATGAAATAATTGTTAAATATTTTTAGAAATTATTTATCACTTTCTGTGTTAATAATTTCTAGTTAATTTCTGTGTATATGTCTATACAATTGTTTTTCTGTTTACTCCAATGGTACACAACATGAAGCTTAGGCCTGCACGCAGGTGGGTTAGCTTCACAGACCCTCTTTAGGTGGGCACAGGCTTTCCATGCAGACATGACTTCCCACTATGACTAGCCACTATTGCCATGTCAAGATAAACTATTTTGAGAAAATCCCTTAAAGGGGTTTCCCATCTAAGCAAGTTGTCTCCTCTCCATAGGATAGGGGATAACTTGCAGATTGGTGGGGGTCTGACTGCTCGGACCCCCACTGATCACAAGAATGGGGGAACTTTGTTGGAATGGGGGAAGCGTGTGTGCCACTCCATTCACTTCAATGGGAATGCTGTACTTTGGCTATGTCTGACATGACTAGAGAGGAATGCACGCTGCCACCATGATACTACAGTCTCCATAGTTCATACTTCGAGATAGTACTTATTATTCAGTGGCATAGTATAGCATACTTACATCATTACATTATTACAGGGTTCCACATACAGATGTTCTTCACAGGGGAAACTTGGTCCATTCTGTAAAGTTAGATAGCGAATCACTAACCTGTCCTGTACATAGATAATGTTATTAATGGACACAACAATAACTATAAGAAAACGGTTGTAATAAGATATCATCATAAAAATCTCGTAATAATGGGAAAACATTCTCTTTAAAGGGGTTTTCCAGGCTAAATAATTGATGACCTATCCTTAAAAAATGTCTGTGGTCTGACACGCGGAGTCCCTGGCTGATTTAAACAGCTAATCTGTGGGGATCCTGGGTGTCAGAACTCCATGGGTCTTTAATTGATGACCTTTTGTAAGACTAGGTCATCCATTTAAAAGTCACGGAAAACCCCTTTAAGTACCCTGAATTTACAGAAATTATTACATTAACTATTGAACTATATTATTTATATTATATAAAAATGTTATATTTTTCCATTATATAAAGTATTATACACTGTACATATCATAACACATATTAAAATATAAATATATATATCATACTTATTTTATTAAAAATGTTAAACTATAATAGTAATTAATGAAATTTTATTTAAAGAAATTTTCCTATGAAAATAAATATATTTAAATTTGTAGACAAATGAAAGTTAAACATTTTTGTCAATATAAAAACAATTCAAAATTTTTAGCGTTTTAAAGATTTTCTCTAACCATCTTAGTGCTGACATCTTTTGTTTTTATCGCTTGCCAATGGATATGACCATGAATGCAGGAACTGTCTATGGTGTGGGAGTTTTCATAATCCCAGCCATGATTTTCTTATTATGGACAGGTTATCAGGCAGGGACACTACATGTAGGAGAAGATAATAAGATAATAAGGAAATCATGGCTGTGTTTCCAACTATAGAAAGTTCCTGTATTTATGGTCAGATCCATTGGCAGCCAAACCCCCACTGATTTTCTAGAACTATGACATCACTAGAGAACAGCAAACCAGTTTGTAATAAACTAAGTTCATTACAGATTTTCCAAAAATCTTAGGTTCAGGGAACCTGATGATTTTAGGGTTGGCCACCCACGAATCACTATTATACTCTGAGGTCTCTTCAGACCCCAGAGTATAATAAGCAGAGACTCAGAGGAGGTGCAGAAACATAATAAACACTAATCTTCTCCTCTCACATCTCCTGTGCTCCCTCACAGCATTCAGAGATCCATTGCAGACCTTTTCAGTAGGCTTCTGGCCTCCTGGATGATGTCATAGGCCCTTGAGGAATTCTGAGGCCTTTGATTGGACCTCAGCAGTAAGTCGGAATGTAACGAGATCAACGCCATGACACTTGGCACTCCTCATGTTACAGTTTAGGTCCAATCACATGCCTCAGCAATCCACCTGGGCCTGTGATGTCACCCATGAGACTGTAAGACAACCAAAGTGGACCGCGATGGAGCACTGGCCACCGCAAGAAAACACAAGAGAGATAAGGGAAGGTGAGTATCACGGTTTTTTATGTTTCCACACCCCCTGGAACCTCCGTTTATTATACTTTCTAATCTGAAGAGGCCCCAGACTAATAAAATCATTTCCAATTTGGACTGGACAATTTCGATCCAAAACTAAATGGGTGGGAGAACCTTCCCAAACTGAATCTTGCAATGTTTGCTTATTTCTAGTGGAAAATCACCTTTTAATATGTATGCATAAACGGATTTACTTACCTTTGCCTTTTGTAAACTTTTAATAATGGAACTTTTGCTGGGGCTTGGGATCCTATCATCCCATTGCTTCTTATACCTATCATGGGAGAGAAGAGTAAAACTGAACTGAAAGCCTTATTTATAATAATATGGCTGTGGTAACTAATAGGTAACAATACACAGACGATATAGATGGAAGAAGAAAGTGCAGGAATTAGGATTATTACAAGATGAATTTAAGTGTTATTGCTCATGAATTGCACCCACCTTACTAAAGCTCTATATCCACATACCAAACAGATTATAAGAACAACCACAGCTGATAGAACCAGAATGCAGAGCAACAGTATATTCGGGACTGAAAAATAAAAAAGAAATCATGAAAAACAGAAGTTATAAGATGAAAAAATCATTTCATATGAGCAAACTTATCAAAAATTATGATGTGGCCCACCAGTTTCACAAGGACAACAAGATTGATCAATAGGTGGTCTAAAAGGGTTTGTCCAGCCACAGCAAGTTACCCCCTATCCACAGTATAGGGGGTAACTTTCTGATCAGTGGGTGTTCCACCATTGGAACGCCCATGAATGTCAAGAGCTGGGGTGTTTTGCACACCATTTTTGAGTGGTGAATGAGTGGAGAATCGAGCAAGCACTCGGCTATCTCAAATGAATGGAGCTGCACGTGCTGTCTGACCACTCATTCCATTTAAAACTGGGGTGCAAAATACCCCAGTACTCGAGATCCATGGGAGTCCCGAATGTGGGTCACTCACCAATGACTCCTTTTAGTCAAGCCAGTGATGATACAATACATATTTGTTCTTCCTGCACCAGTCATTTGTCCTAGTGCATTGTTCTTTAAGTCAAGAGTGTCGATGAAGAACCCTATTGGGAAAAAATTGATGTAATGCATGTACCTGATGTGGTGTGAAAAGTTTCCACCTTGCTCCATTCACTCCACGGCCCCTTGTAGCAGTAGTCTGGATTTACTTCACCCAACTGTACTCGCACCTTCACAGAGTAGTTACTACTAGGTTTAAGCGGAGCTCCCAATCTGAGGGACACTCGGAGGTCATTGTCACTTGACAGTGGTTTGTAATCACCTGGGCAGTCAGAAGGAACCTGTCAGTGAATAAAAATGGGGAATATCTATAAATTTTGAAGATATCTCAATAATCTTAATAGATAATAGAGCATATTTATCATATAGTTTATGCCAAATATCTGATGTAAAAAAGTCACAAATCTCTAGTTTGTGACTTTTTAAAAGTTAGTTTCGAAAATAACTGTTGCAACTGGTGTTTTTGTGCTTTTTACCCCAGTTTACTGGCACAAGCAAACATTGAAATATACACCAGCTACAAGCACGAGCCTCGTCATAAATGTGGCGGCTCTTCCACCAGCACCAGAGATATGAAGATTGGTGTTCAATACACAGGTCTTCATAAATTTTTCACAATGATGAGAGATGAGCGAACGGTTCATTACAAACTGGATATGACCTGAATTTCTCAAATGTTTCCGTTTCCAATAAAACCAAGACTTTTGAGGGTTGTTTTGGGCAAAAAAGCTCCGCTTGGTGCCAGAGGCCTTCTGCTCCTCCCCGAATGCCTAATGAATGTTCTTTAGGGCGGCCGCTATAATGTATCTGTATAGCTGCTTTATCTAACATATGTTAGGGTTACAATATAAAACAAGTATACTGTAAATTTAGGCTAGGTTCGCATCTGTGCCAGAGTCTCCTTCAGGGACTCTGCCGCAGAAACCGCCAAAAATCGGCAGAGAGAAAAGTCCTGCACAGTGGACCTTTCTCTCCACTGGTTTCAGTATAAAAACAGCGGAAACCTGATGGACACCCGGCAGACCCCATTATAGTCTATGGGGTCCATGAATAAATGCTGCTTTAGCGATCCGGCTCTCCGGAGACTCGTGTGCAGATGTGAACCTAGCCTAAGAGGTTAATGACGTCATATCAAGATCGTGATTGACACCTTCTTGGTCATCAACCAGAAATTAATGGAATTGCTGTTTGCAGTGCAGGAGTCCTGGGGAGTTGGTGGTTAATACTGTCCACAGCTGTTCCTCGGGTACAGTGGGGGGAAATTTGAGGCCTGGGGGCCCACAAAGGGGACATTATATAATGTATTTAAAAAAAGGGGATGGGTAGAACATAGGCCACAGGTGCAGTAGTCCCTGTTGCCTGTAGCAGCCCTAATAAACATTCATTAGGGCTGCTATAAAGATACAATATAGGGGCCCTAACATTCATTAGGGCTGTCATGCTGTAGATTCGGAATAAATTTATTCTGACCTAAACAAATCTTGGGACTGAACCAGTGAAACTCAAGAGGTCCACCCAACACTAAAAATGACCATACCATACACATCTGCTATCCTCTTAGTTCTACAACACCCACCTTATCTGGCTTCAGATCCTCCGCCCTCCAGTAACACAGTTCATAGTGATAATTAAATTCCTTTATTTCATTTAAACCATTTTTCCAGCTGATTAAAAAAGTATCTCCTTTACTTCTCTCTTCTACAGTGAGGTTCCTGGGTCCCAGTTTAACTGAGGAGAAAGAGGAAATGTATATAAGGACTTTTATATAATATATGTAAACTGTATCTATAGAAAGCTATTAGTCCTTCTTGGATACATTTTATCCCTTATTTGCAGCATGTAGGATCTCTCTTTACTGCTGATAATAAGTTTTCTTACAAAGGGGAAAAAAAGTGTTTAGTCAGCCACCAAGTTCTCCCACTTAAAAAGATGAGGCCGGCCTGTAATTGACATCATAGGTAGACCTCAACTATGAGAGACAAAATGAGAAAACAAATCCAGAAAATCACATTGTCTGATTTTTAAAGAATTTATTTGGAAATTATGGTGGAAAATAAGTATTTGGTCAATACTTTGCTATATATCCTTTGTTGGCAATGACAGAGGTCAAACGTTTTCTGTAAGTCTTCACAAGGTTGGCACACACTGCTGCTAGTATGTTGGCCCATTCCTCCATGCAGATATCCTCTAGAGCAGTGATGTTTTTGGGCTGTCGCTGGGCAACACGGACTTTCAACTCCCTCCAAAGGTTTTCTATGGGGTTGAGATCTGGAGACTGGCTAGGCCACTCCAGGACCTTGAAATGCTTCTTACGAAGCCGCTCCTTTGTTGCCCTGGCGGTGTGCTTGGGATCATTGTCATGCTGAAAGACCCAGCCACGTTTCATCTTCAATGCCCTTGCTGATGGAAGGAAGTTTGCACTCAAAATCTCATGATACATGGCCCCATTCATTCTTTCATGTACACGGATCAGTCGTCCTGGTCCCTTTGCAGAGAAACAGCCCCAAAGCATGTTTTTGCCACCCCCATGCTTCACAGTAGGTATGGTGTTCTTTGGATGCAACTCAGCATTCACTCTCCTCCAAACACGACGAGTTGTGTTTCTACCAATCAGTTCTACTTTGGTTTCATCTGAGCATATTACATTCTCCCAATACTCTTCTGGAACATCCAAATGCTCTCTAGCAAACTTCAGACAGGCCCGGATATGTACTGGCTTAAGCAAGGGGACACATCTGGCACTGCAGGATCTGAGTCCCTGGCGGCGTAGTGTGTTACTGACGGTAGCCTTCGTTACGTTAGTCCCAGCTTTCTGCAGGTCATTCACTAGGTCCCCCCATGTGGTTCTGGGATTTTTGCTCACCGTTCTTGTGATCATTTTGACCCCACGGGGTGAGATCTTGCGTGGAGCCCCTGATCGAGGGAGATTATCAGTGGTCTTGTATGTCTTCCATTTTCTAATTATTGCTCCCACAGTTGATTTCTTCACACCAAGCTGCTTGCCTATTGCAGATTCAGTCTTCCCAGCCTGGTGCCGGTCTACAATTATGTTACTGGTGTCCTTCCACAGCTCTTTGGTCTTCACCATAGTGGAGTTTGGAGTGTGACTATTTGAGGTTGTGAACAGGTGTCTTTTATACTGTTAAGAATTTCAAACAGGAGCCATTACTACAGGTAATGAGTGGAGGACGGAGGAGGCTCTTAAAGAAGAAGTTACAGGTCTGTGAGAACCAGAAATCTTGCTTGTTTGTAGGTGACCAAATACTTATTTTCCACTATAATTTGCAAAATACATTCTTTAAAAATCAGACAATGTGATTTTCTGGATTTGTTTTCTCATTTTGTCTCTCATAGTTGAGGTCTACCTATGATGTCAATTACAGGCCTCTCTCATCTTTTTAAGTGGGAGAACTTGCACAATTGGTGGCTGACTAAATACTTTTTTTCCCCACTGTATATTTAGTCTAAGACTTCATAGACTAGCTGGTGAATAGGACAAGATCTAGGCAATAGTGGGACTTGTGTAGAGATTGATAGAAGTAAATGGCAAGGCCAATGTTGCATGGTTGTTCAAATGATTTGATCATTTGCTCTGGGTGGCCAACTGGCCGTAACCTCTCACATGACCTATGATGAAGGAACCGAAAATGGAGGCAGAACCTTTGACAATACTGCCATTGGCTTTTATTAGAATCAAAAAGTTTTAGAGATCCTTTAGAGATTCACACCTGCACCTGGTTTCCGTTCAGGGATTCCATTCCCTATTCCACATTTTTCGGGCGGAAACCCAGCAAACTTCATTATATTTTATGGTGTCCATGGGTTTAAGCGGAATGGGTTTCTGTTGTTTGGGTCCCCAAGCAGACCTGAAGAATGGAAACCCAAGCACAGGTGTGAACCTAGTATCAGTGAATGTTTGTAGGATCTGCGTAGCCCATGAGAACTATTTGTTATCTCTCAAGTCGGTGAATACTGTTGTGAATACTCTAGTGGTCTGAATGTAAACTACAACATTTCGTTTGGAAAGATGGTAACTTGCAAAATAAAAATAAAAAAATCAAGCTAGCATTTTTTAAAAATATTTTCTTCCCAAAAACTTTCCTTAACTAATATGTCATTTTCTGATGATACTTTCCCGTATAGATTCATTGAATTATGTAAATCAGCAAATTATAACTTACTGTGTTTGCAAATTTTAAAGGAGGTTTCTGAATCTGCTGGTCCAACACTGATATTGCGCAATTGGATTGGATTTTTGGGATCACCGGCCGTGAAGTTGCAGGCACAGAACAGGTACATAGAGTTCCTCTGCTGACATCTCGGATGACAAACTTGCTCTCTGAAGAGATTGAAATTTTTCAGTCTAATTAAAGTAAATCTAAAATATTTCATGACAAGCAATAAAGAGAAAGAAATATGATGTGGTAGGAAAGGAGAACTTGCTCTAGCTCCACCTTTTGAAAGGTAGCTCCCTATAGATCAATGCCTGGTTTTCCTGAAACCTAGTGATAAACCTGAATATCTCCTACAAAAGGAAGAGGGTCCCATCTGTAGACAGCTATCTCAAGGATATTAGCCCTCATCAGGGTACTGGCTGACTTATTGAGAGGGACTAGACATGGGACAGAAGGGGTAATATTTCTGGTTAAAGGGGTTTTCTGGCCCAAAATTGATTTTTCATATTGATGAAGTTTCCAAATCTGTCAGGGTCTGACACCGAGACTCCACACAGATCAGATGTTCTAGAAGACTCTGCATGGTGGAAGCTACTGCAGTGGATGGGGTGTGGCACGGCAATTTGCCATAACCACCACTACGCAGCTGACAGGGTTGCTGCGCCACTCCCATTACTTGAATAGGAGCAGTGCTGTGCATGCTCCCTATCCACTAGAAGCTTCCGGGACCCAGAGGCTACTAGAACAGCTCTTCTGTGTGGTGTCCGTGTGTTGGACCAACACAGATCACATACTGATGGTCACATACTGACGTTGTCTCTATGAGATGTACAGGGACTTATTAGGCCATGCATGCCCTGCTAAGAATTCTGGAAACAAAATGTGCAAATAAGTCCTTGCTCTAGCGTCCCCTTTTGAAAGTTAGCTCCCTATAGATAAAGACCTAGTTTTCCTGAAACCTAATATCATAATCTGGACCTCTCAACAACCCAGTCAGTCCCTTGCCTTGCACTGGTGAGAGACAACCTTGAAACAGTTGTCTGCGGATGGGTATTCTTGGCTTTATTCTCAGATTATTCTACTAGGTTTCAGGTAAACCAGGCATTGGTCTATAGGGTGCTCCCTTCCAAAGGTTGCGCTAAAGCTAGTTCTCCATTTCCACCAAGGAGTACTTATTTGCATATTTGTTTCCCAGAAGTCCTGGCTGTGCACCTCATGGGGCCTCATAGAGGTGACATCTCCTTAGTGAGACATAGTACCCCTTCTGAACCCAACTCAATATTGGTCCAGCAGAAGACTTGAATGGTACTATGGTCTATTTCCTAGGGGTTGTTGGAGCGTGGGCTCCTAGAATCATTTTATATGGTGGGCCCAAGGAATCTCAGTTCAACATTGATCCGAAGAGTAGGTGGTCGATATTAAAATCCTAAAAATGCCAGGAAATGTCTGACAATAATTGAGTTGAAATATTGAAAAAAAAAAATCACTTGCACTGTGATGAAACTTACCTTCGAGAGTTATACTGGTAATACAGAGCGAAGTCTACAGAGTCAGCAACTTCTTGTCTCACCTCCCAGGAACAAATTATCATTCGATGATCAGACACTTGACATTGCAAGTTTTTTGGTTTAGCCTCATCTCCTACAAGTGTAGATAAGGAGAGTAAGAAACAGAAATAGCAATGACAACATTGCAATAGACGTCTTTGTTTAACTAATAGTCCTGACCTGGTACATACAGTACAGTGCAAACATTTTAAGCAAGTGTGGGAAAAAGCTGCAAAGTAAGAATGTTTTCAGAAATAGAAGGGTTAATAGTATATTTTTGTCAATTAACAAAATTAAGTGAAAGAAGAAAAGAGAAAGGGAAATCCCATCAATATTTGGTTCGACCTTCGCCCTTTGGAGGAGGAGTCCTGGAAGTGATGATACGGCCCCCAGAGATCTCAACATTTGTCCAGTCTTTCTATGATGACATGAAGAGACAGAATGATTGGATCAAGCCTACATCCACCGAAGATCTGTGCTTAGTTCTCCAAGATGGCAACGGGAACAACCTTCCTGCCGAGTTCCTTCAAAAACTGCAAGTGTTCCGAGAAGTGATGGAAACCAAAAGGCAAAGGTCGCACCAAATATAGATGGGATTTACATTTTTCTTTTCTTCATTTGCATTTTGTTAATTGACAAAAATCAACCATTAACCTTTCTAGTTCTGAAAGGATTCTTACTTTGCAGCATTTTTCCACGCCCACCTGAAACTTTACTGTACATAATTTTGAGTACAAACTGCCCAACTATAGCCACTTACTAGAAAACAATACTGTCTGTTTCAATGTATATATGAAGAAAAGTGATGTCAATGCTTCTGAGAAAGACCAGTCATACAACTTCTCACTTATGTGACTAGTATGACAATGTTAAATCTGGCTTACGCGTCACCTATCTAGCACTGCCAGCAGTTTGGAGGGGTCAATCTGATGACATCAGACGTCAGTCCAAGTAAATTCCACAATTTTGTTCCCACCACAAAAATAACAACATAATTGAGTCATCAGGGGGCACATCTTGGTAAAGTGATGCATGGAACTAAGAAATACCATCTGAACAACCACTGTGTTGTCAGATAGTCCATGTGGTAACTTGTCAGGGATAATGGGAACAGCAAGACATCTGCAAGACACTGATAATGACTATGCTAAGTGATAACAAAGTTTGGTGGAGAAAAGGACTCTTATCTGTCATGTGGCTTTACTACTCACTCAATTCTAGGTTGTTAGAAAAAAATGGGCTTCGTTGAACAGTGGAGGTCAGTTTCTTGCTGACCTAACATGAATGTTAACATGAGGATTGTCTCTGACAACAGTCAAAAGATGATTACAATCTAGTATGGAGCCGTATAGCTACTTTGTGTTGTCATACAGGTTCTATCAGACTCCATGTGTATGGTGATGTTCTTCCCTAGGAGCATTTCTCATAGCTAAATACATGACACGCTCATCACAATATGCCACCACTTTGTATGGTATCTGCCGGATATGAATTTAGAGGTATAAGGAAGTACAGTAGAGGGGTGATACACTTCTATGGAAGCCCTATTACAAATGGATGACACTCATCAAAAACAGAATGGAACGGATGCAAAACGAACAACAAAAATGGACACTAACGTCTGCACTGTATAAGGGATCCACCCCTTGGGTACAAAATGGCCGTGAAAAATGGATGCTTGTCACAGCCGTTTGGAACCACAGACATGTGAATGAAAGCTTAGATCTGTCAAAAACGTCACTGTCATGTGAATAAGGTCTAAATAGACTCTTTGTTACGCTATATTTACATTTACGCCTGTGTGTCCATTGTCCTAGTCCATTGGCTGATCAGAATAACAGACACGTGGACCATTAAAACAGCAGACACCAATGATGCCCGACAGACCCATTTTCGGTGGTCACTGTGAGTCTCCACATGGAAACTCCAACGCAAAAGTGAACCTAGCTTTACTCTGTGCTGTGATCAGTGGACATAGAAGTGTAAGAAGACTCTGTTACTCTGCGCTTAGCTCAGTAGTGTGTGAATATACACGTGTAAAAGCTTTTTGCTGATCTTAGCGGTAATACCCCGTGCTGTGCTCAGCACATAGTGGATGAGCGTAAAAAGACTCTGCTGCTTTAAGCAGAAATAGCCTGGACTGGGCTCAGCAGTGTTAAGATGTACAGGCGTAAAAAGACTTTATGTTACTCTGAGATATACTTCGTGCTGCACTCATAAGTGTATAGATATATGAGGATAAAGCTATATACACACAACAGTGAATAATACTGGCCGTGTGACATCTAATAATCACTGTCATGTGAATGTACAGGGTGGGCCATAAGTATGGATACACCCGGGTGGGCCATAAGTATGGATACACCCGGGTGGGCCATAAGTATGGATACACCCGGGTGGGCCATAAGTATGGATACACCCGGGTGGGCCATAAGTATGGATACACCCGGGTGGGCCATAAGTATGGATACACCCAGATAAAATGGAAGTGGTTGCTGATATCACCTTACCGTTTGTGGCATATTAGTACATGGGAGGGGGGAAACATTTGGGGCTGGGTGACGCCCATGGCAGCCATCTGCAAAGCCGCCATTTTGGATTCAACTTTACTTTTTTCAATGGGAAGGGGGTCATGTGACACATCAAACACATGGAGAATTGCGCAAGAAAAACAATGGTATCTGGGTGTATCCATACTTATGGCCCACCCTGTAGAAAACAGTATCAAAACATAAAGGAAACTACAGAGGGAGATTCCTCAGCTGCTCTTTGGGTGTTGTTTAATTTCAATTGCGAAAATTTTTGTGCACCTTTTTTCATCTTGCTAATACATACGCCTAATGTTTTACATAGGTGCACTTGTATCATAACTCTGCATGGAATTGTGCTTCCAGTGCTGCCTGACATGATGGGCCTTGTTATGCTGCCCATGTACTGGAGAGAATTTGCTCCTATTTAGCGCCTTTTAAAAATAGGAGCTGTTGTAAATGTGTCGATAAAATAACAAAAAATCGAGGGGAGTGATTTTGTCAAGAAAACAGGCACAAATGAATAGAAAACCTGGCACGAGACCCAAAAACTAAGAAAAAAGGGGAAAAGTTAGACTAAAAAAGGGGCAAGCGGCTTCATAAATATGCCCCTTTGTGGTCAGGTAAAATAATACAGAATTATATGTGATCTTGGTTCAGTGGCAGAAACAAAAGTTATCAATAACCCCCCAGAAATGATCCTAGTACAAGATCAGACAAGAAGTAGAAATGGAGGGCAGGTCTTCTGAGGACAGCAAGATAAGTCTATTCCCTATAGCTATAGAAAGGCAAACTAAAGGGGTCTCAGAATTGGATCCCAGAAAACCAATACTCAGTGAAATTTAGGGACAGTGAATCAGACCAATCTTTCTCTGCGAGGTCTAAAAAGCTCACCTAATAGACCCTGAGAGCACATCATTGCAGTACCAACTCCATAATATCACAAAATATCTGAGAAGAACCTTTGTATCTCCCACTAAGGTCAATGTTCCCAAATAAAATAAGGAAGAAACTAGGTAAAAGTAGCAGTCCTGGCATGAAAGACTATGGTGAACGCTGGATGACATTGAAAGTATTGTGCTGTTAAAGAGGTTGTCTAAGAGTTGACCTTGATGGCCTATCCTTAGAATAGGTCACCAATATCAGATTGGTGGGGTCTATCAGATTGATGGGGGCCTGACATCTCTTGGACAACCCCTTTAAATACCATGACCTGCAGAAAATACGCCACTATGTTCTTGACTCTTACCTTCACTGGACACATTAAGGTGACTCTCCAGACTCCTGTCTGGTAAGAATATGAAATGTAGTGAGTTGTAAAGGGCAATGCCTTTTAAACTTTTCTGACATGTCGAGATTACATGAGTTGGTGTAACCTGGTGTTCTATCTTTTCACACATAGGTCTGAAAAATAGAAAAAAATTAAATTCACGGCTGAAACTCGGTTGTGAATGGGGTGGTTAGGCTGGGTTGACATTTTATAACATATTTCGTAGCGTATCTTTATAAGGGTCATTCTTCTGTTCTGTTTTCCAAAACTATCATTCCATTTTTCCATTTTATTTCCACCTAAAATTCAGCTCCAAATCCGTCCGGAATCTAATGGGAGGCTGTGGTGGTCAAAAAAGAAGCATCCTGCTGAATCTCCCTTTGGATTCTGTGGTTGATTCAGCCACAGAACCCGCGGCACATGGCTTCTTTGGCCCAATTGTGTCTGAGCGAAAAAAACCCATGGCAATAAGCCAGAGTTGTACAGGGCCGGAATTCGGAAAAGAATCTAAGGTGGAAGACCTCATCAAATTACTGTCTAAATTTTATCATATTAATATACTCTAAAAGGGTTGTACCGCAGGATAAGGAACAAGTGTCTGATTTGAGAGTCTCTAATGATGTCATGATGCTCGGTGTGCCCATGTGACCACTGATGATCCAATCACAGGCCTTAGCTGTGACCCTAGATCACAGGAGATGTCACAGGAGAGCGCCAGACACCACAAGGAAACCCAAAAGAGGTAACGAAAGGTGAAGCCAGGTCCCATGTGGATATGACCCTTTTATAAGTTACTATGGCCCACTAATTGTACTGGTCACACACTTTTTCAGATGTGACTGGGGCATAAAATGTCACATATAATACGACTGCTTCCCTAGCAGATTTGCCTTCTTTTTTAGGAGTCTGGGAGGTCGCCCCTGTTTTTTTCAGGAGACTCCCAGGGGTATCCAGAAAAGTTGGCAAGTATGGAATAGGTTATCAAACTCAAATTGGAGGGGGTCTGACTCTGGAAAACCCCATGGATCAGCAGTGTTCAACAGCTGATACACAGAGAATGAAGCAAGAAGTAGACAACTCCATTCTTTATTTTGTGACTGAATCACTGAAGCTTATAAGGCTCCTATTCAAGTGAATGGGAGCTGATCTGCAGTACCTGGTCTGACCACTACATAGAGAATGGAGCTGTCTGCTTCCTGCTCAATTTTCTGTGTATCAGCTTCTGAGAACAGCAGATTGGTGGGGTGACGGGTGTCAGACGCCTATCGATCTGATATTGATGATCTATCCTTAGGATAGGTTATCAATATTTTTAGCCTGGAACACTCCTAGTATTACTCTTGTAGGTTATATGTCAGAGTGAATTAAGCTGCTAGATTTTAATATCTATGTAATGCAGGAAACCATAAAAAATTCCAGGTAACAAATAGTATTTTACTTCACTTTGGATGTGTACGGAGAAGAAATGAGCACAATATCAGTTACTCAAAATGTTACATAGATTTTACTTGTGAAACTCCGTAATAAGTAGAAATACATTTGATAGGATATATAACATATACTGTAATATCATGTAGAATTATTATTGCCAACATAGAAAAAGTATTATAGAAAAACAAGTGAATGGAGGGACTTACTTTTTACCTCCTTCCATCAAAGTCATGTTTACAAACTGTCGGGAAGTTCGGCTTTCTGACCACGAGCAGTTTAGAATGTCTTCTGCATATTGCATGACACAGTTCAGACTGTCATTTACCTTGGAACCTGAAAAGAAAATGGCAGCAAATACTGATCTTTCTGTATTCCTGTTGTAGTAAAGGAATTGCTAGACTATTTCTGGGATATGCCATCGATGTTTTATCACTGACACCAAACAGGTACCATGCCAGTCCTTCCCATCAAAATCTACATACATTTACATATACATTTTGATCAATGTGCATAAGCCCACTAGCCACTTCACATCAACCTCTACTGGGTGCGGCATCCAGAGAAGGAGCAACCTAGCAGACTGATGGTGCCCCTGCTGCCAGGCTAAGTTTCCAGGCTCTGGATGACACCAGCCCACAGGTACGTCACTACAAAAATGGTGGCCACCATGTAGCATTGCACCATGTAAACAGATCTCCAAACGTTCACCAAATGGTCTCAGAGGTCTGAGAGCTAGTAGATAGGTCCCTAAGGCTAGGGCTACGTGCCCAAAGATTGTTGTGTTGCTATTTGACTCCTTCACTAATGATAGCGAATGGAGTTGAATTGCAACCCCAAGGGTGCGTGATTGTGACTTATAGTTGCAAAAAGATCAAACACTGCTTGATTCTTTTGCAACTAGAATTCACAGTCGCAGTTGGGGTCGCAATGCAACTCCATTCACTACATTAATGAAGGAGTTGCATAGCAACACAATGATCTTTGGTCATATAGCCCTAGCCTTAAAGACAAACCTACTAGCTCTCGGGCCTCTGAGACCATTTAGTAAGATGAACTTTTTGAAATCTATTCACATGGTATGGTGCTGCATGGTGGCCGCCATTGTTGTGGTGATGTGCTTGTGGGCCTGGTGTGGTCCAGAGCCTGGGGACTTAGCCTGGCAGCAGGGGTGCTGTTGGTCTGCTTGGTTGCGCCCCCTGAGAGTTTCACACCCAGTAGAGTAGTGACTCACCATACAGAGGTCGTCGTGAAGTGATTAATGAAGGTTTCCTAAGGCGACCCGGTGATCTCCTGCTAACTAAAAACATCTGGGTTGAATGGGAGGACTGCTGGTAACAAGGCACAACAAAAATGAGGGGACAGACTATACAATTACTTCAACATTTTATTAAAAAAAAAAATAGACATGTATCACACATCCTAGTATTATTCAATATTTTACGCTTATCAGCAAATCTAAAAAAATGAACCTGAAGTTCTTAGTATAGAGGTCTCCATGAAGAGGCAAGTGGGCTTATACACCTTGATCAAAATGTATACTAAGAACCTCCTCTTCATTTTTGTAGATTTTGCTGAGACGCAAAGATCAGTATACAGTATAATACTGGGATGTGAGGTCCATGTCTGTTTTCTAAAATGTTGGTCTACTGGTTTGGTATCCTAGTCTGTGATGGCCTATGGTTTTGTGGTCCTTTGGTTTTGTACCCTATTACCTGGTGTCCAAAGGTTATTTCCAACCTTCAACCTTACATATAGTCTTGCACCCCATGTAAACAGTTCTCTGAACAGCTAACAAACAAGCAAACTCTCATTTGGTGATTTATCGCAACATTTTTGGGAACATAAACATGGTCAGTTTCCAACATAATCTGAATTGTACGATCTTGCATTTATCTCTTCGATCAGTATGAGAAGTGAAGCTGCTCTTATCACATGTAACCACATCCTACTATGTGATGGACCACTGACTACGAGATGAGATCATGTAAACTACTGTGTTATAGACCACGGAGCAATCACAGGATCCTCTTGTAGCCAAGTTCCACACGCTCAAAAAACCAATGTTTTTGAAAAAGTTGTTTGTAATTTGCTTTTATACTTTTTGTCACACTATTATTTTGTTCTTGTGCATTTGTGACACCAAGGAGCATACTATTGTATCTTCGTAAAAAAAAAAAAAACCCTCAACATGTGATTTACATGGCTGCTGCTGAGTAAACGTACATCATGACTGTGCATGTGCTCGGATGTGGTTTTACACAGCAAAATATTTGACTTTTTGTTCTTTGTGGGTTTATAGAAGTGCAGCCAGTTATTATTTTAGCAGAATAAATCCTCACATTGCTAACCTAATCCCTACCTAAGATCTTTATGGGTTTGTGTTCTTAGGTTCTGCTTTTCATAGAATTGATGCCGGCGTGATGGGAATTTTCCACTCACCATTTTTTTTTGCTATATGAAAGTAGAATAAGCTACCAATATACTGTGTTAGTACAATGGAATAATCTTCTAATAATGCCCTAATCTCATATTTAGGGTTTAATCTGGGATATAGACTTTAATGGTCACTAACTTTACAACATACTTTGCATAATAGTACAGGAGATTATAAGGAATTTGTAACATATCTTATCAAGAAAAATGATTGAAGCTACAGTTTTTGGGAATGATACAGGGACCTTCTGCGCAATGAATAGAGATGGGTGAACCTCTCAGGATTCATTTTGTTTCAGGTTCGTGTGGCTTGGGTCCAATATTCGTTTTGGGACAAACAAGTTCGGCACAAACAACACCCTAAAATGGCTTAAAACAGTGTAGACGACTCTTAAGGCTTCTAGGAACCTATCTATAAAACATAGTGTAGAACACTGTCAGGGCTCCTAGGAACCTATCTATAATACATAGTGTAGAATCCTCTTAGGGTTCCTAGGAACCTATCTATAAAACATAGTGTAGAGCACTCTTAGGGCTCCTAGGAACCTATCTATAAAACATAGTGTAGAATACTGTCAGGGCTCCTAGGAACATATCTATAAAACATAGTGTAGAATCCTCTTAGGGTTCCTAGGAACCTATCTATAAAACATAGTGTAGAACACTCTTAGGACTCCTAGGAACCTATCTATAAAACATAGTGTAGAACACTGTCAGGGCACATAGGAACCTATCTATAAAACATAGTGTAGCACACTCTTAGGACTCCTAGAAACCTATCTATAAAACATAGTATATGACACTGTCAGGATTCCTAGAAACCTATCTATAAAACATAGTGTATGACACTGTCAGGGCTCCTAGGAAACTATCTATAAAACATAGTGTATGACACTGTCAGGGCTCCTAGGAAACTATCTATAAAACAGTGTAGAACACTGTCAGGGCTCCTAGGAACATATCTATAAAACATAGTATATGACACTGTCAGGACTCCTAGAAACCTATCTATAAAACATAGTGTATAACACTGTCAGGGCTCCTAGGAAACTATCTATAAAACATAGTGTATGACACTGTCAGGGCTCCTAGGAAACTATCTATAAAACAGTGTAGAACACTGTCAGGGCTCCTAGGATTCTATCTATAAAACATAGTGTAGAATACTGTCAGGGATCCTAGGAACCTATCTATAAAACATAGTGTAGAACACTGTCAGGGCTCCTAGGAACCTATCTATAAAACATAGTTTGGAATATTCGGGTTGAACCTGGCTTGGTACGAGTCGGTTCACCCATCTAAAGTGATGAATATATAAAATAGCCATAGGGTCTCATTTTCTTTGAGTGTGTAAATTTCACCCATAGTCAAAGGATATACCTAAGGGTCATTTGAGTTTTGCTGGTCATCGATGGTAGTTTTTGAAACTTTTGAATATATTTTTTATATTGGTATACAAGTGAATATTCTTTTTATCAGACACGCTTGTCTGCAAGTGTTTTCCTGCTTCTACAAGAGATTGTGGCAGACCTCCGGCTCACAGATATTATCTACACAATAGCAATATATTAAGTAAGCAGCCACATTTTGTTCATAAGAAGCCTACATATTGTAAGAATGGAAGTATTCAAACCTTTATTTCCTGGAAATGCAGAAAGAAGACAACAGGTCACACAACACAAGATGATGCTTTTCTTCATATTCTCTTTATGGATTGTCTATAATCTGCAATACATTAAAATTAATTAAGATTTTTAGCATGAAACCTGTGGGAGAAATTGTATACTGTATGTAATATTCAGTAATGTGCGAAAGTTTTAGGCAGGTGTAGAAAAAATGCTGTAAAGTAAGAATGCTTTTAAAAATAGAAGGGCTAATACTTTATTTTTGTCAGTTAACAAAATGAAGTGACTGAAGAAAAGAGAAATCTAAATCCCATTGATATTTGGTGTAACCTTTGCCTATTGTCTTCCATCAGTTCTACTCGGTACTTGGAGACAGTTTTTGAAGGAACTCGGTAGGGAGGTTGTTCCCACCATCTTGGAGAATGAAGCACAGATCTTCTGTGGATATAGGCTTACTCCAATCCTTCTATCACATTATATAATTCCAGACAGACTGGATGATGTTGAGATTAGGAGATCCTGTGAGGGCCATATCATCACTTCCAGGACTCCTCCTCCATAGATGGTATTTCTCTTTTCTTCATTCACTTCATTTCATTAATTGACAAAAATAAACACTTCTATTTTGAAAGCGTTCTTATTTTGCAGCATTTTCTTACACCTGCCTAAAACTTTTACATAGTACTGTATATATTAGGGAATAGTAAAAGACAATAACTCAAAAAATAACATTTCAAGAGTCCCTTATGCACCTTGAGTCTTCTTCTCTTATGGTTACATCAACCTTACTTTGATCTCCTAAATCCTGAAGGTCCATACAAACATTGACCCACCACAGTTTGATTCCCAACCAGTTTGAGGTCCCATTGGTTTTGTTAAAAATATATAAGCCTGTCACACACATCTTGTCAGTCAAAACAGATTTTCAGTCTTATATTCCCAGAGACATAAACTTGGTGGTCACAGGTGTATAAGAATGTAAAGGAGCCCAAAGCTCCCTTATGCAAAAGGCTAGACCTTCCATTTCCTGTAGTTTTCCAATTATTTTGCAAGCATGGCCACTCACATTGGTCGTTCCACCTATGAGGTAAGCTGATAGATGACACATCACTGGAAGGTAACAGGGCCAGAGGTAAAGATGTCTACATTTCTCCCCTTTGGGAGTCACTGATCCTATACCAAGCACAGAATAAACCTACACCTCCCCTCATTTGGGTGCATCCTCTTATGAGCCCTGTGCGGACTGGATAACCTTCAACGAAGAGTGCAATGAAGAAGAACTAGGCATAACAATGAGATCTATTTGAGCGTAAGGTCTGAGATCACTTTTGGGTGTCTAAATCTGATGACTGAATAAAGGGGAAAGTGTTGGACATTTTTTTTTTTTCTGTAGCCATAAGCCTTTAGTTACATCACTATATAGGATCATCTAGGGTATCTAGCAATTTTACTTCAGTGGAAATAAGACTGAGTTATAACATCTGTTTTTCGAAAGTAAATTTGTAAAGACCATTCCGATGAAGTATTTTACGCTAGGGGAAAGGTTCAGGAATCCTTCTAGTCTCTACAACCAACCTTAAAGATAAGAATGTAGTGACAAGATGGCTCCAAAGTCATCGTCTTTGTGACTTGTCCTGTTTAACCTACTAGAGTATGTAGCATGACCCCTCATTCTACAATTACATGTGGGCCATTTCCAGAAGACCTTTTATCTTGTGGTTGCCGAGTCAAGAAAGCCTATATGTTACATGTCTTCAACCATGTTCTTCAAGCAATTTCTGCTTCATCTTATCTGCTTATCTGCTCAGTATTGCTATAAGTATGTAAGTAGTGGCTGTTAGAGCAACAAAATTTAGAAGGGGCCTGGTGACACGATCCAGTGTCTTGGAAGGAATGGAAAAAGCTAAAGAGTATGGCAACTCAAAAGGAAATATTATTCCAACTCCGTCTGTCCCTCGGAGCTCATTAATTCCTTATCAGCTGAACCAAGATGAACTTGTAATTCTTCACCTCTATCTCCTCTCATAATTCCCATAAACATACAATTTCCTAAGAGAATCAATCACTCCGACATAGTAACGATGACATATTTATGGCTTGGTGTTTATACAAGCATTACACAATATGATAACTGAAACATTAATCAAGCTATGGCTTCATTATTACAAGGAAATAGAAAGGACCCTGAAACAATTGCCTTTAATTAAAGGCGTTGCCCAACTTTGTAAAATTTTTGAACATGGTTTAGAATGGAATAAAATACCAAAAGTTTTACCTTACCGATTCCCCATTGTGTCAGCTGTAAAACTTCCCATTCTCTAACAAGTCTCTGTACTTGATGATCCAGCATTGGCCAATATATGACTGACTGCAATGGACACATGTCCGTGTCGAGGGTAGACATCATCACTGAAACATGGAGAACTAAGGCCCAGCAGGGAACTGAGAAGCAGGGGAATGGGAGTGGTGGAGGATCAGTGGCCAAGTTTAGACTATCCCATTCTAGTCACTCCATTAGTCCTGTTCACTGCATAGACAATGAACCAAAACCAATGGATGGCAAGAGGTCTACCAGGTCCTAATGTGCCCGATAGGGTGGGCATTATAGAAAAATTAAAGCACACACATTTTTGGATAGTAGCTGTTTTTATCATTTTAGCCTATATAATATTGTGTAATACTGTGCCAATACTACATAATACCACTATATAGTGCCCAAAACTTCCCACATGACGCTGCAATTACTAAATTTAGTTACTAAATAAATATGACCATGCACAGCTAAATAAAACGTTTTAAATTTAGTGGGTCTGGTCTGTGGACTTATATTAATATCAGGGGCATGGGGTCTGAATATCTTTAGGGGGTCTAGTTTGTGGACCAATATTAATATAGGGGTCTGGTCTGGGAGGCTGATATTAATATAGGGGGTCTGGGTTCTGAATATACTTAGGGGTTCTATTCTGTGGACTTATTTTATTACAGGGTCTGGTCTGGGGTCTGAATATATTTAGGAGGTCTGGTCTGTGGATCGATATTAATATAGGGGTCTGGTATGGGAAGCTGATATCAGTTTAGAGGCTCTGGGGATATGAATATACTTAGGGGCTGCGGGACTAATTTTATTATAGGGTCTCGGCAGGGGGTCTGGCTATATCTAGGAGGTCTGGTTTGTGGACTGGTCTGGTCTGGGAGGTTGATATTATTTTGGAGTGTCTGCATATATTTAGGGGGTCTAGTCTGTGGATTTATTATATTTTAGGATCTGGTCGGGGGTCTGAAAATATTTAGGTGGTATATTCTGTGGACTGATATTAAGATAGGGGTCTGGGGTCTGAATATATTAAAGGATCAGGTTTGGGGTATGATATTAATATAGGGATCTAAAAATATTTAGAGGGTTTGGTCTGGAGTCTGATATAATGTAAGGGGGTCTGAATATATTTAACCATTCCTCTTGACGAGACCTTTCTCATTTTATCACCACACCCTGCTTGGGTAACATCATGTGAAGGGAATCCCCTGGATTGCCATCTCGGGAAGAGACAAATAGCTTTTGTAGTCCATACCATTATACCAATCATGGGACTCTAACTATATGTTCTGAAAGTAGTAGGAATGAAATCAGCCACTAGTTGGCAGCACTGATACCACAATACATTGCCCCATACTAACTCTACGTTGGCTATTTTGCTAAACATCAATTCCCAGAACAAAATTTACAAGATTTTATGCTATAAATGGAAAACAGCGAACATGGTGCTGGGCTTTCCCAGAAAAGAAGATGCTAAATGACCAGGTTTCTCAGGAAGTCGATGACATGTTCATTTTAGGGACATTTTAACCCTTGCATCATTGTTCAGTCCCATACAGATTGGAACTACAGGGATAAACATGTTTATACCATTTTTGGAGTTGTTCTATGTTAATGCCATTTACTAGCGGACCATCTCCCCTGTGGATGGTGAAGTATTTATATAGCTGTGGTGTCTGTTCCTGACCTAAATTAAAATTGCAGACAAATGAGGCAATGCCCAAATCTCACTTTTCCAAGAAATGTTATAGCCATATTCAAAAAATCCCATCAGTTTATAGGTATTTCTTGAATAGGGGGAGGGTCCCTTTGCCTGGTACAATGGTAATTTGCTTTATTCTAGTTGGCCTCAAATGCAGGTGTCCCATTTCGCAATGATCTGCTTATTATGCAGAAACAGCGCCACTCTTTTCCATAGACTGCTGGTGGTATTGCAGTTCCTTTTCGCTCATGTGAATGTAACTGAACTGTAATACCAGACACAACCCAAGTGAGGTGATTCTTCTGAAAAAAACAGTTCCTATTTTTGTAATCTTAAGAAGCCCCTTTAGAGTGAAGGGAAGGCAGACAAGCACAGAAAGGTCTGTTTTATGATGCTCTTTAGCTCTTGATCACTGTCTATCAATGATCACTGCCAAGAACCACTTGTAGAGAGTAGACGCCGTCATTTATAGCTAGTACATGTATTATATTGTAGACAGTCATTAGACACAGTATTCAGCTCTAGAACAGCAACCACAATGATGTCACCAGTTCCTTGTAAATATGATAACAGTCTTCTAAAGAAGCAACTTAGAATAAACAAAAACAACTGTATAACAAAAGAGTGTATATCTCTGAAATATAAAAGGAGAAACTAATAGTACTGAGTATAAATATCCTATAGGTCTGATCAGTGGCGTAACTAGGAATGGCTGGGCCCCAAGGCGAACATTTGACATGGCCCCCCCCGAACCGCCGTCCCCAACCCCCCCCCGCACAAACCGCATTCCTGCACACACTATTATGCGCCATAGTGGCCCCTGCACACAGTATTATGCCTCAAAGTGGCCCCTGCACACAGTATTATGCCCCATAGTGGCCCCTGCACACAGTATTATGCCCCATAGTGGCCTCTGCACACGGTATTATGCCCCATAGCGGCCCCTGCACACGGTATTATGCCCCATAGCAGCCCCTGCGCATGGTATTATGCCCATAGCAGCCCCTGCACATGGTATTATGCCCCATAGCGGCCCCTGCGCACAGTATTATGCCCCATAGAGGCCCCTGCACACAGAATTATGTCCCATAGTGGCCCCTGCACACAGAATTATGCCCCATAGTGGCCCTTGCACACAGTAGTATGCCCCATAGTGGCCCCTGCCCACAGTAGTATGCCCCATAGTGGCCCCTACACACAGTATTATGCCCCATTGTGGACCACCCATGAACGATTATTATACTCTGGGGTCTTTTCATATACAAAGATAAAAAACAATGCTACTTACCTCTCCCTGGATCCGATGCACTCCCGTGCGCAACTTCGGCCATCTTCAATATTGGACCGGATCTCGCGTGAGTCAGGCCGATGTCGCAACGCATAATGACGTCGGCTGATGTCTGGGACGTCACCAAACAAGCCTGAAGCCTGCGGAGCATAGGTGAGGTGAGTTACAGTGTTTTTTATGTTCCATCACCTCCCCTGGGCTCCCGATCGTTATACTCCGGTGTCTGAAAAATAGAAATATGTTGTCCTAACCTGACGTTCTTAGAAGAACTGGACAAATCTGATGTATAGGCAGCATTAGGCTCTATTCCGACTACTGTGATGCAACATGGCCACCTTTTTCCCAGCTGTATTGTACCTGTGGGGCAACTTGAATGTATTGAGGGAATTGTGAAAAGAAGAAAAGATAGAACATGTCCTATTTTTTGACACACGGTCATGTGAATAGAACAATTGAAATCAATAGATTTTAATGTAGCCGTGCACCGGCCGTTCATATTGTTATATCATTCATGTGAATAGAGCCTTAGTACAGGAGATTCCCTACTACTATCCAAAAAAAGTATAACGATAACAACAAAGACTCGTGAATACAACAGCATTGTGTGAAAAAAGTTCCTTCATTGACCCAAAAGCATCATAAAAATGCGACGCTAGGAAACCATTTTATGGAATGAAATTAGAAGCATTCGGAAATACAATACAACCCATAGATTTCTACGAGTTCTGGATTATGACCACATACAGTTTAGAGGTGGTCACAAAAAATACCCATTGTAGAATTAGTTACTGTACACACTGCAAGTATTCTGGGTTAGTTGAGAGCAGCGCCGACAAATTATCACATTTAGTTCTTGCAAATGTGCTTCCTGGACTGCGGTATTCTGGATTATTGCGAGAGACTCTTCAACTGAGAACAGTCCTGCATTGTATTCTGTATCATAAAAGGCTTACCAGACTTAGATTCTAAGATATTATTTTGCATTTTACATTGTCCTGCTTTATTTATAGCAACGGTAGATAAAGAAGACAAGACACATTTATGGAGAACATTGTATCTTGTATTATGAGGGCATGTGGGCAGTATAGAGGTGGTCTCCCAGATGGGATCTCCCTACTAGCCAGAAAGCTATACAGAGAAGAAGTGACTTCTGGATTCACATAGAAAAAAACTGGACCCTTCATACCAGAGAGATGAGTTGCCAAAAAAGGTCAGATTTAGAAATGGTGGACCCAGCCCTTCCATCTAGTCTTGAGAGAAGTTCCAGAAGATCTATAGTAAAGTTCCTTTAAAGCAATGTGTCACCAGAAAATGACCTATATTTTCAACCAAGTTTTATGTTAAACATATTTTTAGGATTTTTTAATATAATTTTCCATGCTGAGAACTGTATTTAATAAAGTACTATATCCTACATTTATCGCTTTGGTCACTAAGCCTAATAGTAGACCGACACTTGCCAATTCCGAAGGGGTTTTCTTTTCAGCAGTTACCTGATTTACAACACAGACAAGACAGATAGTATAACAATAGAAGATAACACATTTATAAGCATCACAATGGAAGATAACACCGTTATAAGCATCACAATAGAAGATAGTAGTTCTATACTTAATGCCATATAACACCCATCATTGCATCCACCACTGACAATAGATCATGTCACTGCTTATCTGCTCCCCTCCCTGCGCAGAGCATGTCTAAAGAAAAAAAAAAAACTCTCCTATAGACCTGAATGAGTTGCCTCCAGTCTATTGATGCCTATAGCTATGACTATGCTGTAAAGCATATCACTAATTGCTGTTAGAAGAGCAGAGGAGAAGCTCAGGCAAGATGGCCGCCCCCATAATCATGTACAGAAAATAGAATAAAATAATATACACTTAGAAAATAAAAACACATTATAAAAAAGTGATAGATTTCACAATCTGGTTTTAATAAATAAATTAATAATTTATAAAAAAAAAAAAAAATTGATTAGGCCAAGCCAAAGTGATCAAGACATGCTGTTTATGACGAGAATTAAGTGTATCATGGAGACATTGCTGTAATCGGGAATGGTCGGCCTTCTCTAAGTAACTCACTCACTCAAAATCATTGAGAAATTTGCTGGTTTTGGCTGAGTAATATTCTTTGACCTTATGTTCTAAATGTAAAATTGCTGGTTTAGTCATGCGTGCAGAAAAATTCTGAAGTCACTTCCTCCTTTGGGTAATACTTTCGGGTATATACTTTTGGTTCCTATCAGCCCAAAAAGAAGCCATATAGAAAATGAATTCAGAAAACTATACCCGAAAGAAGAAGTGGCCTCCTAAAATCATGACTTCTCCAGATAGAAAAAAAATGGATTCTTAATACCCAAGGTTTCTTGTACACTTAGTAGAGTAGGTTGGGCTGAATTTTACACTTATACCCAACATATAAATCTAAAACGATTTTTCAATATGACCAGGACAACATTGGAAACATTATATATGGTAATTCTTGATCCAAAAAGTCCCATTTAGTCAAAAAAAATTTTGTTTATTTTTTTTGACTTCCTAATTTCTGAATACAAATCATTTGCCGCTTAGTAAAATCCCCCTTCCTATGAATATAACGTACCTTTCACTGGAAGGCTTTGAATAGGAACCCCATCCTGCACTGCACCCTAGTTGAGAATTAAAGAGGACCTTTCACCACCTCCATCAACTCCAACGCTCTGCATTCTTCAATAGCCGATGCTCATGTGATGGTGGTGCACTTGGAATTTTTTCTCTAGCCCTCACCATTCCTGTGCAATCAGTGCTCTTAGTTTCAGCACCCAATATGCTAATTGGGCTCTCTACTGTCAGGTGGGTGATTCAGATAGTCTGAGTCCGCCCACCTGACAGTAGAAAGTCTAATCAGCATACTAGATGCTGAAACTAACTGAAGTGATTACTCAAGAATGGTGTGGGCTGCAGAAAAATTCCAACTGCACCAGAATGAGTAGAGAGGTGTCTATGAAATGATGCAAAGAGGTGGCGAAAGGTCCTCATTAACATTCAATGCCGTGAAATTGTAGCACTGTGATCACATGGGTGGTGGTGTCTGTGATTGACAGATGTCACCATAAAGCATCAGGCTCAATAAAAATTGATCTTAGTTATTTGACACCCTGATATGCTTCCTTTGTCACCCCATTTTTTACAAATCTCCATTTAATAGTGACAGCCATGGACCTAACAATTGCACCAGGGCTTTCCTAAAATAATACCTGGTGTGACATACCTGAAGGACTTTCTACATAGGCCAATGACTGGGGAAATAAACACTTATAGAGCATGTGTAAGGATGACCCCAATAACCTGACAAATTTGCAAATGATCGCTCATTTTTCATGTGATCCGATTATTTAAGTGGGCATAAAAATTCTTGTAGGTTGGTAGCACATCTTCTCATGTAAACAGGGAAATTCCTGCCAACAAATGCCAACTGTATGGGGTCAAACAATCATAATAATGATCACTCATCAACACGCTAAGGCTGGATTCACATCTGCGTTGGTGTCTCCGTTAGAGACTTCATCGCAGAGACCGCCAAAAATCAACAGAGAAAAAAGTCCTGCATGGTTGACTTTTTTGTCTGCCGTTTTCAGTTTTGAATCGGCGGACCCCATTGACTATAATGTCCGTGTGTAACCGTTGCTGTAGCAGACCGGTTCTCCGTCGCTCGGACCTGAACAACGCTAGTGTCACCTAACAATGAACAGAAAATGGCAGTTAACAACCACCAGATGGAATGTTATATTGTTGCTTGGCACACATTAATGGTCAGGAAATCTGCCCATGTAAAAGTACCCTTAGGTGTACCCTAGCAAATGACTGTCTATTTATATGCACAGGCTATAATACCCTGAAACTGAATGGGTTTCCAAATGTATTAGAATAAAAAAAAAATAGCATAAAGTGAAAAAAAAAAAATGAATAAATTTTTTTTTGCATTCCATGAAAAAAAACTATAAAACAAACTACTAAGTTATATGTACCACAAAATCATGCTCTGACAATATTTCTCAAAGTGCAATAACAAAAAATTAAAAAATATACAACAGTTGCATTAAAATGCTAAAATTCAAAAATATAAAACAATGACATTAAAATTCAAAATATAAAACAATGACATTAAAATTCAAAAAATTAAAACAGTTAGTTTACGGTTTACAGAATTAACTTTAGTTATGTCCTTAAGAGGTTAAAAAAGTTGATTTTACCTTTTATACGGACCGACTACCACAAATTGCCATCTCATTTCGATCAGAAACCTTTCTAAGAAAACCCAACAATGATAGGATCTTGTGAGAAGTTTGTGGTCTTCCTAGTTAACGGAGATTTTGGGGGGATCACCGTTTTTGATCACATGCTCTGACGAATATAGTTCATTGAATGAAGCAAAGTATAAAGATTGTCTACCCCGTGTCTATGAATATCTCATCATCTGAGGTCACAATTGTTCTCACAGTCCCCGTAAACCCTTAGACAATTGCTTTCATTTCTTCCTGTACAAGTCGCGCTCCACCCTACAGTCACCATTACTCTCCTGTCATAATCTCCAAGAACCTACAACACTATAAGACAAGCTGCTTGCATCCAATCGCACGTACGTATGTAAATGTTTCTGGTGGCTCTCAAAACTGGAGGTATGTGAGATCCAGAAGTCCATATCATGGGGCACAGATATCAATCTTAGTTGGTAATCCCGTCAGTCGAACCAAAACCAGGTTATATTTAATTGCCCACCCCCCATATTCATCATTAACCCGCCCATTATAATTTTAATTTCAAAAAATTCAGTTTACAAAAATACTCACGCCTCCAAATTGTTCCTATAGTAATCTGTAAATCTTCTCCTAAGCAATGAGCAATGATGGAGAGCAGCTATAAAATATAATACGTTGTAGCAGGCTCTTCCTTTAGGAATCTGTGTATGCGGGCATGACACAGAGGGATATCAAAAAGAAATGTAAAGCTGTCACCAAGTGCCGGGTGGTACCGTACCTCCCTCAGAATCCCGTCCTTCTGTCTCTAATGAAATCTGCTGCTTTAATGCACTCAGAACAACTTCCTCCTTTTCTTTTTCAGAGTCGACTTTATCTAGAAAAACGTTCTGCTTCCTGCTTAATAAGATCCGGCCCATGTTTAGTAAGATTTCCAAAGAATAGCTGCCCGGGTCCTGTGAACAGCTGGACAGCCGCAGTGACCAAACATGATAGAGTGTGTGTGTGAATTATTACAGACACAATACATTATTTATAGATATGTTGATGTATCCATGGGGATACTATTTTTGAGCGATCGGCCTGGTTGCTGGATACACATATGTTTTTGGTCAAGTTGTGACAAGACATTATGTACGTTGTATTTTTATATGGGAAAGTTTTATACATGGGAGATGTCAATACAAGAAAAACTGTCTACGCCAAAAAATATAAAAATGCTAAATCTAAGTGCCACAAAATGATGCCATAAAATACTTCACAGAATGCAAAAATCAACCCTGGCAATGTCATAAAGGTCGAATTTAAAAGGAATGTCACCAGAAAATGAGCTTTTGTAAACCAAGTTTTTGTTATGTTAAAAATTAAGAATTTTTAATATTTTTTATCATTATTTTTTATTATTATTATTTTGCAATGTCACTGTCTATATTTAAACAAGAGCTTCTTACAGAGACATTTTGGACAATATTATGCATCGATCTTATGCTTTTCAGCAAAATCTACAAAAATGAGCATGAGGCCCTTATTGTACATATCGATCAAGGTGTATAAGCCCACTAGCCACTTCACGGCAACCTCTTTTTAGTGGGTCCCTACTCTACTGGGTGTGGTGCTACACAGCAACCACCATCACTGTAACACAGTGTCCGTAGGGAGAGCTGCCCAGGAACAACCATGTTGCCAGACTAAGCCCCCAGGCTCTGGGCCACACCACCCCACAGGTACAGCACCAAAGGAACAGCAGACACTTCTCCATGTGATCAGATCACAAAAAGTGCACCTTACCATATGGCCTCAGTGTAAGGGGATTGCCAGTTGAGCAATTCCCCAGTAGCTGCTGCTGAAACTGTGGGTAGGGGCACGACAAGACAGTGAGCTCTAAGCTGAAACCCCCCCCGACCCTGCCTACTTGCCTGAACTGTCCTAGGCGACAGATGACAACTGGGCGGCAATCCCTTCTTGATATAAGTGATAACACAGAATGTCATGTCCCAGGACTTGGTTTAATTCACTGACATGTATCTGTGATACTGTTTGTCTTTGTAGTTTGTCCCTTTTTTCTCTCTGTATCCTTAGCTGTGATGCAGTAGCTCCTCCTCTCTCTCTCTCTCAGTTTAGTTTCACTTCTTTGTAAGCAACATGTCTGCTCAGCTCCTGGTATTTCATCATTTTTCACCTACTGCTGTATGAGGTTTTACAAGATTTACCTGGATTAAAGCATCTGGAATCTTATCTACGCCTCCTCAGTTGAGTTGAACACTATCTGATAGATATCTTGGTGTAAATTGCTGGTTAGCATAGAGACTACAGGACACTCTCACAACCTCACACTTGCAGCCAAGCTATTGAGTCAGAACAGTGAAAAATGATGCATAAAGACTGCCAGATACAGCTGTAAGACAGTTCACCAACTTCTGACATACAGTCAGTCACAGCAAGTTACCTGAAGCCAGAAGGAATCAGCATTGTGTAAGTTGCATTCGCAGCTCAGACTCCCTCAGCATAAGAAGATTCTAGCAAGCAGCCATCTCACTCCAGCAAAGTTATATTTATCCTGTTTGTGTTGCATCATGGCTGAAGGGCACCCTGAAGCACAAGGTAGCATGGACCTCAGTCTGCAGCCCAGTGAGAAGGCTAGACGCTCAATTAAACAGGTTAGAGACAATCTAGAAGGTTTAAAGCATGAACTTTCCTGTGAACTCTCAAAATGGTGGCAGGAAATACAGACTAAGATACCTGCCATGTGCTTGCCTGCATACCATATATCACCACTAGAGGGAGCTCTGCGACAGCTTTGTGCTATGCATGGACATTATAAAATGAAAGCTGAGGAGTATGAAAGCATATTGAGGAAACTTCATACAGACGATTCTTTAGCTGAATTGCAAAGCTTCCAGCATCTCAATTCAGAACGAGAAAGCTTAGTACATGAAACTAAGTTAAGGACAGAGGCAAGAATTGCGCAACTGCAGGAAATGGCATCCCATGTTTCTGAGTCTACCAAGCGTTCAAAGCGTACATCTAAGTCACGTTCCTCAAAATCTTCCACACTCAGTGAGCAACTTATAAAAGCACGTGCAGAGGCGGAAGCTACTAAGATACAGGCAGCCTTTGCCCAACAGAAAGCAGAAATGGAAGCTAATGCAGCTCAAAAAAGGGCAGAACTAGAGGCTCTAGAGAAACAGTATGAGCATGCTGCAGCCATGGCAAGGTTAAGCATTTTAGAACAGGCCATCAGTGGAAGTGAAAGCGACAGCACCAGTTTGTGTGATGTGGAAGCAGAGGATCCCCTCAAGCGCACAAGAGACTATGTACTAAGCCAAAGCAGTGAATCCCTATTTGCCACAAATGTTCCTGTCAGGGACAACATTTCTCCAGTGCAACAGGGCACAGTATCTTCTGAAGCACACCGCATTCAAGGTCAGTACAATGCCCTGCCTGTCCAGCATCCAGTTTCTTCTTCCTTCATGGATTCCCAAAGCCTTGCACCTCAGCAAATGCAATATACTGATACTCAGGTAAACACCAATGTGACACCATACTACCAGACTGCAAACAACCGTCCAGTCTCACATCCATATGTGGCTAAACCTATGGACTTTAAGCTAGCTCCTAGGCTGAATGCCTACGCAGCCCCTACGCTACCTACCTCTGTTAACCAGAACCCCACAAACAACGTAATCACCGCTACTCAGCCAGCAACTCAATATTTAAAGTCAGAGAGAACAGACATGTCAGAGTTTGCAAGGTACATGGTTCGCCGTGAGCTTACTAAGACTGGACTCACAAGGTTCGATGACCAACCTGAGAACTACAGAGGCTGGAAATGTGCCTTCAAAACTGCAATTAGTGACCTTGGCATTACTGCAGCTGAAGAACTAGATTTGCTTATCCGGTGGCTTGGCCCACATTCCACAGAACGTGCTAAAAGACTCAGATCCGTCCACATTTACAACCCCATAGCAGGCCTTACCGCTGCTTGGGAAAGACTGGAGAAAACCTATGGCAGTCCTGAAGCAATAGAGAATGCTCTGTTCAAACGGTTGCAAGGGTTTCCAAAGATATCTGGTAAGGATCATCAGAAATTTCAAGAACTTAGTGACCTACTCATGGAGCTCCTACTGGCTAAGGCGGACACTCTCCTACCGGGCCTCAGTTACCTGGACACTGCTCGTGGGGTAAACCCGATAGTCTCCAAGTTGCCATATAATATTCAAGAAAGGTGGACCACAGTTGGGTCAAGATACAAAAATGAGAATAAAGTCTCCTTTCCTCCATTTTCCTACTTCTGTGAGTTTATCAAGAACATTGCAGAATCCAAGAATGACCCAAGCTTTTCCTATGGGGATCCCAGTATTCCTGGTTCACCTCCTATTAAGTATGACAGCTCACATTCTAACTACAGAAACCGCAGAGGCCCAGTTTCGGTGAAAAAGACTGATATTCTTCCTATACCTACATCAGCACCAGAAGAAAGCAGTTGCAACAACAACCAAGACGAAAAGGTAGAAAATCCTAACCGTCTGTGTCCTATTCACAAGAAGCCTCATCCCCTCAAGAAGTGTATTGGCTTCAGGAGGAAACCAATCCAGGAACGTAGAGAGCTTCTTAAGAAACTAGGGATATGTTTCAAATGTTGTGCCTCTACTGAACATGTTGCTAGAGACTGTCAAATTGCTATTAAGTGTATAGAGTGTGGCAGTGAGAACCATGTACAAGCTCTTCATCCATCCCAGCCTAGTGCCACACCGCCTAGAGGTTCCCCTTCCCCAACTAAGCATGGCGGGGAGAACACAGATCAAGCAGCAAATACTACCACAGTATCTTCCTCATGTACAGAAGTCTGCGGAGAAGACCTTTGTGACAAGTCCTGTGCAAGGATATGCCTAGTCAATATATACCCCAAGGGCCAACCAGAAAGGGCTCTGAGGGTGTACGCCATCTTGGACGACCAGAGCAACCACTCACTTGCAAGGTCAGAACTCTTTGATCTGTTTAACTTAAAGGGTGATACTTATCCATATACCTTGGGTACTTGTAGTGGCATATCAGAGGTTTCTGGAAGAAGGGCCAGTGGTCTCGTAATAGCTTCTCTCAAGGGCAATCTGGAGATACCTTTGCCCACACTTGTTGAGTGCAACCAGATACCATCAAACAGAGAAGAGATACCCACACCAGAGGCGGCTTTCCAGCACCCTCATCTAAGGGCTATAGCCAGTGAAATACCATCCCTTGACAAAAATGCAGACATTCTAGTTCTGCTAGGTAGAGACATTCTCAGACTGCACAAAATACGCCAGCAAATTAATGGACCGCATGATGCACCATTTGCCCAGCGCCTCGATCTAGGATGGGTTATCATTGGCAACGTCTGCATAGGTAGGATGAAAAGGCCCACCAATATTTCTTCATTTAAGACGCATATGTTACCAAATGGTCGCAGCACTTGTTTTCAGCCATGTCCACATCACTACCAAGTGAAAGAGAAGATAAGCAACAGTAAGTGGCTGCATAATCACCGAGACAACGTGAATACTTTCCTGCCTGGGGACGACACCCTTGGATTAACAGTGTTCAATACAACAAGTGATGACAACAAGCTGGCACCGGCTATAGCTGATAAAGAATTTCTCAAACTTATGGACAAGGAATTCATTCAAGATGATTCCAACAGCTGGGTAGCACCTTTACCTTTCCGCTCCCCGAGATCAAAACTACCAAACAATCTGAAGCAAGCAGTTTCTAGATTTTCCTCTTTAAAACGTACCCTCATGAGGAAACCAGAGATGGAGAAACACTTTGTAGGTTTCATGCAGAAGGTATTTGAGAGAGATCATGCAGAACCTGCACCTCCACTAAAGGAAGGAGAAGAATGCTGGTACCTTCCATCATTTGGCGTGTATCACCCTCGCAAACCTGACCAAATCAGGGTCGTGTTCGATTCTAGTGCTCAGTATGAAGGCGTCTCTCTCAACAACCTGCTCCTCACTGGTCCTAACCTAAACAACAGCCTCATAGGAGTCTTAATCCGTTTTAGACAGGAACCAGTTGCAGTGATGGCCGACATCCAACAGATGTTTCATTGCTTCATTGTTAAGGATGATGACAGAAACTATCTCAGGTTCCTATGGCATAAGGACAATGATGTCAACAATGAAGTCATAGATTACCGGATGAAGGTACATGTCTTTGGCAATAGCCCATCTCCTGCAGTAGCGATCTATGGACTGAGAAGGACCGCCCATGAAGGTGAGAAAGAGTATGGCTCTGATGCTCGTCAGTTTGTTGAGAGGAACTTCTATGTTGATGATGGTCTTAAATCCTTACCTGCAAGTGAAGAAGTGATCGATCTCCTCTCTAGAACACAGGAAATGCTGTCTGTAGCTAACCTCAGACTTCACAAGATCATCTCCAACAATATGGAGGTAATGAAGGCATTTCCCTCTGATGATCATGCAATCAACTTGAAGGATCTTGATCTCAGTTCTGATACTCCTCCTATGCAACGCAGCCTAGGATTGCTATGGAACACTGAACAAGACACATTCACATTCCAAGTGTCTTCTTGTGACAAACCTTTCACCAAACGAGGAGTTTTATCTGTTGTGAACAGCATTTATGATCCTCTTGGTTTCATTGCTCCCATCACCATTCAAGGCAAGCTACTACTAAGACAGCTTACCACTGAGAACATGGACTGGGACATTCCACTGCCTGCTGAGAAACAACTGAGGTCTGACTGTGGCACTAACTTCGTTGGAGCCTGCAAAGAACTGCAGTTAGACAACTTCTTATCCAACAATGGGTGCACTTGGACGTTTAACCCTCCACATTCATCCCATATGGGAGGTTCCTGGGAACGTATGATTGGGATCACACGCAGAATCCTTGACTCTATGTTGATGGACCACAAGTCGACACTGCTTACCCATGAGACGTTAATAACCTTTCTTGCTGAAGTGTCTGCAATAATCAATGCAAGGCCACTTGTCCCAGTATCTTCAGACCCTGAATCTCCAATTATCTTAACCCCAGCAACGCTTCTTACTCAGAAAATTGGTACTGCTGCTACCTCTCCACGTACCTTAGATCACAGTGACATTTACAGACGCCAATGGGAACAAGTTCAACACCTGTCCAATGTGTTCTGGCACCACTGGAAAACAGAGTACCTCCACATGCTACAGAGCCGTCACAAATGGCAGACAAAACCTAATCTCCAGGTGGGTGACCTCGTCCTTCTAAGGGATAAAGAAGTCCATCGGAATGAATGGCCTATGGGTCTCATCACTAAAGTTGTCCCTAGTGATGATGGGAAGACTCGGAAAGTGGAGGTCAAGGTAACCAAGGGAGGCTCAGTGCGAGTTTTCTTCCGCCCAATTAATGAACTGGTGCTTCTTCTTCCAAGAGGAGACGTCACATAAAAGAAGATAAGGACACCATTCACAGCTCATGGCGGGGAGCTTCCTTCCATGAACTAAAACCGTGTTCTTGTGGATTACAGTGTGGGTCGGTGGAGGTGTTGGCAAATTGCGGCTTCCCGACCTGAAGATTGGTTTAGTTGGACTAACTGTTGATTATTGTTTGTTGTGCATGTTTCTTTTTTGTTTTTCAGGTTTGAAGAGGACTTTATGGACATTTCAGGACATTATTAATGTTTGTTTTCAGTGAAATCTAAAGATTTCAGGCGGGGAGTGTCATGTCCCAGGACTTGGTTTAATTCACTGACATGTATCTGTGATACTGTTTGTCTTTGTAGTTTGTCCCTTTCTCTGTATCCAGCTGTGAGCTGTAGCTCCTCCTCTCTCTCTCTCTGTATCCTTAGCTGTGATGCTGTAGCTCCTCCTCTCTCTCTCTCTCAGTTTAGTTTCACTTCTTTGTAAGCAACATGTCTGCTCAGCTCCTGGTATTTCATCATTTTTCACCTACTGCTGTATGAGGTTTTACAAGATTTACCTGGATTAAAGCATCTGGAATCTTATCTACGCCTCCTCAGTTGAGTTGAACACTATCTGATAGATATCTTGGTGTAAATTGCTGGTTAGCATAGAGACTACAGGACACTCTCACAACCTCACACTTGCAGCCAAGCTATTGAGTCAGAACACAGAACACAGACAGGACAAACAGCAACAAAGGGAGGTCAGCTAGCCAAGTGGTCGGTAACAGTCAAGCAACGCAGTACAGAATCGAAATCCTAAAGAGTAGTCACAAGAAGTGAAAGGTCAGAAGTCAGAAAGTACAATACAAAGAGAGCGAGTATAAAGCTTAGCAAGGACAAAGTCTCAATAGCCAGCAACCATGTGTGAACAGATGACCTGTTTATAGGAAGTCCAGAATCTGCCCCAGACTTGATTGGTAGACAGGCTGTCAATCACACAGGCAAGGCTAAGATTAACTATTTAAGGAGCGGAGGCAAACAAAGGAGCAGGAGATGGGTGTGGTAGGAAATCAATTACAGAGAAGAGGTAATAGAGCAGTGTTCAGACAGAGCAGCAAGAACCCTAAGCAAGGAATCAAACTGAACATACCTCCTGCGCCGCAGCGTGCGAGCGGAGGATGGTGCAGAGACCCGAACAGGCAGAGACGTTACACTCAGTCAGTAGATGGATCCCTTGTGCAATTTCCTGGTAATTAAAGACATCTGGGCAGAATGAGAGAAGCGCCAGTACCAAGACACAACAAAAAAATGAGCGGACAGAATTGTTATGTAACATATTGGAGAAGAAAAACAGACATGAGCTCATCCGATATTATACATTGATCTTACCCTTCTCAGCAAAATCTACAAAAATGAACACGAGGTTCTTAGTATACATATTGATCAAAAATGAGCATAACCCCACTAGCCACTTCACGCCAACCTCTGTATTGTGGGTTTCTGCTCATTTTTTTTTTCTTTTCCTTGGTACCAGCACTCCACCCATTCGGATCAGGTGCTTTTTAGGAGCTGAAGACTGTATAAGGCTAAGGCCCCACATGGTGTCCTGCAGCAAGAAAACCCTGCAGGAAAAACCGCAGCGGCAACACATCGCAGAGGTTTCCTCTGCAGACTTTCTGCTTCCATTATACCTATAGGGAAACCTCTGGAGTTTCCGTAGGTGTAATTAACATGCTGCAATTTCCAAAAACACAATGTTGGTGCTGCATGGTGTCTGCCCTTCCTGTGGTACTGTTCTTGTAGGGTGTCTCACAGCGGGTTCTACACCATTCCCTATTACTTCATATCTCACAGAAAATAAATGGTTTCAAACGATAAAACTTAACTTTTAATATCTTAAAATAAAAAATACACAAAAGACGTCCACTAGTCTACTAAAAGACAGATCAATGTGGTCTGTGCCTGTCTATTCAGAGTTTATTCAGGGTTTAAATGTTAGACAGTATTCACACTCTCCAACTTTCCACTGGACCTAGGGTGTAATAAGATACTTTCACCACCCTTAGACTAAGGTGATAGTATCACGACTGCATCACACAACAGGTCAGTATTTTGTCAGTTGCTCTTAGTGCTAGGAAACCCCAAACACCTGGTCCCCACACACAATCTGTAAAGCATCACTGACTAGACTCCTGCACAGCCATGATATACCTCCACAACCCTAGTCTGTAGTAAGTACATAAGCCAGTAATCTAGGTACAGGTCACAGTAACTTCATTTTCTGTCATTAAAATATTATAACCATAAGGGAAACCACGATATTCTGCCCCCCCCCCCCCCCCCCCCCCCCCCCCCCCCCCCCCCCCCCCCCCCCCCCCCCCCCCCCCCCCCCCCCCTCCCCCTTCAGGGGGGGGCAGTGCTTGTTTAGGGGGTCATCTTGGCACTGTATAGTAATTTGATAGGAATAAAGTCTAACTGTCCCACTGCATCATGGAAGCTCAGCTAAGTAGGTGCAGATAGGTCCTAAGACGTAGTCAGAGATCCTTTAGTCTGATTGGCTAGGCAGTCAAGTGCTCTGCACATGTATTACTTGGCATCCTTGCCAGTACCATCATGAAACTTTTTGCAGGGGCAGATTATGGATAGGCAATAACGTCACTTATATAGACTGTAACTTGGGATCTAGGCATAATAGAAATCAGTTTTCTCTACTTTTTTTCTGGAAGCATCATGTCCGTAGGTGGTGTTGTATTTGAGCTCATCTCCTTGCAATCAAATGGAGCTGAACAGCAACACCAAATACAGCCTGTTGACCATAGTGGCGCTGTGTGTGGTTAAAAAAAAAGGCAAGATATACTGTAAAACTAATAGCAATATTATCACTGATCTTGTACCTTGCTTGTCAGGATTTGTGGATATAACCAATTTCACTTGGGTCTCCAAGACATACATGGAGGGGACAATGTTTATTTACATTTTCTCTGTCCACATTAAGTTTTGGTTTTGGTTCTGCTTTCATACATTTTTGTTGTTTGTCAAGTCAGGAGAGGAAGCTGAGGTTCTAGCTGACAACAACCACAAATGAAAAATTTTAACTGAATAGATCAGGTTTACCCTTAAAATGTTAAAAGGAGCAAGCGCACTACATTGGCCCATTTATTAAACAGATTCTATCTACTGGATCAATGCAATAGATAATAGCTGGCGATATCCTAGCCATGTTGTCCAGACCACCATGTTGGATTGTCCCGATGACTGAAGAGTCAGTTGCTGTGCCATCATTGACCCCTCGCTTCAGAAGTCATCCTGAGCAAAACAAATAAAAAAAAAGAAAAAAGAAAAAGAAAAATATCAATACCCAAGACCAAGCTCATATACCTACCCTCCTCACTGATGGACTCCTCTTCAGGTCAGGATTCTGCAGCACTGGGTCCATGAATCAATCCAGTATCAGGACCTAGTGTTGTGGCATTTGGATCGGAAGAGGTATTCTGGAGTTTCGAAGAGTAGGTGTGTGAATCTGGTCTTAATATTTTTTCTTATCTGGTCTGGATTCTAAATGTAAGGGCCTAAACAGGGGATAGCATTGATTTAGGTTTGGTCTGGAATCTGAATGTATTTCTGTTGCTATATAGGTTGGGATTGGTTGCAGAAACAAGTAAACATGGAGGTCTGGACAACACGGCAAAGGTATCTTCAGCTATTATCTATTAGATTAATCCAGTAGATAAAAAAAATAAGGGGGAATCAGGTCTGGGGTCTGAGTATATACGTATTCCTGTAGAGGGTGAAGATAAATGCAGAAACGATGGTATTATGGGAGTTGACTTTACAGTTATCAGGGAAAGTCTACATGGTGATCTGGGCTGGATGGAAAAGAAAAGACTATTGTAACATCCTTGCCTGTTCAGGCTTTGGCACCATCCTCCGGGCGCACGCTGTGGCGCAGGAGGCGTGCCCGGTTGTGATTCCTTCCTTTGGGTTTTTCTTGTATTGTCTGAACACTGTCCTATTCCCTCACCTCCTTAATTGATTTTCCACCACGCCCTTCTCCTTCACCTTGCTTTCACACTGCTCCACTAAGAGTTAACTTTGGTCCTGCCTTTGATTGACAGCCTATCCTCCTATCAAGTCTGAGGCGGGTTCTTTCTCCCCTATTTATTGTTTGCTCACTTTCCCATTGGTGCCTGCTATTGCATTTCGCTTACTGGCTATACTCCTTGTTCCTTGTTACCTGCTCTTCTGATTTTCTGACCACTGGCTTACCTTTGACTTCTCTTGGATTGTGATTTTGTACTGCATTGCTCATTTGTTACCGACCCCTTGGCTAGCTGATCTCCCTTTGTTGTTGTGCATCCTGTCTGCATTCTGTGTTATCACTTATTATAAGGAGGGACTGTCGACCAGTTGCTGGCTGTTACCTAGGACAGATCGGCCAAGTTAGCCAGGGACAGTGGGGGGATTCAGCTTAGGGTCCACTGTCTCGTTGTGCCCCTCCCCCTAAATTCTCCAGCAGCTACTGGGGAATCGCTCCTCTAGTGATTCCCTTACAACTATACAATCAAAGGAGATGTCACTGGATTTGTAAAGGAGTTGTCACCTCTCCATACATGTCTGTTATAGTAAATACTTGTACAAGATGATGAATCCCTACGTAGTCTAATACTGTCAGTGGTGACTAGACACTGTCACTGTGCATTTATTGATACTGTTTGTATCAATACAGAATTAGACCGACACAGTTGGTGTAGATTATAGGCATGGCAGGACATGGCAGTGGTAATGAAGGGGTAGCTTCAGGTTTAAGGATCAGCCCAGGGCCTATGATTTACCTAATCTGCCGCTATATATTTACATACACTGGGAGGAATTTATTAAGACTGGAGTTCTGACAGCTCCGGCCTCTTAATAATTTAGGCTCACTCCCGTGCACCAAAATGAGGATCTACACCAACTACCACAACTGGCAACTACTCTAATCAATATGAATTATAGTAAATTTTTTGGGCCAAGGCATCTCCAGTTTTTGTGAAATGTGGAGGCCAGCTCCTGATAGAGGGAAGTGGTGCATCTTTGGTGCAAGAAAGGGCTGTGCACCAAATATACGCCCAAACTATCATCATCTACGCCAGTGTTCTGACATAGAGGGAATAGTAAATCCCCCCATTGTATAAATTGGGCCCACCACCTTCAATTGTGTCTTAGGGAACCATTAAATCAGCTTAATGAACTTACCCTGGCTCTGTGTGGGAAAAATATTGCTTCCGCCCATGGAAGTCGATCATGTACTTGCTTTTTATAACCTATAAAGGGGTTGTTCAGGAATTTCAAGGAGACCGGGGAAAAAAATTATACTTACCTGTCCCCGGCCATTCCTTTGCCAGTGGAAGTCTTGCGGATCAGCGGCCGCAGGAAAGGAAACAATGACATATGTGAGTGAACAGGTGAGTATGATTTTTTTTTTTTATGTTTTACCTTCCCCACCTTCATCCCTGAGTTCCGAAATTCCTGTACATCCCCTTTAATTAAGATAGGAGGAGCCCCGTATCTGAGGAATCTGTACCTAACTGGTACTTGAGGAATCCATTTTAGGATAGGCCATCAAAATTAGATCTGCAGGTTCCAAAACCTGGGACCCCCTCAAATCACCAGTACCCAGGTTTTGGTATTGATTACATACTCGAGCGTTGCTCCATAGATTACCAAGAGCTGCAATGTCTCAGTACCAGTGATCTGCGGGGGGATCCCAGGTGTCGAGCCCCTGCAGAACTGATATTGATGGCCTCTCCTAAGGCTAGACCATTAATGTTTGAAACCGGATAATCCCTTTAATTGATGACCTATACCTTGGAAAGGTCATCAATTGAAGATCAGTGGGGATCGGAACCCGGTACACCTGTGGATCAGCCATCAAGCTCTCTGAGCACTGTTTCCACTTAGCAGGCCAAGTGGCATTCCATTCATTAGTCACATGGCCTGCTTGCAGCTCAGTCTCATTCAAGCAGATGGGGCTGAGCTGCAATACCAAGAACTGTTGAATATACAAATATACAGCAGTGTGCTTGGTAAACAGTAAAGAGGCCGCAGAGCTGACCCAAATGTTGGAGCCTCTTCAAATAGCTGATCTATTGGGTCCTGGGTGTCGCACCCCTCCCAATCTATAATTAATAACCTGTTCTAAAGATAGGCCATCAATTATTTAGCCTGGAAAGCCCCTTTAATGGATATCCTTGCTCCCCATATTTCATTTTTGATAGGGCATTATACTGGTGCCCTAATATAAGTATCTTGCCCAGGTGACATGACAAGGAATATAGTGATATAACCAAAGTAACATTAGCAAGAAATGTGACGGGATGAAACTAATTCTAACGTCATTTACAGTGGAAAATCCCTTTAACTGAAACCAAATTCACTTCTTCTAAATTTACCGCAGTAAATATATTGTCGTAAGGAGGAAACCCTGCCTTTACTTAATGGCTGCTCCATTTCTCTGTATGAGAACCTGGCTACCTTCCACGCATTTTGCATAAATGCAGCTTCCTCTTTATATGGCCAGGTTCATACATATCAGGACATTGACGTTTTTGCTGTTTTTCCTGTCTAACACAACATATTAGAACTGAAATTGAAGGGCCCAGCCTTAGACGTTGCGAGACATTGGGTTTCTCCCTCATTGGTGCTTAGGGCTTTGAAGTTGTCTGCAATTCCTGCTCGCTCTTGTGGAAGCTTGACAATCTCAATCTAACAAAAAAAAAAAAAAAAAGGAAGGAGTTGTTATACTGGAATGAAACGTTCTCAGTGTGATGACATATGGAAGAGATAACAGTAATACAACCAAAGGAGATTATTGGGGGAAACTGTACAATTGAGAGGAGGCTCTAGGACACTGTTGGGCTATCTCTAGCCTGGATATAAGATGAGATACAGTAGAACATGGCGGTATACAGGTTCTGTATGGTATCCTGCCGCACATTTGCCCACAGATGTTACAGCAAGGTCTGTAGATCTTGAACACTCGTAAGTTGTCGAAACTGGTGTCCCAGCTGGTCCCATAAATGCCTGGGCAGGCCGAGAAAGTGTAGAAATCCTTGCTGAAGGTGGGCGTGCATTATCCTGCGGAAAGATGCCACCTGGAACTCCTGCCATGGTAGGCAACACCTATAGCGGTAGGGTGTCCTGCACATACAGATGGCGAACCGACTTGTATCGAGCCGGCTCGACCTGAATATTCCAAATTGTTCATTTTTCTTAGGAAACCAAACAAATAGATATTCATCTCTGGTGAACTAAAGCGGCCACAGCATTATGCTAGGTTTCTTCAGACCCCAGAGTATAATAGGTGGAGGCCCAGTGGAGGTGAAAAAGATAAAAAAAAATATTCGTACTCATCTGTTGAGGCCTGTTATTGGGCCACCAGTGGTCACATGGGCACACCGAGCAACATGAATTCAACAAGGAGGGAGAGAGAAAGTGATGGACTCTACGAGGAGGCCCAAAAGAGGTAAGGGAAGGTGAGTACAAATGTTTTTTTTTATTTTATTACAAATCCCCTGGGCCTACACCTATTATACTCTGGGGTCTGAAGAAACCCCACAGTGTAATAATTTTACTTTCCCTTTTATATAACTTTGTCTGTGTTTGTCTTAGAGAGCTATAATTTGAATAGATAGGTTCATAGGAGCCCTAACAGTATTCTACACTATGTTTTATAGATAGGTTCATAGGAGCCCTAAGAGTATTCTACACTATGTTTTAGAGATAGTTTCCTAGGAGCCCTAATAGTATTCTACACTATGTTTTATACATAGGTTCCTAGGAGCCCTGACAGTGTTCTACACTATGTTTTATAGATAGGTTCCTAGGAGCCCTGAGAGTGTCATACACTATGTGTTATAGATAGGTTCCTAGGAGCCCTAAGAGTATTCTACACTATGTTTTATAGATAGGTTCCTAGGAGCCCTGACAGTGTTCTACACTATGTTTTATAGATAGGTTCCTAGGAGCCCTAAGAGCATTCTACACTATGTTTTAAGCCAAATTAAGCAGTGGTTCATACCAAACGTGTTCAACCCAAAACAAACCTTGGACCTGAGCCACCCAAGCTTATGCTCTAGCTTAAACAATTAATAAAGTTCCATGAGCTGGTACAAGCAGAAGTCATCAGATATATTTAACTCCATGTCAGTGCTAGCATTAATTTCCTGATTCTGGTGAAAATCAGAATCGCAATTTTTTGAAATTACAAATTAGTTGAATGAACTTGATTACTTGCACAACCCTGCCTCAGAATCTATCTGCAGATCCATGAGGAGCCATACATGAGAACGCCATAACATTACCTTTACCAAACGTGATAGAACTGTTCCTGAACTGCACACATTTGTAAACATTATTTGGCAATCTCCAGTGTCCTGTTTATTTCAGAATATTAGTGGGTTACAATTCATTATTGCAACAGCAGGTGGCGCTCTATAAGTATTCTAGACCGTGTCAACACTTACAGTAAATGATACGAGTAGGAGACATCTACAGAATGTCTCATGTTCAGGCTATTACAATTTTATGCTGAAAAACAAAATTTTATAAAACTTTCAGCAACTTAATAAGAAAAATACTTTGTGTCCCTGGGTGGGCTTGAACCACCAACCTTTCGGTTAACAGCCGAACGCGCTAACCAATTGCGCCACCGAGACAACAGAAAGTCCAATTTTTGATGTAGAATGCTAAATTATAATAAAGATGATGATTTTAGTTTCTTTGCCCTTTGAGATTGTTCAAAATTTTAGATTTCTATAACTTTTTTTTTTACTGAATTTTCATTTTTTGTCTATTTTTTGGTTGTTTTTTTTTTATATGCTTAAATTCGACAATAGAACATGGACAAAACAAGTCTAGAAAAATATCTCACAAACCTCAAGGATTTGACTCTAATTTATTGCTGCCTATGGCCATAACTATGCTGTAAAGCATATCACTAAATGCTGTGAACAGGCCAGAGGAGAAGCTCAGGCAAGATGGCCGCCCCCATAATCATGTATAGAAAATAAAATTAAAAATATCTATTTAATAAAAAATAAAAACATATTAAAAAAGTGATAGATTTCACTATGTGGTTTTAATATCAGAGGTGTCTATTATATGGCCATAACCTTGCAGAGGCTACGGGTTTTTTGGCATTTAAAATTGTGCCATTGCCACTATGAGGTTTTGTTTCTTAAAAAAAATATATTCCATTTTTAATTAAATTTTTTTGATAAAAAAAACAGTTTTGTGCAAAGCCCATGAAATATTAAATAAAATGTATGATATATACTAATGTCCACTGTAATAATCATAGAAAAAAAAAATAGTATGTCTTTAAAAAAAAAAAAAAAACTAGCAGAGGATGGTTTCGATCCATCGACCTCTGGGTTATGGGCCCAGCACGCTTCCGCTGCGCCACTCTGCTTTCTGTTAACAAACACAAGCGGCTTAAACTAAGTAAGATGAGTATTATTAGCAAGCGGCCACATGTCAGGAGGTCACTGAGATAAGTCCTAGTACTAGTGCACATAACTACAGTCAACTCAAATTACAATGTAAAGGTCAGAAAATATTTTCTTATCATTACAGATGAGCGAACTGTCTCGTAACTAGCCAGCTTCATTATACATTTTCTAAAAATTTTAGGTTTTGGGATTTGCCATGCATGAATTATTATTCTTCTCTGGGGTCTCTTCAGATGCCCCAGTATAATAACCAGAGGCCTGCGAAGGTGCAAAAAATTACTAAAAGGGACATAATATACAAAAAACATCACAGAAGACGGCCACATTTACCCAATACCAGATGATACAAGTCTGTGCGGGATGCTAGCAGGCCCCGATTGCAAGGTATGATAGAAAAAACACAGGTGCGACATACTAATGGAACATCCACTCACAACCCTAAAATCCATGAGGGGATGGATGCCTGCACTTCTATGCACACAAATACAACTTCTACAAGGCAATGTCACATGATATTGTTAGGGGCACAGCCCCAGAGAACAGCCTATTGGTCACGCCCCACACCATTAGATCAGGCGGGCTGCCTAGCACCTTAATACGTGCAGCTAAACAGTAGCAGCACCCTGAGGCGCATGTATTAGGGTGCTGCGATTTTAGGGGTGTGAGTGGTGTTTCCATTAGCGTGTTACACCTGTGTTTTTTCTATCATATCTTGCAGTCGGGCTTGCTAGCATCCTGCACAGCCAAGTATAGTCTGGTATTGGTAAGTGTGGCCTTTTTCTGTGAAGTTTTTAAAAAAGACTCATACTCACCTTTCCTGTGTTCAACCTTGATGTCTGGTCTTCATTCCCAGGTGCCCCCAATATCTTCTGGCCTTTTTTCTGACTTCAGCTGACCTGGGTCACCATTGAGGCCTTTGATTGGGCCTCAGAGGTCATGTGGGCAGGTGTAGATGTCATGATTAGAGATGGGTGAATCGGCTTGTAACAAGCTGGTTTCCTCCAAAATAGTCCAAATTGTTCATTTTTCTCCAAAACCAAACAAATGGAGATTTGTCGCGGTTGAACTAAAATGGCCACTGCATTATACTCTGGGATCTCTTAAGATCTCTTCAGAGGTAAAAGCCAAGGGGAGGTGAAAAAAAAACGTGACGTCATAGGCCTGTGATTGGTCTTTAGTGACATTCGTAGGGTTGTTACTTCTGTTTTGGCCTGTTTAAGTCTGCCGAGTCCACAGAGACTCCACAAATAATTATACTTGCCTTCCTTCACCTCTTCTGGGCCAACTTTCCGCATCCGTGGCGCTCTCCAGTTCCATTTCTGGGTAATGCCATGAACCCAGAGTCACCATTGAGGCCTGTGTTTGGTCCTTAGCAGTTACACGGGTCGTGCCAAGCGCCGCGACCTTACTTTTGGTTCTATCTGAACTTGATTGACCTGAAACAAATCAGTGACCCCAGCCACCCAAAACAAATCTTGAGAGGTTCACCCATCTCTAGACATGGGACATGGAGAACAACAAGTAGTATAACCAATGGTCATATTAACTCATAGATAAGGAAAAATAATAATTCAGTCCACTCCAAGTACTGTCCATTTACTCAATCACGTAGCCTGCCCACCCCAGACATCACCCCCATTATGTAGCCCAGAATCAGACAGGACAGGAAACAGTGTTCACTGTCGATAATCATATGGAGGATAATTGAAAAAAAATAGTATATGTGTCTTAAAAAAAAAAAAAAAGTTAGCAGAGGATGGTTTCGATCCATCGACCTCTGGGTTATGGGCCCAGCACGCTTCCGCTGCGCCACTCTGCTGTGTGGCCAAATCTGGCTGTGACTCCTTTAAGTGCCTATTCTAATGCATGCCCATGGGGGGTATCTAATGACATTGCTTTCCTTGTCAGCTGTGTCTTTAAATAGCTATTCAAGGAGCTTTCAATAGACTGCAGTCACACATGCAGCATTGCTTATCTATCATAATAGTTCATTAAAACACATTTATTCTACAATTTAAGTAAATCTCCCAGAATTCATTCTTATATCAGTAGGAGCTGATTCTTTTATAATCGTCTTGCTGTAAACATAATACCAGAGCTGCAGTAAAGACTGACACAGTAATCTTCAGGCAAGAAAGTAGTAGAGATGAGTTCAACTCGTTTTTAGACCATGACAATTTTGGCTTTTGGGGTCAAAAGAATTTAAAAAGTTTTCACCTTGCTTTCTGTTGGTTTCTGAAAAAAGCATTTCTACCGCAGCTATTATTGATAATAAAAAAAATATTATATATATATTTTTGATGGTAAAAAATCATCATTAAAGATGCTAAAAATTTATTGTACAGGCTGTTCTTGTGTTTAGTTAACTAAATTTTTTTTTTCAATCTCTTAGACAGGGATTCTTTACAGTAAGAGCAATGAGACTATGGAATCCGCTTCCCTGGGATGTTGTGGGGGTTGATCATTTGTGGTCCAAGAGGGTCCTGGATGTCTTTCTTGAAAGTAAAATATCACAAGTTATGGCGACTAGTACTGTGAGGTGGGAAGTTGATCTAAAGATTTTTTCAGATTGCTATATCTGAAGTTGGGAAGAATTTTTTTCCACTAATATGGGGCAATTGATGGCCACCCCATAGGGGTTATTTGCCTTTCTCTTGCATGGTAGGATGACAGGTTGACATAATAGATCAATACATGGTTATTTCATCAAATATTACACAAAAAGGAAGGTGGTTTGGTGAGCATCCACCCTCCAGGCCAAAAATCTAATCTACACCGTGACCAAAAATATAACCCTAAACTACTAGCTAAGCCCAAAAAGGCTAAAATAATTATTTATTATGTTCTTAGATAAGATCATTTATATGACGTGTATATCTATATTGTTTATAAACAGAACAGTTTACTGCAAAGTCAATGATGAATAAAATGTATCATATATATTAACATGTTCGCTGTAGATAATCCTATGGAGGATAATTGGAAAAAAAAAAAAATTTAGCAGAGGATGGTTTCGCTCCATCGACCTCTGGGTTATGGGCCCAGCACGCTTCCGCTGCGCCACTCTGCTTTTCACCTACAAATATAATCAGCTTAAACTAAGTAAGATGAGTATTATCAGCAAGAGACCATATGTCAGGAGGTCACTGAGATGAGTCCTAGTACTAGTGCACATAACTACAGTCAACTCAAATTGCAATGTAAAAGTCAGAAAATATTTTCTTATCATTAGAGATGAGCGAACTGTCTCATAACTAACCAGCTTCATTATACATTTTCTAAAAATTTTACGTTTAATCAAGGTTTATTAAATTTTTCAAGTACATAACATCAAAAAGTAATAAAGGGGGGAACAAAATGTTAAACAGGAAGCTGTGAAGCACCATAATGCAAGGTAAGCCAGGGCCACAGCCCCGGAAAACAGGACAGTCAGGAAGGTGCAGTGCAGGCTCTCGTAATAACACAACAAAAAAGAGAAGAAAAAAAGGGGCTGGAGCCTAGAGGGAGGGCTTCCTGAGATTTATCGCTCCCTTGGGGGCAGATGTGAGTAGGACCAGTCTAAAAATTTTCAGGCTTTGCGATTTGCCGTGTATGAATTATTATTATTCTCTGGGGTCTCTTCAGACTCCTCAGTATAATAACCAGAGGCCTACGAAGGTGCAGGAAATTACTAAAAGGGACATAATATACAAAAAACATCACAGAAGACGGCCACACTTACCAATACCAGATGATACATGGCTGTGCGGGATGCTAGCAGGCCCCGATTGCAAGGTATGATAGAAAAAACACAGGTGCGACATACTAATGGAACATCCACTCACAACCCTAAAATCCATGAGGGGATGGATGCCTGCACTTCTATGCACACAAATACAACTTCTACAAGGCAATGTCACATGATATTGTGAGGGGCACAGCCCCAGAGAACAGCCTATTGGTCACGCCCCACACCATTAGATCAGGCGGGCTGCCTAGCACCTTAATACGTGCAGCTAAACAGTAGCAGCACCCTGAGGTGCACGGATTAGGGTGCTGGGATTTTAGGGGTGTGAGTGGTGTTTCCATTAGCATGTTACACCTGTGTTTTTTCTATCATATCTTGCAGTCGGGCTTGCTAGCATCCTGCACAGCCAAGTATAATCTGGTATTGGGGAAGTGTGGCCTTTTTCTGTAAAATTTTTTAAAAAGACTCATACTCACCTTTCCTGTGTTCAGCCTTGATGTCCGGTCTTCATTTCCAGGTGCTCCCAATATCTTCTGGCCTTTTTGCTGACATCAGCAGACCTGGGTCACCGTTGAGGCCTTTGATTGGGCCTCAGAGGTCACGTCTTTTCAGACCCCAGAGTATAATAGATGGAGGCCCAGGGGAGGTGAAAAAAAAAAAAAAAAACACTCATACTCACCTTCTATCATCTCTCTTGGGCCTCTTTGTGGCGTCCGGTGCTCTTCTGTGACAAGTGCTGTTTTGTGTCTATACAGTAACTCACTAGATTCGTACTGAGCAGGCTTCGGTGAAGAGACATGGGTAGAGATGGGCGAACCAATTTGGAACAGATAGGAATATACTCTTCAGACCCCAGACTAGGCCCAGGGGAGGTGTAAAAAAAAAATAACAAACAATTATACTCACCTTCTTTCTCCTCTCCTGGGCCACCTTTGCGCATCTGTGGCGCTCTCCAGTTCCACCTCTGGGTAATGTCATGCACCCAGAGTCACCATTGAGGCCTGTGATTGGGCCTTAGCAGTTACACGGATCGTGCCAAGCGTCGTGACCTTACTTTTGGTTCTATCTGAACTTGATCGACTTGAAACGAATCAGGGACTAACTCATAGATACTGAAAATAAATAATTCAGTCCACTATAAGTCCTGTCCACTTGCTCAATCACGTAGCCTTCCCACCCCAGACATCCCCCCAGTTATGTAGCCCAGAATCAGACAGGACAGGAAACACTGCCTGTATATGTGGCCCTGACATGGCAGCCCTGGGTCCGGTGTTGGTAACAGCTGACCGCGCAGGTTGGGGACTATGGTGCAGTGCAACAAAGAGTCAGACAAAAGCAGAGTATGCATACAGGCCGAGGTTTAGATCAAGTATGTAAATGTATATACGGAACTTAAAATTCTAAGAAACATTTTCAATACATATATACAAAAAAGCAATAAATACCACACTGAACAGTTTGCTATATGATGGTCATTATTTTATGTTATTACATAAATGTCCTGAGATAACTTCATTTCTATGACTTGTGTATCTATATTGTTTATAAACAGCGCAGTTTTGTGCAACATCAATGAAATAAATATCAAGTAAAATTTATCATTTAAACTAATATGGTCACTGTAAATAATTATATGGAGGATAACATAAAAAAATACTTTTTTTTTTTCTTAAAGTAAAAAAAAAAAAAAAAGTTAGCAGAGGATGGTTTCGATCCATCGACCTCTGGGTTATGGGCCCAGCACGCTTCCGCTGCGCCACTCTGCTGTGTGGCCAAATCTGGCTGTGACTCCTTTAAGTGCCTATTCTAATGCATGCCCATGGGGGGTATTTAATGACATTGCTTTCCTTGTCAGCTGTGTCTTTAAATAGCTATTCAAGGAGCTTTCAATAGACTGCAGTCACACATGCAGCATTGCTTATCTATCATAATAGTTCATTAAAACACATTTATTCTACAATTTAAGTAAATCTCCCAGAATTCATTCTTATATCAGTAGGAGCTGATTCTTTTATAATCGTCTTGCTGTAAACATAATACCAGAGCTGCAGTAAAGACTGACACAGTAATCTTCAGGCAAGAAAGTAGCAGAGATGAGTTCAACTCGTTTTTAGACCACGACAATTTTGGCTTTCGGGGTCAGAAGAATTTAAAAAATGTTTGCCTTGTTTTCTGTTGATTGCTGAAAAAAGCAATTCTACCGCAGCTATTATTGATAATAAAAAAAATATTATATATATATTTTTGATGGCAAAAAATCATCATTAAAGATGCTAAAAATTTATTGTACAGGCTGTTCTTGTGTTTAGTTAACTAAATTTTTTTTTTCAATCTCTTAGACAGGGATTCTTTACAGTAAGAGCAATGAGACTATGGAATCCGCTTCCCTGGGATGTTGTGGGGGTTGATCATTTGTGGTCCAAGAGGGTCCTGGATGTCTTTCTTGAAAGTAAAATATCACAAGTTATGGCGACTAGTACTTTAAGATGGGAGTTGATCTAAAGATTTATTCAGATTGCTATATCTGGAGTTGGGAAGAATTTTTTTCCACTAATATGGGGCAATTGATGGCCACCCCATAGGGGTTATTTGCTTTTCTCTTGTCTACATGGTAGGATGACAGGTTGACATAATAGATCAATACATGGTTATTTCATCAAATATTACACAAAAAGAAAGGTGGTTTGGTGAGCATCCACCCTCCAGGCCAAAAATCTAATCTACACCGTGACCAAAAATATAACCCTAAACTACTAGCTAAGCCCAAAAAGGCTAAAATAATTATTTATTATGTTCTTAGATAAGATCATTTATATGACGTGTATATCTATATTGTTTATAAACAGAACAGTTTACTGCAAAGTCAATGATGAATAAAATGTATCATATATATTAACATGTTCGCTGTAGATAATCCTATGGAGGATAATTGGAAAAAAAAAAAAATTTAGCAGAGGATGGTTTTGATCCATCGACCTCTGGGTTATGGGCCCAGCACGCTTCCGCTGCGCCACTCTGCTTTCTGCCTACAAATATAATCAGCTTAAACTAAGTAAGATGAGTATTATCAGCAAGAGACCATATGTCAGGAGGTCACTGAGATGAGTCCTAGTACTAGTGCACATAACTACAGTCAACTCAAATTGCAATGTAAAAGTCAGAAAATATTTTCTTATCATTAGAGATGAGCGAACTGTCTCATAACTAACCAGCTTATTTATACATTTTCTAAAAATTTTACGTTTAATCAAGGTTTATTAAATTTTTCAAGTACATAACATCAAAAAGTAATAAAGGGGGGAACAAAATGTTAAACAGGAAGCTGTGAAGCACCATAATGCAAGGTAAGCCAGGGCCACAGCCCGGAAAACAGGACAGTCAGGAAGGTGCAGTGCAGGCTCTCGTAATAACACAACAAAAAAGAGAAGAAAAAAAGGGGCTGGAGCCTAGAGGGAGGGCTTCCTGAGATTTATCGCTCCCTTGGGGGAAGATGTGAGTAGGACCAGTCTAAAAATTTTCAGGCATTGCGATTTGCCGTGTATGAATTATTATTATTCTCTGGGGTCTCTTCAGACTCCTCAGTATAATAACCAGAGGCCTACGAAGGTGCAGGAAATTACTAAAAGGGACATAATATACAAAAAACATCACAGAAGACGGCCACACTTACCAATACCAGATGATACATGGCTGTGCGGGATGCTAGCAGGCCCCGATTGCAAGGTATGATAGAAAAAACACAGGTTCGACATACTAATGGAACATCCACTCACAACCCTAAAATCCATGAGGGGATGGATGCCTGCACTTCTATGCACACAAATACAACTTCTACAAGGCAATGTCACATGATATTGTGAGGGGCACAGCCCCAGAGAACAGCCTATTGGTCACGCCCCACACCATTAGATCAGGCGGGCTGCCTAGCACCTTAATACGTGCAGCTAAACAGTAGCAGCACCCTGAGGTGCACGGATTAGGGTGCTGGGATTTTAGGGGTGTGAGTGGTGTTTCCATTAGCATGTTACACCTGTGTTTTTTCTATCATATCTTGCAGTCGGGCTTGCTAGCATCCTGCACAGCCAAGTATAATCTGGTATTGGGGAAGTGTGGCCTTTTTCTGTAAAATTTTTTTAAAAAGACTCATACTCACCTTTCCTGTGTTCAGCCTTGATGTCCGGTCTTCATTTCCAGGTGCTCCCAATATCTTCTGGCCTTTTTGCTGACATCAGCAGACCTGGGTCACCGTTGAGGCCTTTGATTGGGCCTCAGAGGTCACGTCTTTTCAGACCCCAGAGTATAATAGATGGAGGCCCAGGGGAGGTGAAAAAAAAAAAAAAAAACACTCATACTCACCTTCTATCATCTCTCTTGGGCCTCTTTGTGGCGTCCGGTGCTCTTCTGTGACAAGTGCTGTTTTGTGTCTATACAGTAACTCACTAGATTCGTACTGAGCAGGCTTCGGTGAAGAGACATGGGTAGAGATGGGCGAACCAATTTGGAACAGATAGGAATATACTCTTCAGACCCCAGACTAGGCCCAGGGGAGGTGTAAAAAAAAATAACAAACAATTATACTCACCTTCTTTCTCCTCTCCTGGGCCACCTTTCCACATCTGTGGCGCTCTCCAGTTCCACCTCTGGGTAATGTCATGCACCCAGAGTCACCATTGAGGCTTGTGATTGGGCCTTAGCAGTTACACGGGTCGTGCCAAGCGTCGTGACCTTACTTTTGGTTCTATCTGAACTTGATCGACTTGAAACGAATCAGGGACTAACTCATAGATACTGAAAATAAATAATTCAGTCCACTATAAGTCCTGTCCACTTGCTCAATCACGTAGCCTTCCCACCCCAGACATCCCCCCAGTTATGTAGCCCAGAATCAGACAGGACAGGAAACACTGCCTGTATATGTGGCCCTGACATGGCAGCCCTGGGTCCGGTGTTGGTAACAGCTGACCGCGCAGGTTGGGGACTATGGTGCAGTGCAACAAAGAGTCAGACAAAAGCAGAGTGTGCATACAGGCCGAGGTTTAGATCAAGTATGTAAATGTATATACGGAACTTAAAATTCTAAGAAACATTTTCAATACATATATACAAAAAAGCAATAAATACCACACTGAACAGTTTGCTATATGATGGTCATTATTTTATGTTATTACATAAATGTCCTGAGATAACTTCATTTCTATGACTTGTGTATCTATATTGTTTATAAACAGCGCAGTTTTGTGCAACATCAATGAAATAAATATCAAGTAAAATTTATCATTTAAACTAATATGGTCACTGTAAATAATTATATGGAGGATAACATAAAAAAATACTTTTTTTTTTCTTAAAGTAAAAAAAAAAAAAAAAAAGTTAGCAGAGGATGGTTTCGATCCATCGACCTCTGGGTTATGGGCCCAGCACGCTTCCGCTGCGCCACTCTGCTGTGTGGCCAAAACTGGCTGTGACTCCTTTAAGTGCCTATTCTAATGCATGCCCTTGGGGGTATTCAATGACATTGCTTTCCTTGTCAGCTGTGTCTTTAAATAGCTATTCCAGGAGCTTTCAATAGACTGCAGTCACACATGCAGCATTGCTTATCTATCATAATAGTTCATTAAAACACATTTATTCTACAATTTAAGTAAATCTCCCAGAATTCATTCTTATATCAGTAGGAGCTGATTCTTTTATAATCGTCTTGCTGTAAACATAATACCAGAGCTGCAGTAAAGACTGACACAGTAATCTTCAGGCAAGAAAGTAGCAGAGATGAGTTCAACTCGTTTTTAGACCACGACAATTTTGGCTTTCGGGGTCAGAAGAATTTAAAAAATGTTTGCCTTGTTTTCTGTTGGTTGCTGAAAAAAGCAATTCTACTGCAGCTATTATTGATAATAAAAAAAATATTATATATATATTTTTGATGGCAAAAAATCATCATTAAAGATGCTAAAAATTTATTGTACAGGCTGTTCTTGTGTTTATTTAACTAATTTTTTTTTTTCAATCTCTTAGACAGGGATTCTTTACAGTAAGAGCAATGAGACTATGGAATCCGCTTCCCTGGGATGTTGTGGGGGTTGATCATTTGTGGTCCAAGAGGGTCCTGGATGTCTTTCTTGAAAGTAAAATATCACAAGTTATGGCGACTAGTACTTTAAGATGGGAGTTGATCTAAAGATTTATTCAGATTGCTATATCTGGAGTTGGGAAGAATTTTTTTCCACTAATATGGGGCAATTGATGGCCACCCCATAGGGGTTATTTGCCTTTCTCTTGCATGGTAGGATGACAGGTTGACATAATAGATCAATACATGGTTATTTCATCAAATATTACACAAAAAGGAAGGTGGTTTGGTGAGCATCCACCCTCCAGGCCAAAAATCTAATCTACACCGTGACCAAAAATATAACCCTAAACTACTAGCTAAGCCCAAAAAGGCTAAAATAATTATTTATTATGTTCTTAGATAAGATCATTTATATGACGTGTATATCTATATTGTTTATAAACAGAACAGTTTACTGCAAAGTCAATGATGAATAAAATGTATCATATATATTAACATGTTTGCTGTAGATAATCCTATGGAGGATAATTGGAAAAAAAAAAAATTTAGCAGAGGATGGTTTCGATCCATCGACCTCTGGGTTATGGGCCCATCACGCTTCCGCTGCGCCACTCTGCTTTCTGCCTTCAAAGACAAGCAGCTTGTACTGTTGCCACTTCAGAGAAGTAAGTAATATGACAGTATTATCAGTAAGACAACATATGTTATAAGGTGAGATAAGAACTTATATGGAGTCATGAATAATACGAATATATAGATGAAGGATTTCTGTGCTTAGTCGTAATGAACTGTATCATTGCCTTACAGGTCTGTTTCCTGTGGTTAGTCTTTGTAATCTCTATTATGAATCGGTCCCTTACTCAAAAATGCGTTACTAGCCTTTTCTAAATATTACAAAATTTATTTCTTAATTTATGTTTTTTTGGGGGGTTTTTTGAGCCAACTAACTAAAATAAAATTACAAAATTCATTTCTTAATTTATGTTTTTTTGGTTTTTTTTTAGAGCCAACTAACTAAAATAAAATTACAAAATTCATTTCTTAATTTATGTTTTTTTGGGTTTTTTTTTAGAGCCAACTAACTAAAATAAAATTACAAAATTCATTTCTTAATTTCTCCTTTTTGATAGAGCCAATAAAGTACATAGAGAATCCCACAACGGCTTCTAAATATTACATAATGAATTACTTAATTTCTCCTTTTTGATACCATGGAAACGTATATCAAAGATCCCACGACGATTTCTTAGTTATCAAACTCCTTGTTGGGTAACTTTACAATAGAAAATAGTCTTAAAAAGGTAATCTCCTAAAATAAGATAAAAAACACAAACCAAGAATTTCTAAAAAAAAAAAAAAACCCTGTAGATAAATTAGATAGACACTTCTTAAAGTGGTTTACCAAGATCACTCGGCTTAGGCTTAGGATATGCAGTCAATATTAGATCAGTGGGGGTCTGACACATGGCACCCCTGCCGATCAGTGATCTAATAATTGTTTACACTGCTTCATACACCAAAATGCTCTATACTTACAGGCAGATGATCTGGGTATTGTAGCTTTGTCTCTTTCAAGTAACATAGTAGATAAGATTAAATAAAGTCCATCCATCAAGTCCATCATCCTAACAATTAAAAACTATACATGGGCCTAAACACAAAACTATTTTAAAAAATAATAATAAAAAAACATATTAGGAGATCATCAAATTCTGTATTTGGTTTTTATTTTTTTTTTTTAATTTTTGTTTGTTTTTTATGTTTTAGTCCATTTAAGGTTTTTAATTATTTTAACATTTTTGGGCTTAGCTAGTAGCTTAGGGTTATATTTTTGGTCACGGTGTAGATTGTATTTTTGACCTGGAGGGTGCATGCTCACCAAACCACCTTCCTTTTTGTGTAATATTTGATGAAATAACCATGTATTGATCTATTATGTCAACCTGTCATCCTACCATGCAAGAGAAAGGCAAATAACCCCTATGGGGTGGCCATCAATTGCCCCATATTAGTGGAAAAAAATTCTTCCCAACTTCAGATATAGCAATCTGAAAAAATCTTTAGATCAACTTCCCACCTCACAGTACTAGTTGCCATAACTTGTGATATTTTACTTTCAAGAAAGACATCCAGGACCCTCTTGGACCACAAATGATCAACCCCCACAACATCCCAGGGAAGCGGATTCCATAGTCTCATTGCTCTTACTGTAAAGAATCCCTGTCTAAGAGACTGAAAAAAAAAATTAGTTAAATAAACACAAGAACAGCCTGTACAATAAATTTTTAGCATCTTTAATGATGATTTTTTGCCATCAAAAATATATATATAATATTTTTTTTTATTATCAATAATAGCTGCAGTAGAATTGCTTTTTTCAGCAACCAACAGAAAACAAGGCAAACATTTTTTAAATTCTTCTGACCCCGAAAGCCAAAATTGTCGTGGTCTAAAAACGGGTTGAACTCATCTCTGCTACTTTCTTGCCTGAAGATTACTGTGTCAGTCTTTACTGCAGCTCTGGTATTATTTTTACAGCAAGACGATTATAAAAGAATCAGCTCCTACTGATATAAGAATGAATTCTGGGAGATTTACTTAAATTGTAGAATAAATGTGTTTTAATGAACTATTATGATAGATAAGCAATGCTGCATGTGTGACTGCAGTCTATTGAAAGCTCCTTGAATAGCTATTTAAAGACACAGCTGACAAGGAAAGCAATGTCATTAAATACCCCCCATGGGCATGCATTAGAATAGGCACTTAAAGGAGTAACAGCCACATTTATCCACATAGCAGAGTGGCGCAGCGGAAGCGTGCTGGGCCCATAACCCAGAGGTCGATGGATCGAAACCATCCTCTGCTAATTTTTTTTTTTTTTTTTTTACTTTAATTAAAAAAAAGTATTTTTTTATGTTATCCTTCATATAATTATTTACAGTGAACATATTAGTATAAATGATAAATTTTACTTGATATGTATTTCATTGATGTTGCACAAAACTGCGCTGTTTATAAACAATATAGAATATAGTCATAGAAATGAAGTTATCTCAGGACATATATATATGTAATAATATAAAATAATGACCGTCATATAGCAAACTGTTCAGTGTGATATTTATTGCATCAGCATTGTTCCTGAGCACACTGCTCTCCATATAATCCCTGCCTATAGTCATGTGACAGAGCCGTCATCCCATCAGCAAATAGCTGCCGGCTGAATTTAACTCAATAGTGACCATATTTCATATTGTTTGCTACAGTTATTCTCATTGATGATTTTCATCATCTACAATTTGCAGAATGTTTCAGATACCAATGAACGCTTTTTAGTTTGCAGGCTATAGAAAAATATATACGAATAAAACAATAATAAGAAGGATAGCTATTTTAGTCAAAGATACAGGAATACAACTACCATACTACTGCTTTGTAGCTATTGGACATATTCTATAAACGTTCACCTAAATACAAAGTTATAAATATTAAAATACTGCCTTATATGGACAAAAATATAACTATTATAATACTGCCCTCTATTGTGCAAGAATGTAATACTGCCTCCTATGTATAAGAATATAACTACTATATTACTGCCTCCTATGTACAAGAATATAACTACTATAATACTGCTCCTATGTACAAGAATATAACTACTATAATACTGCTCCTATGTACAAGAATATAACTACTATAATACTGCTCCTATGTACAAGCCCCCCCAGAAAGACCAATATAACTACTATAATACTGCTCCTATGTACAAGAATATAACTACTATAATACTGCCCCCTATGTACAAGAATATAACTACTATAATACTGCTCCTATGTACAAGAATATAACTACTATAATACTGCCCCCTATGTACAAGAATATAACTACTATAATACTGCCCCTATGTATAAGAATAAAACTACTATAATACTGCCTGCTATGTACACAAATATAACTACTATAATTCTAATTGGTGGAGGTGGTGAAAGATTTTTGAGGCTATAAATATTTATGACCTATCCTAATGATAGATCATCAGTATCAGATTATCTGGAGTCCAAGGTTTAGGGATAGAGAGAGGTGGAGGGAAAGAGATACAATATCTGTATATAGTGCCTCCATATCGTGTGGGTACATAATCTGTCTTCACATCTGCATGGGGATTACAACATGAAACAGACCGATACACCATTACTGAAGGTACATAGTACAGTGTAGGTTGTTATACAGGAAAGTGTGCACAACATGCACTGTTCTGATGTGTATCATGTATTGGATGTGTAACATCTATTTGATGTATATCATGTGATCTACAATCATTTTCATACTAATACAATAATAAATATTAGGTATAAATTGTGGTTGAAAAAAAACCAAGCGTCCCTGGGTGGGCTTGAACCACCAACCTTTCGGTTAACAGCCGAACGCGCTAACCGATTGCGCCACAGAGACCACCTGATAATGTTGGTATCACTGTAAAGTATCCAGGATTCTTGAAACTCCATATCATGGGTTACATATAATGATAAAGAGGTTTTCTGTACTATAAAATTAGGAGATATCCTTAGGATAGATCATTACTATCATATTGGCGGGGTCTAACTGAAGAAGCCATGGAGCTCCTGCCATCTACACTTCCTCTTCTCTAGACAGGGACATCACGTCCATTGGTCACATTGTCATGCAGCAGCTTCCAAAAGTATGGGGCCGAGCTGCAATACCAAGCAAAGCCACTACATAATGTATGGCGCTGTGCTTGGTAAGCAGTGATGAGGCTGCAGCACATGTGTGAGCACTGATCCTCATCAATAAGATATTCCCGGTAAACCTCTTTAACCTACATAAAGAGATGAGTCACTTTGTAAATACACTACAGTTTGCATTATACTCTAGAGCAGTAATCATAACTCTGCAAACTTCAGAGCTGAAATCTTTGAGAACTTCCTGCTAGTAAAGACCTTGCTCTTGTTATTTTCAATCTGACAAGTGGTGTCTTTATACAGAGGTAAAATCTCTCAGCATTAGAGATGGGCAAAACTCTGAAGATTTGTTTGGGGTTTGGATGGTTCGATCCAAAAGATTTGTTGCTGGCTGAACTTGTTCGGAAAGAACAGGAAGTGAAACATCAATGCGCTTCATGAGACCACTGAGGTACAATCACAGGTATCAGTGGTGACCCCAGGGCTCATGACATCAGGAGGCTGGAAGAGGTCAAAATAGGAGAGAGGGCTATACAGAGAGAGCACGGGCGCACTCCAGGAGGCCCACAAGAGGAAAGGGAAGAGGAATATAACCATTTGTTATTTTTTACACCTCTCCTGGACCTCCATCTATTATACTCTTGGGTCAGAAAAGACCCCAGAATATAATAATTTCACTTCCAATTCGCAGCTGACAGACTCCCAAAGTTTTGGGTTCGGATGAAGATGAGGTTGGATGAAGACAAAGGTCCATCAAGTTCAACCTACAACACTACAGTGTTGATCCAGAGGAAGGCAAAAATCCCATGAGGCTAATGCCAACTGCCCCATGTCAGGGGAGAAAATTCCTTCCCAACGTCAAATCCAGCAATAAGTATAAAATGTAGAAAGTGGAAGATATCCAGCAACCGAGCCAGTTTCCAAAAGGCTTTTTTTCAATAAAACTTAACTTTTAATAAATCATAACATAACAAAAACAAAAATGTTGATGGATATAAAAATAATCCTCATACAGCAGGTGTGAGAAACAGCTTAGGCCCGGTTCACATCTGCATTCGGGTTATCCACTTGGGGACCCCCCCGAACGGATACCTATAAGCGTAAAAAGTGGTTTACCTGGGAAACCCGCGGACCCCATTATAGTCCGCGGGTTAGAGATAATTCCCCGAAACGCGTTAACCCGGTTCACATCAGCGCTCGGGACCCCCCAAACGGAAACCTATAAGCATAAAAAGCGGTTTACCTGGAAAACCCACGGCCCCCATAGACTATAATGGGGTCCATACGGTTTCGGCTCGGTTTCCGCACGAAGCAAGCTGAGAGAAAAGTGCTGCAAGCAGCACTTTCCTCTCCGCATGTTCCCGCATGTTTTGTGTGGCAACCACCAAGCGGACTCCCCAAACGGAAACCCAAATGCAGATGTGAACCGGGCTAACGCGTTTCGGGGAATCATCCCCTTAGTCATAGCATGAAGATATAAAATAAAAAGATTCCTTATAAAAGCACCAGTGGTCACTGGACACACCTATGGGTAATTGATTAATTAGTTAAATAATGACATCATGAAACCACAACCAAAAGGGGGAAGGGCATATATCTAAATACACCCTGAAATGAAAAATACTTCCTTCATAATAAATTTAACACGCAACATGTGAACAGATCTCTACCCCTAACATCAGGATATAAATGCAAAGTACCATGCACATCAAAAACATCGAACAATAAAAAGTCCATTTAAGCTTACAATAAGTAAATAAAGCATTTGTCATTTAAATTTAATCCTACCTGAGCTAATTGAGATTCAAAATAGATAATACCTATTCTATTCTATTTCCAAATGCAAATCGATTGTTACATCCAAAGAATGAACAATAGATGTAATTAAATGCAAAATGAAGCAAAGAAATGCAAAAATCTCATCTCCTGTAGGAAATGTGTGAGGGTTTGTCAATACAAACACAAGTGCTAAGGGTGGGTTCACACCTGTGCTTCAGTCCGTCCGATTACTAAGCAATGCATGGGTGTCCGATTACACCCTCTGCGCTGCGAATCCTTTTTTTTCGTCGGAAACAAAGTCGGACATGCAGGACTTCCTGTCCGACGAAAAAAAAACGGCTTCGCAGCGCAGAGGGTGCAATTGGACACCCGCGCATTGCTTTAAAAACCCATTCAAATGAATGGATTTTTAACCAATGTGTCGCTAACCTGTTGGTATCCGATGCCAATCCCGTTCCCCGAGATTTTCACTCGGATTGGCAGCGGACGGACTCAAACGCAGGTGTGAACCCACCCTAAGAGGGGTCACTATGGTGATCAGTATATAGGGGCACTGTATAGCTAACAGTATATGGGGGGCTTTGTGGGCAGCAATGTTTGGTGATCACTGTTGATAGCATTGTTAGAGGGCTCACTATAGTGGTTGCTGTGGGGCCACATAACAAGAAAAGGATTTTTGGCTTACTTTTTGGTTGACTAGTATAATATCTCACCACATCTACCTGATGCGGCAGGATTGAGGAACATAACATACCCTTCTACCACAGAAAATGCCTGTAGCTCAGCATCTCCTTATCTATTACATAGTATCTGCATACTCGCCAGTCGTGCCAACGCTATGAAGGAAACGTGCCCATATCTATTTTAGAGAATCTCCACATGTACAAGTCACGAAACCTGAAAGGGACAATTTTTCTTCCTGCTGTAGAAGCAGCAATATATCTCTGATACATAACTTACATAATGTAAATCAAAGCCAGTCGAGAGGCAAACCTCCTAATAAGGGGTGAGCGAACCCCTTCATAATGAGCCAGCTTCATTACAAAATTTCTCTAAATTTCAGATTCAGCCAACCCTGAAATTTTTGGGGTTTGCCATTCAATAACCATCAGTAAACTCTGGGGTCTCTTCAGACCAAGTGTTACTCACCTCTCCTGAGACCACTGAGGCCTGTGATTGGGCCTCTACAGTCACATGGGATACCCTGACACCATGATGTTGACGTCATTTAGGATATTAAAAGAGACCGAGGAAGACAAGGACCCGCACCACAGCCATGTAGCCCAGGAAAGGTGTGTAACACTGTTTATGTTTACTCACCTCCCCTGGGTCTTCTGAAGACACCTCAGAGTATAATAATGGCAGTTCTGGCTCCATGCAAATATTGCAGAGACGAGGTTTGCCCAACACTACTTATGATCTACGCTGGCCTACAGTCCTCCATGACTCCCAAGAGCTTTAAAGGCATTGTCTAAAATTAGAAATACATTTTTCTTCCAAAAACAGCACCTCCTATGTCCACAGGTTGTGTTTGCTATTGCGTCCCAAACTTATTAGCATCAATGGAGCTGAGCTGCAATCCCAGACACAACCCATGGACAGGTGTGGCATAGTTTTTGGAAGAAAGCAGCCATGTTATTCTAACATTGAACAACCCTTTTAAAGGTCACAGGCCCCCTACCAAATACGAAAGCCATGATACATTAGACTGCACCATTCACATGGTTGGCTTGGTGAGGCATGGAGGAAAATAATCCAGACCACTTCTGAAGGCACAAAGGACCAATCCAACATCCCCCACCATTTGACTCTTGACATCTGTTATCAGAGTAGTATCAGGACACCCCATACACCTGAGATTGCTCACTGATCCCGCGAAAAACAGCAGGTTTAACCAATTACGCCGAGTTTAAGATGCTGTTGGTATCTTCTGGCCATGGGCACATGGCTACTCCTAAATTATTGCTAATCTGGGATTTGCCCAAAGCACCAAAATTTTTAGGGTGACCTGAATCAAACAGCGCTTTCCCCTTCACTGTGGGGCCATTTGGGAGCATTATTATGTGTGGGGGCAACTGCAAAGCATTATAATGTGTGGGGAATATGGGAGCATTTTATTATGTGGGGGCCACAAAGGAGCATTATACTGAGGGCCAATGACAACCATTATACTGTGTGGTGGTCACTGGGGAGCATTATACTGTGTGGTGGTCACTGGGGAGCATTATACTGTGTGCAGCCACTCAGGAGATATACAGTCATATGAAAAAGTTTGGGCACCCCTAGTTCTAAATATTTGGGTGTTTGCAACAGCCATTTCAATTTGATATATCTAATAACTGATGGACACAGTAATATTTCAGGATTGAAATGAGGTTTATTGTACTAACAGAAAATGTGCAATATGCATTAAACCAAAATTTGACCGGTGCAAAAGTATGGGCACCTCAACAGAAAAGTGACATTAATATTTAGTAGATCCTCCTTTTGCAAAAATAACAGCCTCTAGTCGCTTCCTGTAGCTTTTAATCAGTTCCTGGATCCTGGATGAAGGTATTTTTGACCATTCCTCTTTACAAAACAATTCCAGTTCAGTTAAGTTTGATGGTCGCCGAGCATGGACAGCCCGCTTCAAATTATCCCACAGATGTTCAATGATATTCAGGTCTGGGGACTGGGATGGCCATTCCAGAACATTGTAATTGTTCCTCTGCATGAATGCCTGAGTAGATTTGGAGCTGTGTTTTGGATCATTGTCTTGCTGAAATATCCATCCCCAGCGTAACTTCAAATTCGTCACTGATTCTTGTACATTATTCTCAAGAATCTGCTGATACTGAGTTGAATCCATGCGACCCTCAACTTTAACAAGATTCCCGGTGCCGGCATTGGCCACACAGCCCCAAAGCATGATGGAACCTCCACCAAATTTTAAAGTGTTTTTATTGGAATGCTGTGTTTTTTTGACGCCATGCATAACGCCTTTTTGTATGACCAAACAACTCAATCTTTGTTTCATCAGTCCACAGGACCTTCTTCCAAAATGAAGCTGGCTTGTCCAAATGTGCTTTTGCATACCTCAGGCGACTCTGTTTGTGGCGTGCTTTCAGAAACGGCTTCTTTCGCATCACTCTCCCATACAGCTTCTCCTTGTGCAAAGTGTGCTGTATTGTTGACCGATGCACAGTGACACCATCTGCAGCAAGATGATGCTGCAGCTCTTTGGAGGTGGTCTGTGGATTGTCCTTGATTGTTCTCACTATTCTTCTTCTCTGCCTTTCTGATATTTTTCTTGGCCTGCCACTTCTGGGCTTAACAAGAACTGTCCCTGTGGTCTTCCATTTCCTTACTATGTTCCTCACAGTGGAAACTGACAGGTTAAATCTCTGAGACAACTTTTTGTATCCTTCCCCTGAACAACTATGTTGAACAATCTTTGTTTTCAGATCATTTGAGAGTTGTTTTGAGGAGCCCATGATGCCACTCTTCAGAGGAGATTCAAATAGGAGAACAACTTGCAATTGGCCACCTGAAATACCTTTTCTCATGATTGGATACACCTGGCTATGAAGTTCAAAGCTCAGTGAGGTTACAAAACCAATTTTGTGCTTCAGTAAGTTAGTAAAAAGTAGTTAGGAGTATTCAAATCAATAAAATGATAAGGGTACCCAAATTTTTGCACCGGTTAAATTTTGGTTTAATGCATATTGCACATTTTCTGTTAGTACAATAAACCTCATTTCAATCCTGAAATATTACTGTGTCCATCAGTTATTAGATATATCAAATTGAAATGGCTGTTGCAAACACCCAAATATTTAGAACTAAAAATGATTAAGATTAATAGGGGTGCCCAAACTTTTTCATATGACTGTATACTGTGTGGGGGCCACTCACGAGCATTATACTGTGTACGGGTCACTAGAGAGCTTTATACTGTGTGGTGGCCACTGAGGAGCATTATACTGTGTGGGGGCCACTGAGAAGCATTATACTGTATGGGGAAACTGGGGAGCATTAGACTGTGCGAGTGCCAATGGGGAGAATTATACTGTGTTGGGGCAACTGGGAAGCATTTTTCTGTGTAGAGCAACTGGAGAGCAGCATACTGTGTGGGGACAACTGGAGAGTGTTATACTGTATGGGGCCAATACGGAGAATTCTACTGTGTTGGGGCAACTGGGAAGCATTTTTCTGTGTGGAGCAACTGGCGAGCAGTATACTGTGTGTGGGGTCCAGTGAGGAAGCATTAGAATGGGTGTGTAGGGCACTGGGGAGCATTATACTGTGTGGGGACAACTGGAGAGTGTTATACTGTGTGGGACCAATACGGAGAATTCTACTGTGTAGGGTGTGGGGGGAGGGCCACTGGGTAGCATTATGATGTATTGGGCACTTCCGCTACTGATGGTGCAGACCAATATATTGCTATTAATTTGTAGGGGTGCGCTGAGTCTCAAAAGGGTGGGAAACTCTAATCTGAGGTATGATTCAGTCCTGCTCATGAAGCAAGCCTGCTCCATTCCCCATCCCGCTATCATGTACCTTGTCTTTGAGACAGAACAGGGTAATATATGTCGGGAGTAGGGGGCCACAAAATTTGCCAGTATGGGTCTCCAAAATTCCTGATGGCAGCCCTGCTGAAAACCCAAAAACGGATTCAGAAGTGGAGGGAACAGCTGGAACGGGGAGAGGTAAGAATGTGTGGCCCTCTTCTAGGGTCTTGAGAGATCTTTCCTTATTCCCGGAGTCTCCCAGACATTTCGGAACTTTAGCCATATGTAGTGTTGGAGATATGGGGGAAAATACATATAGGAGAGATTGCTGCAGATCAGGCCTGATTTTGGGACCTGTACGATTCCAACAGGTGTGGAAAAAAAAAAAATCTGCCAAAAAAAAAATAGTAATAAATCAGAGCTCAGCATGGTGGCCCCTTATCTGATACCGGCCTGACACAATGAGGTGCCGCACTCCCGCGTGCTTACAGGAAATAGTATTGTGTACTTCTTGTGCCAAGCAGAAGGAATATTTCCTAACCAGACCTTGTTTGCTGCTAATGAGAATTTAATTAGACTAATTGTACAAGAGCAGAGCGCCATCAACTGGCATCATGGGCTATTATTAGCAGTATTATTTATAGAGCTCCTTCTAGTGGCAGGCTGGGGTAATGCAGTAAGTATTACACTATAGGGATTCCTCCACCCAGTCCTCACCATTGAACTCACACTATGTCCACGTCTGCGTTAGAGTCGCCATTTGAAGAATCCATCGCAGTGTGAGTCCCAAAGTCTGACTTTTTCATCCTGCGGTTTCAGTTTAAAAGAACGAACACCTTTGGTCCCTCCGACGAACCAGAACAACGGAAAGGCCGACACTAGTGTGAACCTAATGTCACAAAGTGTTCTCTAAACTCTGCCTGTCATGCTTCATAATTTGCGAAACCCCTTCTACGGCTTGGCCACACGACTGCAAAAATTGTGTGTATGGGCCAATGGAAAAGTAAGGGTCTGCCCTTTTATCCGCAATTGCAGAATAAATTACGGTCATGTGTATGGGGCTAACACTAAGACCCCATGCACTTGGATAATACTGAGAGTGACATCTGAGTGCATTCCCTGATGCACTTGCCTTTATAGAAGTTGCGATCCATTCTGTTCCGATGACACGGACCCGGATAGGAACTGGTCGGAATGGAACAGAATGGAAGTGACCATCTGATGCCCCCTCGGATGTGTGCTTGGAGCCTAAGCCAACAAGTATGTGTAGTAAACTTAGAGGATCTTTCATGTCCTCATAGATATGCGGTATTCTACACCGCTAGGAAGCCAACACACTGTCGGCTTTCCCTGTATGCGCCCTGGTGCAGGAGATATCGGTGCCATTCATTTCAGCACTGATATCTCCCCACCGTCAAAAGGGCGGGCCTTACAGGTCAGCGTCATCGCTGGGAGGTAAGGTACGCCTCCCTGACAGTACAGGACTAAAAGGATGTGAGAGGTCCTCTTTAACTTACTTAGTGTATGACCACTGGTGATCTCGTGATCAGTTGGAGTCCCTGTAGTTGGGCACAAAGTAGACCTAACCTATGGATAGGAATTAAAGGGGTTGTCCAGGACATATATATATATATATTATATATATATATATATATACAGTGGCGTAACTAGGAATGGCTGGGCCCCAAGGCGAACATTTGACATGGGCCCCCCCCCAAATCGGTTACGGGTACCCAAACAGTAAAATATGCTCAACAGTGGCCCCAGATAGTATTATATGCTCAACAATGGCCCCCAAACAGCATTATATGATCCACAGTGGCCCCCATACAGCATTATATGCTCTACATTCCTCTCCCCACACACAGTATAATATGCTCCACACAGTGGTCCCCACCCAGTATTATATGCTTCCCACATTGGTACCCACCCAGTATTATATGCCCCCCATAGTGGGCCTCACCCAGTATTATATGCCCCCCACCCAGTATTATATGCTCTGCAGTGGCCCCCACCCAGTATTATATGCTCCACAGTGGCCCCCACCCAGTATTATATGCTCTACAGTGGCCCCCACCAAGTATTATATGCTCTACAGTGGCCCCCACTCAGTATTATATGCTCTACAGTGGCCCCCACTCAGTAGTATATGCTCCCCAAAGTGGCCCCCACTCAGTATTATATGCTCCCCACAGTGGCCCCCACACAGTATTATATGCTCCACACAGTGGCCCCCACTCAGTAGTATACGCTCTACAGTGGCCCCCACACAGTATTATAAGCTCCCAACAGCCCCCCCCCTCCACTTCGGTGCTATTATTTTACTTTCTCTTCAGACCTAATGCTGCTACCCCGATATTTATGCCCCTGTACATATATAATTCTTTATTTAAGGCTGGGGAAGGTGTAAAAAGAAAAAAAAAAACATACTCGCCTGTCCCCAGTGCTCTGGTGTCTCCCAGCGTGGTCCGGTCCTGCAGCTCCGCTGTTTTCTTCCGGCGAGGTCCCCGCCGCACGTGACCATTGAGGCTAATCCTCGGTCTAAGGAAAGGGACAATGGACGTCCCACCAGGTAAGGACTTTCGGCAAAAGAAGACCGGGAACTACAGCAGGACCGCACCGCGCTGCAAGACAACAGAATATTTTTTTTTTTCACCATTCCTTGCCTAATTTTAAAAAAATGTATCCTGGAGAACCTCCATAAGTTTTAAAGCTGGCACAACCCCTTTAACAAGGTAAGTGCAGTATTTGAATGGTTCCTTTAAAATGGGGAGGGGCAGGGGTACTAAGGATCTCCAGATTTCTCAGCCCCTTCAGTAACATAACACACAACGACACTTGATGACAGACACCCTGTAAACCGGCCTGGCCCAAAGCTGTACTATCTGTAATAATGCCCCCTGCCCACACTGCACTGCTGCACCATGTCAGCTGCTGTATGGCACTGCACTTCCAGTTGCTCCAGTGGCGCAATCGGTTAGCGCGCGGTACTTATATAACAGTAACTGGTGAGCAATGCCGAGGTTGTGAGTTCGAGCCTCACCTGGAGCACATAATCTTTTACTCCCCCCTTCATGAAAATTCATTTTATCCCTTTATAATGAAATTTTCGTAAGTAAATACATATGAACTTTTCTTAAATAAGTTTCTTGTATAAACTGTAAAAAAAAAAATAATAATTAAAAACTAAATAAAAAAAACAAAACATGTTTCTGCCCGGTTTCGAACCGGGGACCTTTCGCGTGTTAGGCGAACGTGATAACCACTACACTACAGAAACATCCATAGAGTACCAGTGTCACCGTCCTCCCCTACTGATTAGCATTGTGATCATGTGACCTTCACAGTTTATCTCGTACTATTATATGGCACTGTCATGTCTGTGTGTGTGTGGATGTGTCCACTGGGGGCGCAGTCCCTCTGCCACTGGTATGGCTGCGCCATTAGTAAGGGAGAGGGGGAGAGTTTTGGAATGTTTAGTAATAGGAATGGAGGAAAAACACATTCCTAGACATATATACATATGGCACTCATAAATTATATGCTTATATATATATATATATATATATATATATATATATATATACACACACAGATATAAATATATGCATATAATTTATGAGTGCCATATGTATATATAATTTGTGCCAAACAAGTTCTGCGACATCGTACAAATATGGTTTGCGCAGGGCGGTGACGCCTCGGCCTGACGTATTTATTATATCTCACACCACTTTCCTGTTGGGAGTTATATTGGAAATCTCTGGCAATTCATAACTGACGTAGATCTAAATTGTGACGTATCGCTGTGCGCCTTATTTATGAGTATAGAGTTACTACAGATAGGTCCTCCATACAGCAACTCCATTCTAGCTGTCTCACTACAGAACTGACTAGAACGGAGTTTCTGCAGGTAGGTTCATGGTCTCGGTGTACTCTGTAGTTACTATAGGTAGGTTCATGGTCTCGGGTGTACTCTGTAGTTACTATAGGTAGGTACATGGTCTGGGTGTACTCTGTAGTTACTATAGGTAGGTTCATGGTCTGGGTGTATTCTGTAGTTACTATAGGTAGGTTCATGGTCTGGGTGTATTCTGTAGTTACTATAGGTAGGTTCATGGTCTCGGTGTAGTCTGTAGTTACTATAGGTAGGTTCATGGTCTGGGTGTATTCTGTAGTTACTATAGGTAGGTTCATGGTCTGGGTGTATTCTGTAGTTACTATAGGTAGGTTCATGGTCTGGGTGTATTCTGTAGTTACTATAGGTAGGTTCATGGTCTGGGTGTATTCTGTAGTTACTATAGGTAGGTTCATGGTCTGGGTGTATTCTGTAGTTACTATAGGTAGGTTCATGGTCTTGGGGTATTCTGTAGTTACTATAGGTAGGTTCATGGTCTCGGTGTACTCTGTAGTTACTATAGGTAGGTTCATGGTCTCGATGTACTCTGTAGTTACTATAGGTAGGTTCATGGTCTCGGTGTATTCTGTAGTTACTATAGGTAGGTTCATGGTCTGGGTGTATTCTGTAGTTACTATATGTAGGTTCATGGTCTGGGTGTATTCTGTAGTCACTATAGGTAGGTTCATGGTCTCGGTGTACTCTGTAGTTACTATAGGTAGGTTCGTGGTCTCGGTGTATTCTGTAGTTACTATATGTAGGTTCATGGTCTCGGTGTATTCTGTAGTTGCTGTAGGTAGGTTCATGGTCTTGGTGTACTCTGTAGTTACTATAGGTAGGTTCATGGTCTCGGTGTAGTCTGTAGTTACTATAGGTAGGTTCATGGTCTGGGTGTATTCTGTAGTTACTATAGGTAGGTTCATGGTCTCGGTGTACTCTGTAGTTACTATAGGTAGGTTCATGGTCTCGATGTATTCTGTAGATACTATAGGTAGGTTCATAGGTTCATGGTCTGGGTGTATTCTGTAGTTACTATAGGTAGGTTCATGGTCTCGGTGTATTCTGTAGTTATTATAGGTAGGTTCATGGTCTCGGTGTACTCTGTAGTTACTATAGGTAGGTTCATGGTCTCGGTGTACTCTGTAGTTACTATAGGTAGGTTCATGGTCTCGGTGTATTCTGTAGTTACTATAGGTAGGTTCATGGTCTCGGTGTATTTTGTAGTTACTATAGGTAGGTTCATGGTCTCGGTGTATTCTGTAGTTACTATAGGTAGGTTCGTGGTCTCGGTGTATTCTGTAGTTACTATATGTAGGTTCATGGTCTCGGTGTATTCTGTAGTTGCTATAGGTAGGTTCATGGTCTGGGTGTATTCTGTAGTTACTATAGGTAGGTTCATGGTCTCGGTGTACTCTGTAGTTACTATAGGTAGGTTCATGGTCTGGGTGTACTCTGTAGTTACTATAGGTAGGTTCATGGTCTCGGTGTATTCTGTAGTTACTATAGGTAGGTTCATGGTCTCGCCGGTTCTTGGGGGGTGGGCGCCCGGTGTATTCTGTAGTTACTATAGGTAGGTTCATGGTCTCGGTGTACTCTGTAGTTACTATTGGTAGGTTCATGGTCTTGGGGTACTCTGTAGTTACTATAGGTAGGTTCATGGTCTCGGTGTATTCTGTAGTTACTATAGGTAGGTTCATGGTCTCGGTGTACTCTGTAGTCACTATAGGTAAGTTCATGGTCTGGGTGTATTCTGTAGTTACTATAGGTAGGTTCATGGTCTGGGTGTATTCTGTAGTTACTATAGGTAAGTTCATGGTCTTGGTGTATTCTGTAGTTACTATAGGTAGGTTCATGGTTGGCTCGTAGTTCTATAGGTAGGTTCATGGTCTGGGTGTATTTTGTAGATACTATAGGTAGGTTCATGGTCTGGGTGTATTCTGTAGTTACTATAGGTAGGTTCATGGTCTGGGTGTACTCTGTAGTTACTATAGGTAGGTTCATGTCCTGGGTGTATTCTGTAGTTACTATAGGTAGGTTCATGGTCTGGGTGTATTCTGTAGTTACTATAGGTAGGTTCATGGTCTCGGTGTATTCTGTAGTTACTATTGGTAGGTTCATGGTCTCGGGGTACTCTGTAGTTACTATAGGTAGGTTCATGGTCTGGGTGTATTCTGTAGTTACTATAGGTAGGTTCATGGTCTGGGTGTATTCTGTAGTTACTATAGGTAGTTTCATGGTCTGGGTGTATTCTGTAGTTACTATAGGTAGGTTCATGGTCTGGGTGTACTCTGTAGTTACTATAGGTAGGTTCATGTCCTGGGTGTATTCTGTAGTTACTAATGTAGGTTCATGGTCTGGGTGTATTCTGTAGTTACTATAGGTAGGTTCATGGTCTCGGTGTACTCTGTAGTTACTATAGGTAGGTTCATGGTCTCGGTGTACTCTGTAGTTACTATAGGTAGGTTCATGGTCTGGGTGTATTCTGTAGTTACTATAGGTAGGTTCATGGTCTGGGTGTACTCTGTAGTTACTATAGGTAGGTTCATGGTCTGGGTGTACTCTGTAGTTACTATAGGTAGGTTCATGGTCTGGGTGTATTCTGTAGTTACTATAGGTAGGTTCATGGTCTCGGTGTATTCTGTAGTTACTATTGGTAGGTTCATGGTCTCGGGGTACTCTGTAGTTACTATAGGTAGGTTCATGGTCTGGGTGTATTCTGTAGTTACTATAGGTAGGTTCATGGTCTGGGTGTATTCTGTAGTTACTATAGGTAGGTTCATGGTCTGGGTGTACCTGTGTCTTAGGTAGGTTCATGGTCTGGGTGTACTCTGTAGTTACTATAGGTAGGTTCATGGTCTGGGTGTATTCTGTAGTTACTATAGGTAGGTTCATGGTCTCGGTGTACTCTGTAGTTACTATAGGTAGGTTCATGGTCTGGGTGTATTCTGTAGTTACTATAGGTAGGTTCATGGTCTGGGTGTATTCTGTAGTTACTATAGGTAGGTTCATGTCCTGGGTGTATTCTGTAGTTACTATAGGTAGGTTCATGGTCTCTGTGTACTCTGTAGTTACTATAGGTAGGTTCGTGGTCTCGGTGTATTCTGTAGTTACTATAGGTAGGTTCATGGTCTGGGTGTACTCTGTAGTTACTATAGGTAGGTTCATGGTCTGGGTGTATTCTGTAGTTACTATAGGTAGGTTCATGGTCTCGGTATATTCTGTAGTTACTACAGGTAGGTTCATGGTCTCTGTGTACTCTGTAGTTACTATAGGTAGGTTCATGGTCTCGGTATACTCTGTAGTTACTATTGGTAGGTTCGTGGTCTCGGTGTATTCTGTAGTTATTATAGGTAGGTTCATGGTCTCGGTGTACTCTGTAGTTACTAGAGGTAGGTTCATGGTCTGGGTGTACTCTGTAGTTACTATAGGTAGGTTCATGGTCTGGGTGTATTCTGTAGTTACTATAGGTAGGTTCATGGTCTCGATGTATTCTGTAGTTACTATAGGTAGGTTCATGGTCTCGATGTATTCTGTAGTAACTATAGGTCGGTTCATGGTCTGGGTGTACTCTGTAGTTACTATAGGTAGGTTCATGGTCTGGGTGTATTCTGTAGTTACTGTAGGTAGGTTCATGGTCTCGGTGTACTCTGTAGTTACTATAGGTAGGTTCATGGTCTCGGTGTACTCTGTAGTTACTATAGGTAGGTTCATGGTCTGGGTGTATTCTGTAGTTACTATAGGTAGGTTCATGGTCTCGGTGTATTCTGTAGTTACCATAGGTAGGTTCATGGTCTCGGTGTACTCTGTAGTTACTATAGGTAGGTTCATGGTCTCGGAGTATTCTGTAGTTACTATAGGTAGGTTCATGGTCTGGGTGTACTCTGTAGTTACTATAGGTAGGTTCATGGTCTGGGTGTATTCTGTAGTTACTATAGCTAGGTTCATGGTCTGGGTGTACTCTGTAGTTACTATAGGTAGGTTCATGGTCTGGGTGTATTCTGTAGTTACTATAGGTGGGTTCATGGTCTAGGTGTATTCTGTAGTTACTATTGGTAGGTTCATGGTCTGGGTGCATTCTGTAGTCACTATAGGTAGGTTCATGGTCTCGGTGTACTCTGTAGTTACTATTGGTAGGTTCATGGTCTAGGTGTACTCTGTAGTTACTATAGGTAGGTTCATGGTCTGGTTGTATTCTGTAGTTACTATAGGTAGGTTCATGGTCTGGGTGTATTCTGTAGTTACTATTGGTAGGTTCATGGTCTTGGTGTATTCTGTAGTTACTATTGGTAGGTTCATGGTCTCGGTGTATTCTGTAGTTACTATAGGTAGGTTCATGGTCTCGGTGTATTCTGTAGTTACTATAGGTAGGTTCATGGTCTCGGTGTACTCTGTAGTTACTATAGGTAGGTTCATGGTCTCGGTGTATTCTGTAGTTACTATAGGTAGGTTCATGGTCTCGGGGTACTCTGTAGTTACTATAGGTAGGTTCATGGTCTGGTTGTATTCTGTAGTTACTATAGGTAGGTTCATGGTCTCGGTGTACTCTGTAGTTACTATAGGTAGGTTCATGGTCTCGGTGTATTCTGTAGTTACTATAGGTAGGTTCATGGTCTCTGTGTATTCTGTAGTTACTATAGGTAGGTTCATGGTCTGGGTGTATTCTGTAGTTACTATAGGTGGGTTCATGGTCTCGGTGTACTCTGTAGTTACTATTGGTAGGTTCATGGTCTGGGTGTATTCTGTAGTTACTATAGGTAGGTTCATGGTCTCGGTGTATTCTGTAGTTACTATAGGTAGGTTCATGGTCTGGGTGTACTCTGTAGTTACTATAGGTAGGTTCATGGTCTGGGTGTATTCTGTAGTTACTATAGGTAGGTTCACGGTCTGGGTGTATTCTGTAGTTACTATAGGTGGGTTCATGGTCTCGGTGTACTCTGTAGTTACAATTGGTAGGTTCATGGTCTGGGTGTATTCTGTGGTTACTATTGGTAGGTTCATGGTCTGGGTGTATTCTGTAGTTACTATAGGTAGGTTCATGGTCTGGGTGTATTCTGTAGTTACTATAGGTAGGTTCATGGTCTCGGTGTATTCTGTATTTACTATAGGTAGGTTCATGGTCTCGGTGTATTCTGTAGTTACTATAGGTAGGTTCATTGTCTCGGTGTACTCTGTAGTTACTATTGGTAGGTTCATGGTCTGGGTGTATTCTGTAGTTACTATAGGTAGGTTCATGGTCTCGGTGTATTCTGTAGTTACTATAGGTAGGTTCATGGTCTCGGTGTATTCTGTAGTTACTATAGGTAGGTTCATGGTCTCGGTGTATTCTGTAGTTACTATAGGTAGGTTCATGGTCTGGGTGTATTCTGTAGTTACTATAGGTAGGTTCATGGTCTGGGTGTATTCTGTAGTTACTATAGGTAGGTTCATGGTCTCGGTATATTCTGTAGTTACTATAGGTAGGTTCATGGTCTCGGTGTATTCTGTAGTTACTATAGGTAGGTTCATGGTCTCGGTGTATTCTGTAGTTACTATAGGTAGGTTCATGGTCTCGGTGTATTCTGTAGTTACTATAGGTAGGTTCATGGTCTCGGTGTACTCTGTAGTTACTATTGGTAGATTCATGGTCTCGGTGTATTCTGTACAGGTTGGTCAGTACAGGGTCTATATCTAACAGTAAGCTCCGCCTACAGCAATATTATTAAAACAAACAGACATTTTCAAAAATATATTTTATTGACGTAAAACCCTCATTAACCATTTTTTTTTTTAAACCCACCTCTACTGGTTATCAACATAGTCTATCAAAGCCAAATAAAATCCATATCCCCCACCACCAATGATCCTACTTCCCTATCCCGGTTTAGTATTAGTATCGCCTGCTCTCATGTGATGGGGTTACTAGAGTAAAGCTAGGATCACAGTGTGCCAGATTCTACGCCATTTAGGTCCGTCGGGGACCCAAACGATGGAGAACCAGACCACTAAAACAGCAGTTACCCGTGGACACCAGCGGACCCCATTGACTATAATGGGGTCAGTCGTTTCCATACTGAAAGGGGCAGAGATAGAAGTCCTCCGTGCAGGACTTTTCTCTCTGCAGATTTCTGCGGCAGATGTAAACTTAGCCACAAATGAAGTCTAGTACCCCCCTTTTTTGGTTAACTGAGCACCAGAATGTGAGGACTCCTACTGAAAGGATAGTAACTCAGGATAGGCAATGAATATTAGATCTGAGGGGGTCCCCTGCAGATCTCCGGTGCTGTACAAACTGTAGTGGTGAGTGTATGCACCAGAGATCTGCAGGGGGGCCCAACACCTAAAACCCCTGCAATATTGATGGCCTATCCTGAGATAGTGGATAACTGGCATAAACGCCGGAGTTTGCCCATGGCAGAAATGTGGTGGAAAAAAAACATGAATGCATCCCCATTTTGTGGAAAAATACATGCAGTGGACACGCTGCGATTTCCAAAACCGCAGTAGTTTTGGAAATCGCGGCATGTCAATTAAACCTAAGGAAACACCGGCAGCTTCCCTATGGGTATAACTGAAGCAGAAAGTCCACAACCACCTCCTCCACACATACAGCAACACCCCAGGGACTCCCCACACACACACACACACACACACACACACACACACACGAAAAGCGACCCTCCCCAGGGACTCCCTCCAACAACACACACATGGCAACCCCCCCAGGGACCTAACCCCCTTCCCCCCCAACAGCAGCCCCTAAGCACAGATGACTGGACCCCCCTAGCACACAGGTGGCAGCCTCCCAGGGTCTGGATCAAAACAGCAAACAGGCGGAAGCCCCCCAGGAACTGGAGCCCCCCACCTCACACCCTCACAGCACATAGAGGGACAGCTCCCCAACGCATAGGCGGCAACACCCCAGGGACCACCACAAGCAAACCCTGCCCACACACAGGCAGCATTGCAGGAACCCCCCACTTACATGAAGTTGGTACCCAAGGGACCCGCTCACCACACGGCAACACCCCTCGGACCCTCCGCCACATGAACACAGAAGTATCCAAGCGAGCACCACCAGCACCTCCTCACACACACACAGGTAGCACCCCAGGGACCCCCAAACAGGCAGACAGGTGGCAGCACCCTAGGACCACCTCCAGAACCCCCTCTCACACACAAGCAGTACCCCAGAAAACACACACACAAAGTCAATATCCCAGGGATCCCATACAGACACATGCAGCAGCCCCGACCCCCACACAAGACCCTGCCTCCCATTACATGCAAGCAGCACTCCAGGGACTCCTATCCCTTCCCCCACCGCTTCTTTAGATGCCAAAAGCACAGCAAGGACAAATGCCCCCATATTTAGATGCAAATAGAAACCCCAGGAACTCCTATCCCACCCTAAACATCAATCCAATCCCCCCAGTCCTGGGGTCCTCTCTTTTCAGCTTCTCAACATACAGTGCTATGTAAATACATCACTCCCTCCCCCCCGGCCTCCTCCACCAGGCCTCCTCCACCGCGCAGTCCTACAAACCAGCCCTCACTGCTTTCTGTTCTCCATCTACACGTGTTCCACCCCCCCGCCCCCCTCTATAGAGCACAGCGCTGTGATAGAAGAGACCCCGCCCTCTTCGGAGAGGTTCCGCCTCTTCCTGTGACATCAACCTACCAGAAGCCACTCCATTGTACACACGACCCTGTTAGTAAACTTTAGCGACGCTCTGTTCTTCAGTGGGCTCTATGGTGCGCGCTGGGTAAGACCTGTGAGCTGTGTGTAGACGATCTGTCCCGCCGTCTCGATAGTCGCTGCTAACATCCGCGAGGCGGAAGTGCACTGTGTCCATGGAGATGATGAAGAAGGCGAAGAAGTCGAAGATGTCCGAGATGTCCGAGAAGCCGACGAGGCTGACTAGGTCGGCCGCGGGGCGCAGTGGAGAGACGTCCAGCAGTGTTTCTGTGACTACCAACCTGTTGTCTCTGCCGGACAGTATCCTCCTGGAGGTGCTGACATTCCTGTCCGTGCGGGATTTGGTGCGGAGCAGCAGGTGAGATGTTCGGGCGGGGATGTGGGTGAGGAGAGCCGGGGCTTACCAGGGGTTTCTATTGTTGTGTCCTTCCTGAGCATGTGCAGTGGGACTGCAAGTCACAGGGGGGGGGTGGGAAGGGCATGTTGGGACTTGTAGTTTGTAAAAGCCGCATTGTCTGTACACACAGCGCCCAGCAATGTATTCAGAGGGCATGGCCGTCTAAAATCTGCACAGCCCTGGTGTCCAGTGGCCGGGCCGTCTGCAGGTCTGTGTGGGCCCTTGGGTGACAGCCCCAGTGGGCCCCTTTTGGAGAAACTCATGCACCCTGCAGCTAAGAAGAACAACCAAAATTGGGTGTTTTTTGCTGAGGGAGACCTACTGGAGTGTAATACAGTCCATTCCATACAAGTAGATAGAGCCTGTTCAGACATGGGAAAGTAAAGAGGAATGTGAGGCGGACATCTGCCCCGGATTATTCTTTATTTTCTGCCCCCGGCTGCAGAATCTGCGGCAAGATCCAGCAGGAGACTTTTTTTTTTTCCCCCTAAAGTTTCCAGCTCCAATTAGTTTCAATAGGAGGCAGAATGAGGGAGGAATCTGCTGCTGATTTAGGGGTGAAATCCACTGCAAAATCAGTGCCAGATTCCACTGTGTGAACAGGGCCTGATACTGTTAATAGCACCACTCCACAGTGGCCCCCCACTCAGTATTATATGCTCCACAGTGGCCCCCCACTCAGTATTATATGCTCCACACTGGCCCCCCCACTCAGTATTTTATGCTCCACACTGACCCCCCCCCACTCAGTATTATATGCTCCACACTGGCCCCCCCACCAGTTTTTTCCCACACGGCCCCCCCCACTCAGTATTATATGCTCCACACTGGCCCCCCCCACACAGTGTTATATGCCCCACACTGGCCCCACCCCCACACAGTGTTATATGCCCCACCCCCACACAGTATTATATGCCCCACACTGGCCCCACCCCCACACAGTATTATATGCCCCACACTGGCCCCACCCCCACACAGTATTATATGCCCCACACTGGCCCCACCCCCACACAGTATTATATGCCCCACACTGGCCCCACCCCCCACACAGTATTATATGCCCCACACTGGCCCCACCCCCACACAGTATTATATGCCCCACCCTGGCCCCACCCCCACACAGTATTATATGCCCCACACTGGCCCCCACACAAGTGATATATGCCCCACACGGCCCCCCCCCACACACAGTGTTATATGCCCCACACTGGCCCCCCCACACACAGTGTTATATGCCCCACACTGGCCCCCCCACACACACAGTGTTATATGCCCCACACTAGCCTCACCCCACACAGTATTATATGCCCCACACTGGCATGCCCCACACGGAATGCCCCCCTCCTCCCACACAGTATTATATGCCCCACACTGGCCCTCCCACACAGTATTATATGCCCCACACTGGCAGCCCCACCGCCCCCCCCCCCCGGCCCCCCCCCACACACAGTATTATATGCCCCACACTGGCCCCCCACTGGCCCCCCCCCACACACACAGTATTATATGCCCCACACAGTATTATATGCCCCACACTGCCCCCCACACACAGTATTATATGCCTCACACTGCCCCCCATGCTGACAGTATCTGTGCTTTTGGTACCTTTCATGGGGCTGCGATCTCTGCTCCTACAGGCTTATATGGTTACACCAGCACGTTCCACATGATGCAGTATAGAAGGTTGTCGCTCTCTAGTGATGTCATAGAGAAGGAAGGTCTTGGCAGGGCGCTACCTAGATATTACGCTGTATGGAGGGAACCCCCTGGCGCCGCTCATAGCTTTGCTAAGGTTGCATTCAGGGGCAGTAAAGCAATAACTAGCAGCATGGCAGAGGATGGTCACTTACCGGGTTCCAACACTAATCCATTAAATTGGCCACAAGGTAATTCCTACTGGCAGTGACATTTGTTGTTCTTTTTTTCCCTCAAGGGTCTGCAAAAGGTGGAAGAGGCTGGTTCTGGACAAGTCCTTATGGAAAAATGTTGATTTGACGCCATTCAAGGTCAGATACTCATTTACTGTCACTCTTACGTTGTTCACTTTCATGGGCATCTGTAAACTGGTTCCAAACAGGACCATCAAAGCTGAAAGGGGTTAACTTAAAAAGCGCTGACTGATACAGTGCGTCCAGCTAAATCTGGTTTCGCGTCTTAGTCACATGGCCATCTGTAAGTGACCCTGCTGAACCTGAGGCTATGTACAATGTTGTCATTTGATTGTATCACATGACCTGTAGCCTTACTTGTTACTGTCGTGCACTGCCCCCTGTTATAGTCATACAGTGTTAGTATTACACGGCGGTGTAACATGTGGTAAGTGACTGATCGCTGGGGGCCCAAGCCCTTCATTCATGCAGCAGTGCACATGTGTGAACACTGCTTTATTCACACTCCTTCTTAGTGCACAGTACTCATTTTCTAATAATCGTGGGTTCTCCAGCGATCACCGATCCTTTATAGATGGGGTTTAAAGAGGGCCTTTCACGTCCTCCGACATCGGCGGTATTATGTAGCGCTAGAAAGCTGACCGTTTCACTGAATTTAGCGCACTGTCAGCTTTGGCGATATCCCTGCACTGTCACAAGGGCTGGCATTACAAGGTGGTGAGGGAACGCCCCCTGACAGTCCTCTCCCATCTACATTGTACTGTCAGGGTAGTGTTTGTGCAAATAACAAAAGTAGAAACACCAAGCAGTATATAGAATAGTATTTTCTATAGACACAATAGACCAATAGAAAGAATTGGCTCCTCACCTTACATGGTAGTATGACCAAAAGGGATATAAGGGACCATAGAAAGGGAGACACTGATAACCGCAGCTGTCACACTGTGACACCATAAAGGTGTGAAATAGAGCATATGTCGAGGACCGGAATCCAGGGACTGCGCGGGATCAGTATAGTTAAAAAATTCTTTTTTATTGCAGGCAATGAAAAAACACTACGCGTTTCGGGGTCATCAAAACCCCTTTTTCAAGTGTATACAGCAGGTAGATATAATAAAATCATCAGCAAGCGATCTGCTTGCTGCTGTATACACTTGAAAAAGGGGTTTTGATGACCCGGAAACGCGTAGTGTTTTTTCATTGCCTGCAATAAAAAGAATTTTTCAACTATACTGATCCCACGCAGTCCCTGGATTCCCGGTCCTCGACATAGGGTAGTGTTTGTGACAGCCCAGTGATGATGCCGAGCCGTAAGGCCATCCCTTCAGACAGTGCAGGGTTATCAGTGCCGAAACTAGCGCGCTGTCAGCTTTCCATCGCTACTTAATACCGCCGATCTCCAAGGACATGAAAGATCTTTCCTCTCCTCTCCCTGGTTCTCTGTTTCCTGCGGTGGCAGCGCTAGTCTTCTGTACCCAGGTCCCAAAGCTGTTTGTACCTGGTGACCGTCAGTTTGTGAAGAGGTCACTGCTGATTGGCTGCAGCGGTCACCAGGCACATACTGGACATCACTGCTGTATGTGCATGTCACCGGGCTGTTGTTTCCAGTGCCATGTGAGGCAGGTGACGCCGTTACTCGTGTGTTTAGTCTGTGACTGGTAACGGTTCTGCGCAGCTGTCAGCAGGTCACAGGAAACTTGTGGTATCTGGAGAAGCGGTAGAGCTTGCAGGTGGTAACTGACACGTGAAGACACAGGGATCCGTTCCACCATGACCATGTGCGTATGTAGTGCAGATGCTGATAGTGTCTGTGTGCGGGCACGTGTCTGAAAAGATGTTAAAGGGGTTGTCCCCACCTATGATGAAAACACAAGCATGCTCGGCCTCACACGCATAGCCTTTGGTTGGGTTAGCGGCACCGTTAGGGGGTGTTCACATGGAGGAAATTGACACTGAATTTGTCAAGCAGAAAATTTCTGCTTCGCGAATTTGAAGCAAATATTTTCTGATCAACAAAATCCGAGGCGGGTCTTGACACTGAATTTGCAGAAGAGTGCCACTGTATTTTACCTATGTGCCTTTTTTGGGCAGGGCCAAGTTGCGCAAGCGGATTTTGACAAATTCAGCACCGATAGAAAAGGTGTATTTTTCCGCCTCCCATTTGTTTCAATGGGCGCTCTAAGGCGGCACCTTTCTGTAGAACGAGCAGGACACTTATTTTTTTTCAGCTACTGCCTCCCATTGAATTGAAGGGCAGGCAGATTTCATGCAAATTTTGTGGCATATTCTGCATCAAATTCCTATTTGTGAACAGCCCCTTAAAGGGTTTTTCCGGAACTTATTAACTCATGACTAGTCCTTGGGATAGGTCATCAATATATGTGATCGGCGGGGGTCTGACACACGTAACCCGCACTGATCAACTGTTGGAAGAGGCTCCAGAGCTCGCAAGTGCTGTGGTCTCTTCCCCGTATCCATGATGTCATGTTTATAGGTCACATGGTACAGCGGCGCCTCTGTTCCATTCAAGTGAATGGAGCTGTACTGAAATGCCAGGCTTAACATCTCTGATATGTACGGGCGCTGTGCTTGGTATTCAGCACTCCCCTGAATGGTGGGGGGGTTCAGGGTGTCAGACCACCAATGATGTAGGGGAGGCCTATCCTCACATGCATGTGTATAGGGGTCGGGATGGAATAGCTGTCAGCCAGATGAACATTTGGGCATTACCTGTTGACTGTGCACAGACACCATTAAAGGGGTATTCTAGGACTTCTGTATTGATGACCTACTCTAAAGATAAGTCCTCAATATATAAGTCTTGGAACACCCCTTTAAGACTGTATGTAATACAATGCTTCTATTCAAAGTGTTTAACTCTTTGTTTGTCCAACAGCTGACTTCTACGCAATTTTGGCAAGTGATGAGGCACTGGTTTAGCGCCAACCTGCATACCCTAAGACTAACGGGCATCTTACACACGGTGAGGAGGCTAGAGTTCCTTACTCCAGCTATCCTTCAGGTGCTGGGGAAGCGTTACTCCGTTCTTAATCATCTCCACCTCCATAAAACAAACCTCCACTCCCTGAGCTTCGACTGTTTTCCACTCAGCTTGAAGACACTCGAGCTGACAGAATGCGAGCTCCCACTATCCTGGTTAAAATCTTCCAAAGGCCAAACAAAAGGCGTAAAGCTGGAGGAACTAATTCTGAAGAGGGTGCCCTCTTTCACCAACCGCCACTTGCAGATCATTTGCAGTGTGTCCAATCTAAAGACCCTCAGCCTGTCTGGCTGCTACAGAATCAACGACGTTGGGATGCAAAGAGCCATTCCTTACCTCAGAGGGTTGCAACACTTAAAGCTGAAGCTTTGCCGCATTACCGACATCACTATGCACCTAATCGGCTGCCATATGAAGACTCTCCGGACCTTGTCTGTTATAGATTTCCAATATTTGTCAGATGAAGGACTGGCCTGTCTATCTGGAATTAAGACGCTGGAGAAGTTGTCTTTGCATGGCTGCTACTTTTTCTCTACTGACTCTATCATTGACGTGTGTGCCCGCCTCCCCGTCCTAAATCATCTCTGCCTCGATGGGATCTTCTTTAAGACCCAAGAAATTAATAGCATAAGGAAAAGTCTCCCCCATTGTACTGTCACTAATTCCTGTACAATGTAAAGTTTGCCGTGTGTGATCCACACAGAAATATATTGTGAGCTGCAGCCTAAGGTCTCAATCTAAGCCTATATGTGCACATTTGTTTTTTAGTTTTTTTTGCTTTTCTGCTTTTAAGAAGCAGCGTTCTTTATTACCAAACACTGGATGAAGGATATGTTCAAGGAGACCTTTCACCAACCCCGACTCTTTACATCCTTCAATAGGCGTCACTTCACTGATTCTGGCACAGTTGGAATTTTTTCTCTAGCCCCCACCGTTCCTTAGTAATCAGTGCTGTTCGTTTCGGCACAGTTAGGCTCTCTGCTGTCAGAGGGCGGTTCCTGTCTTGCAGATACGATGGCACGGAAAGGGTGGGGGCTAGAGAAAAAATTCCAATGCCGCCTATTGAAGGATGCTATGAATTGGGGGTGGTGAAAGGTCTTCTTTAAAGGGGGTGTCCAGCAGGTAAAAATTTATACTATTGAGCCATAGGTGTGTGCCAGTGTATGATACCTCTAAGTGCCGTATACGGGTATCCGATGGAGCATGCCAAGAAAAAAGTTCTCCATGTTTCCATATGAAATCAGCCATACAGAGGTAGTGTAGGGCCCCATAAACGTCTTTGGAGGTTGTATAAAGCCATAATACATTAGTGTGCATGAGGCCTTAAGATATTAGATTGTGTACATGACAAGTGATAAGCTGGCACCTCGTCCATCTGTAGATCATACCTTTGAAGGGTCTGCGTTTATTCTGCTTGTATGTCTGTATTGGAATATAATATTACCATCGTGGATGTGATTGGGGAAACCAAAACTAATGACCTTTTTGTCTTTTTTAAAGGGGTTATCTAAGACCCAAACGTCTTTGGTGGTTAAAAAAAATAATAAAATAACATAAAACATGTAATTCTGGACAGTTGTGAATTTATTAAGACTGGCATTTCCTATTCCAGTCTTTAATTAATATTATCTTAATTTAATTAATATTAATATAATAAATATTGCAGTCTGACTGGGACACCTGAGGCTCCGGCCTCTTAATAAACCTGGCGTATAGCAGAATGCTAATCCATGGCATTCAGGAACTGGCGTAGACTTCCTGTATAATGCCAGTAATCTGGCGAGCGTTATAATAAATATGTTGCGCCGAGGCATTCGCTGCTTAAAGTGGTAGGCAATGAACGGAGGATGTGGCTCATCTTTGGGGCACAAAAAAGGCCGTGTGCCAAATAAGCGCCACGTTAACACTAGACATGGGCAGACCTCTCGGGATTTGTTTGGTTTCAGGTTGGGGTGACTCGGGTCCCTGATAGGTGTAGGCCTAGGGGAGGTGTAAAATAATAATAAAAAAAAATAATAATAAACTCCTTCCGAACCTCTTTTGAGCCTCCGCCGCGGCGTCTGGCATGCTCTCTCGACCTCCTTGGTGACATCATGTGCCCAGGGTCACCACTGAGGCCTGTGATTGGGTCTCATCAGTCACATAGGCATGCAGAGCGTCATGACGCCGTTGAGGAGTGAAGTGCAATGCAGCATGGGATATTTAGACAGGAAGTCACTGTAAATGGCCTCTGCGATCACTTGATCCTATCACAGGCGGGAGCAATGGGACTGTTTTGGTAAAGACAATGGTGCAGATTTATTATAGGCTCTGAGTGGCTGACAGGCACAGGGAATGGGAGATTTGTGAAGAGACTCCAGTCCCTGAACCAGAATGGAAACCTAGGCCAGTAAGGACCTGGTGTAGAGTACTATGATAACTCATGAATTGTAAAGAATCTGCTGTGCCGAAGTGTCCCCGGGCCAAATCCGCACTATTTGGCAAGCGAGACGCAGATCGGGGCATGTTTGGTGCAAGAAAGGGCCTCACACCGAATGTGCACCACTATCTTATCCCCTGAGGGATTGATATATTTCCCCCCGATATTGTAGACAGTTGTTCAATGTCCCATGTATGTTTGATGACCAAGAAAATAATAAATAAAATAAAACATTTGGGCCTTGGGTAATCCCTTTAATGAGTCTTGAACATGGAATAAGACTTTGGCTGTCACAAAGACCAATTTCTGTAAACATATTCCCAACCTGCTCAGTGGTAAAGAAGTTTAGGATAAAACTGTGACATAAGGGCATCCTCCTTTAATGTAGACCCACGGAAGGAGGCTTGAGCCGGGATTTACTGTACCTTAAAGGGGTTGTCCTGTCATGGATCCTTATTCCCTATCCACAGGACAGGGGATAAGTGTCCAATCGATGGGGGCCTGATCACCGGGACCCCAGTGATCAAGACGACAGGGGACCAAAAATCCCCCTAAGGCCTGCTTTTGATTTTAGCACCAGTGAGCTCCAGTCATTACTATGGGGCTGCGGCCATTGCTGGAGATTACAGTCCTGGCAGCCCCATAGCAGTGAATGTAGCATTGGTCATACAAGCACACTTGTGCTCCATTCACAAGGAGGCCTTAGGGGATTTTCGGTCGCCCCCTCCCCCCCGTCCTCCTGATCAGTGGGGGACCTGGTGATCGGGACCACAGCTGTTGGACAGTTATCCCCTGTCCTGTGGTTAGGGGAAAAGTGTCTATAACAGAACATCCTCTTTAGATGGAAGGGATGTTAAAGGAGTTGTGCACGACTTTGAAAACCTGGCTTCATTCTTTTTCTAAGGAAGTGACATCATGTCCATTGGTCACATGGTAACGCTACAGCTCAGTCCCCTTCATTTTAGTTGGACAGAGATGTGGCATTGCCATGTGACAAATGGACATGTCACTTACTGAGAAGAAGAAGTCCTGCACAACCCCTTTAAATGGGGGATTCTACCTAAAGTTATCTTCAGACGTAATAGACATGACAAACTTTGACACCTCGTGGGGTGGAATTAAAAAAAAAAAAAAAAAAAAACGTGCTCCCCCATTTTTCTAAAGTAATGGGTAGTACTGTTCCTTGGCTTGTCCAGCCTACATACAGGTCACCTGGTTGAGTCATGTGACCATCACCGATTCACACATGCTCTGTGCAGGTCTACAAGAGTCTTGAAGTGAGTCTATTGGACCTGCATAAAGAAACTGACTTCCTGTCTGGCCAGGGATCCTGAATGGAGGCTAAACAAGTGCTGAGCGAGCAAAGTAACAGCAACGGGCGGTTTATAAACTGTAGCCGTAATAAGCAAAATTATGTCTCTTGGGGTTTGTGGGCCTGGAGTACTCCTTTAAGACTCTTTTATATGGGGAGACGATCATTACCCTGTCTGAACAAATGAGCCTTGTTTCTTGTTGATGGCTTTTATGGGGACGAATGATCGTGTCTGAACATACTCCTAATGGTTGATATATTTACGTAACTATACAAGTGTCAGCCAACTTCCTCATCAGTCCGTGTAAAAGACCCTTAGACCCCATGCACATGACCGGGTGTACACCCGAGTTGGGGCTGATTTTGCAGCAGAATTTAGTCAGATGACTGAGTGCAGTCCGTTATGCACTTGCCCCTATGGGGGGCTTCCGATCAATTGTGTTCCAATGAAACGGAGCAGGAGACTGGGACTTGTAGTGATCTATGCTGCTAGGCATCTCTGTCTCCTCGTGGCTCTACTGGCCTGCACTCTATAGGGTACGGGACAGTGAAGCCGTGGCAGATAGGGGACTGCTAGCCATTATAGATCACAAGGAGGCCTAGATTATGGACCACATGCAGACCATAAAGTGAGGACTGTGTGCATAGAGTCTTAGGCACTCAATTTCCCTAACAAAGGGGCCACGCCACAGTTTTGTCAGGACTGCAGCTCTACAGCGCCATGTTTGGGAAATTGATGGTGTATCTTGTTCACAAAGGCCCAGGAACATGATATGTTAGATGATTATTTTATGTAAAAATTCCCTCAAAAATTTGTATGAAATGTCTTATGTAATAAGTTTACAATTGTATACTTTCTGTAACTGTTTCTAGTGGTTTTCAAAGAATTTTGATTGTTTACTTCCAATGGATGGAAATATGTCTTGGACCTGTAATGTAGACACAGACTGCGCATTTGTCACAAGTGTCTGTCACATGACCTGGGGCCACTTTCACGCAACCAAGTTTTGGCCATGAAACTCTGTCCGACTCGGACTCCTAGCATTATAGTTATCTACGATGCTCCCCACTATATACGGTCCCATAGTCATTCTAGTACAGGGCCATATTTGGCAGGAACATCTAGTATCGTATTATAACTATCCTAGTAGGAGTCCGTCTCCCTGGCATAGTGCTCAGGCTGATAAATCCGGCACATGTGGACAGAGTTTCATGGTTTAGACTCGGTCGTGTTTTATTCCCATGAGTTAAAGGGGTTTCTCACTAAAGACTTCTATCCCATATCCACAGGGACCCCCAACAATCAGGAAAATTGGGGTCCGCAATGTGTGATATCCCAAGGAAATGAATGGGGGGTGGCTGTGCATGTGTACCACCGCTCCTTTTATATGGGGCACTTGCAGGCTCTCGATCTCATGATCACTAGGAGACCCAGCAATTGGGCTCCCAGCGATGAGACTCTTCACCCACATCCATGTTCTTACTGAGGGCCCCTTTACTGTACTAGTTTACAGTAGTCGTTCACTTGAATGAAGCTGCGTTACGGTTCTCCAACCAGGAGCAGCTTCTACCCCTTCATTCTTGAGGCCGTAGGGGTCCCGAGAGGTCATACACCGACCTAGTAGTAATGATAATAAATCACGTGATACCCCTTTTAAGGTTTAGTAAACCATTCCTCTATATAACAGGAGATTTTCATAGGGAAAAAATGAAATTTCAGTATGTTCTTCATGAGGCTTTTTGATATCATTTTTTTTTTTTCTTCTAAGTCATTTTGTTTGCACTTTGTGTTTTCGAGCGATCATACCAGGATTTTAACCTTTTCTTTTACATATAAATATTATCAGAATTTATTATATAGAGAAATATATATTTAAGGCGACCGTCGGTCCCGACGTCATCATATTACAACTGCTAAATAGGCTTAATTATTATGCACTTTCTTCAAAAAAAAATAAAGAAATAAAAAATTTGTTCCACGGTCTAAACCACATGGGGGCAGCCATTTTGTGCCTCGTAGTTCACAGTAGACACTTATGGCCATGGTACAGATCACAAAATGGCCGCCCTGGGGTTTACGTGCTTAGATGAAGGATTCTGCACATTTGTTTTACTTTGTGGGTCTGTAGATATGTTTTACTTCATTTGTATTGTTAACATAAAAAGTGACGTACCGAAAAAAAAAAAAAGGCTGTGTTCATTTTGCTTTAATAAATGTATGTTTTATATAATTTGGGATATTCTGAGTTTTTTTTTTTTTTTTTGTTTTTTGTTTTGTGTTTGTATGGAATTTGTGCAAATATTAAAAAAAACGCATTTAGATTAAACTGATATTTATTTTTTTTATTTTTTCCATTTAAACACCGTAGATGGGAACCATATTTAACCCCATCCCAGCCCACGGAGAAGGCTAGGGCTACATGGCTACACTTCCCGTCACTAAGCCTGAATGCTAGAGCATGGATCTGATAGCTCTGTGCCCCACCATTTTATTCAGTTTTATCTTTGTCCTAAAGACTGATAGAGTTGAAATTGCAACCAAAACCTGATATGCAGGACTGTCCCCCTTAATCTGGGTCAACTGAGGGGGTCCTCACTACCATAGAGCAGATGCACCATTTGCCCTATGGTTAAAGAGGCCCTGTTGTCACGGGTTCATGTGTCGGGCCTTAAAGAGAGTCTATCATTCGATATATCCATTGTTAACTAAGCACATGTTGGAATAGCCTTTAGAAGGATATTCTAATTCTACCTTTCTTCTCTTCCTCCCAGCTGTTTTTGAATTAAATTGTTTTTTGTGATATGCTATTTAAGCTCAGGGGGCTTTACCCTGCATGCTGCCTCCCCGCAGTTTCCCTCAAGCCCCCTTATTTACAAATGAATGTTCCACCTTGTCCAGGTGCGGATTGGCCCACTGGGGGAGCAGTGAATCCCCCCGGTGATAGCGATCAGGGAAAGTCTATTCCTGCTATACATATTGTTCATGGAAAGGGGCCTGGCATTATTATGAGGAAAATTCTAAATCCTTATCAAATCATGACATCACCGATCGTCTGAAACAAATTAAGATTCGTTTTATTTGTTAACAAATAGGAAACACACACACACACACATATAGCATACAAGCTATAGTGTGTCTGCCCACAGACTTCCAATAGACACCGATTTTTATACCTTACTGGTCACATGATTTTATGGATTAGCTTTTTCACAATATACTGAAAAATATGCTGACGTCATATAACCTATATCAAACAGGAGACAGACAGAACTTCAGAGATGAATAGAGTAACTTATTATTATCTGCCTTATCTGTTATAAACATTAACTATGTGGACAGTACATAAATTACAAGACTAAGTCTATAGACATGAAGGGAGTCTTCCATCCCGTCAGACTGATTAATTATTGTCTCATTCTAATGCTTAAGTAGTATAATGTTGTACCGTATTAGCCATTGAAAGTAGTGGAAGAGTGAAGAAATCTCTACTAACTTCTTTACTTAGATTGCATTTTGTTTTGTTTTTTTTAAGGACTCTAAAATCCTTTGAAGATCATGTGTATAGAGTATAAATAATCTGTGAATTTTCAGTTCTTGTATAACACCATGTCTGAAGAAGAGAGCCAGTACTCTTGAAAGCTTACTTATAAATATACTCAGTTAGCCTCTAAAAGGTATCACCTGATTTCTTCACTCTTCCTCTAATCCTTAAGAACAGTCACTACAAATACTTATATGATATAATGTAAAACAAGACATTCCCAACAATGGCGTTGGCCCCTTTCCAATAATGCCATTATTATACAATGGGGTCACCTTAGACCCCTGAGTATAATAATCTAACACAAATTTTGTTCCCAGCTTTTAAATGTTATATTCCAATTGCTTATGTCTAAAACAAATTAAAAATTGCTTACATTCATCATAAACTTCGCTTTTGTGACCACGGCAATGAAAATTATGCATTTTTACTATAGAAACAGACGATTTTGCATCTTCTCATTTATACAGTCAGACTAAGAACACTATATGCATTGCAAATTTACACAGATTACCAAAAACTGTTCAGAAGTGTGCGGTTTTCCGAGATTTACGACTAGACTGCAAATCAGAAAAAACTTGGTGACGCTTCCTCTGATCTGTGACTTGGACGCTTTCATCTAATAAGTTCCATTGCTTGAGCCTTGATGTCAGAAGCTCAGCGTTGGACTTGGTGAGACCAAGGTCTCTGATCAGATCGTTGAGGTCTTTTTGGTTAGGGTAGTATGGCTTCCGCTCCTCATCTGCATATGAAGAGAAATCGTGATCTTCAACGTCTTCCTCGATGTCTGACCTGCTGCTTGCTTTTGAAGGTGGTGTAGCTCTGTCTGGAGGTGTTGGTACAGGAAGTTCAGGGCAGTGTGATACTGGGGCAATAGATGACGGAATGTCAGGATACGTTACAGGCGGTGCATTTTTGCCAGTGCGACGTTTGGAAGGGTCCACCATGCAGAAGTAGCAATTTGTTGAGTGATCAGTCGGTTCACACCAAATTCTTGGGATAGCAAAATGCATGGCTCTCTTCTCTCCCCTGTACCAACCTATAAGCAAACAAAATAATATTTGGATTAAGAATTTGATTTAGGCCTATTTCACACTAATGACTAGTGATATTTACAATATTAACACAGTTAATCTGCTATTTAAGAGAGTAGCATTTATCCACTTACCTTCAAGAGTTTTCTTGCAGTGCTCACATGTGAAATGAGGAGCCCATGGTTTGTCTTGGTCACCAACAGGCATGCCGAAGTATGCTTTGTAGGCCTCACACATCTTAGCAGATGCTTCCACAGAGTACTTTTTCGCTTTTGTCTTTATAAACTGGCCACATACGTAGCAAAATGCGTCTCCTGGATGTATGCAACCTCTTGATGCCATCTAAATTGACGAAGTTGCTGTGAACTGTAAGGAAAAAGGATGTCTCTCCAAACTTGATAAAAATGGTCTTTATTCCATACAGTATTAAAGTTCAAGAGTGTACTGAGGATTCAGCAGAGCAAGATTGATCACCCGTAACCAGAGTAACACACAATATATACATTTACATTCCTAAGCTCCTCCTGTAATGGGTGTGGGGTGAAGTGTGAATACTGTCATCAGAATCTGAATAGATATTGAATTCACAACTGTCTGTCTAGGTCAATTCCCCTTTGTCTGTGATGGCCATTGCCCACTTACTATGCAGTCCCAATCAATTAGATCCTGTCTCTCCGTCTCTCAGGAAGGGCTATAGTGGCCCTATATAACTGTAGTTATACAGCTACCTACAATTCTGTACAGTCAGGGCCGGTTTTAAACAAAGTGGGACCCTGGGCAAAAATTAAAAGCGGGGCCCCAAATGCTGATATGCAAACAACACCATCGTCTTCCAGTGACAACCCCTATAATAACGCCTCCTTTCTGCCAACAAAAAAGTAATAACAAGCCCTATTTTACCACACACAATTCAAATGAGCACCTTTGTACCACCTATTAGATTTTTGCACCCAGTCATCAGTTATTCTAGCGCCTCCTTATAAATAATAGTCCCTGCTTATAAATAATATTACACCTTTATTAATAATAGCTCCCTTATAAATGATAAATAGTGCCCTGTATCAGTAATATCCCCCCTTATTAGTAACAGTCACCCCGTAAAAATAATACTGCTCCCTTAAAAATAATAGCCCCTTCATAAATAATAGTTACCCTTATAAATAATAGTCCCCATTATCACTAATAGCCCCCTTTAAGCCCACTTAACAATTATACCCCCCTTATAAATAGTTCCCCTCTTATAAATAATAGCCCCCTCATACTTAAGTTTCCCAATTATATATAGTAACCCACCCTTATATATAATAGTTCTCCGTTATACAGTGTCGGACTGAAGGGCCTTAGGCCCACCAAAGGAACTTGTTCTGGGGCCCCACCCACCAGCTTCCTGCTAATAGCCTACACCACGGCTCCTTCACTGAAGTCTTACATATGTGCTGACTATCTGGTGTTACTGAGTATGTTACCAGTATAGTCAGCCCCTATAGTACTGTGCAGGCCCCAATAACTCCATGGCCAGTTCATGCACAGTACTGTATGGGGAATGACATGGCCATGGAGCACTACACGTATGTGCAAGATTATAGTGAGGGAGCTGTGATGCAAACATAGCACACAGGGCTGCCAGCAGGAATTGTGAGCCCCCCCCCCCCCACACAGTATAATGCTCTACATGATATATAATGCTCCACAGTATAAAATGCTCTCCTGAGCCCTCCAGTTTCCCCACATGGTATATAATGCACCACAGTGAACCCACACAGTATAAAATGCTCCCCTGAGCCCCCCATTGTGGTCCCACATGGTTTGTAAGGCTCCACACAGTATAATACTCCACAGTGGCCCACACAGTATACTGCCCCTTAGTGGCCCCAGACAGTACAATATGCTCCCCAGCAGCCCCACACAATATAATATGCTCCATACAGTATAATATGCACCCCACAATGCCCCTCCAGTATAATGCTCCACAGTGGCCCCCCACAGTATAATATGTTCCCCACAGTCCCCCCCAGTATAATGCTCTACAATGGCCCCACAGAGTATAATATGCTCCCGAAAAGCCCCACACAATATAATACACTCCACAGTGGCCCCACACAGTATAACAGGTTCCCCACACTGTCCATTCCCCCAGTATAAAGCTCCACAGTGGCCCATAGTATAATATGCTCCCCAGAGGGCCCCCGCTAGTATAATGCTCCACAGTGCCCCCTCCAGTATTTTGCTCCACAGTGGCCCCACGCAATATATTATGCTCCCCAGAGCGTCCCCCCAGTATAATGTTCCACAGTAGGCCCCACGCAGTATAATATACTCCCCAGAGGGCCCCCTGGTATAACGCTCATTAGTCCCCCCCAAATAATGCCCCACAGTGGCGCCACGCAATATAATATGCTCTGCTGATGCCCCCCCCCAGAATAATGCTCCACAGTGACCCCACTCAGTATAACATGCTCCAGAATGGCCTCCACACAGTATAATATACTGCCCAGAGAGGTTTCCCCAGTATAATACAGTGGCCCAAAACAGTATAATATACTCTCCAGAGCCCCCCCCAGTATAATGCTCCACAGTGGCCCAAAACAGTATAACATGCTCTCCAGAGCCCCCCCAGTATAATGCTCCACAGTGGCCCAAAACAGTATAACATGCTCTCCAGAGCCCCCCCCCAGTATAATGCTCCACGGTGGCCCCGTACAGTATAATATACTGGGGGGCCCCTCTGGAGAGCATATTATACTGTGTGGGGCCACAGTGGAGCATTATACTGGGGGGGGCTCTGGAGAGCATATTATACTGTGTGGGGCCACTGTGGAGCATTATACTGGGGAGTGGGCCCTCTGGAGAACATGTTATATTCTGCGGGGCCTCTATGGAGTATTATAAAGTGGGGGGGCTCTGGAGAGCATGTTATATTCTGTGGGGCCACTTTGGAGCATTATACTGGGGGGCCCCTCTGGAGAGCATAATGCTCCAAAGTGGCCCCACAGAATATAACATTATCTCCAGAGGCCCCCCCCCCCCCCCACACATTATAATTTTCCACAGAGGCCCCACAGAATATAACATGCTATCCAGAGGGGCCCCTTCACCAGTATAATGCTCCACATCGGCCCCACACAGTATAATATGCTATCCAGAGGGGGCCCCCCAGTATAATATGCTATCCAGAGGGGGCCCCCAGTATAATGCTCCACAGGGGCCCTACAGTGCTATTATTATATTATATTCTGGGGTCTCTTCAGACCCCAGAGTATAATAATTGAAGGCCCGGGGTAAGTAAGGTAAAATAACAAACAGTTATACTCACCTTGTCTTACCTCTCCTGGACATCCTCGCGCTGCTCCGCTATGCCCGCCGGCGACCGCTTCTTCTTCTCTGCGGCTGACGTCACGCGTTGTGGACGTCACCTCTGAGGCCTGTGATTGGGCCTCAGCGATTACGTGAGGCACGCTCCACATGACCGCTGAGGCCAGGCCTCAGCGCCTCAGCAGTGATGTCCGGAATGCCAGAAGATGACGTCGGACGCCAAGGACAGGTGAGTAAAAATGTTTGTTATTTTTACTCACTTTCCGTTAGTGCTTTGGCCAGGCCTGACTCCGGGATCCGGAGTCATCAGGTTCCGGATCCCATGGGCCCCTTTGGGGACGGGGCCCTGGGCAATTGCCCAGTTTGCCCCCCCTAACGCCAGCCCTGTGTACAGTCCCAGAAAGTTCTAGATAATGCTGGGCAGTTCTAGAAACTTCTTGATAGTTCTCACAATTCCAGAAGCTTCTTAAGTATCTTGAAATATTACGAATATCCTTAAAAATAGATCAATTTCAAAATATCATTGTGCTGACCACAAAAGCAAAGTTTACAGGGAATAATAACTTTTTTCTATTCATTTAAGGTACAAACAATCAGGAAAACACACTTAACAACTGGGAACAAATATTTTTTTGAAAATTGTTACATGATGTAATCGGAGGCTCAGGGGAGGTGATTAAATATAACAAATACTTATACTCACCTCTCATGGGACTCCGGCGGCTCCCAGCATCATCTTCGGGGCTCTTCCAGCCTGTGAATGAGGCCACACGCCCCAGACATCACTGCTGGGGCCTGTGATTGGGCGGCGCAGCAGCGTAATGACGTCAGCACGCCCCACGTGACCGCTGAGGCCCAATCACAGGTCCCAGCAGTGACGGCAGAGGGGCCTGACCTCAGTCGCATGCAGTAGAAGACTGAAGAGAATTCAGAAGGATGGAGCGAGGATGCGCAGGAGAGATGAGGTAAGGGGAGAGTAAGGGCCTCCAATTATTATACTCTGGGGTCTGAGGCGACCCCATTGTATGATAATAGCACGAAAACTAATCTGAGTGCCAAACCTCACAAATATTCGTCAAGTTTTGTGGGGTTTGACTGAAGCGGCTTAAGGGGGACTCTTTGAAGCATTTTATACTGTTTGGGGCCACTGTGGGGAGAATATTATACTGTGTGGGGCCACTGTGGAGCATATTATACTATGTGGGGGCCACTGTTGAGCACATTATACTGTGTGGCGGACACTATGGAGCATATTGTACTGTGTTGTGGGTGAAGGCGCTCGCAAAAGCACCACTGTCCCTTCTAACAGTTGATCATCAGGGGCCCTGGGTATTAGACCCCCACTGATCTCTTAGACTGTTAGGACCCTGCAGATCAGATGTTTACCAGAACATGCAGCGCCCAGTATTGTTTCTATGCTGGGCACTGCACTGCTCACTCACCATATTCTTGATAACCACGGTTGTGGATACTATAGTTGTATAAGCCATGTTAGTGGTGCACATCGTATGGCGGGTGAGCAGCAGGGCATTGTTATTACCTGTAGCCACGCTGTGTCAGTACAGCTGATCTGTAAGGGTCCTGGCAGTGGGACCCTAGACATCCCAGTTTGACACTGGCCTCATCCTCCCTAGCTGCGTCATCAGCAGCAAGATTCTTCGGCGAGATCCAAATCCCATGCTTGCGCTGTTCGCTTGGCCACTTCGGGTTCGGGCTGAGCCTACAGTTCATGCTCCATCGGCCATGTTTACTTTCCTCTTGAACAAGAGTACGCTGGTGTAGTTCTAAGGAGTACTGAGCATCACTAGACGTGAAACTCCTCACCGGTTGTGACGTCCCAGATCCCTTCCGCTGAAGTCGCTGATTGGCTTCAGCTGTCACATGACATCAGGAAGTGACTCTGGGATGTCACAGGACCCCGGGAAGTCACATGTCCTTCACTGAGGCCGCTGATTGGCGGCCTCAGTGGTCATGTGTGGCAGGGACCTCCACCAGATGATAACAATGGACCGGCAGGCGTGGACCGCGCTGGGAGACACCAGTGCATCGGGGACAGGTGAGTATGATTTTTTTTTTTTCACCTCCGCTGGCATATTTAAAATATAAACATTTTGCCTGGACAATCCCTTTAAACTCCATGCACACAACCGAGTGTGCATCCGGGTGGGGCTGAGTTTGCAGCAGAATTCAGTCAGATGCATGTGCAGTCCATGATTCCCTCACCTCTATGGGGGCTTCCGATCCGTTCTGTTCCAATGAAACAAAGCGGGATAGAACCTGCTCTATTTTTATCAGAGCAGACCATCTGACGCACCCTCGGATTGCACACTCGGACGTGTGCATATAGTCTTAGTTTAATAAGCTTACCCTGGTGTTTGGCAAGATTATTCTGAAAACTAAGTAGTCTGATAATTTCGTTACCCACACATTTGCATTACAAATAGGTTGGAGCTGTCATGTGGGCGTCCTCAATTTGATCAATGCAAGTAGAATAATGTTAGGTTCACACTAGCGCATGGACCCGAAAGACCGAGAGCCTGTCCGCTTAGTGGTGAGCTAAACGTGGTTACCCGCAGACCCCTTAGACTATAATAGGGTCCGCTGGTTGCAGGACTTTTCTCTCCTCCAATTTTAGGCCGAATCTGTGACAGAGTCTCAACAACGCAGATGTGAACCTAAGAAATGTAGAAAAATGTAACCAAGGAAGCCTCTTTTATGGTAACAGAAGATAGCTTGTAACGTGATACAGATTTTTTTTTTTTCTGTACGTGAGAAGGGAAACTCCACAGCTCCGCACTTTCTAGTTCCACCCGTTTTGGAAAAAAACATTAACTTTCACACCATCCTCGTCCTTCTTTGTGTAAAACCACACAATTTAGCATAAGACTTGATCTTAGGGCATGCAGACATCTAGTCCAGACTCACGGCATGTGAAAAAGTTAGCACAAATCAGATCAAGTTTTCTTAAAGGTACAGAGCACCAAAAAAGAAAAAGCCTGTAAAATCGAAACAAAATACCTTTTACAATGTAGTTGTAAGACTAACATGAGCTAAAGAAATAGTATCAGTAATAAATACTATCATGTGCATTTAAAACCAAAAAAAAAAAAATGTGCGCCCGAACAGGGACTTGAACCCTGGACCCTCAGATTAAAAGTCTGATGCTCTACCGACTGAGCTATCCGGGCTTCTGTAGGGTGAGTGTGATGACATGATTTTTAGGGTAAGTTTTTGAGGTATAGGACTACAGTTGAGGTGTATGTATGTATATTGTGAGCAGCCATAATATTAAAACCTTTCTTAATATTGTTTAAGTTCTCCTCAAAACAGATCTGATCCATCGGGCATGGACTCCACAAGACCTCTGAAGGTCACGCATACCTCACAGCTTTCAGATAGGGACAAAAGCTGCGAGTACTATGGTATATTTATGTATGATAAGCCAAGTCTCTAAATCCACTCATGCCCCCTTGACCCTACCTAATACCACACAGTCCTTTTATGGCCCCTGCATAATATAATGCCCTCCCGTGTACATAGAGTATTATGACACACACTATAACATCCGCCAGTGGCCCCCACAGTAAAATCCTGGCCGCTACGGTGGTCGTGGTCGCCATACATTGCCACACCCAGTAGAGTAGGGGTCCGCTATACAGATGTCATTGTGAAGTGGCTAGTGGGCTTATACATCTTAATCAAAATGTATACTAAGAACCTCGTGTTTATTTTTGTAGTTTTTTCTGAGAATCATAAGATCAGTATATAATATTGGGATGTGCGGTCCATGTCTTTTTTCTAAAATGGTGGATTAACCCTTTAAGGATGCAGGGTAGTTTGTACATTAACCCCTTAACGACGTAGGGCGTAATAGTACGTCCTGAGTCGCATGACGATGTATGGAGCGCGCTCAGGAGCTAAGCGCTCTCCATACACCGCAGGTGCCGGCTGTATAATACAGCCAGGACCTGCCGCTAACAGCAGCGATCGGTGCCTGTTAACCCTTTAGATGTCGCGGTCAAACGGGACCACGGCGTCTAAATTGCGCAGCCGCCACGGGCGCCGTCATTTTTCCCTGATCGCCGCCCTCCAGAACGTCATCGGAGGGCAGCGCTTGGTTGCCATGACAGCCGGGAGCCTATTGAAGGCTCCCAGGCCTGCCATTACAGTAGAGCTATTACGCGATGCCAGAGGCATCGTCTAATAGCAGTGAAGGCATTTTGCTATTCACTGCGATACAGTAGTATCGCAGTGAATATTATGATCGATCAGACTCCCTAGGTTTCAAGGTTCCTAGGGAGTCTGATCATACAAGTAAAAGTAGAAAAAAAATAAGTTTTTAAAAGTATGAAAAAATAAAAAAAAACACAAAAGTTCAAATCACCCCCCTTTCCCTAGATCAGATATAAAAGTAAATAAACAAAAGTAAGCATAAACACTTTAGGTATCCCCGCACTCCAAAATGCCCGAACTATTAAAATATTAAAATATTTATCCCATACGGTGAACGGCGTAGCGGGGAAAAAAAATCAAAATGGCCAAATAGCGTTTTTTTCAACACTTTGCCTCCTATAAAAAATTGAATAAAAAGTGATCAAACCTTCAGATCTTTCCCCAAATGGTATCATTAAAAACGTCATGTTGTCCCGCATAAAAAGACGCCTTACCCAGCTCCATACATGTAAATATGGAAAAGTTACAGGTGACACAATAAGTTTTTAATTTTTTAAAAGGTATCAAAACATTACAAATACTATATAAATTTGGTATCGACGTGTTCGTACTGACCTGCAGAATACAGGTAATGTCAATTTTACCACACAGTGAATGCTGTAAAAATTAAATCCATATGAATTTGGTGCAAATGCAGTTTTTCTCCAATTGAACCTCATTCTGAATTTTTTTCCAGCTTCCCAGTACATTGCACAGCATATTGAATAGTGACATTACAAAGTACAATTTGTTTCGCAAACAATAAGCCATCATGTGACTCTGTGAACTGAAAAATGAAAAAGTTATGGCTCTTCGAATGTGGGGAGGGAAAAACGAAAATGCAAAAACAAAAAATGGTCCGGTCATTAAGGGGTTAAAACTTGGTGACTTTTTTCATATTTTCCTTCCCCGTCTTCCAAAATTCATAACTTTTTTATTTTTCGGTCTCCATAGCTATGTGAGGGCTTATTCTTTGCATGGCGAGTTGTACTTTCATTTGGCAAAATTTTGGGGGTACATACAGTGCCTTGCGAAAGTATTCGGCCCCCTTGAACTTTTCGACCTTTTGCCACATTTCAGGCTTCAAACATAAAGATATAAAATTTTATTTTTTTGGTGAAGAATCAACAACAAGTGGGACACAATTGTGAAGTGAAATGAAATTTATTGGTTATTTTAAACTTTTGTAAAAAATAAAAAACTGAAAAGTGGGGCGTGCAATATTATTTGGCTCCTTTACTTTCAGTGCAGCAAACTCACTCCAGAAGTTCAGTGAGGATCTCTGAATGATCCAATATTGTCCTAAATGACTGATGATGATAAATATAATCCACCTGTGTGTAATCAAGTCTCCGTATAAATGCACCTGCTCTGTGATAGTCTCAGGGTTCTGTTTAAAGCGCAGAGAACATCATGAAGACCAAGGAACACACCAGGCAGGTCCGTGATACTGTTGTGAAGAAGTTTAAAGCCGGATTTGGATACAAAAAGATTTCCCAAACTTTAAACATCCCAAGGAGCACTGTGCAAGCGATCATATTGAAATGGAAGGAGTATCAGACCACTGCAAATCTACCCAGACCCGGCCGTCCCTCTAAACTTTCATCTCAAACAAGGAGAAGACTGATCAGAGATGCAGCCAAGAGGCCCATGATCACTCTGGATGAACTGCAGAGATCTACAGCTGAGGTGGGAGAGTCTGTCCATAGGACAACAATCAGTCGTACTCTGCACAAATCTGGCCTTTATGGAAGAGTGGCAAGAAGAAAGCCATTTCTCAAAGATATCCATAAAAAGGCTTGTTTAAAGTTTGCCACAAGCCACCTGGGAGACACCAAACATGTGGAAGAAGGTGCTCTGGTCAGATGAAACCAAAAATCCAACTTTTTGGCCACAATGCAAAACGATATGTTTGGCGTAAAAGCAACACAGCTCATCCCCCTGAACACACCATCCCCACTGTCACACATGGTGGTGGCAGCATCATGGTTTGGGCCTGCTTTTCTTCAGCAGGGACAGGGAAGATGGTTAAAATTGATGGGAAGATGGATGGAGCCAAATACAGGACCATTCTGGAAGAAAACCTGTTGGAGTCTGCAAAAGACCTGAGACTGGGACGGAGATTTATCTTCCAACAAGACAATGATCCCAAACATAAAGCAAAATCTACAATGGAATGGTTCACAAATAAACGTATCCAGGTGTTAGAATGGCCAAGTCAAAGTCCAGACCTGAATCCAATCGAGAATCTGTGGAAAGAGCTGAAAACTGCTGTTCACAAACGCTCTCCATCCAACCTCACTGAGCTCCAGCTGTTTTCCAAGGAAGAATGGGCAAGAATTTCAGTCTCTCGATGTGCAAAACTGATAGAGACATACCCCAAGCGACTTGCAGCTGTAATCGCAGCAAAAGGTGGCGCTACAAAGTATTAACGTAAGGGGGCCGAATAATTTGGCACGCCCCACTTTTCAGTTTTTGATTTTTTACAAAAGTTTAAAATATCCAATAAATTTTGTTCCACTTCACGATTGTGTCCCACTTGTTGTTGATTCTTCACCAAAAAATTAAAATTTTATATCCTTATGTTTGAAGCCTGAAATGTGGCAAAAGGTTGAAAAGTTCAAGGGGGCCGAATACTTTCGCAAGGCACTGTATAATGTTTTGATTAGATTTTATTTACTTTTTTGGAGGTTCCATGTGAGATAACACAAAATTCTGTCATAATTTTTTGCATTTTGTTTTTACGGCGTTCACTCTGCATTATAAATGACCTGGCAGCTTTTTCTGGCAGGTCATTATGATTCCGGCGATATTATATTTATATTCTTTTTTATTACATTTTACTGCTTTTACAAATAAAACGTCACTTTTTGAAAAGGAACGATTGCCCTGGGGTCACCGTGTTCTGACGCCTCTAACTTACTGTACTGTTGACGGAGATATGTCAGGGCTCTTTATTTGCGGGGCAAGTTGTAGTTTATTTCTTGGTACCAATGTTTGGTATGTATGACTTTCTGATCACCTTTTATTGTTATTTTTTGGGGAAAGCAAAGTGACGTTAATTTGCGCATTGCGGTATATTTTTTTTCTACGGTGTACACCGTACGGGATAAATAACGCTATAAGTGGGGACTTATACACACGTGGGGGATACCTAACATTTTTGTTTAATTTTTTTGGTTTACGTTATGTGTTTTTTTAATTTTAGGCCCATTGTATATGACCACATGGCTGGTGCACGGGCAGCACACGGATTCCATTCATTCAATGCACAGCCACAAAACCGGACAGGAATAGGACCTGTACTGAGTTGCGGCCCGGACTCTGATCCGTGTAATATGAGCAAGTGCATGGCCCAACAGAAATGAATGGGTCAGTGTGCTATCTGGGAAAAACCTGGATAGCACACGGTCATGTGCAAGGGCCCTAAAGGTGGGATTTTTGAACTTTTTATACTTAAGTTTTTGAACTTTTATATAGATATATATATATATATATATATATATATATACACTTTTTACCTGTCCCACAAGGAAACTTGAACCTGAGATCTCTGATCCCCAGAGCAATGTATTGCAATACATCACACATATACTCACTGTGTGAAATGTGCATGGGCCCACCAATGTGTTAAAACAGCTAAGCAATAGACTTGCAAATTTACAGGTCAGGGCCACTGGGGGGGCTGAAGCATGTGGTGTGAAAAATCACCATAAATCACTCTGTCCTGGCATCAGCCTATGGACTTGCATACACTGTGTTCCAAATTATTATGCAAATAATAGTTTCTCATATTTTCCAAAATTACCTATATGAATTGCAGTCATTGTAATTTTCCAGTCATCAACTATTCGAGTATAATTGAAAGGTTTTTGAACAAACTGCCTATGATAACAGTATATTTAAAAAAAAAAATAAACACTCAAAATGCACTCAAAATGCATGTTTTAAATTATTATGCACAGCAGAATTTGCAACCTTTTCATTTTTATTAAGAACAAAAAAATGGTCATTGTGAAATTATAAGCATTAGCAGGTTATTACAAACTGAAATCAAACAGTTTTCAAGCCAAAACGTTATTCGAGGTGATGTTACATTTGCACATAGGACCCCTTGATCGAAAGAAGCTTCTGAACTCTCTCGTCCATTGAATTTGTCAGTTTTTGGATGGTTTCTGCTTCAATTGTTTTGCATGACGACAGAATACCCTCCCAGAGCTGTTGCTTAGATGTGAACTGCCTCCCGCCATCATAGATGATGCTCCAGAGGTTCTCAGTGGGGTTGAGGTCAGGGGAGCATGGGGGCCACACCATAAGTTTGTCCCCTTTTATGCCCATAGCAGCCAGAGATGCAGATGTGTTATTTGCAGCATGAGACGGTGCATTATCATGCATGAAAATGATCTTTCTGCGGAATGCATGGTTCTTCTTCTTGAACCATGGCAGGAGGTGCTGTTTGAGAAACTCCACATACATTATGGAGTTCATCTTTACCCCTTCAGGGATCCTAAAGGGGCCGACAATCTCTCTCCCCATGATTCCAGCCCAAAACATTACTCCACCTCCTCCTTGTTGGCGCCGTAGCCGTGTTTGCATGGGGTGTCCATCAACAAGCCATCCTCCACTCCATCCATCTGGACCATCGAGCGTTGCACGGCACTCATCGGTGAACAAAACAGTTTTGAAGTCAGTCTTCATGTATTGTTTGGCCCACTGGAGCCGTTTCTGCTTGTGTGCAGTGGATAGAGGAAGTCGACAGGATGGCTTACGCACAGCTGCAAACCTCTGAAGGACCCTGCATCTTGTTGTTCGGGGGGACGTTGGAGGCACCAGCAGCTTCAAAAACTTGTCTGCTGCTATGACAAGGCATTTTTGAAGCTGCTCTTTTAACCTGACGTAATTGCCTGTTGGAAAGAGTCCTCAATTTTCCCTTATCAGCACGCACACGTGTGTGCTGTGAATCAGCTACATACTTCTTGATTGTGCGATGATCACGATGAAGTGTCTTGGCAATGTTGATTGTAGTCATGCCTTGACCTAAACATTCCACAATTTGTTGCTTCTCAGCAGCCGACACATCCTTTTTCTTTCCCATTTTGGCTGAAAATGTAGGCTGCTTAATAATGTGGGACAGCCTTCTTAAGTAGTCTTGCCTTTAATTGGACACACCTGCCAAACTAATTAGCACAGGTGTCTGCAATTGCTTTCAGTGATATAAAGAGCCCTGACACACATCACCATCAATGAGTTTAACTGACAAACAAAAAAATTCTTACCTTATCACTCCTAAACACTTTTTGCATAATAATTTGGAACACAGTGTATGTGCTTTGGGAGTTTCATGAAGAGGTTTCCATTGTTTAGTAGCTGAACACAAGCATTGTAGACTATATTTGCTTCCAAATGTGTTTGGAGACAGTCCTTTTTGGTGAGTCAATGCTAATCATTGTATTGGTCACATTTGGTAAGGAAATTTATGCAAAAAGGTGATTATTTACACAGTTTTTGACATGGAAAGGCCCTCCATGGTCAGGGCTACTTCTCACAGCAGGTCCTTACAGTGTGTAAATGAACCCTCATTCTTCCTTTGTGTATTAGAGGAAGAAGATATGAGGCACCCCATGCTCTGTTATCATGCAGGTGACTGAGGTTTACAGATAGCGGAAACACAGACCACAGCAGACACAAAATGTATAACAAAAGACGCAAGAACTTAATTGAGACGTTAATGTCTAAAATAGGGGGAAAAAAAAATCTATCCCAAGAACGTGTCTATTTTTGGGGCCCTCAGGATGCTGGCTGCCGCTATGCCAGTGCTTCCAGAAATTACAGTAAAGTAAAGTAGTACTTCACAGCAGTGTCACACAAGTTAGGGTGGGTTCCACTTGCGCCAGAGTCCATCCGAATCTGACTAAAATCTTGGGAAATTGTATAGGCACTGGATAGCAAAAGGTTAGCGACGCATTGCTAAAAAACCCATTCATTTGAATGGGGTTTTAAAGCAATGCGCGGGTGTGCGCTTACACCCTCTGCGCTGCGAATCCAGTTTTTTTTCGCTGGAAACAAAGTCGGACATGCGGATGCCGGGTCTGTAAAGATAATAGCATCCTCTCTGCTGCAGAGCGGTCGCCATAGCTACCAGTCTCCGCTGTAATGTACCGGGAGCTAATGCAGGGGCGCACCGCTAATGAGGCGAAGTGAGGCGGCACTATCCGTCACTGTCTGGGGGGCGGCATTTTTACTATTCAATGTATGTCAGCCCAGGACAGGCCGCTTTAAAAAAAAAAAACAAAGCTGAGCGGGGCCTGTCCTGGGCTGGTTTACGAGACATCACATCTCAGCGCACTATGCGCCTACGCTGAGACACAGTCGTCGCGGACAAGAAGAGGAGGCGGCGGCTGCTCTATCAAGGCATCACAGGTGAGTATAACTTTTTTTTTTATATATAAATAGGCTGTAACCTGCTGGAGTAACCCCAGCAGGTAACGGCCTATTTATTTACCTACCCCGCGTCTTCTCGTGGCCGCCTCTGCTTCCCCTTCTGCTATGGGACGTAGAAGGGGAAGTCGATGCCGCTGTGAGCATCAGATCCGGAGTATAATAATTGGAGGCCCAGGGGAGGTGATAAACATAAAAACCAATGCTACTTACCTCTCCTGCGATCGGTGTTACTCCGAGCAGGCTTGGGGCCTCTGGTGACGTCATCAGGTTGCGTCGCCGGCCTAATCACGTGACGTGTGTGCGCAATTAAACAGGGCCGAAAGCTGCAAGGAGTGCACCGGTGTCCAGGATAGGTAAGTAACACTGGTTTTTATGTTTGTCACCTCCCCTGGGTCTCCAATGATTATACTCTGGGGTCCGAAAAGACCCCAGAGTATAATAATAGTTCATGGGTGGGCCACTGTGAGGCATAATACCGTGTGCAGGGGCCACTGTGGAGCATAATACCCTGTGTAGGGGCCACTATGGAGCATAATACAAGTGCAGGGGCCACTATGGAGCATAATACCAGTACAGGGGCCACTATGGCGCATAATACCAGTGCAGGGGCCACTATGGAGCATAATACCAGTGCAGGGGCCACTATGGAGCATAATACCAGTGCAGGGGCCACTATGGAGCATAATACCAGTGCAGGGACCACTATGGAGCATAATACCAGTGCAGGGGGCTGGTCCACTATGGAGCATAATACCAGTGCAGGGGCCACTGTGGAGCATAATACCATGTGCAGGAGCCAATATGGAGCATAATACCGTGTAGAGGGGCCAATATGGGGCATAATACCGTGTGCAGGGGCCACTAGGGAGCATAAAACTGACCGCGGGCATTACTACCTGTAAGACCCCAAACTGTCCCCGGGCCTGGTGGGTACCTTCTTGTTGCAGGCTGGCTCCCGCGCGGCAAGATCACGGGAGCCATCGTGTTCCTGTGACAGCTGAGAGCCTAATAAAGGCTTCCAGGCCTGTCATAGGAATATTACTATTGTGGCTGGTCATAGACCAGCCACAATACTAATGTAGTGAATCTCCCATAGATTGCAATACAGTTGTATTGCAGTCTATGGGACTTGCAATCAAATGATTGCAGTTTCAAGCCCCCTAGGGGGGCTGATAAAATAGTTTAAAAAATTTTTTTTAAAAATAAAAAACGAAAAGTTATAAATCATCCCCTTTCCCTAGAATACATATAAAAGTAGAAAATTACTGTGAAACACATACACATTAGGTATCCCTGTGTCTGAAAATGCCAGGTCTACAAACTTATAAAAATATTTTTCCCGTAGGGTGAACGTCATAGTGGGAAAAAGTATGAAAAGTGCCAAACTTCCGTTTATTTCACTGTTTCACCTCTGATTTGAATAAAAAGCGATCAAAGCAATATTCCCCAAAATGGTATAAAAAGTACACCTGGCCCAGCAAAAAAAGACGTCCTATGCTTCCCCGTAAAGCTGCAGGGTAACCTGTCAATGTGGCTTTACAGCTGTTGCAAAACTACAACTACAATATTTTACCACATTTTTTGCATCAAATTTTATTCCCTATTTTCCTCCTATAAAACCTAGGTGCGTCTTATGGTCCGGTGCGTCTTATAGTCCGAAAAATACGATAGATGTAAAATTATAATCACCCAACAAAAAAAATCCAGTGCAGCAAAAAAAACTATTGAATTATAAAAATGATAAAAAAGTGTTGAATTATAACTGTTGAAATATGAAGCATAAAAAAAGCAAAAAAAATCTCTGCAGTAAAATGCAGTAATGTACTAAGAGCAGATTTTATAGTGTCCCAAAGCAGTTCTTATAACGGCCACTAGATGCTGCTGAAATAATGCAAACGTGCATATAGTCTAGCAATAAACGAATATATAGTCTACATTTAAAGGGGATGTGTCACCAAAAATGGCCTATTTTTAAAACCAAATTTTTATATGATAACTTTTTTGAATTTTCCATGTCACTGTCTACGATATAGTTGTTGTTTTTTTTTAATTGACTATATGCTGCAATTTTCACTCTGGCCACAAAGTCTAATAATAGGCGGACACTTACCCTATTCTGTGGGGGACTTTCATTGCAGCAGTGACCTCATTTAATCACAAACAAATCAGACAGGATTACAACAGAAGATAACACCGGTACAAATAACACCCATAGTGACATTACATCACTACTGACAATAGATGATGTCACAGCTTATCTCCTCCACCTCCCTGCAGAGGGTATGGCTAGAAAACTCTGCGATAGACCTCAGTGAGGCGACTACTGCTGCCTATGCCTATGAATCTGCTGTAAAGCATATCACTAAATGCTGTTAACAGAGCAGAGGGAAAGTCAGGCAAGATGGCCGCCCCCATAATCATGTACAGAATATAAATAAATAGATAGAGAAATCTATCTATCTGCTTTTAACCAGTTCTGGAGCAGTCTCGGACCCAGATCAGTTCTGCAGTTGTGATCAGCAGAAGCTACTAAAATAAGCTGAATCTCACAAACTACAGGCTCTCCTGTTAATCATCGCCATATGCTTAAATGGGAGGAGGCGGTGGGTAAACCCATCTCCCAGGAACAGTGGCGGATTGTATGGTCTCGGGCCCAGAAATCATCTCAGTGCATTACGTTTAGGGAAACGCAGTATAAGCTGTTGATGCATTGGTATCATACTCCGGCTCTCCTTCATACTTTAAACCCATTAGTTCCCCCATGGTGCTGGCGCTGTGGAGCTGCGGTGGGTACCCTGCACCATATCTTTTGGACGTGCCCTCTCATCCTCGGTTTTTGGAGGGAGGTCAGGACTCTGACGACTGCTCTCTTTTTGCAAGAGGTTCCTCTTGACCCTCTTCTTTATCTCCTGAACCTTCCCCCCAGACACCTGAGCAATAAGTCATCCAGGCTTTTCTTGCATCTTTGTACTGCAGCTAAAACTCTCATAGCTAGAAACTGGAAGAAGGTGAGTCCCCCATCTAGTCTTGAGCTTGTGGCTAGAATGAAGGATGTGAGGAGTCTTGAATACCTGACTGCTGGCCTACATAATTCACGGGAAGCCTTTGGGGCTATTTGGGCACCCTGGGACATGTATTGTACATTACAGGGTCTCTGATCTCTAGTCCTCTCCTTCCCTCCCCCCCCCCTTCCCTTTGGTCCTACCCTTGTCTTCTTAACCCCTCCATTCCCCCCTCCCTTGTTCACTGCTTAATTTAAATGCATATTGCTTAAGGGGGAGGAGGCAGATAGCCTCTATTTACCTCAATGCTTCCTGTTTGTTTGATTATTATTGTTTTTTTGTTTTTTCTTTATTCCTTGTTAATGAAAAATTTTTCAATAAAATTACAGTTATATAAAAAAAAAAATAAGCTGAATCTGCTAATGATCTGCAGATAAATATCTCATGTGTATGGCCAATTCCAGTCAAAATTTTTGGTACCACTTTTAAAGGGATTATCCACCTTTCTAATACTGATGGACTATTCTTAGGATAGGCCTTCAATTTTGGATCTGCGAGGATCATGACCGTGGGGTCCTGGTTGTACTGGAACAGCAGGGCTCCCAGTGCTGTTTACATGCTGTACATCGTATAGTGGTGGGTTTAGGTACTGCAGTGTCTTCCCATAGACTTCAGTGGGCACTGCTGCAGTACCTAAACCCACCACGATACAGATATTACGGATTTTGTGTCCCATATTCGTCCGTGTGCAGGAAACCTTAGCCAAGTGGCACACAAGGCAAGTAGAATAACCATAAAGGCATTAGAAAGAAATTCTTTGAGGATAAGGGCACATGTTAGGAGCTGTTGATGCAATGTTTAAGGTCAGGACGGGTGTAGATTGTAAAGGATGAAAAACTATAAAGAACAGATGTTTTTTTTCTTCAGTTCACTCATGGTTTTAGCTTCAAAAACTGCATCAATAAAACCTGAACGTGTGTCTTTACTCTAAGTTCTTATCAATTCCTTATCTCCAGGAACAGGCTCACCCACCTCCTGAAGACTGCAAATACTTCTTTAAGGCTACAGCCCCACGTTGCGGAAACGCAGCTTTTTTTGGTTGCATATTTTGCTGCGTTTTTTTGAGCCAAAGCCAGGAGTGGATTGAGCAGAAGGTAGAAGTATAAGAACTTCCTATATATTTCCCATTCCATTTGTAGCCATTGTTGGCTTTGGCTCAAAAAAAACCGCAGCAAAATCTGCAACAAAAAAAGCTGCGGTTCCGCAGTGGGGCCACAGCCTCATCATCTGGTCATAAAGTCAGTTTTTTGTCTGCTGTTAAATAATGGGTTTTGTTTTTGCCCTCTTTCTAAGAATATTATATGGGACATCCAGACTGACAATATCTGAGAGACTCCATGTGCAGGCTATACCATACTTGAGAATCTGTGTTCTGCCATGTTGTGTCCTCCTATGGGAATGTACCCTCTCCTGTATATGATGTTGCATTGATTGGTATATACGGACATGATGCCCTTATCGTTGCATAAGGTTTTGTGACAGTGAGAAAAACATTGAAATTTTGGGTCCATACCCAGAAACTTCCCAGATCTCAATCCCATTGAGATCCTGTGGTTGATCCTCAAAAAGTGGGCAATTTGCCAAAGTCTTGAAATATAAGGGTCAGCGCTAGAGATGGGCATCTTCTGGGCATCCTCATGATGTCCAGTGGTCCTCTGGTGTCCCCTTAAGGATTGTGGCAGACATCACGCATCATTTGGGGCGCACTGACATAATGACACTGGGTCACAGCAAAGGGACCACCAGCCAGACCCCACGAAGATGCCTAGAAATGGTAAGTATAACTGTTTTGTTATTTTTACTCATCTCCCCTGGCCATTCTCGCGACGTTCAGTGGTCCTCTGGCGTCCTCTTCAGGCCTCTTGCAGACATCACATGGCCAGTGGTCACCGCTGAGGCCTGTGATTGGGCCTTAGTGGTCACATGCCAAGTGCTGACATCATGACACTGAGTCACAGCTAAGGGACCATGAGCCGGATGCCGTGAGGATGTTTTATTATTTTTACTCACCTTCCCTGGGCCTAGACTTAGGAGAACCCCCTGGGGCCTGGGCTTAGGAGACCCCAGAGTATAATAGTGTTTCATGGGTGATGAACCCCAAAAGTTTCGAGGTCAGGTAGAGCCTGAAACTTCTGGAAAATTCGTAAAAGTCCGTTTCAATCCAAATCGGTTCTCTCATCCCTAGTCAGCACTATAGATATTGAAATTCTTGAAAGTCAATAAAAGTGTAAAAAACTTATGAAATGCTTAGAATTGTACTCTGGTAACCATAGAAACATCTGACTAAAAGATCTAAAAACAGTAAAGTAGCAAAGGTTGTGTAAACCAAAAGTTGTGTCAATCTGAAAACTTTTGGGTACGACAGTAGAAAAGCTGGAAACACCAATTTACGACTAGCCCTGTCTTGTCTGCCTAAGAATTGTGAGGTACAGATGTTAGTAAAATTCTTTATTATTCAGTAAATTTTTCAGGGTGAAGAAAATTTTTACTGATTTGTTAAGAACTTTAATTAAAAATGCATTTAAATAAAAAACACTAACGCCCGAACAGGGACTTGAACCCTGGACCCTCAGATTAAAAGTCTGATGCTCTACCGACTGAGCTATCCGGGCTCCTGTTATTTCCTGTTTTTGGCTCTTATTGTAAACATGTGCAAAAGTGAAAGAACCTCCAGGCAGTTTCCCAGCTTTAATATGTTTACTTTTCTACACTCACATAAAGAAACAACCAGGACGAGAACAATTGTCTGCACGAATTATGGAGGTCCTTTCTGGAAATATACAGTGTAAAAATATTGAAAAGTAAGGATATCGCCCGAACAGGGACTTGAACCCTGGACCCTCAGATTAAAAGTCTGATGCTCTACCGACTGAGCTATCCGGGCTCCTTAAAGTTTTTGTTGTTGTACGTGGCTGCCCTTTTTTTTTCCAAGAAGTTTGACATTGACTCTAAGTAAAAGGGTATTTCTAGACAACTTTGGCATTTCCTTCCCTCATTTCTTTCCTCAGTAAGTGTCACTGGAAGATTCCAATGGCTGAAGGACCTGACAATGGGATTCAACTATAGTCAATTTAAAGGGGTCGTCCGGGGACTTTAAATTTACTTACTTGATCCAGCGAAGGATCATAATGGGAATGTGGGTTATGGCCTCATTCTGACCCCTGGGTCACATGATCGGAAGTAGAGCTTTGACCCCTGGATCTCTCAAGTGTGCTATGAGGGCTGGGTTTACTATAGCCAGAAAGCCCCCATAGCACAGGTAATTACTTGTGAGATTGGGAGAGGGCTGATTCCAATCACGTGACCTGGGGGGTCGTGACAAAGTCCATCATCAACATCAGGTAAGTGAACTCCCTAAGAACCCCCTTAAGGGCTATTCCCCTCTCAAATCTCTGCCAAAATAGGAATAGCTGCTCCTAAGTCCCATCCCCTGGGGTTGGAATTATGGGAACAGTTGAGCATCCCTGATCCTTACAAAATACCCCACTTCTCATGATCGGTGATGGTCCCAGCTTTTTTGTAAAATGAGTTTAATAATAATAATAATAATAATAATAGTCCTTTAATAGTCCCACAGTGGGGAAATTCAGTGTGTTACAGCAGCAAAGATAAGATAAGATAAGCAGATACAAATACAAATACAACATGTACAGGAATGTTCCAAGGTGAGAGGCATTACATTAATAGCAGACAGACAGATAGGACGTAGCAGAGGAGGGGGAGAGGGGGGATTTAACAGGCAGAGAGATATTTCAGTTCTCTGTGTGTAATGATCTCCGCTTAGGTCGGTGTTGGTTGTACAGCCTAACCGCGGTGGGGAGGAAAGACTTCCGATAGCGCTCCTTCTCACACCTAGGGTGGAGCAGTCGGTCACTGACAGTACTGCCCAGCGCAATCACAGTCTCATGCATGGGATGGGAGTTATTCTCCCGCATGGAGCTCACCACGGACAGTATCCTTCTGTCACCCACCACCTGCACTGGGTCCAGTGGGCTCCCCAGGACAGAGCTGGCCCTTCTAATCAGCTTGTCAAGTTTATTTCTGTCCCTGGTTGATATACTGCTCCCCCAGCAGGCCACTCCAAAGAAGATGGCTGATGCCACTACCGAGTTGAAGAAAGTCCTAAGAAGTGCCCCCCGGATTCCAAAGGCTCTCAGCTTCCTAAGCAGGTAGAGCCTGCTGTGGCCCTTCCTGTACAGGGCCTCCATATGATCTGCCCAGTCCAGCTTATTATTAAGGAGCAGACCCAGGTACTTATAGGTGTTCACAATCTCGATGCCCGTCCCCAGGATGTCCACTGGTTTTGGAGGACATCTGCCTTTACGGAAGTCCACCACCATCTCCTTGGTCTTCCCCGCGTTAATCTTCAGGTGGTTCTGGTGGCACCAGTCCACAAAAAAACGGTTCAGTTCTCTGTACTCCTTGTCATCATCGTCTGTGATGAGGCCTACTATTGCAGAGTCGTCAGAATACTTCTGTAGGTAGCAGCTGGATGAGTTGCACCTAAAATCAGCAGTGTACAGTGTACCGTACCCTGAGGTGCCCCCGTATTACAGATCACGGTACCTGACACACAGTCTTGGGCTCTCACGTATTGAGGTCGATTTGTGAGGTAGTCTAGGATCCAGTTGGAGAGGTGGTGGTCCACTCCAGCAAGGCCCAGCTTGTCTCTCAGTAACCTGGGCTGTATGATGTTAAAAGCACTGGAGAAATCAAAGAACATTATTCTCACCGTGTTCCCTGGTTTTTCCAGGTGAGACAGAGCCCTGTACAGAAGGTGGATGATGGCATCATCTACCCCAATGCCCGGTCGATAAGCAAACTGGAGAGGGTCCATAGCGGGGCTCACTAGAGGGCGAAGATGTGTGAGAACCAATCTCTCTAAGATCTTCATCAAGTGGGATGTCAGTGCTACAGGTCTGTAGTCGTTGAGGTCCATAGGGTGAGGTTTCTTTGGAACTGGTACCACACAAGAAGATTTCCATAATTCAGGGACTATTTCCTGCCTCAGGCTCATATTATACATATATGTAATTATACCACACAGCTGGTCCCCACAAGTCTTAATTAGCCTTGCACTGATGTCATCTGGCCCTGCGGCTTTAAAAGAGGAAATAATCTTCAAGAAGTCAAAATTTAAGTAACATTTATATCCGTCAACAAATGTGACAATTTAGGAGATTCCTAACTGTAATTTTAGCATAATAAATGAACATCAAGAAGAACTTCAAGAAGGGAGATCACATCTTGGCCTGGAGTGTTTCAAATTCTTCTTCTTCATTAGTAACTTGCCCGGCTAGCTCAGTCGGTAGAGCATGAGACTCTTAATCTCAGGGTCGTGGGTTCGAGCCCCACGTTGGGCGGAAGTTTTTTAATTTTTTTGTGAGGGATTTTCCCTTCAAATATTTAGCTTACTAATTCTTAAATTCATTGTAGATATCTTTCATATGTCTATGAAATTAAAGTTCTACTGAGAATGAATCAGCTTGAAACCTTGACCAGGAAAGTGTGAATCCAGAAATTTTGGATGTGATCATTGATATCAGTAGAGATGGGTGGACCGCTTCGTCGAAGCCGAGTTCGCCCCAAATATCCCAAATTGTTAATTTTTTTTCACAAAACAGAATAATTGGGGGTTCATCTTGGATGAACTAAAATGGGTGCCGCAATATGCATTGCAGTACATTATTATACATTATATAGAGTATAATAGGAGGAGGCCCAGGGGAGGCTCAAAAAATAAAAAAACATTTTTTGGGCCTCCTCACAGTGTTCAAGGCTCTCCGGGTGACGTCATGTGTCCGGGGTTACTGCTGAGGCCTGTGATTTGGTCAGAACTGTCACATGGGCACACCGAGCAACATGGCATCGTGACTCTCGGTGTGCCCATGTCACCACTGAGACCAGGGTGCATGACGTGACCAAGGAGACTGAAAGAGAGTGCAGGACACCACGAGACAGTCCAGAAGAGGTGAGGGAAGGTGAGCACTCATGTTTTTCTTTACGCCTCTCTGAAGAGACCCTAGAGTATAATAATTTCACTTCCGGCTCTATCCCAACTTGTTCTACCCGAAATGAATCAGGGACCCGAGCCACCAGAACCCGAAAAGAAAAAAAATCTTGGGAGGTTCGTCCATGTCTAGATATCAGCTACCTTTGCCCAATACCGGAGAGGAACAGAATAATAGCAAATTAAATTAGGGCCTCCACCCATTTCACCCCCATATCAGGACAGGAGGAACAAGTGATTGTCTCTTTCTTCTTTCCACCACTTATAGAGGGCCAGATGTCCTCTCTATGGTTGGCTAACATTTTATTGCCTTGATAAAAAGAAGCTCTACACAGGTTCACACTGCCCAAGAGATGAGATCAAGTTCCTCATCTTCATAGACTGGGGAACAACTAAACTTCAGTAGAAGGTAAGTCTATTGCAGCTCCAGGTCAATCCACCCGAAATTTCAGATATTTTAGATATGACAACGCATTTTCAGCTGGGCTTGTTGTAGTACTAATGGGCAGATATTGCTTTCTGGTGGTCTACACTATGCTTGTCAACTTTTTGCTAAGAGAATGCAGGAGGCCCGGCACGCAAGATGCACCATGAAAATTTTTGGTGACCACTCCCATTTTTTTTTTTTTTTTTTTACAAAACCCCACCCCCTTTGGGGCATAACATCCACTTTTTATTACATTTCACACCCTTTTTTTTCACATACACACAAAATGTGCCAGTCACACTCTTCTGTTGTGAAGTCTCTGGCACACAAAGTACCCACATGACATATAATATGAAGAAGCACTCTACTAGGACTAGGGGATTTGCCCACTCTTCCACCCTTTTTGCAGGCACCTCCTTGAAATAGTTGGCTATTATGTGCTAGACATAAGTTTTCTTTCCAATGATCGCTTCCTCTAAAAGTCAGCAGACTTCCAAAAAATTGTTTTTCATAGTGTTGGCAAGGACAGTGTGTCTCATCATTTCCGATAGATTCAGCAAATCGGAGGGTAAAAACAGCAAATATCTGGAGTCAGCGTTTTATATGGAAGCCGGAGATATCAGTAAATAAGTTAATAAGGCTGTAGTAAGAGAAGAAGAATATGCAGGTGCTGCTGACCATGGTAAAGTCCATCAATCATTAACACAAGCCTTGTCCATAGGTGGCGTAGGCGCATTACATTTACCTGCACTGAGTATCGTATGACAGTACTTGGTAGCATTGTAGCAGATACAGAGTAGGTCCTTCAGCAAGTACAGCCCCTCTCCTGTGGTGAGGAGGGGGTTGCATGAAGGCACTGATAGGCCACACGAATGTAACATCTTGGCTGATGGTGGTGGAGGGAGCAATGAGCAGAGACAGAACTACTGCCATAGTGGCCATATCGGCTATTATGGGTCCTGTGGCCTTAGGGGGCCCGACTCTGCCCCCAAGCTTTTTTTTTTTACCTGCTGGAGTAATCCATTACATGCCGGAGAAGATTTTTACTTACCTATCCCTGCTCCTGTCCACAGCCGCCTCCACTTAGACCTCCAGTGGGCGCTGAACAACGTTGGTACGTGGCGTCCTGATGTTGTTCAGCTCCGTGACGTAATATGATGTAAAAAAACATCCGGTTTCAGGTGGTTATTGCTAGGGCAGATTTCAGTGGAAAATGTTCTTGGAAATTCAGCAATATGTCCGTCCCTCTTCTTTTCTTCTCTCTCCCACCATTACAGACTGGTTCACCAAAAAAAGGAATTTCTGGTGTTTCTTTGCTCTCAAAGGAAGACTCCCCCCTTTCCTTAAAGGGGTTGTCCTGGACCTCGAGGTAATTGATACTGATGACCTTTCCACAGGACCCCTGTTTTAGCTGCCAGAAGCCATTTACTAGGTATACAGCCAGAAACAGCTCTGCTCTTATTCAAGTGAATGGGTACCAGGCTGCAGTTCCAGGCGCCACCACTACAGTGTACAGTACAGAACTCCGTACACTGTATACAGCTTCCAGTCCATACACTTGAATAGGAGCAGGGCTGTTTAAAGTCATATACATAGTTTATGCTTCCAGTGTCCAAAACAGCTGATTTGGATGGAGTCTGGTGGCTATACTTGATATACTTGATCACTTTCTGATCTGGTAATCGATATTGATCATCAGTATCAATTACCTTCAGGTCCTGAACAAATCCTTTAAAAGACCCACAGAGGAAGGGTTCTGGTTTTTACTGTGGCAATCCCTATAAGAACCTCATCACTAGGCAAGCCCGGCTAGGCTCAGTCGGTAGAGCATGAGACTCTTAATCTCAGGGTCGTGGGTTCGAGCCCCACGTTGGGCGGATGCTATATTTTCTTTCTCTTTCTTTTTGCTCTCTAAATAATTTTTCATATATAATCTTTTATTGATTTTACAAAACAAGATAACTTTTGAACATTTCAGAGACAACCAACATACATAGAAAACCATGATCCTCCCTGCCGGAGAGAGGAAGAAAATATAATATACAATAATAACCTTTCTTAAATTACGGATGACACATTTTAATACCTAAAAAATTGTGGGAAAGCTGCAATAAGATAATTATATTGTCTTCTTCATGCATTTTATTTCATTTTATTTTATTTTCATTTATTTATTTTTTATTTATTATATTTATTTTATTTCATTTTATGCAAAATATATTAACAATAGTTCAACTTAGTGAAACCTCTCCAAAAGACCACCTCTTTGAGAAGACCCCCTTACCCAGGCCAGTAAAATAATCTATTAAATCTATAAGGAAAACCATGTCCCCCTAAATATAATAGTGGCAGACACTGTTCCCTATAATAATAATAATATTATTATTATTAACTTTATTTATATAGCGCCAACATATTCCGTAGCACTTTACAAATCAGAGGACACATGAACAGACAATGAGAGACATTTAAATGTGACAAAGAAATAAACATATAACACACTAGGAGTGAGGGCCCTGCTCGCAAGAGCTTACATTCTATGAGGAGATAGGGGGACACAAGAGGTCAGAGGGCTTGTTTGCTACCATGGTCCAGCCATCTTTTATCGATCAAAAGGTCTAGACAGGTGTGGAAAAGATGCTGCACAGTAAGAATGGTTTCAGAAATCATATATTTTTGTCAATTAACAAAATGGAGACAGTTTTGGAAGGACCTCGGCAGGGAGGTTGTTCTCGCCATCTTGGAGAACTAAGCACAGATCTTCTGTAGATGTAGGCTTGTAAATGCACATGGGTGTTGGTCTTATCGGGATGTTAGTTGTTCAATACAGTGATATTACATCCCACCTTGTGGCTCGAGTTATGATCTAAAGTGTTCTTTAAATGAGAACCAAAAGCAGAGGAATCCAGAGATACTGATAGTATACAAAGCAGAGGGCCGAGGAATCCATCTAATCTCCTGTTAAACTACCGGTGGCCATAAAGGGAAAGGGAAATCCATTATTTCCCCTCATTCCAGAAAAGACATTGTATCTCATCATATCCTATTGATTCAGCAGACTGGAGTATAAAAACAGTAAATGCATAAAGTCAGCGTTTTATCTAGAAGCCTGGACTGTGAGTATATCCGGAGAGACTGATGGATACGCTGAGATCAGGTAATGCTGCCGTCTCTTCGCCTGTACCATATCGTATATGTCTAGCATAAGGAGAACTTATGTACTGCTCTGCTGTGACTATCTCTCTCTCATTTCTCTCTCTCTATCTCTCTATCTCTCTCTCTCTATCTATCCTCTCTATCTATCTATCTATCTATCTATCTATCTACTACATCTCTCTCTCTCTATCTATCTCTCTCTCTCTCTCTATCTATCTATCTATCTCTCTCTCTCTCTCTCTCTCTCTCTCTCTCTATCTATCTATCTATCTGGGGCTGCAGGTCTGCACCTATTACTTGAACATAATAGCCTGCACACACTCCCTGTCCACTGCAGCAACTTCCGGCTCATAGGTGAATTCACCTGGGTGTACTTGTAGATCATAGACTTACTAACTGCATGCAATGTCGGATTGCTGCTGCTAAGGCCAGCAGGATATTGTCATGTATTAAAAGGGCTATGTACTCACGAGACGGGGATGTAATATTAACACTTTATAAATCATTGGTTCAGCCCCATCTGGAATATGTAGTTCAATTCTGGGCACCAATTCATAGAATGAATGTCCTAGAGTTGGAAAGGGTTCAATGGAGGGCCACAAAACTGATAAGGTGCATGGAGGACCCTGACAAAAAATAAAATAAAAAATGTTTACAGGGAGTCTGTCACCAAGGTGAAGCATATTAAACCAGGACCACAGTTAGGTAGATCAGGCCCACCTGAATGTGATGCCTTTTTGCCCATGAAAATTTACTCTGTTACCGAGATGTTCATTTACTTCACAATATGGAAATAAGCAGTTTGGAACATTGAGGACGACTCCATAGCTCCAAACTACTATAACCCACACCGTCCATGAATGTCCTCCTTCCTCCTCCTTTCTTTGAGTGACAAGGTCAGGGAGCTATGCTGAAGTCTTGCCTGGCCCTATCACTCAAACAAGGAAGAGGGAAAGGAGAGCGTATTTGAGCAGTGTGGAGCGTAGCATTTTAGAGCAATGGAACCGCCCTTCGTGCTCCAGATTGCTCATTTGCATACTGTACTGTGAAATAAATTAATTAATTATATCTACAACAAAGCCATGGGGAAAAATGCTCTACATTCAGGTGAGCCTGACCTATCTGTGTTACTGGCTTCATAAGCTTCACCCTGGGGACACTCCCTTTAATTCTTGCAAAGAGGCGACTGCCTTTGAGGGAATTTTGTATGGAATACTCTTTCTCATGTTCTTACCCATTGGCATGGACTCCTGAGATAATTTACTTCATAAAAAGGAAGAAACATATAAAAACAACTTCCCCCTACTCAGGCACACTCTTCTTGGCCAAGCATGCATGTGTCCTGAATACAGACATTGTATTGTTTCAGACATTGTTGAGGGAGAGTCAGGAGACCCTACATAAGAAAGTTGGCCAGTCCTGCCAAAATAAGCAGGTTAGGCCATTTTTATTCTAATGTGTATTGGTGCCTTAAAGTTAAAGATAGAGTTTGCTGAAGGCCCACCCCCAGTGCACCTATTACCTCATTTGCATAAGACTTCAAAGCTGTTTTTCTCCAAATCTACAATAGGGACATTATGATTTGCCTGACGACTCTTCTAAAGCTTTGTCCCATTCTGGACCATGTATGATACCTGTTGGACTGGTAATGACACTAAAGTTACATCTGGTAAAATCTCCCATATCCCATTAGTGTTCTGGTTTCTTTACAGGAACAATGTGGTCATGCTTTAAGGACAGATCCATGGTGGTCACGTATGGACTGCTGGCACTGGCATTACTCCTGATTATCGTCCTCTTTTCAGCCGTACATTATCAGGGTCAGTAACTCCCAATCTTTACATCATTTAATAGGTGTTGCGCCACTGATTCTGGCACAGTTGGAATTGTATTTTCTCTAATCCCCACCATGCCTGAGCAATCAATGCGGTTAGTTTTGGTGCCTGATATACTATTAAGGCTCTATACTGTCAGGCAGGAGCAGACAAGGGGTGTGACTCTGAGCTCGGACACTGGCTGCCTCTGACTGGAGCTCTAAATCACGCCCCCATGCCTGACACCGCCCTTCTGACATTACAGAGCCTAAATAGCACATCAAGCACCAAAATTAACTGCGCTTATTGCTCGGGAACGGTGAGGGCTAGAGAGAAAATTCCAACTGTACTGGAATCAGCAGAGTGGTACCTATTAACAGATGCTAAGAACTTGAATTGGTGGAGGTGGTGAAAGGTCCTTTTTAAACTCTTGGTCCCCAATACAAAATTTGAATCAAGACCCACAACTTACCATGTGCAATATTACACTGGTGTCTCTTATGAGGCAGTGGGGCTTTTGGGCTTCATCAGGCACCAGTATCCGGGTGAGATGGCTACTCCTGCACCCCTTATAGCTACAACAGGATGCTGAAAATCAGCATTTATAGTCATATTTTCCAACATTTGCCCTGGGTTATCAGGGAAAATGGCGAGCACAGCTCGTTGTAAAAATTTCTGGGCGAAGCCACGTACCTGTAGGCATTGCCACAGCTTTTTTGGGTGTGAACATGCCCCCTTTTGCATTCAACCATGCCTCTTTATTGTGGGCAAAAAACATGCTAGCTAAGTCCCAAGAAGGGATTTTTAGTAGAACACTAAAACTTTACATATATATGTAAAAATATATATATTTTTCAGTGAAAAGGGGTTAAGTATTTTCCAGTATAAATAGAGTCTAAGATCTATGTAGAATTGGTAGAATAAGGAATATAGCTCTGATCACATTTTAGGATATACAGAGGTGTAACTTGAGGGGGTGCAATGGGTATGGTAGCATCCAGGCCTAGAAACCATAGAGGGCCCATAAGGAGTCTCTTGTCCTGTACTTATAGTTAGGTGACTCGGTACACAGGGGCCCAGGAGTTTCATGTTATGCTTCTATGTATACCTATGATGGCTTGCTGGTGGTTTTGTGCCCTAAACCACCTGACCAGTTCCCTTCAAGCAGGTTATAAAATGAAAGCTGTAATCCAATTGTCTGCCAGGAACCTCAGAGATAACTATATTTTATTGAATTCATCTTTACTCTCAGATTTCACACGAGAAAAGAAAGACCTGGCCAGCAAGGATGATGTTCTTGGCGTGAACATCACTGGTAAGATGCCATTGTCTTCCTCTATTAACATCTTCCTTTGTCTTTTATTTACTCATTAATCAACTTGTCAAGTTTTAATATAAAAAAAACCTCAGAAATTTTCAGCTGGCAGTGATGTAACTGAGCTTTGCTAAGGAAAATACATCTTCAATGTGTACTGTCCACACTGAATACAGCTAACAGAGGCTCAGCCTGCCTCTACTCTCCCTGCTGTGCAATACAGAAATGTATAGAAATACAGGTTTCCCTCTACTATAAAACTAATGTCTCTCCATGTCTTTTACACATACTGCCGTACTGAGCCTCCACAGTGGGCTCACTAACTAGTTACCAGGCCACATCCAGGAGATACAGATTGTCTTTATTGAGAGATTTTTCATCCTTTTTTTAAAACTTGACAAAATCCCCCAATAAACTATATTACAAACATGTTTAAAGCTCCTTTCCCTACACGTACAAAAAATATTGACACTTACATTTTAACAATTTTTTAACTTTCTTTCACTATAATGAAATAGAGCCCAAGAGGATGCATTTGTGACAGTGTGTGCCTTTCTTACCAACATAATGGTGCACAAGACTATGGTCTTATTCACACAACTGTTCTGCTTTTCACACACCTAATGTCTGTGTCCATTTTTGGCTTTAATCCAATGACAGACATTTTTTTTAACGGCCATTTTAAAACCCACAAAAGTCTATGTTTGTATTCAAATGTCTGTTTTTGTATCCATTAAAACATACAAAAGTAGAACATGTCAGTTTTTTTTTTTTAACAGAGGTGTAAAACGGTCTGTCAACAAAAAAGGATGTGTGAATAGACCCATCCATTCTCATTGTTTTAAAAACAAACATGTGAAGGACATTCAAAAACACCGTCACACGTCCATTTGTCATGTGAACAAGACCTAACAATGTATTGGGAGAGTGGCAATATGTTGGGGAGTGTCGGTAAAACACCCAACTATGTAATATCTATGCCCTGCCTTAGGTCTCTTCACCAGGAGGTGTGTGGGTGACTTCTTAGAAATACATGATATTTTTTATGTTACCGCATGATCTTGTGGTTTTTTTTTTTGTCTCTTGCAGTTAATTCACTGGTAGAAAAGATGGAAGAATTGCAGAAAGCTGCAAAAAGTAAGGAAGTGCTAATATACAGAGCAGATTTATGAGTGTGTCACATATGACGGGGATTCTTTACTGTAAGAGCAGTGAGAGAGTGGAACTCTCTGCCACATGATTTTGTGATGGTTGATTCATTGTAGAAGTTCACAAGGGGTGTGGATGACTTTTTGAAAAATATAATATTATGAGTTATGGGCGCTAGATTTCTGGAGAAGGTACATCGATCCAAGGATTCATTTCCATTGTCATATTTGGAAAAAGGAAGGAATTTATCCTCTCATGTAGGGTAATTGGCATCCGCCTCATAAGGGTTTTGGTAGGACAGAGAACCCAAATGGCCAACACCATAAACAACTAAAATCTCCTGTATCTGTATTAAATATCCATCTTTAAAAGCAAAATGATAGACAATGGCATTATGGCAGTCATAATACATTAACATACTGTACTTCAACATACAGTTACGTTGAGATGATCAGGAGCTGAGCCCATGCCTTCCGCTGCAGGTATCAGCTGTTACCTACAACTCACACCCTGATGCATCTGTCAACAATGATCGCAAAACTAAACAGGCATCCACAACACGATTTCAGGGTATCAACACATTGCTATAGCAGTCAGAGGCCTACAGCAGCCAATGGGACCGCCATGTGTGGAAGCCTATTAGGCGCTGCCATCAATAGAACAGTAACAGAAAGGCCTAAGTGGTGTGTTAGCAACCAGACTAACAATCCCATATACAAGTTCCCATGTGGCATTGTAATTATTGTTTAAAAACGTTTAAAAACTCTACAAAAAAAACTCTTTAAAATGATGACATCAGCTATTCTGCATAGTAAACACCAAGTCAGGCTTGCAGGACTTTTTCAACTATGATTTCAGATGAACTTTGCGCCAGATCGATGCCAACACAGATGTGAACCGAGCCTCACTTGTCAAATATACCATACGTTGAACACCATGAAAAATAAACTATTCCAGTTGTTTTCTTTATCTCGTCTAAATAAAATGTGATAAAAAAGTCATATGTACCAAAACAATGGTCTACGGCTGAAAACTACAGCTTATCCCGTACAACAAAAGCCTCCAGAAAGCTCCTTCAATGTAAAAAAAAAAAATGTTATGGTCCTCTGAATATGGTGATGCAAATAAACAAGTGGACATATGTTGGTTGTTCTGTTCAGAAGGCAAAAGGATCACATTTGTAAACCCCTCTGAGATTTGTCTGCTCTTTGGTTTTGGAGAGTGGAAAGAGTAATTTCATGGGAAATATGTAAGTATTTACTAAAACAGTCTGGACATTCTCAAGCTATAACCATGGCAGATATGAGTGTGTATATTGTTGAAGCAGATGGTAACTCAAACCCACACAAAGTCTCCATGATAACAGAGCCTTTTACAGGACATGTTATCATCTTCAAGTAATGCAGTCTCAGGCTTTGGGCCTGTAACTTTAAGCAGTCATATTGTAACATTTCACATTATCTGTATTTATTTCAGAGATAGGTACTTGTGATAGTGGTTGGGCTATATTTGGCACAAAATGCTACTACTTCTCAACTGCCAAGTATAACTGGTTTAAAGCCAGGACCACATGCATACAGAAGAGTGCCGAGTTAGTTGTCATCAACAACGAAAATGAACAGGTGAGATGTAAGGCTTGGAAATCTATTTTTGGTCCGTCGGCTAAACCAGTTGCACATTTGGGTTACATACTGTATGACTGACGGTTCAACGTTTATTTTCCTTGTCTGCTCCCACAGAAATTTATCAGTGGAAAAACGGGGAATGCACCATACTGGATTGGGCTCACTGACAAAGAGGAGGAAGGAAATTGGACATGGGTTGATGGAACAGACTACACATCATCATATAAGTAAGCTTTCTAAGCCTCATATTTCCTGTGAGTACTCTACGTAGGATAGGAGTGTTCATGGACAACCACCAACCAGCAAAACGAATATAGCACTTGACCCCTCCACAATGTGTACACAGGCACAGCGCTGCACATGCATACTTACCAATACCCTGCTCCTCACATGTTGATGCTTCTCTGGTCCCCATACTTTAACAGTACTTTGGTAAAATAGAGATGATTCCCAAGCCCAGGGCTGCTACCAAACAGAGGGGCCACCACTTTTGGATGGTGTTTGTAAGCCATGCTTCCTTTTGGGTCAGGAAATTCTCATATCTCATGATTCTGCAAATTCATGAGTATCCCATTTTACACCATGCTAAGATATTTGGAAAAAATATCCTGAGGTTGGCTAACCCTTTAAAGAGGATCTCCATGGTCTATCAAAATGAACTTTCTCCAGAGTTTTGTATTTGACAAACCTAGAGGTTCTGGGCTGATTCCAATCTTATGTCACATCACGTGATTGGAACCAGACACTGCCCCCAAGTCACTCCACGTTCTCCCTCCTCTCCCATGCTACTGCTAGTTACCTGTATCATGGGGCTGGCTTTACTACTATAATGATGTATTCAGCTAGCCCCATGATACAGGTAACTAGCAATGAACACAGGAGACGAGGGAGGATATGAAGCTACTCGGGGATGAGTGCTAGTTCAGATCATATGACCCGGAGTTGGAACCAGTACATAACTCTTGAGCTCATTGCATAGAAAACAGCAGAGGAAGTAAGTGATGACAGAATCCTTCCCAACAAGTCCAATTCCTTACATCATTTAATAGTCGCTGATTCTGGCACAGTTGGAATTTTTTCTGTAGCCCCCAGCGTTCCCGAGCAATAAATGCTGTTAGTTTTGGTCCCTGATATGCTATGTAGGCTCTGTACTGTCAGGGGGCGGTGTCAGGCAGGAGCAGACAAGGGGTGTGATTCTGAGACACTGACTGCCTCTGATTGGAGCTCTGAATCACACCCTCAGTCTGACACTGACATTACAGAACTTAAATAGCACATCAGGCATCAAAACTAACTGCGCTTGTAGCTCAGGAATGGTGGGGGCTAGAGAAAAATTCCAACTAACAACTATTCCATGCTAAGAAATAGAATTGGTGGAGGTGGTGAAAGGTCCTCTTTAATGTATCTTGTGTTATTTTATAAACCTGCTCTTTCACAATGTTGTCGTCTTATTGCAGGTCCTGGATGAAAAATGAGCCCAACAGTCAAGGCACAGAAGACTGCGGCCAGGTTTGGAGGGAAGGAAATTGGAATGACAAGGCCTGCAATGAAAACTCTTTTTCCATATGTGAGAGGACACTCTGAACCTTCATTGCCCTCATGGACCATCATTATATATCAATTCCAAAAACAATCCTGACCCTCACATTGATAACTCTGTTTTCAGCTTTTATTTATAGGTATCCCGCTGGTTGTTTATGTATACCTAAATAAAATCTGGAGGAAGAGTTACCAATGTCAGTACCGAAATGTTTTTGGAAATATTGTCTGACTGGGCCCCCTATCCCTTCCACCAACACCGCAGAACATAGCGCCAACCATAACCTTCTACCACATTATACATATCTGCAAAGTTTTTGAATCTGGTGATCTCAGGGATACGAAAACTGGTGACAAAAAGTTTCATTAAAATACATGTATCTATATCTAATGTGAACCACAAGGTGTTTTCTGTACTAAAAAAAATAACTTTGTCCCTTTTAGTCCTCAGTATTGAATCTTTGGCTGGATAGACCCTTCTACGTGTAGGTATACAAGAGAAAGTAGGAAACTACTGCTCCGTGTAGCAGCAGCCGCACTGAAGGCCATTCTGTAGGTTTGGATACAACCACAGCCTCCCCCTATGAAATTATTTTTGGAGAGGTTGACCCACCCCTTTGGATGGATTGGGTGGGTGGATGCATACATAAGTAAGGAGGGCGAGACATGCTTTTTTGAGGTCTGGTAAAATTGTATTCACAAACTACCTGATAAAATACAATCCAAGATAAGACAACGATTTAGATGGACAACCTGGAACCTAGACTGAGAATATCTGGTAGATTCCCCCTGTGTGAGGGTGTGAGTTCCTGGGGGTGCCGATTTTCACGGGAGTGTGGAAGGGCATGATGGTTGGGCCTGCGGATATGAGATGACTACTGTATCTCATAGGCTACTAGTATTTTGGGTTGTTTTGTGTTCTTTATGTTTTATGAGGGTTTTTTTTATTGGCTAAGGAAGTGTACACCAACAAAGTGCAACTTGATGGTCCTAGGAATCTGGATTATAAAGGCTTAATATGCTTACTATGTATATTTTATAACACTCTTCTTCCTGTTATACAAGTCGGTGACATAGACGTGAAGTGCCAAAGAGACATCAACCTGGGACAGCCCTTCCCAGGGTGATTCCTGAATGGCACTTTGCAGCAAAAGTAGGAGTGGCTTTTTCAAGGGGCGTGGTCTTTATTAAAAGGCACAGGTAAATATACTCAGACCCCATATAACACTATCGGACCCCAGATTGTTACTGGTTAAATAAAACAAACAATTGCTTCATTTGCATGTTAAATATTGTGTTTATTTTATAGTGTAGTTTATGAATAAATAAATATAATCTTATACTTAAAAAAATACTAAAACTTACACTAGGTTCGGCTGTCTGTTGTTCCGCTCCATCGGAGGACCAGAATAACGGACAGGCAAACTGCTAAAATAGTGGTCACATACAGAGCCTGCCGGATCCCAATGACTATAATGGGTTCATCTGGTGTCCATTGTTTTTAAACTGAAACTGACAGACAAAATTGTTGTGTGTATAGAGAAATTTCAGGCGGACACTGCGGAAGGGATACCCTGTCTACTCATATTTACTTTAGGAAAACTTTGGGTTTTGAACCCAGGATAGCACCTAATAATTATGTATGCTAGGCAGTCACACTACTGCCTGAGTCATTGCCTCTATTATTTGCATTGAGAGGTTTTTCTCTTACCAAACTTCAGCATTATATGCTTACTATTGACGTTTAGTAAGAGAAAACCCTGCCTTGCATATATCATCATTAGGTGTGATCCTGGGTTCAAAACCTGGATCATAGCTAATGAAAAAATACATTTTATACATATTTAAATAGATGGGGAATCTCCCAGCAACTTCCTCAGTATTGACTGCACTGAGGTGACATCGATTGGGTGACCAGGTGAGAGGGCCTAAAAAAACAGGAGACTTCCAGGAAAGCCAGATGAATTGACAAGTCTGGTACCCTACAACCAGACCCTTTTCACATATACTATATGTGCAATCTGTGCAGCTGTTCAAAACACTGCAGGTAGCATAGAAGGGACTACATGCATTCCATCCTTGTGTCACACTGGTGGTTTGTGAAGGGATTTTTAAGTGATTTTTTTAAGGGATTTTTAAGATATTTAAGATTTTTAAGGATTATGAAATGGTCTATGGTTAGATGCCTTCTATCATCAATTTGGCTGTTGGAAAACTATCAGGGTCTGACCCTGTCTAAATGAACTGAGCAGTGGCAAATTAAATTTACTGTAAGCCCTGAGCCCCTGCTGTATCTATAGTCAGCAGCACCAGTCCCTGCAATTATAATGTCAAATTACAAGATCAGAACTACCATAATACTACTCCCATGTACAAGAATATAACTACTATAATACTGCTCCTATGTACAAGAATATAACTACCATAATACTACTCCCATGTACAAGAATATAACTACTATAATACTGCTCCTATGTACAAGAATATAACTACTATAATACTGCTCCTATGTACAAGAATATAGCTACTATAATACTGCTCCTACGTACAAGAATATAACTACTATAATACTACTCCCATGTACAAGAATATAACTACTATAATACTGCCCCTATATACAAGAATATAACTACCATAATACTACTCCCATGTACAAGAATATAACTACTATAATACTGCTCCTATGTACAAGAATATAACTACTATAATACTGCTCCTATGTACAAGAATATAACTACTATAATACTGCTCCTATGTACAAGAATATAGCTACTATAATACTGCTCCTATGTACAAGAATATAACTACTATAATACTGCTCCAATGTACAACATTATAACTACTATAATACTACTCCCATGTGCAAGAATATAACTACTATAATACTGCTCCTATGTACAAGAATATAACTACTATAATACTGCTCCTATGTACAAGAATATAACTACTATAATACTGCTCCTATGTACAAGAATATAACTACTATAATACTACTATGTACAAGAATATAGCTACTATAATACTGCCCCTATGTACAAGAATATAACTACTATAATACTGCCCCTATGTACAAGAATATAACTACTATAATACTGCCTTTATGTACAAGAATATAACTACTATAATACTGCTCCTATGTACAAGAATATAACTACTATAATACTACTACTATGTACAAGAATATAACTACTATAATACTGCTCCTATGTACAAGAATATAACTACTATAATACTGCTCCTATGTACAAGAATATAGCTACTATAATACTGCTCCTATGTACAACAATATAACTACTATAATACTACTCCTATGTACAAGAATATAACTACTATAATACTGCTCCTATGTACAAGAATATAACTACTATAATACTACTACTATGTACAAGAATATAGCTACTATAATACTGCCTCCTATGTACAAGAATATAACTACTATAATACTGCTCCTATGTACAAGAATATAACTACTATAATACTGCTCCTATGTACAAGAATATAACTACTATAATACTGCCTCCTACCTGTGAGGTTGTGTTTCTGTAGCTCTCCTGAGTCTCCTGATATCTGGAGAAAGCCCAGGGCGGGGCCACCCTGGGTGGGGCAGCTCCCCTAGCAAGGCCCAGGCTCCAAGGCCTACTGTGGGAAACAACTCCCAGACAACTGAGAAAGTGGATGAAAATCCCAAAGTTTCTAGGAATGGAAGTAATGTCCAGTGTGTCAGCAGTCCCAGTGCAAGCCAAGATGGGAAGAAAGTTATTGCAAAGAAAGCAGTAGCAGAAGCAAGCAGAGGTACGGTGCAACAACCTACCAAAGTAATTGTGCAGCATCCAGACAGAATGGCTGATTGTAAGAAGAAGCAAGCCGTGCAGCCTGTGCAGACGCCATTACAGGTTACAGGTGTCCCGTCCACTCCACCCTCCTGCAGACAGAGGAAAACGTCCTTGGAGAGACAGACCATGCTGGAGAACATGCAGCGGCCTGTACTGGTGCGGTCTGAGCGGACAAGATCTGGCAGTGAAAACTGAAAAACTGTAGTTAAGGCTGTGGATGAGACCAAAGTGAGACCAGCAGGGAGACTTCATGGTACTAGTAGTGCGGTCACTGGGAACAAACCGGGACATAGTCCCCAACCTGTAGATTGTGGCCCCATGGCAGTGACAACAGCTGCAGCAGGCCAGAAGTCACAGGCTACACCGACCAGAAGCCAAACTGTGAGTAACCAGCCTGCAAAACTACCTAATAATGCACAGAGTGTTACAATGGCTGAGGGTCAGGGCTGTGGAGTCGGAGTCGGAGTCGGTGCCTATTTTGGTGGAGTCGGAGTCGGTATAAAATGGACCGACTCCGACTCCCAAAATATATAATAAATTGGTACAGTTAGTAGTACAATGCAGTATGTGCTGAATATATTTTCATAAGAATTTGGGAAAATGATGAAATGTTGAAAATGATGAAATGTCCTGTAAAGGTCTGTTCTATTCCTCATATAATGATGAGACTGAGTTCTGAGTGAACCTATAAGGTTTAGCAGTCCAGGGCTGTGGAGTCGGAGGGGAGTCGGAGTCGGAGTCGGTGCCTATTTTGGTGGAATCGGAGTCGGAGTTGGAGTCGGAGTCAGGGGAAATTGAGGAGTCGGAGTCGGGGCTTTGGCGTACCGACTCCACAGCCCTGCTGAGGGTGCACCTGAACTGCGCCTGGCAGACGAGATCCCAGCACTGGTCAAGAGACTGGAGACATTAAAGGCGGGTAAAATATATCTGCAGCGACAGATTGACTGTGCCTACAAAATAAGGGCTGCTAAACCTTGGTTAGAGGAAGTAGTGGACAAGAAGCTGAGTGCACTGGCGAAAGAGCTCGCCGATATCGTACAGGAGACCGAGACTGTACTGGAGCAAATGGGACCAGTGGGAGAATCATACAGAAACCAGCAGCGATTCGAGGAATACCGGAAGTCACCATCCTCTCGCTCTAGGTCTGAACCCTCTCAAGATGGCGGCCAGCAGTCCCATGCCAAGCCTATTCTGCAGCCAGCAAGTTTCCCTTTTAAGGAAGGGAATTTGTATGGGGAAGGAGCAGCTAATGCCAGGCCACAGCAAAGACCTGCAGCAGTTCCTGGCAAGGCACCACAAGTCCCAGCAAGCAGCACTTTACAGCAAGATCATGGACCCCTGCCTGAAGTAGCATCTGTGCAGACACCACAAGTCCCAGGAGGCAGGTCATCTCAGCAGGACTGTGGACTCTTACCTGAAGGTACTGGTGCACATTTGGGGTCTCAGGTTGTTAGTGTGTGGGACAGTCTGGACTCTGCTGTGCAAGTCACCAATAGTGACTATAAAAACATTGCGGACTCTGCTGCCACTGACTATCCATCTAATATGTCTGAAATGATAGATAATCCTGTATGTAATAATGGCCCAGCAGGGGAAAGTGTTTCTCATTCTGGGGGGGATCCTTCACCATCTATGACATTAGACCCCTCTACAGTCCAGTCTCTGGAGTCTGGTGATGTCGTAGACATAGAGGTTGATGGTGGGGCGGACACAGCACAGTCCAATGTACAGGACTTTCCCCCTCTAGATACTCACGCAGTAACAGAACCTCGTAGTGCAGGTGCTCAGCAGCCCACACAGCACCCACAGACACGCCAAGATGGCGGATCTGGCCATACCTCCTCTGGGAATGCCTGGAGCCGTGGTGCAACTTCTTTTACGTCAGGCACAAACTATACAGGCCAGGCTTTCAAGAGGAGGAATGTAGTCAGGTTTAGGCACAGAGGTGCCAAGGAAGATCTGTCTGATAGAAGGTTTGTGGTCAGAGGGCTCCTATGTACCCAGATTGGTTTCCTGCCGACTGACATCCTGGCAGTAATAAATCTTCCTGACCGCCAGGGGTATAATGTTAGTTTTAAGCTGATGTCTGATCTGAACCGTTTCTAATGTCACCAGGTTCAGAGACACTGAGGGTTGGAATAAGTTCAGCTTCATCCCCATCTCTAGGCCAGATACAGCAAATGTCACCATTGTATTCTGGAATGAAGCCGTTCCCCCTCAGGACATTGTCATCTGGCTCAGGAGACACTGCGACCTCATGTCCGATCTGACTAAGAATAGGGATGAAGACGGGATCTGGACTGGTGGGTGGAAGGTCCTGGTTAAGTTGCGTCAGAACAACAACGTAACCCAACATCTGCCCAACTCATTCTTTATTGGCTGAGAGAAAGGCGTCTGCTTCTATGCGGGTCAGCCACGCAGATGCTTTAAGTGTGGGAAGGCCGGTCATATAGCGAGCGTGTGCACCATGGTAAAATGCAACTTGTGTAATGAAATGGGCCACGTGAGCCCTACCTGCCAAAACATCAGGTGTAATCTGTGTGGTAAGATCGGTCACCCTCACAGGGATTGTCCTGACGCTTGGCACAACATCCATAGGGATATCCCTGATGAGGACTTGCTGGCAGCGGCTGATGACATACAGGAGGAGGAGGAGGTGCTGTTTTCAGGGTCAGTAGTCACTGAGTCAGAGCCCCAAACAAATACGGGTGATACCTCCCAAGACCAAGCCCAGTCAGAACCCATTGAGGCGACCATGGAGGTTGTTGACCAAGTTGTACAACCCTCAGTGGCCATCTCTTCTCCTGCCCCAACACCCACCAGTATTAAGAGAAGGAAGAAAGACAGATCCAGCCGTAAGGCTGAGGGTGAGTGGACCACTGTCAAAAAAACAACTAGGATGAGAGTAGAAAGAACTGGCGATGTCACAGCAACGGCAAATAGGTTCTATATTCTATCAGAGTCAGACGGGGAAGAGGAATTAGACAGGAAAATTCAACAAATGATGGCAGAGTATGATGAGGAACCAGAGGGCGATCCTCCTACTAAAAGGAGACCCCGCCGAGCTGAGGTGCAGTCTGAATCAGACATGGAAACAGCAGTTCACCAGGACAGCTCTGATTCAGATCTATGATGGAAGAAAGTGGATCTAGTTTAAGTTTGATCTATTTAGTTTTACTGTATGTTCTTTAAATTTTCTTCTCCAACAGGTGTGGACTCTTTAAGTTGATTTTGCTTTAAGTATTTTCTTGTTTGATCCTTCTTTGTACATACAAAATGTCTGAAATTACTGGAAGAATTTTTGTTTAATTGTATTTATGTTTGTTTTTACTTTAATAAAAATTGCCTCCTATGTACAAGAATATAACTACTATAATACTGCCCCTATGTACAAGAATATAACTACTATAATACTGCTCCTATGTACAAGAATATAACTACTATAATACTACCCCCTATGTACAAGAATATAACTACTATAATACTGCCCCTATGTACAAGAATATAACTACTATAATACTGCCTCCTATGTACAAGAATATAACTACTATAATACTGCCTCTATATACAAGAATATAACTACTATAATACTGCCTCCTATGTACAAGAATATAACTACTATAATACTGCCTCCTATGTACAAGAATATAACTACTATAATACTGCTCCTATGTACAAGAATATAACTACTATAATACTGCCTCCTATGTACAAGAATATAACTACTATAATACTGCCTCCTATGTACAAGAATATAACTACTATAATACTGCCCCCTATGTACAAGAATATAACTACTATAATACTGCTCCTATGTACAAGAATATAACTACTATAATACTGCTCCTATGTACAAGAATATAACTACTATAATACTGCTCCTATGTACAAGGATATAACTACTATAATACTGCTCCAATGAACAAGAATATAACTACTATAATACTGCCCCCTATGTACAAGAATATAACTACTAGAATACTGCCTCCTATGTACAAGAATATAACTACTATAATACTGCCTCTATATACAAGAATATAACTACTATAATACTACCTCCTATGTACAAGAATATAACTACTATAATACTGCTCCTATGTACAAGGATATAACTACTATAATACTGCCTCCTATGTACAAGAATATAACTACTATAATACTGCTCCTATGTACAAGGATATAACTACTATAATACTGCTTCAATGTACAAGAATATAACTACTATAATACTGCTCCTATGTACAAGAATATAACTACTATAATACTGCTCCTATGTACAAGGATATAACTACTATAATACTGCCTCCTATGTACAAGAATATAACTACTATAATACTGTTCCTATGTACAAGAATATAATTACTATAATACTGCCCCCTATGTACAAGAATATAACTACTATAATACTGCTCCTATGTATAAGAATATAACTACTATAATACTACCCCTATGTACTAGAACATAACTACTATAATACTGCTTCAATGTACAAGAATATACCTACTATAATACTGCCCCTATGTACAAGAATATAACTACTATAATACTGCACCTATGTACAAGAATATAACTACTATAATACTGCTCCTATGTACAAGAATATAACTACTATAATACTGCTCCTATGTACAAGAATATAACTACTATAATACTGCTCCTATGTACAAGGATATAACTACAATAATACTGTCCTTCCTTCTCTGGTAGTTGCAATATGATGCTTAGGCACAAGGGGTCTCGTCTAAGTACGAAACATTGTCTAGAAAATGTGTTAATGAACAGTGAATTGTAGTTGGTGACTTTTTCTCTGATTCCGGTCTTGATTCATTATATTTCTGAGGCCATATTCTGTATTGTCTCTTAGTAAATATTTGGCCAATCTGGGACGATACACAGACTGTTTGTTTTTTCCAGCCCTAACACCAGCTTTATCCAGACCCTACCATGGCCTCACTATATCTTAAACTCAACTTTTCCAATATGGGGTTCCTCGTGTTCCGTCAACTCCATTGAACCCTATGCTCCTATGTCTTTTATCCTTTCTGTCTTGAAGTGATATTTGACCAAACTTTGGCATGAAAAAGGGTTAACCAAGACCTCATCCTTAGGATAGGTCATTAATATCAGATCATTGGGGGTTCCACCTGGCACCCCACCAATTAGCTAAAATTGACTCTGTACAATTGGTAGAGGCCCTATTGCAGCTCAGCTCCCATTCATTTGATCAGACCCCCACCTATCTGATATTAGGGATATGTCATTAATACTAGGTCTTGGTTGACCCCTTGTTTGGAGTAGTCTTAGATGCTGTGGTCATTAGTAACATTGACATCTGAGAGGTTACACAGAGGGAGGGGGTTCCCTCTTCCCCCAATCCCCCTATGATATATCTATGGGTTGCCAAGGGGTTGTTATGGCAGCGTGAGGCCTAGTGAAGGTCCCCAGGCCTGCCATAATAACATTCATATAACAGAAAAGAGGCAGGGCGTAGCAGAACCATCACCTGAAAAATAAAAAATGGGTGCCAAAACATGGCAATTCTATGTAATTAAAAAAAGATATATATATATATATAAATATATATATATATATATATATATATATATTTATATATAAAAAAAATATAAAATATATGTAGCTTTTTATGTTTTACTACTTAAAAAATGTATGTGTATATATATATATATATATATATATATATATATATATACACATTTTTTACATTTTTTAAGTAGTAAAACATAAAAAGCTACATATATTTTATTTATTCACAGTCAAATTGACCTACAGAATAAAGTTATCCTTTTAAAGTACGACACACTGAACCTCCTAAAAACAAAACTGAAAAAAAAAACAATTGCAGATTTGGGCTTTTTCACCATTTCATTCCACAAATATTCTGTTTTCAGTTTCTCAATACTTTATATGGAACATTAAATAGTTGGCAATAAACGGTACAGCTCATCCCACAAAAAAACAATCCCTCATACTGCATAGGAATGGGAATAAAGTTCTAAATCTTGGAAGGTGGGGATAAAAAGAAAAAAACAAAAACAAAGGGTTGAAGGTGGTGATGTTTGAAGACAACCCCTGGCCATAGGCCTTATTACCATTTTGGCGAAAGTTTGTATGTAGCTGCAGAAGTGTAAAGCAAATCACAATGAAGGGCACATACTTGGTACATACTTGGGCCTAGAGAGCTCAGCTGAGCACCTGGACCGCAAAAAAAAGTTGATTCACTGTTATTGAGAAGAAGAAAAAGGGAAGTGGGAAGAAAATCCTGTAAACATGTAAAAGTATTAGGGACTCCACCCAATATTACAACATCTGAATTGCATTCTAAAGAAGTCACATGATGAGCGCTGCTCAAGAGATCACTTAATAAGAATAAAAAATTCCTAAATGGTGTAAATTTAGACAAAACTGCCTGCACCAAATATAGTGTTAGAGCTAAAAAAAAAACACCTATTGCTTGCTACTGCCTGAAACCGCTCACCTAACAGTATATTGTATGTATGTATTATTACCCTGTTGATTCTTATAAAGCTACTGTTATAACCTTATGTGGTATCTGTATGTATTCTTCAGACTGTGAGATTAGTACAGTGATCCTTGTTAAGGCTACTAACTGTACCTCATGGGTAAGTCCCAGGAAGAGATCCTCCCTGTAATACAGAGACTCTATCCTGGGTGGAGGCACTGATATACTTCATATATGTTCCCACTCTTCCCTTCAGCGAAGGCTTCAGGTCCCATTATACACACAGGTCAGCGCCAGAGTCTGTTGCGGGAGGGATAATACTCATACCCCCCCCAAATAGGGCTACATTTGGAGGCACTGCTGAGATTTAGAAGTGGGAATAGTCATTGATATGGAGAAGCGATATAGCTCAGAGGGGAACCTCCCACTAGCTACTACATGGGATTACCGACCTCCTGTTCCTCCCCTGGTTCAGGTAAAGGAAGAACCCCGCTCAGCCAGTTACCCCCCCAGTATGGCCGTCGCTAGCAGTTCCTCTAGTGACAGTGCTATTAGCACTTTAGCCAGGCTGACTGAAATGTTAGCTCAGGGCCTGCAGGCCACTCACTACAAGAAACTAAAAGTATTCTCTGGTAATGTCCCAGTACCACAAGGGGAGGAAAACTTTGAGATATGGAAAGAACATACTCTCCAATGCCTGAAGGAATGGTCTTGCTCTGAAGAAGGCAAGCGGCAGCGTATCAGTGAAAGTTTGCGGTCTCCTGCTGCAGAATTGATCCGCTTGTACAGAGACTCTCATGAAGGAGTGAGTGCATTGGACTATATACAAGTACTGTCTGATCACTTTGAGCCATACTATGACCTTGCCCAGATGGTTGCTGATTACCGAATGGTTCGTCAAAAAGAAGGGGAAAATGTCTCTACTTTTATTAACCGTTTACAGCTACTTCTTTCACGTCTGGTGTACCACGCAGCTATATCTACTTCAGAGGTAGACGCTATGAGAACCAGTCAGTTGGTGAGAGGGTTACAACCTCATCATCCTCTTGCTCAAGTACTCAAGGTCTTACTATCTGATAGAGTCCTTCCATTTCCTGACTTAATGAAGTTAGTGAAGAAACAAGAAGCTGACATTAGTTTTAGTACCCCTAAGAAAGCGAAAAGCATCTCTAAAGAAGATGTTGTTCCTAATTCAAACAAGGACAAACCAGTGGAGCGGTCAGAACTTAGACAGTCCGCCACTCCATCCACTGCCACTCAATGGAGGAAGGATGCTAGAACCTGTTATAAATGTGGTCAGATGGGCCATACTGCCAGACAGTGTACGGAGGACAGTGAGGGATTGGGACACAGTGCTGTCTTCTCTATTCAGAATCAAAGACACCGAAGGAAGGCGGGCCGAGTAAAGACCAGAGGCGCTATCGCGGGCTCCAGGTCCGTTGTCAAAGTCACTGTCAATGGTCATGCCGCTCCTGCCCTGTTTGATACAGGATCTCAAGTGACCCTGATTTATCGCTCGTTCTACCAAAAGTATCTGAGGGATATACCTCTTCAGTCTACAGGACAAATGAAATTGTGGGGGCTTAATTCAGGATCATATCCTGTAGATGGCAGCCTACAAGTAGTTATAGCTGTCCCTGAATTAGAAGATCAGAGTGTCGCTCCCATGAAGATTACGGCTCTTGTCTGTCCTGATACAGGGGATTCTTGTGCAGCTCCTGTGATACTTGGCACTAATTGTCCCGCAGTGCATTATGCTTTTCAGAAGTTTCTTGGAAGAGATTGGAACCCTGCAGCTCAGCCGGTGAATATATCTTCTGATCTTAGAGAACTCTGTGATGCCCTGTCTACTGGCTATCGACATGGAATGGTATATCATATCGGTGAGAGAACCGTGGAAGTTCCTGCCGGCGGGGAGAGAGTTCTGAGAGTAGCCTCCAGCATTGCTCCCGATTTGCTTGAAGGGGGGAGTTATGTCCTTATGGAAACCCCTGAAGAAATGATTAACCAGAATGGCTGGATGGTGATCCCAGAGAGAAAGGACTGGAGAAATAAAGTGGAGTTATCTACCTGTGTGACAGTGAGGAACTGTTCACCGCATCCGATTGTAATTGGACCATACCAGAATGTGGCCCACTGCTACCCTGTGCTTGGAGTAAATCCATACGCTGAAGTGTGCAGGATTCAAATCCGAGATGCAATCCCTAATCTCAATCTTGACTTGAGTGATCCACATTTACCAGAGGCCTGGAATCAGCGACTGACACAGAAGTTGTCTGAATTATCGGAAGTGTTCTCCATGGATGATATGGATGTAGGTTGTGGTAAAAGTGCTCAACACACTTTCCGATTGACCGATTCTACTCCCTTCCGGGAGCGACCACGGAGAGTTGCTCCAAAGGATGTTGATGAGTTAAGACAGACTCTACAGCAAATGAAAGGTCAGGGGATCATTGTGGACAGTAAGAGCCCCTATGCCTCACCTATTGTGGTGGTAAGAAAAAAATCTGGAGCAATTCGCCTATGTGTGGATTACAGAACTCTGAACCGGAGAACCTTACCTGATCAGTATACACTGCCGAGAATTGAAGAAGCTCTGGAAGCTCTGAATGGAAACTGTTGGTTCACAGTGCTGGACCTAAGATCGGGATACTATCAAGTCCCAATGGCACCTGAGGATCAGGAAAAGACAGCCTTCATATGCCCCTTGGGTTTCTTTCAGTTCACTCGTATGCCGCAAGGTACAAAAGGTGCGCCAGCAACGTTCCAAAGGTTGATGGAAAGAGTGTTAGGTGATTTAGTGCCCCGGGAATGCCTTGTATATCTTGATGACATTATTGTGTTTGGAAAGACGCTGGAAGAACATGAAGAACGACTCATGAGAGTACTCCATCACTTAAAAGAAGAGGGGCTGAAGTTGTCGGCTGACAAATGCAAATTTTGTAGATCTTCGGTCACTTATGTAGGTCATATTGTTTCTGCTGAAGGAGTTGCTACCGATCCTGGTAAGATTGAAGCTGTGGTGAATTGGCCCCGACCGCAAAATATTACGGAGTTGCAATCTTTCTTGGGGTTTTGTGGATTCTATCGACGATTTGTGGAAGGATATTCAAAAATTGCTCGAGCCCTCCTCGACCTGTTGAAGAGTGATGCAGGAGATCCGGGAAAGAAGAAAGGGTCTTCCAAAAGCCTTTTTGGCGATAGGTGGACTGCGGATTGTGAAGAAGCATTTAAGTTGTTGAAGAAGAAATTGACAGAAGCTCCCGTTCTGGCTTATGCTGATGCACAGAAGCCATATGTGCTACATGTAGATGCCAGCTTTGAAGGATTAGGTGGCGTGCTGCACCAAGAATACCCGGCCGGGTTACGGCCCATAGCTTTCATAAGTCGAAGTCTTTCTCCCAGCGAGAAAAATTATCCAGTACATAAATTGGAGTTTTTGGCGCTCAAGTGGGCCATTGTTGATAAATTACATGACTATTTATACGGAGCCACGTTTGAAGTAAGAACAGACAACAATCCACTGACATACGTTTTGTCAACCGCTAAGCTCGATGCTACAGGACATCGCTGGTTGGCAGCTTTATCCAACTACCAATTCACACTCAAGTATAAATCGGGGCCTAAGAACATTGGGGCAGATGCTCTATCAAGACGGCCTGGATTACCTAGTCCGGAAGTAGTGGATGAATGGGAAGAAGTGCCAAGTCCTGGAGTAGGAGCTTTGTGTGCCATGGCTGCTGTAGTTGAAGACTGAGTAGCCTTTTCTGAAACTCGGCTTATTGACTCTATTGGGGGAGGTCCCGAAGCTGTACCAGACATGTTTGCCTACCCTGCCGCTTTAGGATCCTTTGAGAGTTGTTCTATATCTTCAAAGCGAATGATCTGGAGTCAAAAGACTGATCCTTTAATTGGACCTCTTTATCAAGCAGTGAGTTCTCAAGACAGAGAAATGTTAAAGACATCCCTACCCTCTGAATGCAGTCAACTTCTACGAGATTGGGAGAAGTTTGAAATAGACAATGGCCTACTTTATCGTGTGGTGCTGTATCATGATCACCCTGGAAGGCGCCAACTAGTTATTCCAAGCTGCTTTCAGAAGATGATTTTCCGAAGTCTGCATGATTATCATGGTCATTTGGGACCTGAGAAGACTTATGGCCTAATACAAGACCGATTCTACTGGCCCAAAATGAGAGATACCGTGACTCGTCTGTGTAGGTGCTGTCGCAGATGTTTGCAGAGGAAGACTGTCCCGGTTCGAGCGGCCTTCATGGGACACTTGAAGAGTTCGGGCCCCATGGATCTTGTCTGCATAGACTTCCTTTGTATTGACAACGACTCCAGAGGATTTGGAAATGTATTGGTGGTGACTGATCACTTCACACGATATGCTCAAGCCTTTCCGACTAAGGATAAAAAAGCAGTCACTGTTGCAAGAGTGCTTTGGGAAAAGTATTTTATCCATTATGGCTTACCACACTGGTTGCATTCTGATCAAGGCCGGGATTTTGAGAGTAACCTGATCAAAGAGTTACTTCAGTTGTTGAACATCCGCAAAAGTCGGACGACGCCTTACCATCCAGAGGGAGATGCCCTTCCTGAAAGATTTAACAGGACTTTACTTGATATGCTTGGTACCTTACGAATTGAGGATAAGCGATCCTGGAGTCGAAAAGTGGAGGCTATGGTGCATGCCTATAATAGTACAAGGCACGAGAGCACAGGATATTCACCATACTTTCTGATGTTTGGAAGAGAGCCTAGGCTACCTATTGACATCTTGTTGGGAGTCTCTACCGATGGTATCAGTCATCGAGATCATTACCGATACGTGGCACGTTTGAAAGAAACGCTTAAGAGTTCTTATCAGCTGGCTGAGGAAAATGCGGCCAAAGTGAATGAAGGAAATAAAAGGAGATTTGATCTTCGAGTAAGATACCGAGAATTGAACCCTGGGGACCATGTTCTGCTACGGAATTTGGGAGCATCTGCAAAACATAAGCTGGCTGATCGATGGCGGAGTGAACTCTTTACAGTGGTAGATCGGTTGCCTGGAATACCAGTCTACAAAATAAAAGGACGGGACGGGAGGATCAGGACTTGGCATAGAAATCATTTGTTGCCTGTACCTCAGATTGATGGTATGGATATCTCCAATGATGGCTCGGCCTGCGATTCTCCACAGTCCTTAGCCGATATTCCACCTGACCTTCCTGAAACTCCTGAGAGTGATTGGACTGTGGCTCCTGAAGTTCCTAGATCACCAGTATCTTCTCCTTCAGGGAGACCTATGAACCCTCAAACTCCAGAATTCGTACCTAGATCTGTGTCTACAGATGAGCAGGGATCTAGCTCTCCTACGCCACCAGCACCATCCCCTCCCATGGCAGACAACCCTAGTTTAGGGCCTGGACATGCTAGTTTACCTCAGAGAGAGGTACGGAGAGGAGAGAGAATTAGACACCCTCCACCTATGCTGACATATGATAGTTTGGGGGACCCCAGATTTACTACTCAGCCTCATTTATACCATGCTTGGGTGGGTGCAGTGTCCACTTTGGTCAATATGTTACCAATTTTCGCTCCTGCTGGCATGTATACCTATTAACCTGTTGTGACTCTGTAAATGCAAAAGGAACCATATTGATATTGTCATTGGTAATGTTGACTGTATACTATGACTTTGTATGTCTTTGACGTGACGTAAAGATTTCACCAGAGGGAGAGTGTAGGGAACTGCCATTTCTACTAGTATATAATGTATCTGGCTTCTTTGCCCCTGCAGTTTGGCTTCAGAGACCCCAGGCATTTAGTGCAAGTTTTGTTTTGTAAATACAGTGAGTCAGACACATGTGAGGCAGAGCTGCTGGGGGGAGAGATGTGAGCAGAGCTGCTGAGACAGACATGTTATGTCTGGGGGAGTCTAAGAGCCACTTGTTCCTCTTTACTTCACAGTATATAGTTAGGTATGTGTTACCCCCTATATACTCACAGGACCTAGCTAGTAACCGTAGTTAGGGATCCTATATATATATATACAGTTCAGGGCAGTGATAGGTTAGGCTTCCGAAGGCCAACTAGCTAGTTAGAGGCCCGGTGGCACTAGTAGTTTAGCTGGCAGGTTAAGGACTCAGTGTTAGGGTAGTCAGGCCTGCATCTACTGCCGTCACCATCGCCCTGTTTGCTGCCTGTGAAGAATCTCACCATCATCATCATCATCTCCTGATCGGCTGTCTGTCATCTCCTGGAAGAATCCGAGGATCCACAGTCATCCACAGGGGCCCCTGCATCTCTTCTGTTGCCTGGAGGTATTGTGCACCGGACTCTTGCTATATATCTATATATATACCCGGGTATATAACCTAAGACGGTTGAGGACTTGCTGGTTGTTGTAGTATTGCTGTGTTCTGAGTATATTGTATGTATGTATTATTACCCTGTTGATTCTTATAAAGCTACTGTTATAACCTTATGTGGTATATGTATGTATTCTTCAGACTGTGAGATTAGTACAGTGATCCTTGTTAAGGCTACTAACTGTACCTCATGGGTAAGTCCCAGGAAGAGATCCTCCCTGTAATACAGAGGCTCTATCCTGGGTGGAGGCACTGATATATTTCATATATGGTCCCACTCTTCCCTTCAGCGAAGGCTTCAGGTCCCATTATACACACAGGTCAGCGCCAGAGTCTGTTGCGGGAGGGATAATACTCATACCCCCCCCAAATAGGGCTACACTATTAAAGGATGCAACGAACTGGAGATGGCAGAGGTAGTATAAGGTCCTTTTTGAGAGCCCGTTCCTGCTCTAGGTGACGGTGCAGGGGTGGGGTGGCTGGATGGCTGGTCTGTGAGTGTCAACCACATATACAGCCACTGAAGGCCGTAACCAGGGGAGTGCAATATTGTGTACCATCCCCCATTTATAGTAGACCACGGAGAGCCCCGTTACAGTCAGCTATTTAGGATTTCCAATAAGAGCAGACCTGCGCTACTAATGCACCTTTGCAATAATAAGATATTGCTCGATACATGACCTACTTGAAGATTGGTGACATATAACCTGTCTTGCTTGTTAGCTCATGAACAAATGTTAAGCCCCATTTACACAGGCCAGTGATCATAAACAAGTGTTTTGGCTCCTGCAGAAAAATTGGCTACAGCCAGCCACATATGTATCTGGCCTTAGGGGGAGTTCACACTACCATTGTTAATGTCCGTTGCTGTCTTTCAACATAGGATGACAGCAACGGACATTAACAACGGTAGTGTGAACACCCCCTTACCTCCCACATGTGCTAACTGCCCATTATTTCAACTGGTTCTGGAAAAACAGGAAAAACTGGCTAAATCCCACCCCTAGTAGAGCTCTGTACAAGTTCATACAGATCCACCTGAGTGAGGCTTAAAGGGGTTTTCTGAGCTAAAAATATTGATGAGCTCTCCTAAGGATAGGTCAATAATATCATATTGGTGGGGGTTCAATTCCTAGGACTCCCACTAAGCAGCTGATATACAGAGAATGAAGCAGGATACAAACAGCACCGTTCTCTGTGTGTGGCCAAAGTTTGTTACTGCAGATCAGCTCCCATTCACTTGAATAGCTGCAATACCTGATCTAACCACTACACAGAGAACAGAGTTGTCTGCTTTCTGCTCAGAACAACTGATCAGTGGGATACTGGGTGTCATACTTGCACCAGTCTGAAATTGATGACCTATCCTTAGGATAGCTCCTCAATATTTTTAGCCTGGAAAACCACTTTAAGACTAAATCCCCACGTAGCAGGCCACAGCAAAAAAAGCACTGCCGGGAAAAAACGCGGCAGCATACATCACAATTTTTCCCACAGGGCTTTTCACAGAAAGTCTGTTTAAGTTTCCTCTGCGGATTTTCTGCTTCCGTTATATCTATAAGGAAATCTCAGGCGTTTCCGTAGATATAATTGGCATGCTGCGATTTACAAAACCACAACGGTTTTGGAAATCGCACTGTGTCCACTGCACGAATTTTTCGGCAATGTGTGGATGGGTGTCCACTTTGCAGGGACAGTACAACGCAGCATTTTTTCCAACCTAACAGGATGTACTACAGTTTTGCTATATGCTAACATTACAGCCGACCACATGACTCGACTTCAGGACCTAAGACTGGGAGAAAAAAGTTCTGCACGGAGAACTTTATTTCTCCGCCACTTTCAGTATCACATGTGGTCCGCTGCAGTCCATTTGTAACCGCTGTTTTAACAGTCCGGCTCTCTGTCATTTGCGATCCCTGACGGACCTGAATGACAGAGACATGGCGCTAGTGTGAACCTAGCATAAGCTGTTTTTCCAAGTGTTATTCTCTTTTAATGAAAATCTAAAATTATATTAATATAATATAAACATCCTGATCCCCATGACAAGAATCCAGTGATACTGATGGCACGCCATGCACAGAGCAGAGGAATCCAGCTAAACTCCCATAGAACAAGTGGGTCAGTCTTGTAGTGTTTGTGACTTCCACTGAAAAAGGTATTTCCTCTTATTCCAGTAAATACGTTGTATCTCATCACTTCCTTTTGATTCAGCAAACTGGAGTATAAAAACAGTAAATGTCAGCGTTTTATCTAGATGCATGGACTTGGAGTACAGCGCAAAGCAGAAGGGACTGATGGACAATCCGATATCAGGTAATGCTGCTATGTCTTCACCTCCATCATAGAGGATACCTACTGTATAAGAAGAGAGAGATGACCTCTGCTGAACTGACCTATTCTTCTCTTGTATATTGAACTATCTATCTATCTATCTATCAATCTATCTCATATCTATCTATATCTATCTATCTCATCTATCTATCTATCTATCTATCTATCTATCTATCTATCTATCTCATATCTATCTATCTATATATCTATCTATATATCTCATATCTATCTATCTATCTATCTCATATCTATCTATCTATATATCTATCTATATATCTCAATCTTCTATCTCCTATCTATCTATCTCCTATCTATCTATCTTCTATCTATCTATCTATCTATATATCTATCTCATATCTATCTATCTATCTCTATCTATCTATCTATCTATCTATCTATCTATCTCATATCTATCTATCTATCTATCTATCACATATCTATCTATCTCCTATCTATCTATCTCCTTCTATCTATCTATCTCATATCTATCTAGGTCATATCTATCTCATACCTATCTATCTATCTCATATCTATCTATCTATCTATCTATCTATCTATCTATCTATCTCTATCTACCTATCTATCTATCTATCTATCTATCTATCCATCCATCTATCTATCTATCTCCCATCTATCTATCTCCTATCTATCCATATCTATCTATCTATCTATCTATCTATCTATCTATCTATCTATCTATCTATCTATCTATCTATCTCATCTCTATCTGCTTCTACTGTGAAGGTGTTTGACACTGTCCCTCATAGACAGCTAATGGATAGAATAAGGTGTTTTGGTTTAGAAAGTTTGCAATTGGACTGAACACTGGGTGAAGGATTATGTCCAGAGAGTTGAGGTCAATGATTCCTACTCACAGTGGTCCCTGGATAGTACTCCATGGGTCAGTGCTGGGACCACTATTGTTTAACATATTCACTAATGATATATAGGATGTCTCTATGCTGTGTATGTTTTTTGCAGATTGGGACAAGCTACATGGTACAGTTTATTCTATGTACGATGTTCATAAGTTATTAGCTGACTTGGACACATTGGTCCCGATTTACTATTGCGGTTACACGTAGACACTGGCATAAATGTAGCACATGTCTTGTGGGATAAACCCCTTTAAGGCTTTAATGTAGGATCCTATATGTAGACATTCTGAAGAATGAGGTTGAAACCAAGAGCAAAGTAGCGTTGCCTGAATTAAAGATCAATTGGTATGGTTACTGATATGGTTGAAATCACCTTTAGGCCCTGTGCACACAACCGAGTAAGGGGGCTTCCAATGCTTTGTCTATTAATGATAGAGCCAGTCCTACCCTGCACAGTGATATCGGAATGGATTGGAACCCCCCTACTGAAATCAATGGGGAATGGAAGGCAATCAGACCCTCTTGGCTGTACACTTGGTTCTGTGCATGAGGCCTTAGATGTTTCCAGTAAAACTTAAAGGGGTATTCCATGAACATAATCATATCTATATTTGTAGATAGTTAAAAGTTAAACATTTTTGCAAATATAAATAGTTATAAATTCTGCAGAATTTTAAAGATTTTCTCTAACCATCTTAGTGGTGACATCTGTTGTATTGATCGGTTGTCAATGGATATGACCACAAATGCAGAAACTTTCTATGGTCTGGGACTTGTCAGGAACCCAGCCCTGATTTTCTTATTGTAGCTGGGTTATCAGGCAGGGACACTACATGTATCAGAAGATATCCCGGTCACAATAAGGAAACCATGGCTGATTTTTTGACCTTAGCAAGGTCCTGCATTCATGGTTGTATCCACTGGCAACTGATCAAGACAACAACTTGTGACCACAAGATATTTAGAGAAAATCTTTAAAACTCTGCAAAATGTTTAATAACTTATATTTGCAAAAATGTTTAACTTTTAATTATCTACAAATTTAAAAATGGTTATGTTCATGGGAATACCCCTTTAATTCTGGCTGTATATTTGGGGTTCACACAGCATTTTTGTAGAACCTGTTGTACAAGGTTGTTATTTAATTGGAGTTTCGGGACTATACTGCCATTGGAGTTACATCTGGGAAAGTCTACCATGTCCCTTCACATTTTGGTCTCTTTACAGGACAAGTGTGGTCATGGTTCAAGGAAAAACGCACAATCATCACATATGGACTGCTGGCACTGTCATTCATCCTGGTTATTTTTCTCTTCGTAACTGTCCATTCTCGGGGTTAGTATATAGCTCATTGTCTATACACAGCTATAAAGAGTCCTCAACTCTGTGATGTAATATATATATATATATATATATATATATATATATCTGTACTTTATCTAATGCCTGCATGAAGCATCCCCAAAGTGGCTTGTTGTAAAAGGTATCCATTCTCTTTGGTGGTATCAGAAGTATAAAGTTAACCAAACACATTAATATTGGCCAAACCTATCAATTTCAACAGCATCGGCCAACCATCTAATGTGTATGGGGACTTCCCAACTTTTCCTTGATGGGAGATATTGTGAGAGGGACATATCGGACATGTTGAAATGAAGGAGTTTTCAGTAGACAGACTATGGTCAGCATTATTTTAAAGGGGTTGTTGAGGGAGTTTAAATTCACGTACTTGATCGGGCAGATGATGATGTTGGACCCCTCAGGTCATGTGATTGGATCAGTAAATTTCATTGATCAGTAGATTTCAACTCCCCGGACAACCCCTTTAAGCTACTGAGCCACAATGCAAAATTTGTAACAAGAACCCGACCTACTATGCACCATTTATAATACTATGTGGTGACTGTTACTTCTACACCTATGTGCCTATGTCATATAGGATGGCCAACAATAGTATGTATGGGCAGGAGACTGGGGGAGCAGGATGCATGTGAGAGGTTTTTCAGTGGACCATTTAAGAATTTATATATATATTTTTTTAGGAGTTTAAAAAAAGGAACCTATATTATATATTCCAATGTGGACTGAGCTGAAAGAGGACCTTTCACCAACTGAATCAACTCTTTTCATCATTCACTAGGTACCGCTCCATTGATTCTGGCACAGTTAGTATTTTTTCTCTAGCCCCCACCATTCCTGAGCAATCATTTCTGTCAATTTCAGCACATTTATGATCTCTACTGTCAGGTGGGTGGTCCTAGTCTGGAGCAGAAAGACAGGGACCACCCACCTGACAGTAGATACCATTATTTGCTGAAACGAACAGCAATGATTGCTCAGAATGGTGGGGGCTAGAGAAAAAATTCCAACTGTGCCAGAATCTGAGGAGCCTATTGAAGGATGCAAAGAGTTGGAGTTGGCGAGGCAGTTAAAGGTCCCCTTTAAAAACCATTCATATCTCATTCATATATCAGAGACTTAACCTATACCTGCAATATTCCTCTGAAATATGCACCTATATAGCAATACAGTGCATATGTTGGCCATTGACCAAAATGGTAAATGTATGACCTATTCACTGAATCGGACATCACCACCTCCACCAACCCAAGCTCTTTGCATTTTCAGAGTATACAACAAGGGCTTTCCTGGTGCATATGCCGATTGTGTTCAAGTAATGATATGTGAACAAGGGTCAGATGACGTGGACCACCGTTTTGTTGTTACTCTTCTATGTATAGTATACGTCAGGTTGAGTCACAATTGTTATAGGTGGCTTCCCTGTATTCTGTCTAGATCTTTAATGGTCCTTTAAGGGCAGGCATAGATGTTCAGTCAATATAGGATAATTTTTGCATCCACATAAATTATGCTTACTTGTTTGGAGGTTGATTAAGGCCATGTTTACACAGGGTAATGAGCAGGAATGAGGAATGTTCCTACAAATGTTCTTTCAGTTAATCATTGGCCCTTAAAGAACCTTAAAGGGGTTCCCCGGCCCCAAATGGAGTTTTCACTGATGACCTATACACAGGATTGGTCATCCGTATCTGATTTGTGAGGGTCCGACACTGCCATTCCAGCAGCCTCTAGGTGCCAGAAGCTAGTGCAGTGGACAGGGAGTGCATGCAGGCTGCCCTTATTTAAGTAATAGGAGCGGCGCGCAATTTCTCAGAACCACCGCTATACAGTGCACAAGGCTAAAGCACCACTCCTATTACTTGAATACGAGAGCCTGCATGCGCTCCCTATCCACTGCCCCAGCAACTGGCAACTGGAGGCTGTCAGAAGAGCTGATCTGTGTGGGATCTGGGTGTCAGAACTATACAGATCATATACTGATATCCTATCCTGTGAATAGGTCATCAGTATTTGGGGCTGAAAAAGTCCTTTATAACATGACCCATGTTATAAGCCAAAATAAAAGCACCCATCTGTAAAAAACACTTTCTTGAGAGGAAGTTCACCGGGTTATGAAAACTCCCTGTCATCCCCTAACTGTTACTCTGGCCTCAGCAATTTTCTTCTGTTATCACATGGTTCCCATTCAGAAGTCATTGTCTTGTAAACACAGGAAGAACTTTTCCTGCTCTCAGGTTGGTAGGCCCGGGGGCAAGTACTTGTACAGATAACAGTGAATACCATCAACAAGAAAGAAGCAGAAGACACAAAAACTTAAAGCGGTTGTCCGGTCTTATTTTTTTCTATGGCCAATGCTCTGAATAGGCCATAAATACCTGACCAATACAGGGCCAATGCCCGGCCCCCGGACCAATCAGCTGTATGGAGCCACTTCTGGCGCGGTCCTGTAAACAATACGGGGCAGAAGATCCATCCGTTGTACAGCAGCCGGCACCTTCACTGCACCTCAGCTTCACTTCGATGACAGGGAGCCCTAATCTGATGGGACCTGAGTTACAGTGAAGGCATTGGGGCCGCTACACAGCGGACGGAGCTTTCTGCTTCCGGCCCCGTATTGTGTACTGGATAGGTGCCAGAAACAGCTCTGTACATATGATCGGTCCAGGGGCTGGGTGTCAGCCCCCTATTGATCATGTATTTATGGTCTATAAAAGAACAATAAGCCCTCTATAAGCTGGAAAAATATTCAGAATGGGGGGGAATTGGAGAAAAAGTGCAATTGTGCGACTTTCTTACAGACTTCGTTTTTACGACATTCACTCTGCAGTCAAAATGACATGTCACCTGTATTTTATGCTTGGTACGATTCTGGGGATACCAAATTGATATACAGTAATACCTCGTACACTCGCGTTTCCGAATTTGCGAATTCACAGATTCGCGATATTTTTTTGGCAACTAACATATATAGATTTTTCTCTTTTTTCTCAGATCTGTGAAATTTAATAAAAAAAAAACACCTTCGCTATTGGGTAGTAGCGTCCTGTTCGTTACGTACCCGGTAATTAGTTTCATTTTACTGTATATAAGAGTGTATAAGAAAAATGAATGAATGTATTAATATACAGTACTGTACAGTATACTTTAGTATACTGTACAGTACTGTAGGGTAAAGTTTATTGATATTTAGAGGTTAAACATTAGAAATCGGCATTGTAAGCGCTTCTAAGCGCTTGTACCAAACATTCGCGATTCCTCGCGATCTGCGACCGGTTCTGGACCCTAACCTCGCGAATGTACGAGGTATTACTGTAGTTTTATTTTCATTTTAACCCCTTAACTAAAATCCAAAACTTTCAGAAAATTTTTTTTTTCTTAAAGTCGCCATATTCTGACACCCGGAACTTTTTCATATTTCCATTGGGCGTCCATTTTGCGGGACCAGATTTACATGTTATTTATACCATTTTGGGGAATGTCTATTGCTTTGATCACTTTTTGTCCAAATTTTTGTCAGAGGCGAAACAGCTAAAAAAATGGTGGTATGGCATTATTGATTTTTTTTTTTTCCTGCTACGGCGTTCACCATAAGGGAAAAATATCTTTATAAGTTTGTTGACCAGGTATTTTCGGACACAGGAATACCTAAGGATCGGCAAATGTATGACAGGCTGCATAGAGCCTGTCATACATATCATAACCGGACAAGTCTCACGGCTGTCATGGCAATGGATCGCCGGTCCCAGATCTCGTTTTCGGGCGCCAGCGACCCCACCCAAAATGGCGGCGCCCATGTGCCGCAGGGAAAATGGCGCCTCGGTCAAAGCTGCGGGCATTAGCTCTATAATGGACATAAGTGCTTTTTCCAATCATACTATCTTTGTGACTATATAAAAAAATACAAGTGCACAGAAAAGCGGGGTGTTGCCCACAGCAGCCAATCACATGCCAGTTTTTCTTAAATGCTGTAATCTGATTGGCTGACAAGAGTCACAAGGGTAACTATATCTCATTGAATTTATCTCTAATCTCAGGTGGTAAAAAAGAATCAAAAGAGCTGGCCAACAAAGATGACATTCTTGGGGTGAACCTCACTGGTAAGATATCATTGCCCACTTTTGTTAATGCAGTAGGTTAGTGCGTTAAAGGGAAAATGGCACGAAAATTCTTTATTCACCAGATGTCAAATGTTCTGTTTCACTAATATGTTCTAGGTCACTTATTGTTGTCTTTGCTGCTGTTTTTTTCTTTTTTTTTTTTTTTTTTTTTTTAACCATTTATCTACTGCAGTACTGCAAGTCCGCTCAGCAGTGAGCATGCTCTGTGTCTTCTTTGGTATTCATGTCCAAAAAGTCCGAGCATGCCGAAATGGCTGATCGTGATGCGGTATCAGATCCATGAAGGCCATATTTTACAACTTACACAACTTAACAGATCTGCTGATAAAAACTTGGGTGTCAGGTACCGCAGGCATCTTTAGAGGTCTTATGGAGTCCAGCCTTTGAAGGGTCAGAATTTTGGCAGCAAGAATTGGACCTACTGAATATTAGGCAGGTGGTTTTAAAGGGGGTTTCCAAGATCTAATATTAATGACCAGTCTTTAGGGTAGGTTATTAATGTGAGATCAGTGGGGGTCTGATATGCAGAGCCGTTACCGAACAGCTGTTTCCTGCCCAATGTACAGTAGGGAACTGGAATCAGGATAAGTCATTAAAGGGATTGCCAAGGATTAATATATTTATGGCCTATCCTTGGGGTACAGTTCAGCTGTACAGAGCTGTTTCAGGCACCTATTCTTTACACAGTTCAGGACTGGAAGCAGAAAGCTCTGTCCCCGTATGACCATTGGAGATGTTCTGACTCAGCTTGCCGTCTCAGTATGAACCTATCAAACTCATTCCGACCCTTATGCTTGCCTATTTTTTATGCTTCTATCATGAAAGGTGGGAGTTAGTGGGAGCTGACTCCCACCCTACCACTATACAGGGAATAGAGCTTTCTGCTTCTGGCCTTCTTTTGTGTATAGGACGCCATAAATGGCTCCATACAGCTGATCATGCAAGGACCATCTGTCAGCCACCCACCGATCATTTATTTATGGCCTCTCCTAGGGAAAGGTCATGAACAGATCATGCCCAGTGACCCATGCAGAAATGTGTAGGGAGGAGAAAAGATGACTTGTGGCCATCACATGTTGTCAGGGGTGGACCCTGAGTTCACTGCCTCCAGCTTTGTGAGATATTACCTGTCATTGTGGTGTTAATGAGATGACAGCTGAGAAGTGATCTCTACAGAACAGGAAGTGTCATCCTCATTGCAAAGCTGAGTTGCAACAAGATTTTAGGGTGATTTGCTTTTTAATATAGGCAATGAGAAGACAAATTATTAAAAAAAAAATTAAAAAAAGAATTTAACAAACAATAGGTTATTTTGTACAATCCCTTTAAAACATGCAAGTCTATTATTAAAGGACTCTTATACTATAATGAAATTGGGCCTTCTAGAAAAGATTTATGACAGTGCAGAATTTTTTTTATCAACATAGGGAGAATTTATCATATGTATGTCCCACTTTTGGTCCGTGTATGTGGGTGATTTTAAAGAAATGCACACCATATTTTTTATGTATGCACATGGTCTTGTGTTTTTTTTTCTCTCTTGCAGTTAATTCATTGACAGAAAAGTTGAAAGAAATAGAACATGCTGCAAAAAGTAAGAAAGTGATAATATATAGGGCAGATTTGTTACTTTGTTAGTGCACAGGGGGCGGGTCTTCAGCTCCCTGGAGCACTGCTCTTGCCACTTTTTACCCTAAATATGTCCATGGTCCACCAACAAATGAGAAAACTTGTTTGTTGGCTGATCACATCTTTTATGTTGACATTCAGACTAGGGCCTTGCACAACCATGTTGCTCTGCAACTCCTTTACCACTGTAAATGAATGGAGTTGCAACGCGAGCTCCAGGGTGCTGCGACTGTGACTGTTGGAAAAAAAAATCAAGCACCTCTGTATTTTCTTGCAACTACAAGTCACAGTCACTGCACCCACAGGGTTGAGGTACAACTCTATTCAGTTACATTGGTGGCAACAGAACAATGGTAGTTGCAGTCAAAGATACTGTGTAGCCTTACAGAGGTATTCCCATCGCAAGGATCCTATCTAAACTGCTGGTTTATATCAAAAGAAGAGTTTTCCTAATTACATTGCTTTACAAATCCTGATTGTTTACCTGTTTTGTCAGATTATTCCTCCCCATGGTTTACAGAATGTTGCCTAGGTCTCCGTCCTGGTCTCTTATCTAGCAACAGCAAGGCACAAGTTGGCTGATGTTTCTCTCTGGAGGGGAGGGGGGCCAAGTTCTCCAGAGCGCTCCTTCTCTCACAGCTAAGTTAACTCCCACCTTTTACCCAGGAGCTATGTCAGCAATCAGGTCAGCTAATAATCTGATAAGGTCTCTGGGCTTGCTCATTGCCTGTTATCCCTGCATGTAAATGTAGAGATAACAGTGTGGAGTTCAGTTCAAGCATACTGTTCTGCCCTTGCAGCTAGGTAGTTTTGTGTCTTCTTGTCTGACCATCAACAATTCTGAATGATGATGATGGTGAGCTGCTGAATGAGTGGGATGGGAGAACCCCCTTAGGGAGGACCTTTCATGTCCTCAGGCATTGGTGGTATTATATACCACTAGAAAGCAGACAGTGCATTGAATTCAGAGCACTGTCATCTTTGCCAGTATGAGCCCTAGTGCTTATTTTGGCATCAATATCCCTCCACTGTCAGAAGGGTGGGTTTAACAGCTCAGCGTTATCACTGGGTGGTAAGGAACGCCCCCTTGCCGTACTCTTCCATAACCTTGTACTGTCAGGGGAGTGTTCCTCACAACCGAGCAATGACGCAGAGCATGACGACCCACCCTTCTGACAGTGGAGGGATATCTCTGGCACCCGGGTACATACAGTCAGCTTTCTTGCGGTATATAATACCGCCGATGTCAGAAGACATGAAAGGTCCTCTGTAAATCATCAATTGTCAACAGCACAACTCTCTATGTAAACAGGTGAAGTGCTGCCGGCACCAATTGAGCGCCAATTAACTCGCTAAGTTGTTGATCGGTGCTTCATATGGTCTGCCTGTGTGAAAACCATCATATTCCAAGTCATGACATTATTTTACTTTATTTCAGAGAAATTCACATGTGAGGCCGGTTGGTATCCGTTTGATGGCAAATGCTACTTCTTTTCAAACTCCAACTCCAATTGGTTTAAAGCCAGGTCCATGTGTGTACAGAAGAACGCCGACTTAGTCGTAATAAACAATGAAAATGAACAGGTGAGATATAACGTAAAAATCTCCTTATCTATAATACTTGCTATTAAAGACTGCCGAACCTTGCGACATCCATTTTGAGAATAGGTTTGCCTGCCAGTTTCGTTCCGAGACTATCTTGTTCGGCCTAAACTGGAATTGCTTTCATTATATTCTGGGGTCTCTTCAGACTATAAAGTATAATAAGTGGAGGCCCAGGGGATGTGCGGACAAAAAAAAAAACTAAAAACTTGGATACTCCCCCTTCCTCAACTCTCCTGGGCATCTGGTCTTCTTTTCCGGTGTCTGGTCTTCAACGGCAATATTCTCCGAGGTCAAACTGAGGATTGTGATTGGGCCTCAGCATGTTGGACGTGCCGAAATCCTGAAGTTAGCACATGACTGCTGAAGCCCAGTCATAGGCCTCAGTGGTGACCCCGGGATGCGTGACACCAGAGGAGGCCTCAGGAGAGGAGTGAAGATCGGACACCAATGAAGAAGACTGGATGACCCAGGAGAAGTGAGTGATGGTATTATTTGGTCTGTACTACTCCTGGGCCTCCACGTATTATACTCTGGGGTCTGAAGAGGCCCAGAGTATAACAACGATTTGCAAGTGGCGAACTCCGAAAATTTTTGAAGTTTTTGAAAAATTCGTAACAAATCCGGTTTATTCAATACTACTTTCTATAAAAGTATGATCCCACGTGCCATATCTTGTCCGTTTTTTTCCCATTTCAGTACTGCCAGTCAATACATTATAGTAAACAGGAGCAGAGGTAGAACATGCTAACGTGGTAGCCAAAGCAGGGGTTCCAGGTGCTTCACCAATATTGTAAAGCATTCACATAATTGTAACTAGTTGCCCTGATTTTCCATTATCCACCCCCATCCTTTCACATGTGTACAGATGCAATACATTACATGATTGGCTAGATGGGTATTAGAATTAGATTACTTTACGTATGGAGCTGTTATATGATCACTGTATGTGCAAGAAGAAATCGATGTAGCTGTTGTGTAACCCTGCATAAAAGGTAGCTCAGTCCTAGAGAAAGTGCGGTGGTATGGTGAAAAGGCATTTGGCCCTTCTGTCCAGCATGGCAAAGCCCAAAATTATAATGGGGGCCATTTGGATGATTGTTCTCTTCCATGTAAGCCCCTGTGTATATGGATATTATGTGAGCATTGTATAATACAAATTGTGAAGATATTTGTACCCAGAACTTTCAACACTTTCCATAAAATCTTTGGGGAAATGTCTATTTTGATCCATTAACAAAGACAGTCATACGAGTAAGGTTTAACTTTTATTTTCCTTATCTGCTGTCCTAGAAATTTATCGGTGGAATAACACTAAACACGGTTTACTGGATTGGTCTATCTGACATCGAGGAGGAAGGAAACTGGACATGGGTCGATGGAACAGACTACAAATCATCATATAAGTAAGCTTTCTGATCCCTGGACTATCAATGACTACTATCCTTAGAATAGGCCATCAATATACAATCACTTTAGTGGCCCCCATCAACCAGTAGAATGATGGGATCTCCAATCCCTTCGTTGTTTATATATCGACATATATCAACCCAATTGTGGTGCCATCTGGGCACATCCAGTGGCTTCCTCTCTCAGCCTGCCACACTGCTCCCCCAGGCTGTGGCCTCTGTGCCTGTAGGGTGCATTGACACTTTAAGAAACTCTAAATCTTGCAGTTTACTCCCAGCCAATCTCCTGCACCTATGGGATATTAAAGTTAGCTTCTTCCATAGGAATCTGTTATATGCAGCTTCTTAGTGTCAAAAAAAAAAAAACCACCCGGGGGGGGGGGGGAAAAAAAAGGGGGGGGGGGGGGGGGGGGGGGGGGGGGGGCCCCCCCGGGGGGCCCCCCCCCCCCCCCCCCCGGGGGCCCCCCGCCCCCTTCTGCTACAATGTTTCTCCATACTTTACCTGTTTACCTGCTACCTGACCTTGGATCTATTTCTAGCACCTGATTTTGCACTGCCTGCCCTTTTCCTGATTACTGTATTGAAACTGTGCCACCTGCCCTGACCTCAGCCTGGATTACTGTAATGAACAAGTTCTGTCTGCTCTGACCTCGAGTTATATCTTGACTATTCTCTTGCCTGAACCCTCTTGGGTTACTTGTCATGGAACTACTCCTAGAGGTAGAAGCCTGGTGGTTCCCTGCACCAAAGACCAAACCCACATGCAAAATCTTAAAGGGGTTGTCCTGGGTTAAGGTTTTTATGGCCTATCCTTTAGATAGGCTCTAAATACCTGATTGGTGTATGGTTGACTGTCTGCCCTCAGACCAATCAGCTGTATGGACCTGCTTTCAGCGCCAATACGTAGCCCCTGTATCTATAACAGCCAGTCACCATCACTGAAGCTCAGCTTTCATTGATGCACAGATTATTTGTCCAGGGATGTGGGGAAGGGATGGCACTACACTGATCTGTTATCTATGGTCTATTAAGGATTGGCCATAAAAACCTTAACATCGGACAACCCCTTTAGGGATGAATACCAACTCAGGAGTAGCCCTTTGTCGATGCCCTTAGGAGTAAAGCAAAGCCAAACCAGTTAGGTAACACAGTGGGTTTACACCTGCTGTGAGTTATAGCAATGAAGTCCGAAAGGACACATTTTGGATTACATCTGCCCTTTGTATGTGTATCTGGTTTTCGCTGCACCACCAAGTTGCTACCTCTAGGAGTAAGTTCCAGTATACATGACAAGTAACCCAGGTGAGTAGGGAGACAACAGTGCATAGCAGCAAGGGATCAGGCAAGAGAATAGTCAGGATACAGCCCGAGGTCAGGGCAGACAGTACCTACATTACATCAGGTTAATGGAGCCCTATGAATATGTTTGCCACACACTTAGAAATCTTTTCATGGTGTATAGGCCAACATAAGATGCAGTGTGCACAAACTTAGCACTTTCGCAATGTCGTCTTCTTTTCATAGGTTCTGGAAGCCAAATGAGCCCAACAGTTACGGTGGTGAAGAAGACTGTGGTCAAATTGTGAAGGAAGCAAAATGGAATGACAGGACCTGCAATGACAACCACCCTTTTGCCATATGTGAGAAGAAATTGTGAACTTCCATTATCCTCATGGACTATCATTATACATATCTACACACATTAGAACCCAGAAGTCTGTATGACTATATCATTAAGTATATGTTCAACCTGATTCCTTCTATGCAGGTATAGTTTTAGAGTCTGGCAACCACAGTAGTTGGGAAAACTGGTAATAGAACGTGTAACTAAAATACATGTATATACCGAAGGAGAACTGCAGGGGTTAACAATTCAGAGTAATATTGACTGTAGTGGATCTCTGTTAGGGTATGTTCACACGGAGGTTTTTGCAGGCAGAAAAAATTAGCTTCAGGAATTAGGAAATGGTTTTGGGACGCATTTTTTGACCTGACGCGGTTTTCTGACGTGGTTTTTCGACGCGGATGTACGATGTAGTTTACACAACTTTTGGTGTGGGCCTAGGAACTCAGCTTCAAAAAACCGCGCCGCGATTTTGGACGGGGTTTTTGCAAAAACTGCGTTTAAAACCGCATCCAAAAACCGTGTCGCGTTTTTTCTGCCTCCCCTTGAATTCCATTGGTTTTTCCAGGCAGAATCCACCTGAAGATAGGTCATGTAGCTTTTTTTCCCCGCTAGCGGAAAAAAACGTTAGAGGAAAAGAAACGCTACTGACTCCCATTGAAATGAATGGGAGGCGTTTTTTCAGGCAGATTTTGAGGCGGATTCCACATCAAAAAACTCTGTGTGAACACAGCCTTAGATATATAAGCCTGTAATGGTGGACGAGGGCTGTGAAACATTGCTGTACAGAACATGTTCATGTGAATAAACATGGGATCTTTCCATCTTGGGAGTGCGCCGATTCCTTCCATTTATTGACCTTCCACCTGTTCTTGGGTTCCCCCTATCTTGAACCAGTACATTGCCTGGAGCAGCAGGGGCAAGAGAGTGAGGAGCGGTAAGTATTCGCAGCTATGCTCACAGCTTCTAAGTGGTTAAAGTGCATGAATTAAATGGTAACAGAAGTGGAGACTCAGCAGCAATGCCCCAAACAGAGTCCACAATGATCATGGGCATTAAAGGAGTTGTCCTGGATAACCTGTTTTTAGTAAGGAGGCCGGGGAAGGTGAAAACATTTTTTAAAAAAAATCCCATATTCATCTGTTCCCGATGCTCCGATGTCTCCCGCCACGATCCGGTCATACTGTCCCCCCTGGGGTCTTGTCTTGTCCTCTCCGCACATGACTGATTGGCCTCAGTGGCCTAAGGAAAGGACATGGGACGTAGCTGGTGATGTACGGGATCGATGTCACGTACTCGCAACAACTGCGTACACAAAAATATAAGAAAGTTACGGTTGTCAGAATATGGCGACTTAAAGAAATCTTTTCAAAGTTTTGGATTTTTGAAAAGGTACCAAAACATAACGAAAACTATATAGAGTGCCAGGATTGTACCAACCCGTGGACTATAGGTAACATGAGGACAGAGGCACCGTAAGAAAATGCGGATTTTCTCTAATTCCACCTCATGTATTGATTATTAAATTTTACCATTATGAAGTAAAAAATTGCCCTGCAAAACATAAGCCCCCAACCAACTGTAGGAACAGAAAAAAAATATAGGCAATAGCTTTTGGAAGGTGAGTGACAGAGAAGGGGCAAGGGGTTAAAAACCCTACAAACCTATATTACACATGTGCCCGGCTAGCTCAGTCGGTAGAGCATGAGACTCTTAATCTCAGGGTCGTGGGTTCGAGCCCCACGTTGGGCGACTCGCTTTTAGACTAAGGTTCTTCAGTTTTCTTTATTTTCACCATCGGAAACGTTTTTATAAAATCGCCTGTTAAATGTTGAAAAGAAAAAGTCATCCATGTACAAGGCAAATTTTTTAGGATTTGTAAAATTTCTGTGCACTAAAAGTGTTGATACATAATATAAGAAACAAAAGCAACAAGCGCCATTCAGAACGCAATGGAGTGGTCTCTCTGAACAGTGTGATCTCACACAGGAGTTTCTGTAGTGTAGTGGTTATCACGTTCGCCTCACACGCGAAAGGTCCCCGGTTCGAAACCGGGCAGAAACATGTTTTGTTTTTTACTATTTATGAAATCATCGCTAGTCATAGATTTTCTTTTAGTTGCTATTAATCGGGGATTTAATGGATTGTGTAGTTTAGAAATCTTTTTAGAAATGTTTAGGGGGATTCAATTATATGTAGTGACATAGTAGCAGGGCTGACAATGCCAGACTCTCAGTGGACACCTACATTTCAGATAGTTAGATCGGTTTCAGTGCTTGTTTGTCTGCCTGTATAACAGACTTGGTGAAGTATTTAGTGATTTGCATACTAAGGAACAACTGTGCACCCTGAAGCCGGTACATATAGTGATGCTACGGTATATACATTTAGCTTCCCTGGTGGTCTAGTGGTTAGGATTCGGCGCTCTCACCGCCGCGGCCCGGGTTCGATTCCCGGTCAGGGAATTAACGTTTTATCTTTTTTTTTTTTTTTTTTTTTTTTCTATTATTTAATCTGACTTACTTTCATGATCATGGATTTGGCTGAATTTATTACATTTCACATAAACGTTTAGCTACTCACTTAACAAGACAGCTGGAGCATTGTACCTAGGAGAACTTTCTGTACCATCAGTTTATTGTCTCTGACCTGCTGCAGAGAAGATGTGGCAAAATAGCTCTTTAATAAAAGCACCAGATCATTGGACACTTTCACTACTTATAAATTGTATTTGTATATATTTCTATTACATAGCTTATGTTATTGTTTGCTGCTCTCAGCCACTTTTGTAAAACTGGCTGGGAAGGCTCTGTACATAAAAAATCTGAATCAGGACTAGTCCAGCAAGGCACTTGATTAGTTACAGAACACTCCCTTTTAAACAAGTAGTCCGCTTGCAGTGGGGATTGTGTCCTGGTATACAATGGGTTAAACAATGTAGATCAAAGGTTATACTTGGCAACTTAACAAAGGCAGTCACAGAGAGTGCTCAGCTTTCTCCAGCGCTACTCATATGGAATAAAAGGAGAGCAGGGCGCATGCTTGGCACATGCTGCCCTGCATGCAGGTCCCTGCACTCATGCATGGCCGTGGGCGCCATGCTTACTGTAGAAGCTCAATGAGCAATTCCATCAGTTCTGGAGTTAATCTAGGGGGAGCCAGTGGTGAGCTACATTTATCACTATCAGAGGCGTAGCTAGGGTCTCAGCACAGGGGGGCGAAACACGTCTGAGTGGGCCCCCAACCCAATTATGGGGATACCAAATTTATATATTTTTATTTATATTTTAACCCCTTAAAAAAAGGTCCAGGACCAAAACGTCACATGTCTTCTGCCAAACACCTAATAAAAGTCATTAATTAGCATCTGACGCAAGAGTGTGAAGTTCATTTTTACTAGTACATCAGGTTGAGACCCTACACATCATTTATGAAGTGCTGATGTTATCTTCTAGCAGAAAGTCCCCCTGAATCTTCCTTGTGAATGGAATACTAAGGCGCTTGTGTGGCTGATGCTCAATTTTCTTCTATGGGGCTTGCCAGAAATGCAGCCAGCCCCATAGAAGTGTATGGAGTGTCAGTCCCACAAGCGCATTAGTATTCCATTCATAAGGAAGATTCAGGGGGACTTTCTGTTCCCTCTTCTCCTGATTACTGGAGTCTCAATGGTTGGACCCACTGCCATCTGACACTTATCTCATATCCTCAGAATAGGGGGATAAGCGTGTATAGTGGCACAACCCCCTTGCTGGAGTGGACCACCACCTCTCCAACTGGATCCTAGACTACCTCACAAATCGACCTCAATACGTGAGAGCCCAAGACTGTGTGTCAGGTACCGTGATCTGTAATACGGGGGCACCTCAGGGTACGGTTCTCGCCCCTTTCCTCTTCACACTGTACACTGCAGATTTTAGGTGCAACTCATCTAGCTGCTACCTACAGAAGTATTCTGACAACTCTGCAATAGTGGGTCTCATCACAGATGATGATGACAGGGAGTACAGAGAACTGAACCAGGATTTTGTGGACTGGTGCCACCGGAAACACCTGAAGATTAACGCGGGAAAGACCAAGGAGATGGTGGTGGACTTCCGCAAAGGCAGAAGCCATCCTAAACCAGTGGACATCCTGGGGACGGGCATCGAGATTGTGAACACCTATAAGTACCTGGGTTTGCTCCTTAATAATAAGCTGGACTGGGCAGATCATATGGAGGCCCTGTACAGGAAGGGCCACAGCAGGCTCTACCTGCTTAGGAAACTGAGAGCCTTTGGAATCCGGGGGGCACTTAGAACTTTCTTCAACTCGGTAGTGGCATCAGCCATCTTCTTTGGAGTGGCCTGCTGGGGGAGCAGTATATCAACCAGGGATAGGAATAAACTTGACAAGCTGATTAGAAAGGCCAGCTCTGTCCTGGGGAGCCCACTGGACCCAGGGCAGGTGGTGGGTGACAGAAGGATACTGTCCGTGGTGAGCTCCATGCAGGAGAAGAAGTCCCATCCCATGCATGAGACTGTGATCGCGCTGAGCAGTACTGTCAGTGACCGACTGCTCCACCCTAGGTGTGAGAAGGAGCGCTATCGGAAGTCTTTCCTCCCCACCGCGGTTAGGCTGTACAACCAACACCGACCTAAGCGGAGATCATTACACACAGAGAACTGAAATATCTCTCTGCCTGTTAAATCCCCCCCCCCCCCCTCCTCTGCTACGTCCTATCTGTCTGTCTGCTATTAATGTAATGCCTCTCACCTTGGAACATTCCTGTACATGTTGTATTTGTATTTGTATCTGCTTATCTTATCTTATCTTTGCTGCTGTAACACACTGAATTTCCCCATTGTGGGACTATTAAAGGACTATTATTATTATTATTATTATTATTATTATTATTATTAAAGAGCCGCTCTGCAATGTACATGTACGCCACAGAGCAGGAATGGGTTAAATACTTTATCAACTGTACAACCTCTTTTGTTAAAAGGGTTGTACAGATCTGATGATACTTTATAGGATCCACAGGATAGGTCATCAGTATCAGAAAGATCAGGTGACAGTTCCAAAACTGAACCCCACATTGATCAGCTGATGTGGCCACCGAATGCAGCCCTGCTCCTATTCAAGGGAATGGGAGCGGGGCTGCAGCTCCAGGTGTCACCGCTACAGTGTAAACATCTGTTTTCAGTGTGCGGCGCTCCATTCATTGTAGCGGAGGTGGCCGGAGCTGAAATCCCACTTCCATTCACTTAAATAGGAGCAGGACTACTTTCAGCAGCCACATCAACTGATCACTGTGGGGTTCAATTTTGGGACTGTCACCTGACCTATCTGATACTGATGACCTCTCCTATAGAGAGGTCATCAGTATCAAATATCTTCAAAACTTAAAAACTCCTTTAAAAGTGCTGAAAAGGGACACTGTTAAGATTACACAAGTACAGCCTATTAAACTTAGTACTGACCACTTTTGAAACTGCAGCTTGGACTAGCAAGACCCTGATGTGGAGGACAGCAGACGACCTGTTAGCACATAGAGCACAGGCAGGGACCAGGGGGAGGAGTTTCGGCGCGCTGTGCGTCACGTGCCGACGCTCTGCTCTAATCAGCTCAGTTGTTACTGGCTGACTGAGGTTGAGCAGGGAACGATAACCTCAGTCAGCCAGTAACAACTGAGGCTGAGCAGGGTTAGTAAGCGCTGTAAAAGTCAGCAACGTGCGCTGCTCTGCGCTACACATCTTGGACTGATTCCTCACTCGGTTAATATGTCTTCCTCAGCCAGAAGTACCCGAGTGAGGAACGAGTCTAGGATGTTTAACTCTGAGCAACTGATGTAGATGGAAATCTTATGATCTACCGTTAGTGGGCCCCCACCTTCTCAATGGGCCCGGGGCCGTCGCCCCCCCCCCCCCCCCCCCCCCCGCTAGCTACGCCTCTGATCACTATGCTCCCCACTTCCTCACTACAGGTGCTGACACTAAAGCAGGCCCCAGAGTAGAGAGGACGAATGGAGCAGTACACGTTGACTCACTGTGGGAGCCCACCCCCACCTCTGTATAATGCTCCCCAGTGGCCTCACACAGTATGATATACTTCCCAGCAGCCCCACAAAGTATAGTATGCTCCCCAGAGCCCCCACACAGTAACAAGCCCCACAGTGGCCCCACACAGTATAATATACTTCCCAGCAGCCCCACATAGTATAATAGGCTCCCCACAGTGCCCCCAAGTATAATTCTACACAGTGGCTCCACACAGTATAATATGCTCCCCAGAGAGCCCACACAGTCCAATGCTTCACAGTGGTCCCACACATTATAATATTCTCCAAAGAGCCCACCCCCACCACAATATAATGCTCCACAGTGACCTCACAAAGTATCATTTGCTCCGCAGCCTCACATTGTATAATATACTCCCCAGAGCCCCCACACAGTATAACGCTCTACAGTGACCCCACACAGTATACCATTTTCTACAGAGCCTGCTCCACACCACAGTGTGATGCTCCACAATGGCCCTACACAGTATAATATACTTCGCAGCAGACCCACACAGTATAATATGCTCCCCAGAGCCTCCACACAGTATAATACTCCACAGTGGCCCCCAACATTATATAGCCCCCCTCCAGCTGCTACCACAGTATAATGTCCCCCTTCAGTTGCCCCCAGTTTAATGTGCCCCTCTAGTTGCCTCAACAATGTAAAGACCTCCTACCACTGCAACAACTGTTTTATGTACACCCTCAAGTTCCCCCAGAGTATGAAGTCCTCCTCCAGATACCCCTACAGTTTAATGCCCTCCTTCCAGTTTCCCCCACAAAATTATGTCCCTATCCTGGCACCAAACAAACAAACATAAAAAAAAAAAAAAAAAATACTCACCTTTCCTTGTTCTGCTGCTGTCAGCCGTCTCTGGTTCCGGAGGCTTCAGGGAGCTGTAAGACTAAAGTAAGTGATGTCAATGCGTCAGGTCTACCGCTCCCCAAGCAGGGGGATTGGCCTCAGCGGTCACGCTGACCGGGGAAGAGACTCGTTGAGCAGAAGAACCGGAATGCACTGGGTGGACACCAGAGCATCGGTGGACAGGTATGAATTTTTTTTATTTTTTTCACTGCCCCGGCTGATTTAAAAGTTAAAGGAGTTGTCCATTTTTGCCTGGACAACCCCTTTAAGGTGTTAAGGGCATATTTAGATGGTGAAGTTGTGTTGTATCTTTTACTGTGTGGCTGAGACATTTGTCATGATTCTGCAAGCAGTTTTTGCTTTATTGCTTAGCTGCTTTGTCTGAATTTACCCAAAGGATTATGGAGCTGTCGTTTTTAATTGGAATTTCACCTTTAACTCATTCCTGACATCAATCATAAAAATAAACTGTTGGGTAAAAGGTTGAGCTGCAGGTCATGTTTATTCATCAATCCCAAGGTGGGTTACTGTGAGTTCTAACATGTGCCCGGCTAGCTCAGTCGGTAGAGCATGAGACTCTTAATCTCAGGGTCGTGGGTTCGAGCCCCACGTTGGGCGTGATTTTTTTTTTTTTTCTTTTTTACCTCTTCTGTGATTTCTCATGACTGAACTAACAATCGGTATTTTAATCCCAATATTTTTCATTAAAATATCTTATATTCCTTTATTAATTTTGTGTAAATTTACAATTAATTTACAAAGGAAGCTGAAATATCTGCCATGAACAGTAAATCCCTAGATAATAAATGTAAAAAGAACTATATTAAATATATGAAATTGTAAAAGAAAAGAAGAGTACGATTCACTGCTACTATTCTATGGAAAACTGTGACTCATATTTTTTACAATTACTAATAGTGAAAATGAAAAAAAAAAAAAAAGACGCGTCCCTGGGTGGGCTCGAACCACCAACCTTTCGGTTAACAGCCGAACGCGCTAACCGATTGCGCCACAGAGACAGCTGAGAGCCAAGTGACTGCACGTGTTGTGGTGAGGAACACCTCATGTTTCCTGAAGCTACAGGAATGGGTCTAATGTCCCTTTCCTATATCCTGCAGAAGAACATAGACAATAAACAAATTCTACAGGTCATGGCACTGGTCACATTCTTTCAGTAGAAGTATATGATCCTTCTCCAAGTACAGAAGCTTGCAATCTACATGGGGAACGACTCTGGACCATACCAATATAAACTGCAGGGGTGTAGCTGAGCATACCATATTTTATAGGACTCTTCTAGTGCTGGTTGAACATTTCAGTGTTATATTCCTTGAGGGTAAAAAATGGGGTGTATTGATAACCCTTCAGGCTTGGTATATAGAAGCAGTGCCTGTATATTGTCTGTATGTAAACCGGGTACTATGCAGCAGAGTGGCGCAGCGGAAGCGTGCTGGGCCCATAACCCAGAGGTCGATGGATCGAAACCATCCTCTGCTAGTTTTTTTTTTTTTTTTTTATAATTATCATTAAATATAGGAAATTATTATAAATTATAGATATTTATTGTTATTTTGTCATTTTATTTCCTAATCCGGAATATAAATGAATAAACAGAGAGAGATATAGGATATATATATATATATATAATTCCTTTATACATTTTTATACTTATTTTAGGTATAGGTGATGACATGTGAAATGTTCTGCACATGGATCCATGAGCAGAAGAATGGCTTCCAGAGGGATATAGTGCGTGCAATTGTCATACACACCAGTTTACACAGTGCGGTATTGTATACAATGTATAGACTGTATCTCTATGGAGTGAACTCACATTGCATGCGTTTCATGTGATTGTTTGGCATCCAGAAAATCACAAAAGCTCCATTAATCTAAGAATGAGCTGAGAGTTCACCATGCCCCCCTCTGCCTCACCGTCACCGCTATGGAAAGTTAACCCCTCCACCCTGAGTAGTGAAGTCCAGACGCTGGAGAGTGGAGGCATTTGCAGGGGTTATATTAAAGGGGTTGTCCCATTACAGGCTGGATAGGAAATAAGTGTCATATTGCTGGGGTGTCTGACCACTGGTTACCCTTAGCCAGTGGCGTAAATACCGCTGTAATGGCTGCCACAGGGCCCAAGATATTAAGGGGCCCGGTGGGCCCCCAGTGTTTTTTCTTTTTAGGCGGTTCGGGGGGGGGGGGCATGTCAAATGTTCGCCTTGGGGCCCAGCCATTCCTAGTTACGCCACTGCCCTTAGCGATCAGGAGAACTCAGGACTTAAAGGGGTTGTTCAACCCAAATTGAATTTTCATACTGATAGACCATCAGTATGTGATCTGTCAGGGTCCGACACCCAGAACCTGCACAGATCTTCTATTCTAGCAGCCTCCTGGTGCCAGAAGTGGCTAATGAATAGGCGACACGTGCAGCGCCGCTGCTAAGCAAGTAACAGGAGCCACAAGCAGATTCCGACATCTGGAGGTCGCTAGATCAAATGATCTGTGAAGGGTCCCGGTGTTGATCCCTGACAGATCACATATTGATGACCTATCCTGTGGATAGGTCATCATTATGAAAATTTGATTTGGGGCCTGGACATAACGTCCCCCATATGTCCTTGCGTCTATGGCGCTCCATTCACTGCTATGTCACTGGCATTTCATTCACATGGGGGACTGTAAGTCACTCATTCTCCTGATAACTGGTTGACACAGTGGTCGGACCCCGGATGATGTGACACTTATCTCCTATCCATAGGTGATAAGTGTCTGTAATAGGACAACCCCTTTAATCATCTGCAGCTGAGATTGGCAGAGAAGGTTCAAATAATTAACATGGTTACTCACCTGCACCGATCCCTCGCTGTTCTGTCCTGACACTGCCCGATTCTCGTTGCGCCCTGGTTCCTGCATGCAGTTCGGACACATGAAATGTAATTTCTGGCACCTACATCCGCCAATGTTTGGGTAATAAGGATGCATTTCCCGTGTGTTGGAAAGGCACACAGGGAACAGAGAGCAACGGTGACTAGATAGCATCAGGATGAAGCAGCTGGGGATTGGTGGAGGTGAGTGGCCATGTTAATTATTTTTTCACACTCTGTCAATCTGGTCTGACACCTAGACCCCCCACAGATCAGCTGTTCCCGGCAGCCAGCAGAAGTTACAGCAGTGGACGGGGAGCACATGCAGGCTCCTCCTGTTCAAGTAGTAAGTGCACATGCTCTCCGTCCACTGCTATAACTTCTGGTGCCTGGAGGCTGCCGAAATAGCTGATCTGTGTGGGGTGTCGAACCAACACAGATGAGGTACTCATGTCTTATCCTGTGGACAGGACATCAGTATGAAAAATGCTGTTGGGGCTAGAAAACCCCTTTTAGTGTACCAAGAAGTCAATATGAAGAGTAATATTAAGTCAGGAGCCCAAATACAAAAAAAAAAATATTAAAGGTAGGTACACAAGGTTTAGCAGCCTGCTGAAAGGTACTGTTTTTTTTTGTCAAATTTACCATTAAAAAACATGAGGCTATGGCACACAAATATCTGTCCAGACCCGGAACATGTGCCAAGAGTGGAAGGCGAGGGATATTTCTCTGGCACAGCAACCCAAGTCCCTGTGAGGTAGCACTTGGACAAACTCGCCCAGCAATTTCATTTGGACTAAGCACAGCCAAAACTGCTATTATTATACTGAGAGGTCTCTTCAGACTCCAAAGTATAATAAGCGGAGGCCCAGGAGAGGTGACAAACATAAAAAAACTTTGTTACTCACCTCTCCTGTGCTCTGGAGTGACTCCCTGTTGTCTTCAGCGCTTTCGCCCGACGTCAGAGACTGCTTGTGATTAAATAAGCTATGTATTGTTGTGTATGTACAGGTGCATCTCAATAAATTTGAATATCTTTGAAACGTTTATTTCTTTCAGCAATTAATTAATTTTGGCTGTACCCGAAATTTTTGGAAATTATACTGTGTGGACGGACTACTATGGGACAATATACCACGTGAAGGGGCCACTATAGGACATTATACCATGTGGAGGGGCTGCTATTAGACATCATACCATGTGGAGGGACCACTATGGGACATTATACCATGTGGAGGGACCACTGTAGGACATTATACTGTGTGGAGGGACCACTATGAGACATTATTCTGTATAGCGGTGTGTTTTGCACAAGTAACGCAAGCAGTTTTCCAATAAAAATGCATGCATTTTTGTGCAAAAACACACCATGCGAAAGCAGCTTTACATTGAAGTAAAAGTACCTGTGGTCTAGAACTGGATGCATTTGGAGTACATGACTTCTAGTTGTCCTGTGGACAGATTCTCCCACCTGAGCTGTGGATTTCTGCAGTTCCTCCAGAGTGACCCTGGGTCTCTTGGCTGCTTCTCTGACCAGCGCTCTCCTTGCTCAATCTGTCAGTTTAGGTGGACGGCCATGTCTTGGTAGGTTTGCAGTTGTAGAATACTTTTTCCATTTTTGGATGATGGATTGAACAGTGCTCCTTGGGATGCTCAAAGCTTGGAAAATGTTTTTATAACCTAACCCTGCTTTAAACTTCTCCACAACTTTATCTCTGAGCTGTCTGGTGAGTTCCTTGGTCTTCATGATGCTGTTTGTTCACTAGTGTTCTCTAACAAACCACTGAGGCCTTCACAGAACAGGTGTATTTATACTGACACTAAATTACACACAGCTGGACTCTTAACTCATTAAGTGACTTCTGAAGGCAATTGTGCGCACTGGATTTTATTTATGGGTATCAGAATACAGGGGGCTGAATACTTTGCATGTCACACTTCTCAGATTTTTATTTGATTAAATTTTTGAAAAACATTTATCCATTTTCCTTCCACTTCACAATTATCCACTACTTTGTGTTGGTTATCACTTAAAATCTCAATAAAATACATTTAAGTTTGTGGCTGTAAGGTGACAAAATCTGAAAAAGGTCAAGGGGTATGAATACTGCAAGCCACTGTACATATAGTATGTAATAGTAGAGCTGTGGGCAGGTAGGGACTCCCAGCATCATTGATCTGGCTGAGGTACAGTTTGGCTTTTCCAGGCTGATACACCCACGTGCATGAAGCCTTAGGGGTCGTTCACATGGCAGAAAAGGATGGGTGCCGATGCAGGGCATCGACATTCAGTCGTGGCTTTTTGCTGATTAGGACCAGATGAATCGGCAAGGCGTCTCAAGTCGCATTTCGTTTGCTTTTTTTTTCTGGTGTTTTGTACACGCAGGTGCCAGAATTAGGATGTTTTCAAAAGAAGTTTGTTGCAGGCTGAATAAATCTGCTCTAGGATTTGTGAACCTTTTTCTTTTTTCTACACAATGCGATTTTTTACGCGGATTTTGATGCGGTTGACGATGCAGTTTTGTTACATGTTTTATTTTGGTTTATGCAAAAACCGCATCAAAAAAAGCGTCATGTTTTTTCCGCCTCCCTTTAATTTCAATGGATTTTTTCAAGGCAGAATCCGCCTGAAGATAGGTCGTGTCAATTTTTTTTTCCTTTGGCATTCTTTCTATTTGTGTCATTATGTGCAGCTTGTACATGTGTTTTTCAGCTACATTAAGAAAACACCAGAAAAAAAACAAACAAAACACCCTGTGTGAACCCAGCCTAAGTCAATGCATACCATATGGAAACTCCTGATCATTGTCATGTGCTTCCCACCATAGAGAAATCACATGTGTTATTGCTGCTGATAGCAAAGGTCACTTGGGTGTAGATATTGATTCCTCCGTAATATAGACACATGTAACAAGAGATTTCAACTTCAAAATCTCAGTTGCCTCGTTAGCGCAGTAGGTAGCGCGTCAGTCTCATAATCTGAAGGTCGTGAGTTCGATCCTCACACGGGGCAAGAATTTCTTTTTTTCCCCTCCCTTCTATTTTTAATGAGAGTAGAAGGAGTAAATACTATAAAAGAGTAACTTAAAAACAAGGTGTCCGGCATTGTTACAAAAAATAAGCCATTCACCCCACACTGGACAAAAGTGTGAAAGGAAAGGTACTAGGCATGGGCATTCTGTCCTTTAGATATTAAACAGAAGGACAGGGCACATGCAAGGAGTTGTTCGGGGAGTTAATCTTACCTGCTTTCCTCCGATGGTTTCTTCAATCTGGACAGGTTCTGACCAAGGGTTATGAGATCAGCAGTAGCCCCTGACCCTGGGTCTCTGCCTCCTTCCTCCTCTCCATATTTCACATGGGGCTGGTGGATTATAGTAAAGTCTGCCCACGGTCCAGGAGAGGAGGGCGGGGGGCGCGGTGACCCAGGGCTTGAGGGCTGGTTTCGATCACATGACCCAGAGTCGGAACCACCAAGTCCATCATAAAGAACCCAATGGAGAAGGTCGGGTAAGTTTAAACCCCTTTAACTTAAATCTAGTATGAGATACTAGGCTTAAAGGGGTTGTCCAGAACTATGATATTGAGCTCCACTTCCTCTTTTCAAACCAGTAACATCACAACCATTGGTCACTTGACCATGCTGCTGCTTAGTCCCATGAAAGGGGTTGAGCTGCAATACCAAGAACAGTCACAATACAATGTACGGTGCTGTGCTTGATAAGTAGTGAATGGAGTCTGCCACTTGTCTGTATGAAACTAATAGAAGTGGTGTGTAGGCAATATATGAGGTTTTCAGACATTCCTGTGCTATACTTATATGTGCAATATCTCCATTGGCAAAAATGTACTATTATTCCTTCTACAAATGAGCTAATAAGGTAAATGAAGGGCATGCTCGCACCTTCTGACTTACCCCATTGCAGCTGTTTTCTCTTTTAGCCATTAAGTCCATTATTTTAGGCATTTTCTCTCAATCTAATAGACAGGAGAAAGTTGTTGTGACCTACTGGGCCCCTGTGCACCAATTTATTTTTTTTTTAAGAAGAAAATAAACATAACATTAGTTTACTAAAAATAAAGAAATTAAGGAAGAAACCAACATAACACTGTCTCCTGAAGGTGGTTGCACCAATTTTATATCTGCCTCATACATACCCTTGGCTTTATCCTACATATATCCTTAGTCCTGCTTATTGGCTCCATTCATATGTCAACTGAATAGGGAGCTCATTTCTAGAAATATTTACAACACTTAGAGTTGCCTACAAGCTGTGGTATAGTCTAGGGACCTTTGTTTCTTTATGGACACCGGTATAATTGAAATGTATGGTAGAGCAGGAAGCAGCTTGGCTTCCTGCTCTGCCACTCCTTACACCACAAGCCACTTCAGGCCTGCAGGTTTACAAAGTTCTGTGACCACGGACAAGATATCTGTGCCCAGGCAGGCACAATGATAAGGGGACATAAGGGGGCTTTCTAAATTTAGGGGGATCATTTACATAAGGGGACATTATGAATATAATGGGGATCATTTATATAAGGGGTCATTGGGGGCAGTATTTTATCACAGGGGGCATAATATAAGGAGCAATTGGGCAGTATTAAATGAAGGGGTTTTCCAGCTCATTTTTATCGATGATTTATCCTCAGGATAGCTCATCAATAAGAGATCAGTGGGGGTCTGCCATCTGGGACCCCCACTGATCAAATTTTTGAAGGGGCCATGGCGCATGTGCAAGCACAGTTTCTCCTACACTGTTTACATGGCACTCTGTCTGTTTTACAGTAACAGTGCGATACAATTACAGCCTTGTCCAATAGGAGTGTATAGGACAAGGCTGCAGTTACATCACATAGCCACTATGAAACCAACAATACAATGTAAACACGGTCACGGTGCTTGAACAACCTCCCTGGTCCCCTTCCAATAGCTGATAAGTGGGGGAACCCAGGTGTCAGAACTCCACAGTTTTTTTGTTTTTTTTTTTATCGAGGACCTGAAAAATTGTCTGCAGAGTCGGCACTTACCTTTATATGGTCACTGTATAGAGATAACATTGGTATAGCTGAATTGGGGGCCCACTTGGATGTGTTTGCCACCCCTGTGCTGAACCCCTAGCTACACCTCTGGTTCAGAGGTCAGGTTCAAGCAGTAGGCCAGGAGAGGTGGCAAAGGGCCAGTATTCTGGTTCAAGCCAGGATCAAACACAGGTGATGCTTCGTTCACACCTGCACTTCAGTCCATCCGCTGCCAATCCGAGTGAAAATCTCGGGGAACGGGATCGGCATCGGATACCGACAGGTTAGCGACGCATTGGTTAAAACCCCATTCATTTGAATAGGTTTTTAAAGCAATGCGCGGGTGTGCGCTCACACCCTATGCGCTGAAAATCCTTTTTTTTTCGTCGGAAACAAAGTCGGACATGCAGGACTTGGTGTCCGACGAAAAAAACGGCTTCGCAGCGCATAGGGTGTAAGCGCACACCCGCACATTGCTTTAAAAACCCATTCAAATGAATGGGTTTTTAACCAATACATCGCTAACCTGTCGGTATCCAATGCCGATCCCGTTCCCCGAGATTTTCACTCAGATTGGCAGCAGACGGACTGAAGCGCAGGTGTGAACCCACCCTTTCAGGCAGAATAGTAGCAGCAAACTGGAACGCAGTCAGGGACAAGGCAAAGGTCAAAGCACAGGTCAGGTCAGGTAACAGCAGGTCTAGCACCCTAGGAACCAAATTGTTGTAGAAGTCTTATGCAGAAATTTCTGAGACTGTTCCATGTAGCTAAGGCTAGGTTCATATCTGCGCTGGGCACCCAAACAATGGAGAGCCGGATTGTTAAAACAGCGGTTACCCGCGAACACCAGCAGACCCCACTGACTATAATGGGGGCCGCCAGGTGTCTGCTGTTTTCATACTGGAAACGACAGAGAGAAAAGTCCTCCGTGCAGGCTTTCTGGTTTCTGGCGGCTTCTGCAGCACAGTCTCCAATGGAGACACCATCGCAGATGTGAACTTAGCTGTAATGTGTCTTGCAGAAATTCAAGTGTTTCTCACCAGAACAACCCTACTCAGATGAAGGAAACCAATTTTCTGCAATAAATCTTCTTCCCCGTTAAATAACTTAGGCAATGCAGTTGTACTGTGGTTTTTGCTAGATGGCTCTCCCCACTACCCCACTATCTAAATATACCATAATAGAAAAATAATACAGAAAATTTAGTGGAGAATTGCATACAGAAAACTTAGAGATTCTTTTTAAAAATGTTTCCTGGCTCTCACCTCTTGGTCTGTCAGTTTCTTGTACAAAGTTTTAATAACAACATGAAATAAGATAATAAATTTCCGTGGAATTGCTCAATACTTAAAACTGATCCATCAGCAAATAAACTTCCTTTTTGTTTCAATACTAAAGTGATTCATACGTAACAATGCGGAAATTATTCTACCACATAAGCTTGTAGAAAAGTCACAAGATAAGGACAAAAACAGCAGGAACACATGAGACAGCCCCGAAGCTACAACGATAAACTCTTAGACAAAGGAGATGGGTCATGGAAGTGGAGAACAAGGGCAGGCCTAGAGTGAACCTCTTGCTGTGCCACCTGGCCATAAGGAACATACCTTTTTTTGCTAGGTTTTGTAGTTTTGGCTCTAAGGACACCGCAATGTTTTCATTCTAAGAGAGCCATAACTTTTTTAATGTTTCCGTCAATAGAACCATAGGCTTGTTTTTGCAAGATGAGTTGTATTTCTACTGAAACAATTACTAGTAGACCTGTCACTCATTCTGACATGTCAGTTTTAGAAAATATTTCTATTCCCATAGATATTATAATTCTGTGCTGTGCTGTTTTTCTGTAACTCCTTCTAAAAAGTTATGAATAAGAATGGTAACACCCTGTTGTCAATTTTATTTATACTTTTTTTGGGAGTAATAACAGAGGAATGGCAAACAGAGTTAAAGGGGCTTTCCAGGAACTCTTTTTTTACTTACTGCTCTCCTGGGTTCTTTATGTGTTACTGAGTTACTGTTACTGAGTATGTTCCCAGTATAAACAGCCCGTATAGTACTGTGCGGGCCCCAATAACTCCATGGCCAGTTCATGTACAGTACTGTATGGGGAATGACATGGCCATGGAGCACTACACGTATGTGCAAGATTATAGTGAGGGAGCTGTGATGCAGCCATAACACACAGAGCTGCCAGCAGGATTTTGAGCCCCCCCCCCAGTATAATGCTCCACATGGTATATAATGCTCCACTATAAAATGCTCCCCTGAGCCCTCCACAGTTTCCCCACATGGTATATAATGCTCCACAGTGGCCCCACACAGCATAAAACGCTCCCCTGAGCTCCCCATAGTGGCCCCACATGGTATATAAGGCTTCACACAGTATAATACTCCACAGTGGCCCACACAGTATACTACCCCTTAGTGTCCCCAGATAGTACAATATGCTCCCCAGCAGCCCCACACAATATAACAGGCTCCATACAGTATAATATGCACCCCACAGTGCCCTCCCCAGTATAATTCTCCACAGTGGCCTCCACACAGTATAATATACTCACAAGAGGGGTTCCCCCAGTGTAATGCTCCACAGTGGTCCCCCACAGTATAATATGCTCCCCACAGTCCCCCCAGTATAATGCTCTTCAATGGCCCCACAGAGTATAATATGCCCCCGAGAAGCCCCACACAATATAATACACTCCACAGTGGCCCCACAGAGTATAACAGGCTCCCCACACTGCCCCTTCCCCCCAGTATAAAGCTCCACAGTGCCCCCCACAATATATTATGCTCCCCAGGGCTTCCCCCCAGTATAATGCTCCAGAGTAGGTCCCACGCAGTATAATATGCTCCCCAGAGGGCCCCCTAGTATAATGCTTCTTAGTTCCACCCCCCGAATAATGCCCCACAGTGGCGCCACGTAATATAATATGCTCTGCAGATGGCTCCCCCAGAATAATGCTCCACAGTGACCCCACACGGTATAACATGCTCCAGAATGGCCTCCACACCGTATAATATACTGCCCAGGGAGGTTCCCCCAGTATAATGCTCCACAGTGGCCCAAAACAGTATAATATGCTCTCCAGAGGGCCCCCCCAGTATAATGCTCCACGGTGGCCCAACACAGTATAATATGCTCTCCAGAGGGGCCCCCCAGTATAATTCTCCAAAGTGGCCTCACAGAATATAACATGCTCTCCAGAGCCCCCCCTCACAGTATAATGCTCCACAAAGGCCCCACAGATAACATGCTCTCCAGAGGGCCCCCTCCCTAGTATAATGCTCCACAGTGGCCCCACACAGTATAATATGCTATCCAGAGGGACCCCCCAGTATAATGCTCCACAGTGGCCCCACACAGTATAATATGTTATCCAGAGGGCCCCCTCCCAAGTTTAATGCTCCACAGTGGCCCCACACAGTATAATATGCTATCCAGAGGGCCCCCCAGTATAATGCTCCACAGTGGCCCTACATACTCCCTCAGTGCTATTATTATATTATACTCAGGGGTCTCTTCAGACCCCCCGAGTATAATAATTCTGAGACCCAGGGGAGGTAAGGGAAAATAACAAACAGTTATACTTACCTTGCCTTACCTCTCCTGGGCCTCCTCGCGCTGCTCCGCTATCACCGCAGGTGCCGGCTTCCTCTTCTTCGTGGCTGACGTCACACATTGTGGCTGGCCTCAGCGGTGATGTCCGGAACACCAGAAGATGTCATCAGATGCCAAGGGCAGGTGAGTAAAAATGTTTGTTATTTTTCCTCATCTCAGAAAGGGACCCTGCGGCACATGATGCTGGGTCCCTTTCTGTTATTGATATGGCTGGGCCTGACTCCTTTGGGGACGGGGCCCTGGGCAATTGCCCAGTTTGCCCCCCCTAATGCCGGCCTTGCCTGTAGGGGGAACTATTACTGTAATAGTGCCCTAATAGCACTCCCTGCAGGTAATAGTTCCATCCCCCACATAAGTAATGCAGTTATCTATGGTGGGGCACTATGACAATAATAGTGGCCTAATAGTGCCCCCCACAGGTAATAGTCCCCCTCCCCCACATACCATTCAATGCTCTGTTGTACTGTGTAATGATGTTATACTTATAGAGCCGTGATGGGGTAGCTGGGACTTCTTCTGGAACATAGCCTGTTTGCATCTTCAGTTTTCGTCCCAGAACCTTGACCCCCTATTCAGTGTCGGACTGGCCCACCAGGGTACCAGAGGATCATCCAGTGGGCCCAGGCTCTAACACAAAAAGGTCCAGCAGAAGACACCCTAAATTGAAGGGTATTATGGTTGAACGGTGGGCCCAAGGATCCCCAGTCCGCCATTCCCCTATTCTATGGTACCGCTGGGAGGAAAATAGAAGATGGACGGGCTGTGTACAAGAGGAGATCCCACCCACCGATTAAATTTCAGAACATGGAGGGGGGGGTCACCTGAGGGAACCTACAGCCCAGTACCAGGTGATCCATGGCCCGATGGTTGAGGACCTCTACTCTAAGGCAAACACAACTGATGTCAAAGTGAATGTGACATGTATGTCTATGGAAAAAAACGAATAGCAAGCAGAGGATACAAACTAAGAGTTCAACCATACACTGCGCTGACATTCACTTTTACACGTTTAACAATTAAAACGTTCCAAAAATGATCCTTTCTTGGGGGAAAAGGTGCTTGCCCATAGTTTTTTCAGACACACATGGTGCTTATATTACAAAAAGCAATGTTTTTGTAGACAAATTAGCCCGTTTTGATGACTTGCAATTGCTGCAGGAGCTTAATATTATTTGGGAGACAAATTTTTGGCTGTAAGCCACTTGCAAAGTGATGAAGAATTAGCTTTGGATAAAAAAAAAGCCACCATCTCGTGATGGGAGCAGAGGTGAAATAATTTTTTTTTTTTTTTTTTTATACCAACACTGTGGTAGTGGCACCAACAGTGTGCTATAGTGGAACGCGATGGTGGACCAGGCCGCAGGACATGTCTGCCTGACTGGTGGCAGTGGTGGTAGGCACTAGGTAGCTGCGGCAACATGTGTGGCAGTGCAGCAGGGCATAATATGATGGACCAGGCTGCAGGACATGTCTAACTGAGTGGTGGCAGTGGTGGTAGCTATTTAGGAGTAGCAGCCAGCATTTAGAAGCAGTACAGTAAATGGGAGGTGATGATAAAAGGAGACATGCCTGGCCTGGAATATCTTCTGAAATGGAAAGGATGACCCTGAGAACAACATAGACAGAAAAGAACCTGGATGATCCTGCCGGTTATCCCTGTATGGGAGAAAATTCCACATCAATATCGTGTTGGCAGAGTGACAATTAGCACAATATACACCTTACTAGGCTGCCAGCTGAAAAAGCTGGACTATCTTCCAAATGTGCTAAATGTGGCTGTGGCTTGCTACATGCAGTAGTCATATACTCCTCATATACTCCTGCTAAAACTGACGCTCCAACATGTGCGCTTCATTTTACAACCATGAGAACTGAACTGGGATTTTGTGGACTGGTGCCAGCGAAATCCGTCCCCAAATCCGCACCAAATTCCTCTGTGTAAACACAGTCTCTTTCCCCAAAAAAGTCCATAACAAAACATTAGTTTTTACTAACATGATTGTCTTGTCAGTAAAAAGTATGTTTAACCCCCTAAAAGTCACATAAAAATTGGAAAAACCCTTGTTGTCACTCTTTTATTGCAGATTTTGAATTTATGGCTCAAATAAATATTACTTGCACATAACTCCGATGCATTATGTGTATTTTAACCCTTTAGCGATCTAACACTCCCGCGTTAATAACTTTTTACATTTTATTTTAATGTAGTATTACGAGACCTTGTATTTTGTGGGTACATAAGACTTTTTGATCATTTTTTATTACTTTTTGAGAAGTGAGATGATGAGAAATCATCAATTCTGACATCTGAGTTTTATGGTATTTATCATGCAGAGTAAATAATATACTAATTTTATTTTAGGGGTTGTAATGGATGTGGTGATACCAATTGTGTGGTTTTTTTTTTTTTTTCCATTAACAAGCGGGTGGGGGGAAGACTATTGTTACTTTTACTTCTGTAAAATGACTTAAGTGTATCAGGCATTGATCACAGCATATAAGCGGTTAAATGGAAAGCATGTTCCTGACTGATAAAGGGAGGGGGGGTAATATCATGAACAAAAGTCTATGTTACCCCCCTCCCCTGGGGTTATCTGAAGTGTCAGGGACAGGAGAATAATAAAATCATTTTCTCTTCTCCTTTCCACTGTCAGCTGCTCGTGTTCATCTGCACACTGGTTAAAGTGAAAGTGCGAGTATATGCACCTCTACTTTAACCATTGATATCTCTAAATCTATGTGGGCTACGGACATGATCTTGGTCTTATCATAAAGTCGTCCACAGATGCGGAGTTGGGTTTAAGCCTGGGGAATTAGGGGACCAGGGAGGTACTTGGAAGTCTTGGGCGTGCTCTTTTAACCCCTGTAGCTGTGTGACATATGGTATTGTCTTGCTGTAAGATTCCATCTGTCCCAGGGAAGACAAACAGCATGTATGGGTGTATGTGATCTGCAAGGATGGATTCATTCCCAAATCATTTCTCACCTGAACTCTCCTTTATACCTTTAACACTCTAGTCCCTAAAACCTCTAGTAAAAGCTATTGCCCCAGCTACTTTTCCCGAAGTCATTTTGCCCACAATACATGACAGTTCCACACAGCCCCAACTACAATTTATTGCTAAATTGGGGGTTCGCAATGGTCTTCTCATGGTTCCTTGCTTATCACTCTGTACATGATCTGCCAACAGTACATCTGCATTTATCTCTGAAAAATAGGAATGGTCTAGTTCATTTCCCAACATGTCTCATTATTTTTGTGTGTAACTTGGAGTCATAGATATTATCACAGCAACCCCCGGCACTGGTGCCGGAGTCGGACCCAAGGCATATCTACCTGGCACAGGACTATCTCTGCTGTTTTAACCCCTTAAGGACCGGGTCATTTTTCATTTTTGCATTTTCGTTTTTCCCTCCGCACATTTCAAGAGCCATAACCTCTTCATTTCTCAGTTCACATGATGGCTTATTGTTTGCGAAAGAAATTGTATTTGTAATGGCACCATTCAATATGCTGTGCAATGTACTGGGAAGCTGGAAAAAAATTCAGAATGAGGTGCAATTGGAGAAAAAATGCATTTGCGCCAACTTCATATGGGTTTAATTTTTACGGTGTTCACTGTGTGGTAAAAATGACATTACCTGTATTCTGCAGGTCAGTACGAACACGGCGATACCAAATTTATATAGTATTTGTAATGTTTTGATACCTTTTAAGAAATGAAAAACTTTACAAAATAGAAAAAAAAAATTTGTGTCGCCATATTGTGACACCTGTAACTTTTTCATATTTACATGTATGGAGCTGGGTATGGCATCTTTTTATGTGGGACAAGATGAAATTTTTACTGATACCATTTGGGATAATATATGATGGTTTGATCACTTTTTGTTCAATTTTTTTATAGGAGACAAAGTGTTGAAAAAAACGCTATTTGGCTATTTTGATTTTTTTTCGCCGCTACGCCGTTCACCGTATGGGATAAATATTTAAATATTTTAATAGTTCGGACATTTTAGAGCGCGGGGATACCTAATGTGTTTATGTTTACTTTTGTTTATTTACTTTTATATCTGATCTAGGGAAAGGGGGGGTGATTTGAACTTTTGTGTTTTTTTTAGTTTTTTTATACTTTTAAAAACTTTTTTTTTTCTTCTTTTACTTTTATGATCAGACCCCCTAGGGACCTTGAAACCTAGGGGGTCTGATCGCTCATACTATTCACTGCAATACTACTGTATCACAGTGAATAGCAAAATGACAGGTACATCATTGTACAGGTACGTCATTGGTCGTTAAGGGGTTAAACAAATGGCAGTGTTGCTCCAGGTGGCAATCTCTCTCTAATAATAATAATAATAATAGTCCTTTAATAGTCCCACAATGGGGAAATTCAGTGTGTTACAGCAGCAAAGATAAGCAGATACAAATACAAATACAACATGTACAGGAATGTTCCAAGGTGAGAGGCATTACATTAATAGCAGACAGACAGATAGGACGTAGCAGAGGGGGGGGGGGGGGATTTAACAGGCAGAGAGATATTTCAGTTCTCTGTGTGTAATGATCTCCGCTTAGGTCGGTGTTGGTTGTACAGCCTAACCACGGTGGGGAGGAAAGACTTCCGATAGCGCTCCTTCTCACACCTAGGGTGGAGCAGTCGGTCACTGACAGTACTGCTCAGCGCGATCACAGTCTCATGCATGGGATGGGAGTTATTCTCCCTCATGGAGCTCACCACGGACAGTATCCTTCTGTCACCCACCACCTGCACTGGGTCCAGTGGGCTCCCCAGGACAGAGCTGGCCCTTCTAATCAGCTTGTCAAGTTTATTTCTGTCCCTGGTTGATATACTGCTCCCCCAGCAGGCCACTCCAAAGAAGATGGCTGATGCCACTACCGAGTTGAAGAAAGTTCTAAGAAGTGCCCACCTAAAATCTGCAGTGTACAGTGTGAAGAGGAAAGGGGCGAGAACCTTACCCTGAGGTGCCCCCGTATTACAGATCACGGTACCTGACACACAGTCTTGGGCTCTCACGTATTGAGGTCGATTTGTGAGGTAGTCTAGGATCCAGTTGGAGAGGTGGTGGTCCACTCCAGCAAGGCCCAGCTTGTCCCTCAATAACCTGGGCTGTATGGTGTTAAAAGCACTGGAGAAGTCAAAGAACATTATTCTCACTGTGTTCCCTGGTTTCTCCAGGTGAGACAGAGCCCTGTGCAGAAGATGGATGATGGCATCATCTACCCCAATGCCCGGCCGATAAGCAAACTGGAGGGGGTCCATAGCGGGGCTCACTAGAGGGCGGAGATGTGTGAGAACCAATCTCTCCAAGATCTTCATCAGGTGGGATGTCAGTGCTACAGGTCTGTAGTCGTTGAGGTCCATAGGGTGGGGTTTCTTTGGAACTGGTACCACACAAGAAGATTTCCATAATTCAGGGACTATTTCCTGCCTCAGGCTCATATTATACATATATGTAATTATACCACACAGCTGGTCCCCGCAAGTCTTAATTAGCCTTGCACTGATGTCATCTGGCCCTGCGGCTTTCCTCGCCTTGATCTTTTTCATCTCCTTCCTCACCTGGGCCCGTGTGAAAGTCAGACTGTGGCCAGATAAAGACGGATTTCTGGATTTACTGGTCTGTTGGGAAGTGGCCGCATGGGGAGAAGTCATTGTGGTGGGGGGAGCTGAAGGACTCCATGTAAATGCAGTCGGACGGGAGGATTCACTGGAAGATGGTGGGAACATGAGGCACAATGTCTAAGTGTCCAGGCCAGTAGCCTAGTCAAAGGTCAACAATTATCTGTGCAAAGTATAATATGGCAGCTAAATTTGCCTTCATTCATTTCAATAAGACTGTAAAAATTTGTTTGGATTTATTCAACAAAAAGACTAGGCTGTATGATGGGCGACCTCTGCCCCTACAAAGCAGGCTTACTGTAGATCACACTTAGCCCCATGTCCAGTCCAAATAGGAATAATTTTGCTAAAGGATCACATTGAAATGTAAGCTAAATCGACTAACTAACTGGTTGCAGTTATGGTTCGCATTATATGATTTTCATGTAGGACAGTGTTTCCCAACCTTTTCAGACTCAGGGTCCTCCTGGAAAAAAAAAAATTCCTTGGAGCACCCCTACCAAATAATTTTTATCAAAAGTCAAAACACATCCTAAGGATGCAGATAATATTGAATAAAGGCATGGGATCATCCTTCTAAATACTTCTAGAGTGTTGAGGCCTGCTGTTGGTAATCACCAATGTAGAAGGGGGACACCCTTACAATTATTACATGGCACACTGAGTACTTCATCTTTTGATTCTTTTTTTCCAAACCGATACCCCAGGTTGCTGACCCCTACTCTACAGAAACAAGTCACATAACAGGGGGGATTTATTAAATGGGTTATCTGAGGTTAAGGTTTTTCTCGAGGTTTGGCCATAAGCTGTCCCCTGGACCAATCAGCTAATAATAATAATAAAAATTATTCTCTTATATATATAAAAATGAGTTTCTGTCTGTCTGTTCTTTATGTGCGACCAAATGACTGGACTGATCCTCACCAAATTTGGCACAAAGGTACATCAGGTGTCCGGGAAGATTTTAGACTGGGTCTCAGCAATTTAGGATGTACCGTTCCTGAGATACAGTATTCCCAAAAAATGACCTGCATTAGCTAATACAAGCCTTCAAGTCTTTCACTCATATTCCAACTGCCATACATACAGTCACATGTCCGTTATCAGCCAATAGAAGCTGGCAGGTGCTTATTCTCCTCAGTCACACAGCTTTATACCAGGTTTCCATAGCAACTAAGTTATGACCTGTATTAGTCAACAGCAGTTTGCAGGTCCTTAAATATTCAGTCATATCACGTGTATCAGCCAATATAAGTTCACATTTAATTTACCAGGTTTCCATAACAACACATTCATAAATAGACTATACCTATACTGTACTGGGCTGCCATACTGGATGTCAAGTGCAAAACTGGCCAATTCTTATAGGGCCACTACGCAAACAAAAAATGAAATATACCCGTGCGAAGCTGGGTCCTTCTGCTAGTTTATAATAAAAAAGGGTTAAAGTACAGACAAAATGAGACATTACAAAATAATACACACAATAGGAGTGTCCACACCCAGGCTCTTCGCCCTGCTCCACACAGGGAGCAGTACTCCGAAAGAGGGTGCATCTTTGTCTCAAAAAATCCCTTTGTGTCAAAGATGTACCACAACTATTCCCATCTATAATAGTTTTTTGGTGTAGAGTGAATAGTAAATTTCCCACAATGTATTACATAATCACAGCACGTTTAAGTAAATTTAGCTGGTGGCAGAATGGAAAAAACATGTTTTCATCCCCAGCACTTCCTCTCTGATTCAGCAAACCTAAGCACAAAACCACAAGATTATAGACATCCCTTTATTCCTGAAGATGGACGCTGAGAACAATATCCCCCATGAGAAACTTTTTGAAGATGATCATGGAAGATATTCAGGTAAAACTTTTTATAACTCTATTTTTTCAGCATTTTATGTATCTATCCAGCTCAGTGACTGACAACTGTTAGTAAGCAGCTGTCAGTCATAACTAACATGTACGTGCAGCCCAACCAAACGTGCTTGATTTTTTTAAGCAGAAAGAAGGACTGGGCATTTTGCCAAAAAATAAAAATCGAGATTTTTCAAAGTTTATGGCCAATTCTCAATTTCAATCTTGAATTTCTTGCAAAAAAACAAACAAACTAAAGTTCAGTAAGCGGGCACTGAAAGGAGTGGGGTCCTACCACCCAGCTATTGACCACAGTGAAGAAACTGTCGATCATAGCTAGTATAGGGGAAAGTCTGCATAGGATAAATGGGCTATGGGCTACTGTTCTGATGGAGTGTGCGTGGTGGGACTTAAATGGTGCCATGTAGTAATGCTGCATCTTGTAAATTGCCATTTTAACCCCTTACTGCCACAACCATTTGTTTTGTTTTTTTGAGGTGAAATTATGTCTCTACACTACATTGCCCCGCTGCTCCTGGAGCATAGACAGGGGCCAAATGGTGAAGCAAGTTGCTGAAGGCTCCCTGCTACACCATTGTATGCAATTCATCTGTGTCCTCCAGACGCAGATGAGTTGAAGCTGGGACATACCTGCAGCTGACCGGGACAACGTGACAACATCCGGAATCCGGGACTGTCCTGCTGAACGCAGGATTGCTGTGAGGTATGGCTACCATACCACCCGTACTGTATTGCAAGCTACCTGTGCTTTATGTACTGTACTACTATCTAGCTATAGTACCTGTACTGTACTGCACTAATGTCTACCTGTACCATATGTACAGTACTAAATACCTATAGTACCTGTACTGTACTACACTCTACCTGTACCATATGTACTGTACTAAATACCTATAGTAGCTGTACTGTACTGCACTAATGTCTACCTGTACCATATGTACTGTACTAAATACCTATACTACCTGTACTGTACTGCACTCTACTTGTACCATATGTACTGTACTAAATACCTATAGTAGCTGTACTGTACTGCACTAATGTCTACCTGTACCATATGTACTGTACTAAATACCTATACTACCTGTACTGTACTGCACTCTACTTGTACCATATGTACTGTACTAAATACCTATAGTAGCTGTACTGTACTGCAGTCTACCTGTACCATATGTACTGTACTAAATACCTATACTATCTGTACTGTACTGCACTCTACTTGTACCATATGTACTGCATTACTATCTACCCGTACTGCACTCTAGCTGTACCATATGTACTGTACTAAATACCTATACTGCCTGTACTGTACTGCACTCTACCTGTACCATATGTACTGTACTAAATACCTATACTATCTGTACTGTACTGCACTCTACTTGTACCATATGTACTGCATTACTATCTACCCGTACTGCACTCTAGCTGTACCATATGTACTGTACTAAATACCTATACTGCCTGTACTGTACTGCACTCTAGCTGTACCATATGTACTGTACTAAATACCTATAATACCTGTACTGTACTGCACTCTACCTGTACCATATGTACTGCATTACTGTCTGCCTGTACTACAGTCTGCCTGTGCTATCTGTACTGCACTGTTCTCTGTATGTACTACCTGTCCTAAATGTATGACTTTTTACCTGGATTGCATGTATTGTATGGCTCTCAACCAGAACTACATATACTGTACTGCTATAAACCTGTTCTACCTGTACAGTATAATACTGAACTCTATCTGTACTAATAGTACGGTACCAGTATCTACTGTACTACATGTTCTGCACTGCTCTATACTGAATTACATGTACTGTGCTGCACTCTACCTATTATACATGTACTGTTCGGAGATCTATTGATATACTAAATACTACATTTATGTCATATACTGTATCTCTCTCTACTTGTAATGCATACCGTATCTTGTAACACGATCTACATTTATTAAGTGTAACGTGCTGCTCTTTACCTATACTACATATAGCGTACATATATTGTACACCATCAGGGGATGCTCAGCCGACAATGCAGACTTTATGGGCCAGACAATCATATTAATAATTTATGGACCTCATACAGTATGATCATTGTCAGATGTAAATGGTAATTTTTTGGCATTAGGCTTCAGAACCAATTACTAATTTTGTAAGAGTTAAGGTCTCGAAGTAGAATATTTTCAAGTAAAAATTTTCCTCCATGATCATTGTACTACAAGTCATAGTATAAATGGATGTATTGATGTACTACAGCTCCCAGCAAAGCTGACCTAACTATGAATTCACGTATCAATATACGAGGCTGGAAAATAGCTGTATACATTACACTATAATGTCTTCTCATTGCAGAAAGAAGGTGGTTTTATACTCCCACACCAAAATCTGAATGGATTCCTTATGGGCTGCTGGCCCTGTTGTATGTCCTCATCCTGGCCCTCTTTATTACTGTATTTTCTGGAGGTAATAGTGTATATCTATGTTTTTTCTATGAAATGTCACCCTTCAGTGTATTCTAATGTATGGTGTGGTGGTGATGGCGCAAGACTCAATGTGGAGCAGATTTAGTTGTCACAGAAGATAGAATAAAGAGCCCAGGTTAAATCGACCAAATAAAAATTCTTTCTACTATAATGGCCCTTCTGGCCCAAAAAGGGTTAATGCAGCAAAGGACAGTTTAAGGCTAAGGCCAGGGGCGTAACTTGAGGGGGTGCAGAGGGTGCAGTCACACCGGGGTCCAGGAGCCTTAGGGGGCCTATAAGCACTGGCATCAGTATTGAGATTGCAGCTTCCATCTGGCCCATAAACCATGGAGACCCACAGATTACCCTAACCACACTAAGGTTGATTAAACTCCTTAGCACCCGTAACCATCACTATCGCTGTAGGGATGAGGTAGGCGGCCCCGGACAAAAGATGGCACCGGGGCCCACAAGACTTTATTTACGCCACTGGTTAAGGCGCCATGTTGCGTAAAGGCTGCCTTTTTTTGTTGCAGATTTTGCTATGGTTTTTTGAGTGAATATGGCAGAAGCAAAAAAGTACAAGTGCTACTTTTATATTTCCCATTCCTTTTCAAGACACTCTTGACTTTGGCTCACGAAATTTCAGCTAAATCTGAAAGCAAAAAAAGCAAATTTTCCGCAATATACCTGAGCTGCCATGTGTGAACTGTACATAGTTTGCACTTGTAACGTTTTGCCTAAGGCACCCTTAGGCTAAATTTTAGAAGTACAAACTATGTATAGTTCACACATGGCAGCTCAGGTACACTCTGGTGGTTCTTAACTCAGATGGCTCATTATACATACAACTCCTCTACTTGCACCATTGCCTCTGACATCTCGCTCTGGCTCCCCAGTACACAGGATACAGAGATGCTCCTGCCTACCTTCACCTTGCAGCTGGCTGACTATAGCTACTTCAGCCAATGCAGAGGCCCTATCTCCAGCCCATAACTTCTAGCAGACACTTTTGCTCTTGAATTCCTCTGTACCATCCAGAGAACTCTCTTATCAGTTTCCCCCCACTGTCCCCACTGATCATCACACTTATGTCTATGCACCACTAACTCTCTGCCACGCCATTCTCCATTCAGGCCTTACTCTGCTATACATCTGCCACAAACTCGGGCCTCTATGGTCTCTGTTCAGGATGCCCCAGCCACTTCTGGCTGGCTATTGTGCCCTACTTCCTCTGGCCCTGCTGGTACTGGGCCTCATGATGTTTGAGGAGTAAGGTTAAGGCCCCACATTGCGGAAAAGCAGCTTTTTTTGTTTCAAATGTTGCTGCTAGTTTTTTGAGCCAATCCCAGGAATGGCTACAAAAGGAATGTAAAGTATAATGGAAACTCTTATACTTCTCCCTTCTGTGCAATCCCCACTTAGCTTTGGCTCAAAAAAATGCAGAAAAATCTGCAACAAAAAAAGCATAATATGGGGCCTTAGCATAATACCTTGTGCACCCACAGCATAGCGGTGCATATTGCACCTGGTAGTACTGCACCGGAACTGACTCAGAGAGGGAAACTGTACCCTTAGGGTGCTTTCACACTATCACAGCGATGGAGTCACATATGCAAACAGAGCACCATCCATCTGGCATCTGTTCACATTCACTCTATGATGGAAGGTTTACTATATCTTATTTGTTATTTTTCTAAACACAAGAAAAAGTCTTACATGCAGGACTTCATAAAAAGTAACCAAACATGATGGACGAAAGCTTCATCGTGTTTTTTACACTAGAGTGAATGTTGGCGGAGAGGGCTCTGTCTGCCTCAGTTACTCTATTGCTGTTAAAGTCCATTGCTCTTGTCTGATGGCAAGTGGGAGCAATGGACATTAATAGCGGTAATGTCAAGGTATCCTTATACAAGTTTCCTTGGCCCCTTCTAACTTTTAATCACATGGGTTGGGGCTTTCCCCAAGAACACGTAGTGTAAGATTTACTATATTAACCATCTACTGGCTGGATACCATCACTGCACCCAAACCAGAACTGTTTACATGTGCCGCAACCCAGATGGAGGGAACCGGAGGATGGGAGTAGTAGAGGCAGTAAATAGGTTATCGGATAGGCCAAGTGCCCTCAACTGATCTCCTCCAGGAATATTGTTTATGGCAAATGGGACTCCTTCTCTCCTCCTGGCACAATAGCTCTACAGCAGACAGACGGATAATCCCTGTCTCAGGGCTCTCCCTGGCAGACCGCTTGGCTGTATATCTCCTCTCCCTCAGGGGCTGTTAGGAACAGTCACACCTTCAAGGGCAAACTACTAACTATTTAAGGGGTGAGTCTTCACCACCTTGCACACCTGCACAGGTTGTTGCTACAAAAATGCAAAAGGGAGGAGCCAACCAGGACTAGACCTCTTTTATCTTGGTTCCCCATAGCAGCTGCATGGAGCTATCTGACATGTATATCTTTGGAGTGGCTTATGAGTCCCATGTAGGCGTTCCCTGAGGATAGACATTTCTTAGGAAGTTCCCTATGGCAATTTGGGAATCATTGTCTTCACTTACCCTCATGTCTTTATTTTTGTTTTTGCTTTTTTTTTTTTACAGCCAGTGTACCCAGTAAACAGTTCATCACTTTGAAAGAGATGAATAACTTTAGGGAAAAAGGTAAGGTAATGGTGAATAGAGCATGTGATCACATAGCATGTACCAAAAATGCTGGTCTTTAGTTTATGAACTTTTTAGGACTCTTATAAAGGGGGTTTTCCAGGCTTAACAATTGATGACCTATCCTTAGGATAGGTCATCAATTGAAGATGAATAGAGGTCAATCTACCTTTGTATAGTGGCTGTGCTTGGTAGTGCTTGGTACCACAGCTCAGCCCATTCACTTGAATGAGAGTGAGCTATGAGCAGGCCACGTGACCAATGAACATGATGTCACATGGCCTGTGAAGTGGAAGAAGCTCTCATAGAGTGCCAGCTGACTTGGGTGGGTTGGACCCCACCGATCTTTAAAGTGTCCTGCATATTAAAAATCACATTCCCAACTAGCAATATCTCAGGTTCTGTTATAGCTACTACTTCAACCTCAGCTTTCTTGTGATACCAGAACCCTTTTTCTAGGTGGTATAAAACCGGAGATACAGCCATTTGAAGTGACCATCCCTCCCCTTTGTTAAATGCTTCAGCTCTATGTACTACATTGAGTACACGTGTACGGACAGAGTCTGCCTGGCAATGCTTAGTTAGATCATTGCTAATGGGAGCCTGTTTTCTATTAAAATGAAGTTAGATAGGTTAGTAAAGTAAAATGTTAGTAAATTACAAAAATGTTCACCCCCCTCAACACAATAGCAAAAATAAATAAATACTTACACTTTAAGGCTAACATGACCACTAAGGCTAGAGAAATCTTTAACTATTGAACTATAACTGTGATCCAAAATAATATATTTACCCGCATTTGCATTTTCCACTTTTGTGGCTTTTGGTTTGCACCAAAATTGTATCATATCTCTTGTAAAACATTTTTTTATTCAGATGTGCCAATGTTTCTTGGGCATCCTTGACATATAAAATTTTATATAAGAGCATTGGCATGGGCAGCTTTTATCTATCCTTATAAAGTAGAAGCCCACAAAATTGGTAGAGATTAGACCACCTTTGAGTTGGTCTAAATCTTTTAGTGGACAAATTTTTGGCCTATGTGGACACTTCAACTTTCATTCTAAATAATCATTCAATTTCCACAGAATATTCTGCAATGTGGAAATATATTAGAGAGATAATATTCCTTATGTAGGGTCAAGCATAGCTTGAGATGCAGGGGCCCCAATGTATAATCTGTACCAAGTCATGTGACATTTACTATGTAGTACAAAAGACTTTGGGTCTCCATAGATACCAGGGTTGGGGTTGCAAATATAAATACACCACACCTATGGCGCGATTAAAAATGGTCCAGCCCTGTGCAGCACCATTCATGTCAAAGTTCTAACCACATTTTTTTCTTCCTGCAGTAAAAAACCTTTCCTCAGATATGGATGTCCTACATACATCGGTTAAAAGTAAGTCAACAAATGAATTGATATCAGTGAATGTTTTAATGTGAAATTCATAAATATTAATAATCGAGTGGCAAAAACTGCATCCAAAATTGCAACTTTACTGCTGCCTGAGGCAAAAATTGAAATCGCGACCCCTCCCTGAAGTTAGCTAAAAAATTAGACTTGACTACCACTGCGCATGCACACTACTTAGCACTCAAGCCGCTTGACTGAGAAACGTCACTGAGCTCCCGATGCATTTGCAGTGATTAAAAGAATCCGGGAACATATACCCAGCCTCAGTGTTCAGCTTAAAGGGGCTTTCCAGTTATTGGTCAAACTCTGGAGTGGGCAAGGGCAGGTGTAACATAAAAAAAAAAAAAATTATTCACCTGTCCCTGGTGCTCCGGTGTACACCGCTACAGCCAATTCGGAAGCCCTGCGTCAATGAGCGCACTCACAGAAGAGGGACCAGTGATGTATGTGAGTGACATCACCAGTCCCTCTGCAGTGATCACTGAGGCTGCTGATTGGTCTCAGCAGTCACGTGAGGGCACAGGGTTTCCAGGGACCAAGGCTCGGTGCCCGACTGAACAGGCTGTGGACACCGGAGTACTGGGGACAAATGAGAACGTTTTTGTTTTTTTTTGCACCTGCCTTGGCCCCTCTGGTGTTTGTCCAATTCCTTTTAAGAATAATGTCCAATAGTGCACACAGTATAATGTCAAGTAGTGGCCCCTCCAAATAACATAACTTCTCACAGTAGCCCCTCCATATTGTATAGTATTCAATAATGGCCCCCTCCATACAGTATAACATCCCATAGTGACCCCTATGCTTTTCATTTAGAATTTTCCAAAAATTCTAAAAAAAAAAAAAGTGGAGGTGATTCAACATAACAGTGTTAGTTACCTCTCCTGAGCTTCACTGCCAGTCTTCAGGCCGTTTCCTTTCTCTGAAACATCATGAATGACGTCAGAGACCACTGAGGACCAATCACAGGCCTCAGCAGTCTTTGACGTCATTCATGACATCTCTAAGACAGGAAGTGGCCCAAAATCCAGCACTGAAGTAAAAGAGAGGTAACTAACACTGTTTGTTATGTTTACCTCCCTTGGGCCTTCGCTCTTTATACTCTGGAGTCTTAAGAGACCCCAGAATACAATAGCAGTTCTGTTTTGGGCGTTTTGGGTCCCAACAAAACTGATTGGCAAACCTCATGAGACGCATTTTGCGCGGTTCACCTAAAAAATACTCTGAATGCCACCCCCTCAGGGACTTGGCAATCAGCTGCCTAAGGTAAGATACTCATCTAGCTTCATGACACACACAGAGATGTCTCTCCTTGAGGCTCTGTGCACATGACAGTGTGCTTTTTCAGTGTGCTAGCTATGTTTTTTATGACTAGCACACCGACCCATTCATCTCAACACGCGCGTGTATTATATCTGGCCCATGTATGTGTCAGTGAGCCTCAGGGCAAAATTCTGGACAGGGTCTATGCTTGTTTGTTTTGTGGCCTAGGCTCACTAGATGAAATGAATCGGTACATGAAGGCATAGGTGGGACACAGATGTCATCCTTGTGCCCTTTACCGTGTCATTTTACTGTGGACCGAGCACATGCATATAGTTGTGTAGCCTTAGGATAAAGAAAACCCGTCTCTAAAGTGCCCTAGCTACCGATATCATTAAAGAGCGACAGGTTCCCTCAATACAAATAACTATGGGGCTGATTTATGAGGGCTTGCATTTTCCACGCCACAGAGAGACACTCTTTGTAACTACACTCCAATCTGGCGAAGAGATGAGAATTCTTAACAAAAGATTCTCCTCTATTGATACTCAATCCCATGGACTACCAGGGCAAATCTATCTAATCTAATATTATCTTGGTTTCAGAGAAGACGTGTGAGACCGGATGGAAGCAGTTTGATGACAGCTGTTACTACCTTACTATAGTTAAAGCTGATTGGCCAAAAACAAGAAATATATGTCTCAAGAAAGAGGCGGACCTAGCTGTCATCACCAATGACCGGGAACAGGTGAGAAAATGGTACAAAATGGGAGTGTTTATGGAATAGTAAAGTGCTATTGTGTCCATTGATGGACCAATTTTTATAGCTAAAAAAAACGCATACAGGGGCAGATTATAATATGGTTGAAATGTGTGGTTGCCCGGGGCACAAGGCTGTAAGGAGGTCCAGCGGCAAGTAGCTGCACATTTGTCCCATTATAATCCAACCTTGTAAATCAACTGTAATGGAGCCGTAGCGGTCACATGAGTTATTACAGCATGGAAGGGCCACTATGGGACATTTTCGTTCATTTTCATCAATTTATTTTGGCATTCATTAAGCAAATCTGCTAAATGGATGTAAAAAAACTTGATCTGTATGAAACCTACATTTGTATTGGAGTTTTTCCTTTTCCCATGGTGCCTATAGTGTGAAGAATATGGTTGGCCTTACATGATGATGTCTGGACTTACTTGGTTACCAACTACTTCTCTTCTTCAGATTTTCGTAACATCTTATTCTGGTGCCTCTTCATCCAAACGCTTTTGGATTGGACTCCATGACATGGATGAAGAAGGAACCTGGATATGGGTCGATGGAACAACTTTTAAAGATTCTTACAAGTAAGTACCCCACAAAGATATAAATCATTAAAGGTAGGCTGAGCAAAGGAACCGTACTTTTTTCATACAAAACAATGGCCCAGATTTCCTATAATGGTTAAGACTTGACTAGACACTGGAGTAAACATGGTGTATGTTTAGTGCATCTAGTTTGGGCTAAAATTTTTACAATTGTTAGACACCTGAGTGTGAATTCTCAGTAAAAGGGCATGTGGCTTAAATGGACCACGACGTGCAAAAAGTGTGTCAAAATTGTGTCATAAAATCCTAATGTTGTGATGCTCAGGGCAACCCATGTAACCACAGAGGCCCAATCACAGGTGCGCATGACATCACCCAGGAGGCCGGACCAGGTCAGAAGTGGACCCAGAGAGAAAGCCAAACGCTGCAAGGAGGCCCAGAGGATGTGAGGGAAGGTGAGAATAACTTTGTTATTTTTTTTTCCAGCTCCCCTGGGCCTCCAACTATTATACTCTGAGGTGTGAAGAGACCCTAGAGTATAATAATTTCTCTTTCAGGACTACCCGTACAAGCTCAGCCCAAAATGAATCTTTGGGCCAAACCGTCCGAACCTGAAACAAAATGTATCTTCAGAAGTTTGCCCATCTGTACTGTTTACTATTAATAAATCTGGGACTGTGCCTTTTACATTCTGCCAACTTGCAATTTTCTGGATGGATTCAAGAGCGTGACAACAAGATGTATGTCCAGAGTCTGTAGGGCTGCTGAAACGTCTGCAAGATTCCCCTGGCACATTGCACTAATAAAGTCCATGCATATGGCATGACAAAAAGTTGACTTGCCAAGGCACTGTATTCTGTCACAGAAGCAATGTTGCTAAGGAAGAATACCTCTGTCATATGATATGTGTTATACCATGCCACAGTTTTCTATCATACAGAATTGATAAGTTTGCCTTTGATTTTCTATTGATTTGATTACAGTCTATGGGCGCTATGTGGCAAACATGTGTCCAATATGGACCTATAATATAAGAGTTTGCATGAGTCCGTAGTATTTACAGATTGTTGGTATTTTAAGAACTTGTAAAGTTCTTTTTCAGGAGGCAATGATCACCTGAACGCTCCTATAAACATGTCCAATGATCAAACGGTGAATGACCAAACTCTTGTTTATTGTGGTCACATCTTTTACATGGTCATAAAAATCATCCCCTCCTATAAACCAGAGGATGTGCTGTGGACAAGAATGAGTATATGAGTAGGAGTGATCATATGAATGATCGTTTCTCTGAACATGCGAAAATTGCAGTATGGAAGAGTGGATGGAAGTATGGAAGTATACGAGCGTCGATCAGCGATGATTTTCTATATTGCTCATTATGGGCAGCTCATCTGCCCTTGTACAAGGACCTTTAGGCCTTATTCACGGAGATGCATGAATAAGTGTATGCACATGTTCATTTTTTTGTTGGACAGAAAAAACACAGTTTAAAAAACTAAACACAGGGGTGTCTAGCGCTAAACATGGCCAGTCGCATGTGAGCTGAGCTCCGTCTAGAACCTGAGCTTATCCTGCTCTAACTGGTGCTAACTAGTGCCCTACACTACAGGGACATGCCTGACTACCTCTCCCTGTTATTGGGACACTTTCCGGATCCCTCTGACCTTGCTCCGATCCTTCAGGGACCGCATCCTGGCCTTGCTCTCCATGTGCACAGCGCCCATCTTTGGAACAGCCCCTTCACAAAATCACCGTGGCATCTGTCTGCCTTCATCTGCATACCTCCCCATCGGGCCACCTGTGAGTGACCATCATCTTACGGGTCCAGGTGTGCTTCTGCCTGCCATCTGCTTATATAGACCCATCCTCTGCTATATTTGGGGCCTTGTTAGTTGGAACAGCCATGTCCCTGCCTCCACTGACCCCTCATGCTGCCAGGGAGGAGTTTCTCCGGGCAATCCCAAGAAACTTGGATATTCCCTGCCTACTAAGGCTTCATTTTTTCAACCTCTCTGGTGGCTACCCTCTTGCTGAGTCTCTGGACATAATCCTTAAAGGGGCAGCAAACACATTCATAAGCTCGTGGACCATTGCGACCTCCCAGGTCACTGCTGCTTTATCTCCCATGCTGCCACCATACTCACCCTCACTATGTGTAGGAAAACCAGTCGTCGACTCTCCAAGATAAGTCACCCAAAGACGACTTCAGTTTCTGACCCCCTGAGGGGGTTTGCCAGGCATCAATCACAGTCAGGTCCCTTGATGTCTAGAGCGCCCTCTGTTGAACCCCAAGTTGAAGACTCTGAACCCACACTAAGGCAGGTTACTGAACAATTATTAGAAGCCATACAAGCCAGTACCTCTTCTTTAACGGGCAAAATAGTGGAGGTCAAAATTGATGTTGTACTACTTCACCAGGACCTCCAGACTTTGCGAGGCAGGGTGCACAAAGTGGAAGACCACATATCACAGATGGAAGACACCATCGTCCCCATTCCTGCTAAGTTAGTTAAGCTGGAAAAAGCAGCTAATTTGTGGACTGAACATGCAGATGATTTGGAAAATAGATTGCGACGTCATAACCTTCACATCCTGGGTCTACAAGACTGGATGGTGGGTGCTAACCCATGCAAATTTATGGAGAAGACACATTACCAGAGATCCACTTCTCTCCCATATTCGCAGTAGAGCGAGCCCATAAGGTGCCCCTGTTGTCTCGCTTGATCAGCAGCAAGGACTGAGATGTATCATTGTGGCACTACAGTGGCAATATTTCCAGATTTCTTAGTGGCCCTGCAAAAAAGCCAGGCAATGTTTGTGAGCATTAAAACGGCAACTGCTGGAACGAGCCATCCAGTACTCTATGGCTTATCCTACACACACTGGCTGAATTTGCTGCCTAGATCTCCAAGACACTGAATCCACAAGGAGTTGATGAGAGGTACTGATGGACCCCATACTTGAACTTATGTTGCCTATGTTGTTGATATATACATACACACAAATTATTCTATGATAACTTGTTGCCTTACTAACACAAATGGCTGGGTGTCAACCCTGCCACTGCCAATACCTTTCATTTGCATATACTTACACTAAGTCACTGGGTGCCAGTTACTGTATTGTGTTATGGAATAGGTTCTCTAAGGTTGGCTCTAACTAGCCTTTATTCATTAACTACACTATTAAAAGAGTGCCCCATATAACTACCATATTGGGTGCACTTCTTAGCCCCATTTTCTCTAGCCACGGTTCACGTTAACCTTGTTTTCAACTCATGTTACTGTTTTGTTGTGTACTCCTTCGGAGTGTGATTTGAACCCCTGGTCTTCACTTAAATGTAAAACAGCTGTTACGTTGCTGCATTCCACATCAAACTAAGTCCAAAACTGGAGCTTAGATGCTTGCCGGAACCTTTTTTGGTCCAGCGGCAACTCTATATATGACTGTTATACTTGGGTAGCCCAAGAAAGCGTTCCATTATCTTTTCCCATATTAGAAAGAGCAGTCTCCAATTGGTGTGCCTCCAGAAAACTCATCTCATATCTGACAGGGTTTGACAAATTCAGAAGCCCTGGTTCCAATAGGCCATTTACTCTACTCATACTTCCTACCATGGGGGATCTCCCTCTTAGTGCACCACAGAATGAGGTGGGAGCCAAGTCTCACAGTTAAGGATTCTGAAGGGCGTTATGTATTTGACCTGATTCCATATATTATTTTGGGTCTATAGTTTCCCCCAGCATCAGATCTATCTGTGCTTCAGGCTGCCGTGCAGTTTGTGGACAGATTTCCTAATGCAAACCTGTTGTGTGTGGGAGACTTTAACAGAGACATGGATAGTTCCTTAGATTGGTTCTTGGTGGAGTCAGCCATTCAACTAGGGTGGGATGGCAAGATCTGTGGTGCCTTAGGTTTCCTACTGCCTGAGTATTTTAATGCCATTGTATCAATAGACATTCACGCCTTTGATAATGTCAAGACATGTTCACTATTGTTAACCATATCATAGCTAGCTAGTGCAGCCTCAGACCATTACTGTTTACTAGTCGAGTTGTGTGAGGGTCATTTATCCCTTCTGGCTTAAGCTATTTGTACCCCATGATCGCATGTGGGGTTGATCGGCTTATCCTGATCCAAGTATTCCTGATTATCAATACCCCACATACATCACCATACCTCCTATGGGAAACTATTAAGGCATATCTTAGAGGCTGCATTAACTCATCCAACTCATTTGTTAAGAGAATCTTCACTTTTGGAATCTAACTTGGCTATTCAGTGTGCCTCCCTCAAGGCTGCCTATATAGCAAACCCAAGCGAGGAAGCTAAATCCTAATGGCCACAGATGGGAAGGCAATATCTACATGTCTTACATGAAAAGGCCCGCAGAATCTTATTTTTTAATAAACAGAAGTTGTATGAACTAGGTCAGTCAAGTGGCTTACTAGCCCAGCTAATACATCTAAATACAGCCTTCCCAGCCATACTGCGCATGGCTACTACCATGGGGGATGTCTTATCTGAAAACTCGGCTATGTGAGAGAGGTTTTGTCAATATTATAGTGTGAGCGCAATCCGCTCTAAGTATCGCCGTATTGAAGTCCAAATTCATAAAGTTGATGTATGAGCTAGCTCAGAGAGAGAGATACACACATATGCATAGCTATTGTGTATATAGTGGGTTCTGCTTTAATGGAGGGAAACATTTGGTCTTTAAGTACAGTGTAAACAAAGCACAGGTCGGGTTACTGTAATTAACATAACATGATTGGTGGCAAAGTTGTAAAATAGTTCTGGCACATGGCTATTGGATAAGAAACAAGAGAGGGGCTCATCCCCTTAAGCCATGTGGTGGGGGGATGAGCTCTCTAGACAAAGGAGGAATGTAAAATGGCTACAGGCATGGTCCACATGGCCGTGAAATCTAAAATGGAGGATACATAAGCTGAGTCATCCTCCACAATAGTGACTTATATCTATCCAAACTGACGGTTTGTGAACAGGAACTTACCAAATATTTAGATAGACTCTATTTCCCTAAACTGACAGAAGAGAAGCGTACCTTTTCTGACTCGCCTTTCACACAAGTAGAGTTGTCTCTTATGGCAAGGGGTAAATTACCTGGCCCTGATGGTATACCAGTAGAGGTATACACATATTATCAGGATCTTCTGCCCTCGGAGCTACTGAACTGTTACAGGGCTGCCTTTTTGGACCGTAGTATAATATAATTCTCCTTCTCAAACCAGACAATGATCCACTCGATTGTGGTTTGTATAGGCCTATATTGCTACTAAATATAGTTTATAAACTACTGACTAAAACGTTGATGAACAGACTTAACACAGTTATTCTAGAACTGATTCACCCAGATCAAACGGGCTTCATGCCTAGTAAATCCACCTTACATTCAACGGATGTAAAACGGATTGACGTTAGTTAAAAAAGGGAGACCAATGAAATTCATCTGTTTTTTTTTTACAGTCCATTAAAAACTGATACAAAACAAGGACACTCAGCCATCAAAACAGACATAAATGGGTGCAACACACAAGATAAAAACAAACCGATTTGTCTGTTTTTCAATGCCAAAAAAAATGGACGTGGTTGTGTAAATTAGGTCTTAGACCTCATGCACAGGTAACAAAGAGCAAGGAGTATAGCCAGTACTCGCAAGTGCCAATGGGAATGTGAGCAAACAATAAATAGGGAGGAAGAATCCACCCCAGACTTCATAGGAGGATAGGCTGTCAATCACACAGGTAAGACTAAAGTTAACTCTTAGTGGAGCAGGGGGAAAGCAAGGTGAAGGAGATGGGTGTGGCGGAAAATCAATTAAGGAGGTGAGGGAATAGGACAGTGTTCAGACAGTACAAGAAAAACCCAAAGGAAGGAATCACAACCGGACACACCTCCTGTGCCGCAGCGTGCGCCCGGAGAATGGTGCCAAAGCCCGAACAGGCACGGATGATACAGGAACTTTCCGATAAAAGGATCAAAGGAGTAAAGATTTACTTTGATGAACAGGTGGTATACAGGCAGCCAAACTTAGACAAATACAATGCCGCTGCTCCAACTAACATATCCAAATGCACAAATCATTGTTCCTTAAAACAAATGGGCCATAATAGGACACAACCCTTTTGAACACCATTGCTGTCTAAAGCTAAGATCCCACATTTGCCGAAAAGCTGCTTTTTTGTTGCAGACTTTGCTGCGTTTTTTTTTTTAGCCAAAGCCAAGAGTTTCTACGATAGGAATTGGAAATATATAGGAAGTTCTTATACTTCTCCCTTCTGCTCAATCCACTCGAAAAAATGGAAGCAAAAGCTGCAACAAATACAGGTCCTTTTCGCAGGGCCTCAGCCTAAGGGAAACAGAAAGGAAAGATTCCACTGGGCAAAAATGAGATCACTGAGCAGTGGAAAAACATCACCTGGTCAGATGAATCCAGATTTCTAATACCTGTGGATGATGTCTATGTGTGCCATGACATATTGCTGCAGTTATGTAGACCAAAGAAGACTCAATTATCTACCTTTTGCGTGTCTCTAATAAAGTGACCATCCAGGGCAGGTTACCAATATAAATCTGCTCTCTAATATATGTAATAATGTTCACTTTCTTTTCAGGAAATGGAAAAAAGGAGAGCCAAACGATAATGATGAAAATGAAGATTGTGCCCACATGTGGACCTTTGGGGAGTGGAACGATGTTCACTGTGACTATGAGAATGCTTATGGGATCTGTGAGAAGAAGCTCTGAGCTCAGATTAGAAACGCAACTAACTTTATCAATTCTGCTCCATAGCATTTACCCCTGCAGGATTTATGACTTCTATAAGTTTATATTTTACATTAAGTGTAAGGCACAGTGTCCGAGTTTCATTCTGGGAGTCCATTATATAGCTACATGAACATATCGTCTGACCCTTGTTTGTAAGTTCCTAAAATGCCACAAAAATCCATTTATTTTTCAGTAGTATCTTACTGCCTAGCCCTTGCCTCTGTTTCTGTCCTGGGGTCCTGTTAGTAGTCTGCTGCCTGGCTCTTTCCTTGAACTATGGCCCTATAAGATTATTGGTAATTGGAGCCCCTGTAGTGTGATTGAGAAGATGGGGCCCAGAGAAAGGATACTGGTTGGCCTGACTTGTCATCTATAGAGAAATATAGCCTAGGTGAGATGTTGTATCACGAGAATCTGTATGAAGCACAATGAGTGTACTGTACCATGGCAGTGTGAGCAGGGGGCTGGCTCAGGGCCCATAGGGGGATTCACCTGTTGTCCAGTCCGAGCCTATTAAGGTACTAATTTCTAAATTTGCCTTTTGTAAAAGTGAAGGTTAAATAAATTGTCCTTGCTTAAACCTTTTCTAGATTCTCTTATGTTGTTTTGAATCCAGTATTATTATACACCATTCTGACGCCAACCAGGGTGCCATATAGGGTTGCCATCTGGCTAGAAAGCCCAGTCATTTATTTCATCAAAAGGTTGGTGTTGGTAAAAAAAATTTTTAACCTTCAATAATCATTGTTGGTATTTTGCATGTAGAAACATGCAATGATTAGAGATGAGCGAAATATTCAAAAATTCAATTCAGCAACTTTGCCGAATTTCACGATATGATTCTATTCGATCCGAATTAAATCTCAGCGAATCGCATACCAAAAACAGCTATTTATTGGCTGCAGAGAGCCGGGGTGGGCGGCAAAATGGTGGAAACGTTTAATAATGGTGGAAATGTTGTTAAAATCCAGGATCGGTTATGGAGCAGGGTGTTAGCTGTCAGTTACAGCTAACACCCTGCTCCATAACCGATCGGGGGAATTTAACACCTTGGATGCAGCGGTCAAACATGCCGTGTGCGCTCGCGAAGGGGTTTAAGGGATGTGACATCACAGGGCTGGCTGCTGATTGGCTGCACGAATGGCATTGTGGGTGATCCCACGTTCCCAGAGTTCCTTGCCCCATGTAGAGCAGCCATTTTGAACTAAATGTGAATCGTTACCACGAAGCGTGAGGAAATTCGGATTCGATGTGAATCGAATATTTCCTGAAATTCGGATCGAATTCCACTTCTGCAGCTTCGATTCACTCATTTCTAATAATGATCCCAAGACACTGATGTATTCAGTTGTTGAAGGACCTGCAAGATATGATCACATGACCTCATCATATCTTGTAAGGTCCTCAAGCCAAAGGGAGAAACATAAAGGATTTGGACAGAAGGACACTTGTCTACACCCAGGCATCGTGCAGCATCCCAGAGCGCTACTGCATTTTTGTGTTTGTCTTGTGTGCCTCTGGGTTTTATGTCTGTAAGTTCTGTTCTGTGGTAAGTGTCACTGTTTGCAGCTTTCCCTGTTATTTCTCCCCTGCAGTGTTCAAGTCTAGCCTTGGTTAGCCCTGGCCTATCACAGGCCACTGGGCGGGGTTCTGGGAGACCTCCTCTCCACGGTAACCCTTGGTCTGAGAGCAGTTAGTCTAGTGCCGTGATGGCGAACCTATGGCACGCGTGCCAGAGAGGGCACGCAGAGCCCTCTCAGTTGGCACGCGCGCCGTCGCTATGATCGCTCACTAACGGGGAATCCAGTACAGGATTCCCCGTTAGTAAGCGATCGCTTCTTTCAGCTGTATGTGCAAATGCGCATACCGCTGAAAACTGTCAGTGTAGGCCGCGGTCCGCAGGATCGCTGCTTACACGGTAGATGCTACATCAGTAAAGGCTAAATACTGTACTCCGGAAGGACCTTCTGACGTCATAAAGTCACATGACAGGGTAGGCGTGTCTTTACTTGAAAGAAGGCCCTTCTACATAAAGAAAAGTTGTATCCTGAGCAGTGGAGGAACATGGAGAGATGTGGGGTGCGGGGTGTAGTGTGGGGGGAGAGATGTGGGGTGCAGGGTGTAGTGTTGGGGGAGAGATGTGGGGTGCAGGGTGTAGGGGGGGGAGAGAGTGGGGGCAGGGGGTGTGGGGGAGAGTGTGGGGGCAGGGGGGGTGGGGGGGCAGAGAAGGGGGCAGGGGAGGTGGGGGGAGGTGGGGGCAGGGGGTGTGGGGGGGGATGTGAGGTGCAGTGTGTAGAGTGGGGGGAGAGATGTGGGGTGGAGGGGGGGGGGGGAGGTGGGGGGGGGGGGTGTAGTGTGGGGGAGAGATGTGGGGTGCAGGGTGTAGTGTGGGGGAGAGATGTGGGGTGCAGGGTGTAGTGTGGGGGGGATATGTGGGGTGCAGGGTGTAGTGTGGGGGGAGAGATGTGGGGTGCAGGGTGTAGTGTGGGGGAGAGATGTGGGGTGCAGGGTGTAGTGTGGGGGGGCAGAGATGTGGGGTGCAGGGTGTAGTGGGGGGAGAGATGTGGGGTGCAGGGTGTAGTGTGGGGGGGAGTGGGGGGGTGCAGGTGTGTAGAGTGGGGGGAGAGATGTGGGGTGTAGAGTGGGGGGAGAGATGTGGGGGGGGGGGGTGTAGTGTGGGGGAGAGATGTGGGGTGCAGGGTGTAGAGTGGGGGAGAGATGTGGGGTGCAGAGTGTAGTGTGGGGGGGAGATGTGGGGTGCAGGGTGTAGTGTGGGGGGAGAGGGATGTGGGGGCGGGGTGTAGTGTTGGGGGAGAGATGTGGGGTGCAGGGTGTAGAGTGGGGGGAGAGATGTGGGGTGCAGGGTGTAGTGTGGGGGAGAGATGTGGGGTGCAGGGTGTAGTGTGGGGGGGGGCAGAGATATGGGGTGCAGGGTGTAGAGTGGGGGAGAGATGTGGGGTGCAGGGTGTAGTGTGGGGGGGGATGTGAGGTGCAGTGTGTAGAGTGGGGGGAGAGATGTGGGGTGTAGAGTGGGGGGAGAGATGTGGGGTGCAGGGTGTAGTGTGGGGGAGAGATGTGGGGTGCAGGGTGTAGAGTGGGGGGAGAGATGTGGGGTGCAGTGTGTAGAGTGGGGGGAGAGATGTGGGGTGCAGGGTGTAGTGTGGGGGGGATATGTGGGGTGCAGGGTGTAGTGTGGGGGGGAGATTTGGGGTGGGGTGTAGTGTGGGGGGGAGATGTGGGGTGCAGGGTGTAGTGTGGTGGGGAGAGATGCGGAGTGCATGTTGCATGCAAGAGGGGGGAATGGGGGATGCAGGGGAGGCAGGTTAATTTAAGGTGTTGCCGTGTTGGCACTTTGCAATAATTTAGTGGGCTTTGAGTTGCAGTTTGGGCACTCGGCCTCTAAAAGGTTCGCCATCACTGGTCTAGTGTGAGCAGTGGAAGAGTGAGGGGGTGCAGAGGTTTCCTGCCCCCACAAGCTGCACTGAGGCCAACGGTTAGCCAACACAGCCCCATTCAGAAGGACTATTTCGGGCCTAGTATTCAGGTTCCAGTTCCTTGTCAGGCCTCCTAGAACCAAGGCTGGGGTTTGGACACTGGACTACAACCCCCATCAAGAAGCTGCTGTTGTTCTTCTGTGACAGTTGCCTAAATAAAAGGCTGTTTGATTTACCTGCAACGCTGACTCCTGAGTCGTGCCTGCATTACTATCAGGGCTCTTCCGACCAACACCACACCGGCTCAGGTAGGAGAGATTCCTCTGCAACTGGAAGTGCCCCGGGGGAAAGAACAACTACCACCACCATCCGGTAGTGCTGCAGGACCCCCCTTGACCTTGTCCGGCCTAGGAGTGCGACTGGAGCCGTTTGGGAGCGTGCTCGGCCTGCTAGGTGGCACAGAATCCGCCACTACTACTCCCATCCTCCGGTCTCATCCGACTGGGTTGCGGCAAGGCTATTTTTGGCGTAGTCAGCAGGATCGTGACTCCCGTGTCCTTATACCATCACAGACTACGGTGTCAAGATCCTAAAACATCATCTCTACATCGGGTGAGCTGAAAACCTTTATTGGCTGTGTGAGAGACTTTTGCCCTGTGGATTTATACTGAGGACTCTGTCTGTGTGCCCGGAGCTGTTTGTCGCTATCTCCCTGGATTATTTTGCAAAGACTGTGGACTGTTGCAACTGTTTGCGTGTTTAAGCCACTTTATTGCAAGCCAGAGGACTGCCAGCCGTTACCGGACTGTATACTGTGCTGCGACATCACCGGTGCACATGAGCCCAGCCCACAAGGGGTTCACTCCAGCCTCAGACAGAGCTGCATCATTTGAAAATTCTACAGCTCCGCAGAGGTTAACCGCCAGCCCACCAAAACCAGCGCTCAGGCGGGAAAGACTGACGTCAGAAGTGCATCAGCCAAGCTCCACCCTCCAACTTTGAAAAGGACGAATCAGCAGCCGCTGACGTCAGTGAGACAGCCCTCTCTACAGGACAGCGTCATCAGAGCCTCCGGGGCGCCGCCATCTTGGGTGAGACTGTTCCCAGACACTGATTGTTAGAACTCTGTCCTTATTGAAAAAAAAACTTGTCTGCTGTCACCATGTCGGATCAAGATGATCGTGAGTCCGTTAGCCCTGCGGGGTCTCCAATGGCTGCCGCATCGCATGAGGGTGCTGCATCATTTGCGGCTGTTACATCACCGGTGACTTCTAATACTACCTCGACGGCCACCATTATGCCGCTCACCCTGCCGTATTATCTGGGTGCGCCTTGGCTACCCCCGCTATAAAGGGGAAGCGCACACCCTTGGAGACTTTAGAGACCGCATGCAGGCCATGTTCAAGCTGTACCCCCTGTCTGAGGAGCAGAAAGTGGAAATTCTGGTGGGGCAGCTGGAGGGCGCTGCACAGAGGGAGGTCAAGTCCTGGCCCTCTTCCTATAAGACGTCCCTGGAACAAGTGCTGCAGAGGCTTCGTGACATCTTTGAAGTCCGAACTGCGTCCGAGTTGAAGATGCGGTTCTACAGCAGAAAACAACAAGCCGGTGAGTCCCTCCGAGAATTTGCCCTGTCCTTGCAAGAGGCTTTCCAAGCTGTAGCCCAAGTAGATCCTCGGGCTGCAGAGAACCCCGACGCTGCCTTGAGAGAACAGTTCATTGAAGGAGCTGAGGACGAAGCCTTAAAGAGACAGCTAAGAATTCTCTCTGCTCAACACCTGGCTGTTTCCTTCGTGGACTTTAAAGAACTAGTCATCCCAATACTGGGCCCTGAACAGCAACTGGGGTTCCCAGCTCAGCCTGCCTCACCTGGGAGTGCTCCAGCTATCACCCTGGAGCCTTACTCTCCTAGACGCCGCCATGTTTACCTGTCAGCCCCGCAGGCTGTATCAACACCAGGGCCTAGCGATGTGGCGGATCTGAGAGAACAGGTCTCCCTACTGGTCAGAAGTGTGGATGTCCTGACCAAGAAGCTGGAGCATCTGCAGACCGGTTCTCAATCAAGGAGTGCACCTCCCTCTCCTTCCAAGTCTCCGCCAGAGGCTCCAAGGGGAACTGCCCGGAGAAGAGTACCCTTTGCTGCCAGTGAAAGGCCAAAGAGACCCATTTGCAGATACTGCCACAAATATGGACATAGTGAATCTCAATGCTGGCAGTTAAACGGGCTTCCCCTGAGGCCGAGGACCGCCCCTCAGGAGGAAGAACAATAGGTCCAACCACGTCAAAGCCTTCCCCTAAGTATGTGGGCCCCCGTCCAGAGGTTACCATCTGGATTGACGGGGTGCCACTGACTGCTCTGCTGGAAACTGGCTCTCAGGTTACCACCATCCAGAGAGCCACCTTCGATGAGTTCTGGGGAGAGGATCGACTGGTGCACCCCCGGGAGTCTCCCCCCATGGTGCTTGCTAGTAATGGACTGCCGGTACCTATCACTGGGTACTGGATCCCTGACATGCAAGTTGGACGTGTCAAGCTGTATGGACAAGGTGTCCTGGTCACTAACATCTGTGACGATGAAGTTCCCCCTGTGGTGTTGGGCATGAATGTCCTGAAGAGCTGCTATGGAGAAATGCTGGAGGCCCTGCAGAACTCACTACCTACTGCCTCGCCTACCAAGAAGAGGGTGATACAGAAAACTATCCATATCCTGGCTGCTCAGCAGAAATTTGCCAACAACAGAGGGGAAGTCTGCAGGGCCCGTGTCCAAGACAGCAGGTCAGTGACTCTTCAACCTGGCACAGAGACTGTGGTGTGGTGTCGGGCACGCATGGGTGTGCAGGGACAGGACTATCTGGCTCTAGTGGAACCTATGCCCCTAGAGGCTTATCCCATGCTGTTGGTTGCCCGCTGTCTGTCCAAGATCACTCGAGGAGAAGTGCCAGTTCGCATCATGAACTTAAGCAATCTGCCAGTTGAATTAAAGAAACATTGCCCAGTGGCTGTGGTGTCTTATGTGGCTCCAGAGGATGTTATTGAAGTTGCTGCTTCCGCTGCATATCAGTTCTCACAGAAAGTTGCCTTCAAAGAAGAGAAAGAAACTGACAAAGCTTGGTGGGAGGACTTACATATTGGAGCCCCAGACACCCCAGCTGAACAGATTAAAGGTGTTCTTGCGGTGGTAAAGGACTGTCAGTCAGCCTTCAGCCAACATCCACTGGACTTTGGGCACACCAAGTTCATTGAGCATACTATTCCTACGGGTACTCATCCTCCTATCAAGGAAAGGTACAGGCCTATTCCACCCGCTAATTATCAGACTGTCAAGAAGCTGATGGCAGAAATGAAGGACGCTAATGTCATCCGGGAGAGCCACAGCCCCTGGGCTGCGCCACTAGTGCTGGTCAAGAAGAAAGATGGAGGTGTTCGATTTTGTGTGGATTACAGGAAGCTGAACGCTGTCACTCACAAGGACGCCTACACTTTACCACGTATAGAGGAGTCTCACAGCACTGGGAGCCGCAGCCTACTTTTCCACCCTGGACTTGACCAGCGGGTACTGGCAAGTACCCGTAGCTGCTGCTGACCGAGAAAAGATGGCCTTCACGACACCTATGGGTCTCTTTGAGTTCAACAGCATGCCTTTCGGACTCTGTAATGCCTCTGGAACCTTTCAACGCCTCATGGAGCGCTGTCTGGGACACAAGAACTTTGAGACTGTGCTGCTGTACCTGGATGACGTCATCATCTTCTCTAAGACATATGAGGAGCACCTACAACATCTTACAGAGGTGTTCCAGATCCTGGCACAGCACGGGTTGAAGGTGAAACCATCCAAGTGTCACTTGCTGCAGACTCAAGTCCGATACCTGGGGCACGTGGTCAGCGCCGAAGGGGTGAGGCCTGATCCTGATAAGATCGCTGCTGTGGAAGATTGGCCCATGCCTACTACCGTGAAGGAGGTCAGGAGTTTCTTGGGGTTTGCCGGATACTACAGGAGGTTCATCCCTAAGTTTGCCCAGATCTCGGAGCCTCTGCAAGAACTGTTGAGAGGGCATCCTAAAGAGGAGCTGAGAAAGAAGATTCCTATCGAATGGGGAGAGCAACAAGAAACTGCATTTCAGAGACTGAAGCGCTTGCTGACTGAACCACCTGTCTTGGGCTACCCGGATTACAGCTTACCTTTTTGGCTGCACACCGATGCCAGTACCAAGGGCTTAGGTGCCATCCTCTCTCAGGTTCAAGACGGGAAGGAGAGAGTCATTGCCTTTGCCAGCCGGTCTCTGAAAGGAGCTGAAAGGAATGACCAGAACTACAGTTCCTTCAAACTGGAGTTCTTGGCCCTGGTGTGGGCTGTCACCGAAAAGTTCAAAGACTATCTGGCTGCTACTCCCTTTGAAGTCTACACAGACAATAACCCACTAGCACATCTGGCTACCGCACGACTGGGAGCTCTAGAGCAAAGGTGGGCGTCACGTCTGGCCAATTACAACTTCGTGGTCAAGTACAAGTCTGGCAAAGCCAACGTCGGGGCGGACGCCTTATCCCAGCTACCAACAGAGACCAGTCCTGGAGAGAATGCGGATGAGTGGGAAGAAATGGAGATGCCAGCTTTCTATGCCCGGTTTGCCAAGCAAGCGGTTCACACCGTCAAAGTTCCAGGTGCACCCACTGCTCCCACACGGCCTCCGGCGAAGGCGACTCCTGGGACAGAATTATGGGCCCAGTTGCAGTCTGAAAGTAAAGTTCTGCGTGAGGTACGAGACTTTCTGAACCAGGGTCGGCTGCCAACTGGACTCCGTGGAGTTCGTGCCAATCCGGAGCTGCGCAAGCTGTGGAGACAGAGGAGGAAGCTGTTCCTGAAACGGGGACTGGTGTGTAGGCGTTCCACTGATTCTGTTTCCGGGACCTGACTCCATCAAATTGTCATCCCTCGATGCGATGTGGGCACGGTCCTGGAGGCTTATCATGACAAGTCTGGACACTTCGGAGTTCAGAAGATGGAAGCTACTATCAGAAGTCGGTTCTACTGGGTTGGTCTGAGAGACGACGTCGAGAAGTGGTGCAGAGAGTGCACTGCCTGCACCCTTGCCAGAGGGGAGAAAGCTGATCAGAAGGCTCCACTCCATCCTATTGAGAGCCATCGTCCTCTGGAGATCGTGGCTCTGGACCACCTAAAGGTAGAACCCAGCCGCTCTGGATACACCTATGTGCTGACTATGATTGACCACTACACCAAGTTCACAGTGGCTGTACCCGTACGTGATCTATCGGCTAAGACTACTGCTAAGACCTTCTGGAAGTCTTTCCTTCTTCCCTATGGATGTCCGGAGAAGATCCTTACAGACCGGGGTTCTGCCTTTGAGTCTCAGCTGTTCCTGGAGCTTTGTGCCCTGTATGACTGCAAGAAGCTGCGTACAACGTCTTACCATCCTCAGGGCAATGGTCTGTGTGAAAAGATGAACCAGACTCTTCTTGGGCTCCTCAGGACTTTGTCACCCTCCAGCCGAGCAGATTGGCCGCTGCGGTTACCTGAACTGGTCTACCAGTATAATAACCAGAAGCAGCTGTACACCGGGTATACTCCCTATTACCTGATGTTCGGGAGACATGGGAAGCTGCCTGTAGATGTTGCCTTGGGAGTGGCTGTCCCTGATGACATCAACCCACTGCCAACGACCGACTGGGTGAGTGACCATCAGAGACGCCTGGCTGAAGCTCACGAAGTAGTGGAAGCCCAGATGAAAGAGGTTCGGGCCAGACAGGAAACGGGTCACAACTTACATGCTCGGGCTACCCCCCTACAGGTCGGCGCAAAGGTGTGGCTGAAGAACAACCACCGGACCCGCAAGTTGGACTCCAGGTGGGAGACTGAACCCTACACCATCTCTGCACAGCCCTATCCGGATGTCTTCGTGGTGGAGAAAGAAGGGAGGAAACCACAGGTGGTCCACCAAAATCGCTTGAAGGTGTGTTTACAGGTGGACCCTACACCCTCAGTGCTGTCTCCTTCCACTGAGGGTAGTTCTGATGAGGAGAACCTCATTACAGTGGCAGAGGACTTTTGCCATGGGATGCCCCCAGAATTCTTCGTCCCTTGCCTGACCTTCCAGCTGCATGCCAAAGGAGGAGCCCCCAGGTCACCTCCTGGGTCAGAGTTGTCTGCTGTGCCTGCTGAGGCAGAAGAACAGAGGGACCTGGATGAAGCTGTTCCTGCCAGCCCTGTTCCAGCTAGCCCAGCTGTGGTCCTTGGCGTTTCTGGAGAAACCACCCTGAGAAGATCCCAGAGATCCACGAAAGGGAAACGCCCTGTACGGTTTCTGGAGTGATTTCCTTGGACTCCTATGGATGTACATAGCCCCAAGTTCTTGCCCCTTTTTTTTTGCATTTTGTGCCGAACTTTTGGACACTTCCCCAGTTTGACCAGTGCGGACTTGTGGACACTGCCCCCGTTTTCCTTATTTATTCACCTGTCCCCATGCTGCAGGATGGACACTACCGTACCTGTGCCCTGGGGTCCCTTATTGTCCAGTTGAGGCCCTGGGATTGGACACTGCTACATTTGTGCCTCAGGGACCTTTATGCTTTTTCCCTTTCCTTTATGCTGTATATAGTTTGTTATGTTTCATGTGTTATGCTGTTTGTCTTGTCTTGTCCGCTGTATTGCCTTCCCTAGCCTGGGCAAAGATTCGCCGAGGGCGGCTCAGGTAAAAATAGGGGAGGTGTGCAGCATCCCAGAGCGCTACTGCATTTTTGTGTTTGTCTTGTGTGCCTCTGGGTTTTACATCTGTAAGTTCTGTGGTAAGTGTCACTGTTTGCAGCTTTCCCTGTTATTTCTCCCCTGCAGTGTTCAAGTCTAGCCGTGGTTAGCCCTGGCCTATCACAGGCCACTGGGCGGGGTTCTGGGAGACCTCGTCTCCACGGTAACCCTTGGTCTGAGAGCAGTTAGTCTAGTGTGAGCAGTGGAAGAGTGAGGGTGTGCAGAGGTTTCCTGCCCCCACAAGCTGCACTGAGGCCAACGGTTAGCCAGCACAGCCTCATTCAGGAGGACTATTTCGGGCCTAGTATTCAGGTTCCAGTTCCTTGTCAGGCCTCCTAGAACCAAGGCTGGGGTTTGGACACTGGACTACAACCCCCATCAAGAAGCTGCTGTTGTTCTTCTGTGACAGTTGCCTAAATAAAAGGCTGTTTGATTTACCTGCAACGCTGACTCCTGAGTCGTGCCTGCATTACTATCAGGGCTCTTCCGACCAACACCACACCGGCTCAGGTAGGAGAGATTCCTCAGCAACTGGAAGTGCCCCGGGGGAAAGAACAACTACCACCACCATCCGGTAGTGCTGCAGGACCCCCCTTGACCTTGTCCGGCCTAGGAGTGGGACTGGAGCCGTTTGGGAGCGTGCTCGGCCTGCTAGGTGGCACAGCATCCGCCACTACTACTCCCATCCTCCGGTCTCATCCGACTGGGTTGCGGCAATCGCTCCTCCTTGATAAAGATCAGGACAAACGAAACGTTTGTGAAATTATTCTCTTCAATTCATGTATTGTCTACTATTGTCTGCCTGAATCTTGTACGTGTGTTAATAAACCATACCTATCACTTAGGCGTATGTATACATCTGAAAAGACTAACACAGATAAATATTTGTGCGATCAGGGATTATATCAATACAATGCAGATGTAAATCACACAAATCAACAAATAATAAAGAGTTAATGTTAAAACTCTAAATCACAATCTTCCAAATATATTAAAAGGTAAGAAAAACCAGATTGATCTCACCAAATCACCGGTCATGCGTCTGATAATTCATGATCCATTTTTAGCCCTGTGGGAATCGCCATCCTGGTCATTAAGTTCTGACCCTATATCTCAAAAATGGCCCTGTTATCCCCAAAGAGCTCCTGCCCTTGCAAGGGCAGTCCACATCTGACCCTTAATTAAATAGTCACCTGTCCCTACGCGTTACATCATGAGTAGCCATGACTCATCAGGGGATCCAAAACATGGTCAGGTACAATCACAAACTATTATTATCTCTCCCACATAGAGACCTGGTCTGTCTAGTCTGTGCAGTACAGACCAGGTTTGTTGGCAATGACAGAGTTCAAACATTTCCTGTAAGTCTTCACAAGGTTGGCACACACTGTTGCTGGTATGTTGGCCCATTCCTCCACGCAGATCTCCTCTAGAGCAGTGATGTTTTGGGGCTGTCACTGGGCAACACGGACTTTCAACTCCCTCCAAAGGTTTTCTATGGGGTTGAGATCTGGAGACTGGCTAGGCCACTCCAGGACCTTGAAATGCTTCTTACGAAGCCGCTCCTTCGATGCCCTGGCAGTGTGCTTGGGATCATTGTCATGCTGAAAGACCCAGCCACGTTTCATCTTCAATGCCCTTGCTGATGGAAGGAGGTTTGCACTCAAAATCTCACGATACATGGGCCCATTCATTCTTTCATGTACACGGATCAGTCGTCCTGGTCCCTTTGCAGAGAAACAGCCCCAAAGCATGATGTTGCCACCCCCATGCTTCACAGTAGGTATGGTGTTCTTTGGATGCAACTCAGCATTCACGCTCCTCCAAACACGACGAGTTGTGTTTCTACCAAACAGTTCTACTTTGGTTTCACCTGACCATATGACATTCTCCCAATACTCTTCTGTAACATCCAAATGCTCTCTAGCAAACTTCAGATGGGCAACAGATATATACTGTGTTAAGTGGGGGATACGTCTGGCACTGCAGGATCTGAGTCCCTGGCGGCGTAGTGTGTTACTGACGGTAGCCTTTGTTACATTAGTCCCAGCTTTCTGCAGGTCATTCACTAGGTCCTCCTGTGTGGTTCTGGGATTTTTGCTCGCCGTTCTTGTGATCATTTTGACCCCACGGGGTGAGATCTTGCATGGAGCCCCTGATCGAGGGAGATTATCAGTGGTCTTGTATGTCTTCCATTTTCTAATTATTGCTCCCACAGTTGATTTCTTCACACCAAGCTGCTTGCCTATTGCAGATTCAGTCTTCCCAGCCTGGTGCAGGTCTACAATTTTGTTTCTGGTATCCTTCCTCAGCTCTTTGGTCTTCGCCATAGTGGAGTTTGGAGTGTGACTGTTTGAGGATGTGAACAGGTGTCTTTTATACTGATAATGTCAAACAGGTGCCATTACTACAGGTAATGAGTGGAGGACAGAGGAGCCTCTTAAAGAAGAAGTTACAGGTCTGTGAGAGACAGAAATCTTGCTTGTTTGTAGGTGACCAAATACTTATTTTCCACTATAATTTGCAAATAAATTCTTAAAAAATCAGACAATGTGATTTTCTGGATTTGTTTTCTCATTTTGTCTCTCATAGTTGAGGTCTACCTATGATGTCAATTACAGGCCGGCCTCATCTTTTTAAGTGGGAGAACTTGTACAATTGGTCGCTGACTAAATACTTTTTTTCCCCACTGTATACCAATAATTGCAGAAAGTTTGAAATTTGGAACTAAAATACATACTCAAGTAGACCTTTTACGCTAACAAAATGTACTTTCAAAAAAAAAAAACTGTAAGATGTGAGGAATTTACACATGACACAAATGTCTACATTTACAGGTGTGTGTTAAAGAAATGCCAAAGTGTCTGAATTAAGGACTTAAATGGTTTTTCTGGGGTAAAAACATCCTAAGAATATATCATCAATATCTACTCGGTGGGGGTCTAACTCCCGGCACCCCTATGAATAAGCTGTTCTCAGCAGCTTGTGGACTACCTTCCGGCAAAGCACTTTTCTCTCTGCATTTTTCGTCCTTTTCGGGCAGAAACCACGCGGACCCCATTATAGTGTATGGGGTCCGCGGGTTTCCATGGGTAACCGCTTTTTTAAGTGGATTAGGTTTCATCGATTGATATAGAAATTAGGTCTAACTGAATAAGTCTTCACCATTGAGAAAAGGTGTTGAAATATATGCAACGGATTACAGACTTATGTGCTGGAAGAGTTTAATGGAACTGACAGCAGATGGTAACTGGTTGATAAAATGTAATGTATTTTATGTATGTAAAATTATAGGCCCATAGCGCTTTTAAATACTGATCTCAAACTGTTCACCAAGATTTTGGCCTCATGACTTTTTGCCTGCGCTACTTGGTAGATAAGGATCAGGTTGGGTTTGTTTCCTGCTGTCAAGGTGGAGATAAAACAAGGAGAACAATAGACTTGATAGTTTTGATTCAAATTATTGGTGCTCACTTTGGATGCAGAGAAGACCTTTGGTTGCCTGGGCTGACCCTTCTTGTTTGCCACTTTGGAGACTTTCGGCCTCAGGGATCCTTTTTTGAAGGCAATCAGTGGCCTTTATACGGCTCCCTCTTTTATGATTAAACTTCCCATGCTTCCTCTCTATCATTTACTCTTCATAACAGTACACGGCAGGGGTTCCCACTATCCCCCATCCTTTTTGTCCCATGCATTAAACCCCTGGCAGCTGCTATAAACCCTAATATTAGCGGGGTTTGGGTGTGGGATAAGTAGCACCTGCACTGCTCTCTTTCTCCTCTACGACCGCGTTTCTCTTCCATTCACACTATCCCCCTGGGCTTACATCTGTGGGCTCAGGCTCCTTGTTTGAGGCAGTTCTCTTTCGGTTTGCGAATATCATAGACTATAAATTGTACTCTCTTCTATCCTTTATGGATCAACAACCTAAATTTAACCTTCCCCTTCATAGCAACTTTTCCTATATCCAGATTAGCCACTTGGCCAACTCTATTTTCCAGGGCACTCGGGCCCCCTATCCCACAGACTTTAAGAAATTATGTAAATCTGACTATTCTAGTGGGCCTAATTTCCGAAATATATCATATTTTGTGAGACCCAGTCCCAGAGAGGATTCCTAGGCAGTCCTACATGCAGAAGTGGGAAGGTTATTTGGGCGAATCTCTGTTGGACCTGTCCTGGACCATCATATGGTGGTGATGGGCAAAGACCTCTCAGTGTGTCACTTAAAAAGAAAACTTTTATAAGATGTTGCTCCACTGGTACTGGGGTGGGAGAGGGTATCAGTGAGACTGGAGCAGTTCAGGTAGCAGAACCAGTGCTAGGAGAGAAGACCGGCGCAAATGTCATAGTAGGCTTTCCAGAAGGGCCCATAACTAATGCTGCATTGGAGGGTACCCAGTCAGCCTCCCAGGGAAATAGCCTAGTAGAGGTGCTTCAGCTTTCCTCCTTACCTCCCTCTAGTACAGAGCAGGGGGAGGGAAGCTGGAAAGTATAGGCTCTCTTGCAGAATGTGGTCCAGTTTAGGACCAGGGGTCCCCAGGGGAAAGAGGTGATCCATAGGGATCCCACAGATGAGGCTCCACTACCAAAGGAGATACTAGACAGGGTGATGAATTACCATACCAGATCAGCCCCAGGGTTCCCTGGCTATCACCCTCCTAAATTGTCAGTTGCAATTGAGGTGTACAGCAATGGAAGGATTAACCAGCCTTCATCTTTTTTCAAAGAGTGGGGGAGAGCACTTCCAATCCATCTAAGGGTGTAGAAAGGGAACAATGAGTATTTAGCACTGCTGTGGATATATTTGCAGATAATTTTTGGAAGCTGGATAACCCCTTTAAGATAAGTTATCAATATTTTTAGCTTGGAAAACCCCTTTAACAACTGAACCTCCTGTGGGTCACCAGAACCGGAGCTAGGGGACCAAAAGGCTGGCTTCATACACATAGGTTCAGTCTTTGAGATAAGGACTGGAAGTCAGTCATACTTCCCAGACTAAACCCTGAGCTGGGACCTGGATTCCCAGCATCACAGTGGTCTATAATGCTCTAAGTTTCTGATTTCCCACAGCTCTGGTGTCCCCATATGCAAACTATGATTACAGCTTAGAGAAGAGGTGAAGAAGGGTCTCCTAGCATCATAGCTTACTATCAGAATCATACTGGCCCACAAAGGAGCAGGTAATTCACCCAGTGGGCCCCTGACCCAGAAGGGCTGAGTGGGCCTCTAGATGACCAAACCCTAGAACATTGGTTCTCCATAATACTGCACCTCCCTACATTTCCTCACTCATCTCTGTCTACCACCCAACCCGTGCTCTCCAGTCACTCAATGACCTAAGACTAACATCCTCTATTATCAGATGTTAGGATTCAGATGCAAGATAAGAAATGTACTAGTCTTCAGGAGAGCAGCAGCAGAAATGGGCTGACAACTGCGAGCAGTAGAAAATGCTACTTAAAGGCAAAACACTACTGCGAGCCAAGACCGGCCTCAGACGCCTTCACCAGAGCTCCTCACAAGAAGAGATGGACTTTCTCTGAATCTGAAGACCGGAATTGTCACCAGAACAGAAAGTGTATCACAAATAAATGCACTGCAGCAGAAGCCTACACCAAATCCACACACTACTCACAGGGACAGAGAAAACAGAATGGTCGTCAATCACGGGTCAGCAGCGGAGGAGGGCAACATGGATCCAAATCACTAGACAAAGACAAATCCAGGAAACAAAGCCAATAGTCGGAATCGATCAGGAATGCCAAAACAAAATCGCAAGACAAAGAGGAATCCAAGAACACAGCCAAAGATCAGGTATTAGAGTAGTCAAATCAAAGTCAGGTGCTTAGCAGGAAGTTGAAAACTAATTAGGCAGCAAAGCTGAGTGATGAGGGAGTGGTTTATAAAGGCCTGCTCAGGAAGCTTCCCTATGTTGTCATGGCAACCTTAAAGCAGCAACCACGAATCCTTCTTTTATGTTGACACGGCCACCTTAAAGGAGCAACAACAGATGTAACATCCCTGACATCAGATCCTCCCACGCTCATATACAAGACTTCTCCCAAGCTGCACCACTTCTCTGGAATGCTCTATCCCAGACAATCAGATTAATTCCCAATTTATATAGCTTCAAGCGCAAACTAAAGACATATCTTTTCAGACAGGCCTATTACAATTCCTAATGCAAACCCTTCCGTAGTTAGAATCCCTAAAACGAACCCTTCTCTGTTCACGCTCCCGCATTACTTCACAGGATATGATGCGGTATCAGACTAACTTTATATATCCAGGCACCATCTGCACGCTAAAGGACATGACTGGTGATGGCTCATACAGCTTTATATACTGTATGTGTAATGACAGTAACCTCTATTAAAAAATTGTCTGACCATTGTATAAGCAATGCTACCTCCGATGCCGCCCCTGCTACCTCTTGTGTCACCCAATATACCTCATAGATTGTAAACTCTTGCGAGCAGGGTCCTCAGTCCCAGTGTGTAAATTGACTATTTCTTTGTAATGTATCTTTTTTGTCTGTACTTGAACCCTACAAATTGTACAGTGCTGCGGAATATGTTGGCGCTATATAAATAAAATGAATTATTATATTATTATTGGTGCAAGGCACAGTACAGTCACTAGACTACATACAGATATGCAGCATACAACATCTCTCAACCTCAGCATCTCATATGATAAACTGGGTAGAATATTTAACAAACTATCCATTTTTTATATATAGATGCATTGGGTGGTTAATATGACAAATAGGCTGGTCGGCCAGTATGCTCCATCCTGGATCTCATCTCTTTATTGTCACTGCCTGGCCCCATCACCAATCATCATGGTCACAGGGCTTGGGCAGCCCTAGTCTAAGGCAAGAGCGAAGCAGCAAACTACTGAGAGGGCCACAGGACAGAAACGGTCCATGGTAAGTGCTAGATAGCAAGCTAATACGGAAAAAGAAAATGTTTGTCAGTACAGTTTTAGGAATTTGCGAATGGAAGACAGGTAAGATTTGCATTTAGCTGAATAGTGGGTCTCCAAAATGAATTCCACTGGTTCGCCCTAAACCAGTTTGTAAAGTTTATTGAGACTACAATTAATGTTGTATATTTGTATAATAATAGTATTGATGTATACATCCAACCAGTCATTACGGTACTATGAGTAAGGTTCACACTTTTTTTCAGTTTGTTGTTTTGACAGAATGACAGACGCCGCACCCTCCATTTGTATCCACCACCATTCACTGCAATGTTAAAAAGACGAAACTTTCCTTGCTATGAGATGCAGTGCTCACTGGATGTATCTGATCGGGCCTCTTACCATGATTAGTAGGAGGCCCGCTGTCACTCTGTCACCCAAAGGCCTGCCAAAACCTGAAGCTGGCCCTGATCTACACTGCCATATCAGTGACGAAACTTGCTATCCGTTGACAAAACATGTCCTGCATTTCCCCAATAATGGCTGATACAAAGAGAACCAAGTCCCAAGGGTCTCCCTAGATTCGCCATGGTGGAAAAGGACAGAGAACTAGAGGAGGGATTGACGACACCACTTCCATCCTTGTCTGTGGTGCAGTTTTTATTTAGCAGGTAACAAGGCGCCACATTTCACCTATGCCCAAAAGTGCACTCTAGCACTCGAGACTTCCATTTAGAAAATGCAGAAATTTCTGAGTCCTCCATTTATCTGAATAGGGTTTGCAGAAATTCCTGTGTTTGCTACCAAAACATCCCCATTCAGATGAAAGTACCTGATTTTCACTCACAGAAGGCTTTGCAATAAATCTACAGTTTGAGAATATACTCTAGTAGATTATAACCTCTTCTGGATTATCACATGCGTGATTAGGACATATTCAGACAATGCAGTTGTGCTGTGGTTATTGCCACACTGCTCTCAATACTGCAGAATTTTGCAAGACATTCTTAAAAATGTTTATTTCTTTGGAAAATACTGAATGTTCCCAATAAATGTTATCTGTCGTGTCTTGAGCTGTGTCAGTTTCCTGTACAAAAAGTAACGTGAGACAAATAGAATGTAATTCCAATGAACCTGCTAAACTAATAATGTGATCCATCAGCAAATATACTTCCCTTTTGTCTTTTACACAAACTACACTGGAAAATGGTCAATTCATAAAATACCATAAATCATTGCAAAAGCAATCCTGAAGATTTAATTGATTTAAAAAAAAACAAAAAAAACCCCCATAATGATGCAAGATTGGCAGCAGCACATTGCCATGTGTATAAACAGCATGTGCTTTACTTAAAGGGAGTCTGTAACCAGAACCCGGCATATCAACCAAACCTGCAGATAGATAGGTTAGGGTTGCCTAAATCAAATGGTGTTTCTCCCTTGTGATTCGGTGCCTCCATTGAAGAAATATCGCTGTTTTTGTCAAAATGCAAATGAGCTCTTTGGAGCAACAAGGTAAGCAGCAACACCCTCATTGCTCCAAAGAGCTCATTTGCATATTGCAAAAAATTTCAGCAACAGAGGCACCGATTCACAAAGGGAAAACACTGTTTGATTCAGGTGTCTCTAACCTGTGTTCTCCCCTTGTGAATCGGTACCTCTGTTTATTGCAGAGAGGGGGCTACTGTGAGAAGTAACTTTTCACTTACTTTGTTGTCTGGGGTTGCCCAGGGGTCAATACGCAGCTCTGTCCTCCATGTAGAGATGGAGGATGAGGATGAGCAGAGCCATGTCTACTCTTACCTGCTTGTTCCCACTGTGTCTGCTGTCCAGGTTACCATCCAGAAGTACAGACAGTATTGAGTGTGTATAGGTAAGAAGTTTATTCAGAACTTTAGTTTTTTTTCCCATTTCGAATCCATGGAGATTGAAGATCCCCTAAGGGATCCCATGTTTAATAACGCTGCTTCAGGGACTCATGCTCTCAGCTTGGCTCCTGCTGGGCATAATGACTGTCTAATGTATAAGGAGCTCAGGTGAGAGCTCCTATATTGTATACTATTACATAGATGCTGCAGTCTATAGTCAGTGTCACTCCACTCATATTTGGAAAAATATATACACCAGCTGCCACATACTGCCTTCCTCCAGGGAAAGTTCCCATGGTCCAGGGGTATACAGTATATTGCTATTACCTATCAGGCAGAATTTACGCACATGAATTATCAGCTGCCGTGTGCCAGAACCTTCATCATGGGAAAGCAAACTCTCATTGTTTAGTGCTAGACCAGCTGAAAAACACATGGGCATGTACTGTATTATTCACCAAAAAAGTGAATCCATTAAAGGGGTTTTCCGGGCAAAAAATAATTTTTAAAAAAAAGGTCTGTTAGTGCTATTAATAGGTTATTTTCAAGGAAATACCTTTAGCAGTGTTTTGAGTGATTTCTGGGTTTCTCTGGGAGCTCCTGGCATCTTCTGCATTTGTTTACATGGATATCTTCCTGTTCTGTTTTCCTACAACTACCATGATGGCTTGTGCTTCACTCAGAGCTGACTCCCTCCACCTCCCTCTCCCTCCCACTCTCCTTTCTCACTCATATCCCCTCCCTGTTTCCCTAGCTAGCCCGCCCACTACTAACCCTTCCTCAATAACTCACCCCACCCACACCCAATCATACTTTACTTAACGGTCTTTGGGGCAGGACTTTCTGGGCATGGGACTTCACGTGTTCTGGGCGGCCTGCACCTCCTTGATGTCTGCCAGGTGGCCATGCCTGCACAATAGAGCCAGAGTGACGGCATGCTCAGTAGCCAACACTCCAACTCTATTGCGCAGACTTGGCCGGCCGTCAGACATCAAGAATCGATCTAGGTAAATATAGCTCTTTGGTACAGTAAGTAATTTAGAAGGTACGTGGGGTGCAGGAGGTAACTTAGATTAGAAAGATCAGTTTATCCCCGACAACTCCTTTATCATTGAACAATCATGATGTAATAGTATCAGTGGCCGCATGGTTTTCAGCTACATCTTGGCCAAGTCTGGCCATGACATAAAGCAAGCACATAAGCAATGTAGATGGTGTAAATAGCATTGCCAAATTATCTGCTCTGCTCTGGTTTGACCTTACCACGTGAGCCCAACAGCGAATGCTTTGCTGTTCAGCAGGGTGAGGATGAATTTTTAGCTACAAAAAATATTACAAAGCAAAATCATTAATCTATAAATCCATATTATGTAGGTGTGTACTGGATGATAACAAGTACATTTGCGAAGCTGTTCCCACTTGTGATCCTCCATCCACATTTTAGGACCAGTACTAAAGAAATTCCATAGAATAAACTCACGTGATGTGTACAGTTACTGGACATTTAAGAAGTTCACTTAGCAGGCAGCAGATAGGGACAACACAGTCACTTCCTCCAAAGTACAGCAAATCTAAGCTCAAAACCACAAATTTATAGTCAGCGATTTATTCCTGAATATGGACTCCGAGAGCAACATCTGTCATGAGAGACTTCATGAAAATCTTCATGAAAGACATCCAGGTAAAATTCTTTACAACTGTATTTTTTCAGTATTTTATGTATTTGGTGGTTTAATGCCAACTTATATTATCTAGGTCAGTGACAGACAAATATTAGTAAGGAGCAGTCAGTAAAAATGTGACTGCATATGCTGTAAGCTAGAAACATGGTCTTAACCCTTTAAGGACGCAGGGTAGTTTGTACGTTAATGCTCGGCAACTTTTTAAATATTTTCCCTCCCCGCCTTATTTTTATGTCTACATATTGTATGTGAGGGCTTATTCTTTGCGTGACGAATTGTACTTTCATTTGCCACCATTTTGGGGTACATATAATGTTTTGATTAGCTTTTATTTATGTTTTTTGGGGGTCCATGTGAAAAAACATACAATTCTATCATCATTTTTTGCATTTTGTTTTTATGGCAATGTTCGGTATTTATGAGTTTTTGATCACTTTTTATTGTTATTTTTTGGGGAAATCGAGGTGATCAAAATACGTTAATATGTGCATTGCGGTATATATATATTTTTTACGGCGTTATTAAAAAAAAATAGTGGGGACTACGCATGTGGGGATACCTAACATGCTTGTTTTTTCATTTTTGTTTACATTATGTATTTTTTAACCCCTTAAGGACCCGGCCATTTTTCGTTTTTGCATTTTCGTTTTTCCCTCCCCACATTTCAAGAGCCATAACTTTTTCATTTTTCAGTTCACAGAGTCACATGATGGCTTATTGTTTGCGAAAGAAATTGTATTTGTAATGGCACCTTTCAATATGCTGTGCAATGTACTGGGAAGCAGGAAAAAAAAATCAGAATGAGGTGCAATTGGAGAAAAACTGCATTTGCGCCAACTGCATATGGGTTTAATTTTTACGGTGTTCACTGTGTGGCAAAAATGACATTACCTGTATTCTGCAGGTCAGTACGAACACGGCGATACCAAATTTATATAGTATTTGTAATGTTTTGATACCTTTTCAAAAATTAAAAACTTTGCAAAATAGAAAAAAAAAATTTGTGTCGCCATATTGTGACACCTGTAACTTTTTGATATTTACATGTATGGAGCTGGGTAAGGCGTCTTTTTATGCGGGACAACATGACGTTTTTATTGATACTATTTGGGGAAAGATCTGATGGTTTGATCACTTTTTATTAAATTTTTTATAGGAGGCAAGGTGTTGAAAAAAAACGCTATTTGGCCATTTTGATTTTTTTTCGCCGCTACGCTGTTCACCATATGGGATAAATATTTTAATATTTTAATAGTTCGGGCATTTTGGAGTGCGGGGATACCTAAAGTGTTTATGTTTACTTTTGTTTATTTAATTTTATATCTGATCTAGGGAAAGGGGGGTGATTTGAACTTTTGTGTTTTTTTGTTGTTTTTTTTTATAGTTTTAAAAACTTTTTTTTTTTCTACTTTTACTTTTATGATCAGACCCAGGGTCCAGGGTCGGACTGGCCCACCAGGGAACCGGTGAATGCACCGGTGGGCCCCGAGCTCCGACTATTATTCGTCATGTTGCCAATGCAGATGCATTGGTCACAGGCCCGATCAGGATCCTGACCATCCCGATTGGGCCCCTAACCAGTGGCGTAACGACCGGGCTCGGCAGGGTACGGGGCTCGCGGCCAGCTGGAGATGGCTGGGCCCCGGACCACTATGACAGCGGTCGGGGAAAGCCTGGTTCCCCGACCGCTATACATACATACTGTTATTGGAAAGGGGCCCTGGCATATTGTAGGCCCCTTTCCAATAGATGGCAGCCCAGGGGAGGTGACTGAAAACAATAAATAGATATTCTCACCTCTCCTGGGCACAGTGTTCTCTCCGGCGTTCCTCCGTCATGACTGAGGCCTGTGATTAGGCCCCAGCGGTCACATGGGGCGCGGCCACGTAATGACGTCAGTGCGCCCCCACGTGACCGCTGAGGCCCAATCACAGGCCTCAGCAGCAACGTCGGGCCTGAAGACGCTGAAGACGGCAGGATGGAGCGAGGATGCCAAGGTAAGGTAAGGCAAGGTAAGTATGAGAGTTTGTTATTTTTAATCACCTTCCCTGGGCCTCCGATTATCTGAGGAGACCCCAAAGTATAATAATAGCACTGAAGTGGAGGGGGCTGTTGGAAGCTTATAATACTGGGTGGGGGCCACTGTGGGCATATAATACTGTGTGGGGGCCACTGTGGAGCTTATACTCCATACAGTGGTTCCTTCACTGGTCCCCTATACTGTATGGGGACCATTGATGCGGCCATTATATTGTTGGGGGGGCAGTGATGGAGGCCAATAGCCTGGGGGACATTAAAGGGGGTGAGCAGGATAACATTTTTTATTTTTTTTAATTACGTCGGGGCAGGCGAAAAAACAAAACAAAAAAACCCCCAAAACTTTCTTTCCTGTCCCTAGTGTCTCCCAGCGTGGTTCGGTCCTGCAGTTCTCTTGTATTCTTCCAGCTGAAGTTCCCTCTGCACGTGACTACCTGTGACATCACGTGACCCCTGAGGCCAATCAGCGGCCTAAGGGAAGGGACCTGGGACGTCACAGCCAGTGAGGAATTCCGGCAAAAGAAGACAGCGGAGCTGCAGGACCGGACCGTGCTGAGAGGACACCGGAGCACTGGAGACAGGTGAGTATGTTTAGTATGTTTTGGGTTTTTTTTGGTTTTTTTGGGGGGTAGGGGGCATTCACCTCCCCCGGACTAATTCTAAAAAATAAAAAAAATAAAGGGGTTGTCCAGGCATAATTTGTTATGGTTTATCCTCAGGATAGGCCATAGATACCTGATTTGTACGGGGCTGACCCCGGACCTATCAGCTGTACGGAGCCACTTCTGGGGCACGTTCTGTACACAATATGGGGCCAGAAGCAGAAAGCTCTGTCCACTGTATATTAGCCGGGCACCTTCACTGCATCTCAGCACTTATTGAACTCAGTGGGAGCTGAGCTGCAGTGAAGGCGCCGGGTGACTATATAGTGGATGGAGCTTTCTGCTTCCGGCCCTGTGTTGTATACAGAACGGGCACCAGAAGTGGCTCTGAACAGCTGATGGGGCCGTGTGTCAGCCCCCTACTGATCAGGTATTTATGGCCTATCCTCAGCTTAGGCCACAAAAAAGATTAACCCTGGACAACTCCTTTAATATGCCCCACAGTTTAATGTCCCTCCCCCCACAGGACAGGATGTTAGCCCCCTCACTGCTCCCACACAATATAATGGCTCCATCACTGTTCCCCATATAGTATGGGGGACCAGTGAAGAGGCCACTGTATGGGGGGACCAGTGAAGTGACCATAGAAAAATTTGGCCCAGACAACCTCTTAAAAGAGATTGTCCATAAACTGGAGTGACCACCGTGGCCGCCGCCAGGCAGGTGTAAAAATAAGAAAATTTTAAAAAAAAAGCATACTCACCTGTCCCCAGCACCCCTTTGTCACCCGCCTATGTCTGTTTGGTCTCATGGTGGCCCCTCATTTCTAGAAATCCTGTACCTAATTGGTCTTAGCGGTCACATGAGGTGCAGGACTCTCAGCAAGGAGTCGCCGGCACGAGACTGAATGGACACTGGCAGCGGACAATGGAGTGTTGGGGACAGGTGAGTATGCTTTTTAATTTGTTTATGTTTTACTTTACACCTCCCGCCAGCTACATGGGTTGCTCCAATTCCTGGACAACCTCTTTAAAGGATTTATCCATCTTTCTAATATTGATGGCCTGTCCTTAGTATAGGCCATCAATATTACATCTGCGATGATACAACAGCCAGGACATCTGAAGATCAGCTTTTCCAGGACATTGCGGCTACAGGTAAAGGTAACAATTCTACGAGCCACGCTGTTCACTTGCCATACAGGGTGTAGCAGTAGGTTTAGGTAGTGCAGTGGTGCACATGGTATGGCGGGTGAGCAGCATGGCTCCCGACATGTTATTACCTTTAGCTGCCCTGTCTCGGTATCGCTGATCTGCAGGGGTCCTGATGGTGGGCCCCTAGAAACAATTCCTCTGGTGGGCCCTAGACATCCCAGTCCGACACTGGTCTGATCGCTCATACTATTCTTCAATCGGCTCCTGGCTGTCATGGCAACCAATTGCTGTCCTCTGATGACATTCAGGAGGGCGATGATCGGTGAAAAATGGCGGCGCCTGTGCAATTTAGACGCCGCGGTCCCGTTTGACCGCGACATCTAAAGGGTTAACAGCCACGATCGGTGCAGGCACCTATCGCTGCTGTTAGCGGCGGGTGCTATTTGTATTATACAGCCGGCATCCGCCCTGTATGGAGAGAGCTCAGCTTCTGAACTCTCTCCATAGATCCTCATGTGACGCAGGATGTACTATTACGCCCTGGGTTGCTAAGAGGTTAAATATAAGGGTGGGTTTTTTAAGGGTATGTTGACACTTAGGAAAATGAAGAGGAATTCCTTATCATTTTCCGCCGCTGGCATTTTATCCGGGTTCTAGCCGACACGGGATACCAATGCAGTGCATCAGCCTTCCGTCGCGGCATCCAGCTCCTGATTAGGCCCGGATGAATGGGTCTAATCAGAAGGGAGTCTCGAACCGCGGACCCCAACGTAATAGTACGGTGCAGGGCGGGAAGGGGTTAATACTTAAAGTACCTATATTTAGAAAACCTCCATAACAAACATGTATGTGCTGCCCAGCTGATCATGCGTGTTCTTTTACTAATTTTGTTGAATTCTTCAAAAGAAACAAAAAGCCATACAAAGTAAAATATAGGGTTTCACACATTATGTCAATGGAGGGTTAAGCGCTTACCAGGCACATTTGTGTATCCCTACTGTGCTGTCCTCTGATTGTACCACATGTACCATGCTATCTTCCTGTACTATACTATACTATACTGCAGTCTACCTATGTGTACTGTACTGCCATCTACCTGTGCGGCATTTACTGTACTGTTCTCTACTATACAGCCCTCTAACAGTACCATGTTACTATCTACTTCTGTCTACCTGTACTATGTGCACTGTGCTGTTTTCTACTGTACTGCCCTCTAACTGTACCACAAGTACCATGCTACCATCTACCTGTCCTACCCATACTATACTACAGTCTAGCTGTGTTATATGTACTGTATTGTTCTCTGCATGTCCCCCCCCCCCCCCCACTACCTGTACTGTACTGCTCCAGGTCTGTCTTTTATGTTCTGTTCTTTCTACCTGTGTTACATTTACTGTAGCATTCTCTACCAGATCTACATGTACCGTACTGCTATATACAGGTATCTGTACTATACTACTATCTGCACAAATTCTACTGCATTGGTGTCTACCTGTGCTACATGTAGTGCACTTCTCTGTACCTGAAATACCTGGAGTGTATTATCTCTCTAGCTTATAGAGCACCAGCACATTCTGAAGCACTTTTACAGACATTGTCATCACTCACTGTCCCAAGTGGGACTAAAATGTAAATTCCCTCTCTGTAAGTCTTTGGCGTATCGATGGAAACCGGATTACCCAGAGAAAACTCTACCTATAAGACATGTACTGTACTGATATATACTAAATACTATTTACATTTATGTCATACACTGAACTTCTCTCTTCTTCTAATACTGTATATGGTAATGTCATCTACAATTATTAAATATAATGCATTGCTCCCTATCTGTACTACATATTGTGTACAACCCAGTGCAGTAATAGGGATTCAATCCAGTATTTTGCTAAAATGGTATTCAAGCTTTATTTCTGACTTGTTTAAAGGGGTTACCCAGATTCTACTATTGATGGCCTATCCTTAGAATAGGCCACTAATATTAGATCTGCAGGTGTTTGACACCTGGAACCCCCGCAGATCAGCTGTACTGAGACAACATGGCTCCTGGTATTGTTTACATGGGGACTTCAATAGGGCAGCATTGCAGTACCAAAACTTGCTGCTACCATTTGTATGGCGAGTGAGCAGCGCAGCTCCCGCCATGTAAGCAATGCTGGGAGCCATCATCAGTGCTTTACAGACATTGTCAGTCACTGTCCCACATAGGACTCACAATCTACATTCCCTATCAGTATGTCTTTGGAGTGTGGGAGGAAACCGGAGTACCCGGAGGAAACCCACCAAACACGGGGAGAACAAGGTAGAATATTTTCAAATTAAAATGGTAATCTATGATCGCTGTATTACAAGTCACAGCATAAATGCATGTATTGATGTACTACATGTCCGAGCAAAACTGGCCTGGCTATGAGTTCATGTCACAATATACCAGGCTGGTCCATAGATGTATACATTATACTATAATGTGTTCTCATTACAGGCAGAAGCTGGTTTTATTCTTTCACACCAAAATCTGAATGGATTCCTTATGGACTGTTGGCCCTTTTGTATGTCCTCATCCTGGCCCTTTTTATTACTGTATTTTCTGGAGGTAATAATCTTCTTCTTATTGTCATTTAAAGGTTTGTCCCATTATGGACACTTTTACCCTATCCACAGGACAGGGGATAATTGTTCGATCGCTGGGGGCCTGTTTGCCAGGTCCCATAGTGGCCTCCTTGTGAATGGAGCTCCAGTGCGCTTGCATGACTTGCGCTCTATTCACATCTATGTGGCTGCAGGCATTGTAGAAAATTACAATCCACAAGGAGGCCTTGCAAGGACTTTGATAGGGGATAAGTGTCCATAACAGGAGAATCCTTTAAAGGGGATAAAATGCAATTTCTACACTAATCAAACACTCTCCCCCCGCCTATTTTCTAAATTACTTACTTTAGCAAAAATGTATATTTACCCGTATCCCTGGGGCGGTCATATGACTGCCCCAGGCACATTTTCTGATTATCCAGTGACGTTCTGTTTCGCCGTTTCCACCAATATTAACCCCACCCCACCCCAGCATACTTACCTGTCTTCTGGGCACATGCCATCTCTTCTGGTAGATGACTTCCTTCTGTGGGGAGGGCCCCTCCTCTTCTTTGACATGCGTGCACAATAGAGCCAAAGTCCAGGCGTGGGAGGCTCCGGTAGACATCAAAGAAGAGGAGGAGCCGTCCCCACAGAAGGAAGTCGTCTCCCGTGCCCAGAAGACAGGTAAGTATGATGGGGTTGGGGTTGGAGGTGGTGGGCTGAGTTAGTTGGGGAGGGCTAGTAGTGGGCGGGATAGCTAGGGAGACAGGGAGGGGTGTGAGTTAGTAAGAGAGGGAGGGGGAGTGAGTGAGAGGGAGGTAGTGTGAATAAGCTCATGCAATGCATCATGGTAGTTGTAGACTAAGACAGCACTAAAAGACCTTTTTTTATAAAAAGATTTTTTGCCCGGAAAACCCCTTTAATGTCACAACTTCTGATTCAGTGGATTTTTTTGGGAGTCATTTGGGAATTACGGTAAAATTGTGGTTGTGTCTTCAATTTTAGTAGCTTGACCAAATCACAATTATAGTGATGCCTTCTTAGTTCACATGGAGGGAATCACCTCAAAATCAGCTCAGGTTCCTCTGTGTGAACAGGCCCTTAAGTGTCACGCATATAGTAGACTGTGTAGTGTACAGTATGCAAAGACAAGATGGGGTTTTCCAAGTTTAGACAGAAGGGTTTAATTCCCCATCCCCTTTCTGTCAAATATTGCAGTTCCTCTATAGGGTTTTTCTGCACAAGTTATTCCTACAAAGTAGCAAAGGAAGCAGTGTCAACCAGGTCTGGGGCGCTGGATTGTGGTGGTGGCGGTTGCTGTGCAGTTCCGCACCCAGTAGTGTAGGGACCCACTATACAGAGATCGCCGTGAAGTGACTAGTGGGCTTATAGACCTTGATCAATATGTATACTAAGAACTTCATGTTCAGTATTGTAGAATTTGCTGAGAAGCACAAGATCAATGTATAAGATTGGTATGTGCAGTCCATGTCTTTTTTTCTTGGATATTTTGTGTCTATAACTAAACTAACTTTTTTTTTTCTTAATAGACAACGTATCCAGTAAGCAATTCCTCTCTTTAAAAGAAATGAACGACTTTAGGGGGAAAGGTAAGGTGATGTAATGATGACTGGAGCACATAGGATCTACTATAAATGTTGGTTTTAGATATATTTTTAAAGGGATCTTAGACTTTAATAAAAACATGCTCTATAGGTTCTTTATAAACAATACAAAGCCAGTTCCTGGCTTCTTTGTGTGGAGATGCTGGAGAGCACATTCTGAAAGAAGTTGGTCCTGTGACATAAAATTCCCACATCACCACAGTTCCTACATGTAAAAGTGGAATATATGTATGGCTGCTTTTGTTAATTGAAGTTTCAGAATACTTTAGACCAGGGGTAGGCAACCTTCGGCACTCCAACTGTTTTAAAACTACAACTCCCAGCATGCATACTTGCTCTGCTGTTCTTGGAACTCCCATGGAAGTGAATGGAGCATGTTGGGAGTTGTAGTTTCACAGCAGCTGGAGTGCCGAAGGTTGCTGACCTCTGCTTTAGCCTGAGGCCCCAGGTTGCGGAAACGCAGCTTTTTTTTTGTTGCAGATTTTACTGCTTTTCTTTGAGCCAAAGTCAGGAGTGGCAAAAAGGAATGCAAAATACATAGGAAGCACTTAAGACATTTCCCTTTTGTTAAATTCCTGACTTTGGTTCAAAAATTCGCAGCAAAATCTGCAACATAAAACAATGCGTTTCCGCAACGTGGGGCCTCAGCCTTAAAGGGGGTCTGTCAGGTACAAAATGCATTCCAATCCAATAATGGTGCCAAGTAGAGGTCTTTAATGAGAGCAGAAACATACCTATGTAACTAGAAACTGATGAATGAATGCAGAGATAGTGCACTTGCCGGCTGATTTTCGTGTGTGGTATCAAAAAATGCAGACATGTAATGGGATGTTCACACGGCGGAAATTTTCCTAGCTGTAAATTCAGCTTCAGGAATTTGAAGGTTAATTTTCCGCTTGTCCAAATTCCGCACCTGCCAGGCGGTATTTTCTGCCTCCCATTCATTTCAATGAGAGTTATCAGGCGGAATCTGCCTGAAGATTGAGCATGATGCTTATTTTTCTGCTAGCTGAAAAAAAAATCAGCATCTGACTCCCCTTGAAATGAATGGAGGCTAGTTTCAGGTGGAATTTGGAGCTGATTTTGAGGCCTCAAATTCAGTGCCAAATTCTTCCATGTGAACATACCTTTAGGCTGAAACCCCCATGTTGAGAAAACTCAGCTTTTGCCGCTGCGGAAATGCCATGGCAAAAAACGTTGCGTTTCACAGTATCCGCAAAGTGAATGAGATTCTGGCTGTTCCCATCCACACATTGGAGTAAAAAATCACAGCAAGTCAATTATACCTGCGGAAACGTTTGCGTTTTATCTATAGGTATAATAAGGGAAGAAAATCTGCAGAGAAAAACTCAGCAAAAATGTAATGTTTCTGATGCATTTTTTTATGCATTAGATTCGCCTTAGCCTTTCAGCAGGGGTCCCCAACCACCAGTCCGCGGACTGGGCCATTGGGGGTCTTTTACCGGTCCGCGGGTCGGCAATCTGCCCACAGTGTTGTGGCTCCTAGCTCTATACTAAACAGGATCCCCCACTCTATGATCTCTATAGTACACCAAACAGCGCTGTACACCGGGGTGTGCTGGCGGGACAACAGTGTACAGCGCTGTAGACCAGGTCCCCGCGTAGCTAATGGCAGGGACCTGGTCTACAGCGCTGTACACCGAGGTCCCGCCAGCATGCCCCGGTGTACAGCGCAGTTTGCTGTATAATAACTGTATAACTGCTAGCGGCCATTAAACTAAAAACCTCTGGGGTGCTGGCATAGTAAGACAAAAAAAACAAAAACAAAAAATATAGCATTCTGTAAACCTAGCCTTTGGTGTACTACTAATTGTAACTAATGAGTTAAACCTGCAAGCCAAAGAAAAACAATAGGACACATTTATGAAGACTGTATTACTAACAGCAATCTTCATAGCCCCGGAGCCTGTGGAGGGTGTGCTTTATATATGATGAGATGCATGCCTCCTCATAAATGACGCGCACCCTTTGTCAGGCCGTGCACCTAGCTGGCATACATTTCTCCAATCATTCACATCAGATTTCTGTCATAAATGATGATAAAACTGGCGGGGCAATCACCGTGCCCCTTGCCCACCCTCAACATGCTCCCTTTTTGGGAAAGTGGGGAAGGCAGTGCATAGTTTACAAAGGTCTGTATGCCTTCTATACTAGAAAACTGGCATACAATATAATAAATGTGCTCCACTGAGTTGCACACAATCTTGTAGACTGCAGCTGTCACTCCTGACCTGACCTATTAGACATTGATCTCTGAAAAATCCTGTAGAATGAAAGATGCAAAGAGTAAGGCTAGGGCTGCATGGCAAACTATTACACAACTCCCATCGTTCGACCAAAGATCGCAAGGTCGCCCTGCGAATCCTTCATTAATGTTAGTAAATGGAGTTACACTGTGACCCCCAGTGTGTTGTGACCATGAGTTCTAGTCAAACATTGCTCAACCTTTTTCCCCACTAGAAGTTGTGGCACGCTAGGGGCCCCAATGTAACTCTATTCACTGATGACCCAGTAATCTTTAGTAATGTGACAGAAGTCACAGCCAAAGTCACCGGGTAGCCCTAGCCTAAGGATGTGTGTAAAATCTGTAGTAGGACACCCACTCAGTTGTGTGTCATTTACTATGTAGTATAAAAGACTTTGCCACAAGGATTGGAGCTTAACTGTGATTTCAGCGCCATCCATAATATAATATACATAGGGCCCCATTATTGAGGACCTTTCACCACCTTCAAGTACTCCAGTTCTTTTCATCCTGTAATAGGTGCTAGGCACAGTTGGAATTTTTTCTCTAGCCCCCAAGCAATCAGGGCAGATAGTTTTGGTGCCTGATATGCTATTTAGTCTCTGTAATGTCAGGTGGGCGGTGCTCGCCTGTTCCTGCCCGACACCACCTGCCTAACAGTACAGAGCCTCATTATTATATCAGGCACCAAAACAAACTGCACTGATTGATCAAGAGTGGTGGGGACTAGAGAAAGATTTCCAACTGTGCTGGAATTATTGGAGCGGTGCCTATAAAAAGATACAAAGAGCTGGACTGTGTGGAGGTTGTGAAAGGTCAGCTTTAAAAAAATGTTCAGGCACTGTGCAGTACTCTTCATGTCAATAATATCCTAACAAGAATATTTTTTTCCTTGCAGTAAAAAACCTTTCTACAAATATGGATGATCTGCATATGTCAGTAAAAAGTAAGTCAACAAGTGAAATGATATCAGGGAATGTTTTAAAGTGTTTTAAAATTCGTAAATGCTAATTCTTGGGCCAAAAAATACAAAATGTACCAATTCGGAGTTCTGGTCAGTTGGGAGAATGCAACCGCTCCTTATGCTTCAGGCTGGTGCAGGTGTAGTGTGCATGTGTCGATACTGCAAATCACGGCACAACCGCGCGAATACAGGGCAAGACAAGACTTCAGCATCTCTGACTGGCCCTGTCATTCTCACATGAGCAGCGGAACGGCAGCCAGTCAAAATGCAGGGGACCGGAGCATCCTGGAGCGCCGGAGACACTATCAGTGCTCATTTTCATAAACAATGTTATAAATATATCTTTGCAATGGAGGGCCATATTTCTAAAAGAAAAACAACATTACATTCAGGTAACCCTAAGGATTTGATTTACTCATTCCTGGAGACAAACTCCCATGTATCCAGAATTCCACTGACTATAACTATTTAGAGCTTCAAAAGGTTTAAAAAAACTCTTTAAATGGAGTCTATCATTAAAAAACACCTTTTAAACTAATGTCACGTTGGAATGGCCTTTAAAATTCTACTCCTACCTTCCATTCTTTTCTTCTACCAGCCGTTTCTGATAAAAATTTGTTTCTTCAGTTATGCTAATTACCATCACGGAGCACCTTGGGCGTTCCTCCTGTGCTGCGAGCACCCCCCGCGTCATAGCTTTCCACTGCCCCTTAGTCCGTTGTATTCACTCCCCTCTTCCTGTTCTCTGTATATTTTTGTCTTTTGCAGGCATCGGACGCAGCACTGGAACAGACTACCGGAAAATGGCGGCCTGGGCAGAGCTGACTGCACATGCCCAGGCCGCCATTTTCTGCTGGTCTGTTACAACACTGCGTCCGATACCTGCGAAAGGCAGAAGATACAGAGAACAGGAAGAGGGGAGTGAATACAATGGACTAAGGGGCGGTGGAAAGCTATTCCAATGTGACATTAGGTTAAAAGGTTTTTTTTTTTAATGATAGACTCCCTTTAAAGAGAATTGGTCACAAAGACCTCTTGACCACAATGCAGGACTCACCCTCAATCAGTAGAGTCTCCGATCCTATAGAAGTGCCGAATTTTAACATTATGTCTTTCTGGTAAGGCATTTGTGGATAACATGAAGATACATGAAAGAAACTAAATTCTTCCTCCACACAATATTGCCAGGAGTTGATCGTTGTAAATAGCTGACACCAAATCTGCTGAGATTATCTAAGGGCCTTATCTGACATCAGAAAAGTAAGAAGAATTGAGGCCGACACCCGCTTCAAATTCCTCTTGATTTTCTGGCCCTCCGTTGCGGCTTTCAGTTACTGATGATCAGCCCCAGATCACTGTCTTGCACCATGGGTTCTGTGGCTGATCAGCTATGGAATCCACGGCAAGACCATGTAGGACGCTTATTTTTCAGCATCCTACTCCAATCTCGGTCTCTTATTGAAAACAAATGTGAGGCAGAATCAAATCTTCACCAGATTTTGCTGTATGAACATACCTGTACAGTAGATATGGTTCTGATGACAAGAACCATAGTGTCCCAGCCCTTATCATGTGCAAGTTCCCTCAAAAGAAGTGTACCAAAAATTTGAAGGTATTAACCATTGAAATCAACGGACTGACCTTGTAATATATAAATGTGCCAGGATCCCTTTAACTAGTCCAAGTCTTTATAAGGGTTTCTCACTCTAGAGGATACCCACTTTTTAGAAGGGTCTCTCAACAATAACCAAAATACAAAGTAATTCCTGTAATCTGTGAGAAAAAAAACTTGACAGTAGGCATCATTTTACGTGGATCTAATCACCAAGTCAACCCAATGAGTTGTTTGTGTAATGCAGGACTAGACAGGTCCTTCAGAGACACCCTTCACTCCTGAAGTGAGGCTCCTGAACAGAGACTTCCCATCTATACAGAATCCCACCGACTGTGAGGGCAGGACAAAATCCTCCAACATGTAAATCTAATGTTATCTTGGTTTCAGAGAAGACGTGTGAGGCCGGATGGAAAAAGTTTGATAACAGTTGCTACTACCTTACTTTAGTTGAAGATGAATGGTCCAAAGCCAGAAGTATATGTTTCACGAAAGAAGCGGACCTAGCTGTCATCACCAGTGACCGGGAACAGGTGAGAAAATGGTACAAAATGGATTGCTATGTGGAATAGTAAATAGCCAACTTATCCAATGATGGATCCCATAGCTAAAAAAAACAGCATATAGAACCAAAGTAGTTCGGATTACATCACTACTCATCTTCTCTTCTGTTTTTCTATCATTGAAGTCAGTAGGTTGAATCTATACAATCTGCTTATCTGGTTGTGAAGTTTGTTAGGTGCAACTCCACCATTAGGGGCTGTCCAGGAATATGGAATTAATGGCCCATCCTTAGGATAGCCCAGACATATCTGATCAATGGACCGCCCACTGCTACAGCAGCTCAGCTTCTATTGTCCAGGAATATGGATTTTATAGCCTATCCTTAGGATAGACCATAAAAACTTGATCAGTGGGTTGGGTGCTGCCATTGAAGTCAATGGGAGCAGAGCTGAAATAACGGCGTCTGAGCATTACACTGGGAATGGAGTCAGCTGTTTCTGTCCCAGTGTTTTGTATAGTATGGGTACCAGAAGCAGCCCTGTACAGCTGATCAGTACAGAGGCCGCCGTGCCCTTCAACTTCCCCCAACCGAACAGGTATTTATGGCCATATATTTTATGGGCATAAATACCCAACCGATCAGGTATTTTATGGCCGTTTATGGCTTAGGATAGGCCATAAAATCCACATTCCTGGACAACCCATTTTAAAACGAATACAGTCATATGAAAAAGTTTGGGCACCCCTATTAATCTTAATCATTTTTAGTTCTAAATATTTGGGTGTTTGCAAGAGCCATTTCAATTTGATATATCTAATAACTGATGGACACAGTAATATTTCAGGATTGAAATGAGGTTTATTGTACTAACAGAAAATGTGCAATATGCATTAAACCAAAATTTGACCGCTGCAAAAGTATGGGCACCTCAACAGAAAAGTGACATTAATATTTAGTAGATCCTCCTTTTGCAAAAATAACAGCCTCTAGTCGCTTCCTGTAGCTTTTAATCAGTTCCTGGATCCTGGATGAAGGTATTTTTGACCATTCCTCTTTACAAAACAATTCCAGTTCAGTTAAGTTTGATGGTCGCTGAGCATGGACAGCCCGTTTCAAATTATCCCACAGATGTTCAATGATATTCAGGTCTGGGGACTGGGATGGCCATTCCAGAACATTGTAATTGTTCCTCTGCATGAATGCCTGAGTAGATTTGGAGCTGTGTTTTGGATCATTGTCTTGCTGAAATATCCATCCCCGGCGTAACTTCAAATTCGTCACTGATTCTTGTACATTATTCTCAAGAATCTGCTGATACTGAGTTGAATCCATGCGACCCTCAACTTTAACAAGATTCCCGAAGATTCAACTATGTTGAACAATCTTTGTTTTCAGATCATTTGAGAGTTGTTTTGAGGAGCCCATGATGCCACTCTTCAGAGGAGATTCAAATAGGAGAACAACTTGCAATTGGCCACCTTAAATACCTTTTCTCATGATTGGATACACCTGGCTATGAAGTTCAAAGCTCAGTGAGGTTACAAAACCAATTTTGTGCTTCAGTAAGTTAGTAAAAAGTAGTTAGGAGTATTCAAATCAATAAAATGATGAGGGTACCCAAATTTTTGCACCGGTTAAATTTTGGTTTAATGCATATTGCACATTTTCTGTTAGTACAATAAACCTCATTTCAATCCTGAAATATTACTGTGTCCATCAGTTATTAGATATATCAAATTGAAATGGCTGTTGCAAACACCCAAATATTTAGAACTAAAAATGATTAAGATTAATAGGGGTGCCCAAACTTTTTCATATGACTGTATAAAAAACTGTGGAAGGCAAAAGAAAAGTACATGATACAGTCTCTCCTGACACTCCCCACTTCCCCAACACCATCTCCAGTTCTAGGGATCATTGGACATCTTCCATACAGAAATGCTAGTATAGCCACTAGCCACCATTCACATCACCTCAGAGATGGACTCTGTTGGGGTAATTTACTAACCTATCTACACTAGTTTTCTGGCATAGATGGGTGAAAATATGGGGCATCTTTAGACATGGCCTAAGATGTGGCAAATTGTTCCTTCCACTTTTTATATGAAAGTGGGTGGAGCAGAGACCAAGGCAGATGATGGTGGGGTTGCCACAGCATGACAGATTTACTATAATTCACACCAGAAAGTTGGTAGGAGTTGTACCTGAAATCTACACCAGTTCCTGATAGGCATATATTTCAATCTATTCAATTTGAATAATACCCTCTGCTCACATCATGTAAGAACTATAAAACAGGACTATTCCCTGATCTATTTCTCCAAGGCTTAGACGTATGTCACTATATATCCATACAGAGGTATCTGTCGCACATTGTCTCCTGGGCTCTGACACAACTCCCTGATTTCTTCTGCGCTTCTGAAAGACGTCAGGGACCACTGAGATCTGTGATTGTGCCTCAGCGGTCACATTTGTCACGCAACATTGTGACGCTTGCGTCTATGTGTCACAATGCCACATGACCAGCTGAGGCCCAATCTCAGTTTTCAGTGGGTCCTGATGTCAGTCAGAAGCGCCGGAACCCAGGAGAGGTGAGTAACACTTCCTCTGGACCTCCACTTATTATACTCTGGGTTCTGAAGAGACCCCAGAGTATAATAATAGCTGTTCTGATTCGGAAGTGTTCGGTCTGATCAAAACTGCAAGTAGAACCTCACAAATATGTAATAACCAAACCAAAATAACTGACGTGAACAAAATCACATTGGTTAATTAAGAACGATTTGGAATATTCAGATGAAATCCAGTTTGTTTCAAACCGATTGGCCCATCTGTATGGTTGACCTTACAGACTGATGTCTGGACCTGGCCTTTACTTTGTTCCTAAATGCATTCTTTTTTCAGATTTTCCTTTCATCTTATTCTGGTGCTTCTACATCCAAATGGTTCTGGATTGGGCTCCATGATATGGACAATGAAGGAACCTGGATATGGGTTGATGGGACAAATTTTGAAACCTCTTACAAGTAAGTACCCCAAGAAGGTATAAACCATTAAAGGTAGGCTGTGTAAAGGAACCATATTTTTTTCCCCAAACACACTAGAAAATTTGCATACTGCCATTTTATTGAAAGAGAAAAGACATTTATGTAATAGAGTCTCTACTAGTAAAGATGGACTTATCTTTAGGTAAGTGCGCCTTCAGACGTCTGTTTTTATCCACCATGGTGCCTCCGGGGACAATAGAGGATAAATAAAATAAGATGCAGGGCCAAGAAACTTCAGTTTATAGTCCAAGGAAATTTTTTTTTTGTAATATGGGAATGGGATTAACTGCAATCCCATCCACTTTGCAAGTACTGTAAAACTTTGTGTTTTCGCAATGTAATGCCACGGCCTTAAAGGGGTTTTCTGCTCCCAACTTGATCTTTGAACATACAGACCCCACACAGATCAGCTGTTTCAGCAACCTCTTAGTGCTGGAAGCTGGTGCAGTGGATAGGTGATGTGTGCAGCAACGCTTCTATTCCAGTAATAGGCATGGCACAGCAGCCCCATCCACTGTATAACAGTAGTTCCAGGGAAGTGCAGCGATGGTCCTATTACTTGTTCCTTTCACCTCCTGTCCACTGCTGCAGCATCCAGCACTGCTGCAACAGTTGATCTGTGCGGGGTCTGGGTGTCAGACCCCCATAGATCACATACTGGCCTCAGTGGTCAGTCTGAAAAAGCCCTTAAAGGGGTTGTCCGGGATAAATAATTTTTTTTTTTACAATAAGGCCCCCATGCCCACCCCTCCAACTTTCTAAATAAGATTTATTATACATTTTTTTTGTTTTACTGTAATATTTGACCTATATACATATATTACATTTTTGACTTTCCACTGACATTCCGGGGTATGCAATACAGTGGCTGGCACATGTCTTAAAGGGGAGGTGCCAGCCGCTGATGACGTCCTGGGTCTGAACCTGAAAGAAAGGTAAGTATAAAGGGGCTGGGGGGGCGGATTCAACGAGGAGGTGCCGGCCAGTACACGTCACAAAGAGTTTGCTCCGGCACCTCCAAAGAGTCACGAATAATATGGGCTGTGAATGTGCAATCCATATTATATTGTGCGGGAGCCGCTATGGAGCATTATACTGTGCAGGGGCCACTGTGGAGCATATTATACCGTGCGGGGGCCACTGTGGAGCATATTATACTATTTATGTATGTATGTATGTATGTGTGCATATTTATATATACACACACACACACTGACATCTACCAAATGCCAAAAAAAAACATGAAGAATTCATTGTTGTCCTGAATCTTTCTCTATGTTACTGTAATGATGATTTACGGAGGTGATTACAATTTTACAGCCAAAGGAGAAGGTTATTGTGTGAGTGAGAACTAGGAGTCTAAAGCTGGCTGCTGAAGGTGTAGTGGGTGGGCTAGATTCAGAAGATGCCAGGAGCTCCCAGAGAAACATATAAATCACTCAAAACACTGCTAAAGGTATTTGGTTGCACTTATTAACCTATTAATAGCACTAACAGACCTTTTTTGATATATGATTTTTTGCCCGGAAAACCCCTTTAATGGTATAAATCAGCACAGTAACATATTTGATAATGTTAAATTTCTTTTCAGGCATTGGAAAAAAAGGAGAGCCAAATAATTATCTGGAGAATGAACACTGTGGCCACTTCTGGAGCTCTGGAGAGTGGAATGACGCTCCCTGTGATAGTAAAGCTTATGGAATTTGTGAGAAGGAACTCTGAGTTTGTCTTACAAATACAGAACCCAACACAGCTATCTCTATAAATTATGTTCCCTATGTCATTTATCCCTGCATGACTTATGTCTTAAATGCTTATATTATACATGAAGGGTAAGGCACTCTAAACTGGTTCTTCCCCATTGTAAAGAACTATATGTATTAGTGTATTTGTTATTACTTATTCATATTGGATATATATATATATATATATATATATATATATATATACACCTTTAGAGAATGTTGTGTTTATGTTTGTTTTATCAATATATCTCAGTATTTGTGTGTATATAAGGGGGAGGGGGGGGTCAGAGGGCAAATTGCTTTTCTCTGGCTATGCACAACAAGATGTCTTTATGGTTTTACAATATTGTGATCAAGCAGATACAGAGAGAGAAAGTGGGTATAGTGACCCTGGGCTGACTTCCAGAGCCAGAAGGGACACATCTCTCCAAGGTAAAGAAAGAAATTCCTCTTTCCCAGATAAAGTTGTTCATCTCCTACCTCAAAGAGTAGGGGGAGGGGAGTACCCTGACATAGAGGTGTGGCTAAAAACAAGGCATAAGAGACATTGATCCATTTCAATTGATGTCACATCTGTGGAGTCAGCTGAGAGAGCTGTGTGTGCCCATTTCCAGCAGAATATTCCCAAGCTCCTAGGACAGAAGGCTCTTATGTATTATTCTGTTTTTATCCGATTTATTGTAAGGCTGTTTGCAATTTTGTGTTATTTTGTCATATTTTCTTGTATATATTACACTGAACCCTTTGGGTATTAAATTGTTACATTTCAGGTTACTTTGTGTTGCTCTATGAACCCATTACCTTATTGAGGTGTGTTTGTGTCTGACTGTTGTGGAGACGCCTGTACAGTATGTGTTAGCGCGGTTTCTGCTGAGCCTACTACATTGCCTCCATCCAACCTAAGGTCAAGTCTAGACCGAAATGTTGCACGCATATTGATCTGCATTTCCAAATCTATTTTGTTCCTTATCATGAAATATGGCTTTGTGAAGTAAAATAATTTTCTGAACAATGCATATATCTTGGAAAAACAAAAAATAAAAAGTACATTTCACCGTTTTCTGAAAACTAATGGCATCTGTGCCATTAAGGGACTGTAGGGCAAAGCGAATCTCCCCCTTAGCGGAAAGTTTGTCGGAAGAAGGGGGGGAGCGATTTATGGTAGCATTAACAGTGAAATTGAAGTCCCCACACCAGATTGTTTTAGAAAAATCTAGTTGGTATAACAATGCAAACAACTCATGAAAAAAGGCCACAGGGGATTCAGTGGGGGCATATGAGTTAACAAGGCATAGATGGTGGCCATAAAGGCGGCAATGGAGGATGATGTATCTCCCCTGAGGATCCACAATCAAGCTATCAGCCTGTAGGGGAACAGAAGTCCTAGGAAAGACTGACACTCCTATCAGGTTTCAGCTTTTCATATTGGAGAAAGACCTTATGACGCTTCTGAGGGGGATTTGAATCCCCTTACATTATTTGAGATAATCTTAGACATGAGGCTCAGGCGAGTGTCTTAGAGAGGACAGTACAGGTCAAGCAATCAGAGATAGGACTAGGGAGGAGCCATAAGCAGAAACAGATAATGAGCAGCACTGCAAGGAGAGAAAAACATTAACAGGAAAAAACAGTGTCAGTAAACTCAGAACCAGGGCGTGCACTCAGGGATTAAGTGGAGTTCAGCAAGCCATGTAGCACCTAAATTGCAGGGGAGACATGGAAACACCCAAAAGACATTAGGTGGAACAAATAAGTGCAATAGGCTATTTAATACATAATTAGCATGTCCAGGGGCCGTCCTGGGACAAAGAAATAACACCTGCATACTAAATGGAGAGTTCTCAGCAGAAGTACTAATGCGAAGTACTAAGAGAACAAATGGCAGGTAGAGGTAGTATGACAAGGCTAAGGCCTAAAATCTGAGATAACAAGTACAATGGAAAGAGCAAATAGTAACGCCCATTGAGGTGAACCTGCATAAAAGACAGGGTAAGCAAGACATATACTCATCATGTTGGCACATTGGCTGACGCTGAGGGTCGAGCAAAGTTCATGGCCGTTTGCGTGTCTGTATCCAGGAGCGTGAGGGTCTCCGGTATCAACACCTGGAGTCCCTCACGTCATAAGATTTGAAGGCCTTCTTTCAGAGAGCGAATTAGGTAGTCTTTATTGTTGAGAGTACAGGCCACGTGAAAGGGGAAACCCCAACGGTAGCGTATCTGGGCTTTTTGGAACTCTGGAGTCACTGGGTGCATGATTCTATATCTGTCCAGAGTGGCCAGAGCCAGGTCCACAAAGAGCTGTGGGGCTGCAGAGAGGATTTGGTCACGGAGATCCGAATAATGTAGCTTGAGAATAATGTCTCTGGGTACATTCAGGTTCTTAGGGCGTCCCAGGGCTCGGTGAATGTGGTCCATGCGAAACAGTGTAGGGTCGACCTGCGGGAGCAGGGTTGTAAACAACATTGTAATAGACTCACTTAGTGTGGTGATAGATTCCGGCAATCCTCTAATACAGATACTAGCTCTCCTAGACCTATTTTGTAGGTCTTTCAGTTTCAATCACTGACCTCATTCATTCTGTCCTCCACTTCCGTGAGCCTGGAACCAAGATCTTGTATTTGTTTGGTTAAGTCGGTCACCGCTTTAAAGAATTCAGTTGAGAACAGTTGCTGGATTTTAGCAAAGAGACGAGAGGGATCCAAGTCGATAGTCCAGGAACCCTCCATAGATTCGTGATCAGAGGCAGCAAGTAAAGTAGTATTACCATGAGGTGAGCCACCTCCAGATGGGCCAGAAGGACAAGGATATCTGAATAATTCGGGCATAGTATGCCAAGCTGCCGATTCTTCTCTGAGGTTTGCGAGTCTTTGGCTTTTGAGAGCGGGTGGACATGTTATCAAAGCAGTGAATGCCAGGGCAGTATGGAAAGTAGAATCAGGCCGTTGGTGCTAGCGGGGAAGCTGTGACGGAGAGCTGAATGGTTAGCCAGACATAGTATGCATAGTAGGCACACACCAGAGAACAGAGATAGACTCCAGAGGACACATCAGGTTGCAGGAAAGCATAGGGCGCACAGTCCAGCAGGCCCCGAGCCAGGAAAAGTGCGACCCAGAGTATAAAAGTAACAAGTCCAGAAATGACCATCAGCAGTGGGAAACACAAAGTCCTCCAGACTAAAACAAGAGATTATTGTCCACAGTAGAGTCCCCGCGGCTAGAGTAGGGTCAGCACAAAATGGCCAGCAATAATAGGTCTCTTGGGTTACAATAAAGTCAGGGTGTTCAGCAGCCCAGAAGTGATCAAATACCTGCAAGTCTTGAGTAACTAGATAGAGATGCCTCAGATGTACTGGTCAAGTGTCAGGGATTCCATGTCTGTTTTGTTTTTTTCACGCCCATAAGGTGTCAAGAAAATGGCCACGCGAATAGACACATTCCCTCTGTGCCAGTTCTGGTGTAGAGGGATGATATTGTTGCGGTCACGTGAGGCGGGCTGATGTCATGAGGCTTTGACTTACTGTCATGATGTTGGAACGTCCCATTGGACCACTGAGGCATGTGATTGGGGAGAGTGATGACAGCAAGAGAGCAGAAGAGGACAGCGGGTGAATGCCAGATGATGCATAGATGTCCAGGAATGGTGAAGCAAAGTGAGTATAACCTCAACTTATATTCTGGGGTCTGAAGAGATCCCAGAGTAATATACTGTTTGTGGATAGCAAACCCTAAAGTTCCGGGTTTGGGCCGAGTCTGAAACTTTTGGAAAATTCAGGTTGAATCAGGTTTGATCCTCTACATTGACCACCAGTGCGGGAGCCACTCCTCCCATGGATTCTTTAATTGTAATGATGGACTTTGCTGTTATTCATGTATGTCTTTTTAGCTCTCAGTTCACATTATGTCAAAGAAGACTGGCATTTCTTATGCCAGTTTTGAACTCCTATGTGCCTAATTTAGTAAGAGGCACATGCAAATGTTCTGTCCTGTGTGTGCCAAAAACTCAAATCTGCGCCAGCTAAGAGTGGATGTAGATCTGAGTTATAATTTACACTAGTTTCTGGTATAAAATTATAATAAATTTGCTGAGCCATGGGAGGCCAAGACCTGCCCCAATAAGCCCAGTTTTGGGAAAGTGGTGTGGGGGATGTAGAAAGCCAAAAAATAAGGTAATAAGGTCAAAATAGGCACTGTGCCAAAAATTGTAACTTTTCTACATCAGACACAAACAATGATAAAACATGGCTATATAGTAATGTATTGTAATAAATTAATGAGTAATGTGTAAGTTTTGCTGTGTCACAGAGATGTCTTTCTGCTCTTGACTAGTGGGGATTACAGTGGCAACAGGCTTTTGTCATTTTTGCTAACACTAGACCGCCATTTACTGTGATTTAGCTAGTGCTAACTTTGCTAGATTAGACTAAGTAGCTGTTAAGAAGTAAAGACAAAATAAAATAATAAATAATAGTAATAGTTTAGAGAAATCAGGAAACCTAAAAAACAAAAAGAAATAATTAAAACAAACACATGTTTCTGCCCGGTTTCGAACCGGGGACCTTTCACGTGTTAGGCGAACGTGATAACCACTACACTACAGAAACTCCCACTGATACCTGTTGACCTCTGTAGTGTTATTATAATACTAGCTGTATGAAGGGTATTACTTGATCTAAGATTAAAGTTTTTCAAACTATAATACTACCCTAGTAGTTTTCTTTTCTGCTTTATTAACACCCAGAAGCTAAAGCTTAAATGTAAGTTGATCCCTCATACATACTTTCTCCAATTGATGGCCAGCAATATTATATTTGCTGAGATCCTACACCTAGGACCCCAGCAGATTACTAGCAGCGGTGCTGCTCACTTGCTGTACTGACTGTAGCAGTGCTGACCCATTAAAGTGAATGGGAGTGCTGACCACCACTAGTCCTGCCCATATTCAGCCAGGCTGCACTCGGGTTGAATGTGGGGGAAGGAGAAATCCTCCAGATTTTCTTTGTGGGGATAACCCCTTTAAGGCTAAGGTACACGTAGTGTGCTGCAGCAAAAAAAAAAAAAAAAAAAATGCTGTGGAAATGCAGAGTTTTCCTCTGCGGACTTTCTGCATTTATTATACCTATAAGGAAAACACCAGTTTCCTCAGAGTTTTCCTCTGTGGACTTTCTGCCCCTATGATATATTATGGATAATGCTAGTGTTTCCACAGGTATAATTGACATGCTTCCGCTGAGGCTAAAACCCTGCTTTTTCACAATGTGGGGCTCCGGACTAAGGATAAGGCCCCACAAAATAGAGCTAAAAAAAAAAAAAAAAAAACGCAGCAGAAAAAATGCAGGTAAACTTCCCTTATTAAAATCTAAAGGGAAAATGTGAATGTTTCTGCAGGTAAAATTGACAAGTCACTTTTTTTAAAGTACAGCTTTTCTGAAGCATTTTTTTCTGCAATGTGTGCATGGGATTAGCCAGAAAGTGGGGCTTTAGCCATAGGCTAAGGTAAAAAACATTTCTTACCACATTTTTTACCTTAGCCAGCAGTCTCCATTTCAATAAATCAAGCAGTGCATAAACATTCAAAAGTGAAATGCAAAACAGCCGAGTTCTCGTGATTGGTGGAGGTCCCAGCAGTGGGTCATCCAATCAGCAAGTTGCTCTCTACCCTGTGGAAAGAGGCTAACCTGATGTGACTGGACAACCCCTTTAAAATAAAAAGAATGCATACTCTCCACAGCGTTCTGCCAGGGATCTTGTGGAGAGTCTCAGCTCAGGTCCTCAGTCTCCCTTATCTTTGGCCCGGATGTGCACAAAAGATGGAGCGGTGAAAACAAAAGATGCAGTGGTGGAAACGCTGCAGCAAAAACGCAGCGTTTTACATTACCTGCAAAGTGGCTGGGATTCTGGCTAATCCCATCCAGACATTGCAGAAAAAAAAATCTGCAGCAGAAAAGCTGCATTTTCAAAAACACCCGCGTTTTTGAAAATTGCGGCATGTCAACTATACCTGTGGAAACTCTAGCATTATCCATAATATATAAAAGGGGCAGAAACTCTGAGAAAATGCAATGAAAAACGCTGCGGAAAAAAATGTGATGTGTTTCCAAAGCGCTTATTTTTGCTGCGTTTTGCTATGTGGGGCCATAGCCTTAGGCTGAAGCCCCACATTGCAGAAACACAGCTTTTTTTGTTGCAGATTTTGCTGTGTTTTTTTGAGCCAAAGTCAGGAGTGGACTGAGCAGATTGTAGAAGAATAAGAGCTTCCTATATATTAACCATTCTTTTTGTAGCCATTCATGGCATTGGCTCAAAAAACTTAACAAAATCTGCAATAAAAAAAAGCTGTGTTACTTCAACGTGGGGCCTCAGCCTTAAAGAGGACCTTTCCTGTCCTCCTGCACATCCGGTTTTATATACCGCTAGAAAGCCGAATTCTGCACACTGTCGGCTTTCCGGTTATGTGCCCCGGGGCTGGAGATATCGGTGCCGTTAGATTTGGCACTGATCTCTGCCCACTGTCAGAAGGGCGTTCCTGAAAGTCTACCTGGAGGGGGGGGGGCGTTCCTCACAGCTTAGCATCATTGCTAGGTGGTAAGGAATGCACCCTTTGACAGTTCAGGGCTATGGACGAGTACAGTCAGAGGGGAGCATATAATACTGGGTGGGGGCCACTGTGGAGCATATAATACTGGGTGGGGGCCACTGTAGAGCATATAATACTGGGTGGGGGCCACTGTAGAGCATATAATAATGTGTGGGGGCCACTGTGGAGCATATAATGCTGTGTAGGGGCCACTGTGGAGCTGGAGATATTGGTGCCGTTATTTTCAGCACCGATATCTCCCCACTGTCAGAAGGGCGTTCCTCATAACTCAGAGTCATTGCTGGTCTGTGAGGAACGTCCCCCCCTCCGACAGTACCCTAACAGAGCCTTGTACTGTCAGAGGGAGCGTTCCTTACCACCCAGTGAAGACGCTAGACTGTCAGGAACGCCCTTCTGACAGTGGGGAGATATCCGTGCCGAAATTAATGACACCGATATCTCCAGCCCCGGGGCACAAACCGGAAGAGCCGACAGCGCACTGAGTTGAGCACACTGTCGGCTTTCTAGCAGCATATAAAACCACATGTGCCTGAAGACATGAAAGGTCCTTTTTAACACTGCTTATTTATTTATATGGCAGATTTAACCTTTTTAACCAACACCCAATGCAATAAAAGTTTGTCAATATGTCGCTAATAAAAGTCATCAGTCTTACACTAGGTTCACACCTGCATTCGGGTTTCCCCACGAACGGAAATATAATCCGCTTAAAAAAAAACGCAGACCCTATAGACTATAATGGGGTCTACCGGTTTCTGCCCGAAAAAGGCGAAAAAATGCAAAGAGAAAAGTCCTGCTTGCAGGTCTTCTTTCTTTGCATTTTTTAAGCAGATTCGGGGATGGAAAAAAAAGGCTAAAAAAATTTTTTTTATTTAGGACGTGGAGATGAAAAAAAAAAAAACATACTCCCCAGCACCCCTTTGTCCCATAATAGTGTCTGTTCGGTCTCATTTCTGGAAATCCTGTACCTGTTTGGTCTCAGCAGTCACATGAATGAGGTGCCGACACAAGATAGAATGGACACTGGCAGCAGACAACAGAGACCTGGGGACAGGAGAGTATTTACTTTTTTTTTTTTTTACACCTCCTGTCTGCCACATGGGTTGCTCCAATTCCTGGACAACCTCTTTAAAGGGTTTATCCATCATTCTAATATTGATGTCTTGTTCTTAGGATAGGCCATCAATATTACATCTGCAGGGGTACAACAGCCAGTAACCCTGCAGATCAGCTTTTCCAGTACAGTGCAGCTACAGGTCATGTTAATTCCAGAAGCCACGCTGCTTGCTTGCCATACAGGTTGTAGTGGTAGGTTTAGGTAGTGCAGTGGTATGTATGGTGGGTGAGCAGCATGGCATTATTATTACCAGTAGCCACCCTGTCTTGGTACAGCTGATCTGCAGGAGTCCTGGCAGTGGACCATAGACATCCCAGTCCAACACTGCTGGCACCAATATCAGACAAGCTGTGATGCTAGTGTGAACACATTGTAATAGGTACTTTAAACAAAAAAAACAAAAACTGTTATACCATAATTCTATGTGCTTCTTCTGAAGGATGATGCAAGCCAAGATGTTATTACACATAGTAGGTCAGTAGCATACAGAAATACCTTAGAACAGCAGTGCAGGATAAGCCTCCTATAGGTAGATTTCCTCCCCACCCACAACACAGCAGAGTGGCGCAGCGGAAGCGTGCTGGGCCCATAACCCAGAGGTCGATGGATTGAAACCATCCTCTGCTAACTTTTTTTTTTTTTTTTTTTTAAGCTGTTATTATACCCTAATTCTATGTGCTTCTTCTGAAGGATGATGCAAGCCAAGCTATGGAGAAGATGTTACCACACAATGTGGGGAAAATTCTAAATCCTTATCAAATCATGACATCACCGATCGTCTAAAACAAAATATGATTAGCTTTATTTGTTAACAAATAGGAACACACACACACATAGCATATAAATTATAGTGTGTCTGCCCACAGACTTACAGTAAACACTGATTTTTATACTTTATTTTACATGATTTTAGGGATTGGCTTTTTCACAATATACAAAAACATATGCTGACATCACATAAAATCATGCAATAAAATTGGTCAAGAATAAATGGGTATTTAGGCATGACTAGCACGTGCATTTTCGGTATCCGCCATCTTGGATTTAAATAGGAATTTGTTAATGAGGATGAGCTCATCCAGACAGAGTATCTTAGCGTATAGCACATCCAACTCCCTGATAAGGGAGTAGTCAGACATCTTATCAAAAGACCTTGAAAGAGCATCTAAGCTAAGGAACATTTTAATTAAAGTCAGCTTCTACAAAAATAATGAATATATTGTCTCAAAGTGGTAGAATTTATATATATATATACATACAAAGATAGTTTTATTGATTCTTAACCTATTTTCTAATATTTTTAATATCAATCACTACAAAATACTTATATGATATAATGTAAAGCAAAACATTCCTAAGGGGGCGATCACATTACCGTTGGTGACCGTCAGTAGTGTCCGTTGCTATTGTCCGTTACAAGATTTTACCATCGGACACTAGCAGAACCGTCAGAAATTCATTAAAATTTCCATTCATTTCAATGGGTTTTTATATTGTGTCCGTTAGTGTCCGTTTACACCCAATCCGTCAGAAGTCCGTTTTTTTTCCGTGGACAAAAAATCCTACATGCAGGACTTTTTTGTCCATTTGGAAAAACGGATTCTTGACGGACAGCAAGTGTCCGTTATTTTTTTAACATTGAAGGCTATGGGTAACGGACTTATAACGGACAGTAACTGATAGCCATCAGTTATTGTCCGTTATTTTATGTCCGTTTTTTTTTCTGCGCATGCTCAGAAAGCAGAAACAAAAAAAAAAAAAAAACGGACAATGTTAAAAAACAGACACTAAGGGTGTGCACACGGCGGAAAATTTTCTGCCCCTGGAGTTTTCGCCGCAGTCTGCCTCGACGGGATGCTGATGCAGTGCATCAGCATTCCGTGGCGGCATCCCGCTCCTGATTAGGCCCGGATGAATGGGCCTAACCAGGAGCGCATCTCGAGCCGCGGACACTGCAGCAAGATAGGTCATGTTGCTTTTTTTTTTCCACTAGCGGAAAAAAAGTCTCTAGAGAAAAAAAACGCTACTGACTCCCAATGAAATGAATGGGAGGAGTTTTTTCAGGTGGATTTTGAGGCGGATTCCGCGTCAAAATCCGCTGCCAAAAAACTCCGTGTGAACACAGCCTAACTGATGCTAATGTGTCCGTTTTTTTTAACTGATCCATTAATTGGATCAGTTAAAAAAACGGACAGATTAACATCAGTTAGTGTCCGTTATGATAGGTGTCCGTTTTTCTTTTTGTTAACGGACACCTTCATAACGGAAGCCACCGGTAGTGTGAACCCTGCCTAACACACACAGTAGGTCAATAGCATACAGAAACACCTCATAAACCAGCAATGCAGGATAAGCCTCCTATAATGCTAGTGTTTGAGTTTTCCTCCTTCGGGTCCGCTTACGAACCTGAAAGATGGAAACCCTATCCGCTTAAAAAGCGGTTACACGCCAGGTTTTCGCCAAAAACAGCGGAGAGTAAAGTCCTCCTTGCAGGACTTTTCTCTCTGCCGATTTTAAGCATAATGTGGGACGGAGTCTCGTACGCTGGTGCGAACCTTGCGTAACAAGATTATCTCTTTCCATTCCCCTTTCTGCATTTTTCACCCTTTTTGGGGGGAAACCAAGCGGACCCATTATAGTCTATGGGGACCGCGGGTAACCGCTTTTTTAAGCGGATTAGGTTTCTGTTGGGGGGGGGGCCCAAGAGGACCCCCTGAAAGCAGTTGTGAACCTACCCTTATTCCACAAGGCAGTAGAGTGATAGTTTTTGTTTTTTTCCCCCCATTTTTTATTTTATTTATTATAACCTATCATATTTGTATTTCTACAGTGATGCAATAAATTCCATGTGCTCAGTATACAAACTAAGAATAATTGTATTATAACATAAATATATTCATTCATTGTCACTTTTAATAAAAGATTTCAGGCTTACGTGTCCGTGATCTTCGGGACTTTATGTCTGTCATACTATATTACCTCAGCGCTCAGTGTCACTAGTGCCTACCGCACAATACACTTACATATGGCCTCATGGCGCACCTTACAGAAAGTAATTGCCTTCCTCTTGTAATAATCGCATACATTAGCAATGACTTGTCTGTGTAATTCACATTTATCTCGTCAGACTTTATTTCATAGCCTGCGGCTACCTGACCGCTCCGGCTGTAACAGGAGCAGGTACTGTAATACCAATGTGCTGCAGCGACCTCGTGTGTTGGTTAGAGGAACAACAGCCTATTATTTTCCCGCCTCGCACTGAGGATTCCTGTCAAACGTTTGATTCGCGCCCCTGAGGCGAATAAAATGACGGCACCGCGGCAATTAACATGGTGGTTCAGTTGACTGGATTGCTCACATCAGATGACGCAATGAACATGACCTAGAGGGCTGTGTGTGACGCCATAATGAGAAGTGGTCACTGTGTTGCGTGTTTCTATGAGAAATTGTATATTTGTGTTTCCAGTCATGCTTATCCTATAGTTTTATGCAGTAAGGCACAGGTGTCAAATACAGGGCTTGTGGCCTGCAGCGGCACGGCCGCATGTGCCATAAAGAGACGTGAGGTGATAGCCTCAGACGGTGCGTCATGGCATAAACTGGGGGCGCCAGTCTTTTTTTATTTGGCCGCTTACTATTGGATTATTGCAATAGATAGCTGCCGATAATTTACTCAGCCATCCACGCTCCTGTCCAGGCCGGGCCCTGCTACCGCCTCTTGGTGAACATTACGTCACTTCACTGAAGAACGCCAGGACCTTACGTCCTGGCGTTCTTTGGTGTCTGGTACAGCACACCCTGGTGGTGGCAGCAGAGACTGGTCAGGACAGGCGCATGGATGGCTGAGTAAATTACCGGTTGCTATCTATTTCAATAATCCAATTGCAATAATGCTACAAAAAAGAGGGTAATATGCTGTGTGGAGGCCATATTATATGTTGGGGGCTAGTAAACCACGTCACGAGGCATCTCTTTGTTCTGTCTTCGGGCGGTAGGGTCCCAGTACTCTATATCTGGGGAGTACTGTGGACCTTCCAGCCAAACAAGGAACAAACAGCTGTTGGGGGTCACAGCAGTTGTCCTTGCGACCGAGCCCCTAAACCAGGGGGCTTCATAGGCCCCCCTCACCACACTACTATCTCAAGGTGTAGGGAATTGAATACCTACCTCTTCTTCCTGCAAAGCACCCTACTCTGCACCTGTTTTTGTTTTTTTTTTTGCAGATTTTTCTGGATTTTTGAGCCAAAGTCAGGAGTGGACTGAGCAGAAAGGAGAAGTATAAGAACTTCCTAGCTATTTCCCATTTCTTTTGTAACCACTCCTGGGTTTGGTTTATAAAACTGCTGTAAAATCTGCAACAAAAAAAGCAGCTTTTCCTCAATGTGGGACCTTAGCCTTAAAGGGGTTGTACAGGATAAATTGATAATTATAAGTTAAGCTAAACACCTTCCCCCCTTTCTGCCTTCTAAATTAGGCATGCCGGAACTCCGTCTCTATTGCGCAAGCGGCTTGTGCAATAGGGTGCGGACCGCCGGCATACATAATTTAGAAGGGGGGGGTTAGCTTAATTTATAATATGTAGAAGTGACGTCCCGTGCCCAGAAGATCTGGACTGGAAGACAGCTAAGTACAATGGGGTGGGAGGGTTGAGTTAGTTAGGAAGGGCTAGTAGTGGGCGGGCTCGGTAGGGAAACAGGGAGGGGGTGTGAGTGAGAAAGGGAGCTTTGCAGGAAGACGTGTATTAACAATGTTAACTTCAGCCTTATGATCGCCTTCAATAGGCTATAAATGTAACTACACCTAGCTGGCAGACCTATATTTATACAGCCGCAACCCTTTGAAGATAACCATAAGGCTGATGAGTTTGACTCCCCTGAGTAAGGGATGTAGGTGCCAGTCTGTTCCTTTTGTTAAAGGTGTGTCATAATAGCGGTACATAAATTTAATGTCTTAACATTTTTTAGGCGATGTTGGTACCTATTTGTTGAGAGTCGGACAAACCTGTAAATTTTGGTGCTATTGGCAGACATATATGGGTACAGTGGGAGCCTAGTGTCCATGTTAAAGGGGTTTTCTCTATATACTTACTTTCCCTGGGTTCTGTTGGAGATGAACCACAGTTCCAGGCATGTTCTGACCCTGATCACGTGAACGGAGCCAGCACCAGGCCCTAAAGTCGATCCACCACCACTCCTCTCACCTGTATTATGGGGACTGGCTCTACTGCAGTATTATAATGATGTATTCTGGCAGCCCACAAAGTACAGATAAATAGCAGTATACGCTGGCAGGAAGGTGGGGCGACTTGGGGGCCAGGTACTGGTTCCGATTTTGTAAACTGTGATCAGAACACTCACCTGCACACTCTCCTCTAGCAGCTTCCACCACCTGAAGGCTACAGGAATAGCTTTGCGCAGGGTCTGGATGTCAGACCCCACAGATTACATACTGATGATATCCTGTGGATGTACCTTTATGAAGAAATTGTTCCAGTATATGACAGTAGATACTGAAATACATATTTGTATTTCAGCATTTCTGCCTTCATTTTCTTATCGTGGAGAAAGATCATCCTTTTTGTTGTACCCACTATTGGGCTTACCAACACCTTTCTACCCCACAATTAACTGTTCTTATCACTAGGGCTAGGCAATTAATTGAAAAATAACCGAAACAGAGCGTCAACTTGGATAACTGATGTGATTTTGTGCACATCGGTTATTTCGGTTCAGTTATTACAATATTTGTGAAGGTCTACCTGCAGTTTCGTTCAGACTGAACACATTCAAACTGGAACTGCTATTATACTTCGTTGTCTATTCAGTCCCCAGATAATATTAAGCGTAGGCACAGGAGAGGTGATCAAATATTTAATAAAAAAAAAAAAAAAGTGTTACTCACCTCTCCTAGGCTTTGGCACGACTACTTGTTCTCTTCGGGTCTCCTGATTGATGTCAAGGAATGCTGAGGCCTATGATTGGGCCTCAGGGGTCACGTGGTATTGCAACGCTTAGATGCAAGTGTCACGATGCTGGGAGACCCACGTGACTTCTGAGTCCCAATCACAGGCCTCAGCAGTCCCTGCCGTTAGTCAGAAGGCCTCAAGAGAGCAGGAAGTTGTGCTGGAGCCCAGGGGAGGTGAGTAACACTGTTAAGTAAAATAATAGCAGTTCCAGTTTGGATGTGTTTGGTCTGGACGAAACTTCCAGATGAACCTCATGAAATGAATATTGTGAGGTTCATCCAGCACATACTCACCTTCACCCTAATTATAATCTGACCTTGGGGGCGTGGCCTAAACAATTGTCATTAATCATAATTGAGGTAAAATGCCCAATTAATCACAATTTTATTTAGGCTTGGGAGTGCGGGGGGAGGAATTATTTAGGTCATAATCCTCCGGTCTTGCTAGACTCTGGTGTAAACATGACACATCTAGTTTGGGCTAAAAATTTTTGACTGGTCAGAAATACCACCATGCCCCAAAAATGCTCCAAAATAGTGTTGAGAAATTTTGGATCAAAGTAAGCCAAGTAAAATGTGATACTAATGTAAACTAGACAGTCTAAAGACACACCAGATTTATCATCATCCAGTGTCAGTCACTGTGATAAATCTGGTGTATGTTCAGACTGCCTAAATTTGCGCTGTTGAACTCTTAGTAAATCTGGGCTATGATATGTTTGTATTTTGGGCTACTCAAGACTGCACTGTATTCAATGGCCATTAGAATTTCTATTCCCAGGTTCCTTGTTAGCGCAGTAGGTAGCGCGTCAGTCTCATAATCTGAAGGTCGTGAGTTTGATCCTCACACGGGGCAAGACTTTTTTTTTTATACTCTAATTTGGTCACTGGTCACAGCTTCAAGCGCCGCCTCTCTCTTTTCGTGCTGACGCGTCTCCGCAACGTCAGCCCCTGCTGAGCGCGTCTTTGGGATACAAATCCTGCGCATGCTCAGTCGGTTCTGCCACTTCGGGTTGGACAGAACCGACTGCTCATGTTCCGACGGCCATTTTGATGTGGTCTCTCTCTTACACGAGCACAATACGCTGTGTACTGTACAGTCATGGCCAAAAGTTTTGAGAATGACACAAATATTATATTTTCACATGATCTGCTGCCCTCTGGTTTTTATGTGTGTTTGTCAGATGTTTTTATCACATACAGAAATAGAATTGCATTCATATTATGAGTAACAGAAGCTTATATTGACAGTTAGAATGAGTTAATGCAGCAAGTCAATATTTGCAGAGTTGACCCTTCTTCTTCAGGACCTCTGCAATTCTCCCTGGCATGCTCTCAATCAACTTCTGAACCAAATCCTGACTGATAGCAGTCCATTCTTGCAGAATCAATGCTTTAATTTTGTCTGAATTTGTTGGTTTTTGTTTGTCCACCCGTCTCTTGATGATTGACCACAAGTTCTCAATGGGATTAAGATCTGGGGAGTTTCCAGGCCATGGACCCAAAATCTCTATGTTTTGTTCCCTGAGCCATTTAGTTATCACCTTTGCTTTATGGCAAGGTGCTCCATCATGCTGGAAAAGGCATTGTTGAGCGCCAAACTGCTCTTGGACGGTTGGGAGAAGTTGCTCTTGGTGGACATTCTGGTACCATTCTTTATTCATGGCTGTGTTTTTAGGCAAGACTGTGAGAGAGCCGATTCCCTTGGCTGAGAAGCAACCCCACACATGAATGGTTTCAGGATGCTTTACAGTTGGCATGAGACAAGACTGGTGGTAGCGCTCACCTCTTCTTCTCCGAATAAGCTGTTTTCCAGATGTTCCAAACAATCGAAAAGGGGATTCATCAGAGAAAATGACTTTACCCCAGTCCTCAGCAGTCCACTCCCTGTACCTTTTGCAGAATATCAGTCTGTCCCTGATGTTTTTTCTGGAGAGAAGTGGCTTCTTTGCTGCCCTCCTTGAGACCAGGCCTTGCTCCAAGAGTCTTCGCCTCACAGTGCGTGCAGATGCACTCACACCTGCCTGCTGCCATTCCTCAGCAAGCTCTGCACTGCTGGTAGCCCGATCCCGCAGCTGAAACACTTTTAAGAGACGGTCCTGCCGCTTGCTGGTCTTTTTTGGGCGCCCTGGAGCCTTTTTGGCACCAATGGAACCTCTCTCCTTGAAGTTCTTGATGATGCGATAGATTGTTGACTGAAGTGCAATCTTTCTAGCTGCAATACTCTTCCCAGTTAGGCCATTTTTGTGCAGTGCAATGATGACTGCACGTGTTTCTTTAGAGACAACCATAGTTAACAGAAGAGAAACAATGATGGCAAGCACCAGCCTCCTTTTAAAGTGTCCAGTGGTGTCATTCTTACTTAATCATGACAGATTGATCTCCAGCCCTGTCCTCATCAACACCCACACCTGTGTTAATGGAGCAATCACTGAAACGATGTTAGGTGGTCCTTTTAAGGCAGGGCTGCAATGATGTTGAAATGTGTTTTGGGGGATAAAGTTCATTTTCTAGGCAAATATTGACTTTGCAAGTAATTGCTGTTAAGCTGATCACTCTTTATAACATTCTGGAGTATATGCAAATTGCCATTACAAAAACTGAAGCAGTAGACTTTGTAAAAATTAATATTTGTATCATTCTCAAAACTTTTGGCCATGACTGTATGTAAGTGACCAGGTTGTGCTTTGAGAATGGGGAACGCCCCCTGTGCTTTCTGAGCACAATTAGCATAAAGAAGAAACAATGAAAAATTCTAAAACGGCGGCGCGGGCCTGCAAAATAAAGGTAACAGATGAATAGCCTTTCTACAGACTATTCCTACATCCTTTTATATTAAATACTTTTTTTTAAATGATAGAATCCCTTTAAATTTTGACAGGCTGACATGTGACTAATAGGCATTTATAGTTCCTGTAACAACCTCAAAACAACAAGCTACAATTTACTTTTAAATTATTGAATAGTAGATCAATATGTTCACAATTTGCAAAGGTTAATTGTAACTTCATAAATTGCATATTAAAGTTTATATATCGGTTTATAATATGTCATGGATATTTGTGAACTGCACTGCCCCCTGGCCTTCTGTCACATAAGTTTCTGTAGTGTAGTGGTTATCACATTCGCCTCACACGCGAAAGGTCCCCGGTTCGAAACCGGGCAGAAACAATTTTATTTTTTTTTTTTGTGCTTTGTTATGTACAATCCACACAAATGACTTTGAACAGAAACCACACCCTTGGCAATATGTATATTTCTAAAAATATACACTTGCATAGAAATCACAAGTATACTTTATGGTGTGAGGTATGAACGTGCCAGTGCCCGCTGATCCAGCTGCCAAAAGCTGTATAAGGTGTATACAGCCAGAAGCACCGCTGCCCCTCTTCAAGTAAGTGGAACTGCAGTTCCCTGGTGCAACTGATGGAGAGCCATACACTGCTCCGGTTAACACGAATAAGAGCAGAGCTGTTTCTGGCCATCTATGTTATATACAGCTTCCAGCAGCTGGATCAGTTGATTCTGGGTCCAGATCCTGAGATGGTGTTGAATATGTGCACAACGGCAAGAAAAATTAAATGGGTGAAAATCCATAGAAATAATTAATATCTTGCAATTTTAGGTTAATTTCTGTGCACATTTACAAGTATAAATAAATAACCTCCTCCCCTCCCCAATAAAATGCCCCTTATACAGCTTAAAACCACAAAACACAGTATAAAACACCACATATTTGGTATCGCTGCATCCATAACAAATTGTACAATAAAAGTAAACCATTAGTTAACCCACAACGTGAACATCGGGAAAAAAAAAAAACAGGAAAAAAACGCTAGAAGTAACAATTTTCTGCCATTTCACTTTACAAAGTATGGAATAAAAAGTGATTAAAAAGTCATATATAGCTCAAAATAGTACTACTAAAAAGCACAGCTTTTCCTGCAAAAAAAAGCCCTCAAAAGAGCTTAGTCAATAGAAAAATAAAAATGTTATGCCTCTCAGAAGATGGTAATGCAAAAATAATTGATTTTTTTTTTTCCCCAAATGGATATTCATTCTACAAAATATAATAACACATAAAAAACCTATATAAATAGGTATTGTGGTAATCATATCAACCAGGGACAGAAATAAACTTGACAAGCTGATTAGAAGGGCCAGCTCTGTCCTGGGGAGCCCACTGGACCTAGTGCAGGTGGTGGGTGACAGAAGGATACTGTCCGTGGTGAGCTCCATGCAGAAGAAGTCTCATCCCATGCATGAGACTGTTATCGCGCTGGGCAGTACTGTCAGTGACCGACTGCTCCACCCTAGGTGTGAGAAGGAGCGCTATCGGAAGTCTTTCCTCCCCACCGCGGTTAGGCTGTACAACCAACAACGACCTAAGCGGAGATCATTACATACAGAGAACTGAAATATCTCTCTGCCTGTTAAATCCCCCCCCCCCGCTACTTCCTATCTGTCTGACGGCTATTAATGTAATGCCTCTTATCTTGGAACATTCCTGTACATGTTGTATTTGTATTTGTATCTGCTTATCTTTGCTGCTGTAACACACTGAATTTCCCCATTGTGGGACTATTAAAGGACTATTATTATTATTATTATTAATATATAAGGAACATATCATTGATATTGTATTTTGAAGGGCAAAACATTTAAAATGTTAAAAAGCAATGTCAGAATTTTTTTTTTTAATTCACCCAGAAAGTGTTAACGACATTTTGTTAATAAGTTATAGACACCCCAAAACAGTGTCATTATAAAATCCATATCATCCTGCAAAAAACAAGCACTTATATGGCTACATCACAAGAAAAATGAAAAAAATCATATCTTTTACAATGTGAGGACAAAAAAACGTCTTATCGAAAGGTTCTCTCTTCTCCAATTCTCAGGTTTGAGACCCCAAATTCCAGCAGTATGCTGATGGTTTAGTTGTGCCACACTTGGTGACAGGTTCCCTTCCTGTCTCCTTCACCATGGATCAGGATTGTATGAATTTTGGTACATGACTGAAGCTTCTGCCGAGTCTCTCATTTTGATATGGATTAAGATTATATTTGGCAGTTTCGTTTTATATTTGAGTCTCCTATGTACGGACTCATATAGTAGGGTATTTTTTAGGGTACCTTCAAGGAGTTTCACGGGTTCTGCCATCAATATTGGATTTGTGGGGGTCTGCCACCTGGTACCCCCCACAGATCACCGGTACTGAGACAGCGCGGCTCTCGGTATCATTTACATTGAAATCTACGGGGCAGTTTAGGGTAGTTTGTACAGCGAGTGATCAGCCCGGCTCCTGGTATGTAAATATTAGGTTAGGGTTCCTGTTTCTTTTTGTAAATTTTGCTGCTTTTTTTTTAACTGAAGCCTACAGCATCTTCAGAAGGAATGGGAAATATGAAGTGAGCCGTTATACGCCTTCCCTTCTGCTAAATCCACTACTGGCTTTGGCTCAAAAAAGTGGAGCAAAATCTGAAACAAAAAAAACAGCTTTTCTGGCGAGTGTGGCCTTAGCCATAGGGTATATTTTTTAATATAGTTTCTTTTACTTTTGCCTTGCACCCAAAGGTCCCTAGATGAAAAGCAATCATAAAAATTTGTTCATCATTTCTTTTGACATTTATCTTATAATAAGTATTGATCATGCATGTCTTGTTTGTACTTATACTACAAATACATATACTGTGTGCTCAGGATTTATTTAGTTAGAAATTGGTGTCCCAGATACTCTCTTCCCCAGATGTCCGAACACCCCCCACCCACAGGTACAGTGGGAGGAGGCCATAGGTAAACCTATCTCTCCGGAGCAGTGGCAGATGGTCCCGTGACATGAAATCCTCCATGTGTGTGCTGTTCAAAGAAACTCTATACAAACTCCTGATGCATTGGTATCACACCCCTGCCCTGATCCACACTCTAAACACATCGATTCCCTCAGTGTTCTCGCGATGTCGTAACACGACAGGCACTCTGTACCATATATTCTGGGAATGCCCGTTAATCCTGGGTTTCTGGGGGGAGGTCAGGACTCTGACGGATGCCCTCTTTATACAGGGAGCTCCCTTGAACCCACTTGTGTATCTCCTGAACCTCCCTTCCAGACACCTTTCTACAGCAGCGAAGACACTAATTGCCAAAAACTGGAGGAAAGTGGCCCCCCCTCCCAGGCCCTGAGCATTGCGCCAGAATGAAAGATGTCCACAGTCTTGAATTCCTAACTGCTAGTCTTAATACTATAGAGGCATTCCAGTCCATCTGGACCCCCTGGGACACATACTGTATTTTGTAAGGTTTCTGTCCATGGATCCCCCCCTGTCGACCCTTTTCGTTCTTCCCCCTTGTTCCTTGTCTCCCCTTCCTTATTGATATTATCTGCTGAATATGCCTTACTGTTCTCCTCATTCCTCGGAGGTGAGATGGTTCCTCACTTTACCTGTTGTACTTGTTTTTTATTCCCTTTATGTAAAATTTCTTCAATAAAAATTAGTTTAAAAAATAAATAAATAAAAAAAATTGTTGTCTACCACTGTAATGAAGGAGTAGATTGAAAGCTATGCACATCTTCCCTGGTGGTCTAGTGGTTAGGATTCGGCGCTCTCACCGCCGCGGCCCGGGTTCGATTCCCGGTCAGGGAATTACTCTTTTCTAAAAAAAATTTATAGTAACATAGTTGTTGATAAACTTTGTATGTATACTGTAAAATAAGTGGAGGCCCAGGGCAGGTGACAAAAATTAAAAAACATTAATACTCACCTTCCCTTACCATCTCGAGGCATACGGCAATCTCCTGGGGACGCATGTTCCCAGGTCACCGCTGAGGCCTGTGATTGTTATAACAAAGTCACTTTTCACTTTGACATAACTTCAGCTGTGTTTGCCTTAGAGAGCTAGAAATTGGACAGATAGTGTAGAATACTGTCAGGTATCTAGGAACCTATGTTTTATAGACAGATTCCTAGGAGCCCTAAGAGTATTCTACACTATGTTTTAAGCCATTTTAAGGTGTGGTTCATACTGAAATTGTTCAACACGAAACTAATCTGGGACCCAAGCCAATCGAACCCTAAGCAAATCCTGCGAGGTTTGCCCATCTCTAGCTGGCAACAAACTGGTTTGAGGATTCAGCTGTTTATACAGTGTCAGTGCCAGTAACATAGTCTGGTTGAGGAGCTGCAATTTGTCTTGGGCTCCCTAAGATGTATATTTGGTATTACATATGAATAAACTTAGGGGCTTGCACCACTTCCTTTCTGCCAACACTTGTCGTGGTTGTTTCATTACCGCTGTCTATACTGCTGGAAAAGCAAATACCGAAACAGGGGCCTGGATTTTATAGGTTCATTTCACTTGAGATTAGCTCCCTATTTTTCAGTCTGTAATATATGCCACGTGAACATATCCTGAAATGGAGGAACCAATGGGTCTGATATTACTTATAGAGATGAGCAAATCAGTTTGGAACAAACCGGTTTAGGGGCAAACTTTCCAAAAAAATTTGGATTGAATGAACACTAACTATTTCACTTTGGTTTGGACAAACCATCTAAAATGGTGACCACTACTGTCATGTAAGAGGAAGCACACACAAATAAACACTTTCCCTGGTGGTCTAGTGGTTAGGATTTGGCGCTCTCACCGCCGCGGCCCGGGTTCGATTCCCGGTCAGGGAATTACACTTTTAGAACTTTTTCATATTCGTTTTGGACAAACTTTCTATATTTATATATTATCACCACATGGTCATGGGAAGACAAAAGATGTGACATATGATGATAGAATCCTTCATCTGTACAGTTTTGTGTGTTTCTTTAGTATGCATGTGTGTGTTTGCTAGATTTATAGTATTTTTCTTATTCTAATATGACATTGCTGTCATTCAAGTCTGTTCTGACCCATCATACAAACAGGCTGGGCATCAGTGTTTGTCCTCCGCATGAAATCCTCAAGAACTGATTTTGAACAGTTTGTTTTAAAACCCATTGATTTCAATGTGTTGTAAAAACCATCCGCAGGTGTCCATTATACCATTTCTGACTGGTAGAAGCTCTTTTGGGGCGTAGAAAAAAGTCTGACTTGCAGGACTTTCTCCGTCCAAAAAATAAGGATACCAGACGAACAGCAACAAATCATTTTTTTTTTTTAACATTGAGGTCTATGGAATGCAGACAGTATTCTGTTTGTTTCCGTTTTGAAATCCGTTTTTCCCTCTGCGTATGCTCAGAACAAAGACGGAAAAAAAAAAAAAAACACATTTGTCAAAAACAGACACAAACGGACAGTTTTTTTGACGGATACCCATTGACTGATTTGACAGAATCGGGTATACGCTGTGTAACGGTTTGGACCAGCTTTTGGACTAATCCTTTTTTTGTTTTTAAAACGGTACCACGCAAGTGTGAATCTAGCATCAGAGCAACAGACTGAAAAGCCAACAGAATGTCTGATGCAGATGGAGCACCCTGAAATCCCTGTATTTTTGGCAGTGTATTTTGCCATATAAATCCAGAGTCAACCTGTTGTAAAATCAGAATGTGTCACATTTGCAACAGATTTCATCTTTTGGCTGAGTTAAAAATCCCATGCTGAACCAGCCTACTCATTAAAATGCATGATGAAATTTGCATGTAATAGTCACAGATTTTACAGCTCATTCCATACATTCACTGCAATGGCAGAAAGTCTACAACTTTTGTATTTGGATTTGGATTTTTGAATCTTCCAGACTTGAAGAGGTTAAAATTTCCTGTCAGTTCCATTTAATACCAGTAGGTGTCAGCAGAACTGTGTATATTAGCATTGGTTTGAAAAGTGGGAAAGTTTTATTCGTGCAGTTTTTACTTTATCAAAGCTTTTGTTTGATATTTTTCCCACCACTCAGGGTCTGAAGAGACCCCCCAAGTATAATAGCAGTATAATAGCTTCCGTTCAGACTTATTCGTTCTGAATGGAACCGCCAGATGAACCTCACTGGGATTGCCCAACAAATAAACGTACCGCAGGCTCGTGGCCTTACTCACTGATCCCCGCTCCTTCTCACGGCCACCTCTGCTTACATGGCCCCCTGGAGGGCAGAAGGGGAAGCGGAGGCGGCCGTGAGCAGAAACGGGAATCGGTAAATAAATAGGGCCTGTTACTTGCTGGGGTTACTCCAGCAGGTAATAGCAGCCTATTAAAAAAAAGCAAGCAGCGGGGCCCACCGGGCCCCATAGCAGGCGCAATGGCTGCCACACCAGTAGTTACAATGCAAAATCATTAATCTATAAATCCATATTATGTAGGTGTGTACTGGATGATAACAAGTACATTTGCGAAGCTGTTCCCACTTGTGATCCTCCACCCATATTTTAGGACCAGTACTAAAGAAATTCCATAGAATAAACTCACGTGATGTGTACAGTTACTGGACATTTAAGAAGTTCACTTAGCAGGCAGCAGATAGGGACAACACAGTCACTTCCTCCAAATTTGACAAAATTTAAGCTCAAAAACCACAAATTTATAGTCAGCGATTTATTCCTGAATATGGACTCCGAGAGCAACATCTGTCATGAGAGACTTCATGAAAATCTTCATGAAAGACATCCAGGTAAAATTCTTTAGAACTGCATTTTTTTCAGTATTTTATTTATTTGGTGGTTTAATGTCATTTTATATTACCCAACTCAGTGACTGACAAATGTTAGTAAGGAGCAGTCAGTAAAAATGAGACTACATATACTGTAAGCTAAAAACATGGTCTTAATACTTAAAGGGGTTTTCTGGGAAAAAATTATTTTTTTAAAAAAAAAGGTCTGTTAGTGCTATTAATGGGTTAATAAGTGCACCCAAATACCTTTAGCAGTGTTTTGAGTGATTTCTGGGTTTCTCTGGGAGCTCCTGGCATCTTTTGCATTTGTTTACATGGTTTATCCTACAACTACCATGATGCATTGCTCTTCACCCAGATCCCTCTCTCACTCCCTCATACCCCCTCCCTGTCTCCCTAGCTAGCCCACCCACTACTAGCACTTCGCAGCTAACTAACTCTGCGCACCTCCTCCAACCCAACCCCATCATACTTACTGGTCTTTCGGTCTCCTCCTCTTCTTGACGTCTGCTTGGAGCAGAGGAGATGCTGACTCTGTGCTGCAGGACTCCCACGCTTCTGGAAGTGACGTCACGGCTCAGCTGCAGACCAGAAGCAAGAGAAACCAGGTAAGTATTGTGTGCCTGCTTCCCAGGCACTATTGCGCATGCATGGGAGGCTGGCACACAGAAGAAGAGGAGGCGGCCTTCCATCGATGACGTGTCAGGCCCAGATCCAAAGGAGATGGTAAGTACAATGGGGCTGGGGGGTGGCGAGGCCTTTACCTTGATGTAACAGATCAGGATATGGATTAGACGGAAGACCCGTTACATTGGCGGAAAGGTGAAAAATGTAATATATGTAGGTCACATGACCTACATATATTACTGAAAAACTATATAATATAGAAAACAAAAAAGATATATTCGAAAGTTGGAGGGAGGGGGCATAGGGGACTTAGTCACAAATTGTTGATTTATCCTGGAAACCCCTTTCAAGTACCTATAGAAAGCCTCCATAACTAACATGTATGTGCTGCCCAGCTGATCATGCATGTTTTTCTTTTTTTTTTTACAAATTTTATTGAATTTTGCAAAAGAAACAAAAAGCCATACAAAGTAAAATATAGGGAGAACCAGACAGTACGATGAAGTACAATCAGAAACATCGCATAAAATAATCTCCGGATTCACACGTTATTTCATTGGAGGGATAAGCACTTACCAGTCACATCTCTGTATCCCTACTGTACTGTCCTCTGACTGTACTACATGTACCATGCTATCTACCTGTGCTACCTATACTATACTGCAGTCTACCTGTGATGTGCACTGTACTGTCATCTACATGTGCTGCATATACTGAATTGTTCTGTACCTGTACTACAGTATGTGCACTGTGCTGTTTTCTACTGTACTGCCCTCTAACTGTACCACAAGTACCATGCTACCATCTACCTGTCCTACCCATACTATACTACAGTCTAGCTGTGTTATATGTACTGTATTGTTCTCTGCATGTACTACCTGTACTGTACTGCTCCATGTCTGTCTTTCATGTTCTGTTCTTTCTACCTGTGTTACATTTACTGTAGCATTCTCTACCAGATCTACATGTACCGTACTGCTATATACAGGTATCTGTACTATACTACTATCTGCACAAATTCTACTGCATTGGTGTCTACCTGTGCTACATGTAGTGCACTTCTCTGTACCTGAAATACCTGGAGTGTATTATCTCTCTAGCTTATAGAGCACCAGCACATTCTGCAGCACTTTTACAGACATTGTCATCACTCACTGTCCCAAGTGGGACTCAGATTGTAAATTCCCTCTCTGTAAGTCTTTGGCGTATCGGTGGAAACCGGATTACCCAGAGAAAACTCCACCTTTAAGACATGTACTGTACTGATATATACTAAATACTATCTACATTTATGTTACATAGTTAGTATTGTTGAAAAAAGACATATGTCCATCAAGTTCAACCAGGGAATGACATCATGACAACCTATACATTTCCATAAGCATCAATGCTATTTTGCTCTAAAAAAAAAGGCATCTATTCCTTTTTTGAAGCTGACAGCTGTGACCAGCTCCTGGGGTAGGCTATTCCACAGACTCACAGTCCTTACAGTGGAGAAACCTTATCGGTTCTTGAGATTAAGCCTTCGTTTCTCCAGTCAGAAGGAGCGCCCCCTTGTCTTTGAGGGGATTTTACATGGAACAGCTTTTCCCCATATTTCTTGTATGGGCCATTTATATAGGCTTATGTTATCTCCCCTTTAACACCTATTCTACAGACTAAATAGATATAACTCCTTTAGGCTAAGGCCCCACGTAGTGAGCTGCAGCAAAAAAGTTCTGTGGGAAAAACCACTGCGGCAAAGCATCGCGTTTTTTCCCCGCAGCACTTTTCACAGAAAGTCCACAGAGTTTTCCTCTGCATACTTTCTGCTTCCATTATACCTATTGGGAAACCGCCGGCGTTTCCGTAGGTGTAATTGACATACTGCGATTTCCAAAACCGCAATGGTTTTGGAAATCAAAGCATATCGACTGTGCGTATTTTTCCGCAGTGTGTGGATGGGATTTCCGCAGCGTTTACACCACGTGGGGCCCTGGCCTTAGTATCTCCACATAACTGAGGTCCTCCATGCCTCTTCTCAGTATTGTGGCCCTCCGTTGTACCTTTTGCAACTCTAGGACATACTTTCTATGTTCTGTTGCCCAGAACTGAACTGCGTAATCCAGATGGGGCCGCACCAATTACTTTTTGTGACCCTCTTTAATACATGACAATATCCTGCTGGCCTTAGAAGCAGCTGACTGACATTGTGCTGTAATTTAATCTATAATCTACTGGTACACCCAGGTCCTTCTCCACCAGTGACTCCTCTCCCTGCTTTATTATTTTATTATTTTTACCCAGATGCAGAGCTTTACGTTTTGACTCAATGCCATGACATCAGCACATCCCATGGGACCACTGAGGCCTGTGATTGGGGTGTGTGATGTCAGCCAGAGGCTGGAAGAGGATGCTGGGAGAACGTTGCAATAACTTGCAAACAATGAATGATGAAGCAAAGCAAGTATAACTGTTTGTTATTTTGCTGTACCTCCCCTGGGCCTCAACTTAGTATACTCTGGGGTCTGAAAAGAAATCAGAGTAAAATACAGTTTGTAAATGGCAAACCCTAAAAGTTCTTGTTTCAGGCTCAGCCTAAAACCTTTGGAAAATTCAGGCTGAATCTGGTTTGATCCTCTCTGGTGACTGCCAGTGTTGGAGCCATTGATTCTGCCCTGTGTGTCCCAGAAACTTAAATCTACACCAGCTAAGAGCTGAAGTATATCTGAGCTATAATTTAAACCTGATATAAAATTATAATAAATCTGCTGAGCCATGGGGGGCCACAACAAGCCCACTTTTTGGGAAAGTAGTGTTTGGGATGAAGAAAGCCAAAAAAGTTTTGCTCAAAATAGTCAGTGCTAAAACTTTTCTACATCAGACACAATAGTAAAACACAGCTATATAGTAATGTATTGTGTAAACCACTAATGCCACACTGAAACAGTAGCTTAACTAAAGAGATTACAGCAGTTGCGGCCAGTCCCCATAGTCCAGGGGGCTCACATATATACAACATATAACTATATGGGGTCAATAAAGGGAAATGTTATAGTGCTGAGACCAGTAAGGGGGCATTATACTGTGTGGGGACCTCTAAGGGGTCATTAAAGAGGACCTTTCATGTCCTCCTGCACATGCGGTTTTATATACCACTAGAAAGCTGACTGTGCTGAATTCAGTGCACTGTCAGCTTTACCGTTATGTGCCCTGGGGTTGGAGATATCTGTGCTGTTAGTTTCGGCACCGATCTCTGCCCACTGTCAGAAGGACGTTTCTGACAGTCTAGCTGGGCTGTGAGGAATGCCCACCCCCAGACAGTACTCGCCTGTAAGAGACAGCCAATGTTGTCCTAAGCTTCATTTGTCTGTATAAACTGTTAATGTTGAATGTATTTCTGTGATTCTGTTCCTTTAAGACAGCAGCCATTGTAATTGTGACATGATGCTGGAGTGACTCCCCCCCCCCTTTTATGTCAGCTTGCCTGTTCTGCAGACAGAATGTGAGCAGAGAAGCAGGAAGTGACGAGACAGAGAGCAGCAGCCATCTTAGCAAGTGTTGTATTGAACTGGTGTGGATATTTTTCTGTACAGCTAAGCTGTATCTTGGTCCAGAGACAGAGTGTAAAGAGACAACAGGACTAGTGAGTCCACGTGAAAGGAACTGTGCTCAGTGGCTGATCAGTGAGACTGACATTGTGACTGTGTATATGGATACCACAGATAGAGACTCGCAGTGCTGTTGATGTACTGGACAGCACCTGCTAAACCCCGGCTTACATCCCAGCTCAGTGTATGGATTCGGCAGGACTGTCAGTGTGCTGAGTGGAATCTGCTGTTGGATTACATTGCATTCATTGGGTTTCCCTGTTAAAGAGGACTTCATTTCTCCCAAGATCCTGATAACAGTGAGGAGAGGACGTTTCACTATAAAAGAAAGGAACGACTTTGGGCCCCACCGCGCGCTTCTACAGACTGTAAGCGGTCCACCTGGACCACTGGGGAAAAGGGGGTGCACCCAAATGTGATGTCAGGGTCAGTTAGGGATAGTTTTGAGTATATTGTTCATTCAGTGTCCATACTGCAGAATTGGACAGAGTAAAAGTAGAAACCATTGCAGAATTTGCCTTGAAATTGTTCATGCTATATTGTATATTTTGCTTGTCTTTATCCCTGTCATTTTACCTTCAAATAGTCTTTATTAACTTATAGTAAATATATATTCTTTTCTTGAACTACCGCGTGTGCGTTCATTTCTGGTTGCGGAGACCAAACCACCTGCCTTGCTCTCGGTTCACACGCCCATAGACTTATACTGGGGGGGGGGGGGGCATTCCTCACAGCTCAGCGTCATCACTGGTCGGTAAGGAACGCCCCCTCTGACAGTTCAGAGCTATGGATGAGTACTGCAGGGAGGGCGTTCCTCACAGCCCAGCTAGACTGTCAGGAATGCCCTTCTGACAGTGGGCAGAGATCAGTGCCGAAACTAACAGCACAGATATCTCCAGCCCCGGGGCACATAACGGGAAAGCTGACAGTGCACTGAATTCAGCGCACTGTCGGCTTTCTAGTGGTATATAAAACCGCATGTGCAGGAGGACACGAAAGGTCCTCTTTAAACACTGTGGATGCTCTGAGAAGGCATTATAATCTGTGGGGACCACTAAAGGGGCATTATATACTATGTGGGACCAATAAGGGGGCCTTATACTGTGTGGGTACCTTTAAGGGGGCATTATATTTTGTGAAGCAGTCCCATGTAAAATATGGAGGGATGCAGCATACAAAGCATGATGCACTGTTTTGTCTAGACTTTTTGACTTGTCAATAGGGGGGTAGTATCTGTAAAAAAGGGGTGTAGCCTAAACTTCTCATTGAAATTTGAATATCCTGCCTACGGCAAGCCGCAACCCCTGAAAATCACGTCTATTGAACCGAAAAAGATTTTTTTTAATTGTTGGAAATTATGTGGTTGTTGTGGCATGAGCACTGTAACTGTAAATATAGGGGTATTGTTATAGGCAACTTGTCATTTTCTGTGACTGTCATAGGGATGCCATAGCTGTCATTATCGAACTATTAGTCTACATTTACATAAATAATGTAAGTGATGACTCTCATATTAAAAATAGGTGGTAACATTTGCAATAAATTAATCAGTAACTTGTATGTTTTGCTGTGTTACAGAAATGTCTTTCTGCTCTTGACTTGAGGATTACTGTGGTAACAGGGTTATGCCATTTTTGAGATAGACCAACATTTACTGTGATTTAGCTAGTACTAGCTTTGTCGGAGTAGACTAAGGCTGGGTTCACCTCGGCGTCTCAGAAACTGCCGAAAATCGTTAGAGAGAAAAGTTCTACACGGAGGACTTTTCTCTCTGCCAGTTTAAGTTTTGAAACAGTGGACATCTGATGGACACCATTATAGTCAATGGGGTCTGTCGGTGTCTGTGTGTAACCGCCGAAATGGTACAACGATCTGTCATTCAGGTCCCCCGGCGGACCCAAATGACGTAAAGAACACTAGTGTGAACCAAGCATAAGTAGCTGTTAAGAAGTAAAGATAAAATAATAATAAAGATAATAGTAATTATTTTGAGAAATCAGGAAATGTAAAAAAAAAATAAAAAATTCATTAACTGAAGTAAAATGTGTTTCTGCCCAGTTTCGAACCGGGGACCTTTCGCGTTGTTAGGCAAACGTGATAACCACTACACTACAGAATCTGCTATTGGTTCTCAGTGGCTGTTTTAGGGTTAATATAATACTAGATGGGGCGTAGGTATGAACACATCCATTTCTATTTTTGAGTATATAATACTGTAGGGATTGATAGTTTTCTTTCCTACATTATTATCGCCCAGAAGCTAAAATTTTACTGTAAGGTTGTCCCTCTTACAAGCTGTTTTAAGGGGTATCCACTTGGTTCAATTGATGGCCTATCCTTAGGATAGGCCATCAATATTATATTTTTAGGGGTCTGACACCCAGGACCCCAACAGATTACTTATACTCATATTTTTTCTTTTATTTTAAAGGGGTGTCCCAATTCATTTTTCCCCCTGCAGAGTCTAAATATAATATTATTAATAATAATCTGCATACTCATCACTCCTTTCGGCTGGGGATCCAGCAGACAGTCTTCACTTAGGTGCCCGGTCTTTATTGATCTTCTATCCATACGTAAGCACATAAGCCAATTAGCAATTAGTAGCTGACTGGTGATGCTCTATCTGAATGGAGCATCATTACCCAACTACATACCCCCCAACCGTCCTGGATTCAGCGGGACAGTAATGGATTCCAGGTCCTGTCCCGCTGTCTCGGTCGGTGGGTGGTATGTCCCAGTTTCAACTTATCTGTGTCCGGATGAAAAATCAGTTTGGGGCCAGAAAACCCCAAAAAATACCTGGAACACTCCTTTAGGCTAAGGCCCCATGCAATGAATTGCTGGAAAAAAAAAAAAAAGACAGCATCGGAAACACATCGCGTTTTTTCCTCAGCGTTTTTCACAGACTTTCTGCCCTTATTATAGCTATACTGAAAACACCTGCGTTTCTATAGGTAGAAATGACATGCTATGATTTTAAAATCGCAGCATTTCCTCTTCAGATTTTTTTGTGGAGTGACTGGATGGGATTAGCCAGAATCCCATCCCCTTTGCAGGTAATGTAAAACGTGGCGTTTCCGCTACATTGGGCTTCAGCCTCACATTGCAGAAACGCAATATTTTTTTGTTGTAGATTTTGGTGTGTTTTTTTGAGCCAAAGTCAGGAGTGGACTGAGCAGATTGTAGAAGGATAAGAGCTTCCTATATAGTAACCATTCCTGACTACAAAAAAAAAAAAAACGCAGCAAAATCTGCAACAAAAAAAAAGTTGCGTATCCTCAACGACCTCAACCTTAAAGACCCTTCATGAGATTGCAAAAGGTAAAAAGAAATAAAATAACACAAAACACATTTTTTAAATAAGATATGTAAAAAAAAAAAATCCCACTGCCACTAGGTTCAGTCGGCTTAGAGAAATGTCCTGTACGGAGGACTTCTCTCTCTGCTGGTTTCAGTATAAAACCGGCAGAATCCCGATGGACACCGTTATAGTTTTTTTAATGGACGGGCTCTCCAACGACAGAGAGATGAAGGCTAGTGTGAACGATCGTGTAAAACTTCATCCATTTGTAAAGGAAAGCAGCACTGCTGCCTTGGCACTGTTATTAGACAAGCTGCGATGCTAGTGTGAACAAATCGTAATAGGTCCTTTTATTTTTTTTTTATAAAAAAATAAATAAATCTGTTACACCATAATGCTATGTGCTCCTTACGAAGGATGATGCAAGCCAAGCTGTTACCACACACAGTAAATCAATAGGATACAGAAATGCCTCATAGAACAGCGGTGCAGAATAAGCCTCCTATAGGTAGATTTCCTCCCCATCCCCAACACAGCAGAGTGGCGCAGCGGAAGCGTGCTGGGCCCATAACCCAGAGGTCGATGGATCGAAACCATCCTCTGCTAAATTTTTTTTTTTTATATCTATTATAACCTATCATATTTGTATTTCACTAGTAATGCAATAAATTCAATGTGCTCAGTATACAAACTAAGAATAATTGTATTTTATAGGATTTCAGGCTCACATATTGGAACACGTGTCCGTGATGTTCGGGACTTTATGTCTGTCATACTATATTACCTCAGCGCTCAGTGTCACTAGTGCCTACCGCACAATACACTTACATATGGCCTCATGGCGCACCTTACAGAAGGTAATTGCCTTCCTCTTGTAATAATCGCATACGTTAGCAATGACTTGTCTGCGTAATTCACATTTATCTCGTCAGACTTTACTTCATAGCCTGCGGCTACCTGACCGCTCCAGCTGTAACAGGAGCAGGTACTGTAATACCAATGGGCTGCAGCGACCTCGTGTGTTTGTTAGCGGAACAACAGCCTATTATTTTCCCGCCTCGTTATGGTCAGGGCTCGCCCTGAGGATTCCTGTCAAAGGTTTGATTCGCGCCCCTGAGGCGAATAAAATGGCGGCACCGCGGCAATTAACATGGTGGCTTAGTTGATTGGATCACTCACGTCAGGTGACACAATGAACATGACCTAGCGGGCTGTATGTGACGTCATAATGAGAAGTGGTCACCGTGTTGCGTGTTTCAGTGAGAAATTGTATATTTGTGTTTCCAGTCATACTTGTAACCTACAGTTTTATTCAGTAAGGCACAGGTGTCAAATACAGGGCTTGTGTTCTGTGGCCTGCAGCGGCCATAAGAAGACCTGAGGTGATAGCCTCAGACGGTGTGTCATGGCATAAACTGGGGGCGGCAGTTTTTTTTTTATTCGCCAATAATTTACTCACCCATCCACGATCCTGTCCAGTCCAGCCTCCGCCACCGACTCTTGGTGAACATTATGTCACTACACTGAAGAACGCCAGGACCTTAGGTGGTGGTGACAGCGGAGGCTGGCCAGGACAGGAGTTTGGGTTGGCGAGTAAATTTGCAGGCGATACCTATTTCAATAATCCAATTGGTAGTGGCATAACACCACTGTGTGGTGTCTATAGGATGTGGAGGCCAAGAAAAGGGGACCCTATACTGTGTGGGATCCAAAAAAAAAGGGGGGTGATATACTGTGTGGGGGCCATATTATGTGTTGGGGCTAGTAAGCTACGTCAGCTGGCCTCACTTTGTTCTGTCTTCGGCTGGAAGGTCTCCAGTACTCTTTTTAGCTGGGGAGTGCTGTTGACCTTTCAGCCAAAGACAGAATAAACAACTATAGGGGTCACAGCTGTTTCCCTTGTAACCGGCCACCTCGCAACATTACTGTCTCCAGGTACATCTTCTTCCTGCAAAGCACCTGGCTCTGCACCTTTTTTAGGCTAAGGCCCCACTTTGCAGAAAAGTAAGGAGTGGACTGAGCAGAAGGGAGAAGTATAAGGGTATGTTCACACGGAGGAATTTGCCGCGGATTTGGGGGTGGAATCCGAAGCAGATTCCTCCCGAATCTGCCTCTAATTGTTTTCATTGGGAGGCAGAGATCGCAGCAGGACGCGGAAAAAAAGAAGCATCCTGCTCGATCTTGCCACGGATTCGCCCGCGGTGTCCACAGCTCGAAACTCCCTCCTGATTAGGCCCATTCATCTGGGCCTAATCAGGAACGGGATGCCACGATGGAATCCTGATGCACTTCATCGGCATCCCGTTGCGGCTAGACCGTGGCGAAAATTCCAGTGGCGGAAAATGAATTCATTTTCTGCCGTGTGAACACAGTCTAAGAGCTTCCTAGATATTTCCCATTTCTTTTGTAGTCACTCCTGGATTTGGCAACACAGCAAAATCTGCAGCAACAAAAAAAACAAAAACATCTTTTCTTCAACATGGGGCCTTAGCCTTAAAGAGGTTGTCCAGGCGTGTCCTCCCAGCGCGGTCTGGGTTCTTCTCAAAGTGAAACTGCTCGCTGGCTGTGACTACCCGGATCCCTTCCACTGAAACTGCTGATTGGCCTCAGCGCTCACGTAACCGCTGAGGCCAATCAGTGGCCTCAAGAAGAGACCCCAGGACTTCACAGGTAGTGACGTCACATGCCCATCCACTGAGGCCGCCGATTGGCCTCAGCAGTCACGTGAAGCGGGAACTCCTGCCAGAAGACAACGGACCAGAAGGATCGGGGAAAGGTGAGTATGATTTTCTATGATTTTTTTTTTTCACCTCCCCTGGCCGATTTAAATTTATTTTTTTTTTTGCCTGGACAACCCCTTTAATGTTTTTTCAGCTATGCTGTCTCCCGCTCTTTGGTATTACGTGCAATACCATAGTGCAGGTGACAGGGTAGCGGGAGGACAATAGAAGAGTTGCACAAACGGGTGCCATATCAGCGCTTTGCAGGAAGATGTGTATTAACGATATGTTAACATTAGCCTTATGATCGCCTTCAATAGGCTATAAATGTAACTACACCTAGCTGGCAGAGCTACATTTATACAGTTGCAGAATTACTAACAGTCCTTTGAAGATAACCATAAAGCTGATATGGCTGATGAGTTTGACTCCACTGAGTAAGGGATGTGGATGCCAGTCTGTTCATTTTGTTTAAGGTGTGTCATAATAGCAGTATGTAAATTTAATGTCTTTACGGTTTTTTAGACTATATTGGTGCCTATTTGTTAAGAGTCGGCCAAACCTGCCAATTTTTGTGCCATTGGCAGACATGTACGGGTACAGTGGGAGCCTAGTGTCCATGTTAAAGGGGTTATTATACTCACTTTCCCTAGGTTCCAGGCAGTTTCTGACCCTGGATCACTTGATTGAAGCCATCACCAGGCAAAAAGTCGATCTGCCTCCTCTCCTGACCCCACAAGTATTATGTATTCGGCATCAGCTGTATTATGGGGACCGGCTCTACTATTATAACTATGTATTCTGGCAGCCTCCAAAGTACAGATAAATAGCAGTGTACATTGGCAGGAAGGTGGGGTGACTTGGGGGCCAGGTATTGTTTCTGATCTCATAAATTGAGGTGAGAACCATCCCCGAGACCTATGGTTGATCTTAGGCCTGGGCGATTAATTGAAAAATTACATCAACCGAACATCAACCAGGATAACCAATGTGATTTTGTTCACGTCGGTTATTTCTTCAGACCCCAGAGTATAATAAGTTGGAGGCCTAGGGGAAGTGATCAGACATAAAATATACAGCGTTACTCACCTCTCCTGGGATCTGTCACAACTCCCTGCTGTCTTCTGACTGACTTCAGTGAGAAGACCTGAAGACAGCAGAGAGGTGAGTAATACTGCTTTTTATGCTTGCTCACCTCCCCTGGGCCTCTGCTTATTATATTCTGGGGTTTAAAGAGACACCAGAGTATAATAACAGTTCCAGTTCGGCTGTGTTCAGTCTGAACGAAACTACAGGGCAAACCTGTACAGTTATCCTCAAACTGTAGGGGCGTGGTTTAACAGGAGCATTGCCTAAATAATCGCAATTGAGGTGAAATGCTCATTAATTGCAATTTTGATTTAGGTCATAATCAACCAACCCTAGTTTGTCTGCAGTAGTACCCAGCAGGGCTGTGGAGTCGGAGTCGGTGCCTATTTTGGTGGAGTCGGAGTTGGTATAAAATGGACCGACTCCGACTCCCAAAATATATAATAAATTGGTACAGTTAGTAGTACAATGCAGTATGTGCTGAATATATTTTTATAAGAATTTGGGAAAATGATGAAATGTTGAAAATGATGAAATGTCCTGTAAAGGTCTGTTCTATTCCTCATATAATGATGGGACTGAGTTCTGAGTGAACCTATAAGGTTTAGCACCATTATCTGGAGTAAGCAAGTCGGAGTCAGGGGAAATTGAGGAGTCGGAGTCGGGGCTTTGGCGTACCGACTCCACAGCCCTGGTACCCAGGGCACATTTTTGGTGCACTGCGGTGCTTCTCAGCTTCTGTGTCCCACTTAACACTTTTTTAGACAGGGTGGAGGGGGAATCTGGGTGGGCTTGGGCAGGGACTCTCTGGTTATTATTAATATTATTGTTTATTTATATAGCATAATTAATTCCATGGTACTTTACATTATTATAGTAATTCCATGGTGCTTTACATTTGAGGGTTTACATACGGTACACAAAATATACAACACAGATAATACTAACAGTGACCAACTAGCACAGTGGCACAGAGGACCCTGCCCGCAAGGGCTTACAATCTTTGAGGGAAGAGGGATAGAGACAGAAGGTGAGGGGGAGAAGCTGTACAGATGGTGGTGTGGAGACAGTAGTGTTATTGGAGGTTGTAGGCCTTCCTGAATAGGTGAGTCTTCAGGGCCTTCTTGAAGCTTGTGACTGTGGGGGTCAGTCTTATGTGTCTTGGTAATAAGTTCCAGAGTATGGGGGATGCACAGGAGAAATCTTGGAGACGACTGTGTGAAGAGCGGATAAGAGCAGAGCGGAGTAGGAGGTCTTTGGAGGATCAGAGGTTACGTGCGGGCAGGTAGCGGGAGATTAGGTCGGAGATATATGGAGGGGACAGGTTGTAGATGGCTTTGTATGTCAGCATTAGTAATTTGAACTCTATTCGCTGGGCAACGGGTAGCCAGTGAAGGAATTGGCAGAGGGGAGCGGCCGATGAAGAACGGGGGGAGAGGTGTATTACGCGAGCAGCACAGTTTAAGGTGGACTGGAGGGGGGCGAGGGTGTTAGTTGGGAAGGGTGTTACAGTAGTCTAAGCGGGAGATTATGAGGCAAGTTATGCTACAAATCTACGCCAGTCCCTGCGATCAGGCGGACTGACGTGTGATAGAATTGCTAAGAGGTTGGAGCCTATAAGTAATTCAAGTGAGTAGTGTGCCTGGCAGGGAATGAATTAAGAAATTGAGACTGGTGTAAGAATCGTCGGTTTTAAAGTGTAAATCCCATTTTATTTTTTTTGTGTCGAGGGGGGGGGATAAACATTTTTGTAATATACTTTATTATCATATCTGACTTCCTTTGAATAGAAAATAGGCTGTAAAGTTCCCATTAGCAATGTTCTAACTAAGCATTACTAGGGAGACTCTGTCTGTATACATGTAATTAATGCAGTATGTAGAGCTGAAGCATTTACCAAAGGAGGACATGGTCACTTCAAATGGCTGTATCTCTGGTTTTATACCACCTAGAAAAATGGATCTGGTAACACAAGAAAGCTGAGTTTAAAGTACTAGCTATATAAGAATTAGAGATATCACTAGCTAAAAACACAGTTGGGAATGTGATTTCATAATGAAGTGTTGCATATCAAGTTCAAATTCCGGTCTGTGTTTTTAACTAGTGGTATCTCAGGTTCTTTATAGCTGGTACATTTATCTTTGCAGCCAAGAATCTCAACTTTCTTATGATACCAGAACCATTTTTCTAGGTGGTATAAAACCAGAGATACAGCCATTTGACGCGGCCACCCCCCCTTTGATAAATGCTTCAGCTCTTCATTTTTACAATATAACTGTGTACAGACTTTCCCTAGTAACAGCTCAGTTAGAGGTTGCTAAGGGAAATGTTACAGCCTGTTTTATAATAAAAAGGAAGTTAGATAGGATAATAAAGTATATTACAAAAATGGTCACCAAACACCCCTGGACACAATATCACTTTAATAAATTATCCCTCAATGTCTGTCTTGACTGTCTAAAGATACAACAGATTTATCATCAGCCAGCATCAGTCACTGTGATAAATCTGCTAGTAGTATAATGTTATACCGTGTTAGCCATAGAAAGTAGTCGAAGAGTTAGCCTCTAAAAGGTATTGCCTGATTTCTTCACTCTTGCACTGTGATAAATCTGGTGTAATTTCAGACTGCCTAATGTTGCACACTTTCCAACTCATAGTAAATCTGGGCTATGATATGTTTGTGTTTTGGGCTACACAAGTGTATAGACTGCACTGTATTCAATGTCCATCAGAAGTTCTCTGCCCACTTGCCTCGTTAGCGCAGTAGGTAGCGCGTCAGTCTCATAATCTGAAGGTCGTGAGTTCGATCCTCACACGGGGCAAGACTTTTTTTTTTTTTTATACTTTCATTTTTTTCATTCAAGACTTCCAGGAATAAAAGTCCTCATTAAATTTGGACAGTGTATTAACATGGAGAATACCTAGCACTACTGTGTATTAGACCTCAATGAATAAGAAATCTTGGCTTGACCTGGGATTGCCTTTTACATTTGCTTTCTATAAATAGCAAGCACATATTTGGAGTCTCCTCTCCCGCAGCAGTAGCACCAGGCTTCATTTGTTTACAGTAGGTTAGAGATGGCTTTAATATCTTCACAGACAGTGAGGGGGAGTAGATAATCTATGACATCATCTATTGTTAGTAGTGGATGCAATCATGGGTCACAAAGGGTGTTATCTGTAGGTGCAAAGTCCTATTGTGATCATTGTCAGTCTTGTTTGTGATGTAAATGAGGTCACTGCTGAAATGATAAATCCTAGAGAGTTGGCAAGAGTAAATAAAAAAAAAAAATAATCAAAAATACTTTAAAAATGTTTCTTATAAAAACTTGGTTTAAAAAATAGGCCATTTTCAGTGACACATTCCCTATAATGTAAATGTACAACACTGGGAACATATAGTTAGCACCCAGTGAAGTACTTTTACAGTTCTGTGATCGCAAGGAAAGGGAATGGCGAAAACAGCCACCACCCCACCGCTGCTTTGTAGGTCAGAACCTACATAGGGGAGCAGGTCGGAAGCAGAAGGCTCCGTCCACTGTATAGTCCCCATGCTGCAGTATGGCAGCTCTGTCTCTATTCAATAAAATAAGAGTAAAGTTGCAGTATTTCAGTATGACTGCTATACAGTGGACAAAGTCTTCTGTTCTTGCAGAAATATATATGAATTGCTACAAAACACACAGTTATATGCTTGCAAAAGGTCCTTTAAAAAGGACCTTTCATGTCCTCCTGCAGTGGGTACAGATTGGTGGCGAAACTAACGGCACCGATATCTCCAGTCCCGGGGGAAAAAAACGGGAAAGCCGACAGGTATATAAAAGCACATGTGCAGGAGGACATGAAAGGTCCTCTTTAATAGTCTCTTCCTAACGTTTTTATAAAAAAAAAAATGATATATATATATTAGTCATGGTCACGTATTCATGTATACGCCCACTTCCCATCTTTACTCATCCTTTGCAGTATGTATTAAAAGAGGGTTTTCACCACCTGCAACAAGTCCAGCTCTTTACATCCATTAATAGACGCTGCTCCACTGATTTGGGCACAATTGGAATTTTTTTCTCTAGCCCCCACTGTTCCAGAGCTTCATATGCCATTACGCTCCTTACTGTCAGGAGGGCGGTGTCAGGCAGGGGATGTGAATATGACCTCTAATACTGGACGAGTATCTGTTGCAGTCTCCTGGAACCACCACTACTATACAGTGGATAGGACTGCATCACTGCTCCTGTTACTTGAATAGGAGCAGAGTGCACATGCGCTTCGTCCATCTCAGTGTAGACTTTGCCAGATTTATCACAGTGACTGATGCCGGATGATACATCTTGTGTATATTTACACTGTCTAGTCTACATTTATACCACCTTTTAGTTGGCTTGTGTTATGCACCTACATGTTTGGTGACCACTACTGTTCTGCAAGAGTAAACTAAAGATCATGAACACCTTCCCTGGTGGTCTAGTGGTTAGGATTCGGCGCTCTCACCGCCGCGGCCCGGGTTCGATTCCCGGTCAGGGAAATTCACTTTTCTAACTTCTTTATATTAATATAGTTGTGGATAATAGTTTGATTCCTGGAAAAGACACCAGAAGTGACCCCCCCCCCCCCCCCCCCAAAATAATAGGAGCTACTGGGGATATATCCCAATGTTCTCCGCACAGCTTACATATTCACTTTTTGCCATCCATCTGTTTTTGAGGGTGATCTGGTAATGTAGCCTACACCAACAGATCACTTTCCACTTAGCTGGTTATTGATGCAGCTCTCCAGGGATCTGTTCTTGCACAAAGGATGTTTGCATATTCTATTCTGCTCCTGGAACCTTCGCTATGGTGCCGCAAAGGAGCGAGAACTGATCCCTGGAGATCTGCATTAGTAAGCAGGTAAGTATAATGTCACTGTCATTATAGTTACAGTATGTGGGGGGACTATTACAGTGTTATTAACTCTGCGTGTGGGGGAGGGTAATAGTGCCCTATTACAGTTATAGTGCCCCCCCCCCAGTTAATAACAGTCCCCCACACACAGGTAATAGTCTCCCTGCTACAGGTAATGTTGTTAACTGGGGGGAGGGGGGGCACTATTACTGTAGTAGTGCCCTTCACAAGTAATATTACTTATGGGGGGGATATTACCTGTTGGGGGCACTATTACAGTTATAATGCTCCCCACCTAGTTCATAACATTACCTGTGTGTGGTGAGCTGTTATTAACTGGGGAAGGGGGCACTAATACAGCGTGATGGTCCTGCCTAATTGAATGAGGGCCCCCTCTTCCCTACCCATACTTTTATTAAGGGATCTGTCCATAACACCAATATGTTATGCTTGATATGGAGAGATCTCCCTTAATAAAGTATAGGGAGCTGTATAAATGTAATCATTAAATATGCAATTTATTGTCTTTTTTTTTTTATGAGCTGCCCATTCGCCCCAACCCTGCCCCTCCGCTGAAAACCCCACCGGGCCACGGGATAATTGGCCTACATGTAAGGGTGCGTTCACATATATACGGCGCACCTATCAGTTTCCCTCTGACGTGGTGCACACAAGCCGGAGGGAAACTGATGCCAGGATGAATCCCATAGTTCTCTATAGGATCGGTTCTGGCACTTTATGTTGGTTATCACTTAAAATATCAATAAAATACATTTAAGTTTGTGGCTGTAAGGTGACAAAAAGTGAAGACATTCAAGGGGTATGAATACTTTTGCAAGCCACTGTACCCAGGATAATGTACTTAATGTCATATGTCGGTATGAACTGATATTTGGGCAGAGCTGGGCACCGAAGGGAATGATCACCATGTGGTTCTTGGAGCACAGATATAGACGGTTTGGTTTTTGGACGCTAGAACACTTTTGCAGAGCCCCTGAAATGCCAGTAAAGTGGAATCCCCTGACATGTGACCCCATTTTGGAAACTACACCCCTGAAGGAATTTATCCAGGAGTACAGTGAGCATTTTTAAACCCCAAGTGTCGCATTAATTTATTTTACAGACAGGAATGTGCAGCTGATGGTGAAAGGTGAAAATGGCAATTTTTCCAGGAATACGTAATTTCAGTGCGTAATATGTTGTGCTCAGCTTGTATCAGAGATGAACACTCCAAAAGCTGTTGTGCCCGGGATCCCCGCTTAACAGTTTTTGGAGTGTGTCTCTGCTGACAGAAGCTGGGTGCAACATATCGGGCACTGAAATGGCGTATCTATGAAAAAATTGCAATTTTCACTTGTCATTATCAGCTGCGCATTCATTTCTGGAAATTAAATTAATGCAATGCTCAAGGGTTAAAAATGCTCGCTACCGCACTTGATAAATCCCTTGAGGGGTGTAGTTTCCAAAATGAGGTCACATGTTGCAAATTCCATTATATAAAAGTGGCATGACGTCCAAAAACCAAACTGTGCTCCAAAAACCAAAATAACGCTCCTTCCCTTCTGTGCCTGGCTGTGCCCAAAACACAGTTTATACCCACATACAGCATTGTTAAGTACGTTATCCTGGGTACACCAGTGTCATACATGTGGGCATAAACTGCAGTTTGGACACACAGCAGGGTAGGAGCGCTATTTGACTTTGGAGTACAGAATTAGATTGTTGGTTTTTGGGGTCAGTTCTTGTGGAATTCCAATTTACTGGCACTTCCAAGGCTCTGCAAAAACAACATGGTGTCCAGAAAGTCCCTCTAAAACTACACTCCAAAACAGCACTCCTTCCCTTCTGAGATCTGCTGTGTTCCCAAGCATCAGTTTACACCAACATATACAACTTTTTTGTAACCCACTTAATAGTTTTAGGAGTGCGTGTCTCTGATGACACAAAGTGGGCACAACATGTCGGGCACCGAATTGGCATATTTCTTTAAAAATTTCAATTTTCACTTTGTGCATTAATTAATTTGTACGTTCATTTTTGGGAAGCACTCACACTTGTACTCTATATAATAATACCCTTTGATAAATTCCTTGAAGGGTGTATTTTCCAAAAAGGTAGGTGTATGTATAATTCCCTCCAGTGGCCCCCAGTCAACTAATAATGTCCCCCAGTGGCCCCCTGATAACTAAACAACTAACTGTGTCCTGAAGGGGTTAAATAGCAACCTCTTAGCTTTATTATGCCTATGTATCATTTATTTCTATGACTCCTCAATAATAATAATAATAATAATGATAATAATAATAATAAATTTTATTTATATAGCGCCAACATATTCCGCAGCACTGTACAATTTGTAGGGTTCAAGTACTGACAAAAAAGATACATTACAGAGAAATATTCAATTCACACAATGGGACTGAGGGCCCTGCTCGCAAGAGCTTACAATCTATGAGGTAGAGGGGGTGACACCGGAGGTAGCAGGGGCGGCATCAGACAATTCTGTAATAGAGGTTACTGTCATTACACGTATATAAAGCTGTATGAGCCGTCACCAGTCGTGTCCTTTAACGTGCAGACGGTGCCTGGACATATAGAGTTAGTCTGATATGGCATCATATCCTGTGAGGTAATGCAGGAGCATGAACAGAGGTGGGTACGTTTTAGGGATTCTAACTACAGAAGGGTTTACATTAGGAGTTGTGATAGGCCTGTCTGAAAAGATATGTCTTTAGTTTACGCTTGAAGCTGTGGAAATTGGGGGTTAATCTGATAGTCCGGAATAGAGCATTCCAGAGAAGTGGTGCAACTCGGGAGAAGCCTTGCATACGAGCGTGGGAGGTTCTGATAATAGAGGATGTTAGTCTTAGGTCATTGAGTGAACGGAGAGTACGGGTTGGACAGAGATGAGGGAGGAAATGAAGGGAGGTGCAGCATTATGGAGAGCCTTGTGAATGAGGGTGATAAGTTTATATTGTATTCTGTATTGAATAGGCAGCCAATGTAGTGACCGGCAAAGACCGGAGGCATCGCTGTAGCGTCTAGACCAGGGGTAGGCAACCTTTTTTGTTCGGCGTGCCGATTTCGATTAAAAAAATCAAAGTTGAGGTACTCGGAGTGCCGGTCAATAATTGTAAGTCTGACGACCCCTGCACACGGTATTATGTCACATAGCGGCCCCTGCACACGGTATTATGGTGATAATACTAGTGATAATTGCTATTACTATTATTTTAGCGTGTAACAGAGAGGCGGGCGGCGTATTTTACTCTATAAAGATCAGGTATGGACAGGACAGGGACAGTGAAAAAATGTAAACTTTATTGGTGACTTTGTGCATGTGTTGTGTAAGTGTTTGGTGCGACACTTCTGGCGCTGCGACCTGGATGATGGTAAATGTCTGGGTCACAGCACCAATAACTTCCTGGTTATGTGATTAGGCACTGAGGGGTATTACATTATCCCTCTATGTGACTATCAGAGAGCAAAAGTACAGTATGCTCTCTGATTGGTAGGAGAGGGGATAACATGGACAGAAGTCTCTGCTACCCCCTCCCCTCATCTGCAGCTTATGCATAGACAATGATGAGTTAACATTGTCTCTGCAGCTCCTCCTCCCCCTCCTTCCTTAGCTCTAAGATGCTGCCTGAGTCAGGAGGGGGGGGACACATTTAGAGCCCCATTTCAAAGGATCTGTTAGGTCCACAAAGATGGATTCATTTTAAAGATGAGAATCTCATCTTTAAAACCATACCAAGATCGCCATGATTGACCTTACACATTCAGAGCGATTCACTGTTAAAAAGATGTCGGGAATTGAGATCTGCATTGGGATTTCAATGCCGAACATCGTTTTCACCAGCGAATCGCTCAGGATGTTTAAGGACGATCATGGCGATCTTGGTATCATTTTAAAGAGGAGCTTCTCATCTTTAAAATGAATCCAAGTGTTTCTTTATAGCTTTAACCAATCCTGAGCAATTCACTCAGGTACAGTAGTGAAGCCGGCAATTACCGGCTTCACTACTGTACATAGACTGTGCGGACGCCGGGGGATGCCGCATCCATCTTCAGGCAGCACCCGGCGCTAATAAAATTTTAAGGAAGCCGGATGGAAAAACGCTGCAGGTAACGTTTTTCCATCCGGCTGTGGCACAAATACGGCGTCAGAACTGATGCCTCTTGTGCCAGAACCAATCCCATAGAAAACTATGGGATCCGTCCTAGCATCAGTTTCCCTCCAGCTTGTGTGCACTACGCTAGAGAGAAACTGATAGCTGCGCCGGACTCACTTTTTCCTGCGCTCTGCAGCCACTGTGTGGGCGCTTCTCCCTGACGTCAGCGACCGCTGATTGGGTCTCAGGGGTTACGTCGCATTATTATGCGTAATGACGTCGGACGTGACCCCTGAGGCCCTGTCAGCTGTCTCTTACGTCAGGCAGAAGCGCCCTAAGAGCACAGAGCCGCTGCGGATCCAGGGAAGGTGAGTTAACATTGTTTTTTATGTTTGATCACCTCTCCGGGGACTCCGCTTATTATACTCGGGGGTCTGAAGAGACCGTGCCAGGGGAATAAGCCTCGCGTGCCACTCTTGGCACGCATGCCGGGGGTTGCCGACCCCTGGTCTAGCCTGATAGATGAGCCCGGCCGCCGCATTCAGAATAGATTGTAGAGGGGAGAGTTTAGTAAGGGGAAGACTGATTAGTAAGGAGTTACAGTAGTCAAGGCGAGGGCAACAATAAGTGTCTTTAGTGTATTTGTGGTAAGGAAAGGGCGGATTCTGGAGATGTTTTTGAGGTGGAGATGACATGAGCGTGCTAGTGATTGGATATGGGGGGTGAAGGAAAGGTCTGAGTCAAACAAAACCCCGAGGCAGCGGGCATACTGCCTAGGAGTTATGGTAAGGCCGGAGACTGCAATGGAGATATCAGGGACAGAACTATTAGATGGTGGAAACAGCAGTAGTTCAGTCTTTGAGAGATTCAGTTTCAGATAAAGCGAAGACATGATATTTGAGACAGCAGAGAGGCAGTCACTGGTGTTCTGTATTAGTACAGGGGTGATGTCTCGGGATTACGTATGTAATTGGGTGTCATCAGCATAAAGATGGTACCGGAAGCCAAATCTAGTGATGGTTTGTCCAATGGGGGCTGTGTAGAGGGAGAAGAAACAGAGCCCGCAAATGATACACAGAAAGTGCGGTCAGAGAGATAAGAGGAGAACCAGGAGAGAGCAGTGTCTGTGAGGCTGACAGAACGGAGCATAGTGAGGAGGAGTTGATGGTCAACAGTGTCAAATGCTGCTGAGAGATCTAGAAGAATAAGAAGAGAGTAATCACTTTTGGATTTAGCCGTCAGGAGATCATTGGAGACTTTTGTGAGGGCCGTTTCAGTAGAGTGCAGAGTGCGGAAGCCAGATTGTAAGGGGTCAAGAAGAGAGTTAGCAGAAAGATAGCGGATTAAACGAGAATAGACCAAGCGTTCCAAGATTTTGGAGATAAAAGGGAGGTTAGAGACAGGTCGATAGTTAGCAGCACAGGATGGGTCAAGAGAGGATTTCTTCAGTAGTGGGGTTATGACAGCATGTTTGAAAGAGGATGGGAAAATTCCAGAAGAGAGAGAGAGGTTAAAAATTTTAGTAAGGTAAGTCGTGACGACAGGCGACAGAGACTGGAGAAGATGTGAGGGGAAAGGATCACTACTACAGGTTGTAGGGCGAGAAGAAGAAAGTAGCTGAGATACTTCCTCCTCTGTAACAGGTTCAAAAGATGAGAATGAACAGTCTGAAGTGCGGCTGGTGAGGGGGTCAGTACCACCTGGGAATTGGGCAGTTATTTACTGGCGGATCTTATCAATTTTATCATGGAAATAAGTGGCCAAGTCATCTGCACTAAGGTCTGTGAATGGCATCTGCACCTTGGGAGTGAGTAAGGAGTGAAAAGTTTCAAATAGCCTTTTAGGGTTACAGGAGAGAGAAGAGATGAAAGTGGTGAAATAGTCTTGTTTGGCGAGGTGAAGGGCAGAATTATAGGTTTTAAGCATAAATTTAAAGTGGAGGAAGTCTGCAGGTGTACGTGATTTTCTCCACAGACATTCAGCACACCTAGAGCACCTCTGAAGAAAACGTGTCTGTGGCGTGTGCCAGAGTTTCTTCCTCCTGCATCTAACCTTTCGAGTGGAGGGGGGAGCCGCGTCATCCAATGCACTCTTAAGGGTTTCTTTATAGTGACTGGTGGCCAGATTGGGGCAGGACAGTGAAGAGATGGGGGACAGAGAGGACTGTAGAGTATCTGAGAGGTGCTGGGTGTTAATAACACGTAAATTCCTATATGTATGATGAGTAGGTGTGTCCTGTGAAAGAGAGGAAGCACTGATGGTGAGAGACAGAAGGTTATGGTCAGAGAGTGGCAGAGAAGAGTTAGTAAATTTAGAGACTGTGAGGAGTCGATGGAAGACAAGATCAGTGGTGTTGCCATCTACATGTGTGGCGGAAGAGGAAGGTTGTGAAAGACCAAAAGACGTGAGAGAAACTGTGAGGCAGCTGGGAGACAGGGGTGTCAGTGGGGATGTTAAAGTCACCCATGATGAGGGTAGGAATTTCACTGGCTAAGAAGAGGGGAAGCCAAGAAGCGAAGTGATCCAGAAATTGGTAGGGTGAGCCGGGAGGACGGTAGATCACAGCTGCACGTAAGGAGAGTTTTATTAAGAGGATTATTTTTACTCTTCCAGAAAACATGTAATTCAACCTCTGTGTACATTTGTTAAAAACTCTAATTCAGCTGTGTAAACTTACCTGGACAAAAAGGCAGACACATCGTGGGGAATTTACTAACCCATCTACAAGTATGTCCCCCATGCTGTTTGTAGAACCCAGAGATAAATAGGTTGATAGATCACCTGAATCAAACAGTGTTTTCCCCTAATGAATGGGGGAACGAGACAACTTAAGAAACAACTTGTCAGCAAAACCCATGGCATTGACTCGGCCCTGCTGAAATACAGGTTAGGGTCACCTGAATCAAATCGTATATCCCCCTTGTGACTGGGTGCCTCCCTTGCCAAGATATCGCTGTTTTTGTCCCTGGATCAATGAGGGCTGTTGCTCATTTCCTTATTGACAGAAACAGCCATATCTCGGCAAGGGAGGCACCCAGTCACAAGGGGGATGTACTGTTTGAGTCAGGTGACCCTAACCTATCTTTCAGCGAGGCCGAGTCGATGCCCTGGGTTCTGCTGACAGGCTAGCCACCACACGCCTCGTTAGCGCAGTAGGTAGCGCGGCAGTCTCATAAGCTGAAGGTCGTGAGTTCGGTCCTCACACGGGGCACTTTTGTCATGAGATTTTTCTCTCCCTCTTGCCCGGAGAGCCACAGTTCTTTGCAGCTCCAGACCCAAACGTTACCGATGAAACAGTAAGGGGAGCCAAGCTGACAGAGGAGATACAGGGGGTTGTTTGAGTCCCTTCCCTGGACACCTTGAAGTTAGAAAGGAGAGATGAGAACATTTTGAGCTATCAAGCCAAAATGGGGTCTTGTGCCAAAGGAATGAAGGGCTAGAAGTGGTCTTGGGCATTTGTGGCCGGCCGCCAACTACAGGTAGCTCCGACCCAAATAGATTAACTCCGCAATGCGGAAGTCCAGGAATCCTAACCGCTAGACCATATGGGAACCGTAGGGCGGCTGAGTTAGTAAGCCAAAAAGTTTCCTCGCTTTGAGTAATCTACTTTTATGTCACGCTTATAGGGAATCTGTCACCAGAACCGGCATATCAACATATCAACCCCGCCGACAGATAGGTTAGGGTCACCTGAATCAAACAGCGTTTTTCCCTCGTGAATGGGTGCCTCCGTTGCCGAGATATGGCTGTTTTTGTCGATACGCAAATGAGCTCCCTGGAGCAACCAGGGCGGTGCCGTTGCTCCAAAAAGTTGAGCGGCAACGCCCTCATTCCTCCAAAGAGCTCATTTCCATATTGACAAAGCCGTTTGATTCAGGTGACTCTAACCTATATTTCAGCGGGTCCGAGGCGATGCCCTGGGTTCTGCTGACAGTGTATTTCTAAAGTTACGTCGTTAGCGTAGTAGGTAGCGCGTCAGTCTCATAAACTGAAGGTTGTGAGTTCGATTCTCACATGGTGCAATTTTTTTTTTTTTCTTTTACTTTCATGGTTTTTTTTAAAACTATTATTCATTTCCAGGAATCAAAGTCTTCATAAAATTTGTGCAGTGGATTAAAATGCGGAAAATCTAGCACTACTGAATATCAGACCTTAAAGAGGACATTAGCGTTGTTATATACCAGTAGAAAAATGACATCATTGGGCTGTGAGGAACTCCCCCCTGAAAGTACAAGGCTATAGAAGAGTACCATCAGGAAGGTGTTCCTTACTGCTCAGCTGTAAGCCCAGAGTCCAGCCCCTGTGACAGTGCAGGGATATTGGTGCCGAAACTGACTGCCCCAATATCTCTGCGTCCGGGGCAAAGCTGACCAGTGCTGATTATAATACCGCTAATGTCAGAGGACATGAACGATCCCTTTTAACCCCCTAACATTCACATTAAAATTGCAAAAACCCTCCCAACATTGTCACTTTTTTATTGCATATTTTGAATTTATGGCTGAAATAAATATTACTTGGACATAACTTCAGCGCCTTATGTGCATTTTAACCCTTCAGCGATCTAACGCATTTAGCTTTAAACCAGTAACATTTTATCCCTCTCTGCATTCCAGCTTTTATAACTTTTTACATTTTATTTCAATATAGCTTTGCGAGACTGTGTATTTTGTGGGTACATGAGATTTTTGATCAGTTTTTATTACATTTTGTTTTTGATAGGTGAGATGATCAGAAAACATCAGTTCTGCCATCTGAATTTTAATGTTTATGGTGTTTTTCATATAGAATAAATAACTTGTAATACTAATTTAGTTTTATGGGTTGTTACGGATGTGGTGATACCAATTGTGTGTTTTTTATTTTATATTAAGTAGGGGGGAAAGAAGTCTATTTTTACTTTTTTTTTTCTGTAAAAAGACTTGACCGTAGCATATAAGGGGTTAAATGGAAAGTATGCTTCTGACTGATAATGGGGGGTGATATCATAAACAAAAGTCCTTGGAACCCCCTCCCCTTATCTGAAGTGACAAGAGAATAATCAAATAATTTTCTCCTCTCCCTGCACTGACACCTGTTCCTATTCTCATGCACACTGATTAAAGCGAAAGTGCGAGTGTATGCAGCTCCGCTTTAACCAGAGATTGCGGCTCTAGCCCCCGCGGCTCCGCGGCCATTTAAAGTTACAGTGTCTCTGAACGAGCTGTAAGTTGTATTCAGGGTGAACAATAATACACTTAGCTCGCTGACACCATGTGTAGTGAGGACTTTCGTCAGCACAAGCCACAACACACACTAGACCGGACAGCGGCAGGAGACACTGGAGCACCGAGGACAGGTGCGTAGGATTTTTTTTTTTTTTATGTTTTACCTTCCCCAGCCTCCTGCCCAAGTAGTGTAGTTCCTTGATAACCGATTCATAAATATGAAATTCTTTTTAAATGCTGAATGACATCTACGTGACTGGTTTCCGATGTCAGACTCCCTTTAAGTCACTGCAATAAGAGAAAAATTTGTAATCAATAATTACGACATGAAACTACATTAGTAAATGTTAGCTGGAAGTGGTTGTAGTTCTTTTTTTTTTATGTGAGTGTGTACTGTTGTAGGGTTGTCTCAGTAGACAGTTTCCCTGGTGGTCTAGTGGTTAGGATTCGGCGCTCTCACCGCCGCGGCCCGGGTTAGATTCCCGGTCAGGGAAAATGCTTTTTTTTTTTTTAAATTTGTTTTTTCTCCTTTGCATCATTTTAATTCAGTTTATTAATCATACATGAATGAGTTTCTGTCTGTTCTTTATGTGCGACCAAACGACTGGACCGATCCTCACCAAATTTGCAAAACTGGACAATTCTTATGGGGCCACTACACAAACAAAAAATGAAATATAACCGTGCGAAGCCGGGTCCTTCTGCTGGTATATATATATTTTGCGACTCTACTGTCATGTACATATATAGATGTATGAAATGTCTGCATATCAATAGGCATTTATAGTTCCTGTAACAACCTCAAAATAACCTTATTTGTATTGAATAGTAGATCAATATGTTCACAATCTGTAAGGGTTAATTGTAACTTCATAAATTTATTGGTGTATACTATGTCATGGCTATGACTGAACTGCACTGCCCCTTGCCTTTTTTTCACACAAGTTTCTGTAGTGTAGTGGTTATCACGTTCGCCTCACACGCGAAAGGTCCCCGGTTCGAAACCGGGCAGAAACACTTCTTTTTTTTTTTTTTTCTACATAAATAACTTTAAACAGTAATCACACCCTTGGCATATACAGATATATATATATGTATGTGTGTGTATGTGCCTGGAATTCAGGACTGTCCCACTGAATCCCAGATGGTTGGGAGGTATGCACTCTGGCTTTACCCTGTGATGTAGAAATAGCATTAACCTAGTAGCATTAGCACTAGTCCACCCCTAGTCCCCTCATACAATTTCCTTGACATCTACCTACCATCTGAAATACTGCCTCTTATTGTTCCCTTATGTCTCCTCAGAGCCCCAGCACAGTAATTCTTACTTCCAACTCAGACCACATCACACCAGCAGCCATGTAACCAACTCCATTTTGTACGTAGCCCACCCTATTCCAGATTATACCAACCTAACTATCTCATTCTCCTCACTACTTCCCCTTTTCTTCCTGGGGCCTCATGCACCTCCTTAAGGTTCCTTACAGGTATTTCGCCCATTTGTCACTTTTTCTGATCGCTGGTAGTCCAAACACTAAGACCGTCAGTGATCAGACACTTATATTCTAACCTTTGGATAGAAGATCAGCATCTTTAGTGCGGCCACCCCTTTAATGCTATTGCATTGACTTTAACCAGATCAGAATGCCCCTTTATTGATTGTTCATCCCCATGCTAATCAAAATTGATTGACCCACTTTAAAGGAAACCTGTTACCAGTTTTGGGGCTATTAACCCACCAGCATATCCCTCCCTTTTTAAGTATAGCAGATAACTTACCAGCTATATAGTCATCTCCAGGCACAGCCACATAATGGCCCAGATATACTAATAGACAGTGTAAACTTCACCAGATTTATCACAGTGACTGATGCCGGATAATACATCTTGTGTATATTTACACTGTCTAGTCTATATTTATACCAGCTTTTAGTTGCCTTACTTTAAGCACCTACATGTTTGGTGACTACTACTGTTCTGAAAGAGTTAACTAAAGGCCATGATCACTTTCCCTGGTGGTCTAGTTAGGATTCGGCGCTCTCACCGCCGCGGCCCGGGTTCGATTCCCGGTCAGGGAAACTCACTTTTATAACTTCTTTATATTAATATAGTTGTGGATAATAGTCTGATTCCTGGAAAAGACACCAGAAGTGACCCCCCCCCCCCAAATCATAGGAGCTACTGGGGATATATCCCAATGTTCTCCGCACAGCTTACATATTCACTTTTTGCCATCCATCTGTTTTTGAGGGTGATCTGGTAATGTAGCCTACACCAACAGATCACTTTCCACTTAGCTGGTTATTGATGCAGCTCTCCAGGGATCTGTTCTTGCACAAAGGATGTTTGCATATTCTATTCTGCTCCTGGAACCTTCGCTATGGTGCCGCAAAGGAGCGAGAACTGATCCCTGGAGATCTGCATTAGTAAGCAGGTAAGTATAATGTCACTGTCATTATAGTTACAGTATGTGGGGGGACTATTACAGTGTTATTAACTGTGTGTGTGTGTGTGTGTGTGGGGGGCACTATAACTGTAAAAGTCCCCCCCCCCCATTTCATAACATTACCTGTGTTTGGTGGACTGTTATTAACTGGGGAAGGGGGCACTATTACAGCAATAGTGCCCCCTGAGTGATGGTCCCCCCTAATTGAATGAGGGGCGCCTCTGCCCTACCCATGCATTTATTAAGGGAGCTGTACATACCACCAATATGTTATGCATGATATGGAGAGATCTCCCTTAATAAAGTATAGGGAGCTGTATAAATGTAATCATTAAATATGCAATTTATTGTGTTTATTTATGAGCTGCCCATTCGCCCCAACCCTGCCCCTCCGCTGAAAACCCCGCCCATGAAACCCCACCGGGCCACAGGAAAATTGGCCTACATGTAAGGGTGTGTTCACATATATACGGCGCACCTATCAGTTTCCCTCTGACGTGGTGCACACAAGCCGTAGGGAAACTGATGCCAGGACGGATCCCATAGTTCTCTATAGGATCGGTTCTGCCACTTAAAATCTCAATAAAACACATTTAAGTTTGTGGCTGTAAGGTGACAAAATGTGAAGAAGTTCAAGGGGTATGAATACTTTTGCAAGCCACTGTACCCAGAATAATGTACTTAATGTCATATGTCGGTATGAACTGATATTTGGGCACAGCCGAGCACCGAAGGTAATGATCACCATGTGGTTTTTGGAGCACAGATATAGACGGTTTGGTTTTTGGACGCTAGAACACTTTTGCAGAGCTCCTGAAGTGCCAATAAAGTGGAATCCCCTGACATGTTTCCCCTATATTGGAAACTACACCCCTGAAGGAATTTATCCAGGAGTACAGTGAGCATTTTTAAACCCCAAGTGTCGCATTAATTTATTTTACAGACAGGAATGTGCAGCTGATGGTGAAAGGTGAAAATGGCAATTTTTCCAGGAATACGTAATTTCAGTGCGTAATATGTTGTATCCGGCTTGTATCAGAGATGAACGCTCCAAAAGCTGTTGTGCCCGGGATACCCACTTAACAGTTTTTGGAGTGTGTGTCTGTGCTGACAGAAGCTGGGCGCAACATATCGGACACTGAAATGGCGAATCTCTGGAAAAATTGCAATTTTCACTTGTCATTATCAGCTGCGCATTGATTTCTGGAAATTAAATTAGTGAAATGCTCAAGGGTTAAAAATGCTCACTATGCCACTTAATGGGTTGTAGTTTACAAAAGGAATCATGCTGCCCAGTGGACCATCACCCAGTACAGTAACCCTAGTGGCCGTCAGACACATAATAATGTCCCCCAGTGGCCCCCTGATAACTAACAACTAACTGTGTCCTGAAGGGGTTAAATAGCGACCTCTTAGCATTATTATGCCTATGCATCATTTATTTCTACGACTCCTCAAAAATAAGAGGATTATTTTTTACTCTTGCAGAAAATATGTAATTCAACCTCGGTGTACATTTGTTAAAAACTCTAATTCAGCTGTGTAAACATACCTGGACAAAAAGGCAGACACATCGTGGGGAATTTACTAACCCATCTACAGTCATGGCCAAAAGTTTTGAGAATGACACAAATATTATATTTTCACATGATCTGCTGCCCTCTGGTTTTTATGTGTGTTTGTCAGATGTTTTTATCACATACAGAAATAGAATTGCATTCATATTATGAGTAACAGAAGCTTATATTGACAGTTAGAATGAGTTAATGCAGCAAGTCAATATTTGCAGTGTTGACCCTTCTTCTTCAGGACCTCTGCAATTCTCCCTGGCATGCTCTCAATCAACTTCTGGACCAAATCCTGACTGATAGCAGTCCATTCTTGCAGAATCAATGCTTTAATTTTGTCTGAATTTGTTGGTTTTTGTTTGTCCACCCGTCTCTTGATGATTGACCACAAGTTCTCAATGGGATTAAGATCTGGGGAGTTTCCAGGCCATGGACCCAAAATCTCTATGTTTTGTTCCCTGAGCCATTTAGTTATCACCTTTGCTTTATGGCAAGGTGCTCCATCATGCTGGAAAAGGCATTGTTGAGCGCCAAACTGCTCTTGGACGGTTGGGAGAAGTTGCTCTTGGAGGACATTCTGGTACCATTCTTTATTCATGGCTGTGTTTTTAGGCAAGACTGTGAGAGAGCCGATTCCCTTGGCTGAGAAGCAACCCCACACATGAATGGTTTCAGGATGCTTTACAGTTGGCATGAGACAAGACTGGTGGTAGCGCTCACCTCTTCTTCTCCGAATAAGCTGTTTTCCAGATGTTCCAAACAATCGAAAAGGGGATTCATCAGAGAAAATGACTTTACCCCAGTCCTCAGCAGTCCACTCCCTGTACCTTTTGCAGAATATCAGTCTGTCCCTGATGTTTTTTCTGGAGAGAAGTGGCTTCTTTGCTGCCCTCTTTGAGACCAGGCCTTGCTCCAAGAGTCTCCGCCTCACAGTGCGTGCTGATGCACTCACACCTGCCTGCTGCCATTCCTCAGCAAGCTCTGCACTGCTGGTAGCCCGATCCCGCAGCTGAAACACTTTTAAGAGACGGTCCTGCCGCTTGCTGGTCTTTCTTGGGCACCCTGGAGCCTTTTTGGCACCAATGGAACCTCTCTCCTTGAAGTTCTTGATGATGCGATAGATTGTTGACTGAGGTGCAATCTTTCTAGCTGCAATACTCTTCCCAGTTAGGCCATTTTTGTGCAGTGCAATGATGACTGCACGTGTTTCTTTAGAGATAACCATGGTTAACAGAAGAGTAACAATGATGGCAAGCACCAGCCTCCTTTTAAAGTGTCCAGTGATGTCATTCTTACTTAATCATGACAGATTGATCTCCAGCCCTGTCCTCATCAACACCCACACCTGTGTTAATGGAGCAATCACTGAAACGATGTTAGGTGGTCCTTTTAAGGCAGGGCTGCAATGATGTTGAAATGTGTTTTGGGGGATAAAGTTCATTTTCTAGGCAAATATTGACTTTGCAAGTAATTGCTGTTAAGCTGATCACTCTATAACATTCTGGAGTATATGCAAATTGCCATTAGAAAAACTGAAGCAGTAGACTTTGTAAAAATTAATATTTGTATCATTCTCAAAACTTTTGGCCATGACTGTATGTCACCCTTGATAGTTGCAGAACCCGGAGATAGATAGGTTGATAGATCACCTGACTCAAACAGCATTTTCCCTTCCTGAATGCGTTCCTTCCTTTCCCGAGGCATGCAATCCTAAGGTTGATGTTCCATTTGATTCAGGTAACGCTAACCTATAGTTCAGCAGGACCGAGTCGATGCCCTGGGTTATGCTGACAAGGCATTTTTTAAGCTGCCTCGTTAGCGCAGTAGGTAGCGCGTCAGTCTCATAATCTGAAGGTCGTGAGTTCGATCCTCACACGGGGCAAATAGATTTTTACCTTTTTTTCTTCTTCTTTTTTTTTTTAAAAACTGTTATTCATTTCCAGGAATCAAAGTTTTCATACAAGTTGTGCAGTGGATTAAAATGGGGAAAATCTCGCACTACTGAATATCAGACCTTAAAGAGGACATTAGCGGTGTTATATACCTGTAGAAAGATGACATCGTTGGGCTGTGAGGAACGCCCCCCTGAAGGTACAAGGTTATAGAAGAGTACCATCAGGAAGGTGTTCCTTACTGCTCAGCTGTAAGCCCAGCTCCTCTGACAGTGCAGGGATATTGGTGCCGAAACTAACTGCACCAATATCACTGCGTCCGAGACAAAGCTGACCTGTACTGAATATAATACTGCCAATAAGAGACAAATAGTTATTCATATTTAATCACCAATTTGTAATCAATAATTATGACATGGTACTAAATTAGTAAATGGTAGTTGGAAATGGTTGTCCTTTTTTTTGTAGGAGTGTAGTGTTGTAGGTTTAGCTTGGAAGACAGTTTCCCTGGTGGTCTAGTGGTTAGGATTCGGCGCTCTCACCGCCGCGGCCCGGGTTCGATTCCCGGTCAGGGAAAATGTTCGGTTTTTTTTATTTGTTTTTTTCTCCTTTGCATCATTTTAATTCAGTTTATTGATCATATAGATACATATATGTACGTGTGTGTGTATGTATATATATATATATGTATATATATATATTTTGCTACTCTACTGTCGTGTACATATATAGATATATGAAATGTCTACATATCATGCGGCATGTCATGACATGTGACTAATAGGCATTTACAGTTCCTGTAACAACCTCAAAACAACAGGCTCTAATTTACTCTTATTTGTATTGAATATTAGATCAATAGTTCACAATCTGAAAGGTTAATTATAACTTCATAAACTTATTGGTCTGTACTATGGAAGAGTGAAGAAATCAGGCGATACCTTTTAGAGGCTAACTGAGTATATTTGATGGTAAGCTTTCAGCAAATATACTCAGTTAGCCTCTAAAAGGTATCGCCTGATTTCTTCACTCTTCCACTACTCTCTACGGCTAACACGGTACAACATTATACTACTGGTCTGTACTATGTCATGGATATGACTGAACTGCACTGACCCTTGACCTTTTCTCACATAAGTTTCTGTAGTGTAGTGGTTATCATGTTCGCCTCACACGCGAAAGGTCCCCGGTTCAAAACCGGGCAGAAACATTTTTTTTTTCCTACATAATTATTATATATATATATATATATATATATATATATATATATATATGCTCCTGGAATTCAGGACTGCCCAACTGAATCCCAGATGGTTGGGAGGTATGCACTCTGGCTTTACCCTGTGATGTAGAAATAGCATTAACCTAGTAGCATTAGCACTAGTCCACCCCTAGTCCCCTCATACAATTTCCTTGACATCTACCTACCATCTGAAATACTGCCTCTTATTGTTCCCTTATGTCTCCTCAGAGCCCAAGTACAGTAATTCTTACCTCCAACTCAGACCACCTCACACCAGCAGCCATGTAACCAACTCCATTTTGCACGTAGTCCACCCTATACCAGATTATACCAACCTAACTATCTCATTCTCCTCACTACTTCCCCTTTCTTCCTGGGGCCACATGCACCTCCTTAAGGTTCCTTACAGGTATTTCGCCCATTTGTCACTTTTTCTGATCGCTGGTAGTCCAAACACTAAGACCGTCAGTGATCAGACACTTATATTCTAACCTGTGGATAGAAAATCAGCATCTTTAGTAGGGCCACCCCTTTAATGCTATTGCATTGACTTTAACCAGATCAGAATGCCCCTTTATTGATTGTTCATCCCCATGCTAATCAAAATTGATTGACCCACTTTAAAGGAAACCTGTTACCAGTTTTGGGGCTATTAACCCACCAGCATATCCCTCCCTTTTTAAGTATAGCAGATAACTTACCAGCTATATAGTCATCTCCGGCAGCTCCAGGCACAGCCGCATAATGGCCCAGATATACTAATAGACAGTGTAAACTTCACCAGATTTATCACAGTGACTGATGCCGGATGATACATCTTGTGTATATTTACACTGTCTAGTCTATATTTATACCAGCTTTTAGTTGCCTTACTTTATGCAAGAATTTTCACCATGCCCCATATCTGTGAGAATCCACACCCACAGCTTTCAGCGACCACTACTGTTGTAAAACAGTAAACTAAAGCTCATAAGCACCTTCCCTGGTGGTCTAGTGGTTAGGATTCGGCGCTCTCACCGCCGCGGCCCGGGTTCGATTCCCGGTCAGGGAATTACACTTTTAGAACTTTTTTTTTATAAATATAGTTGTGGATAAACTTTCTGTTTGTATCTATTTTCACCACATGATCACAGGAAGCCAAGTGATGAGAAATCTATGGATTTTCTTTCTGCTTATAGAATCATTCATCTATACAAGGAAGGTTTGGTAAGTTTCTTTGGTGCGTTTGTTAGATTTGTAAAGTAGCAAATAAAATGGATGACAGTATTTTTCTTACTAGCTAGACTTCATAATGCAACATGTTTGTGCGGCACATTTATCAATACTGTCGAACTTTGTTCGTAGTTTTAGACATATTTATAAATCTGTCTCACTTTACAGCACGTCAAAATTCTGCCTCATTTTTCAGAGGCTCCAAAAAGAAAAATCAGTCTCCATAAAAATCAAAAGAATTTATCTCCGTTGAGCCCAAAAATCTGCCTTCATTGCCCGTGCGCCAATATCCTGTCTCATTAGACTCTTTAACTAACTTTACACCATTTTAAACTTGGTCTACTTTGCACAAGAAAATCTGCGCTATAGTCTTACATTTCTGTTTCATAAGTTTACCTCACTATCTAGTCAACTATGTAACTTGCGAGATATATAGTAAAAGTAAAAGCCCCTATATTAAAAATATACCCTATGGCTGAGGCCACACTCGGTAGAATAGCTTTTTTGTTTTGTTTTGCATTTTGCTGCACTTTTTTGACCCAAAGCCAGGAGAAGGGAGGAGTATAAGGGCTCACTTTATATTTCCCACTCCTTCTGAAGCTGCTCTAGGCTTTGGCTCAAAAAAACGCAACAAAATTTACAAAAAGGAACAGGAACCCTAACCCTAGCAGGCGGTGTCTCATACCGACAGTCACAGAGGGCAGCACCACCTACTGGATACACTGCATACTGTGGTCTTAGCCTAGTAGTGCCTGGGCTGGAGAAGAAGACTTGGTCTTAATTGATTATTTTATTCCTAAAAATGGTACTGTAAAATTTGGCCTGTTTTTTCCTTACCAAGTGCGTAAAACTGTAAAATTTTAAAAAGTTTAAAAAAAAATCCTACAATGCAGTGTGTTATTGAAACGACTGTTAACACCAGCTACCATCTGTTTACCCATAGCCATATTAGTCCTAGGAGCCCCAGATGCAGGGCCACTTTAACCATAGGGCCAAAGTGCACTTGCAGCAGACCCTGTGGTAGCGGGATAGTCCTGCAATTGCTGTCCTGCTGCCCCAACTTCAACTCATCAACGTCCGTTCCCTGCTTCACCATTCCTTCTCTCTCTTATTTTACAAAAACCACGTCGTTTTTTTTTCCGCCTCCCATTGATTTCAAAGAGTTTTGCAAGGTGGAATCTGTCTGAAAATAGGTCATGTCCCTTTTTTTTTTTTTTTGCTGTAGTTGAAAAAAATCAGCTAGAGAAAAAATCTGCTGCTGAGTCCTGAATGGGAGGCGTTTTTTGAGGCAGATTCCACCTCCAGCTGGTGTTGGCGCTGTGGTTCCAAGAAAGGTACTCTTTATCATATGTGGTGGGAGTGTGATGCCCTCAGGCCCTTTTGGGACGATGTATTTGCTTTATACGCTAAAATAAGTGGCCAATCCATTACACCTTCACCCCAACTGGCCCTTCTTTCGATTATTCCTGAGAAAATGGTAAAGAAGGATCTCCTGCAACATTTCCTCACGGCCGCCACAATGATTATTCCCTGGGATTGGCGCAGCACTGCTGCATTCACCCGGGTTGAGTTTTTACAGGAGCTTCTCCTTAGTCAGAGAATGGAGGCTTGGTTGCGGAGGAGTCTTCCAAATTCGAGTCCCTCTGGTGGCTGTGGGTGGTGTTTCAAGAATCTTCTGAGTTCTCCTCTTTTTTTCTCCTGATCTGGAGATGTCTTGCACCTCTCCTCTAGGAGGCTAGTCATTCTTTTGTTAATCCCCTACTCTCCCCTCCTCTTCCCTATTGTGAATACCCCTTTTGTTTTTGCCTGTATTGTCTTGTTCAGCAACTTTAGCATGGACGTATCAGTGGTCACCGCAGGGCCCCAGCCCCCAGCCCCCAGCCCCCAGCCCCCAGCCCCCAGCCCCATTCAGTCATCACAGCAGGGTTTCCACTTTTAGTGGAGCCTAGTCATATAGGGTATATTTTTAATATAGCGGATTTTACTTTTACCTCACACCCAAAGGTCCCTAGATGAAATGCAATGATAAAAATTTTGTATCATTTTATTTGCCATTTTGCTTTTAATATGTATTTGTCCTGCATGTCCTGGTTGTACTTATACTACAAATACATATACTGTGTGCTCAGGAAAATTGATACTTTAGGATTTATTTTGTTAGACGTTAATGTCCACTGGTGTAATGAAGGAGTACTCAAACAAGTATACCTTCCCTGGTGGTCTAGTGGTTAGGATTCGGCGCTCTCACCGCCGCGGCCCGGGTTCGATTCCCGGTCAGGGAATTACACTTTTCTAAATTTGTTATAGTAATGTAGTTGTTAATAAACTGTCCATATGTACGTTGACAAGCGAAAGGCTAACAATGTTTTGTACTTGTGACTTTCAGGCTCCATATCTCACCATCTACTACAGCTTCGGACGTGAGACTGCCATCATTTTATAGACAATCCTCTTGGCTGTCTCATACATAAATGTGAGTTGCAACTATTTAGCATATGATTAGTTATGTAGATTCTTGTCATGTAACTGCATTGTTACTGTTTTAATCCTAAAAATCTAAATTTAGATTTTTATTATTTTGTAAATACATCTTTGGCTTTCACCCATGCCTGAATCCTTGCGGGCATGCTCTCAATCAGATTCAAGCCTGTCTCGACTGAAATATGATCCCAGGTCTCTTCTACACGTTCCCAATGTTGGTGCATACTGGTCAACTCACTTGGGTGTGACTACAGCTTTTTCTTCAACTCTACCCACAAGTTTTTGATTGGATTGAGGTCTGGGGACTGTGGGGGACAATCCAGCACCTCTACTTCATTGTCATTGAACCATTTCTTTGCCAATCTCGATGTATGCTTCGGGTCTCTGTCCTGCTGGAACACTATGTCATCCTTTTCATAACCCTGTACAGAGTAACTGGTCTTGTAGGATACTCACATTTAACTCAACATTGAGACCACCATTGATCCTGGTTAAGTATCCAACGCCTGTGCCTATGAAACAACCCCATATCATCAGGCTTCCTCCACCAAACTTGGCAATTTCTCAATCCGTTAGCCCCATTTTCACCCATCAGAGCTTAGTCTATTGACTTTCGTCTCATCACTCCAAATCACCCATTCCCAATCTTCTACTGTACATTTTTGGTACTTTTTTGCAAACTTGAGCCGACGCTTCTTATGACGATAGAGGAACCAGTGGGTCTGATATTACTTATAGAGATGAGCAAATCAGTTTGGAACAAACCGGTTTAGGGCGAAACTTTCCAAAAATGTTTGGTTTGAATGAACAATAACTTTTTCAATTTAATTTGCACAAACCAGCTAATATGGTGACCACTTCTGTCATTAAAGAGGAAGCACACACTAGAGAACAACTTCCCTGGTGGTCTAGTGGTTAGGATTCGGCGCTCTCACCGCCGCGGCCCGGGTTCGATTCCCGGTCAGGGAATTAAAATTTTCTAACTTCTTCATAATAGTTGTGGATACACTTTCTATACCTATATATTATTATTATTATTATTGTTTATTTATATAGCACCATTAATTCCATGGTGCTTTATATTTGTATTTTCACCACATGGTCATGGGAAGCCAAATGATGTGACATAGATGCATTTTCTGTTTATAGGATTCTTCATCGGTACAGTTTCATGTGTTTTCTAGATTTGTAGTAAAATAGTAAATAAAATAGTCCGTTCTGACCTGTCACAGAATCAAAGCAACGGACTGAAAAACCAACAGAACGTCTGATGCAGATGGAGCACCCTAATCCCTGAAATCCCTGTAATTTGGGCAGTGCATTTTGCCATGTAAATCCAGAGTCAACCTGCTGCAAAATCATTTGCAAATTTGCAACAGATTTCATCTTTTGGCTGAGTTTATACACAGCATTAAAAATCTGCCGAATCAGCCTGAAAATCCTCATTAATGCATGGTGAAATTTGCAGGTAATAGTCACAGATTTTGCAGCTCATTCCACACATTCACTGCAGTGGCAGAAAGTCTACAACATACTGTGGATTTTGAATTGAATTGAATCTTCCAGACTTGAAGAGGTTAATTTCCTGTCAGTTCCATTTAAAACCAGTAGGTGTCAGCAGAACTGTGTATATTAGCATTGGTGTGAAAAGTGAGAAAGTTTTGTTCGGGCTGTTTTTATTTTATTGTAGTTTTTGTACTTATATTTCCCCCCACCAGATTTGTCTTATTTTTTTTCTCCTTGTAGATCCAATAAGCAAAAGGCGGATCAGCAGATATCCTGTGTAGATATATAATATACATATTGTAGGGATCAGCATGCACGGCGGGGCGGCAATGAACAAGTTCACACACAGCAGGTTACTTAAAACTGTGATAGAGCTTTATTGTGGCAATTCCAGCCCAAAACAAAAAGTGTCCAAACATAATAAACGTCTAGGCCTGTCCGGCGCTAGCTAACAACAGCGTACCTCACTGTCCTCATGCAGGTGAACATAAAGTAGTGAGCACAGCAGTCCAGTGTAAACGCTCACCTCCAGGAGTGTTTGGTCTCTCTCTCCTCTGCAGTATACCAGAGCTCCCTTTTTGTGTTGAGCTTCCTTCCTCAATCAAAAACCCACAGGAAACCTCACCTGGGATTAGGGGAGGCAAATCCCGAAGTGGACTTTGGTGTGGACTGGAGACTACCCACTACCAATCCTGCCCTCCAGTCCAGAAAAAAACAGCCCATATACTATAACGAAAAACGCTAGCAGACTATGGTCTGCTAAAGCAAGCTAAATCCTGGATTTCCTTTATCTCACCTGGCTGAGGAAGCCAGGCGAGATATACACCCCGTCCAGGACTTTGCCGTACACTTTACCACAATATATATAATACATTTTATTTATATAGCGCCAACATATTCCACAGCACTGTACAACTTGTAGGGTTCAAGTACTGACAAAAAAGATACATTACAAAGAAATAGTTAATTCACACACTGGGACTGAGGGCCCTGCTCGCAAGAGCTTACAATCTATGAATATCCTGTATATACAAATTTTACAAACGTGACATCTTCCGGACCAGTAATTCCAGATTATTAAAATAAGGCATTCTTGGCTGAGGCTGGGGCAGTCACTTCAAACAGATATATCTCTGGCATTTTAAAATATAGAACAGTGGTTCTGGTATCCTATGAAAGATGAGATTGTCAGCAATGGACGCCCCAGAGCTCCGGACAGAAGACCTGAAAGACACAGGAAAGCTCACATATATAGGAGACTTTCCCGCCCCGTTTGTTTAGAATGAGTCAGGCCTTATCATGCGAAGCCTGTACAAGTGGTGTGAAAAGGGCACCGCTCACTTCTAAGCCAATAGGCATATCTGGGTTGTACATGTGCAGGAGAATCATGGCGTTGCCCGCTTTCCAAAAAATGCTAGATTGAAGACAGGTACAATGACTCCACAGCTAATACTTTTGGCAGACGAATAAAACACTCAACAATGAGTCATCTCTATTATAGCAACCTATACAAAAACACAGTATATACTGCAAATAAACCTTGTAGATACAAATGTACAAGCAGAACATGTGCACATATATAGCATATAAGCAGGACATGAAGTATACCTGGCCCATCATGGATGAGGACCTAGTCTCAGGACTGTGGAGTCGGTAGGCCAAACCACAAACTCCCATCTTCTCTATTTTTTCATAGCCCGATTCGGACTCCTTCATAAATGGCTGACAGTCATGGTGAGTCAGAAGCTGTAACGTGCCTTTTATTATAAAGCCAGTGACTGAATTTGTATGAAAGTAAATATGTAACAAACTCTACATCCAATTAATTATATAATATTAATAATTGTGTAATATAATTAGAAATTTGCCCGACACAAGACCAGTAGACAGAGTGCAGTACCTATGCTATGCTAATATGCTTGTATAAAGAGTGCTACGTATTATAAGCTCCTCTCTTTCCTGCACCAGAGCCACAAAGTAGTAGATAACCGGGCTTCTCTCTCTTGCATGGCAGAAAAGAGAATTATGGACGAATGACAGACCACAACTATGGACATGTAAACCAGCCCCACACAATAAATACTTCTGCCCCCTTTATTGGGCTGTTTGTTCCCTGCTCTTCTCATGTAGCATGGACTTTTCAGTGGTCACCCCAGGACGGCTTCCCCAGCCTCCATCCCCTTTCAGTCATCACAGCAGGACTTCCACTTTTAGTGGAGCCTAGTCACATCAAGATAGACAAAGTAAGGTAACCCTGTGCTCAATTCTTAATATTCACAATGGGCCGCAGGTCACACAAGTCCAAACTACTGGTGTATTTTGATCAGTGGAGACAAAAAAGTAAAGCCCCATACTTATGTGTCGTAAATTAAAGGGTAAAGGCAACTTTGAGATGATTTTTATGTTATTTATTTACATGTATTTTGTGCTGAAATATTTCTCTCATAGGATTTTATTAGAAATTTGTTGATTTCTGCAACATCTTATTATTTATTTATTTATTATGCTTACTTATATAGCGCCATCATATTCCGCAGCGCTTTACAGACATTGTCAGTCGCTGTCCCATATCAGGCTCACAATCTATATTCCCTATCAGTATGTCTTTGGAGTTGTTTTATAGTAAATTAAAGCTGCAGGATGGCATTCTGTGGTAACCCTGTCAGAATGGATTTCTGAAGGCTTGGTCTCAGCCACTGTCTCTACTATCCTGAATGACTGTCTAAGCCAATTAATGACCAAAGCAAAGCTCAACTTTAATTTGGTCTTAAATCCACCTAGAAGACCGTTCGAGATAAGAGAGAAAGTGGCTGAGACCAAGTCATTAGACATCCAGTCTGACAGATTTACCACAGAATGCCATCCTGCAGCTTGAATTTAGTGTAAAACATACAAGCTCCATAGACCAGCAAAGCTAAACGTTTAATTATATATACAAATATACAATTTTTTTCCATCACAAATATGATAATTAATAATTAAAAAAAGATCTGCAAAGGTGTCCATAGTTTTTAAGAACATTCATAAAGAAAATAGTGGCTCATACAAGATCCATGTTTTAGTAAAAGAGATGTAGTCTATGGTCCGCATCTTCACTTGGATCAAAAGAGGCAATCCATAGATGAGTTCCAAGGAACTCCCAGTGATTGTTATGTAAAACCTTTAATTGTCATTAAAATGTAATGTTACATGATGTCTATGTCAGATAGGCAGCAAAGATCCTCTAATTCATCGAACATCTAGTGACTGAGTTCCTATGAAGTAAATAAGTTACACACTATACATCTAATTAATTATATAATATTACTAATAAAACCAATCATATTATTTTAAAGTCTACTTCAATTCCACCCAAATTTTGTTCCGACTCCACAGCCGTGTTTGTAAGTGCCAAAATGCCAGATTTATGGCAAAAAATGATGCCGCTTTTCGCAGCTTACTCCAGTTTGGTGGTATGAACACCTGGTGAGAGGCAAAGCCTTGTCAATCTTAGACTTCAAGATTACTTTCTGGCATAAGTAATTCCTGAAACCCACTCTAGCTACTTGGGTGCCGCACACCCATTCTGAGATGCACCTGGAATTGTTAAGAGATCTGTAATTGTGCTACATCTGACACCAGCAGAGCACAGATTAAGATTCATTAACACTGGTCTTAATAAATGTGCCCCTGTTTCCTTCCATAGGAGATGCCGTCTCTGCTGCAGGAAGATCCTGATGATATCAATGCTTTTAGCTTCTGGGCCCAATCTAAAACATACAACATCCACCACCACCAACCATGTGCCATGTTTAATATTGGTATTTTCTGATGAAGCAGAGGTGCGTTCAGGCACCAGGGACCATGTTTGACTGCTACTTCTGAACCCCCGATAGATGCTTTCCTGATCCAACTCAATGTATTTAGTAACATGCCTAAGTATCTGGCTACCAAAAGCTCGAAGCAAAGGCCCTGAGTTTCTAGTTGCCATGGTAGCTTAAATACCCTCCTCAAGATTGAAATTGCAAAAATAATTGTAGATAGCATTTAGTATATATAGGTAGATATCAGTACAGTACACATAATATAGGTAGAGTTTCCTCCATGTTTCCTCCATATACCGATACGGAATTTACATTCTTCAACATTGAAATCGCAACATCAAGAAGGAAAAGTCTTGGAATTATGGAAATCACAGGAAGGATAGACATGTTAATTATATGCAAATGATAAAAAAATGAAAACAAAATATTCAAAACATCTTTATTCAGAATCGAGTATAAGCGCCACACGCAGAAATCCCCGCACTTATACACCTTGGCATATTATCCATGAGGATATTAATGGTTGTCTGAGGAATGTTATACCATGCTGAATGCACTTGGGCCGCAAATCATCAAGATTGGCTGCTGTCAGCTCTCTGTGCAATTGCCGGTCCATTGATGTGCCAGATTTACTTCATGGGAGACAAGTCTTGAGATGCTGCAGGCCACGGTAGCATGTTTAGGCCGCGTAGACTGCTCACAGTAGCATGAGGAACATGTGGCCTGGCATTGTCCTGCTGAAACTTAACTAGTACCACTGGATCCACAACCAAATCAATGTAACACCGAGCTGTTAGTGTACCTGAAAGGAAGTCTAGAGGGGTCCGACCACCATACATTATGCCACCCCACACCATAATCTCAGGAGTAGGACCGGTGTGAAGTTTCCTTGTGAAGGCCAATTGATTGTATTGCTCACATGGTCTCCAGACCAATCTCCAGCTATCATTGCTTGCGAGACAAAAGCAGGACTCATCGCTGAAGAGAATAGATCTCCATTCCAGTCTGCATTGCTGTCGTACTGTGCACATGGTAACCTTTGAAAGCCATGGAGTGAGGTTAATGGAACACCTTTATCTGGAAGTCAACCTTGTAGCCCAATGTCGTGCAAACACCTTGTGATGACTTGTATGGAGACTGTTTGCAGTCCTAGGCTTGGGATGTGACGTCCAATTTCACTTGCAGTACAGAATGGATCGCTACGCGCCATTCTTCCAATCAGATGATCCATCCATATAGAGATTCACCTCCGCACACCTCTTGCTGTCCTTCCAGCATGTTGTTGTTCTCCGATCCACAGGGACACACAGCGTTGGCATCTCGGCCTAGGTGCGTAGAGTGATAAACCAAGGTAATAATAGTAATACATTTTATTTATATAGCGCCAAAATATTCCGCAGCACTTTACAAAATGAGACCTTACAGAGTAGTAATATAATTCACACAATAGGAGTGAGGGTCCTGTTCGCAAAAGCTTACAATCTATGAGGTAGTGGGGGTGACACCCGAGGTAACAGGAGCGGTATTGGAGATAGCATTGCTTATACAGTGGAGCAGCCGTTCTTATGATAAAGGTTATTTTCATTACACAAATAAAGCTGTATGAGACGTCACCAGTCAGTGTCCTTTTATGTGCAGATCCAAGGTATCTGGATATACAAGGTTACAGTCCAATAAGGCATCATGTCCTGTTGGATAATGGGGGAGTGTGAACAGAAGAGGGATAGTTTTAGGGAGCCTAACTGCAGAAGGATTTTGATTAGGAATTCTGATAGACCTGTCTGAAGAGATGTGTCTTTAGGATGTGCTTGAAGCTGTAGAAGTTGTGAGTTAATCTGATTGTCCGCGGTAGAGCATCCCAGAGAAGTGGCGCAACTCAGGAGAAGTCTTGGATACAGCAGTGGGAGGTTCTGATAATAGAGGATGGTAGACTTAGGTCATTGGCCAAAGGGAGAGCACAGGTTAGGGGATAGAGATGAGGGAGAAAATGTCGGAAGGCGCAGCACCATGGAGAGCCTTGTGGATGAGGGTGATTCTGTCCCTCTCAGTTTGCGACAACTGGCGACAAATGACACATCGACAGACAGGTGGCATCATACAATCATTGCACACCGCCAGATTAAGTTTCATGTGGCTAAAAAACGTTGCTTTCAATATGGCTTTTATGCCCCTCCCACATGTCACAGATTGGAGGTAGGTGCTTGAAGCTTAAATCATTTGCAAATCTAAGTGACACCAAATTCCTCGATTTTACATAATCTTACGGTTTATCCTTCTTGGTGTTACAGCTTCGGTGTTGAGGAGTGTAGTCATTTCCATCTGATAACGTTGTGGCATTCCACTAGGATATACCATAACAGTATGATGGTGTTATGTTGTTGTTCTCTGGATAACCGGTGGCAGGAGTGCTGTATTCACAGAAACACTGTGAAGGATCTGCAGAACTGGAAGGACTAACAAGTAGCAAGTAATGGCACATCCTAGTGATCTGCCATCATTTACTGTGGTGTAAAAACAAACAAGCACAATGTGTGTATGCCTTCATGTCAACCAATTCCTCTAGTCTCGCTTCTTAGGGAAAAAAACACCAACCATCTGTCATCAACAACGTGGAATATTGTAGTATGGAAAACAAGCTACATCCTGAATCTACGAGCCTCATTTATCAAAACTGTCTAACATTTCTTACACGGCTGTGGAAATATCAAAGCCAAATTGTGGTTGGTTATCATGGGCAACAAATAGAGTTTTCAAAAATTCGATTTGGCAACTTTGTCAAATTTTCCTATATGATTCTATTCAATCCGAATTAAATCGTGGCGAATCGTGTTAAAAAGAAACAGCTAATTCCTGGCTGCAGAGAACCTGCATGGGCGTCAAAATGGCGGAACCCCATGGATGTCGCAGTCATGTTTGACCGCGGCATCCAAGGTGTTAAAACCCCCAATTGGTTATGGAGCAGGGTGTAACTGATAGCTAACACCCTGCTCTATAACCGATCGGGGGTTTTAACACTTTGGATGTTGCGGTCAAACATGCCGTGGGCGCTCGCAAAGGGGTTAAAGGGCTGTGACAACACAGGGCTGGCTGCTGATTGGCTGCACGCATGGCATTGTGGGTGATCCCGTGTTCCCAGAGTTCCTTGCCCCATGTCCTAACATATGTAGCAGCCATTTTTAAAAAAATGTGATTCGTTACCACAAAGCGTGAGGAAATCCAGATTCGATGCGAATCGAATATTTCCTGAAATTCGGATCGAATTCCACTTCGTCAGCTTCAATTTGCTCATCTCTAGCAACAAAGATAGATTTTTTTAAAGACAATTTTGATAAATCTTCCAATAAAACACTGACATTTCAGGTGCTAGAATTATAGATCATTTATGAAGTTTCAAGAATGTATCCCCACCATATAAAAGTATGGCATCCCTTACCCCTCTTCGACAAGATGAAGGAGCCGACAATACAGACAGGTAGCTGAGGCTCTTTTCTTTGACATCTGTGGGAGTTACAAAAACAGACAAATACATTTGGGACCAAACCAAGCTAAGAGCCATGGGTAGTGTCTATTAGACAAAAACTTCCAAAGAGTTTTTTCCTCAGACATAGCTAGATGTGGGAGCTTTATTGAGCACTATTGTTTATTCATGGACACACATTCAAGAGTTATGTTTAGTTGGTTGGGAGTTTTCTAGATGGTGATCTCCCCAACTTTCCAGATCGTACTCCAAATAAAGAAGGAATCTGAATAATGGACGTGTCATTTAAGACAACAAAGCATGTCAATGTGACCAGCCTTCAATGGTTATTGTTATAGACTATGGCTGGATGACCATTTATAAGGAATTCTTCATATTGCACTTTAAAATGAATTTCTGAACTCCTTCCTTTTTTATTCTCTTGAGAAATGAAGCAAATTGTAACCTATTGTCTCTACTTACCTTCCATTATGGATTGTAAACCTGTGGGCAGGGTCCTCTCTCCTACTTGTATCAGGTTAGTCATCTTGTTATTAGAGAAGTCATCTTGTTAGTTTTGTGTCTATTGTACTTGTGTTTGTACTATGTATGTAATCATGGAATTAATGGCGCTATATAAATAAATAATAATAATACCAAAATGTAAGTATATAAGATAGATTGATAGATAGATAGATAGATAGATGGAGATAGTGAGATAGATATGTAGATAGATAGATAGATAGATAGATAGATGATAGATAGATAGATAGATAGATAGATAGATATGCGATAGAGATAGATAGATAGATAGATAGATTGATATGGGATAGGTAGATAGAAAAAGAAGAAGATAGATAGATATGAGATAGATAGATAGATAGATAGATAGATAGATATATATATGATAGATAGATAGATAAATAAATAAATAAATAAATAAATAATAATTTTGTAGATATGACATAGATAAGCTTGAGAAAGATTCTAGTGTTAGAGCTGAAATGCTGCAAGGGGTTAATAAACTACCCCACTTTTTTACCAATAATTTTGGAGTGTTGCCTGGATTGGTTATTTTTTAGATAGATAAATATTAGATAGATAGATAAAAAAAAAAAAAAAACGAGATAGATAGATAGATAGATAGATAGATAGATAGATAGATAGATAGATAGATAGATGATAGATATGGCAGATAAACCTGAGACAGGCTCTAGTGATAGTACTGAAATATTGTAAAGGGTTAATAAAGTACTTCACTTTTTCAACACTAATTTTGGAGTGCTGCCTGGATTAGATATTTTTAGATAAATAGATAGATAGATAGATAGATAGGAGATAGATAGATAGATAGGAGATAGATAGATAGATAGATAGATAGATAGATAGGATATAGATAGATAGATGGAGATAGGATATAGATAGATAGATAGGAGATAGATGTGATATTAGATCATTTGATTGATAGATATGAGATAGTTAAATAGATAGATAGATATGAGTGAGATAGATATTAGTAAATATTGATTGATAGATAGATAGATAGATAGATAGATAGATAGATAGATAGATGTAGAGGTATGATAGATATGACATAGTTAAATAAGCTTGAGACAGGCTGTAGTGTTAGAGATGAAATATTGCAAAGGATTAATAAAGTACCCACACTTTTCCGACACAAATTTTGGAGTACAGCCTGTATGAAATATAGACAGTGTATAGATGATAGATAGATAGATAGATAGATAGGAGATAGATAGATAGATAGATAGACAAGAGATGGGTAGATATGACATAGATTGACAGATAGATAGATATGGGAGAAATAGGAAGGTAGATAATATATATATATATATATATATATATGGATAGATATGACATAGATAGATATATGAAAGAGAGAGGGAAATAGTAATATAAAATTCCAATAAATGACCGCCGATCCTTAAGATTAACCTTCTATTGCCTAGATGGCAAAGGATAAGTAGACTTCACTTTTAACCAGCCCTCCTTTCTCCCTCACACCTCCCCTCTGTTCTTCTTTCTCTTTTTCAGATGGTGCAGTCAGATGATGGATGAGCAACTTCTTATGATGAACTGATGAAGATTTTTGCTTTTGGTAAAGAATAACACACATCTTACAAGGAGGACCCTATACAGATCTTCAGCAGCAAAATACAAAAACAATATCGAGTGCAAAGCAGTGCAAGGTAAGAAAAGACTTGTCATCGATCATTGAATCCGCCTCATTTTACAAATAGGGAGATAATTCCTCGGTGGATTGTACTTTATGGGTTCTATGCAAGGCGTCAGATTTTCATGTTTTAACTATTACTGGAATAATCGAGTAACGCTATTATTTTTTTTTGTTATTTTTGGATTTGTACATATTTTTTTATAACTGAATATATTTTGGGAGTGCTATAAAAATCCTTAATATATTGGGAAAAGCAGAAAAAAAATAACCCTATGCTAATATTATTGTTATTTTAATGCTACAGGTATCAGGGGAATATAGCAGCAGTCAAGCAGGGGCTATGGTGCTTAATATGATCTTAATATACCCTAGAGCCAATGTGGTTTAATAAGTGGAGACACAATACCGTCAGCTTATATTGAAGCGGCTGATCCATAGAAAATTCTGACGAGACATTTAATTTAGGAAACAGGACCTTAAGCGTGATTACTGGAATTGTTTAATGTGTTTTGGAAGAAGATTAGATAAGCGTCAATGGACAGATAAGGGTCATGGCAGATCTGTGGTTATAGAATTCTAAGTCATTTATTTTAACTGATGATGTTATTTTTTTGTTTAATATATTATATAAGTATATATATATATAGATATATATATATATGGATTTTGATAATTTTACAATAGTGTAATATTATTGAAATATTGAATATACTACTTATATTACCATGTCCTGTATTCTTCATTCTTTAATACCTACACTTCTGTGGGTCCCATGTGGTAATAATATTATTAGCTACGCTTATATTTCCAAAGGTTGTTTAATAGGTATGATAGGGTTTAAGAGAAAAAAAAAAACATACTGTGTATATATATATATATATATATATATATATATATCATATTATATTATAATTATAAATATATATATATATATATATATATATATATATATGTACAGTTTGCTAACACTGGGCCTAAGATATAATTTACAACTATATACACATTAATAATTTCATAGATAATATAATATAGACATATTAGACATAGACATTATATAGATATATAATATAATTATAGATAATATAATATAGATATATATAGTTTATAAGATTAGTGTAATATAATAATCATGAAATAAGCATAAAACAAAAATTTAACACTGTTTTATATTAACTGTATTTTAGATGAACTATATTAACATTACAAGGAAAATATAATTTTTAATGCACTTATTAAATTAATTTTCATACATGTGGTGCTATTAAAATAAATCTTTTCCTATCAAAAATTCACAAAATTTCTAAAATATTTGAAAACATCTGTAATAAAGAATCTGTTTATAAAAGGATTATTAAAACTCATTCAAAGATTTAAAAAAAAAAAAAACTTTGGAGATTTTCAGTGGTGAAACTGGAGAAAAATCAGATTTTATCTTAGGCATTTTCTTAACTGTAATATATTTCTAATTTATTAATATAAAAATCTTACTGGTATTGTCCGCTATTGTAAAATATACACTGGAATGTAAAAAAAAAAAAAAGGGGAAAAAAAATATTGTCCACTGGATAGAACTATCTAACATAAGATTACATGTATATGAAAAAAAATGTATATTAAAAATTGCAGGAATTTAATACATTGTAATTTACATGAGTTCAATAGCTCATAATATTGGTAGAAAAAATATAATTACCGTAAAAAAATTATAGTCGGTCCTTATAGTAGTGTATAATATAAAATAATATTTTATTGAATTATTGTTAAATAAAGTTTATAGAAAAATGTTTCATATTTTATTAGCTTACTATGTTATCAGATTATTTCTGCTTTAATTTACTTACAAGTTCATTTCGTGCTGATATTTATAACGCTATTATACACTAATAGTGTATTAAATAGACTTTTCAGGATGAATTCTAACATTACGTATAAAATTTAGTAAAGTAATAACTTGTTTTCCGTGTAAATGCATAACAATTTCATGCACTTCATACTGGAGGCCAAGCAGGATAATATTAAGGCAGTCTGGAATATGATCCTAATCTTTTAAAAAAACTATAGAAGAGTACGATAAAAAAAAAAAAATTCCATCCCTGAGAAAATAAAACCGTCAACAGGCTGCTGTTGTTGCATTTGACATATTACTTTCTGAAAGCTTTATAATGTCATTCTGCTTTTAGTGGGGTGTGGATAGGATTGTCTTATTTACAAACCTTAATACCCCATGTAGTCAGATCCATTAGCAGCAAAATAAAAGTGCTAGGTATCCATGAATGAACGATTGCCTGCTTGTTGGCAGTTTCCTTTTTTATAAAAAAAATAAAAAATAATGAATATAGCTAGATTTTACATATTTTTGGCTGTACAAGTCTAAATGTTGTAAGCTAACCATAAACTTCACATAACCATTAGCTAAGCTAACCTCGGACAGAGGCTTACCTTCCCTGAAAGCAACAGAATTGGGTATGTTGAACTGCCCGATTCTTCTTTCCCCAAACATTGGCTGCCGGTGAGGAATCGGGAGGCCCTCATACGCATAAGAAGTCAGCTGGTCCCATAAAAATAAGTGGCTCGTCTGAAATCAATTTATTGTGTATGGCCAGCTTTAGAAATGTAAGTTGCAGATATCTGGTCCACTTTGACTTTACATTAATAAAGTCGAAACCTTAATATTTTCTAATCTGTTTGTACCCTTTGATTTGATTTTATAGTCATTCTCCCCCACTGTGTTTTTTATACTGAGAATTACAAAGATTTACATGATCCTATCTCTATATTTTTCTTGATGGATGTTTCAGAGGAATGTATAGTCAAAGCTAACCCATAGAGTACCAGCTTCAGGTTTAGGTCAGAGAATGGATATACAAAAATCAAATAAAAAATTATTGTTGTTGAGTCCAGTGGAACAGAATTTCGATCTGGTCTGATAAATACCGATAAAAAATGTAAAGCCTTTAATCTACGAAGGAAGGTCCTCCGTTTCACTATCTTGCACATGTTCTTCTCAGGTGTTGGATGTTATCACTGAATATTTTACTATGAAGACGGAAAGTACTCCCTCTTCGTGCCAGGAACATTCCCCCTTTCATGGGCTGGGTGAGTAATTGTCTTGTACGCTTCTTCTTGTAAAAAAAAAACTTCAACTGGAGTTCTCATAGCAACAAAACCTCCCAGAAATCACAATTTTGAGTCATATTTGCACAGAGCTCCCCTTTTGTCGGGAAAATTCCATGAAAATAGGAAAGTTTGGGAACATGGTTAAAGGGGTTGTCCAGTTTTAGCAAATAAATGTTACTATTTGTATAAAGAAATGTTCTACAATTTTCCAGTATACTTTCTGTATCAATTCCTCATTGTTTTCTAGATTTCTGCTTGCTGTCATTCATTGTTTACTTCCATTGGATGAAAATCAGTCCATGGTCATGTGACAGACAGTCCATGGTCATGTGACAGACAGTCCATGGTCATGTGACAGACAATCCATGATCATGTGACAGACAGTCCATGGTCATGTGATATACAGTCTATGGTCATGTGATATACGGTCCATGGTCAAGTGATATACGGTCATGGTCATGTGACATACAGTCCATGGTCATGTGATATACAGTCCATGGTCATGTGATGAACACACAGGTGCACAGCTCATTACAAGACAGATGTCTGATTACTGTGCTGTGACTATAATGAGCTGTGCACCTGTGTGTTCATCACATGACCATGGACCATATATCACATGACCATGGACTGTATATCACATGACCATGGACTGTATATCACATGACCATGGACTGTATATTTCATGACCATGGACTAATTTTTATCCACTCGAAGTAAACAATGACAGTAAGCAGAGATCTAGAAAACTGTGAGGAACTGATACAGAAAGTATATTGGAAAATTGTAGAACTTTTCATTATACAAACAATAACATTTATTTGCTGGAAATGGACAACCCCTTTAAGGGGAGGGCATAAAAGCTTTTCTGACACATAAGAGAATATTTCTACTATAAATGACACTCAACAGTTGAGGGACCTAGTACAGATTTTACATTGAAGCCATGAGCTTCAAGTTACACCTTTGGCCCTAGCCAGGTTTTGGGAATCATTGTCCTCTATGTGTCTATATGCACATACTATATAGTTAAAGGGGTTTTCCAGGAGAAAAAAATTGGACAGTTGGCTGGGTGTATTAAAAAAAATGAAAGAACCATTGTTGACTATGCCAATTCCCTGCTGGTTACAATGTCGCCTGATTCCTTTCTGGTCTCTACTTTTTGCTCCCATCTTAACACACCGAAAATGTGTGGGCATGCCCACTAAACAGATCACTGGACACAGCAGTGACCCATCTCAGCTAGTGATTGGCTCAGCGGCATTTTCTAAGTGCCAAGATGGGACCAGGAAGAAGAGACCAACACGAACCCAGGTTCCACTGGAACAAAAGTAATGGGGAATCGGTGAATATCGGTTTTGTTTTTTTATTTTTTTCTAACCTATTCTGAGCCACCAATTTTTAATGCTAGAAAACCCCTTTAAATTTCAGGAAACTTTCCTTTTCTCAATCGGTCACCAAAGAAAGGAATGGGGGTGGGATAGGAGGAAATAATTTATTTTTTACATTTATATCTTGTATATTATTAGAAGCCCTTACTAGGGGTTATTTCCTCCCTAATGATATTATACATGAAATAAAAAAGATAGTAAAGTAGATAAAAAAGCACCCCCTTTATGCTCCCCAAGGCATTTCCTGGAACAATAACTTAAGTCATAGACTTTGGAGGACTAGTATAGTTTACATTTGGATCCATTTCAGACGTGACTGATCATAGTTGTAAGTGTGGACACCAAATATGGGTCTACCAAACTAGTCATAGATCCTAAGCCAAAGGTTCCTGAACTGCATTTGGCAAAGGATTGAGAAAGGTTTGGGAGTCTGTTTCAGGACTCTTCTGAATTTATAACATAGCTTATATTCTGTAATGTGCTGCAATCTTCTCTTAATACGTTATTATTATAAATCACAAAGCACATTTACCTTTTTTCTGTTTTGTAACTTTTTAAAAAATTTTTAAATATTTTTTAATACTTTTTTAGTTGGTCAGACAAACTGTCAGTGACAATGTGATGCTACTATATTGGGGCAGAATATGTCTGACTATGTTGAGGAAGGAAAGTGATGACCACAGCATAAAAGCGGTCAAAACTTTTTGGTTCTTCTCCACCTAGCAATTCCACACATACAATAATAATGTAACCCCTTTCCATATTTTCAAACCTTTCATTTTATTTTCTATTAATTCTCGCCTGCTGCAACCCCTTTCGATATGCCTCATGAGGCTCTCAAACTAACACACCAGAACCAGTAGAAGATACTTCCTCTTGTTGTTTACCTCTGCCAATCTCCAAATTCCGAGGTCAACACAACATATTGGTGGCTTGTGCCAATATTTTATGCCAAATTTTGACAAATGTTGTTACATCTTAAGTCACGCCTCTCTGTAAAGCCACACCGTTTCCTATTAAAGTAGACCTCCTCATCAAGAAAGGTCCGAAATGTGTCTAAGACAATAAATGTGATGCAAGGAATATGCACCATGTATTTTTTGTGCAAATTGCAACAAAATTTTGATTAGTAAATTTCCCACATGTGCCTTCCGTGACTTTAGTAATCAGGACCAATGTCACACCCCCAACTTTTTCTGTTCTCTATGTCTTTATTTTTGAAGTAAAAATAGAAAATAGGAATGGGCAGCGCCATTAAGGTTCTTGAGACCGCTACTCTACTTTTTAGTACACCTGAGCTAGTACAGATCCCACTAATTTTGGAAGGATCCACCAAGAATCTAATGTGTTTGGGAGCAGTCTGCCTCTTCTTTGACATCTGTTGTTAGGGGACCCAGGGGTCCCAATTTTTTTTAAGGGGTTACCTGGGGAATAATAAAGCTTACCAGTGCATTTCTGCATTGGATTAGCTTCATACGAATATATAAGCATGTCCCCTGGAACCCTGAAGTTTACCTTATGCAGAACACGAGGGAAGGGGGGCATTGGAGTTGTGTGAGCGATTCCTTCCGTGCAGTCACTCCGGCTCTCACTGACCTCACTGAATCCCCTCTACTCTGAAACCCCTTTAACAAAGAGATAAGCAGAACCAAATGTGTTTGTCAGACACTTGTGCTCTTCTTCTTGTTTGGCCACCAAAATTCTTCAGGTTAGTAGTGCAGGCAGATGGACCTTCAGGTCTATGAGAACTGTGTACAAGGAGAATGAATTTCCAACTCTTAGGGCCCATGCACACAACCGTATGCTAGTTCAGCACACTGACCCATTTATTTGTATGAGCCCATGCACACAACTGTACCAGGCCAACAACCCATACTGCAAAACTCATGACAAGTCCTATTCATGTCCAGTTTTGCGGCCGTGCTCGCTGGCCCCAATGGGGTCACAAAAGCATGGCCGGTGCAGGATGTCATCTGTGTGTCTCCCGTGCCGTTCATTCACAGCTGGTGTCACGCACACGTAACGTATATTAAAGGATTTATCCAAGAGCTATAATTAATGACCAATCTTTAAGGCTGTATTAGACAGCCCGATCTCCTACAGATTAGGGCCGATCATTTCTCCCCCATTTGGCTGCATGGCTTTTCAACAGCACTGCCCTGATTACTCTGAAGATCTGCAAGGTAACCAATGAATGTTCACTCATTGATCAGCTGATCGGAAGCACTATTAAGGAGTGTTCCTTGGAAAATTGGCCCTGAATATTGCCCCATCTAATAGGGCCTTTATTATAGGCCATACATATGAGATTGCTGGGACACCTAAGACCTCCACTGATCAGCTGTTTTCCACACAGTGTACAGAACTGGAAGCTGATGGCTCCATACAGAGGCCGGCTATACCATTCCAGCTCAGCTTTCATTTGCATGGAGATCTCTTCTGACAAATCTGACAATCTCTTCTCAACATAAACTTTATTTTATTACGCTTTAAAAAATTTTTAATTTACCTAATTTATTTAGCATACACATATTCCACAGCACTGCCCCCAGTGAGGCTCAGATTCTAAATTCCAAATGAATCTATTGGTATGTTTTTGGGAAAAAAAAACATTCTAGCACGGGGGCCTTTTACCTTTTCTACAGTAACAATTTTTTGTATTTGAATCAAAAAAATAAAAAATGCAAGACATTTATACAGTTCAAGAAATAATGATTCCTACAGCAGGTACCACAAGGAGTTAACAGCGCTGAGGTCAAAAAGTTGAAACTCACTCCACTTGTGTTTGTACTGAAGATTGACTCTGTGAAGGTCAAGTTTAGCCCTGTGCACATAGGATGGATATTCTCTCTGCCTCCACATTTCGAATGCTTCATCACTAACTTTGAAGGGATGCCAGAGATGAAGTACCAGATAAAATCAGACACAAACCTACATGCTCTTATTTCCTGTGGTAAACAGATGTCTTTGGGTTTTATACTTGACTACAGATAATATGATGGCAGTAAAGAGGTATGGATAAAAATATCACATTTTTTATTTTTTTTTAACTTTTTTGTCGGTCAAAGGTGGCATTTTTGTTTAAAGTATAACTTATCTTCTTCTACATCTTGTTCTCTTCTACAAAAAGTAGAACTGACTGCAAAACAAAACAAATCTAAAAAAAATGACAATGATAGAATTTTAAAAAACATTTTACGACAACATTTTTATGAATATATTTTTCAGTCGTCTGAATTATCTTCCAGTGGAGATTTTCAGTCCATTCTGATTGTGGTAAAAGTCAATCCTGTTACTTTTTCATGTTAGGTTACATTACCATGACAGTGATTAATGGCCGTGTGATGGCGTTTTTTTAATGGACGTCATGTGACAGCATTAAATTCAGTATTAGTGAATGGGGACTATTTTTGTGACCGTTAGTTTGATGGTCCATTGGACCCCGGACCATCAAAATATAGGTCATGTCCTATTTTTGTCCGATTTCACAGATCCTTCCATACATTCAAATGTATGGGGGATTTGTGAAAATGGGTGCCCATTCGGTACAAGATGGCTGCGCAAAATGGGCGTTTTTGATGGACGTTTCATACCTCGGTTGCCTGAATGTAGCCTTAGTATAAATGTGAATTGATGTGCCAAAATTACAGATAATAGCCGATAATACTTTTTGTTTACAGTTCTGGTAAACCTCTTAACCTTGGAAAAGATGGCTAGTATTGGGAGCTAATATATATTTTTTTTTTTATATATATATTTTTTTTTTTACCAATGAGCTTCTTAAATAATTTGATGGGTGAGCACCAATACATTTTTGACTAGGTCCAATGAGTGAAACCAGAGGCATAGATTGAAGATCCTGGGCCCCATTGCAAACTCTACAGTAGGCTCCCTCAGGGTCCAGGTATGGTAGTGACTGCTATCACTGTATCCCCTATAGCTATGACCCTGAGGAAAGCTGGTCATGTACATTATAGAAAAACTCTCTCTAATCTAATGTGTATGGGGGTCTCCTGACTAGACCCAGACAACCGACGAAAGGTTTGGGCATGTTGGATTTCAATATTCCTGCTTATCCCATTCCCGCCCAAGAGAAGTGTCTTCCCATTGAAATATGGTGGTGTAGTAAGAAATAATTGTCAACCAAAGTAGTGTTCAGTCGAGAGCAGTCTAAAGGCTGTCTAAGGTTGGGTTCACACTATTGTTATTTAATGTCCGTTGCTCTCAGCTATCACGGGATGAGAGCAATGGACATTAAACAACAGATGCAGATGGAGCCCCCTCTATCTGCCCATCTGAATTCACCCCCATGTAGGAATTTTCTTTTGTTGCTAAAGTAAACAAACATGACGGAAGACAGTGTTCATCATGTTTTTTTACATTACAGTCGATGGGAGTGGACACAAACGGAGGGGGCTACTACTGTTAATGTTCTATGTCTTATGATGGGTGATGCCTTCATATTTACTTGATCTCATTTCGATACCTCCCCAAATGAAATCTCGGATCATCACAAGATCTCCTTCTTCACCCTGCTCTTATCTGATCTTCATACAACTATCTCCAAGATTTCACTCGTACATTCTCTATTCTTGTGAACTTGCAAGTTGGCAATGGTATGAGATATTTGTTGGCAAATTCATACTGTACACATTATAAAAATGTTGACTAAACTCAATTCCTGGACCAACAATGTGATTCTTGGAGAGATACACACAGACATTGGCAGCTCCCTTCAGAAGTAAACCTACATACTGGCCTGATCTGGGCACACATACTTTTGAGAGAGTTGAGAAAGAGGGTTGTCAGGTGAATAACCAATAGGTATCCCAAGAACATGACCATGGCCAAGGCCTTCCATTGAAAGTAGATTGCCTGTCCATCTCACCCTACTATCTCAGCTTTCTATATGAGACTTCTGCATATGATGGTCAGGGCTAGTGGTGCCCTTATCTGTCATGTATAGTGAAACACAAAGAAAAATTTTCCAAATGATCATTCTTCACTTCTCTGGTGGAACAAATCTCTTAACAAAATAGCTATACTTGACCACATGGTGGCAAGATCTTAGATATGTACAGAGGTTGGTGACAAGCACCTTGGATGAATTTTCAGTATATTGTTACCTATGAACTATTTAAAGGGGTTGTCCAGGATCTGAAGATAATTGATATACCAATGACCTATACACAAGAATGGTTATCAGTATTAGATTGGTTGGAGTCCGACAATTGGACCCGACACCGATCAGCTGATGGAGCTGATGGAAGCTGTATGTAAGGTATATAGCTGTAAGCTTCCCTGGTCCCATTCACTTGAATAGATTCAGGGCTACTTTTGGTTGTATACCTTATATATGGCTTCCAACGGCTGCATCAGCTGATCAGTGTGGGGTCTGTGTGTCAGACCCTGATCAATCTGATACTGATGACCTACCCTTATATAAGACTTCTGGCAGCCACATCTGATGATCTGATGATCTATTCTATGGATATCTTATCAGTATCAATTATCTTCAGATTCTGGACAACCCCTTTAACCGATCCTTCCCTTTTCCTATAGGACATAGTATAATGTCAGAAGCAGAGATGAGATCGATGCTCAGTGTTCATGAATTGCAGTTTTCTCTTTAGATTTTTGGAAATATTATTTTCATAATGTCTGATTCTTACTGAAGTGTGTTGACCAGGATGTGAGGATGACGTATAACGTCTGGATATTGAGAGGTTTTCAAAATTTGTTGTTCCAGACCACAAGATGAATGAACTGTGTGCAGGTTGTGGATGCGCTATCTCAGACCGGTTCCTGCTCAGAGTGAATGACAGATCTTGGCATGAGTGCTGCGTTAAGTGTGCAGCCTGTCTACAAATCCTATCTGGGACCTGTTATTATCGTAACCGTCAGCTGTACTGCAAAGAAGACTATGAAAAGTAAGTCATTACGAAATATATCCTTCGTAAAAAATTGATGGTAGTGTTGACATGAATTGGTATTTTTCGTCTGCAATTGGGTCACCTTCAGTTTTTTTTTTTTAATTGTAATTTTTATTGAAATTTTTATAAAATACACAATAACAATAGAGAAAGAACAAAAGAATTACGCAACAACAAGTGGCCTATTAGCTCAACAGTAGCTAAGCAAACATGGATGTGTGTAAAGAAAGAAAGAGTCAACACAGAGAGTATGGGGAGGACGACAAGGGAAATAAGGGGGAGGGAAGGAAGGGTCGGGATTAGAGACCTTGCAAGATGCAATGGGCTTCCCGAGAAGACCATATGGCATCGAAGGTGTCCATTGTTTGGTTAAGGGAGGTGGTCAGAAATTCCAAACTAAGGACATCCTTTACACCTTCATTGTTTATGTTTCAGAAGTGTGAAGAATACAATTCAGCAGATGGGGCAAAGTTTCACAAGTGGGCAGAGGTCATTATTGGTGGATCAGTGGATGAAGGCTCCTGCTGTGACCAGTTACCTTACAGACACATACAAGGGAAATTCAGCAGATGGGGCAAAGTTTCACAAGTGGGAAGAGGTCATTATTGGTGGATCAGTGAGTGAAGGCTCCTAATGTGGCCAGTTACCTTACAGACACATACAGATCTACTCTGAGGTTTGTAGAGAAGTGGGATGGCACAGCTGGGTATGGAATATGCTTCAGTCTTGATGGAGGAATGCTAGGATGTATTTGTGTCAGGGGGTTTTGAGTGTATGTATTAGGTTTAGTCTTCCTTTAATTTCTAATTTTTTTTTCCTGTCATGCCCAAGGAATAAAATGAAATTTTCATGTAATCTGAAAATGGTATAAAATAACAAACATAAGTAATAATCGCCCTACCAATCCCATGGTCCCTGGTCACCCACCAGTCTTTCAGTTCCACAGAACCTTTGGCACACCATTTAAAGGACTCTGGTTCTAACAACAGCCTCCACCCAACTATCCTTAACCATCCTACTATTAAAGGGGTTGTTCAACACATTTTTTTATTATTTAATAGAGCTGCTAGTGGGACCAGAAATATAATAAAACATTACTCACCTCTCCCCGAGCCTCTGTCTCCAGCAGCTGTATCTCCATTCATCTGTATGAAGTAGCAGTATTAAATAACAAAAAAAAGTCGGACACACCCTTTCACACATATCCTCTATACACAGCAGATAAGTGTTTGATCGCTGGAGATCCAACTTCTGGGACTCCACACTAAACTTGAGAATGGGGGTCCACAAGTGCCTCCATGTGCTTAATAAGAATGGAGCTGTAATGCCCATGCGTAGCCATTGCTCCATTCACCTCTATGGGACTTCCAGAATGGTGACCTACAGCAAACGTATGAAAGTGAATGGAGTGGTGGGCAAGCACATGCACTCTGGAGTACTTGCGGTATTACAGGGAATAAATAGAACATCTATTGTATGTGCTAGTTGGAATCATGTAATGTGAATGTTTAAAGGGATTGTCCCTTTATGTACACTTAATAAGTGTAATAAGGGATAAGTGTCTGATCACGGGGGGCCACAGTGATCAAGAGGACAAGGGACCAAAAATCCCCCTAAGGCCTTTTTGTGAATAGAGCACCGTCCACTTCCATTACAGTCCCAGCAGTCCCATAGAAGTGAATGGAGATCCAGTCACGCAAGCGCACTGGCGCTCCATTCAGAAGGAGGCCTTAGGTGGACTTTTGGTCCACCACCCTCTTGATCATTGGGGGACCTGTGGGACAACCCATTTAAGATACTAGAGGCATGAATGCCTATGGTGTGAAAATCCCTTTAGAAAAAATCCAAGAATTCCAAAACTAAAATATTGGTTCTGGTATAGGAAGCACAACCTTTCAATAGACATCCCATGCCAATTCTGCCTCTCCACAGTGGTGGCAGTGTATACAAAAATAAAAAATACACATTTAAGAAAAAAGTAAAAAAATAACTTCACTCAGTGTTTTACAGTCATCAAACCGCGGCTGAATGAAGGTTTGTTGGATAAACTAAGATAAAATAACAGCTGTAATGGGGTCCTTACAAATAAGATATCATACGGGGTGATGAAAAGCTTTAATCCTACACGTGGACCCCCTTCCTCTCCATCTGCCGCAGACTTTCCTTGGCACCTGATTTAAGGCATGAGATCCTTGAATGCCCAGACCACGTCTTATCACAGAAGAAGTAGGGGTGGGATTGACAGAAACCATTTGATCCTCGACCCTCCTCCACGACCGAGTAATCTGAACACTTTTCTTTTTGCCAAATCAAAAAATTAGATTTAAGACATATTCAGTGTAATCTTAGTTTTTAGTTCACTTTGTGTCGTATTTTTAGTGTTTTTACATAAAAAATACAAGTTTATAGATTTACTACCGTCATCGTGTCCATTGAAGTGAATAATTAGGATGAGCACTCCCTTTGTGAAATTTTTTTGTAATACAGATTCAGTCTCAATTTACATCAGATTATCCATTAGAATTGAAAGCAGATCCTGGGATTCGATAATATAGGGTGATTCAAAAAGGTGATGCAAAAACAGTGGTCTGTAGTTATGGTAACATCTGTGGTAAATGGCCGAAAATGAAAGCACAACTTGCCTAGTGCCCATAGCAACCAGTCACAGCCCATAGCAACAAATCACAACACATAGCAACAAATCACAGCACATAGCAACCAATCACAGCCTATTGCAACCATAGCACAGCTTTTATTTTTTTAAAGAAGACCTTTCACATCCTCATCGATGTTCGGTATTATATACAACTAGAAAGCTGATATTGCGCAGAATTCAGCACACTTTTGGCTTTCCCGGCATGCGCCCGGGTGCTTGAGATATCATTAATTTTGACACTGATATCTCCCCACTGTCAGAAGGGCGGGCCTTACAGCCTAGTGTCATCGCTGGGCGGTAAGGATCGATCCCCCCAACAGTACAAGTCTATGGAAGAATACTGTCGGGGGAGGCATGTCCAGCAATGACGCTAGGCTGTACGGCCCACCCTTCTGACAGTGGGGAGTTATTGGTACTAAAATTAACGGCACAGATATATCCAGGACCGAAGTGCATACAGGGAATTCAGCGCACTGTCGGCTTTCTAGCGGTATATAATACCGCACATCGATGAGGATGTGAAAGGTCCTCTTTAAGACCCAGTTGTGAACTGTTCTTGCTTACATAGTGTGTGATGTAAGATATGGACATTAAAGTAAGTAAACGCTTTTTCCGTGTTGGAATTTGCAACAATGGGACAGTACAGCAAAACTTTTGGAATAAATTTGGTAAATGTTCTCCACAAAGAAACTACATTTCACAGTTCAAAACCACTGGGTGTTTATGTCATGGGAAAAGTCTGGACTGCCCAAAGACTTAAGGAGAGATAGTGAACAGGATCTGAGACATGTATGAGTGCAATCCTACAAACTTGACCAGGCAGGAGCTACAGGTGCCTCAAACCACGGTAAGGCGTATCTTAGGAAAACGTCTGCATTCTAAACCACACGGATTGCATCTTCTTCAGGAGAGAAGCCAGACGCCATTAACTTGCAGGGCCAATTGGAAGAGGATGCATTTCCTTACAGGCTGGTGTTCAGTGATGAGGTGACTTTATACGTAAGTAGGAAGGTCAATCGCCACAATATTAGAATTCAGGGCTCAGAAAAACCATGGACCTTTATTAAGCACGTAAGGGACTCAAAGTAAGTGTGTTCTATGCACTGAGCAGGCGCAAAGTCTACGGTTCCTTCTTTTTTTGCGGATGATACTGTCACTGCACACTTCTACCTGGATATGTTACAGGAATGGCTTGTACCACAGGAAGATCTGTCAAACGTAGTCTATCAGCAGGATGGTGCACCTCCACATTGGCATTTGAATATTCACCAACACCTGAATGAAAACCAGATGATCGGCCACACCATCCATGGAAGGACAACCATTGAAGTGACAACAGTGTTATAGATGACCAATACTATCACAGAAGATTAATTGTGGCACAAATTGCTCAAAAAGGTTATGGCTAGCTATGAACCAGACCGTGGAGCACTAGAAGATGAATCCTGTTTTCTTTTAAATCACGTGGATGCGACGTGGGTGTGCGTCACTTACCTCACATACCAAGACAGAAGGGCCCGGTATTTGTTTGCTGCTTCTTTCCATGAACTTTGGACCAAATTCCCATTGCCTTATTTAGTAGCAAACCGTATGGACCTCATAGGAGCTGCATGGTCTGCCACTATATGTACTGCTTGAGTAGAATCTCTCCTGCTGAAGCCTATTTTACAAAAACTATAATACTATAGTAAAAAAAATTAAGATGGATTTATTAGAGTCAAGTGGGAGTTGTATAAATCTATGTAAACTCTACACTAGTACCTCTTTTGATATCTAGAATTTTTTCACTTAAATCTACATCTACAACATTAAATTTTGATTGGTGGGGCTCCAAATGCTGAGACCACCACTGATCACAGCCAAGCACATAGCCCCTTTGGCTTTGTCTCCCCTCAGTTTCCTCTAGAGTGGCCGGGGTTAACTGAACACAGACTCATAGATATTCTATCTATTTATAATATTTTTATTATTCCTTTTCTTCTTTTTCACCTTTTTTGGTAAATAACATGATCAAACAGTTGCCATTTCCCTTGATCCACTCCTTTGGACTATTCATACATTGCCACTGGCGTAACTACAGGGATTGCAATGTTCACAGCTCCAATTGGGTCCAGAAGCCAGGGATGCAGATTACTAGTTAAACTTCTTTGATCTCCTTTTTGATTTGATGGCTGGCAGTCTGTGCATTGTAAATGTATTCCCCCTGCCCTCAGGTGCACTGGAGAGAGAAGATTTATGACACACAGCCTTCCGCTGTCAGAAAGAAACCCTATAATGGCAAAAAATAGCAGCTGATCAGCAGCATATAGTCAAGGAGGAATTCTGTGGGAGAGGCCTTGGCACAAAAGGGATATAATTACTATGTGGGAGCAATGACAGGGGATGGGAATGGTGGGAAGCTTGTGTGCACAGACATGTTGTGAACAAGTCTACATGGTGGAAAACTCGACCTAGATAGTCTGGACCTAGATCGAGATGAAAAGTGAAATGTAAATGCTGCAAAAATGTACAGATGGGATACGACTGATAGTTGTGAAGAGAAGTTGCACAGGAGGGCCCAAGTTGAGCTTTGGCATCAGGGCCGTGAGGCCTTAGTTATGCTCCTATACAGTGCATTACTTAGTGGGGAGTAACAATGCATCCAGTCATTCCTATTAATTGTCACCATGTTTTTGATTACTGATACAGATTGAAATAGCAGTAATATCCATACATCTAGGTATTTGCTTAAAAAATGAAGTGTGTCCAGCGACTAATTCCTTTTTATCCCATTTCCCTCCCATGCCCGAGCCTTGAATTTCATTATTGACTTAATTTTTGTTTGACTTCCTGGGTAACCTCTCACAGTTTTAATCCCGCATCCTAGAAATGTAATTAAACGCTCCTCATACATGTTTAATATCTTCCCTCTCCCTCTGAGTTTATTACAGCTGTAATAAAAGACAATTTTGAGAGCAGTCCCATGGGCATTCCTCTTCCCTCATGGTAATAGCCCCTGGCATTTCACCAGAATGCACCTTCACAGGATATTGAGTTTGTCCCAGTTCTTCGAAGAGATGGTGGATAAGAACACGTGTTTGTACACAGCCCTCATAAACAGTTGTACAGCTGGGAGGGCAAAGGGATGGAATGAAGGATCCGAGATACCCTCTGTACTACAAACAAGGGAGCACCTTACATAATCTGCTCATAATTCCACCTATAGAAAATACGCAATATGATCCCATGTGATACAGCAGAGATCAAGAACCATTTCGAGGGAAAAGCATTTTGAAACTTTCGATCAACAACTCTTTCGTTTGATCATGGACTTTGCGATGGTCCCCTCATCCCCTGGATCGTGGACTGAAGAAGGAGCCACTTCAGCACCAAAGCACATACATGAGTTGTCCAGGGTTGTAATATAAACCGATCAGCCATAGTATTAAAATGACCTACCTTATATTGTCTAGTATATGGCTACACAACCTCATACACAGCAAGCTGTGATGAACCTTCACACCTTTCTATAATAACCAGCAATAACTTTCAGCAGTTTGTAGAACAGCAGCTCTAGGTGTGAAATCTAGATTTCTGTCACCCTGAGCATTTTGTTTATTCAAATCCGTTCAGCCATTCCACAGATATAAGCCCTTTTAGCATTGATGCAAATTAGGGTCTACTATCCAAATGGGTGGTAATAATGTGGTTTCTCTGGGGATGGGGTTTCTGTGTGCTGTATGTCATACAGTGTTACCGCCCACTTAGCTAGTATACCATAATTTGCATCAACACTATAAGGGATTATATCTTTGGAATAGCTGAACAGATTGACATAAACAAAACAACAAAGTGCTTAGGGTGACAGCGCTGATCAGATGATGTATGTCATTGGGCTTTTCACACCTACCTGATATATCCTACCTGACAGATGCCATTTCCACATCAATGTTATTCACTTCAATTTCAATGTCATGGCTGATCGGTATAAATGAAAATGATCTGTTACAGCACTGGTTTACAACCTATGGTAATAGTGCAACTCCTAGCATGCCAAGTGTCAAGGCCTGCTGGGAGTTGAAATTTCACAAAAGCTGGAGAACCATAGGTTGGAGTCTACTGTGTTGTGGCATACTATTATCGGCATCTCAGTGAAAGAAAATAATCTCTATAAATCACTTGTGAGGAGTGAGAACTGACCATTTGGACAGAGCATCACTGGATCTTTCACTTTGAAACTGCACCCTATGCCCCAGATTTATTACTGTGGACATTGGCGTAAACATGGTGCATCTTTGGCACATCTAGTTTGGGTAAAAAATTTTTACATGCTGGACATGTGGGTGTGGATTCTCAGGAAAAGGAGTGTGACTTATATAGAATAGAATATTTATATTTATAAGAGGGATAGACCAAGAGATCCTACCAGGCTAGGTGACAGACTTGGTAGAGCCATTAAAGTATACAATGGTGAAGGGGATGAATTACCTCTTGAACCTCTCGCTGTGACATCATATTTGGACAAACCTTCTGCTAAAATTACTCTGATGTCCAATCACCAGGTTGTGGAGAGGGTGATTAGGGTTCTCCATAGTTGAGAGGAGCTTCTTTTGGGTCCTGTTCATTAAGACCACGTCCCAGCCCTCCTGTTGGGTTCGGACTAGAGATGGGAGAAACTCCCAAGATACGTTTGAGTGACTCGGGTCCCTGATTTTTGAGTAGAACAAGTTCAGGATTTCTTCAGTAAAATAGGAGGAGACCCAGGGGATGTGTAAAAATATAAATAACATTTACACTAACCTTACCTCGCCTCTTTTGGGCCTCCTCACTGCATCCGGTCCTCTCTCTCGGTCTCCTCTGTGACGTCATGTTCCCGAGGTCACTGCTAAGGATTGTGATTGGGCATCTGTTGTGACACAGGTAGACACCAGGAAAGTGCTGGACCCAAAAGAGGTGAGAGAAAGTGAGTGTAAATGTTTTATACACCTCCCCTGGGCCTCCCCCTATTATATTCTGGGATCTAAAGAGTATAATAATTTACCGCAATGCATGTCCCAGAGGCCATTTTAGCTCATCCAAGACGAATCCCCAATCATTCAGTTTGGGATATTCAGGTCAAACCCAGGAAGTATGCCCATCTCTAGTTCCGATAGTGGAACTTCTGACATTCTGGCGTTATCACCCCAGGCTGTAACAGCATAGAATAGGACACCACCCATTACAGAGTGGTAAAAAGCCTCTAGTAGGCTGCTGCAGTCTTCAACTGACCAGAAATGTCTCCAAAGGAACAGTCTGCACCAAAATAGTGTCGAAAAATTCTGTCTCAAAGTAAGCCAACTAAAGGGTGTTATAAATGTAGGCTCTGCAGGAAACAAATCGTCTGACATGTCATGTGATATGTATCTGATAATCTGGGTTATAATCAAAAAGTTTGAACCCAAATTTATCGAGTTGGAATATGTTGTATAAATTGCTAGGAAAGTTAGATTCTCTCTCCTTCCTTTCGACACCTTATGACTGTATATATCTAATATCATTGTGGTGCCTATCAATGATCCACGTCATAAATAACCACTTGTAACCACTTAGACGGGTTTCAAAATTGTCAAAGTAAGTGTAAGAAATATCTTAAATTGCAATTTACTAATTTTCCTCCATTTATTTGAGAGTTCATAGCTTTACCCGACTGCAAATAGGTTCAATAGCAAACAAAAGGTCAAGCACACCTGCCCGAGGATTCAGCATCTAATCTAAGTAAATTCCATTCTGAACGGAACAAATTTTTCTATATTGGTCTGTAATATTTTTGCCCTGTGGTTTTTCACTACATTTGAAAAAGAACATTTTAGTATGCATGGGGGATGTAGCACCAGGTGGCTGCGGCATCAACATCTCACCTCTCTCCTGTCTGCCGGTTGCGACCCTTAGCATATCTGCACGGCTTGCTGCACTGCCTCTCCTATCAGCTGCCACCACATCTTGTTTCCAGCTTCTTCTTCACTCCTTGGCTGCTCCTTAAAGACCCAGTGTGGGCACCAACTAATTTGACCATGGCCAGCTCCCTGCACCTTAGGGTTAGCTAAGGCACCTTCCTCCTTTGGATGGTGTCTGAGTACTCAGGTTCCTAGTGTCTTTGTGAAGGTGTTTGGCTAGTTAGTTTTGGCTCTTTGTTTTCAGATTTCCACCAACCATGTCCACTGACTTTTGTACTGTTAAAAATACAGTAGAGAAAAAAAAGTATTTAGTCAGCCACCAATTGTGCAAGTTCTCCCACTTATAAAGATGAGGCCGGCCTGTAATTGTCATCATAGGTAGACCTCAACTATGAGAGACAAAATGAGAATACAAATCCAGAAAATCACATTGTCTGATTTTTAAAGAATTTATTTGCAAATTATGGTGGAAATAAGTATTTAGTCAATAACAAAAGTTCATCTCAATACTTTGTTATATATCCTTTGTTGGCAAGGGCAGAGGTCAAACGTTTTCTGTAAGTCTTCACAAGGTTGGCCCACACTGTTGCTGGTATGTTGGCCCATTTTTCCATGCAGATCTCCTCTAGAGCCGTGATGTTTTGGGGCTGTCGCTGGGCAACACGGATTTTCAACTCCCTCCAAAGGTTTTCTATGAGGTTGAGATCTGGAGACTGGCTAGGCCACTCTCATTACTCTTCTGGAACATCCAAATGCTCTCTAGCAAACTTCAGACGGGCCCGGATATGTACTGGCTTAAGCAGGGGGACACGTCTGGCACTGCAGGATCTGAGTCCCTGGTGGCGTAGTGTGTTACTGACGGTAGCCTTTGTTACGTTAGTCCCAGCTTTCTGCAGGTCACTCACTAGGTCCCCCCGTGTGGTTCAGGGATTTTTGCTCACCGTTCTTGTGATCATTTTGACCCCACGGGGTGAGATCTTGCGTGGAGCCCCTGATTGAGGGAGATTATCAGTGGTCTTGTATGTCTTCCATTTTCTAATTATTGCTCCCACAGTTGATTTCTTCACACCAAGCTGCTTGCCTATTGCAGATTCAGTCTTCCCAGCCTGGTGCAGGTCTACAATTTTGTTTCTGGTGTCCTTCCACAGCTCTTTGGTCTTCACCATAGTGGAGTTTGGAATGTGACTGTTTGAGGTTGTGGACAGGTGTCTTTTATACTGATAACAATGTCAAACAGGAGCCATTACTACAGGTAATGAGTGGAGGACAGAGGAGCCTCTTAAAGAAGAAGTTACAGGTCTGTGAGAGCCAGAAATCTTGCTTGTTTGTAGGTGACCAACTACTTATTTTCCACCATAATTTGCAAATAAATTCTTAAAAAATCAGACAATGTGATTTTCTGGATATGTTTTCTTATTTTGTCTCTCATAGTTGAGGTCTACCTATGATGACAATTACAGGCCGGCCTCATCTTTTTAAGTGGGAGAACTTGCACAATTGGTGGCTGACTAAATACTTTTTTCCCCCACTGTAACTCCTTCTGACCTGCCCTCAGCCTGTCTACAAAACACATGCCTGCCTGTCCCTTCAGTGTCTCACACCGGTGTCTCTTGACCCACCTAGGCCTGTTGTCACTAAACTGAGTCTACTCCTAAGGTAACTAATGACCTGATGGCACCCTGCTGTGAAGACCAGATCCCCATATGGGATTAAAGTGGGAAGACCTGAAGACCAAATCCTCATACGGGGGTTAAAGGGTGAAGACCAGAAGACCACTTAAGCTCTCAGGAGTAGCCCTAAGTTAAACCAGTTTATTGGCCCATCTGCTGCTTTACAAGGATAAAGGCAGAGTAAAGGTGGCCAGATACTTTTCCTAGAAAGCTCCCCATACATGCTCGATCTGGGCAAGCATACATGTATTTTTAATACGGAGATAGGATTAGGCTGCTGTCGGATATCTCTTATTCCCCCATATATGCCAAATGAACAATTCATTCACATCACTTGGTCAGGCCGTCCCATTGAAATCATTCCGGCTATGTCTAATGTCACCACCTTAGGGGCCAGTGGAAGGATTTTGTGCCCCAGAGCAGGCTGGAGAAATCCTAAACCAATGTATAGATTCCCATTCAGACTGTGGCAGTATTATCAAGATCCTGATATAACCAAACATGATGGATATAGGAGATGGGAAGATTTTCAGGGATCCCATCCTATCTTGTGTTATTATTAGGGACTATGTGAAAAATATGTAAAAATATTATAGTACATAAAGCACATAGAATATACTATTATTATTATTACTAATAATTTTTGAGATTACGGAAAATACAGGTAATGAACGGCCATACTAGTATAAGGAGGCATGTTTTGCCGGAGCAGCCTTCTTCATCTATTGCATGTCCCAGAGGGAGAGACTTTTATTAGCATCCAGCAGCAATAAGACCAGCCGCTGAGGGTTCTGGGAGATTTTAATAAAGAAGACAAGGCTGTGAAATGTAATCAAATGTCTGATCAGATTACTTGATGCCTTAGAGTCACAGATCTCATAAAATCGTAGGGACGTCACTTACTCAAACACTCCGAGAGAGGGAGAGCTGTGAGGTCTAGTGCTCGGTATGGTAATACCGGCTTCATAGATAGATAGCACTGTTCCTTTTAGGAGACTTTCCAGGATCTGAAGGGATGGGGGAGGTCTTTTAACCCATGATTACCCATTAAGACTATCAGTCGCAGACTTGGAAGACAAGCCATAACACAGTTATTTCTGGAGGAGTGTTGGGTTATATTTATATATTACAATGGATCTCTAAAGCCTGGAGATAACCTCTGATGGCCCATGTAAAAAATTGGTTCATGGTCGATAAACTGTTCGAATGATCGGTGACTGATCGGTCTACACAGGCATCCATAGACATTTTAGTCCATATTGGCTGTCCTAGTGGTTCAGACTGGACATACATGTTCAAAGATACTGTGCAAAAGAGAAATGATGCTTTCAAGAATCTTCTTTCCGAGAAAGATTGTTCATGGAGGAAATACGATACTGTGCAAATGTTTTAGGTAGGAGTGGAAAAAATGCTGCAAAGAATGAATGTTAATGTGGTAAAAATGAAGTGAATTAAGAAAAGAGAAATGTAAATCCCATCAATATTTGGTGTGACCTTTGTCCTTTGGAGGAGGAGTCCTGTAAGTGATGATATGGCCCCCACATAGGTCTGATCTCAACATCATCCAGTCTGTCTGGGATGACATAAAGAGACAGACGGATTGGAGCAAGCCTACATCCACTGAAGATCTGTGCTTAGTTCTACAAGATGTTTAGAACAACCTCCCTGTCGAGGTCCTTCAAAAACTGTCTACAAGTACCGAGAAGAACTGATGGAAGGCAAAGGTCAAAGGTCACACCAAATATTGATGGGATTTAGATTTTTGTTACCGATAAAAATGAACTGTTAACACTTCTATTTCTGAAAGCATCCATACTTTGTAGTATTTTTTCCGCACATGCCTACACGTTTTGCACAGTACCATATGTTTCATAAAAATTTAAGATCTTTTGTCTGATTATGGGATGAAAAATTCAGTCACCACTGACTCCTCTCCCGGGACTACAGTAATGTGGAATTTCACAAGACCAGACGCTGAAGAGAGAAACACATATGAAGCTCCTTCGAGTAAAATGGACATAGACATTGATGGACTATCCTATAACGTTTTGGAGAAGAAAAACAGACATGGACCGCACATGCCAATATAATACATTGATCTTGTGCTTTTCTTTAAAGTTAACAAAAATGACCACAAGGTTCTTAGTATACATATTGATCAAGGTACATAAGCCCACTAGACACTTCAGGTCGTCCTCTGTATAGTGGGTCCATACTCTACTATGTGTGGCCTGCAGGGCAAACACCAACAACGCAACACAGTGCTCGCAACACCCCAATAGCCCAGGCTAATCCCCCAGGCTCAGGGCCAGGGCCACACCACCCCACAGCCACTGCACTACAGGAATGATGGACATCATGCAACACCACACCATGTGAACAGATCTCAAAAAGTTCACCTTGTCATATGGCCTCAGTCAGTGGACTGAGAGGTATATGATGGTCTATCCTTATGAAGCTCATCCTAAGGGGATGAGCAGCATAGCCAAAAATGTGTGTGTAAACAACCACCAACCCTTCCTGGAGGTCTGGCCCCACCTAAGGATAGGCCACCAAGGTGTATGCCCTGTAGTTAAAAAAAATTCAAGTAGAATTTTTGTTTTTCCTCCTCAATTTTCTCTCTCCAAACAAAAGTGTGTCTGTGACAGTCCGATATTCCAGAAATTTTGTTAATCCACAGGTGGTGGATAAAATATACTACTGAAGAAAATATGTTAGAAAACAAAAAGCTAAAATATGTTGAAGAACAACAATAAGAGTGTTTGAGAATCTCCAGTCTATTTGTGTGTGGTTGTCAAGGATATTTCAAGGTGGTTATCTGCTTCACATTCATTGGAAAAAATCCAGTAAAATCCATCTGTGCATGGACGTTGTTTACCAATGGAAAATGCATGAAGTGGAAGCAGTAAAAAGGTCTCATCAAAATCCAGCCTATGACCACCATAGAGACACTGGCTTTATGGACGTAAACTTTGACCTTTGTTTCATAAAATACTGCTTGGTTTAACCTTGATCGCATTTTACCTTTGTTATGGGAAGAAGAGGATATTGGAGCCATAGCAATGAAAACACTTTGGAGGAGACTTACAAAGCTAAATGGACCATCATTTTTGCCTAATTTGCTAAAAAAAAAACAAAAAAAACTGATGTACCTGCTGTGCACTATGTTTACTGTGTTTTCGACACTTTGGGGCATCACATGCGGAGGGTGCGCCTCATAAGGCCCCCATGTCTGGAGGGAAATCTATACCAGCTCATAGCTTGTGTAGATTTACGGAATAATTTACGCCAGATTTCTGCATACCCTCACCACTCCCCCTATTTGGGAAAGTAGCATGGGTAGCCCAAAAAGTTGCAAATTTTTTAAGTAAAAATATAATTTGCACAAACATTTGCAACTTTTTATGCCTTACAATGCATAATAAATCTGTCCCTTTATTCTTTGCTGTAAAAAGGGGTAAAGCTTAGTGATAAAATGGGAACGACTTAAAGAGGAACTTTCACACCTCCACAAACTCCAACTTGTTTCTTCGGTAAGTACTGCTCCACTGATTCTGGCACAGCTCAAATTATTTCTCTAGACCCCACTGTTCCTGAGCAACCGTTTCTGGTAGTTTCAGCACTCGGTATGCTAATTAGGTTCTCTCCTGTCAAGTGGGCAGTCCTGGGCTGGAGCAGATTGTCCAGGAAAGCCCACCTGACACTAGGAAGCCTAATTAGCATTTTGGGTGATGAAACTAACTGCACTGATTGCTTAGGAATGGTGGGGCTAGAGAAAAAAAAATCTAACTGTGCCGATGGTGGAGGTGGTGAAAGTTCCTCTTTAAAGGCACATGAATTTGGGAAACTAAACCACCAGCATGTCCTTATGGACTGGTAGTTTAGTGCCCCCCCTGATACTTACAGAGACACGAGGGCTCCTGGTGCATAGTCAGTTATCCACAAAGTCAGGGCTGTACACCTTGGCTTCCCTATTCATGTGTTCAACATCCAGGAGCACTCGTGTCTTCGCAAGTAATGGGACCCCCAGCACAGACATGACATTGTGGTGTTTAGTGCACCAAACTGACCTGACAGGTTCCCTTTAAGATGTGCCAGCATGCACCATAATATTGTGCAAAAATAAGCCAACCAGTAGGCGGTGTTAGGTTAGAGAAAGGTGTCTAAAGATGCTCAAAATGTATCATCCAACATGGGTCATAAATTTGGCACATCTTTAGACTTCCTTGCCTAAGTTTACTGCTTTCTGAGGGTGGATTCACACTTGCGCCGGAGTCCATCCGCCGCGAATCCGACTGAAAATCTCGGAAAACTATATAGGGACTTTCCCTATCCAGTTTTCCGAGATTTTCAGTTGGACTCGCGGCGGATGGACTCCGGCGCAAGTGTGAACCCACCCTTACAAAAATAGCTCCACACCTGTCAATGGGTTGTGTCAAATATTGACCAATATTTTGTGTGTAGTCATTTTCTCATAATTTTCTTTAACCACTTCAGAACCGGTCTATTTTCCCTGGTTCAGGACCGGACGCATTTTCGTGTTATTTTTGTACATGCAGTTTTTAAGGCTATAACATTTTTCACACTTTTTCAGTGATAAATCAGGATTTATTTTTATGGTGTTTTTTTTTTATTTTACCCTGTTTTGTATTTATTGTAATATCCAAGATAATATAAACAAATAAGGAGGGGACATGTGTCTGTTTTTCACATTTTTCATGGTTTTTTTTTTTAGCTGAAGTGCCCAAAATAATTTAAATAGTCTCTCCCTCTCTGTTATGGTCATTTTTATTAAGGTGTCTCCACTGATTCTGGTGCAATTGGAATTTTTTCTCTAGCCCCCACCATTCCTGAGCAACCACTACTTTTTCCCCAATATGCTAATTAGATTCTCTATTGGGTGGTCCTGGGCTTGAGCAGTCTGAGACCGCCATCTGATAGTAAAGAGCATAATTCTAATATTGGGTGTGGAAACTAATAGAAATGATGACTTGGGAATGCGGAGGACTAGTACTTTTTAGTTATACAATTTTGGGGAATATCTATTGCTTTGTTCACTTTTTATTAAAATTTTTATCAGAGGCGGTTCGGCCCTTTTGATTTTTTTTTTTCCGCGCTACAGAAAGGGGTTAATATTATTATTTTGAGATAATGCCTAAAGGGAGTCTGTCAGCAGTAAATTGGTTATAAACCTAATCCAGGTATTTTGTAGAGGTGATTCTACAGTTTCCAGCCTCTGTTTTGAAGTTTTTGAGCCCTTTTTTTATGTAAATTGGTGCTTTACGCATATGCAAATCAGGGGGGTGTATTGCCTGGGAATTTAGAGTTGAGACTGAAGCCCAGAAAACCTAAGACACGCCCCCAAATTTCCCTCTCATTTGCATATTAATAAAACTGTGATTTACATGAAAATGGGGCTCCAAAGCTTAGTAATAAAGGCATACTGTATTTGGAAACTGCAGGGGTCAGGCTGGGTAAGTATAACTATGCTTATACTTCTTATATATACTTATATATACTTTTGGGTCTGAAGAGACTCCAGAATATAATAATAGCACTTCTGGTTTATGCTGAACAAGTTGCTGAACGAACCGGAGGACTGAACACCATAAATATTCATAAAAATATATCTGGTGATGTTCACCCATCTGTAATACATACCAAAAGAGGTCGAGGGAATGACAACTTGTAAGCAGACGTGGGCACCCAGGCTGTTATTTTTATATAGTATGGTCTTGGATCCTACTTGCTCTGTATTCACACTGTAGGCCTATTCTGGGCACAGGAGAGGTATGTTTTAGTACAGAGACCATCTGAATGAGGTCACCTTCTCGGGGCAGATGGGCTTTTACTGTTTGATCAAATATGTATTCTAAGAACCTCAAGGTTTTTTATATGTTTAATTATAATAGTAACACTTTTTTAACTCTATATATGGCTTGGTGCAGGGTGGAGAGTAGAGGGTAGAGACAGATAACAGATAGACATATAGATAAATATAATATAGACAGATATGAGATAGGTAGATAGATAGATAGATAGATAGATAGATAGATAGTCGATAGATAGATAGATAGATAGATAGATATGTATAGATAGATAGATAGATAGATAGATAGATAGATAGATAGCATATGAGAGAGATAGATAGATAGATAGATAGATAGTAGATAGATAGATAGATAGATATGAGAGGGATAGATAGATAGATAGATAGATAGATAGATAGATAGATGAGATAGATAGATTAGAGGGATAGATATGTAGATAGATAGATGATAGAGAGGAGATAGTATGAGATAGATAGATATAGGGGATAGATAGATAGATAGATAGATAGATAGAGATAGATAGATATGAGATAGATAGATATAGATAGATAGATAGATAGATAGATAGATAGATAGATAGGAGATAGATATGAGATAGATAGATATAAGAGGGATAGATAGATATGATATAGATAGATAGATAGATAGATATGAGATAGATATAGATAGATATAGATAGATAGATAGATAGATAGATATGAGTAGATAGATAGATAGATAGATAGATATGAGATAGATATAGATAGATATAGATAGATAGGAGATAGATAGATATGAGATAGATAGATATGAGATAGATAGATGTGATAGATAGATAGATAGATAGATAGATATGATATAGATAGATGAGATAGATAGGAGATAGATATGAGATAGATAGATAGATAGATAGATATGAGATAGATAGATAGATAGATAGATAAGATAGGAGATAGATAGATAGATAGATATGAGTAGATAGATAGATAGATAGGAGATAGATAGATAGATAGATAGATATGAGATAGATCTATAGATGTAAACAAACACACACTAAAGATATTGCTGTCAGATCCCTGTTAGTGTTTAATCCAGGAATAATTTCATTGCGTCCTCCTGTTGATACAGGGTTACACAGCGGAGATTTATTATGTGCTGGCTCCGGTAATCCAGACATTATTACATCGCCTTAACTGGATTCCAGCTATATTAAAAAAGAGAGGCTATTGAGGCGCTCCTGACGCTAGCACGGATCGGGAGGCCTCCTGGTGTAATGTAGGCTGACATGGTGTTTATTAGCTGGGGCTGCCTGTGCTGTCTAATTACTGCCGGGAAACACTCATATGCATTGCAGACAGCTCGCACTACCTGGCCTTCTTTTAACCACTTTTTTGCTGGATAAGTCCAGGAAGACATTGTGAAAATTTGCAAAGTGCTAAACTGAATGTGGAACTTTTCCAGTGCAGACTGAGTTAAATCTCGAATGAATGTTGGACTCCATATTGGAATTACATTATGGAGCCAATTTATCATGAGGACATTGTTTTTCTGACTTGGCTTTTTTTTTTTCCTAATGTGTTTTTTTTGTGACAAAGTTATCAAAAATGCCTCATAAAGTTCAAAAATTTGTCTCATTTCTCTTGGGTGGAGGGCTCCAGAGTTCACATAGGATTTTCGTGGTGCATTTTTAAGCCAATTTAGAAGTGAAATTCGCTTGCGCAAAAATTTTCAGACTTTTTAAAAAGTTGAATATAATACATTAGGCGTACACCTATGCGCCATCTAAACCACTCCTACATTACAAGTTACTTTTGAAAAAAAGGCACATTAGGTGCATGTCACTAAAAAAAATGGGACTCACGATAAATTAGGCAAAAAGATTTGAAAAAAAATCACAAAATAAGTAAAAAACACAACAGAATTTTTGGGCAAAAGCAATGATAAATTAGGCCCATTGTTATCAGGGTGCCAAGAAAAAGCTCAACTTTTCACATATAACACCCACTGATCACAAGAATGGGGATCCCCAGTTTGGCTACAGTGACAGTGGCCAGGTAGGGCTCAAAAGAAAAAATAGGGATTTTACCATAGACTGCAATATTATGGTAACGTTAATAAAAGTTTTTAAAACTATAAAGGAAAAAAAAAATCAATTTCCTAATTTTAACAATAAAAAGAAACATAATTGGTTTTGCCACTTCCAAAATTGCCCAAACTAATGAAATTTTTAAAAAAGTTTATATGCCGCACAGTTAATATAATGGGGAAAAAAAAATTCTAAATACCCAAATTGCCGTTCTTTTATCAAAAAAGTGAGCAAAAAGCTAGCAATAAAAAAATACAGCATGCTCCTCAGAAAAAAGTCCTTTACACCGCTCCGTAGTTGGAAATATAAAAAAGTTACAAGTGCCAGAATGTGGTACTGCCACCTGCAATGAATTTTTTTTGTCAAAATTTTACATATTTTTTTACAGTATTAAAACATAAAAATTATATTAATTTAATATTTCTGTAGAATAAATGTAATTTTACCGCATAGTGAAAAGTATAAAAATCCTAAAAAATTATCATACCTGCATGTTTACCCCCTCATTTTTATGCCATAAATATTTTTTTCCAGTTTCCCAATACTTGGTATAGAATATTAAATAGTGCCAATAGAAAGTACAACTTGTCCCAAAATACTCAGACCCGATATAGCTATGTGATCGGTAAAGTAAAAAAAAAAAAGAAAAGTAAAAAAAAAATTATGGTTTTTGAAAATAAAGCACAAAATCAGAAAATGGCTATGGCAGGAAAGGGTTAAAGAGGGGATAATCCCATTGAAAATGACTACAGTAAGAGCCCATTTACATAGGACAATGCAGTGGCAGAAAGGGCCGATCTGTGACATTACGCACAGTTTTCCTCCCTCAAAGTTTCATTGTTTGTTGGTGTACAGATCCCTATTTACAAAACAACAGAGGGGGAGGATGTGACAACGAGTGGGGGGAAAAAAAACAAAACATGTTTCTTCCCGGGCTCGAACCAGGGACCTTTTGTGCGTTAACGACTACAGCAAATGTGATAACCACTACACTACAGAAACTTCCATAGGAGCCCACAAAATGGATAACAACATGTTTTATCAGACCTGTCTAGAGTTAAGGCCCTTGTAGAGCAAACCAGTTAAAAAATACTAAAATCACCGCTTTTCCACAGTTTTTTCCCCCCCACAATGAGTGGATGAGAGTAATCAAAATTTCATTCACTTAGCTGGTACTTAGCTGCGTTTTTTCCTGCTGCATTTCCGCAGGAGCCAAAAATTCAACTTTTTTGCAACATGGGGCCTTAGCCTAACAGAGAAACTTTTGTCCACAACAACCAATCACGGCGCTGCTTTCATTTTTCAATATCAGCCGCAATATAATAAAGCTAAACGAAAAGAGTGAAATGTATGACAAAAGTCAGTAATTTTGGTGTACAGCATCAAATTTTTAGACTTTTTACTCTTTTTCTGCCACTCATGCCACTTTTTTCAAAACCGTGGTGAGGTGGGAAGGGGGTATAGTTGTGGTCTGATAGATTTAACATTATTTTGCCAGAAAACGCGAATAATGTCTGAAATATACACCAGCCCCTAACTGGCATAGATTTCGGCTTCTGACCCGTGGACCCATTAGGGCAGTATTACAGTAATAGTATCCCCCCTTATGTAATAGCGTTACTTATGTAGGGATGAGACTATTGTCTGTGGGAGGGGCAATATTAGGGCACTACTATAGTAATAGCACCCCCCCCACACACATAAGTAATAGCATTGCTTATGTAGGGTGGGCACTATTATTGTAACTGCTTATGTTGGGGGGGGAAACTGTTTTATTAGGGCACAATTACAGTAATAGAGCCCGCCGCAGGCAATAGCATTGCTTATGTTCGGGGAAAACTATTACCTGGGGGGGTACTATTAGGGAACTATTACAGTAACAGTGCCCCCCACAGGTAATAGCAATGTTTATGTTTATAAACCAATCCTAATTTTGCTTCCCTGGAATCAGATGCACCAGAATTATTAAGAAGTTGAGGCCTCACAACACAGTCGGTCACATGATCCAGAGTCAGAATGTCATCAAAAGTGCCAAACTAGAAGACTTCCGCCCCCCAAGGAAGTGCAAGAAAGTTCTCAGAATTGGTGCAACAGTGGAGCAACATGTATATTGGTATTTCCCGGATAACCCCCCCCCCCAAAAATCAATATGCCCTAATATGTCTAAAACAAATAATAAATGTGGTGCACGACATGTACTCCAGTTTCTTGGTGCATTTTGATTACATAAATCTGATCCATAATGTTCATTTGCCATCAATTTTCAGTGGACGAGGGGTGAGCATTTACAGATAAGAGGTTGTGTTTCCCAGAAAATCTAGGCAAGTAGACAGTTGTACGTCGTACCTCTAGGTGCTGTTAACCTGCTGAGACAAGGAGGTATCTCTGAAAGGGGTTGTCTAGATTAAGAAACTGAAAGCTAATAAAGAAACCAGAGTTAATACTGGGAAGTCCTGCTTTCAGCACTCTCATAAATTAGCTGGAGGAAAGAGGAACTTTTTTGACCCAAAACGAATCGGAAATCTGAGCCACCTGAACCTGAAACAAAACGAATCTCAAGGTTCGCCCATCTCTAGTCACAACTGTCACTAGCTTTTGTCACTCTGGCTAAAAGAATTGTCTTGAGGTTACAGCGAACCTTTATTGTGGGTATCAGATCTCAGTTACCTGGACACTGTTTCCCTCCAAAGTGGGGCTCAAGTAGTGATGAAAGTCACGTAGGCCACACACTAGGGCATCTAAGCCACCTCACAAAGAAACATAGTACTGCCTGCACGGTACCGCCAGTCACATAACCGTGCCGATCACAAGTCTTGTGACATAGTAGCAATGTCTTGGATCCACGGTTAGCTAAATCTCCAGGTTCTTGCTCATATATCTCTTATCTCTTAGACTTTTTGCTACAAAATGCAACAGCTGCCTGAAAACAGTGATGCCATCTGAACTCATCATGCGTGTCCTCAACCACGTGTATCACGTGGCCTGCTTCTACTGCTGCGAGTGTGAGCGAAGGCTGGAGCGAGGGGATGAGTTTGTGTTAAAAGAAGGGCAACTGTTGTGTCGAAGCGACTATGAAAGGGAGAGAGAGATGCTCAGCGCCTTCAGCCTGACACCATCTGGATCCGGTAGGTTGTAGTCCACCTGCACAAGGTGCCAAGTGTGTTAAGACATAGGTGGTCACCCCAGAGTAATATAGTACCCTAACCCACATCCACGGCCTGTCACCTAGCCAACCAGTACCCTGCTCTGCTCTAACAAGAGGCAACAACTCCGAAACAGCTGTCTGCGGATGTGCAGCTTATTAAGATAGATCTCCCGAAATTGGTCAGTCCCTTTAACCATTTTCTGACATCCACCATACTAATATGGCGGATGTCGTGTTTACATATGGCGGTCACTCAGGAGCTGAGTGTCCACCATAGTTACTGAGTCTCCGCTATTATACAGCAGAGACCCGGCAACTGTAAACATAACAACCAGCAGCAAACGGGAAAAAAAATCCAAAGAGCCGAACCGCCATTTTATCACTGTTTCACCTCCCACAAAAATTTTAATAAAAAGTGATCAGACATCCCCCAAAATGGTATAAGTAAAAAGTACATCTTCATACAAATAAAAACCAAAAAAAAAAAACGCCTTATGCTGCCCTATGTACGGATATATTAAAAAAAGTTATGGGTGTCAGAATTTTTTTTTTTTCACAGTTTTGGATTTTTTAAATGGATTAAAACATAAATAAAACTATATAAATTTGGAATCCCCGGAAACGTACCGAACCATAGAATACAGGAGACAGGTCATTTTGGCTGCACAGTGAATGCCGTAAAAACAAAGCTCGTAATAAAGTCGCACAAACACAGTTTTTCTCCAATTCCACCCCATTCTAGATTTTTTTCCAGCTTCCCAGTACATTGTACAGAATAATAAAAGGTACCATTATGAAGTACAATTTGTCCCGCAGACATTAAGCACTTATATGATTCTGAGAGCGGAAAAAAACGTTATGACTTTTGGAAGGCGGGGAGTGAAAAAATGAAAATTCAAAAAAATGGCTGCGACAGGAAGGGGTTAATGTTTTAATACAGCTCAGTCCCATTAAAATTAATGAGACTGAACTGCACCATGGTCATGTGACCAAACGGATATGATGTCATGTTTTCTAATCCTGCACAAGCCCTTAAAGTGCTGATGTCAACCAAGTCAGTAAGAGATTTTCAAGTAAAAAAAAGTCTAAAAACTCTAGCACCTACTTTTGTAAGTGACTATCTTGATAATAGCTCCTAAGATATTTTTCCATAGACTTAATTGTTAATATCATGTTTCTTTCCCGCATGTTCTGCTTCAAGTTAAAAGTGAAGATGAGGATGGAAGTCACGGCAAAGGAAGCGATGAAGCAAAGGATCTTAAACGATCGAAAAGGCCGAGAACAATTCTCACCACACAGCAGCGCAGAGCTTTTAAGGCATCGTTTGAGGTGTCTTCCAAACCTTGCAGAAAGGTACTTACTGTACACTATATAGGTATAACTATATCTTTATATTGGCTAAATTGTTGGCCGATCTCTAGCTCCTACTGAATTCCAGCACGACCTGTCAGTCTCCTAGACCGAATCAGCTGGAACTTTTAGTTAAAGGAGTTGTCCATGATTTTTTTTTTATGAGCTATCCTTAGGATGCGCTATAAATATCCTTTCAGTAGGGGGTCAATAGGCAGCCCCTGCATGGATAAGCTGTTTGGGGGTATGTTGGCTCTGTATACTATATAGTGCAACTAACCACAAGCAGTTGGCTCCATGCCTGTATAGTGGCCGGGCGCTGGTACTCCATCTGTGCTCCCAATGACTTCAGTGGCAACTGAGTTATAATAACAGCACCCGGCCACTATACAGGGACCAAAGCCAACTAGTCCTATCAAGTGTATAGTACAGGTTTAGGAAGTGGCTATGAACACCAGACCTGTGCCGTGGCCAACTATTGGTTCCCTACTATTCAGATATTTATGGCCTATCCTAAGAACTCGCTATAAATAAAAATTCCTGGACAATCCCTTTAAGTCACTCAGAATTACTGGCGGATTATGCCTTACTCTGTTGCTTTGGAACCATTAGGGTCCATGTACACGATCGAGTATGCATCCAAGTTGTGGGTCGGGTTTATCATGGAATGTAGTCGGATGACTCTCAGATCTAAGCCTCATCCGAGTGCATTCTGTGATGCATTCACATCTATGGGGCTTCAGATCCATTCCATTCTGATAACACGGAGCAGAATAGGACCTGCTCTATATTCATTCATGTTATCGGAACGGAATGGGTACGAAGACCCTCATAGACGTGAATCCTTAATACATGACATCCTGCATTCTCGGATGTACTCTCGCTGATGTGTATGGGCCCTCGATGTGCTGCGTCACTTTCAATGGCTGTTGGCCAATTATATTGGCCAACAGCTATTCCTTTCCCATACACATGAATAATAAAATAGTTGACCAGTCTTGGACCTTCTCTACTCTTATGTGTATGGGGCCTTTACTCCCACCATCTCTGCTGGCTGGGAATACCGATCCTCCATGGACATGGATGTGTCTTTGCCTATCTCTATTGGTACACAGTATTTTTTCTGTTGCAGGTGAGGGAGACACTGGCGGCAGAGACGGGTCTGACCGTGCGCGTTGTTCAGGTTTGGTTCCAGAACCAAAGAGCCAAGGTACAGATACAGGTCTACACTACAACATCTTCTATATCATTAAAGGGATTGTCTCATCAGAAAACAACCCCTTTTATATGAGGGGCAATCACCTGATTCTGATGTAAGATGACATGGTGGTCCTTCAGGCCTCCACCTACTATACCCCAGAGTATAATAATTTCATTTTGGTTCGTAGAAAACTTATTTGACCTGTTTTTGGGCCGAACAGTCAAAACCCCAAAACTAAACAGATCTGCAGAGGTTCGCCCATGTCTACTAATGAGACAACCACTTTAACAGCGCTTCACCCCTGCCCGCAGAAATTGCAGTCTACTCTAGCTGACCTATCAGAAATCTGATTTAGGTTAAGGCCCCATGTAGCAAAACACAGCTAAAAAAACATTGTGGAAAAAAACGCTGTGAAAAATACGTTGGGTTCTTTTCCACAACGTTATTTGCTGACTTTTTGCTGTTATTTTTTTTCTCCCCCTAATAAACTTATAGGGAAAACGCTTATGATTCCACAGCTAACAAGCGTAGGCGTCTTAGTCTTAAAGGGGTTGTCCAGTTTCAGACCAACATTGACAAACATACTGTGCTGTGACTATAAGGAGATGTACATCTGTGGTCATCACATGACCATGGACCGTATATCACATGACCATGGACTGTACATCACATGACCATGGACCATATATCACATAACCATGGACATTGTAAAACCCACAAAAACTGGTGAAACTTCACGTTTAATACTTCTTTCTTTGGTATTCTGGATGTGGTAATGGAGTGTTTTCCAGCTGCCCCACTGCTAGTGCAGTGACATTAATGTACCCCTATCCTCGTAATAATCCGAATACTTCCATGTTCTCTAGATGAAGAAAATAGCCCGGAGGCAACAACAACAAGACCATGAGCAGTTGGCAGCACAGCGTTTGGGCTCAGCTTGTGGGAACCGTGGAAGTAGTAGACAGAGTAATGATGACAGTGAAGGTGGGTAGACCAAGGATGGTGACATACCATGACAGGTACATGACCCTTCTCATGTGACTAGCATGTAATGGCCAGGCTACTATGCCAGGTACATGACCCTTCTTATATGACTAGCATGTAATGGCCAGGCTACTATGCCAGGTACATCACCCTTCTCATGTGACTAGCATGTAATGGCCAGGCTACTATGCCATGTATATCGCCCTTCTCATGTGACTAGCATGTAATGGCCAGGCTACTATGCCATGTATATCGCCCTTCTCATGTGACTAGCATGTAATGGCCAGGCTATTATGCCATGTATATCGCCCTTTTCATGTGACTAGCATGTAATGGCCAGTCTACTATGGCCAGGCTACTATGCCAGGTACTTGGCCCTTCTCATGTGACTAGCATGTAATGGCCAGGCTACTATGCCATGTATATCGCCCTTCTCATGTGACTAGCATGTAATGGCCAGGCTACTATGCCATGTATATCGCCCTTCTCATGTGACTAGCATGTAATGGCCAGGCTACTATGCCATGTATATCGCCCTTTTCATGTGACTAGCATGTAATGGCCAGTCTACTATGGCCAGGCTACTATGCCAGGTACTTGGCCCTTCTCATGTGACTAGCATGTAATGGCCAGGCTACTATGCCATGTATATCGCCCTTCTCATGTGACTAGCATGTAATGGCCAGGCTACTATGCCATGTATATCGCCCTTTTCATGTGACTAGCATGTAATGGCCAGTCTACTATGGCCAGGCTACTATGCCAGGTACTTGGCCCTTCTCATGTGACTAGCATGTAATGGCCAGGCTACTGTGCCAGGTAGACAATGATATGCTAATATATAAAAGCAAAATATCAAAGCAAGATGCAGATAGTGGCGTTGCCCACAGAAACCATTTCTGATTTTCTTCTGTATTGTATTTCACATTTTAGATGGCAGCAGTGGGATAGAAGGTGTTTTGGTGCCGTATTCCAGGATACAACAACAGCCGCTCATCCCATTGGACCAGAGTGTCTACAGCACAGATCTCTACCGGCAAAGTCTTACTCCTCCTCAACTGCCGGGCGACCATCTACATCCATACGGTAACTGCGACTTCAGATGCTCGTAAATGAAGTGGAAAAAATATGATATATTTAACTGTTTCAGAGCTGTACAGTATATGTATAGAGAAAGAAAAGAGTAGATTCAACATGTAAGGGCTTGTGTTGTGCAGGACTAGTTGTATTTTCAATGGCTCCATTTTGCGAGATTTATATAAATATATATACTTTTTCATTTTTTTAAGGAGGGAATGAGAAAAAAAAAGCAGCAATTTCAACTGTAGTATGCTATAAATGATAGAAATATATAATAATGGAATAAAGTCATATGTTTTATTACTTTTGCATAATGAAAACCTTTTTTTTTTTCATGATTTTTTTTCTTTGTCACCATAATATGAAAATAGTATTTTTTTTACTTTTTAATAGTACTTTGTTACCGTTGAGAGCTTTATGAAGGCTTGTTTTTTGTAAGACGAGTTTTAGTTTACATTGGTACTATTCTAGGGTTTATGGAATTTATTGATTCAATTTTATCCCTTTTTTTTTCGAAGGGGAATGAGCACAATCAACAATTTTGCAATTGTTTCCTTTTTTTTGTTATAGTATGGGCCGCTATGAATGTCGTGATACCAATGATATGTCATTTTTTAAATAGTTTTATTGTTTTTCCAAAATTAAAATAATTTTTTAAAATTTATTTTACAATTTATTTTGGTCCCAATAAGAATATGGATGGTATACAATATATTTCTTTCAAATGGGGGCCATATGCAAGACATATGTGGGTATATAGTACAAACATAAACCAATAGTATGAGCTCAAGGCTGAGGCTCCATATTGCCGAGAAGCTGCTTTTTTTGTTGCAGATTTTGCTGTGTTTTTTTTTTAGCTAAAGTCAGGAGTGGACTGAGCAGAAGGGAGAAGTATAAGAGCTTCCTATATATTTCCCATTCCTTCTGTGGCCACTACTAGGTGTGGCTCAAAAAAACGCAGCAAAATCTGCAACAAAACAGCAGCGTTTCCGCGATGTGGAGCCTCAGTTTTAGGTTAAAGACCCACATTGCAGAAACGCAGCCTTTTTGGTTACAGATTTTGCTGCAGTTTTTTTTAGCCAAAGCCAGGAGTGAATTGAGCAGAAGGTAGAAGTATAAGAAGCTTCCTATATATTCCCCATTTCTTTTGTAAACACTTTTGGCTTTGGCTCAAAAAACGCAACAAAAAAATGTGTTTTTGCAACGTGGGGACTCAGCCTTAAACAGGTTTCTAGTTTATCAAACACATTTTCTAATGAATTTATCTTCCTAACAGATGCAGATAATGTTTTTCATGACATGGACAGTGAAAGCATCAGTTATCTAGGTGGATCTTTACTGACGTCTTCTGATGGAAGTAACCTACAGGCCCGAGCTGGACCCATCGATCGTCTCTATTCCATGCAGAACTCTTACTTTGCCTCCTGACCTCTGCCGGTGCCATGTAGCTGTCATGGTCACGTGAAAATATTCACCTAGGAGATAATCATCCCATCTACATCCAAAATATCAGGATAATAAGAACCTCATCTATGGACTATTTATGGACTGGAAGATCCAGCAGGTTATCAAATCCATATTGTCCGTATTATTTATATAACTTTTACATGTTTATTTACTTGTGCAACCCCTACATCTGGGTTCACATCTGCGTCGGAGTCTTAGTTGAAAATCGATGCACGGTAAAGTTCCGACTTTTTCTTCTGGCAGTTTCTGTTAAAAAGAATAAACACCCGACGGATCCCATTATAGTCAATGGGGTCCATCAGGCTCCGTTAATGTCCGCTGTCCATTGTTATGGCCCCGACAGACCAATATAACGGACACCCTGCTAGTGTAAACCTAGAGTAAGAATACGTTCCTTCCAATGACAGTTTTCTATGGCATGTTGTTTTTATTCCAAGATTCTCGTGGACATTTCTATGACTGTAAGACAATGAATAAGAAAAGTCATACGTGCGATGCCTGAAGACTGGGTTGAATAAATTAAAGATATTGTGATGGCCGGGGATGTTTGGATGTGAGTTCTTTCTAAACGCTTCTATATTATATGGGTAATCCCATCTGATAAAGTGATGGCCTATTGCTAGGATACACCATCACCTTACGATCAGTGGGCACCTCAGCGTTTCCCCTATATGGCCATTGATCATCGATCCCTCATAGACATGAGTCTATTCAGGGATCCATAAAAATGGACAAAAATAGGACATGTCCTATTTTTTGACAGATCCTTCACGCGGTCCATCAAAAATATGGACAAGTGAATAGCCCCATAGACTGCCATTGTTCTGAAAACAGATGTTTTTCACGTTCGTGTGAATATGGTCTTAGTGTTGACTGCTAGGTGAAATTTAGTTAAGCTATTTATGCCAGTTTTCTGGTATGGAAAAAGGTCGCAACTTTTTGCGGCAGACAAATTTGAGCTAAAATTTTTGATGTTTTGTGATTTTGGTGATCTGACTTTTAAATTTTTTAAAAAGAGAGACATCTATCAATTAAGATACTTCCTTTTTTGTTAATTTTTATGGTGCCTTTCTCTATAGTAAAGGCTTAAAGGGGTGTTTCAGTTCTTATTTTTACTGCATAGCAAGGCTTAAAATTACCAACACTATATATATCACCTGTCCGTTTGGCTGGGAATCCAGCAGAGAGTCTCCGTTCGGGTCCCCAGTCTATATTTCTCTTCTGCCTGTGCACGAGGGTGTCAGCCAATCAGTGGCTGAGTGCCGATTCACTGCTTGAACAGAACATTACTACTCAGCTATTGATTGGCTAACGTGTAGGTTAAAAGTCAGGAAGACAGGGGACCTGACCAGAGACTCTCCGCTGGATCCCTGGCCTAATGGACAGATAAGTATATAGTATTTGTTCATTTAAAGGGGTCGTCCAGGACCTAGAAAAATTGAGTACTGATGACTTGAAAGGCTGCAGTTCCTGGCGCCACCTCTACAGTGTACAGAGCTCATTACACTGTATACAGCTTCCTGTCCGTACACCATAGCCGCGGCCGGAACTGCAGCTCTGCTTTCATTCACTTCAGTTGGTTTCTAGCCGTATACATGGTGTATGGCTTTTGGTGGGCGAAACAGCTGGTTGACATGGGGTTTGGGTGTCAGACCCTGAGTGACCTGATACTAATGACCTATCCTGTGGTCTTTGCTAGGTCCTGGACAACCCCTTTAAGCCTCACTATGCACTAAAATTAAGAACTGGAATAAGTCCTATGTAACAGATATTGATCTAATGCTTTTCTATCCTTATATGAAGTTTAAAGGCGCACTAAACCCAATACGGCTCCAAGGGGAAAGTCACCAACTTTCCCAAACTGCTGAATGGCAAATATGTGTAATTATGCTTTGATAATTCCCCTCTTTCTTATATCTCTGCAAATTTATGCATGCTTACCTTTCAGGATCTTTGGAAAGCTGTGGTAACAACCAATGTATAGGTATTCTGAATAGCAGACCTCATTATTGCCCCGATACTATATGTATATGTATTAAATAGTATAGCATGCCATGCTTGATTTGCCTTTCAGGGTCCGGGGAAAGCTAAGTACCACACCAGGTAATGCTGCTATAGGGTCTGCTGAATAATAAATGAAGTAATTTCATATAAAATAAATCTCTTTCATCCAGAGCTTTGCTGGATTTTCCATTCAGACTTCTGGGAAAGCTGGGCAACATATAATGTGAAACTATAATAAAGAATACCGAATACTCTATTTACCTAAATATATCTACTTCCTTGCGCTATAATCATACCATAGCATGCCAGGATTTCCCTTTCAGGGTTCTGAGAAAGCTGTGTAACATACCAAGTTATGCAGTAATAGGGACTGCTGAATACTAAATATACCTGCTTGCTCCCAAATCATGCCAAAGCTTGCTTGATTTGATTTCAGGGTTCAGGGAAAGCTGGGTAGCATAGCATGTGGCATAGTGTTATGGAATACTGAGTACTACAATTATCTTAATAAATCCCACACCTTGCTACATAATTGTGCCATATCATATCAAATGTGATTTTCAGGGTCCTGGAAAGCTGGGTAGCATATCAGGTACTACTGAGTACTAAATATATCTAAATAAACTCTCCTCCTTGCTCTGTAATGGTTCCTTAACATGACAGATGTATTTTTCAGGGTCCCAAGAAAGCTGGGTACCATACCAGTCATACAGTCAGTGCTGCCATACAGACTGCCGCTGAAGCAAAATCTATCTATATAAACCTCTTTCTAAGTTATAACACAGACAGCTGGTTTTCAGAACTCTGGGAAAGCTGGGTGATTAGCACAAAATAGATAAAAGCCACTATCATTTGATCCTCCCTTCTTTCTTATGTAATTCATGCTCTGGAGCTGCTTTTTCTCGATTATACTCAATAGCACTCCATTACATCATTAGCCTCAATGTGAGCTAAGCCCCGCCCCCTCTCAAACTTCCTGTGATGTCATGTTAGGGCTTGTAGTCGGTCTTCAGCTAGTATTGGCACTGTACAAAGCCAGGAAGCAATGTCTGCAAGATTACTGCTAAACTGCTGAGGGCTGCAGACATAGCTAGAGATGGACTGTATCATTCAGATTTTTGTTTTCATTTTTGGATTTCAGAGTTTAGTGGCCCTTTAAGATAAAAAAAAAAAAAGATGGCCCGTACAGGGATCGGACCCGCGACCTTGGCGTCATTAGCACCACACTCTAACCAACTGAGCTAACTGGCCACATGGGGGTTAGGATTATCTCATGTGACTCAGAATTAAAGGGGCTGTCCAGGAGTTGGTGCCCGGACAGTATATAGAGGACAGAGTTTACTGCTTCTGGTAGCTGATCGTTCTGGGGGCTGGCTATTCGCCCCTCACTGATCAGGTATTTAGGGCTTATCCTGAGGATAGGTCATAAAAAAAAATTAAATCTGGACAACCCCTTTAAGTTCTATTGATAAGTGTGGGTTCTCTTCATGCAGTTATAACACGTTTTGTTGATCTTTCATTTGTTAGAGGATTTTTTTTTCTATATTCTGTGCTCTTCTTCTATTACTTTGTATCATTTTAGTTAATTTTGTAATTTAACAAAAATTTAGCCTCCCCGTTGGGGAATCGAACCCCGGTCTCCCGCGTGACAGGCGGCGATACTTACCACTATACTAACAAGGAAATGCTATGGATTGTCTCTTAAAGGGAAGCATCGGATATTTCTATAGGATCCATTCTATGTTCGGACCCTCCATGCTTATTATAACCTGAGATAGTTTGATTGGTCAGATGTTATTTGTAGCTTCCTTTCTGTCAAACCAAAAGATGAAGCCCCTTAACAAAGGTTCCCCTATAATTCCTCAAAATTCCCTAAAAAATGGATTTTCTTGCATCTTTTCTACAAAAATGTTTCAAGGTGAATAGGAAGTTACATTCTTAAAGTATAACTCCCTTTAATTTTTTTCACTATTATATCAGGTGGGGGGTGCGGGGTGCGGTGACTGTTTTTGTAATATACTTTATTATCCTATCTAATTTCCTTTTTATTATAAAACAGGCTGTAACATTCCCCTTAGCAACCTCTAACTGAGCTGTTACTAGGGAAAGTCTGTACACAGTTATATTGTAAATATGTAGAGCTGAAGCATTTACCAAAGGGGAGACGGTCACTTCACATGGCTGTATCTCTGGTTTTATACTGCCTAGAAAAATGGTTCTGGTATCACAAGAAAGCTGAAATTCTCAGCTTTCATATGATGCCAAGATTTAAGAGCTATAACTTAATCTGAGATAACATTCAGCCTGACTGTATGACGGGTCAGAACAGACTTGAATGACAGCAATGTGATATTAGCCTAAGAAAAATACTATAAATCTAGAAAATACACACATTCATACTAAAGAAACACACAAAACTGTACAGATGAAGGATACTATCATCATATGTCACATCATTTGGCTTCCCATGACCATGTGGCGGTAATATATAGCTATAGAAAGTCTATCCACAACTAATATGAAGAAGTTCTAAAAGAGAAATTCCCTGACCGGGAATCGAACCCGGGCCGCGGCGGTGAGAGCGCCGAATCCTAACCACTAGACCACCAGGGAAGGTGTTCATTAGTGTGTGCTTCCGCTTTCATGACAGTAGTGGTCACCATTTTAGCTGCTTTGTCCAAATGAAAGTGAAATAGTTCATTCCAATCTTTTTTGGAAAGTTTGACCCTAAACCAGTTTGTTCCAAACTGATTTGCTCATCTCTATAAGTAACATCAGACCCATTGGTTCCTCCATTTCAGGATATCTTCACGTGGCATATATTACAGACTGAAAAATAGGGAGCTAATCTCCAGGGAAATGAACCTATAAAATCCAGGCCCCTGTGGCAATATTTGTTTTTCCAGTAGCATAGACAGCGGTAATGAAACAATCAGGACAAGTGTTGGCAGAAAGGAAGTGGTGCAAGCCCCTAAGTTTATTCTTATGTAATACCAAATATACATCTTAGGGAGCCCAAGACAAATTGCAGCTCCTCAACCAGACTATGTTACACATTTGCAAAAGGCTGGAGAATTAGAAAGTCTTTCAATAATAAAACGTAACTTTTAATAAATAAATGAAATAAAAAATTTGTAAACTTAAATATACCCTAAAGATGAATTAAAAATATTGACTGTAAATTCTAGACAGGTATATGTGGATCTGACGGCCGCCTTTAACCTTAACCCCAGTTTGAATCTGGGAAATATATTATACAATCAGATGTGGGACCACCGATACATAAGTGTCCGCCTTCCCCTGTTATTACTGAGTATACACTCCCTCTTCTATTATACAAAGAGGGGTATAAGAGAAACTAAGATTTATCAAGTTTGTCTTCTGATAAATATTTTTTCACTCTCAGAAGATATATCAATCGCTAGGTGCAAAAAATAGGGGCAGGGCGGACCTCATCAATAGTAACAGAAATAAAAAAAAAACCCTGTGAAACCTGTCTCTAGATGTGACCACTACTCTATATCTTTATGTTTCCCTTCTCCCCCTTTTCTTTCCTCCTCTCTTTCCAGGGAAACCTGGTAAATGAAATGTGAACTTATATTGGCTGATGCACATCATATATGACTGAATATTTAAGGACCTGCGAACTGCTATTGACTCTTACTCATCGGTTGTTATGGAAACCTGGAGTAAAGCTGTGTGTATGTGACCTTGTGTAACAGTGTCATCCACAGCGCCCTGCCCCTTTAAAGCTGACCTACAGCAGTGAAGAAAAATGGCTGGGTTGTTATGGAAACATGGAGTGCAGCTGTGTGCATGTGAGTTTTCATTAGCTCGAGTAGCAGCCATGTGTTTTGCTGCAGGGGGCATGAATAGATTAAAAACGTTTCAATTTATAAGAATGCTGACATCCATTATGGCCGTCCAGTCAGTGGTGTAAATACCGGGGTAGCTGCGGTAGCGGCTGCCACAGGACCTGGGACATTACGGTTCCCAACAGGCCCCTGATGTTTTTTTTTTTTTTTTTAATAAGCCGTTACCTGCTGGTGTAACACCAGCAGGTAACGGGCCCTATTTATTTACCGATCGCCGCTCCGGTTCATGGCCGCCTGCGCTTCACCTTCTGTGGAGGCGGCTGTGAGCAGGAGCGAGAATCAGTAAGTAAGACCTGCGGGCTGTGAACCCGACAAACACTGCTATCATTATACTCTGGGGTCTTTTCAGGAATTTAGGAATGCAGTTTGTGGGGGGGGGGGGGTCCATGTCAAATGTTCGCCTTGGGGCCCAGCCATTCCTAGTTACACCACTGAGTCCAGTATTGGTACAGTCTATTTATGGCTGTGTTGTTATGAAAACCTGGTAAATTATATGTGAACTTATATTGGCTGATACATGTGATATGACTGAATATTTAAGGACCTGCGAACTGCTATTGGCTAATACAGGTCATAAATAGCTTGGTTGCTATGGAAACCTGTGTGCCTGAGGAGAGTAAGCGCCTGCGAGGTCCTATTGGCTGATAAGGGTCATGTGACCGTGTGTATGGTAGTTGGAATATGAGTGAAAGACTTGCAGGCTAGTATTAGCTAATGCTGGTCATTTTTTGGGAATACTGTATCTCAGGAACAGTACATCCTTTAGAACTGAGACCCAGTCTATAATATTCCCGGACACCTGATGTACATGTGTGCCAAATTTGGTGAGGAACGGTCCAGTCGTTTGGTCGCGCATAAAGAACAGACAGACAGATAAACAGAAACTCATTTTTATATATATAAGAGACTAGAGGAAGGACCCGGCTTCGCACGGGTATATTTCATTTTTTGTTTGTGTAGTGACCGCATAAGAATTGGCCAGTTTTGCACTTGACATCCAGTATGGCAGTCCAGTACAGATACAGTCTATTTATGGCTGTGTTGTTATGGAAACCTGGTAAATGAAATGTGAACTTACATTGGCTAATACACGTCATATGACTGAATATTTAAGGACCTGTGAACTGCTATTGACTCATGCAGGACATAAATAGCTTGGTTGCTATGGAAACCTGGTGTAAAGCTGTGTGTATGTTAAGACTGAACCTGTGATTTTCCATTGGTCCATAAGTGTCATGTGATCATGTGCATCTCAGTTTGGATATCAGTGAAAAACCTGCGATCGGTTGTTATGGAAAATCTGGATGAAAGCTGTGTGTATGTGACCTTGTGTAACAGTGTCATCCTCAGCGCCCTGCCCCTTTAAAGCTGACCTACAGCAGTGAAGAAAAATGGCTGGGTTGTTATTGAAACCTGGAGTGCAGCTGTGTGCATGTGGCTGACAATGCTTTGTCAGATTGGAGACGGGCTTGGGTCTGCTGGGGAGTTTCAGCAGCTCGCTGTTGTCTGTAACATACCTTATCAGATTGGAGACAGGCTTGGGTCTGCTGAGAGTTTTCATTAGCCCGAGCAGCAGCCATGCGTTTTGCTGCAGGGGGCATGAGTAGTTTAAAAAACGTTTCAATTTATAAGAATGCTGAAATCCAGTATGGCAGTCCAGTCAGTGGCGTAAATACCGGTTTAGCAGTGGTAGCGGCTGCCACAGGGCCCGGGACATTAGGGGACCCGGCGGGCCTCTGATGTTTTTTTTTTTTTTTTTAACACCAGCAGGTAACGGGCTCTATTTACTTACCGATCCACACTCCTGCTCACGTCCTCCTGCACTTCACCTTCTGCAGAGGCGGCTGTGAGCAGGAGCGGGGAGTGGTAAGTAAGGCCTGTGGGCCGTGAACCCCACAAACACTGCTATCATTATACTCTGGGGTCTTTTCAGCAGGCTTCGGGCCTACTTGGTGGCGTCCCAGATGTCGGTGGGCCAGTCCGACGTCATTATGCGTTGCGATACATGCCTGGCTCACGTGACATCTGGTCCAACATTGAAGAGGTAGCGGGAAGTGCGCATAATACTATATGAAGGGGCCACTATGATACTGTGTGCAGGGGCCACTATGGGGCATAATAGTGTGTGTAGGAATGCAGTTTGTGCAGGGGGGGTGGTTGCTGGGGGGGGGTCCATGTCAAATGTTCGCCTTGGGGCCCTGCCATTGCTAGTTACGCCACTGAGTCCAGTATAGATACAGTCTATTTATGGCTGTGTTGTTATGGAAACCTGTGTGCCTGAGGAGAGTAAGCGCCTGCGAGCTGTTATTGGCTGATAAGGGACATGTGACCGTGTGTATGGCAGTTGGAATATGAGTGAAAGACTTGCAGGCTTGTATAGACTAATGCTGGTCATTTTTTGGGAATACTGTATCTCAGAAACGGTACGTCCAAGAGAGCTGAGACCCACTCTATAATATTCCTGGACACCTGATGTACATGTGTGCCAAATTTGGTGAGGATCGGTCCAGTCATTTGGTCGCGCATAAAGAACAGACAGACAGACAGGAACTCATTTTTATATATATAAGAGATAAGAGATATATCAGAGGTCTCCAATGACCAGTACGGGGCTGTGAATCACTTGGTACTGAGCCGGCCCGGACATTGGGGATCTCTGTGGGCAACTAGGTGTTGGCTGATGCTCCTGTGCTGCGTGTAATCCACAACATAGGGGCATCGGCCGACACCTGGTAAGTGTCCACAGAATCGTTTTTGAGAGGCTACACTAGCAGATCACTTTCTACTTACCTGCTTACTAATGCAGCCTGCGGGATCTCTTCTGACACACAGGATGTGCGCATCTTCTATTCTAGTCCCAGAACCTTCGCTATGGTGCCGCTGGGACCGGGGAGCAGAATAGAAGATGCGCACATCCTGTGTGTCAGAAGAGATCCCGGGAGCTGCATTAGTAAGCAGATAAGTATAATGGAAATATAATGGAGGGGGACTATTACCTGTAGGGGGCGCTACTAGGGCTCTATTACAGTAATAGTGCCTCCCACAGGTAATAGTTCTTCCCCACCCACACACATAGGTAATGTTATTAACTGTAGGGGGCACTATTACTGTAATAGAGCCCTAGTAATGTCCCCAAAGGTAATAGCCCCCCTCCCCACACACACAGGTTAAATTACCTGTGGGGGGCACTATTACAGTAATAGTGCCCCTCAATTAATAACATTACCTGTGGTGGCCACTATTACAGTTACCACAGTGCCCCACAGTTAATAACAGTCCCCTCACACACAGGTAATGATATGAACTGGTAGGGGCACTATTACTGTAAAAATGCCATTGTAGCGTCCCCCACACGTAATATTTCCTGTAGGGGGCACTATTACTGTAATAGAGCACCCTGAGTGATCGTCCCCACTGCCCTACCTATACTTTATAAAGGGAGCTCTCTCCATATCACCCGTACTTGAGTGAGGGCCCCTCCCCCTACTTTTATTAAGGAAGCCATCCATACCCGCAATAAGTTATGCATGATACGGAGAGATCCCCCTTAATAAAGTATAGGGGACTGTATAAATGTAATCATTAAATACACACCTATTGTGTTTTCTTATGATCCATATATAATACAATTCTGGGCTACGATTGATTTAATATCAAAGCAAAAGAGAAAACATGTTTCTGCCCGGTTTCGAACCGGGGACCTTTCGCGTGTTAGGCGAACGTGATAACCACTACACTACAGAAACTGCTATGTATTTGGATTTTGGCTCATATGGGACAGTGTCACATCTGCGGCAGGACATTCTTCAGTCTCCTGCTATGATCTCTGCCTCCCACTGAAAACAATGTGAGTAGGAATCTGGGCAGAATCTGTCACTGATTCGGGGGTGGAATCCGGCAAATTCTTTCATGTGAACTTACCCCAAGGATAGGTTCTCACTAGCGGTGGAAGTCTGTTATAATAGAGTCCATTAATGCAAAACACAGACACCTATCATAACGTAAGGTAAATGGACACTAACGGATATTAATGTCCATTATTATACAGTCTGTTTTTTGGGGGTTTGGGTTTTACTTATTTTTATTTTTTTTTAAGTTCCGCAGAGCTGCCCCATAGACTACAGTTTGTACGGCGAGTAAGCAGTGCGGCTCCTCCGTGCTGCCTCGGTACCACTGATCTGCAGGGGCCCTGGGTGTCGGACCCCCGCAGATCTAATATTGATGGCCTATCTTAAGGATTATAGTGAGTCCACTACCAGGGAATAAGAGCAGAGATGCGTCTTTGTGGCCACCAACCCATGGCCCAATGCATAGATAATGATCCTTTTATAGATATGTAAATCATACAGCAAGTGCATCCGGGGCGGGCCAGATTTGGGAAATTTGCTTATAGACAGCTGAGGAACACGCACAGAGGGTGAAAATGTTATTCACACCTACAGGGGTGCTGCGGCGCTGCAATTCCAGAGGAGAGCTGAAGCACTTGCAGCTGTCTGTAGGTAAAGCTGGCAAGTCAGCCCCGCCTCCAGTGTACCTGAGGGCTGTAAATCTATAAATAGATGAATATCTCTGTATTACTTTATCGGTTTCTGCTCCTATTACCCGTACACAGCGCTATTATTGGTTTGGCAGACCTGTCAGATTCCCTTTAATGTGCTCCTTTATCTATATTGGTGCACCAGTGTCTCTCCCAGTGTAACATGGATCTGATTATTGAATCTGTTTTTGACTTTAAGGGGTTTTCTGAGCAAAAAATATTAATAACTTCTCTTATAAAAAGGTCATCAATGTCAGATTGTATTAGCTGTTGTATGTATTAGCTGTTCTCAGCAGTTAATACATAGAAAATGGATCAGGAAGCAGATAGCTCCGTTCTGTGTATAGTGGCTATATCAGGTACTGCAGGTCAGCGGTGCTAACCACTAGACCACCAGGTAAGGTGTTTATTAGTGTGTGCTTCCTCTTTCATGACAGTAGTGGTCACCATTTTAGTTTCTTTGTCCAAATCAAAGTGAAATAGTTAGTGTTCATTCTCTATAAGTAATATCAGACCCATTGGTTCCTCCATTTCAGGATATGTTCACGTGGCATATATTACAGACTGAAAAATAGGGAGCTAATCTCAAGGGAAATGAACCTATAAAATCCAGGCCCCTGTTTCGGTATTTGTTTTTCCAGTAGCATAGACAGCGGTAATGAAACAACCAGGACAAGTATTGGCAGAAAGGAAGTGGTGCAAGCCCCTAAGTTTATTCATATGTAGAACCAAATATACATCTTAGGGAGCCCAAGACAAATTGCAGCTCCTCAATCAGACTATGTTACTGGCACTGACACTGTATAAACAGCTGAATCCTCAAACCAGTTTGTTGCCAGCTACAGATGGGCAAACCTCGCAGGATTTGTTTTGGGTTCGATTGGCTCGGGTCCCAGATTAGTTTCGTGTTGAACAATTTCGGTATGAACCACACCTTAAAATGGCTTAAAACATAGTGTCGAATACTGTCAGGGCTCCTAGGAACCTATCTATAAAATATAGTGTATAACACTGTCAGGGCTCCTAGGAACCTATCTATAAAACATAGTGTAGAATACTCTTAGGGCTCCTAGGAACCTATCTATAAAACATAGTGTAGAATACTCTTAGGGCTCCTAGGAACCTATCTATACAACATAGTGTATGACACTGTCAGGGCTCCTAGGAACCTATCTATAAAACATAGTGTAGAATACTGTCAGGGCTCCTAGGAACCTATCTATAAAACATATTGTAGAATACTCTTAGGGCTCCTAGGAACCTATCTATAAAACATAGTGTATAACACTGTCAGGGCTCCTAGGAACTTATCTATAAAACATATTGTAGAATACTCTTAGGGCTCCTAGGAACCTATCTATAAAACATAGTGTATAACACTGTCAGGGCTCCTAGGAACCTATCTATAAAACATAGTGTATAACACTGTCAGGGCTCCTAGGAACTTATCTATAAAACAAAGTATAGAACACTGTCAGGGCTCTTAGGATCCTATCTATAAAACATAGTGTAGAACACTGTCAGGGCTCCTAGGAACCTATCTATAATACATAGTGTATGACACTGTCAGGGCTCCTAGGAACCTATCTATAAAACATAGTGTAGAACACTGTCATACAATACGGGTCTATCTTTTACACCCCTGATATAGAAGACAGACCAATATCCCCATATGATTAAGCAAACATAAGCACAGAAGTTTCTATAGTAGTGTTTATCACATTTGCAAAAGGCTGGAGAATTAGAAAGTCTTTCAATAATAAAATGTAACTTTTAATAAAAAAATGAAATAAATCTATAAACTTAAATACACCCCAAAGATGAATTAAAAATATTGACTGTAAATTCTAGACAGGTATATGTGAATCTGACGGCCGCCTTTAACCTTAACCCCAGTTTGAATCTGGGAAATATATTATACAATCAGATGTGGGACCACCGATACATAAGTGTCCGCCTTCCCCTGTTATTACTGAGTATACACTCCCTCTTCTATTATACAAAGAGGGGTATAAGAGAAACTCCGATTTATCAAGTTTGTCTTCTGATAAATATTTTTTCTCTCTCAGAAGATATATCAATCACTTTGTGCAAAAAATAGGGGCAGGGCGGACCTCATCAATAGTAACAGATAAAAAACCCTGTGAAACCTGTCTCTAGATGTGACCACTACTCTATATCTTTATGTTTCCCTTCTCCCCCTTTTCTTTCCTCCTCTCTTTCCCATATACTTCAGGAAAAGAGGGAAATAAAAGACATACAGACACAAAGAGCTATCGATATAGAATACTTCATCCCATATAAACGGGATCCGCTCTAATAAGAAAGGTATTCATGGGAAGATGCAGATAGCCATACTTAGACAAAATGTCATAAATAGCTTAGGGTTTTTTTTAGGGGTAATTTATCGAGCCTTTTGTGCTTTTTTTTCTAAATGTTCTGCTCCTCAGCTAATGCTTTAAGGCTTTATCTTTCTCTTTGTGCCTATTTTCATGACCTATCACATGTCTCGTCACTTCGCTTTCTGAGTGAGGTAGGTGGCTGTGGCTTATCTGGAGTAACAGGTTGACAATGTATTCCTCTTCATTTTCCACCGCCGGCATTTTCACCGCGGTCTAGCCGCCGGGGATGACAATGCAGAGCAGAGATACAGGGAATAAGAGCAGAGATGCGTCTTTGTGGCCACCAACCCATGGCCCAATGCATAGATAATGATCCTTTTATAGATATGTAAATCATACAGCAAGTGCATCCGGGCCGGGCCAGATTTGGGAAATTTGCTTATAGACAGCTGAGGAACACGCGGAGAGGGTGAACATGTTATTCACAACTACAGGGGTGCTGCGGCGCTGCAATTCCAGAGGAGAGCTGAAGCACTTGCACCTGTCTGTAGGTAAAGCTGGCAAGTCAGCCCCGCCTCCAGTGCACTTGAGGGCTGTAAATCTATAAATAGATGAATATCTCTGTATTACTTTATCGGTTTCTGCTCCTATTACCCATACACAGCGCTATTATTGGTTTGGCAGACCTGTCAGATTCCCTTTAATGTGCTCCTTTATCTATATTGGTGCACCAGTGTCTCTCCCAGTGTAACATGGATCTGATTATTGAATCTGTTTTTGACTTTAAGGGGTTTTCTGAGCAAAAAATATTAATAACTTCTCCTTAAAAAAGGTCATCAATGTCAGATTGTATTAGCTGTTCTCAGCAGCTAATACATAGAGAATGGATCAGGAAGCAGATAGCTCCGTTCTGTGCATAGTGGCTATATCAGGTACTGCAGGTCAGCTCCCATTCATTTGTAAGGAAGCCAAGTTGCAGTGACTCAGTTCAGCCACTACCCAGAGAGCGGAGCTGTCTTCTTCCTGATCCATTCTCTGTCATAAGCTGCTGAAAACAGCTATTTAAATTAGGTGTTGGGCGTCAGACCCCCACCAAGTTGATATTTCAGGGTTCAGGGAAAGCTGGGTAGTACAGCATGTGGAGTAGTGTTAAGGAATACTGAATACTACATTTATCTAAATAAATCCCACTCCTTGCTACATAATTGTGCCATATCACGTCAAATGTGATTTTCAGGGTCCCGGAAAGCTGGGTAGCATACCAGGTGCTGCTGAGTATTAAATATATTTAAATAAACTCTCCTCCTTGCTCTGCAATGGTTCCTTAACATGACAGATGTATTTTTCAGGGTCCCAAGAAAGCTGGGTAACATACCAGTCATACAGTCAGTGCTGTCATACAGACTGCCACTGAAGCAAAATCTAAGTTATAACACAGACAGCTAGTTTTCAGAACTCTCGGAAAGCTGGGTGATTAGCACAATGTAGATAAAAGCCACTATAATTTGATCCTCCCTGCTTCCTTGTATAATTCATGCTCTGGAGCTGCTTTTTCTCCATTACACTCAATAGCACTCCATTATATCGTTAGACTCAATGTGAGCTAAGCCCCGCCCCCTCTCAAACGTCCTGTGATGTCATGCTAGGGCTTGTAGCCAGTGTTCAGCTAGTATTGGCACTGTACAAAGCCAGGAAGCAATGTCTGCAAGATTACTGCTAAACTGCTGAGAGCTGCAGACATAGCTAGAGATGGATTATATCATTCAGATTTCTGTTTTAATTTTTGGATTTCAGGGTTTAGTGTCCCTTTAAGATAAAAATAGACTGGCCCGTACGGGGATCGAACACGCGATCTTGGCGTTATTAGCACCACGCTCTAACAAACTGAGCTAACCGGCCATATAGAGGGTCAGGTTTATCTTCTGTGTCTTAGAATTAAAGGGGCTGTCCATGAGTTGGTGCCCGGACAGTATACAGAGCACAGAGTTTACTGCTTCTGGAAGCTGATTGTTCTGGGGGGCTGGCTGTCCGCCCCTCACTGATCGGGTATTTAGCACTTATCCTGAGGATAGGTCATAAAAAAAACTTAAATCTGGACAACCCCTTTAAGTTCTATTGATAAGTGTGGGTTCTCTTCATGCAGTTATAACACATTTTGTTGATTTTTCATTTGTTAGAGGATTATTTTTCTATATTCTGTGCTCTTCTTCTATTACTTTGTATCATTTTAGTTAATTTTGAAACTAACAAAAGTTTAGCCTCCCCGTCGGGGAATCGAACCCCGGTCTCCCGCGTGACAGGCGGGGATACTTACCACTATACTAACGAGGAATTGCTATGCAGGTTTCCTTAAAGGGAAGCATCGAATATTTCTATAGGATCCATTCTATGTTCGGACCCTCCATGCTTATTTTAACCCAGGATAGTTTGATTGTTCAGATATTATTTGTAGCTTCTTTTCTGTCAAACCAATAGATGAAGCCCCTTAACAAAAGGTTCCCCTATAATACCTCAAAATTCCCTAAAAAATGGATTTTCAAGCATCTTTTCTACAAAAATGTTTCAAGGTGAATAGGAAGTTACATTCTTAAAGTATAACTCCCGTTTATTTTTATTTTTTTCAGTATTGTGTCGGGTGGGGGGTGCGGGGGTGCGGTGACCGTTTTTGTAATATACTTTATTATCCTATCTAACTTCCTTTTTATTATAAAACAGGCTGTAACATTCTCCTTAGCAACCTCTAACTGAGCTGTTACTAGGGAAAGTCTGTACACAGTTATATTGTGAATATGCAGAGCTGAAGCATTTACCAAAGGGGAGACGGTCAGTTCACATGGCTGTATTTCTGGTTTTATACTGCCTAGAAAAATGGTTCTGGTATCACAAGAAAGCTGAAGTTCTCAGCTTTCATATGATGCCAAGATTTAAGAACTATATAAGAGCTATAACTTAATCAGATATCATTCAGCCTGTTTGTATGATGGGTCAGAACAGACTTGTATGACAGCAATGTCATATTAGCCTAAGAAAAATACTATAAATCTAGCAAACACACACATGCATACTAAAGAAACACACAAAACTGTACAGATGAAGGATACTATCATCATAGGTCAGATCATTTGGCTTCCCATGACCATGTGGCGATAATATATAGCTGTAGAAAGTTTATCCACAACTAATATGAAGAAGTTGTAAAAGTGTAATTCCCTGACCGGGAATCGAACCCCGGGCCGCGGCGGTGAGAGCGCCAAATGCTAACCACTAGACCACCAGGGAAGCTGTTTATTAGTGTGTGCTTCCTCTTTCATGACAGTAGTGGTCACCATTTTAGTTGCTTTCTCCAAACCAAAGTGAAATAGTTAGTGTTCATTCAATCCAATCTTTTTTGGAAAGTTTGGCCCTAAACCGGTTTGTTCCAAACTGTTTTTCTCATCTCTATAAGTAACATCGACCCATTGGTTCCTCCATTTCAGGATATGTTCACGTGGCATATATTACAGACTGAAAAATAGGGAGCTAATCTCAAGGGAAATGAACCTATAAAATCCAGGCCCCTGTGGCGATATTTGTTTTTCCAGTAGCGTAGACAGCGGTAATGAAACAACCAGGACAAGTGTTGGCAGAAAGGAAGTGGTGCAAGCCCCTAAGTTTATTCATATATAACACCAAATATACATCTTAGGGAGCCCAAGACAAATTGCAGCTCCTCAACCAGACTATGTTACTGGCACTGACACTGTATAAACAGCTGAAGCCTCAAACCAGTTTGTTGCCGGCTAGAGATGGGCAAACCTCGCAGGATTTGTTTTGGGTTCGATTGGCTCGGGTCCCAGATTAGTTTCGTGTTGAATAAGTTCGGTATGAACCACACCTTAAAATGGCTTAAAACATAGTTTAGAACACTTTCAGGGCTCCTAGGAACCTATCTATAAAACATAGTGTATGACACTGCCTTGGATATAGAAGACAGACCAATATCCCCATATGATTAAGCAAACATAAGCACAGAAGTTTCTATAGTAGTGTTTATCACATTTGCAAAAGGCTGGAGAATTAGAAAGTCTTTCAATAATAAAACGTAACTTTTAATAAATAAATGAAATAAAAAAATCTGTAAACTTAAATACACCCCAAAAATGAATTAAAAATATAGACTGTGTAAATTCTAGACAGGTATATGTGAATCTGACGGCCGCCTTTAACCTTAACCCCAGTTTGAATCTGGGAAATATATTATACAATCAGATGTGGGACCACCGATACATAAGTGTCCGCCTTCCCCTGTTATTACTGAGTATACACTCCCTCTTCTATTATACAAAGAGGGGTATAAGAGAAACTCAGATTTATCAAGTTTGTCTTCTGATAAATATTTTTTCTCTCTCAGAAGATACATCAATCGCTTTGTGCAAAAAATAGGGGCAGGGCGGACCTCATCAATAGTAACAGATAAAAAAAACCCTGTGAAACCTGTCTCTAGATGTGACCACTACTCTATATCTTTATGTTTCCCTTTTCCCCTTTTCTTTCCTCCTCTCTTTCCCATATACTTCAGGAAAAGAGGGAAATAAAAGACATACAGACACAAAGAGCTATCGATATAGAATACTTCATCCCATATAAATGGCATCCGCTCTAATAAGAATGGTATTCATGGGAAGATGCAGATAGCCATACTTAGACAAAATGTCATAAATAGCTTAGGGGGGTTTTTAGGGGTATTTATCGAGCCTTTTTTGCCTTTTTTCTAAATGTTCTGCTCCTCTGCTAATACTTTAAGGCTTTATCTTTCTTTTTGTGCCTATTTTCATGACCCATCACATGTCTCGTCACTTCGCTTTCTGGATGAGGTAGGTGGACGTGGCTTATCTGGAGTAACAGGTTGACAATATATTCCTCTTCCTTTTCCACCGCCAGCATTTTCGCCGTGGTCTAGCCGCAGGGGATGACGATGCAGAGCATCAGACGAATGGGCCTAATCTTGAGGGGAGTCTCGAGCCGCGAACCCTGCGATAAGATTGAGCAGGACGCTTCTTTTTTCCGTGTCCTGCTGCGATCTCTGCCCCCCATTGAAAACAATGGGAAGCAGATTCCAGGAGGAATCTTCTCCAGATTCGGGGGTGAAATCCGCTCCCAAATCTGCGGCAAATTCCTCCGTGTGAACACACCCTAAAGGTGCAGAAATACACCAATAATAAATGTACAAGAGGCCCTTGTTCAATGAATCATCATATCAAGTTTACTGCATGACATCCTGTATTCTAGATCATACTGTGATGACCTTGTTGCTGTGTAATACCGGTTACGCTAGGTTCACACTAGCATTGCCTGTCTGTTGTTGTGGTCCGTCAGACCACTAGACCGCTGTGAACTCAGCTTTAGAGTCCCAATCCTGTACCAAGGAAGCTCAAAACATCATGGGGCAGATTTATGAAGACTGGCGTTACTCATGCCAGTCTTCATAGCCCAGGAGTCGGTGCAGGGGTGATGAGGTGCACGCTTCCTCATAAATGAGACAAACCCTCCCCCGGACTGTGAGCCTAGGGTAAAAAGTATGCAGCTCGTAGCTGGTGTACAATTCCCACATCAAAAGTCACACTTTTCTTTTGCAAAATAAACACTTTTGTGACTTTTTATGACTTGTACATCAGAAAACTGTAATAAAGATGACCCCCTGTGTCTACTAAAAAACATTATAATAAAAGTTGCAAAAAATGGAAAAAAAAGTTTTTGAACTAAAGATATTTCAAAAAGTACAACTGGCCCATTTCATGCACGCGCCTGAACAGACGGCGGCAGCAGACACCGCAGCGCCAGGGACAGGTCAGGAGGATTTTCTTTCATGTCTCACTTTTCCTGGCGGCCTCTGGGAGTGGTCACTTTAATGGCACCAAATGTTACTGGCAGTCATACATCTCAAAAAGAGAGGTCAGGGGGAAACAGATGGTGGTGGTGCCTCTAATAAAGTGGCCATTCCTTGTGACCTTATAAGCCACTCTTGGGTTTGACTATTATGTACTCGTGGTGTAGCAATGTCTTCTGGAGCCTCTAGGGGCCCAAAGGTCTCTGTACAACATAAGAGGACACCAGCTTTATAGATTCTCTTCTTTCATAGGACTCTGAGGTTGCAGTGATGTCTGTATCATTTTCAGAGATATCACTGATTGAAAACAGAGTCGGGATTAGGATATTTATATGCAGCTGTATAATAAATATGATATAAAAATCCCAATCCCGACTGTATTTTCTACCAGTGATATCTCTGGAAATAATATAGACATCACTGTAACCTTAGTATTAGAATCTCCTTTCATATGTCACCACAGTCGGGATTGGGATTTTTATATCATACTAGCAGAAGGACCCGGCTTCACACGGGTATATTTCATTTTTTGTTTGTGTAGTGACCCCATAAGAATTGGCCAGTTTTGCACTTGATATCCAGTATGGCAGTCCAGTATAGGTATAGTCTATTTATGACTGTGTTGTTATGGAAACCTGGTAAATGAAATGTGAATTTATATTGGCTGATGCACATCATATGACTGAATATTTAAGGACCTACGCACTGCTATTGAATCATACAGGTCATAAATAGCTTGGTTGCAATGGAAACCTGGTGTAATGCTATGTGTCTGTCGAGACTGAAGAACTTGTGATTTTCCATTGGTCCATAAGCATCATGTGATCATGTGTATCTCAGTTTGGAAATCCGTGAAAGACCTGCGATCGGTTGTTATGGAAAACCTGGAGTAAAGCTGTGTGTATGTGACCTTGTGTAACAGTGTCATCCACAGCGCCCTGCCCCTTTAAAGCTGACCCATAGCCCCTGATATTTTTTTTTTTTTTTTAACAGGCCATTACCTGCTGGTGTAACACTAGCAGGTAACGGGCCCTATTCACTTACCGATCCCCGCTCCTGCTCATGGCCGTCTGCGCTTCACCTTCTGCAGAGGCGGCTGTGAGCAGGAGCGGGGAATGTTAAGTAAGGCCTGCGGGCTGTGAACCCCACAAACACTGCTATCATTATACTCTGGGGTCTTTTCAGCAGACTCCTTTGCGACGTCCCAGACGTCGGTGGGCCAGTCCGACGTCATTATGAGTCGAGATGCATGCCTGGCTCACGTGACATTTGGTCCAACATTGAAGAGGTAGCGGGGAGTGCGCATAATACTATATCAAGGTCCCACTATGATACTGTGATCAGGGGCCACTATGGGGCAGAATACTGTGTGCAAAGGCCACTATAAGGCCTAATAGTGTGTGCAGGGGCCACTATGGGGCATATTAGTGTATACAGGAATGCAGTTTGTGCGGGGGAGAGGTGGTTGCCGGGGGGGGGGGGGTCCCATGTCAAATGTTCGCCTTGGGGCCTAGCCATTGCTAGTTACGCCACTGAGTCCAGTATAGGTACAGTCTATTTATGGCTGTGTTGTTAAGGAAACCTGGTAAATTAAATGTGAACTTATATTGGCTGATACACCTGATATGACTGAATATTTAAGGACCTGCGAACTGCAATTGACTCATACAGGTCATAAATAGCTTGGTTGCTTTGGAAACCTGTGTGCCTGAGGAGAGTAAGTGCCTGCAAGCTCTTATTGGCTGATAAGATACATGTGACCGAGTGTATGGCAGTTGGAATATGAGTGAAAGACTTGCAGGCTTGTATTAGCTAATGTTGGTCATTTTTTGGGAATACTGTATCTCAGGAACGGTACGTCCAAGAGAGCTAAGACCCAGTCTAAAATATTCCTGGACACCTGATGTACATGTGTGCCAAATTTGGTGAGGATCGGTCCAGTCGTTTGGTCATGCATAAAGAACAGACAGACAGACAGAAACTCATTTTTATATATATATACTAGCAGAAGGGCCCGGCTTCGCACGGGTACATTTCATTTTTTGTTTGTGTAGTGGCCCCATAAGAATTGGCCAGTTTTGCACTTGATTTATAGTATGGCAGTCCAGTATAGGTACAGTCTATTTATGGCTGTGTTGCTATGGAAACCTGGTAAATTAAATGTGAACTTGGCTGATGCACATGATATGACTGAATATTTAAGGACCTGCGAACTGCTATTGACTCATACTCATTGGTTGCTATGGAAAACCTGGAGAAAAGCTGTGTGTATGTGACCTTGTGTAACAGTGTCATCCACAGCACCCTGCCCCTTTAAAGCTGACCCACAGAAGTAAAGAAAAATGGCTGGGTTGTTATGGAAACATGGAGTGCAGCTGTGTGCATGTGGCTGAGAATGCCTTGTCAGATTGGAGACGGGCTTGGGTCTGCTGGGTTGTTTCAGCAGCTCGCTGTTGTCTGTAACATACCTTTTCAGATTGGAGACGGGCTTGGGTCTGCTGACAGTTTTCATTAGCTCGAGCAGCAGCCATGTGTTTTACTGCAGGGGGCATGAATAGTTTAAAAACGTTTCAATTTATAAGAATGCTGACATCCAGTATGGCAGCCCAGTCAGTGGTGTAAATACCGGGGTAGCGGCTGCCACAGGGCCTGGGACATTACGGTTCCCAGCAGGCCCCTGATGTTTTTTTTTTTTAATAAGCCGTTACCCGACAAACACTGCTATCATTATACTCTGAGTCCAGTATAGGTACAGTCTATTTATGGCTGTGTTGTTATGAAAACCTGTTAAATTAAATGTGAACTTATATTGGCTGATACATGTGATATGACTGAATATTTAAGGACCTGCGAACTGCTATTGGCTAATACAGGTCATAAATAGCTTGGTTGCTATGGAAACCTGCGTGCCTGAGGAGACTAAGCGCCTGCGAGCTTCTATTGGCTGATAAGGGATATGTGACCGTGTGTATGGCAGTTGGAATATGAGTGAAAGACTTGCAGGCTTGTATTAGCTAATGCTGGTCATTTTTTGGGAATACTGTATCTCAGGAATGATACATCCTTTAGAGCTGCGACCCAGTCTAAAATATTCCCGGACACTTGATGTACATGTGTGCCAAATTTGGTGAGGATCGGTCCAGTCGTTTGGTCGCGCATAAAGAACAGACAGACAGACAGACAGAAACTCATTTTTATATATATAAGAGATAAGAGATATATCAGAGGTCTCCAATGACCAGTACGGGGCTGTGGATCACTTGGTACCGAGTCGGCCCGGACATTGTGGACCTCTGTGGGCAACTCGGTGTTGGATGATGCTTCTGTGCTGCGTGTAATCCACAACATAGGGGCATCGGCCGACACCTGGTAAGTGTCCACAGAACCCGTTTTTGAGAGGCTACACTAGCAAATCACTTTCTACTTACCTGCTTACTAATGCAGCTCCCGGGATCTCTTCTGACACACAGGATGTGCGCATCTTCTATTCTAGTCCCAGAACCTTCGCTATGGTGCCGCTGGGACTGGGGAGCAGAATAGAAGATGCGCACATTCTGTGTGTCAGAAGAGATCCCGGGAGCTGCATTAGTAATCAGGTAAGTATAATGGAAATATAATGGAGGGGGACTATTACCTGTAGGGGGCGCTACTAGGGCTCTTTTACAGTAATAATGCCCCCCACAGGTAGTAGTTCTTCCCCACCCACACACATAGGTAATGTTATTAACTGTAGGGGGCACTATTACTGTAATAGAGACCTAGTAATGTCCCCACAGGTAATAGCTCCCCCTCCCCACACACACAGGTTAAATTACCAAATTAATAACATTACCTGTGGTGGCCACTATTACAGTTACCATAGTGCCCCACTGTTAATAACAGTCCCCTCACACACAGGTAATGATATGAACTGGTGGGGGGCACTATTACTGTACTACTGCCATTGTAGCTTCCCCCACTCTATTACAGTAATAGAGCACCCTGAGTGATGGTCCCCACTGCCCTACCTATACTTTATAAAGGGAACTCTCTCCATATCACCCATAATTGAGTGAGGGCCCCTCCCCCTACTTTTATTAAAGAAGCCATCCATACCCCCAATAAGTTATGCATGATACGGAGAGATCTCCCTTAATAAAGTATAGGGGACTGTATAAATGTAATCATTAAATATACACTTTATTGTGTTTTCTTATGATCCATATATAATACAATTCTGGGCTACGATTGATTTAATATCAAAGCAAAAGAGAAAACATGTTTCTGCCCGGTTTCGAACCGGGGACCTTTCGCGTGTTAGGCGAATGTGATAACCACTACACTTCAGAAACTGACATGTCCTTAGGTTTTGGCTCATATGGGACAGTGTCACATCTGCGGCAGGACATTCTTCAGTCTCCTGCTATGATCTCTGCCTCCCACTGAAAACAATGTGAGGAGGAATCTGGGCGGAATCTGTCACTGATTCGGGGAAGAATCCGGCAAATTCTTTCATGTAAACTTACCCCAAGGATAGGTTCTCACTAGCGGTGGAAGTCTGTTATAATAGAGTCCATTATTGCAAAACACAGACGCCTATCATAACGTAAGGTAAATGGACACTAACGGATAGTAATGTCCATTATTATACAGTCTGTATTTTGGGGGTTTGGGTTTTACTTATTTTTATTTTTTTTTTAAGTTCCGCAGAGCTGCCCCATAGACTACAGTTTGTACGGCGAGTAAGCAGTGCGGCTCTTCCGTGCTGCCTCGGTACCACTGATCTGCAGGGGCCCTGGCTGTCGGACCCCCGCAGATCTAATATTGATGGCCTATCTTAGGGATTATAGTGAGTCCACTACCAGGGAATAAGAGCAGAGATGCGTCTTTGTGGCCACCAACCCACGGCCCAATGCATAGATAAGGATCCTTTTATAGATATGTAAATCATACAGCAAGTACATCCGGGGCGGGCCAGGTTTGGGAAATTTGCTTATAGATAGCTGAGGAACACGCGGAGAGGGGGAAAATGTTATTCACAACTACAGGGGTGCTGCGGCGCTGCAATTCCAGAGGAGACAAAATCACAGAGGGTGTATATCCATTCCCCTACAGGCATATATGTCACAGAATTGGAGTGGAATTCAAAAAAAAAAAAAAATATAATAAAACTTAACATTTATTATAATCTAATAAAAGTGGACAAGCCACTAATTATGTGAGTGTCTAAAAATATATATGGTACTGTGATGAAGATCACTGGAAACTCATAAATAGAACAAATCTGATTCTAGCCCAATACTCGCATTCCATATGGATAACCCAAAGCTATAATTAACACATCAGCTGAATGTCTGGTGTCAGAGCAGTATGTGCAGCTCCAAGATCACCTAGGCTGGTATACACACAGCAGTGCTGAGAGTCATTTATCCCAGCACCACTTAATAAGCTAATGCCTGGTGTCAGAGCAGTAGTGCAGCCCCAAAATCACCTAAGCTGCTATACAAACAAAGCGTTAAGAGTAATAAATCACAGCACCAATTTGCAAGCTCTAAACAGCTAAGTAAACAACAGCCCTGAGAACAATGGATCCCAGTGCCGATTTAAAAGCTCAATGCATTTCCCTCATTAGATTATTGAAATGAGTTTATCAGGAGCAAATAGAAGTGATTATATATACCACATAGCAGGACCTATAATATCTCCAAACGCTACCCCTGCCTCTAGAACCTGGCAGTGATAAAGCTAGATCCTAGCGTTAGAGTCCATCCCCCTATGCCTAACTCCCCTCTGATTCTCAGGCAATTAGGTATAATCACAGCATTCAGAAAGCAGTAAAAACTGCAGTTCCCGGGGCTCTAATGGTGAGCCCCGGTACTTAGGATATCCGACGCTCACACTGCACTCAGCTGTAGTTTTAAGCCAAAGCGCCTGGTACAGGCTCCGCCCACCTGAGGGGCGTACACTGAAAATGAGCCAATAAAATGATAATGCTCGCCCAGCCTCCATCTCGTCACTAGGGGGCGTGGCCTGTTGCCATAATAAACAATGGTCATGTGGAGACTAAACAGAGTTATCCTAGATAAACAATCACATAGATAAAAGGAACAACTGATCTTATTGTAATGTATATCAAAGAGCAATTGCTTCTAAAAGCAAGGGGGAAGGTAGCAGTGTATCTAACTACACACATGTCACCACCAACAATCTCAGATGTCACAGACATATATTAAAGAATGAATGTATTGTTACATCCAGATCTACACTATCAACTATGCAGAAACATATATGTTATAGAAACTAGGTAACCACCAAGAGATACTACACAACCTCCTATAGAATAGACCAATGATATAAACCTGATTACCGGGCATATTCTATAGACGGACGGATAAAAAAGTTATCTTCACCAGATCCTTCTATACCAAATAGGTAAATACCCTCTTTTATATTATTACAACATGCTACCTCCCCTAATGTCCATACTTTGATCTTCAACCAGAACATAAATCGCCCCTCTTATATTCACAAGGGATAGAATGTTCTTAAATAAATGGAGCAAAGAGATCCCATCATTGAGACCCTTTGGCCTTACACTGTTAAAGCGGAAGATCCATTGTGCTTCCTTTTGAAGTATCCTCTGGTCCCAATCTCCACCCCGGGTTGGTTTACGGATAACTTCTATTAATTGAAATTTAATCGACATAGGGTCACCTCCATGTTGTTGCCACACATGAAGACTAAGAGGGCGTTATTCCCTACGCGTAATATTCCCGACATGATCAAGGATTCTCCGTCGTAATTCCCTCTTCGTCTTCCCCACATAATTGAGTGGGCATGTACACATCGCAACATACACAACTCCCAACGTCCTGCAATTGGCAAAATCTCTAATCTGAAACTCTGCCCCTGTAGCTGATGCCTTCACTACTTTACCACCTTTAATGTAGTCACACGCTCTACAGTTACCGCACTTGTGTCCCTACTGGCCGATTACTTCCCAACCATGTGAGAGTCGATTTAACAGGTTCGAGATGACTATGTATTAGTCTATCCCTTAAATTACCGCCACGACGGTAAGTAACTGACGCTTGTGTGGTAATGGTATCCCTAATCATTGGGTCCTGCCTTAAAATGTCCCAAAAAGACCGAAGGGCCTTAATAACCTCTCCTGAGACTTGATCAAAGGTCCCTATCATCCTAATCAACCCCTTATTCTCATCCCTCGGTTTGGGTACTAAAAGGGATTTTCTATCACATCTAGTGGCAAAGTCCCGTGCCTCATGCAGGACATCCCTTGGATAACCTCAATTAATGAAGCGCTGCTCCAAGGCTTGGGCCTGTGTCTGATAATCCTGAAAGTTAGAACAGTTCCTGCGTACCCGCAGGAACTGTCCTTTGGGGATACCTCTCCTGAGGGGGGCAGGATGTGCACTGTCCCACCTCAGCAGACTATTTGTCGCTGTGTCCTTGCGAAATAGTGTGGTCTCAATGATCCCCCCTTCCCTAATATAGATCTTAAGGTCCAAAAATGTAATGGACCGAGCATCAATACATGCCGTGAATTTCAAGTTAAGGTCATTATAGTTAAGTCTGTCTACAAAGCTCTAGAAGGATTCCACAGTTCCCGTCCAAAGAATCAGGATATCATCTATATATCTAAGCCACACGAGGATGTTAGATGTCCACTCCCGGTGTGGCTCAGTAAAAGGAGCTGAGGCATCAAATCAAGCAGGGAAAAGCCAGTTATAAAGAAAAAATGGAAAGGCAAATGGAAAGAAAAGACATAAGGGGGGTCTGGGAGGGGCTTAAGTCAATTTCGGGTCATAAACAGTCTGTCTGCCAGATTGAGGCAGATGTTAATTGGCTTAATGAACTAAACCTATTCTTCAACAGATTTGATCACACACCAGCTCCTCCCACCCCAGTATGTCCTTCAGCTCCCCCCACCACAATGACTTCTCCCCATTCACCCCATGTGGCTACTTCCCAAGAGACCAGTAAATCTGTCTTTATTTGGCCACAGTCTGACCTTCACACGGGCCCAGGTGAGGAAGGAGATGAAAAAGATCAAGGCGAGGAAAGCCGCAGGACCAGATGACATCAGTGCAAGGCTAATTAAGACTTGCGGGGACCAGCTGTGTGGTATAATTACATATATGTATAATATGAGCCTGAGGAAGGAAATAGTCCCTGAATTATGGAAATCTTCTTGTGTGGTACCAGTTCCAAAGAAACCCCACCCTATGGACCTCAATGACTACAGACCTGTAGCACTGACATCCCACTTGATGAAGATCTTAGAGAGATTGGTTCTCACACATCTCCGCCCTCTAGTGAGCCCCGCTATGGACCCCCTCCAGTTTGCTTATCGGCCGGGCATTGGGGTAGATGATGCCATCATCCATCTTCTGCACAGGGCTCTGTCTCACCTGGAGAAACCAGGGAACATGGTGAGAATAATGTTCTTTGACTTCTCCAGTGCTTTTAACACCATACAGCCCAGGTTATTGAGGGACAAGCTGGGCCTTGCTGGAGTGGACCACCACCTCTCCAACTGGATCCTAGACTACCTCACAAATTGACCTCAATACGTGAGAGCCCAAGACTGTGTGTCAGGTACCGTGATCTGTAATACGGGGGCACCTCAGGGTACGGTTCTCGCCCCTTTCCTCTTCACACTGTACACTGCAGATTTTAGGTGCAACTCATCCAGCTGCTACCTACAGAAGTATTCTGACGACTCTGCAATAGTGGGTCTCATCACAGATGATGATGATAGGGAGTACAGAGAACTGAACCAGGATTTTGTGGACTGGTGCCAGCGGAACCACCTGAAGATTAACCCGGGGAAGACCAAGGAGATGGTGGTGGACTTCCATAAAGGCAGAAGCCCTCCTAAACCAGTGGACATCCTGGGGACGGGCATCGAGATTGTGAACACCTATAAGTACCTGGGTTTGCTCCTTAATAATAAGCTGGACTGGGCAGATCATATGGAGGCCCTGTACAGGAAGGGCCACAGCAGGCTCTACCTGCTTAGGAAGCTGAGAGCCTTTGGAATCCGAGGGGCACTTCTTAGAACTTTCTTCAACTCGGTAGTGGCATCAGCCATCTTCTTTGGAGTAGCCTGCTGGGGGAGCAGTATATCAACCAGGGATAGGAATAGACTCGACAAGCTGATTAGAAGGGCCAGCTCTGTCCTGGGGAGCCCACTGGACCCAGTGCAGGTGGTGGGTGACAGAAGGATACTGTCCGTGGTAAGCTCCATGCAGAAGAAGAAGTCCCATCCCATGCATGAGACTGTGATCGCGCTGAGCAGTACTGTCAGTGACTGACTGCTCCACCCTAGGTGTGAGAAGGAGCGCTATCGGAAGTCTTTCCTCCCCACCGCGGTTAGGCTGTACAACCAACACCGACCTAAGCGGAGATCAATACACACAGAGAACTGAAATATCTCTCTGCCTGTTAAATCCCCCCCCCCCCTCTGCTACGTCCTATCTGTCTGTCTGCTATTATTGTAATGCCTCTCACCTTGGAACATTCCTGTACATGTTGTATTTGTATCTGCTTATCTTATCTTTGCTGCTGTAACACACTGAATTTCCCCATTGTGGGACTATTAAAGGACTATTATTATTATTATTATTATTATTATTAAAGACACGGTGCTCCTCCCACCACCCTAAAAACAAGTTGGCTTAAGTAGGGGCTGTAGGGCTGCCCATGACAGTACCCTGCAGCTGGTGGAAGAAGCGCCGGTCAAACACAAAATAATTGGGTGTCAGGATAAAATGGAGTAAGGTCATGATCAGCTCATTATGGGAACTCAGATGAAGAGCGCGTGACTTAAGAAAATGCGCCACAACCCCACACCCCTTATCATGGGGTATGGAGCTGTAAAGCGCCTCCACGTCCAAGGATGCCAAAAACGTTCCCCCAGGCACATTGATATCCTCTAGATGCCTCAGGACGTCCATAGTGTCTCGGACATACGACGGCAAAGATGTTACGAACGGGCGCAGTACTTGATCTAAATATGCACTGACCCCCTGTGTAATGCTGTCGATGCCCGAGACAATAGGAAGTCCTTTAAGGGGATCATACCCCTTATGTACCTTTGGCAAACTGTAAAACGTGGCAATCCTTGGAAAACGTTTTTACTGCTTTCTGAATGCTGTGATTATACCTAATTGCCTGAGAATCAGAGGGGAGTTAGGCATAGGGGGATGGACTCTAACGCTAGGATCTAGCTTTATCACTGCCAGGTTCTAGAGGCAGGAGTAGCGTTTGGAGATATTATAGGTCCTGCTATGTGGTATATATAATCACTTCTATTTACTCCTGATGAACTCATTTCAATAATCTAATGTTCTCAGCAGCTAATACATAGAAAATGGATCAGGAAGCAGATAGCTCCGTTCTGTGCATAGTGGCTATATCAGGTACTGCAGGTCAGCTCCCATTCATTTGTATGGTTGCTAAGTTGCAGTGACTCGGTTCAGCCACTACCCAGAGAGCGGAGCTGTCTTCGTCCTGATCCATTCTCTGTCATGAGCTGCTGAAAACAGCTATTTAAATGGGGTGTTGGGTGTCAGACCCCCACCAATTTGATATTTCAGGATTCAGGGAAAGCTGGGTAGCATAGCATGAGGAGTAGTGTTAAGGAATACTGAATACTACATTTATCTAAATAAATCCCACTCCTTGCTATATAATTGTGCCATATCATGTCAGATGTGATTTTCAGGGTCCTGGAAAGCTGGGTAGCATACCAGGTACTGCTGAGTACTAAATAAACTCTCCTCCTTGCTCTGTAATGGTTCCTTAACATGACAGATGAATTTTTCAGGGTCACAAGAAAGCTGGGTAACATACCAGTCATACAGTCAGTGCTGTCATACAGACTGCCGCTGAAGCAAAATCTAACTTATAACACAGACAGCTGGTTTTCAGAACTCTGGGAAAGCGGGGTGATTAGCACAATGTAGATAAAAGCCACTATCATTTGATCCTTCCTTCTTTCTTATGTAATTCATGCTCTGGAGCTGCTTTTTCTCCATTACACTCAAGAGCACTCCATTACATCATTAGACTCAATGTGAGATAAGCCCCGCCCCCTCTCAAACTTCCTGTGATGTCATGCTAGGGCTTGTAGTCAGTCTTTAGTTAGTATTGGCACTGTACAGAGGCAGGAAGCAATGTCTCCAAGATTACTGCTAAACTGCTGAGAGCTGCAGACATAGCTAGAGATAGACTATATCATGCAGATTTCTGTTTTAATTTTTGGATTTCAGAGTTTAGTCCCCTTTAGAAAAAAAAAAAAATTGGCCCGTACGGGGATCGAACCCACGGCCTTGGCGTTAATAGCACCACGCTCAAACCAACTGAGCTAACCGGCAATATGGAGGTCAACTTTATCTTCTGTGACTCAGAATTAAAGGAGCTGTCCAAGAGTTGGTGCCCAGACAGTATATAGAGGACAGAGTTTACTGTTTCTGGAAGCTGATCATTCTGGGGGCTGGCTGTTCGCCCCTCACTGTTTGGGTATTTAAAGCTTGTCCTTAAGATAGGTCATAAAAAAAACCTTAAACCTGAACAACCCCTTTAAGTTCTATTGATAAGTGTGGGTTCTCTTCATGCAGTTATAACTGATGATCTTTAATTTGTTAGAGAATTTTTTTTTTCCATATTCTGTGCTCTTCTTCTTCTATTATTTTGTGTCATATTAGTTAATTTTGTAACTTTGTTTACTAACAAAAGTTTAGCCTCCCCGTCGGGGAATTGAACCCCGGTCTCCCGCGTGAAAACGGGGATACTTACCACTATACTAACGAGGAATTGCTATGCAATTTTCCTTAAAGGGAAGCATCGGATATTTTCATAGGATCCATTCTATGTTCGGACCCTCCATGCTTATTTTAACCCGGGATAGTTTGATTGTTCAGATGTTATTTGTAGCTTCTTTTCTGTCAAACCAAGAGATGAAGCCCCTTAACAAAAGTTTCCCCTATAATACCTTAAAATTTCCTAAAAAATGTATTTTCAAGCATCTTTTCTACAAAAATGTTTCAAGGTGAATAGGAAGTTACATTCTTAAAGTATAACTCCCATTTATTTATTTTTTTCACTATTGTGTCGGGTGGGGGGTGCGGGGTGCGGTGTCCGTTTTTGTAATATACTTTATTATCCTATCTAACTTCCTTTTTATTATAAAACAGGCTGTAACATTCTCCTTAGCAACCTCCAACTGAGCTGTTACTAGGGAAAGTCTGTACACAGTTATATTGTGAATATGCAGAGCTGAAGCATTTACCAAAGGGGAGACGGTCACTTCACATGGCTGTATCTCTGGTTTTATACAGCCTAGAAAAATGGTTCTGGTATCACAAGAAAGCTGAAATTCTCAGCTTTCATATGATGCCAAGATTTAAGAACTATATAAGTGCTATAACTTAATCTGAGATATCATTCAGCCTGAATGTATGACGGATCAGAACAGACTTGTATGACAGCAATGTCATATTAGCCTAAGAAAAATACTATAAATCTAGCAAACACACACATGCATACTAAAGAAACACACAAAACTGTACAGATGAAGGATTCTATAATCATATGTCACATCATTTGGCTTCCCATGACCATGTGGCAAAAATATATAGATATAGAAAGTTTATCCACAACTAATATGAAGAAGTTGTAAAAGTGCAATTCCCTGACCGGGAATCGAACCCGGGCCGCGGCGGTGAGAGCGCCGAATCCTAACCACTAGACCACCAGGGAAGGTGTTTAATTGTGTGTGCTTCCTCTTTCATGACAGTAGTGGCCACCATTTTAGCTGGTTTGTCCAAACCAACGTGAAATACTGTAGTTAGTGTTCATTCAATCCAATCTTTTTTGGAAAGTTTGGCCCTAAACCGGTTTTTTCCAAACTGATTTGCTCATCTCTATAAGTAACATCAAACCCATTGGTTCCTCCATTTCAGGATATCTTCACGTGGCATATATTACAGTCTGAAAAATAGGGAGCTAATCTCAAGGGAAATGAACCTATAAAATCCAGGCCCCTGTTGCGATATTTGTTTTACCAGTAGCATAGACAGCGGTAATGAAACAACCAGGACAAGTGTTGGCAGAAAGGAAGTGGTGCAAGCCCTTAAGTTTATTCATATGTAACACCAAATATACATCTGAGGGAGCCCAAGACAAATTGCAGCTCCTCAAGCAGACTATGTTACACATTTGCAAAAGGCTGGAGAATTAGAAAGTCTTTCAATAATAAAACGTAACTTGAAATAAAAAAATCTGTAAACTTAAATACACCCTGAAGATGAATTAAAAATATTGACTGTAAATTCTAGACAGGTATATGTGGATCTGACGGCCGCCTTTAACCTTAACCCCAGTTTGAATCTGGGAAATATATTATACAATCAGATGTGGGACCACCGATACATAAGTGTCCGCCTTCCCCTGTTATTACTGAGTATACACTCCCTCTTCTATTATACAAAGAGGGGTATAAGAGATCACTTTCTACTTACCTGCTTACTAATGCAGCTCCCGGGATCTCTTCTGACACACAGGATGTGCGCATCTTCTATTCTAGTCCCAGAACCTTCGCTATGGTGCCGCTGGGACCGGGGAGCAGAATAGAAGATGCGCACATCCTGTGTGTCAGAAGAGCTCCCGGGAGCTGCATTAGTAAGCAGGTAAGTATAATGGAGGGGACTATTACCTGTAGGGGGCACTACTAGGGCTCCATTACAGTAATAGTTTCCCCCCTTTACACAGTTAATAACAGCCCCCCACCCACAGGTAATGTTAGGGCACTATAACTGTAATAGAGCCCTAGTAGCGCCCCCACAGGTAACATTAGCTGTAAGGGGCACTACTAGGGCTCTATTACAGTAGTACTGCCCCCCACAGGTAATAATCACACACACATAGGTAATGTTATTAACTGTAGGGGGTACTATTACTGTAATAGAGCCCTAGTAATGTCCCCACAAGTAATAGCCCCCCTCTCCACACACACAGGTTAAATTACCTGTGGGGGGCGCTATTACAGTAATAGTGCCCCCCCAATTAATAACATTACCTGTGGTGGCCACTATTACAGTTACCACAGTGCCCCACAGTTAACAGTCCCCTCACACTCAGGTAATGATATGAACTGGTGGGGGGCACTATTACTGTACTACTGCCATTGTAGCGTCCACCACAGGTAATATTTCCTGTGGGGGGCACTATTACAGTAATAGAGCACCCTGAGTGATGGTCCCCACTGCCCTACCTATACTTTATAAAGGGAACTCTCTCCATATCACCCGTACTTGAGTGAGGGCCCCTCCCCCTACTTTTATTAAGGAAGCCATCCATACCCGCAATAAGTTATGCATGATACGGAGAGATCTCCCTTAATAAAGTATAGGGAATTGTATAAATGTAATCATTAAATATACACTTTATTGTGTTTTCTTATGATCCATATATAATACAATTCTGGGCTACGATTGATTTAATATCAAAGCATAAGTGAAAACTTGTTTCTGCCCGGTTTCGAACCGGGGACCTTTCGCGTGTTAGGCGAACGTGATAACCACTACACTACAGAAACTGCAATGTACTTGGATTTTGGCTCATATGGGACAGTGTCACATCTGCGGCAGGACATTCTTCAGTCTCCTGCTATGATCTCTGCCTCCTATTGAAAACAATGTGATGAGGAATCTGGGCGGAATCTGTCACTGATTCGGGGGCGGAATCCGGCAAATTCTTTCATGTGAACTTACCCCAAGGATAGGTTCTCACTAGCGGTGGAAGTCTGTTATGATAGAGTCCATTAATGCAAAACACAGACGCCTATCATAACGTAAGGTAAATGGACACTAACGGATATTAATGTCCATTATTATACAGTCTGTATTTTGGGGATTTGGGTTTTATTTATTTTTATTTTATTTTAAGTTCCTCAGAGCTGCCCCATAGACTACAGTTTGTACGGCGAGTAAGCAGTGCGGCTCTTCCGTGCTGCCTCGGTACCACTGATCTGCAGGGGCCCTGGGTGTCGGACCCCCGCAGATCTAATATTGATGGCCTATCTTAAGGATTATAGTGGGTCCACTACCAGGTAATAAGAGCAGAGATGCGTCTTTGTGGCCACCAATCCATGGCCCAATGCATAGATAAGGATCCTTTTATAGATATGTAAATCATACAGCAAGTGCATCTGGGGCGGGCCAGATTTGGGAAATTTGCTTATAGATAGCTGAGGAACACGCACAGAGGGTGAAAATGTTATTCACACCTACAGGGGTGCTGCGGTGCTGCAATTCCAGAGGAGAGCTGAAGCACTTGCAGCTGTCTGTAGGTAAAGCTGGCAAGTCAGCCCCGCCTCCAGTGCACTTGAGGCCTGTAAATCTATAAATAGATGAATATCTCTGCATTACTTTAGCAGTTTCTGCTCCTATTACCCATACACAGCGCTATTATTGGTTTGGCAGACCTGTCAGATTCCCTTTAATGTGCTCCTTTATCTATATTGGTGCACCAGTGTCTCTCCCAGTGTAACATGGATCTGATTATTGAATCTGTTTTTGACTTTAAGGGGTTTTCTGAGCAAAAAATATTAATAACTTCTCCTAAAAAAGGTCATCAATGTCAGATTGTATTAGCTGTTCTCAGCAGCTAATACATAGAGAATGGATCAGGAAGCAGATAGCTCCGTTCTGTGCATAGTGGCTGTATCAGGTACTGCAGGTCAGCTCCCTTTCATTTGTATGGTTGCTAAATTGCAGTGACTAAGTTCAGCCACTACCCAGAGAGCGGAGCTGTCTTCTTCCTGATCCATTCTCTGTCATGAGCTGCTGAAAACAGCTATTTAAATGGGGTGTTGGGTGTCAGACCCCCACCAATTTGATATTTCAGGATTCAGGGAAAGCTGGGTAGCATAGCATGAGGCGTAGTGTTAAGGAATACTGAATACTACATTTATCTAAATAAATCCCACTCCTTGCTACATAATTGTGCCATATCATGTCAAATGTGATTTTCAGAGTCCTGGAAAGCTGGGTAGCATATCAGGTACTGCTGAGTACTAAATAAACTCTCCTCCTTGCTCTGTAATGGTTCCTTAACATGACAAATGTATTTTTCAAGGTCCCAAGGAGGCTGGGTAACATAGTAGTCATACAGTCAGTGCTGTCATACAGACTGCCGCTGAAGCAAAATCTATCTATATAAACTTCTTTCTAAGTTATAACACAGACAGCTAGTTTTCAGGATTCTGGGAAAGATGGGTAATTAGCACAAAGTAGATAAAAGCCACTATCATTTGATACTCCCTTCTTTCTTATGTAATTCATGCTCTGGAGCTGATTTTTCTCCATTACACTCAATAGCACTCCATTATATCGTTAGACTCAATGTGAGCTAAGCGTCGCCCCCTGTCTAAGTTCCTGTGATGTCATGCTAGGGCTTGTAATCAGTCCTCAGCTAGTATTGGCACTGTACAGAGGCAGGAAGCAATTTCTGCAAGATTACTGCTAAACTGCTGAGAGCTGCAGACATAGCTAGAGATGGACTATATCATGCAGATTTTTGTTTTCATGGTTTAGTGGCCCTTTAACATAAAAACAATTGGCCCGTACGGGGATCGAACCCGCGACCTTGGCGTTATTAGCACCACGCTCTAACCAACTGAGCTAACCGGCCATATAGAGTGTCAGGTTTATCTTCTGTGTCTTAGAATTAAAGGGGCTGTCCATGAGTTGGTGCCCAGACAGTATACAGAGCACAGAGTTTACTGCTTCTGGAAGTTGATCGTTCTGGGGGCTGGCTGTCCGCCCCTCACTGATCGGGTATTTAGGGCTTATCCTGAGGATAGGTCATAAAAAACTTAAACCTGGACAACCCCTTTAAGTTCTATTGATAAGTGTGGGCTCACTTCTTGCAGTTATAACACGTTTTGTTGATTTTTCATTTGTTAGAGGATTATTTTTCTATATTCTGTGCTCTTCTTCATCTATTACTTTGTATCATTTTAGTTAATTTTGTAACTAACAAAAGTTTATCCTCCCCGTCGGGGAATCGAACCCCGGTCTCCCGCGTGACAGGCGGGGATACTTACCACTATACTAACGAGGAATTGCTATGCAGTTTTTCTTAAAGGGAAGTATCGGATATTTCTATAGGATCCATTCTATGTTCGGACCCTCCATGCTTATTTTAACCCAGGATAGTTTGATTGTTCAGATGTTATTTGTAGCTTCTTTTCTGTCAAACCAATAGATGAAGCTCCTTAACAAAAGGTTCCCCTATAATACCTCAAAAATCCCTAAAAAATGGATTTTCAAGCATCTTTTCTACAAAAATGTTTCAAGGTGAATAGGAAATTACATTCTTAAAGTATAACTCCCGTTTATTATTTTTTTTTTTCACTATTGTGTCGGGTGGGGGGTGCGGGGGTGTGGTAACCGTTTTTGTAATATACTTTATTATCCTATCTAACTTCCTTTTTATTATAAAACAGGCTGTAACATTCCCCTTAGCAACCTCTAACTGAGCTGTTACTAGGGAAAGTCTGTACACAGTTATACTGTGAATATGCAGAGCTGAAGCATTTACCAAAGGGGAGATGGTCACCTCAAATGGCTGTATCTCTGGTTTTATACTGCCTAGAAAAATGGTTCTGGTATCATAAGAAAGCTGAAGTTCTCAGCTTTCATATGATGCCAAGATTTAAGAACTATATAAGAGCTATAAATTAATCAGATATCATTCAGCCTGATTGTATGATGGGTCAGAACAGACTTGAATGACAGCAATGTCATATTAGCCTAAGAAAAATACTATAAATCTAGTAAACACACACATGCATACTAAAGAAACACACAAAACTGTACAGATGAAGGATACTATCATCATATGTCACATCATTTGGCTTCCCATGACCATGTGGCAAAAATATATAGCTATAGAAATTTTATCCACAACTAATATGAAGAAGTTGTAGAAGTGCAATTCCCTGGCCGGGAATCGAACCCGGGCCGCGGCGGTGAGAGCGCCGAATCCTAACCACTAGACCACCAGGGAAGATGTTTCTTAGTGTGTGCTTCCTCTTTCATGACAGTAGTGGCCACCATTTTAGTTGCTTTGTCCAAATCAAAGTGAAATAGTTAGTGTTCATTCAATCCAAATGATTTTGGAAAATTTGCCCCTAAACCAGTTTGTTCCAAACTGATTTGCTCATCTCTATAAGTAATATCAGACCCATTGGTTCCTCCATTTCAGGATATCTTCATGTGGCATATATTACAGACTGAAAAATAGGGAGCTAATCTCAAGTGAAATGAACCTATAAAATCCAGGCCCCTGTTTCGGTATTTGTTTTTCCAGTAGCATAGACAGCGGTAATGAAACAACCAGGACAAGTGTTGGCAGAAAGGAAGTGGTGCAAGCCCCTAAGTTTATTCTTATGTAACACCAAATATACATCTGAGGGAGCCCAAGACAAATTGCAGCTCCTCAACCAGACTATGTTACTGGCACTGACACTGTATAAACAGCTGAATCCTGAAACCAGTTTGTTGCCGACTAGAGATGGGCAAACCTCGCAGGATTTGTTTTGGGTTCAATTGGCTCGGGTCCCAGATTAGTTTCGTGTTGAACAATTTCGGTATGAACCACACCTTAAAATGGCTTAAAACATAGTGTAGAATACTCTTAGGGCTCCTAGGAACCTATCTATAAAACATAGTGTAGAACACTGTCAGGGTTCCTAGGATCCTATCTATAAAACATAGTGTAGAATACTGTCAGGGCTCCTAGGATCCTATCTATAAAACATAGTGTAGAATACTCTCAGGGCTCCTAGGAACCTATCTATAAAGCATAGTGTAGAACACTGTCAGGGTTCCTAGGATCCTATCTATAAAACATAGTGTAGAATACTGTCAGGGCTCCTAGGATCCTATCTATAAAACATAGTGTAGAACACGGTCAGGGCTCCTAGGAACCTATCTATAAAACATAGTGTAGAACACTTAGGGCTCCTAGGAACCTATCTATAAAACAGTGTAGAACGAAGGGGGCGTGGCCTGGACGCGCATGGAGTAGGTCACGTGCAGGACCGCTTGCAGCTGAGACCCGTGGACCCTTCAATACAGTGATTATGGGCAAGCGCTTACCGAGGAGGGTGGCCCCAGGCACTCCAGCACCTGTGGAGAGGTCTGGGAGAGCCACCCTGGACGGCTTCCTCACTCAGCAGCCTTCTCTGCCGGGCCAGGCTGCTGCGAGGCGGCCATCTTGGATTCCCTCCGCTCTTCAGGCACAGGGGTCGCAGCGCAGCCTTTCTCCTCCCGCGCTCCCCCTGTCAGCCAGCGGAGCACCGCTCCAGCAGAGATCCCTGTCGGCGCCTGGGCAGCCCAGAGCTTCTCCAGCACGAGTACTCCCACAGTCTCCTCATCCTGGGATGTTCCAGCAACTACACTTTGCTTCACCAGCACTTCTGGCAGAGCGGCATGAGAGGACCCCGGATGTCTCCAGCTCTCCAAGGGGCTCTGAGGTCAGTGGCTCTGCTCCCTCCCACACCGCTGATGAGTTACAGCCTGTGGCCACAGAGCTGGTCTCTGTGGCCCCCCACCTACTATCTTCCCCCATCGCCCCTCCCCTCCATAGCTCAGGGGGGATGGCGCGGTGGAAGGCGCTGGCGTAGGGGCTCCTCCGCCCCACACTCCCAAGGATTATGGCTCCCCCCCTCCAGTCCTGTACCCCCAGAGCTGCCTCCCAGGTCCATTTTCAGCACCGCCACCTTTGTTGGACCTCCTTCCTCAGCTACCTACTAAACAAGACCTTAAAAGTATGGTTGCGGAAATCACAGCATCCTTCCGATCTGAAATTGCTACCCTCCGCACTGATTTACACTCTATTGCTAATCGAATGGATACGCTGGAGAATGACCATGACACTACCAGGGACTATGTTGCCTCGCTGCATGATACTACCGCTAACCAGGGATCAGCTATACGGGACATGCAACGTCACTTAGAGGATCTTGACAACAGGGGTCGGCGCAACAATATACGCGTCAAGGGACTCCCAGAGGCTGACCAATCTGAGGATCTGCCTGCTCTGCTGGAGGCTGTCTTCAACACTATACTGCAGGAGACCCCGTCCCACAAAATTAAGTTTGACAGGGCACATCGAGCCCTTCGACCCAGAGGATCCTCCGCTGCACCCCGTGATGTCATCTGCTGCCTCCACGACTTCACCCTCAAAGAGGCTATAATGAGCAAGGTGCGCAAACTCAAAGACTTTGAATTTGAGGGAGCTCAACTACAACTTTATCAGGACCTTTCGCTAATCACCCTACAGAAACGCCGCCATCTCCGACCCCTCCTCCAGATCCTTCAGGAACACCAAATTCCTTACCGGTGGGGTTATCCGTTTGCTCTCATTGCACGTAGGGATGGTCGCTCCGCTACGCTTCGCTCCTTTTCGGATTTACCTCTCTTCTGCGACCTGCTGGATGTCCCCTTGCCGGATTTAACAGACTGGGAGCTAATCCCTCCACCCCCTCCCCCACCACCGGTTTGGCATCGACTGGAGCCCAGACGACGTCATGCACCCTCCGCGGCGGCGACCGCTCGGAGGCCCCGACTGGAGACTGGTTCCTGAGGAGGATGCTCCTCCTTGAGACGTGTTTTTTTTTTTTTTTTTTTTTTCCGGTAGTGCTTTGAAAACTGCAAGCCTTAGCGTTATGTTTGCTTCTCTTTTTCCTTTTCTAGGTCTACGGGTCTCATCTATTATGCTTATTATTGGATTGTTTTAGCGGAGTGGGGCGGGAAGGGGTTCCGGTGACTCCCCTTCCATCCTTCTTTTTACTGGTGGTTGGGGATCTGCTGCCTCCCCTCCGACCTCTTGTCCACACTCTCCCCCCTAAGGGGATACTTGGACTGTGCGGCCATTGATCCTGGTTGGACCTCTGGCTGTCCTCACTGGTCCCCAGGCGAGTGACTTAGCCTCGCCCACAAAGTATTGTTTAATTGTTATACTTCTTACTTTGTCATTTATGTTGTCTTTTGCCTCCCCCCCTTTTCCACCCTCCCTCCCTGATCTAGAGACCTTGCCTCGACTTTGGGTTCCTGTTTGTGGATCGCCCTTCTGCCTCTTCGAGGGAAACCTGCCAGCGTCATGTGAGATGGGTGAGCTTATTGCAATCCGCCACTGTCCTCCAATCCTGAGTCCCAATGGTTAGGTGCGTGACAATTAATGTTAAGGGCCTGGGTTCCAACACTAAAAGGCGCCATGTCCTTAGAGAACTCCGCTTCTTACGAGCGGATGTGGCGTTTCTTCAGGAGACTTATTTTGACCGCTCCGGTACCTTTGCCTTCGCTAAGCACTACTTTCCCATAGCCTTTTCGGCCTTCCACGATCGACGCAGAGCTGGGGTGGCTATCCTTCTTTCCCGTTCCTGCCCAATTACAGTGACAACCTCCCACATAGACCCAGGGGGCTGATTTGTTATTCTGGAAGGGCTCCTTCATGGTGCCTCGATTGTTTTATGCAATGTCTATGCCCCTAACTCAGCGCAGATCCCATTCTTGCGTCGGGTATTCTCCCCGCCTGCGCGCTCTCCCGGCATCAGCTTGGCTTGTGGAGGGAGACTTTAACATGGTCTTCTCTGAACGGGCGGCCCGATTGGCGTTACCCCAGGGTCCAACCCCCCATAGGATGGCTCAGCTTGCACGGGAGTTCCGTAAGCTGATCCGCGCCCATTCTTTGTACGACCTTTGGCGAGTGGACAACCCTACTGCACGCTCTTACACCTTCTTCTCTCACCCTCATAACACTCACACCCACATTGATTATTTCTTTGTTAATGCTCCCGCCCTTCGTTTGCTCAGGGACACGAACATTGGCTCTCTCACCTGGTCTGACCATGCCCCAGTTGTGGTTACTCTATCTACGATCCCAGTGCCTACTCGCCAATGTCATTGGCGTCTTAACGAAACATTGCTCAAATCACCGACCTCCCTCGAGATCCTGCGCACACACTTGATGGATTATATTAGGGACAACTTAGGTTCGGTAAACTCTCTTGCTATTCTCTGGGAAGCCCATAAGGCGGTCATGAGAGGGCATTGTATCGCATTGGCTTCTAGGCTTAAAAGGGACAGACAGGCCCAGGAACAGCTTCTCCAAGCTCGTATTCGGTCCCTTATGACAACTTTGGCAGCACATCCATCCCTGGGGGTTCTTCGCCGTTTGGTTTTGGCACGGGCTGACCTCCGTGATTTGGAGACCCGCCATGTGGAACGACTTCTCCTTTATACTCGCCAGAGGTTCTTTGAACGAGGTAATAAGTCTCACACCCTCCTGGCAAGAACCCTCAGGGATCATCAGGCCTCCTCCACACCACACTCTGTCCGTGACTCCACGGGTACCCTTCAACACCACCCTGACGCTCTGGCGCTGGCGTTCCACTCTTACTATTCTAAGCTGTATAACTTACCCCCCCCCCCGCGAGCACTACCCCCTGGGGATGACTCAACACTGCTAGAAGACTATTTAAAGGATTGTTGTCTCCCACGCCTGCCTCCTGAGGCCTTGACTTCCCTAAACACTCCCATCACCAGGGAGGAACTAGAGGGGGTCCTGAGGGACCTCCCAAATGGGAAAGCCCCGGGTCCAGATGGGTTCACTTACAATTATTATAAGGTTTTCCAGGGTGAACTTTCTGCTCATCTATTGTCCCTCTTCAATTCCTTCCTCTTAGGCTCCCCCATACCCCCGACTATGCTCTCCTCACTGCTCACATTGGTCCCTAAACCGGGTAAGGACTTGCAGGACTGTGCTAATTATCGACCGATTGCTTTGCTGAACGCGGACCTGAAACTCTTTACCAAACTCCTAGCCAATAGGTTAAATGCTTGGCTCCCTCTGCTTGTCCATAAGGACCAGGTGGGATTCATCCCCTGTCGTCAGGGTGGTGACAACACCAGGAGGACTGTGGATTTGGTGGAGGTGGCCAATCATTATTCTACCCCGGCCCTTCTCTTGAGTCTGGACGCTGAAAAGGCTTTCGACCGCATAGATTGGTCGTTTATGCATGCTACGCTTAAGGCGTTTGGGCTCACGGGACCTTTCCTCACAGCTATCCAGGCCCTCTACTCCCTACCCACAGCAGCAATCAAGCTTCCCCATGCATCCTCGCCCTTCTTCCCTATTCGAAATGGCACTAGGCAGGGTTGCCCCCTGTCTCCCATCATATTTGCCCTCTGCATTGAACCGCTGGCAGCCAAGATTAGGCGAGACCCTAATATCAAGGGGATCATGGTCCAGGATAAGGAATTTAAGGTCTCTCTTTTCGCAGATGATGTACTCCTCACTCTCACCTCCCCTCATACTACCCTTCCAAACTTGTTGCGCTTGCTGGAGACCTATAGCGATCTCTCAGGATACAAGGTGAACCCTGCAAAGACTGAGGCACTCCCACTCAACATTCCACAGGACCTTCTCCTTCTCCTCCACAGTAATTACGATTTCCAGTGGCGGGAGTCCTCTATCCGCTACCTGGGAGTCCATATATCCACCTCCTACGCGACCCTCTATTCGGCAAACTACCCGCGGTTGTTTCGTGAGTTAAGAGCCCTATTGGACAAATGGCAACCCTTACCCATCTCCCTTTTAGGGAGAATTGCCGCGGTCAAGATGACTCTCCTTCCGAAGCTACTGTATTTTTTCGAGACACTCCCGGTTGCGATTCCTCGGGGAGAATTACAGAACCTGTAGAAAGCTATTTTTCAGTTTATCTGGCAGGCAAAACGACACCGAATACCCAGATCTGTTATGCTGGCGGATAGGGGGTCTGGGGGTATGGCCGTCCCACATCTGCTACATTACTATTGGGCGTCCCACTTGCGCCATATCCCACTTTGGGCGGCTATGCCAGCATATACTAGATGGGTGCAGATAGAGAAGCTCTGGCTGGCTCCCATGCACCCTAACGCGCTTCTGTGGGTTGGCTCTCCCCCCGCTCCCCCTGCCTCGTACCTGCTGGGCCCTATTCAGTTTACTAGATCTATTTGGTCTGCCTGTCGTACTAGATTCTCCCTGATGTCCCAGCACTCATCTATGGTCTCCATATTATACAACCCCCTTCTCCCGGAAAGCCTGACCTCTGCCATGACTAAGGTGTGGTCTAAAGCTGGTCTTTACCGGATTGCGGACATGGTTGATCCTGGAACCTTGGAACTCAGGTCCTTTGCCTACCTTATAGCTAATCAAAACCTGCCAGGTACTGAATGGTTCCATTATTTACAGGTGGTTCACTTTGTCCGCTCCCTCCATGGGTCCCTTAAAGTGTCACTGCCCACCGCTTTTGAAAAGATTTGCCGTGCAGGTACGTCCACTAGGGGCCTTATATCCTCTATTTACCAACTTCTTACCTCACAAACTACAGGCTCCCCAGTTACCCATCGCTATATGCTTAAATGGGAGGAGGCGGTGGGTAGACCCATCTCCCAGGAACAATGGCGGATTGTATGGTCTCGGGCCCAGAAATCATCTCAGTGCATTACATTTCGGGAAGCGCAGTATAAGTTGTTGATGCATTGGTATCATACCCCGGCTCTCCTCCATGCTTTAAATCCATTGGTTCCCCCATGGTGCTGGCGCTGTGGAGCTGCGGTGGGTACCCTGCACCACATCTTTTGGACGTGCCCTCTCATCCTGGGTTTCTGGAGGGAGGTCAGGACTTTGGCGACTGCTCTCTTTTTGCAAGAGGCCCCTCTTGACCCTCTGGTCTATCTCCTGAACCTTCCCCCCAGGCACCTGAGCAATAAGTCATCCAGGCTTTTCTTGCACCTTTGTACTGCAGCTAAAATTCTCATAGCTAGAAACTGGAAGAAAGTGAATCCCCCATCTGGTCTTGAACTTGTGGCTAGAGTGAAGGATGCGAGGAGTCTTGAATGCCTGACCGCGGGCCTAAACAACTCACAGGACGCCTTTGGGGCTATCTGGGCACCCTGGGATATGTATTGTACATCACAGGGTCTCTGATCTCTAGTCCTCTTCTCCCCTCCCCTCCTTTCCTCTGCTTCTACCCTTGTCTTCTTAATCCCTTCATCCCTCCCCTCCCTTGTTTACTGTCTAATTTGAATGCATATTGCTTAAGGGAGAAGAGGCGGATAGCCTCTACCTACCTCATTGTTTTCTGCTTGTTTGATCTTTTTTTCTCTTTATACCTTGTTAATGAAAAATTTTTTCATTCGCCCCTCACTGATCAGGTATTTAGGGCTTATCCTGAGGATAGGTCATAAAAAAAAATTAAATCTGGACAACCCCTTTAAGTTCTATTGATAAGTGTGGGTTCTCTTCATGCAGTTATAACACGTTTTGTTGATCTTTCATTTGTTAGAGGATTTTTTTTTCTATATTCTGTGCTCTTCTTCTATTACTTTGTATCATTTTAGTTAATTTTGTAACTAACAAAAATTTAGCCTCCCCGTCGGGGAATCGAACCCCGGTCTCCCGCGTGACAGGCGGGGATACTTACCACTATACTAACGAGGAAATGCTATGGATTGTCCCTTAAAGGGAAGCATCGGATATTTCTATAGGATCCATTCTATGTTCGGACCCTTCATGCTTATTATAACCTGAGATAGTTTGATTGGTCAGATGTTATTTGTAGCTTCCTTTCTGTCAAACCAAAAGATGAAGCCCCTTAACAAAGGTTCCCCTATAATTCCTCAAAATTCCCTAAAAAATGGATTTTCATGCATCTTTTCTACAAAAATGTTTCAAGGTGAATAGGAAGTTACATTCTTAAAGTATAACTCCCGTTTATTTTTTTCACTATTATATCAGGTGGGGGGTGCGGGGTGTGGTGACTGTTTTTGTAATATACTTTATTATCCTATCTAATTTCCTTTTTATTATAAAACAGGCTGTAACATTCCCCTTAGCAACCTCTAACTGAGCTGTTACTAGGGAAAGTCTGTACACAGTTATATTGTAAATATGTAGAGCTGAAGCATTTACCAAAGGGGAGACGGTCACTTCACATGGCTGTATCTCTGGTTTTATACTGCCTAGAAAAATGGTTCTGGTATCACAAGAAAGCTGAAATTCTCAGCTTTCATATGATGCCAAGATTTAAGAGCTATAACTTAATCTGAGATAACATTCAGCCTGACTGTATGACGGGTCAGAACAGACTTGAATGACAGCAATGTGATATTAGCCTAAGAAAAATACTATAAATCTAGAAAATACACACATTCATACTAAAGAAACACACAAAACTGTACAGATGAAGGATACTATCATCATATGTCACATCATTTGGCTTCCCATGACCATGTGGCGGTAATATATAGCTATAGAAAGTCTATCCACAACTAATATGAAGAAGTTCTAAAAGAGTAATTCCCTGACCGGGAATCGAACCCGGGCCGCGGCGGTGAGAGCGCCGAATCCTAACCACTAGACCACCAGGGAAGGTGTTCATTAGTGTGTGCTTCCACTTTCATGACAGTAGTGGTCACCATTTTAGCTGCTTTGTCCAAATGAAAGTGAAATAGTTCATTCCAATCTTTTTTGGAAAGTTTGACCCTAAACCAGTTTGTTCCAAACTGATTTGCTCATCTCTATAAGTAACATCAGACCCATTGGTTCCTCCATTTCAGGATATCTTCACGTGGCATATATTACAGACTGAAAAATAGGGAGCTAATCTCCAGGGAAATGAACCTATAAAATCCAGGTCCCTGTGGCAATATTTGTTTTTCCAGTAGCATAGACAGCGGTAATGAAACAATCAGGACAAGTGTTGGCAGAAAGGAAGTGGTGCAAGCCCCTAAGTTTATTCTTATGTAATACCAAATATACATCTTAGGGAGCCCAAGACAAATTGCAGCTCCTCAACCAGACTATGTTACACATTTGCAAAAGGCTGGAGAATTAGAAAGTCTTTCAATAATAAAACGTAACTTTTAATAAATAAATGAAATAAAAAATTTGTAAACTTAAATATACCCTAAAGATGAATTAAAAATATTGACTGTAAATTCTAGACAGGTATATGTGGATCTGACGGCCGCCTTTAACCTTAACCCCAGTTTGAATCTGGGAAATATATTATACAATCAGATGTGGGACCACCGATACATAAGTGTCCGTCTTCCCCTGTTATTACTGAGTATACACTCCCTCTTCTATTATACAAAGAGGGGTATAAGAGAAACTAAGATTTATCAAGTTTGTCTTCTGATAAATATTTTTTCACTCTCAGAAGATATATCAATCGCTAGGTGCAAAAAATAGGGGCAGGGCGGACCTCATCAATAGTAACAGAGATAAAAAAAAACCCTGTGAAACCTGTCTCTAGATGTGACCACTACTCTATATCTTTATGTTTCCCTTCTCCCCCTTTTCTTTCCTCCTCTCTTTCCAGGGAAACCTGGTAAATGAAATGTGAACTTATATTGGCTGATGCACATCATATATGACTGAATATTTAAGGACCTGCGAACTGCTATTGACTCTTACTCATCGGTTGTTATGGAAACCTGGAGTAAAGCTGTGTGTATGTGACCTTGTGTAACAGTGTCATCCACAGCGCCCTGCCCCTTTAAAGCTGACCTACAGCAGTGAAGAAAAATGGCTGGGTTGTTATGGAAACATGGAGTGCAGCTGTGTGCATGTGAGTTTTCATTAGCTCGAGTAGCAGCCATGTGTTTTGCTGCAGGGGGCATGAATAGATTAAAAACGTTTCAATTTATAAGAATGCTGACATCCATTATGGCCGTCCAGTCAGTGGTGTAAATACCGGGGTAGCTGCGGTAGCGGCTGCCACAGGGCCTGGGACATTACGGTTCCCAACAGGCCCCTGATGTTTTTTTGTTTTTTTTAATAAGCCATTACCTGCTGGTGTAACACCAGCAGGTAACGGGCCCTATTTATTTACCGATCGCCGCTCCGGTTCATGGCCGCCTGCGCTTCACCTTCTGCGGAGGCGGCTGTGAGCAGGAGCGAGAATCAGTAAGTAAGACCTGCGGGCTGTGAACCCGACAAACACTGCTATCATTATACTCTGGGGTCTTTTCAGGAATTTAGGAATGCAGTTTGTGGGGGGGGGGGGGTCCCATGTCAAATGTTCGCCTTGGGGCCCAGCCATTCCTAGTTACACCACTGAGTCCAGTATTGGTACAGTCTATTTATGGCTGTGTTGTTATGAAAACCTGGTAAATTATATGTGAACTTATATTGGCTGATACATGTGATATGACTGAATATTTAAGGACCTGCGAACTGCTATTGGCTAATACAGGTCATAAATAGCTTGGTTGCTATGGAAACCTGTGTGCCTGAGGAGAGTAAGCGCCTGCGAGGTCCTATTGGCTGATAAGGGTCATGTTGTAAGAGACAGCCAATGTTGTCTTAAGCTTCATTTGTCTGTATAAACTGTTAATGTTGAATGTATTTCTGTGATTCTGTTCCTTTAAGGCAGCAGCCATTGTAATTGTGACATGATGCTGGAGTGAGACCCCCCCTTTTATGTCAGCCTGCCTGTTCTGCAGACAGAGTGTGAGCAGAGAAGCAGGAAGTGACGAGACAGAGAGCAGCAGCCATCTTGGCAAGTGTTGTATTGAACTGGTGTGGAGATTTTTCTGTACAGCTAAGCTGTATCTTGGTCCAGAGACAAACAGAGTGTAAAGAGACAACAGGACTAGTGAGTCCACGTGAAAGGAACTGTGCTCAGTGGCTGATCAGTGAGACTGACATTGTGACTGTGTATATGGATACCACATATAGAGACTCGCAGTGCTGTTGACGTACTGGACAGCACCTGCTAAACCCCGGCTCACATCCCAGCTCAGTGTATGGATTCGGTAGGACTGTCAGTGTGCTGAGTGGAATCTGCTGTTGGATTACATTGCATTCAGTTGGTTTCCCTGTCTGTTAAAGAGGACTTCATTTCTCCCAAGATCCTGATAACCGTGAGGAGAGGACGCTTCACTATAAAAGAAAGGACCGACTTTGGGCCCCACCGCGCGCTTCTACGGACTGTAAGCGGTCCACCTGGACCACTGGGGAAAAGGGGGTGCACCCAAATGTGAAGTCAGGGTCAGTTAGGGATAGTTTTGAGTATATTGTTCATTCAGTGTCCATACTGCAGAAGTGGACAGAGTAAAAGTAGAAACCATTGCAGAATTTGCCTTGAAATTGTTCATGCTATATTGTATATTTTGCTTGTCTTTAGCCCTGTCATTTTACCTTTAACTAGCCTTTATTAACTTATAGTAAATATATATTTTTTTTCTTGAACTACCGCGTGTGCGTTCATTTCTGGTTGCGGAGTCCAAACCACCTGCCTTGCTCTCGGTTCACAATGTGACCGTGTGTATGGTAGTTGGAATATGAGTGAAAGACTTGCAGGCTAGTATTAGCTAATGCTGGTCATTTTTTGGGAATACTGTATCTCAGGAACGGTACATCCTTTAGAACTGAGACCCAGTCTATAATATTCCCGGACACCTGATGTACATGTGTGCCAAATTTGGTGAGGAACGGTCCAGTCGTTTGGTCGCGCATAAAGAACAGACAGACAGATAAACACAAACTCATTTTTATATATATAAGAGACTAGAGGAAGGACCCGGCTTCGCACGGGTATATTTCATATTTTGTTTGTGTAGTGACCGCATAAGAATTGGCCAGTTTTGCACTTGACATCCAGTATGGCAGTCCAGTACAGATACAGTCTATTTATGGCTGTGTTGTTATGGAAACCTGGTAAATGAAATGTGAACTTACATTGGCTAATACACGTCATATGACTGAATATTTAAGGACCTGCGAACTGCTATTGACTCATGCAGGACATAAATAGCTTGGTTGCTATGGAAACCTGGTGTAAAGCTGTGTGTATGTCAAGACTGAACCTGTGATTTTCCATTGGTCCATAAGTGTCATGTGATCATGTGCATCTCAGTTTGGATATCAGTGAAAAACCTGCGATCGGTTGTTATGGAAAATCTGGATGAAAGCTGTGTGTATGTGACCTTGTGTAACAGTGTCATCCTCAGCGCCCTGCCCCTTTAAAGCTGACCTACAGCAGTGAAGAAAAATGGCTGGGTTGTTATTGAAACCTGGAGTGCAGCTGTGTGCATGTGGCTGACAATGCTTTGTCAGATTGGAGACGGGCTTGGGTCTGCTGGGGAGTTTCAGCAGCTCGCTGTTGTCTGTAACATACCTTATCAGATTGGAGACAGGCTTGGGTCTGCTGAGAGTTTTCATTAGCCTGAGCAGCAGCCATGTGTTTTGCTGCAGGGGGCATGAGTAGTTTAAAAAACGTTTCAATTTATAAGAATGCTGAAATCCAGTATGGCAGTCCAGTCAGTGGAGTAAATACCGGTTTAGCAGTGGTAGCGGCTGGCACAGGGCCCGGGACATTAGGGGACCCGGCGGGCCTCTGATGTCTTTTTTTTTTTTTTTTAACACCAGCAGGTAACGGGCTCTATTTACTTACCGATCCACGCTCCTGCTCATGTCCTCCTGCAATTCACCTTCTGCAGAGGCGGCTGTGAGCAGGAGCGGGGATTGGTAAGTAAGGCCTGTGGGCCGTGAACCCCACAAACTCTGCTATCATTATACTCTGGTTTCTTTTCAGCCTGCTTCTTGCCTTCTTGGTGGCGTCCCAGATGTCGGTGGGCCAGTCCGACGTCATTATGCGTTGCGATACATGCCTGGCTCACGTGACATCTGGTCCAACATTGAAGAGGTAGCGGGAAGTGCGCATAATACTATATGAAGGGGCCACTATGATACTGTGTGCAGGGGCCACTATGGGGCATAATAGTGTGTGTAGGAATGCAGTTTGTGGGGGGGGGGGGGTTGCCGGGGGGGGGGTCCATGTCAAATGTTCGCCTTGGGGCCCTGCCATTGCTAGTTACGCCACTGAGTCCAGTATAGGTACAGTCTATTTATGGCTGTGTTGTTATGGAAACCTGTGTGCCTGAGGAGAGTAAGCGCCTGCGAGCTGTTATTGGCTGATAAGGGACATGTGACCGTGTGTATGGCAGTTGGAATATGAGTGAAAGACTTGCAGGCTTGTATAGACTAATGCTGGTCATTTTTTGGGAATACTGTATCTCAGAAACGGTACGTCCAAGAGAGCTGAGACCCACTCTATAATATTCCTGGACACCTGATGTACATGTGTGCCAAATTTGGTGAGGATCGGTCCAGTCATTTGGTCGCGCATAAAGAACAGACAGACAGACAGGAACTCATTTTTATATATATAAGAGATAAGAGATATATCAGAGGTCTCCAATGACCAGTACGGGGCTGTGAATCACTTGGTACTGAGCCGGCCCGGACATTGGGGATCTCTGTGGGCAACTCGGTGTTGGCTGATGCTCCTGTGCTGCGTGTAATCCACAACATAGGGGCATCGGCCGACACCTGGTAAGTGTCCACAGAATCGTTTTTGAGAGGCTACACTAGCAGATCACTTTCTACTTACCTGCTTACTAATGCAGCCTGCGGGATCTCTTCTGACACACAGGATGTGCGCATCTTCTATTCTAGTCCCAGAGCCTTCGCTATGGTGCCGCTGGGACTGGGGAGCAGAATAGAAGATGCGCACATCCTGTGTGTCAGAAGAGATCCCGGGAGCTGCATTAGTAATCAGGTAAGTATAAGGGAAATATAATGGAGGGGGACTATTACCTGTAGGGGGCGCTACTAGGGCTCTATTACAGTAATAGTGCCTCCCACAGGTAATAGTTCTTCCCCACCCACACACATAGGTAATGTTATTAACTGTAGGGGGCACTATTACTGTAATAGAGCCCTAGTAATGTCCCCAAAGGTAATAGCCCCCCTCCCCACACACACAGGTTAAATTACCTGTGGGGGGCACTATTACAGTAATAGTGCCCCTCAATTAATAACATTACCTGTGGTGGCCACTATTACAGTTACCACAGTGCCCCACAGTTAATAACAGTCCCCTCACACACAGGTAATGATATGAACTGGTGGGGGCACTATTACTGTAAAAATGCCATTGTAGCGTCCCCCACACGTAATATTTCCTGTAGGGGGCACTATTACTGTAATAGAGCACCCTGAGTGATCGTCCCCACTGCCCTACCTATACTTTATAAAGGGAGCTCTCTCTCCATATCACCCGTACTTGAGTGAGGGCCCCTCCCCCTACTTTTATTAAGGAAGCCATCCATACCCGCAATAAGTTATGCATGATACGGAGAGATCCCCCTTAATAAAGTATAGGGGACTGTATAAATGTAATCATTAAATACACACCTATTGTGTTTTCTTATGATCCATATATAATACAATTCTGGGCTACGATTGATTTAATATCAAAGCAAAAGAGAAAACATGTTTCTGCCCGGTTTCGAACCGGGGACCTTTCGCGTGTTAGGCGAACGTGATAACCACTACACTACAGAAACTGCCCTGTGTTTGTCTTTTGGCTCATATGGGACAGTGTCACATCTGCGGCAGGACATTCTTCAGTCTCCTGCTATGATCTCTGCCTCCCACTGAAAACAATGTGAGGAGGAATCTGGGCAGAATCTGTCACTGATTCGGGGGTGGAATCCGGCAAATTCTTTCATGTGAACTTACCCCAAGGATAGGTTCTCACTAGCGGTGGAAGTCTGTTATAATAGAGTCCATTAATGCAAAACACAGACACCTATCATAACGTAAGGTAAATGGACACTAACGGATATTAATGTCCATTATTATACAGTCTATTTTTTGGGGATTTGGGTTTTATTTTTTTATTTTTTTTTTTTTAAGTTCCGCAGAGCTGCCCCATAGACTACAGTTTGTACGGCGAGTAAGCAGTGCGGCTCCTCCGTGCTGCCTCGGTACCAGTGATCTGCAGGGGCCCTGGGTGTCGGACCCCCGCAGATCTAATATTGATGGCCTATCTTAAGGATTATAGTGAGTCCACTACCAGGGAATAAGAGCAGAGATGCGTCTTTGTGGCCACCAACCCATGGCCCAATGCATAGATAATGATCCTTTTATAGATATGTAAATCATACAGCAAGTGCATCCGGGGCGGGCCAGATTTGGGAAATTTGCTTATAGACAGCTGAGGAACACGCAGAGAGGGGGAACATGTTATTCACACCTACAGGGGTGCTGCGGCGCTGCAATTCCAGAGGAGAGCTGAAGCACTTGCAGCTGTCTGTAGGTAAAGCTGGCAAGTCAGCCCCGCCTCCAGTGTACCTGAGGGCTGTAAATCTATAAATAGATGAATATCTCTGCATTACTTTATCGGTTTCTGCTCCTATTACCCATACACAGCGCTATTATTGGTTTGGCAGACCTGTCAGATTCCCTTTAATGTGCTCCTTTATCTATATTGGTGCACCAGTGTCTCTCCCAGTGTAACATGGATCTGATTATTGAATCTGTTTTTGACTTTAAGGGGTTTTCTGAGCAAAAAATATTAATAACTTCTCTTATAAAAAGGTCATCAATGTCAGATTGTATTAGCTGTTGTATGTATTAGCTGTTCTCAGCAGCTAATACATAGAAAATGGATCAGGAAGCAGATAGCTCCGTTCTGTGTATAGTGGCTATATCAGGTACTGCAGGTCAGCGGTGCTAACCACTAGACCACCAGGTAAGGTGTTTATTAGTGTGTGCTTCCTCTTTCATGACAGTAGTGGTCACCATTTTAGTTTCTTTGTCCAAATCAAAGTGAAATAGTTAGTGTTCATTCAATCCAAATGTTTTTGGAAAATTTGCCCCCTAAACCAGTTTGTTCCAAACTGATTTGCTCATCTCTATAAGTAATATCAGACCCATTGGTTCCTCCATTTCAGGATATGTTCACGTGGCATATATTACAGACTGAAAAATAGGGAGCTAATCTCAAGGGAAATGAACCTATAAAATCCAGGCCCCTGTTTCGGTATTTGTTTTTCCAGTAGCATAGACAGCGGTAATGAAACAACCAGGACAAGTGTTGGCGGAAAGGAAGTGGTGCAAGCCCCTAAGTTTATTCATATGTAGAACCAAATATACATCTTAGGGAGCCCAAGACAAATTGCAGCTCCTCAATCAGACTATGTTACTGGCACTGACACTGTATAAACAGCTGAATCCTCAAACCAGTTTGTTGCCAGCTACAGATGGGCAAACCTCGCAGGATTTGTTTTGGGTTCGATTGGCTCGGGTCCCAGATTAGTTTCGTGTTGAACAATTTCGGTATGAACCACACCTTAAAATGGCTTAAAACATAGTGTCGAATACTGTCAGGGCTCCTAGGAACCTATCTATAAAATATAGTGTATAACACTGTCAGGGCTCCTAGGAACCTATCTATAAAACATAGTGTAGAATACTCTTAGGGCTCCTAGGAACCTATCTATAAAACATAGTGTAGAATACTCTTAGGGCTCCTAGGAACCTATCTATACAACATAGTGTATGACACTGTCAGGGCTCCTAGGAACCTATCTATAAAACATAGTGTAGAATACTGTCAGGGCTCCTAGGAACCTATCTATAAAACATATTGTATAATACTCTTAGGGCTCCTAGGAACCTATCTATAAAACATAGTGTATAACACTGTCAGGGCTCCTAGGAACCTATCTATAAAACATAGTGTATAACACTGTCAGGGCTCCTAGGAACTTATCTATAAAACAAAGTATAGAACACTGTCAGGGCTCTTAGGATCCTATCTATAAAACATAGTGTAGAACACTGTCAGGGCTCCTAGGAACCTATCTATAATACATAGTGTATGACACTGTCAGGGCTCCTAGGAACCTATCTATAAAACATAGTGTAGAACACTGTCATACAATACGGGTCTATCTTTTACACCCCTGATATAGAAGACAGACCAATATCCCCATATGATTAAGCAAACATAAGCACAGAAGTTTCTATAGTAGTGTTTATCACATTTGCAAAAGGCTGGAGAATTAGAAAGTCTTTCAATAATAAAATGTAACTTTTAATAAAAAAATGAAATAAATCTATAAACTTAAATACACCCCAAAGATGAATTAAAAATATTGACTGTAAATTCTAGACAGGTATATGTGGATCTGACGGCCGCCTTTAACCTTAACCCCAGTTTGAATCTGGGAAATATATTATACAATCAGATGTGGGACCACCGATACATAAGTGTCCGCCTTCCCCTGTTATTACTGAGTATACACTCCCTCTTCTACTATACAAAGAGGGGTATAAGAGAAACTAAGATTTATCAAGTTTGTCTTCTGATAAATATTTTTTCTCTCTCAGAAGATATATCAATCACTTTGTGCAAAAAATAGGGGCAGGGTGGACCTCATCAATAGTAACAGATAAAAAACCCTGTGAAACCTGTCTCTAGATGTGACCACTACTCTATATCTTTATGTTTCCCTTCTCCCCCTTTTCTTTCCTCCTCTCTTTCCCATATACTTCAGGAAAAGAGGGAAATAAAAGACATACAGACACAAAGAGCTATCGATATAGAATACTTCATCCCATATAAACGGGATCCGCTCTAATAAGAATGGTATTCATGGGAAGATGCAGATAGCCATACTTAGACAAAATGTCATAAATAGCTTAGGGTTTTTTTTAGGGGTAATTTATCGAGCCTTTTGTGCTTTTTTTTCTAAATGTTCTGCTCCTCAGCTAATGCTTTAAGGCTTTATCTTTCTCTTTGTGCCTATTTTCATGACCTATCACATGTCTCGTCACTTCGCTTTCTGAGTGAGGTAGGTGGCTGTGGCTTATCTGGAGTAACAGGTTGACAATGTATTCCTCTTCATTTTCCACCGCCGGCATTTTCACCGCGGTCTAGCCGCCGGGGATGACAATGCAGAGCAGAGATACAGGGAATAAGAGCAGAGATGCGTCTTTGTGGCCACCAACCCACGGCCCAATGCATAGATAATGATCCTTTTATAGATATGTAAATCATACAGCAAGTGCATCCGGGCCGGGCCAGATTTGGGAAATTTGCTTATAGACAGCTGAGGAACACGCGGAGAGGGTGAACATGTTATTCACAACTACAGGGGTGCTGCGGCGCTGCAATTCCAGAGGAGAGCTGAAGCACTTGCACCTGTCTGTAGGTAAAGCTGGCAAGTCAGCCCCGCCTCCAGTGCACCTGAGGGCTGTAAATCTATAAATAGATGAATATCTCTGCATTACTTTAGCAGTTTCTGCTCCTATTACCCATACACAGCGCTATTATTGGTTTGGCAGACCTGTCAGATTCCCTTTAATGTGCTCCTTTATCTATATTGGTGCACCAGTGTCTCTCCCAGTGTAACATGGATCTGATTATTGAATCTGTTTTTGACTTTAAGGGGTTTTCTGAGCAAAAAATATTAATAACTTCTCCTTAAAAAAGGTCATCAATGTCAGATTGTATTAGCTGTTCTCAGCAGCTAATACATAGAGAATGGATCAGGAAGCAGATAGCTCCGTTCTGTGCATAGTGGCTATATCAGGTACTGCAGGTCAGCTCCCATTCATTTGTAAGGAAGCCAAGTTGCAGTAACTCAGTTCAGCCACTACCCAGAGAGCGGAGCTGTCTTCTTCCTGATCCATTCTCTGTCATGAGCTGCTGAAAACAGCTATTTAAATGAGGTGTTGGGCGTCAGACCCCCACCAAGTTGATATTTCAGGGTTCAGGGAAAGCTGGGTAGTACAGCATGTGGAGTAGTGTTAAGGAATACTGAATACTACATTTATCTAAATAAATCCCACTCCTTGCTACATAATTGTGCCATATCACGTCAAATGTGATTTTCAGGGTCCCGGAAAGCTGGGTAGCATACCAGGTGCTGCTGAGTATTAAATATATTTAAATAAACTCTCCTCCTTGCTCTGCAATGGTTCCTTAACATGACAGATGTATTTTTCAGGGTCCCAAGAAAGCTGGGTAACATACCAGTCATACAGTCAGTGCTGTCATACAGACTGCCACTGAAGCAAAATCTAAGTTATAACACAGACAGCTAGTTTTCAGAACTCTGGGAAAGCTGGGTGATTAGCACAATGTAGATAAAAGCCACTATAATTTGATCCTCCCTGCTTCCTTGTATAATTCATGCTCTGGAGCTGCTTTTTCTCCATTACACTCAATAGCACTCCATTATATCGTTAGACTCAATGTGAGCTAAGCCCCGCCCCCTCTCAAACGTCCTGTGATGTCATGCTAGGGCTTGTAGCCAGTGTTCAGCTAGTATTGGCACTGTACAGAGGCAGGAAGCAATGTCTCCAAGATTACTGCTAAACTGCTGAGAGCTGCAGACATAGCTAGAGATGGATTATATCATTCAGATTTCTGTTTTAATCTTTGGATTTCAGGGTTTAGTGTCCCTTTAAGATAAAAATAGACTGGCCCGTACGGGGATCGAACTCACGACCTTGGCGTTATTTGCACCACGCTCTAACAAACTGAGCTAACCGGCCATATAGAGGGTCAGGTTTATCTTCTGTGTCTTAGAATTAAAGGGGCTGTCCATGAGTTGGTGCCCGGACAGTATACAGAGCACAGAGTTTACTGCTTCTGGAAGCTGATTGTTCTGGGGGCTGGCTGTCCGCCCCTCACTGATCGGGTATTTAGCACTTATCCTGAGGATAGGTCATAAAAAAAACTTAAATCTGGACAACCCCTTTAAGTTCTATTGATAAGTGTGGGTTCTCTTCATGCAGTTATAACACATTTTGTTGATTTTTCATTTGTTAGAGGATTATTTTTCTATATTCTGTGCTCTTCTTCTATTACTTTGTATCATTTTAGTTAATTTTGAAACTAACAAAAGTTTAGCCTCCCCGTCGGGGAATCGAACCCCGGTCTCCCGCGTGACAGGCGGGGATACTTACCACTATACTAACGAGGAATTGCTATACAGGTTTCCTTAAAGGGAAGCATCGAATATTTCTATAGGATCCATTCTATGTTCGGACCCTCCATGCTTATTTTAACCCAGGATAGTTTGATTGTTCAGATATTATTTGTAGCTTCTTTTCTGTCAAACCAATAGATGAAGCCCCTTAACAAAAGGTTCCCCTATAATACCTCAAAATTCCCTAAAAAATGGATTTTCAAGCATCTTTTCTACAAAAATGTTTCAAGGTGAATAGGAAGTTACATTCTTAAAGTATAACTCCCGTTTATTTTTATTTTTTTCACTATTGTGTCGGGTGGGGGGTGCGGGGGTGCGGTGACCGTTTTTGTAATATACTTTATTATCCTATCTAATTTCCTTTTTATTATAAAACAGGCTGTAACATTCTCCTTAGCAACCTCTAACTGAGCTGTTACTAGGGAAAGTCTGTACACAGTTATATTGTGAATATGCAGAGCTGAAGCATTTACCAAAGGGGAGACGGTCACTTCACATGGCTGTATTTCTGGTTTTATACTGCCTAGAAAAATGGTTCTGGTATCACAAGAAAGCTGAAATTCTCAGCTTTCATATGATGCCAAGATTTAAGAACTATATAAGAGCTATAACTTAATCAGATATCATTCAGCCTGTTTGTATGATGGGTCAGAACAGACTTGTATGACAGCAATGTCATATTAGCCTAAGAAAAATACTATAAATCTAGCAAACACACACATGCATACTAAAGAAACACACAAAACTGTACAGATGAAGGATACTATCATCATAGGTCAGATCATTTGGCTTCCCATGACCATGTGGCGATAATATATAGCTGTAGAAAGTTTATCCACAACTAATATGAAGAAGTTGTAAAAGTGTAATTCCTTGACTGGGAATCAAACCTGTGCCGCTGCGGTGAGAGCACCAAATGCTAACCACTAGACCACCAGGGAAGCTGTTTATTAGTGTGTGCTTCCTCTTTCATGACAGTAGTGGTCACCATTTTAGTTGCTTTCTCCAAACCAAAGTGAAATAGTTAGTGTTCATTCAATCCAATCTTTTTTGGAAAGTTTGGCCCTAAACCGGTTTGTTCCAAACTGTTTTTCTCATCTCTATAAGTAACATCAGACCCATTGGTTCCTCCATTTCAGGATATGTTCACGTGGCATATATTACAGACTGAAAAATAGGGAGCTAATCTCCAGGGAAATGAACCTATAAAATCCAGGCCCCTGTGGCGATATTTGTTTTTCCAGTAGCATAGACAGCGGTAATGAAACAACCAGGACAAGTGTTGGCAGAAAGGAAGTGGTGCAAGCCCCTAAGTTTATTCATATGTAACACCAAATATACATCTTAGGGAGCCCAAGACAAATTGCAGCTCCTCAACCAGACTATGTTACTGGCACTGACACTGTATAAACAGCTGAAGCCTCAAACCAGTTTGTTGCCGGCTAGAGATGGGCAAACCTTGCAGGATTTGTTTTGGGTTCGATTGGCTCGGGTCCCAGATTAGTTTCGTGTTGAATAAGTTCGGTATGAACCACACCTTAAAATGGCTTAAAACATAGTTTAGAACACTTTCAGGGCTCCTAGGAACCTATCTATAAAACATAGTGTATGACACTGCCTTGGATATAGAAGACAGACCAATATCCCCATATGATTAAGCAAACATAAGCACAGAAGTTTCTATAGTAGTGTTTATCACATTTGCAAAAGGCTGGAGAATTAGAAAGTCTTTCAATAATAAAACGTAACTTTTAATAAATAAATGAAATAAAAAAATCTGTAAACTTAAATACACCCCAAAAATGAATTAAAAATATAGACTGTGTAAATTCTAGACAGGTATATGTGAATCTGACGGCCGCCTTTAACCTTAACCCCAGTTTGAATCTGGGAAATATATTATACAATCAGATGTGGGACCACCGATACATAAGTGTCCGCCTTCCCCTGTTATTACTGAGTATACACTCCCTCTTCTATTATACAAAGAGGGGTATAAGAGAAACTCAGATTTATCAAGTTTGTCTTCTGATAAATATTTTTTCTCTCTCAGAAGATATATAAATCGCTTTGTGCAAAAAATAGGGGCAGGGCGGACCTCATCAATAGTAACAGATAAAAAAAACCCTGTGAAACCTGTCTCTAGATGTGACCACTACTCTATATCTTTATGTTTCCCTTTTCCCCTTTTCTTTCCTCCTCTCTTTCCCATATACTTCAGGAAAAGAGGGAAATAAAAGACATACAGACACAAAGAGCTATCGATATAGAATACTTCATCCCATATAAATGGGATCCGCTCTAATAAGAAAGGTATTCATGGGAAGATGCAGATAGCCATACTTAGACAAAATGTCATAAATAGCTTAGGGGGGTTTTTAGGGGTATTTATCGAGCCTTTTTTGCCTTTTTTTCTGAATGTTCTGCTCCTCTGCTAATACTTTAAGGCTTTATCTTTCTTTTTGTGCCTATTTTCATGACCCATCACATGTCTCGTCACTTCGCTTTCTGGATGAGGTAGGTGGACGTGGCTTATCTGGAGTAACAGGTTGACAATATATTCCTCTTCCTTTTCCACCGCCAGCATTTTCGCCGTGGTCTAGCCGCAGGGGATGACGATGCAGAGCATCAGACGAATGGGCCTAATCTTGAGGGAGTCTCGAGCCGCGAACCCTGCGATAAGATTGAGCAGGACGCTTCTTTTTTCTGTGTCCTGCTGCGATCTCTGCCCCCCATTGAAAACAATGGGAAGCAGATTCCAGGAGGAATCTTCTCCAGATTCGGGGGTGAAATCCGCTCCCAAATCTGCGGCAAATTCCTCCGTGTGAACACACCCTAAAGGTGCAGAAATACACCAATAATAAATGTACAAGAGGCCCTTGTTCAATGAATCATCATATCAAGTCTACTGCATGACATCCTGTATTCTAGATCATACTGTGATGACCTTGTTGCTGTGTAATACCGGTTACGCTAGGTTCACACTAGCATTGCCTGTCTGTTGTTGTGGTCCGTCAGACCACTAGACCGCTGTGAACTCAGCTTTAGAGTCCCAATCCTGTACCAAGGAAGCTCAAAACATCATGGGGCAGATTTATGAAGACTGGCGTTACTCATGCCAGTCTTCATAGCCCAGGAGTCGGTGCAGGGGTGATGAGGTGCACGCTTCCTCATAAATGAGACAAACCCTCCCCCGGACTGTGAGCCTAGGGTAAAAAGTATGCAGCTCGTAGCTGGTGTACAATTCCCACATCAAAAGTCACACTTTTCTTTTGCAAAATAAACACTTTTGTGACTTTTTATGACTTGTACATCAGAAAACTGTAATAAAGATGACCCCCTGTGTCTACTAAAAAAACATTATAATAAAAGTTGCAAAAAATGGAAAAAAAAGTTTTTGAACTAAAGATATTTCAAAAAGTACAACTGGCCCATTTCATGCACGCGCCTGAACAGACGGCGGCAGCAGACACCGCAGCGCCAGGGACAGGTCAGGAGGATTTTCTTTCATGTCTCACTTTTCCTGGCGGCCTCTGGGAGTGGTCACTTTAATGGCACCAAATGTTACTGGCAGTCATACATCTCAAAAAGAGAGGTCAGGGGGAAACAGATGTGGTGGTGCCTCTAATAAAGTGGCCATTCCTTGTGGCCTTATAAGCCACTCTTGGGTTTGACTATTATGTACTCGTGGTGTAGCAATGTCTTCTGGAGCCTCTAGGGGCCCAAAGGTCTCTGTACAACATAAGAGGACACCAGCTTTATAGATTCTCTTCTTTCATAGGACTCTGAGGTTGCAGTGATGTCTGTATCATTTCCAGAGATATCACTGATTGAAAACAGAGTCGGGATTAGGATATTTATATGCAGCTGTATAATAAATATGATATAAAAATCCCAATCCCGACTGTATTTTCTACCAGTGATATCTCTGGAAATAATATAGACATCACTGTAACCTTAGTATTAGAATCTCCTTTCATATGTCACCACAGTCGGGATTGGGATTTTTATATCATACTAGCAGAAGGACCCGGCTTCGCACGGGTATATTTCATTTTTTGTTTGTGTAGTGACCCCATAAGAATTGGCCAGTTTTGCACTTGATATCCAGTATGGCAGTCCAGTATAGGTATAGTCTATTTATGACTGTGTTGTTATGGAAACCTGGTAAATGAAATGTGAATTTATATTGGCTGATGCACATCATATGACTGAATATTTAAGGACCTACGCACTGCTATTGAATCATACAGGTCATAAATAGCTTGGTTGCAATGGAAACCTGGTGTAATGCTATGTGTCTGTCGAGACTGAAGAACTTGTGATTTTCCATTGGTCCATAAGCATCATGTGATCATGTGTATCTCAGTTTGGAAATCCGTGAAAGACCTGCGATCGGTTGTTATGGAAAACCTGGAGTAAAGCTGTGTGTATGTGACCTTGTGTAACAGTGTCATCCACAGCGCCCTGCCCCTTTAAAGCTGACCCATAGCCCCTGATATTTTTTTTTTTTTTTTTAACAGGCCATTACCTGCTGGTGTAACACTAGCAGGTAACGGGCCCTATTCACTTACCGATCCCCGCTCCTGCTCATGGCCGTCTGCGCTTCACCTTCTGCAGAGGCGGCTGTGAGCAGGAGCGGGGAATGGTTAAGTAAGGCCTGCGGGCTGTGAACCCCACAAACACTGCTATCATTATACTCTGGGGTCTTTTCAGCAGACTCCTTTGCGACGTCCCAGACGTCGGTGGGCCAGTCCGACGTCATTATGAGTCGAGATGCATGCCTGGCTCACGTGACATTTGGTCCAACATTGAAGAGGTAGCGGGGAGTGCGCATAATACTATATCAAGGTCCCACTATGATACTGTGATCAGGGGCCACTATGGGGCAGAATACTGTGTGCAAAGGCCACTATAAGGCCTAATAGTGTGTGCAGGGGCCACTATGGGGCATATTAGTGTATACAGGAATGCAGTTTGTGCGGGGGAGAGGTGGTTGCCGGGGGGGGGGGGGGGTCCCATGTCAAATGTTCGCCTTGGGGCCCAGCCATTGCTAGTTACGCCACTGAGTCCAGTATAGGTACAGTCTATTTATGGCTGTGTTGTTAAGGAAACCTGGTAAATTAAATGTGAACTTATATTGGCTGATACACCTGATATGACTGAATATTTAAGGACCTGCGAACTGCAATTGACTCATACAGGTCATAAATAGCTTGGTTGCTTTGGAAACCTGTGTGCCTGAGGAGAGTAAGTGCCTGCAAGCTCTTATTGGCTGATAAGATACATGTGACCGAGTGTATGGCAGTTGGAATATGAGTGAAAGACTTGCAGGCTTGTATTAGCTAATGTTGGTCATTTTTTGGGAATACTGTATCTCAGGAACGGTACGTCCAAGAGAGCTAAGACCCAGTCTAAAATATTCCTGGACACCTGATGTACATGTGTGCCAAATTTGGTGAGGATCGGTCCAGTCGTTTAGTCATGCATAAAGAACAGACAGACAGACAGAAACTCATTTTTATATATATATACTAGCAGAAGGGCCCGGCTTCGCACGGGTACATTTCATTTTTTGTTTGTGTAGTGGCCCCATAAGAATTGGCCAGTTTTGCACTTGATTTATAGTATGGCAGTCCAGTATAGGTACAGTCTATTTATGGCTGTGTTGCTATGGAAACCTGGTAAATTAAATGTGAACTTGGCTGATGCACATGATATGACTGAATATTTAAGGACCTGCGAACTGCTATTGACTCATACTCATTGGTTGCTATGGAAAACCTGGAGAAAAGCTGTGTGTATGTGACCTTGTGTAACAGTGTCATCCACAGCACCCTGCCCCTTTAAAGCTGACCCACAGAAGTAAAGAAAAATGGCTGGGTTGTTATGGAAACATGGAGTGCAGCTGTGTGCATGTGGCTGAGAATGCCTTGTCAGATTGGAGACGGGCTTGGGTCTGCTGGGTTGTTTCAGCAGCTCGCTGTTGTCTGTAACATACCTTTTCAGATTGGAGACGGGCTTGGGTCTGCTGACAGTTTTCATTAGCTCGAGCAGCAGCCATGTGTTTTACTGCAGGGGGCATGAATAGTTTAAAAACGTTTCAATTTATAAGAATGCTGACATCCAGTATGGCAGCCCAGTCAGTGGTGTAAATACCGGGGTAGCGGCTGCCACAGGGCCTGGGACATTACGGTTCCCAGCAGGCCCCTGATGTTTTTTTTTTTTTAATAAGCCGTTACCCGACAAACACTGCTATCATTATACTCTGAGTCCAGTATAGGTACATTCTATTTATGGCTGTGTTGTTATGAAAACCTGTTAAATTATATGTGAACTTATATTGGCTGATACATATGATATGACTGAATATTTAAGGACCTGCGAACTGCTATTGGCTAATACAGGTCATAAATAGCTTGGTTGCTATGGAAACCTGCGTGCCTGAGGAGACTAAGCGCCTGCGAGCTTCTATTGGCTGATAAGGGATATGTGACCGTGTGTATGGCAGTTGGAATATGAGTGAAAGACTTGCAGGCTTGTATTAGCTAATGCTGGTCATTTTTTGGGAATACTGTATCTCAGGAATGATACATCCTTTAGAGCTGCGACCCAGTCTAAAATATTCCCGGACACTTGATGTACATGTGTGCCAAATTTGGTGAGGATCGGTCCAGTCGTTTGGTCGCGCATAAAGAACAGACAGACAGACAGACAGAAACTCATTTTTATATATATAAGAGATAAGAGATATATCAGAGGTCTCCAATGACCAGTACGGGGCTGTGAATCACTTGGTACCGAGTCGACCCGGACATTGTGGACCTCTATGGGCAACTCGGTGTTGGCTGATGCTCCTGTGCTGCTCGTAATCCACAACATAGGGGCATCGGCCGACACCTGGTAAGTGTCCACAGAACCCGTTTTTGAGAGGCTACACTAGCAGATCACTTTCTACTTACCTGCTTACTAATGCAGCTCCCGGGATCTCTTCTGACACACAGGATGTGCGCATCTTCTATTCTAGTCCCAGAACCTTCGCTATGGTGCCGCTGGGACTGGGGAGCAGAATAGAAGATGCGCACATTCTGTGTGTCAGAAGAGATCCCGGGAGCTGCATTAGTAATCAGGTAGTTAATGGAAATATAATGGAGGGGGACTATTACCTGTAGGGGGCACTACTAGGGCTCTTTTACAGTAATAATGCCCCCCACAGGTAGTAGTTCTTCCCCACCCACACACATAGGTAATGTTATTAACTGTAGGGGGCATTATTACTGTAATAGAGACCTAGTAATGTCCCCACAGGTAATAGCCCCCCTCCCCCACACACAGGTTAAATTACCAAATTAATAACATTACCTATGGTGGCCACTATTACAGTTACCATAGTGCCCCACAGTTAATAACAGTCCCCTCACACACAGGTAATGATATGAACTGGTGGGGGGCACTATTACTGTACTAGTGCCATTGTAGCTTCCCCCACAGGAATATTTCCTGTGGGGGGCACTATTACAGTAATAGAGCACCCTGAGTGATGGTCCCCACTGCCCTACCTATACTTTATAAAGGGAACTCTCTCCATATCACCCATAATTGAGTGAGGGCCCCACCCACCAACTTTTATTAAGGAAGCCATCCATACCCCCAATAAGTTATGCATGATACGGAGAGATCTCCCTTAATAAAGTATAGGGGACTGTATAAATGTAATCATTAAATATACACTTTATTGTGTTTTCTTATGATCCATATATAATACAATTATGGGCTACGATTGATTTAATATCAAAGCAAAAGAGAAAACATGTTTCTGCCCGGTTTCGAACCGGGGACCTTTCGCGTGTTAGGCGAACGTGATAACCACTACACTACAGAAACTGACATGTCCTTAGTTTTTGGCTCATATGGGACAGTGTCACATCTGCGGCAGGACATTCTTCAGTCTCCTGCTATGATCTCTGCCTCCCACTGAAAACAATGTGAGGAGGAATCTGGGCGGAATCTGTCACTGATTCGGGGAAGAATCCGGCAAATTCTTTCATGTGAACTTACCCCAAGGATAGGTTCTCACTAGCGGTGGAAGTCTGTTATAATAGAGTCCATTATTGCAAAACACAGACGCCTATCATAACGTAAGGTAAATGGACACTAACGGATAGTAATGTCCATTATTATGCAGTCTGTTTTTTGGGGGTTTGGGTTTTACTTATTTTTATTTTTTTTTAAGTTCCGCAGAGCTGCCCCATAGACTAGAGTTTGTACGGCGAGTAAGCAGTGCGGCTCTTCCGTGCTGCCTCGGTACCACTGATCTGCAGGGGCCCTGGCTGTCGGACCCCCGCAGATCTAATATTGATGGCCTATCTTAGGGATTATAGTGAGTCCACTACCAGGGAATAAGAGCAGAGATGCGTCTTTGTGGCCACCAACCCACGGCCCAATGCATAGATAAGGATCCTTTTATAGATATGTAAATCATACAGCAAGTACATCCGGGGCGGGCCAGGTTTGGGAAATTTGCTTATAGATAGCTGAGGAACACGCAGAGAGGGGGAAAATGTTATTCACAACTACAGGGGTGCTGCGGCGCTGCAATTCCAGAGGAGACAAAATCACAGAGGGTGTATATCCATTCCCCTACAGGCATATATGTCACAGAATTGGAGTGGAATTCAAAAAAAAAAAAAAATATAATAAAACTTAACATTTATTATAATCTAATAAAAGTGGACAAGCCACTAATTATGTGAGTGTCTAAAAATATATATGGTACTGTGATGAAGATCACTGGAAACTCATAAATAGAACAAATCTGATTCTAGCCCAATACTCGCATTCCATATGGATAACCCAAAGCTATAATTAACACATCAGCTGAATGTCTGGTGTCAGAGCAGTATGTGCAGCTCCAAGATCACCTAGGCTGGTATACACACAGCAGTGCTGAGAGTCATTTATCCCAGCACCACTTAATAAGCTAATGCCTGGTGTCAGAGCAGTAGTGCAGCCCCAAAATTACCTAAGCTGCTATACAAACAAAGCGTTAAGAGTAATAAATCACAGCACCAATTTGCAAGCTCTAAACAGCTAAGTAAACAACAGCCCTGAGAACAATGGATCCCAGTGCCGATTTAAAAGCTCAACGCATTTCCCTCATTAGATTATTGAAATGAGTTTATCAGGAGCAAATAGAAGTGATTATATATACCACATAGCAGGACCTATAATATCTCCAAACGCTACCCCTGCCTCTAGAACCTGGCAGTGATAAAGCTAGATCCTAGCGTTAGAGTCCATCCCCCTATGCCTAACTCCCCTCTGATTCTCAGGCAATTAGGTATAATCACAGCATTCAGAAAGCAGTAAAAACTGCAGTTCCCGGGGCTCTAATGGTGAGCCCCGGTACTTAGGATATCCGACGCTCACACTGCACTCAGCTGTAGTTTTAAGCCAAAGCGCCTGGTACAGGCTCCGCCCACCTGAGGGGCGTACACTGAAAATGAGCCAATAAAATGATAATGCTCGCCCAGCCTCCATCTCGTCACTAGGGGGCGTGGCCTGTTGCCATAATAAACAATGGTCATGTGGAGACTAAACAGAGTTATCCTAGATAAACGATCACATAGATAAAAGGAACAACTGATCTTATTGTAATGTATATCAAAGAGCGATTGCTTCTAAAAGCAAGGGGGAAGGTAGCAGTGTATCTAACTACACACATGTCACCACCAACAATCTCAGATGTCACAGACATATATTAAAGAATGAATGTATTGTTACATCCAGATCTACACTATCAACTATGCAGAAACATATATGTTATAGAAACTAGGTAACCACCAAGAGATACTACACAACCCCCTATAGAATAGACCAATGATATAAACCTAATTACCGGGCATATTCTATAGACGGACGGATAAAAAAGTTATCTTCACCAGATCCTTCTATACCAAATAGGTAAATACCCTCTTTTATATTATTACAACATGCTACCTCCCCTAATGTCCATACTTTGATCTTCAACCAGAACATAAATCGCCCCTCTTATATTCACAAGGGATAGAATGTTCTTAAATAAATGGAGCAAAGAGATCCCATCATTGAGACCCTTTGGCCTTACACTGTTAAAGCGGAAGATCCATTGTGCTTCCTTTTGAAGTATCCTCTGGTCCCAATCTCCACCCCGGGTTGGTTTACGGATAACTTCTATTAATTGAAATTTAATCGACATAGGGTCACCTCCATGTTGTTGCCACACATGAAGACTAAGAGGGCGTTATTCCCTACGCGTAATATTCCCGACATGATCAAGGATTCTCCGTCGTAATTCCCTCTTCGTCTTCCCCACATAATTGAGTGGGCATGTACACATCGCAACATACACAACTCCCAACGTCCTGCAATTGGCAAAATCTCTAATCTGAAACTCTGCCCCTGTAGCTGATGCCTTCACTACTTTACCACCTTTAATGTAGTCACACGCTCTACAGTTACCGCACTTGTGTCCCTACTGGCCGATTACTTCCCAACCATGTGAGAGTCGATTTAACAGGTTCGAGATGACTATGTATTAGTCTATCCCTTAAATTACCGCCACGACGGTAAGTAACTGACGCTTGTGTGGTAATGGTATCCCTAATCATTGGGTCCTGCCTTAAAATGTCCCAAAAAGACCGAAGGGCCTTAATAACCTCTCCTGAGACTTGATCAAAGGTCCCTATCATCCTAATCAACCCCTTATTCTCATCCCTCGGTTTGGGTACTAAAAGGGATTTTCTATCACATCTAGTGGCAAAGTCCCGTGCCTCATGCAGGACATCCCTTGGATAACCTCAATTAATGAAGCGCTGCTCCAAGGCTTGGGCCTGTGTCTGATAATCCTGAAAGTTAGAACAGTTCCTGCGTACCCGCAGGAACTGTCCTTTGGGGATACCTCTCCTGAGGGGGGCAGGATGTGCACTGTCCCACCTCAGCAGACTATTTGTCGCTGTGTCCTTGCGAAATAGTGTGGTCTCAATGATCCCCCCTTCCCTAATATAGATCTTAAGGTCCAAAAATGTAATGGACCGAGCATCAATACATGCCGTGAATTTCAAGTTAAGGTCATTATAGTTAAGTCTGTCTACAAAGCTCTAGAAGGATTCCACAGTTCCCGTCCAAAGAATCAGGATATCATCTATATATCTAAGCCACACGAGGATGTTAGATGTCCACTCCCGGTGTGGCTCAGTAAAAGGAGCTGAGGCATCAAATCAAGCAGGGAAAAGCCAGTTATAAAGAAAAAAATGGAAAGGCAAATGGAAAGAAAAGACATAAGGGGGGGTCTGGGAGGGGCTTAAGTCAATTTCGGGTCATAAACAGTCTGTCTGCCAGATTGAGGCAGATGTTAATTGGCTTAATGAACTAAACCTATTCTTCAACAGATTTGATCACACACCAGCTCCTCCCACCCCAGTATGTCCTTCAGCTCCCCCCACCACAATGACTTCTCCCCATTCACCCCATGTGGCTACTTCCCAAGAGACCAGTAAATCTGTCTTTATTTGGCCACAGTCTGACCTTCACACGGGCCCAGGTGAGGAAGGAGATGAAAAAGATCAAGGCGAGGAAAGCCGCAGGACCAGATGACATCAGTGCAAGGCTAATTAAGACTTGCGGGGACCAGCTGTGTGGTATAATTACATATATGTATAATATGAGCCTGAGGAAGGAAATAGTCCCTGAATTATGGAAATCTTCTTGTGTGGTACCAGTTCCAAAGAAACCCCACCCTATGGACCTCAATGACTACAGACCTGTAGCACTGACATCCCACTTGATGAAGATCTTAGAGAGATTGGTTCTCACACATCTCCGCCCTCTAGTGAGCCCCGCTATGGACCCCCTCCAGTTTGCTTATCGGCCGGGCATTGGGGTAGATGATGCCATCATCCATCTTCTGCACAGGGCTCTGTCTCACCTGGAGAAACCAGGGAACATGGTGAGAATAATGTTCTTTGACTTCTCCAGTGCTTTTAACACCATACAGCCCAGGTTATTGAGGGACAAGCTGGGCCTTGCTGGAGTGGACCACCACCTCTCCAACTGGATCCTAGACTACCTCACAAATTGACCTCAATACGTGAGAGCCCAAGACTGTGTGTCAGGTACCGTGATCTGTAATACGGGGGCACCTCAGGGTACGGTTCTCGCCCCTTTCCTCTTCACACTGTACACTGCAGATTTTAGGTGCAACTCATCCAGCTGCTACCTACAGAAGTATTCTGACGACTCTGCAATAGTGGGTCTCATCACAGATGATGATGATAGGGAGTACAGAGAACTGAACCAGGATTTTGTGGACTGGTGCCAGCGGAACCACCTGAAGATTAACCCGGGGAAGACCAAGGAGATGGTGGTGGACTTCCGTAAAGGCAGAAGCCCTCCTAAACCAGTGGACATCCTGGGGACGGGCATCGAGATTGTGAACACCTATAAGTACCTGGGTTTGCTCCTTAATAATAAGCTGGACTGGGCAGATCATATGGAGGCCCTGTACAGGAAGGGCCACAGCAGGCTCTACCTGCTTAGGAAGCTGAGAGCCTTTGGAATCCGAGGGGCACTTCTTAGAACTTTCTTCAACTCGGTAGTGGCATCAGCCATCTTCTTTGGAGTAGCCTGCTGGGGGAGCAGTATATCAACCAGGGATAGGAATAGACTCGACAAGCTGATTAGAAGGGCCAGCTCTGTCCTGGGGAGCCCACTGGACCCAGTGCAGGTGGTGGGTGACAGAAGGATACTGTCCGTGGTAAGCTCCATGCAGAAGAAGAAGTCCCATCCCATGCATGAGACTGTGATCGCGCTGAGCAGTACTGTCAGTGACCGACTGCTCCACCCTAGGTGTGAGAAGGAGCGCTATCGGAAGTCTTTCCTCCCCACCGCGGTTAGGCTGTACAACCAACACCGACCTAAGCGGAGATCAATACACACAGAGAACTGAAATATCTCTCTGCCTGTTAAATCCCCCCCCCCCCCTCTGCTACGTCCTATCTGTCTGTCTGCTATTATTGTAATGCCTCTCACCTTGGAACATTCCTGTACATGTTGTATTTGTATCTGCTTATCTTATCTTTGCTGCTGTAACACACTGAATTTCCCCATTGTGGGACTATTAAAGGACTTTATTATTATTATTATTATTATTATTAAAGACACGGTGCTCCTCCCACCACCCTAAAAACAAGTTGGCTTAAGTAGGGGCTGTAGGGCTGCCCATGACAGTACCCTGCAGCTGGTAGAAGAAGCGCCGGTCAAACACAAAATAATTGGGTGTCAGGATAAAATGGAGTAAGGTCATGATCAGCTCATTATGGGAACTCAGATGAAGAGCGCGTGACTTAAGAAAATGCGCCACAACCCCACACCCCTTATCATGGGGTATGGAGCTGTAAAGTGCCTCCACGTCCAAGGATGCCAAAAACGTTCCCCCAGGCACATTGATATCCTCTAGATGCCTCAGGACGTCCATAGTGTCTCGGACATACGACGGCAAAGATGTTACGAACGGGCGCAGTACTTGATCTAAATATGCACTGACCCCCTGTGTAATGCTGTCGATGCCCGAGACAATAGGAAGTCCTTTAAGGGGATCATACCCCTTATGTACCTTTGGCAAACTGTAAAACGTGGCAATCCTTGGAAAACGTTTTTACTGCTTTCTGAATGCTGTGATTATACCTAATTGCCTGAGAATCAGAGGGGAGTTAGGCATAGGGGGATGGACTCTAACGCTAGGATCTAGCTTTATCACTGCCAGGTTCTAGAGGCAGGAGTAGCGTTTGGAGATATTATAGGTCCTGCTATGTGGTATATATAATCACTTCTATTTACTCCTGATGAACTCATTTCAATAATCTAATGTTCTCAGCAGCTAATACATAGAAAATGGATCAGGAAGCAGATAGCTCCGTTCTGTGCATAGTGGCTATATCAGGTACTGCAGGTCAGCTCCCATTCATTTGTATGGTTGCTAAGTTGCAGTGACTCAGTTCAGCCACTACCCAGAGAGCGGAGCTGTCTTCGTCCTGATCCATTCTCTGTCATGAGCTGCTGAAAACAGCTATTTAAATGGGGTGTTGGGTGTCAGACCCCCACCAATTTGATATTTCAGGATTCAGGGAAAGCTGGGTAGCATAGCATGAGGAGTAGTGTTAAGGAATACTGAATACTACATTTATCTAAATAAATCCCACTCCTTGCTATATAATTGTGCCATATCATGTCAGATGTGATTTTCAGGGTCCTGGAAAGCTGGGTAGCATACCAGGTACTGCTGAGTACTAAATAAACTCTCCTCCTTGCTCTGTAATGGTTCCTTAACATGACAGATGAATTTTTCAGGGTCACAAGAAAGCTGGGTAACATACCAGTCATACAGTCAGTGCTGTCATACAGACTGCCGCTGAAGCAAAATCTAAGTTATAACACAGACAGCTGGTTTTCAGAACTCTGGGAAAGCGGGGTGATTAGCACAATGTAGATAAAAGCCACTATCATTTGATCCTCCCTTCTTTCTTATGTAATTCATGCTCGGGAGCTGCTTTTTCTCCATTACACTCAAGAGCACTCCATTACATCATTAGACTCAATGTGAGATAAGCCCCGCCCCCTCTCAAACTTCCTGTGATGTCATGCTAGGGCTTGTAGTCAGTCTTTAGTTAGTATTGGCACTGTACAGAGGCAGGAAGCAATGTCTCCAAGATTACTGCTAAACTGCTGAGAGCTGCAGAGATAGCTAGAGATAGACTATATCATGCAGATTTCTGTTTTAATTTTTGGATTTCAGAGTTTAGTCCCCTTTAAGAAAAAAAAAAAATGGCCCGTACGGGGATCGAACCCGTGGCCTTGGCGTTATTAGCACCATGCTCTAACCAACTGAGCTAACCGGCAATATGGAGGTCAGCTTTATCTTCTGTGACTCAGAATTAAAGGGGCTGTCCACTAGTTGGTGCCCAGACAGTATATAGAGGACAGAGTTTACAGTTTCTGGAAGCTGATCGTTCTGGGGGCTGGATGTTCGCCCCTCACTGTTTGGGTATTTAAAGCTTGTCCCAGAACCTTCACTATGGTGCCGCTGGGACCGGGGAGCAGAATAGAAGATGCGCACATCCTGTGTGTCAGAAGATATCCCGGGAGCTGCATTAGTAAGCAGGTAAGTATAATGGGAATATAATGGAGGGGACTATTACCTGTAGGGGGCACTACTAGGGCTCCATTACAGTAATAGTTTCCCCCCCTTTACACAGTTAATAACAGCCCCCCACCCACAGGTAATGTTAGGGCACTATAACTGTAATAGAGCCCTAGTAGCGCCCCCACAGGTAACATTAGCTGTAAGGGGCACTACTAGGGCTCTATTACAGTAATACTGCCCCCCACAGGTAATAATCACACACACATAGGTAATGTTATTAACTGTAGGGGGTACTATTACTGTAATAGAGCCCTAGTAATGTCCCCACAAGTAATAGCCCCCCTCTCCACACACACAGGTTAAATTACCTGTGGGGGGCGCTATTACAGTAATAGTGCCCCCCAATTAATAACATTACCTGTGGTGGCCACTATTACAGTTACCATAGTGCCCCACAGTTAACAGTCCCCTCACACTCAGGTAATGATATGAACTGGTGGGGGGCACTATTACTGTACTAGTGCCATTGTAGCGTCCCCCACACGTAATATTTCCTGTGGGGGGCACTATTACAGTAATAGAGCACCCTGAGTGATGGTCCCCACTGCCCTACCTATACTTTATAAAGGGAACTCTCTCCATATCACCCGTACTTGAGTGAGGGCCCCTCCCCCTACTTTTATTAAGGAAGCCATCCATACCCGCAATAAGTTATGCATGATACGGAGAGATCTCCCTTAATAAAGTATAGGGGACTGTATAAATGTAATCATTAAATATACACTTTATTGTGTTTTCTTATGATCCATATATAATACAATTCTGGGCTACGATTGATTTAATATCAAAGCAAAAGTGAAAACTTGTTTCTGCCCGGTTTCGAACCGGGGACCTTTCGCGTGTTAGGCGAACGTGATAACCACTACACTACAGAAACTGCAATGTATTTTGATTTTGGCTCATATGGGACAGTGTCACATCTGCGGCAGGACATTCTTCAGTCTCCTGCTATGATCTCTGCCTCCTATTGAAAACAATGTGAGGAGGAATCTGGGCGGAATCTGTCACTGATTCGGGGGCGGAATCCAGCAAATTCTTTCATGTGAACTTACCCCAAGGATAGGTTCTCACTAGCGGTGGAAGTCTGTTATGATAGAGTCCATTAATGCAAAACACAGACGCCTATCATAATGTAAGGTAAATGGACACTAACGGATATTATTGTCCATTATTATACAGTCTGTTTTTTGGGGATTAGGGTTTTATTTATTTTTATTTTATTTTAAGTTCCGCAGAGCTGCCCCATAGACTACAGTTTGTACGGCGAGTAAGCAGTGCGGCTCTTCCGTGCTGCCTCGGTACCACTGATCTGCAGGGGCCCTGGGTGTCGGACCCCCGCAGATCTAATATTGATGGCCTATCTTAAGGATTATAGTGGGTCCACTACCAGGGAATAAGAGCAGAGATGCGTCTTTGTGGCCACCAATCCATGGCCCAATGCATAGATAAGGATCCTTTTATAGATATGTAAATCATACAGCAAGTACATCCGGGGCGGGCCAGGTTTGGGAAATTTGCTTATAGATAGCTGAGGAACACGCACAGAGGGTGAAAATGTTATTCACACCTACAGGGGTGCTGCGGCGCTGCAATTCCAGAGGAGAGCTGAAGCACTTGCAGCTGTCTGTAGGTAAAGCTGGCAAGTCAGCCCCGCCTCCAGTGCACTTGAGGCCTGTAAATCTATAAATAGATGAATATCTCTGCATTACTTTAGCAGTTTCTGCTCCTATTACCCATACACAGCGCTATTATTGGTTTGGCAGACCTGTCAGATTCCCTTTAATGTGCTCCTTTATCTATATTGGTGCACCAGTGTCTCTCCCAGTGTAACATGGATCTGATTATTGAATCTGTTTTTGACTTTAAGGGGTTTTCTGAGCAAAAAATATTAATAACTTCTCCTAAAAAAGGTCATCAATGTCAGATTGTATTAGCTGTTCTCAGCAGCTAATACATAGAGAATGGATCAGGAAGCAGATAGCTCCGTTCTGTGCATAGTGGCTATATCAGGTACTGCAGGACAGCTCCCTTTCATTTGTATGGTTGCTAAATTGCAGTGACTAAGTTCAGCCACTACCCAGAGAGCGGAGCTGTCTTCTTCCTGATCCATTCTCTGTCATGAGCTGCTGAAAACAGCTATTTAAATGGGGTGTTGGGTGTCAGACCCCCACCAATTTGATATTTCAGGATTCAGGGAAAGCTGGGTAGCATAGCATGAGGCGTAGTGTTAAGGAATACTGAATACTACATTTATCTAAATAAATCCCACTCCTTGCTACATAATTGTGCCATATCATGTCAAATGTGATTTTCAGAGTCCTGGAAAGCTGGGTAGCATATCAGGTACTGCTGAGTACTAAATAAACTCTCCTCCTTGCTCTGTAATGGTTCCTTAACATGACAAATGTATTTTTCAAGGTCCCAAGGAGGCTGGGTAACATAGCAGTCATACAGTCAGTGCTGTCATACAGACTGCCTCTGAAGCAAAATCTATCTATATAAACTTCTTTCTAAGTTATAACACAGACAGCTAGTTTTCAGGATTCTGGGAAAGATGGGTAATTAGCACAAAGTAGATAAAACCCACTATCATTTGATACTCCCTTCTTTCTTATGTAATTCATGCTCTGGAGCTGATTTTTCTCCATTACACTCAATAGCACTCCATTATATCGTTAGACTCAATGTGAGCTAAGCGTCGCCCCCTGTCTAAGTTCCTGTGATGTCATGCTAGGGCTTGTAATCAGTCCTCAGCTAGTATTGGCACTGTACAGAGGCAGGAAGCAATTTCTGCAAGATTACTGCTAAACTGCTGAGAGCTGCAGACATAGCTAGAGATGGACTATATCATGCAGATTTTTGTTTTCATGGTTTAGTGGCCCTTTAACATAAAAACAATTGGCCCGTACGGGGATCGAACCCGCGACCTTGGCGTTATTAGCACCACGCTCTAACCAACTGAGCTAACTGGCCATATAGAGTGTCAGGTTTATCTTCTGTGTCTTAGAATTAAAGGGGCTGTCCATGAGTTGGTGCCCAGACAGTATACAGAGCACAGAGTTTACTGCTTCTGGAAGTTGATCGTTCTGGGGGCTGGCTGTCCGCCCCTCACTGATCGGGTATTTAGGGCTTATCCTGAGGATAGGTCATAAAAAACTTAAACCTGGACAACCCCTTTAAGTTCTATTGATAAGTGTGGGCTCACTTCTTGCAGTTATAACACGTTTTGTTGATTTTTCATTTGTTAGAGGATTATTTTTCTATATTCTGTGCTCTTCTTCTTCTATTACTTTGTATCATTTTAGTTAATTTTGTAACTAACAAAAGTTTATCCTCCCCGTCGGGGAATCAAACCCCGGTCTCCCGCGTGACAGGCGGGGATACTTACCACTATACTAACGAGGAATTGCTATGCAGTTTTTCTTAAAGGGAAGCATCGGATATTTCTATAGGATCCATTCTATGTTCGGACCCTCCATGCTTATTTTAACCCAGGATAGTTTGATTGTTCAGATGTTATTTGTAGCTTCTTTTCTGTCAAACCAATAGATGAAGCCCCTTAACAAAAGGTTCCCCTATAATACCTCAAAAATCCCTAAAAAATGGATTTTCAAGCATCTTTTCTACAAAAATGTTTCAAGGTGAATAGGAAATTACATTCTTAAAGTATAACTCCCGTTTATTATTTTTTTTTTTCACTATTGTGTCGGGTGGGGGGTGCGGGGGTGTGGTAACCGTTTTTGTAATATACTTTATTATCCTATCTAACTTCCTTTTTATTATAAAACAGGCTGTAACATTCCCCTTAGCAACCTCTAACTGAGCTGTTACTAGGGAAAGTCTGTACACAGTTATACTGTGAATATGCAGAGCTGAAGCATTTACCAAAGGGGAGATGGTCACCTCAAATGGCTGTATCTCTGGTTTTATACTGCCTAGAAAAATGGTTCTGGTATCATAAGAAAGCTGAAGTTCTCAGCTTTCATATGATGCCAAGATTTAAGAACTATTAAGAGCTATAAATTAATCTGAGATATCATTCAGCCTGATTGTATGATGGGTCAGAACAGACTTGAATGACAGCAATGTGATATTAGCCTAAGAAAAATACTATAAATCTAGAAAACACACACATGCATACTAAAGAAACACACAAAACTGTACAGATGAAGGATACTATCATCATATGTCACATCATTTGGCTTCCCATGACCATGTGGCAAAAATATATAGCTATAGAAATTTTATCCACAACTAATATGAAGAAGTTGTAAGAAGTGCAATTCCCTGGCCGGGAATCGAACCCGGGCCGCGGCGGTGAGAACGCCGAATCCTAACCACTAGACCACCAGGGAAGATGTTTCTTAGTGTGTGCTTCCTCTTTCATGACAGTAGTGGCCACCATTTTAGTTGCTTTGTCCAAATCAAAGTGAAATAGTTAGTGTTCATTCAATCCAAATGATTTTGGAAAATTTGCCCCTAAACCAGTTTGTTCCAAACTGATTTGCTCATCTCTATAAGTAATATCAGACCCATTGGTTCCTCCATTTCAGGATATCTTCATGTGGCATATATTACAGACTGAAAAATAGGGAGCTAATCTCATGAAATGAACCTATAAAATCCAGGCCTCTGTTTCGGTATTTGTTTTTCCAGTAGCATAGACAGTGGTAATGAAACAACCACGACAAGTGTTGGCAGAAAGGAAGTGGTGCAAGCCCCTAAGTTTATTCTTATGTAACACCAAATATACATCTGAGGGAGCCCAAGACAAATTGCAGCTCCTCAACCAGAGTATGTTACTGGCACTGACACTGTATAAACAGCTGAATCCTGAAACCAGTTTGTTGCCGACTAGAGATGGGCAAACCTCGCAGGATTTGTTTTGGGTTCAATTGGCTCGGGTCCCAGATTAGTTTCGTGTTGAACAATTTCGGTATGAACCACACCTTAAAATGGCTTAAAACATAGTGTAGAATACTCTTAGGGCTCCTAGGAACCTATCTATAAAACATAGTGTAGAATACTGTCAGGGCTCCTAGGATCCTATCTATAAAACATAGTGTAGAATACTCTCAGGGCTCCTAGGAACCTATCTATAAAACATAGTGTAGAACACTGTCAGGGTTCCTAGGATCCTATCTATAAAACATAGTGTAGAATACTGTCAGGGCTCCTAGGATCCTATCTATAAAACATAGTGTAGAATACTCTCAGGGCTCCTAGGAACCTATCTATAAAACATAGTGTAGAACACTGTCAGGGTTCCTAGGATCCTATCTATAAAACATAGTGTAGAATACTGTCAGGGCTCCTAGGATCCTATCTATAAAACATAGTGTAGAACACGGTCAGGGCTCCTAGGAACCTATCTATAAAACATAGTGTAGAACACTTAGGGCTCCTAGGAACCTATCTATAAAACAGTGTAGAACGAAGGGGGCGTGGCCTGGACGCGCATGGAGTAGGTCACGTGCAGGACCGCTTGCAGCTGAGACCCGTGGACCCTTCAATACAGCGATTATGGGCAAGCGCTTACCGAGGAGGGTGGCCCCAGGCACTCCAGCACCTGTGGAGAGGTCTGGGAGAGCCACCCTGGACGGCTTCCTCACTCAGCAGCCTTCTCTGCCGGGCCAGGCTGCTGTGGGGCGGCCATCTTGGATTCCCTCCGCTCTTCAGGCACAGGGGTCGCAGCGCAGCCTTTCTCCTCCCGCGCTCCCCCTGTCAGCCAGCGGAGCACCGCTCCAGCAGAGATCCCTGTCGGTGCCTGGGCAGCCCAGAGCTTCTCCAGCACGAGTACTCCCACAGTCTCCTCATCCTGGGATGTTCCAACAACTACACTTTGCTTCACCAGCACTTCTGGCAGAGCGGCATGAGAGGACCCCGGATGTCTCCAGCTCTCCAAGGGGCTCTGAGGTCAGTGGCTCTGCTCCCTCCCACACCGCTGATGAGTTACAGCCTGTGGCCACAGAGCTGGTCTCTGTGGCCCCCCACCTACTATCTTCCCCCATCGCCCCTCCCCGCCATAGCTCAGGGGGGGATGGCGCGGTGGAAGGCGCTGGCGTAGGGGCTCCTCCGCCCCACACTCCCAAGGATTATGGCTCCCCCCCTCCAGTCCTGTACCCCCAGAGCTGCCTCCCAGGTCCATCTTCAGCACCGCCACCTTTGGTGGACCTCCTTCCTCAGCTACCTACTAAACAAGACCTTAAAAGTATGGTTGCGGAAATCACAGCATCCTTCCGATCTGAAATTGCTACCCTCCGCACTGATTTACACTCTATTGCTAATCGAATGGATACGCTGGAGAATGACCATGACACTACCAGGGACTATGTTGCCTCGCTGCATGATACTACCGCTAACCAGGGATCAGCTATACGGGACATGCAACGTCACTTAGAGGATCTTGACAACAGGGGTCGGCGCAACAATATACGCGTCAAGGGACTCCCGGAAGCTGACCAATCTGAGGATCTGCCTGCTCTGCTGGAGGCTGTCTTCAACACTATACTGCAGGAGACCCCGTCCCACAAAATTAAGTTTGACAGGGCACATCGAGCCCTTCGACCCAGAGGATCCTCCGCTGCACCCCGTGATGTCATCTGCTGCCTCCACGACTTCACCCTCAAAGAGGCTATAATGAGCAAGGTGCGCAAACTCAAAGACTTTGAATTTGAGGGAGCTCAACTACAACTTTATCAGGACCTTTCGCTAATCACCCTCCAGAAACGCTGCCATCTCCGACCCCTCCTCCAGATCCTTCAGGAACACCAAATTCCTTACCGGTGGGGTTATCCGTTTGCTCTCATTGCACGTAGGGATGGTCGCTCCGCTACGCTTCGCTCCTTTTCGGATTTACCTCTCTTCTGCGACCTGCTGGATGTCCCCTTGCCGGATTTAACAGACTGGGAGCTAATCCCTCCACCCCCTCCCCCACCACCGGTTTGGCATCGACTGGAGCCCAGACGACGTCATGCACCCTCCGCGGCGGCGACCGCTCGGAGGCCCCGACTGGAGACTGGTTCCTGAGGAGGATGCTCCTCCTTGAGACGTGTTTTTTTTTTTTTTTTTTTCCGGTAGTGCTTTGAAAACTGCAAGCCTTAGCGTTATGTTTGCTTCTCTTTTTCCTTTTCTAGGTCTACGGGTCTCATCTATTATGCTTATTATTGGATTGTTTTAGCGGAGTGGGGCGGGAAGGGGTTCCGGTGACTCCCCTTCCATCCTTCTTTTTACTGGTGGTTGGGGATCTGCTGCCTCCCCTCCGACCTCTTGTCCACGCTCTCCCCCCTAAGGGGATACTTGGACTGTGCGGCCATTGATCCTGGTTGGACCTCTGGCTGTCCTCACTGGTCCCCAGGCGAGTGACTTAGCCTCGCCCACAAAGTATTGTTTAATTGTTATACTTCTTACTTTGTCATTTATGTTGTCTTTTGCCTCCCCCCCTTTTCCACCCTCCCTCCCTGATCTAGAGACCTTGCCTCGACTTTGGGTTCCTGTTTGTGGATCGCCCTTCTGCCTCTTCGAGGGAAACCTGCCAGCGTCATGTGAGATGGGTGAGCTTATTGCAATCCGCCACTGTCCTCCAATCCTGAGTCCCAATGGTTAGGTGCGTGACAATTAATGTTAAGGGCCTGGGTTCCAACACTAAAAGGCGCCATGTCCTTAGAGAACTCCGCTTCTTACGAGCGGATGTGGCGTTTCTTCAGGAGACTTATTTTGACCGCTCCGGTACCTTTGCCTTCGCTAAGCACTACTTTCCCATAGCCTTTTCGGCCTTCCACGATCGACGCAGAGCTGGGGTGGCTATCCTTCTTTCCCGTTCCTGCCCAATTACAGTGACAACCTCCCACATAGACCCAGGGGGCTGATTTGTTATTCTGGAAGGGCTCCTTCATGGTGCCCCGATTGTTTTATGCAATGTCTATGCCCCTAACTCAGCGCAGATCCCATTCTTGCGTCGGGTATTCTCCCCGCCTGCGCGCTCTCCCGGCATCAGCTTGGCTTGTGGAGGGAGACTTTAACATGGTCTTCTCTGAACGGGCGGACCGATTGGCGTTACCCCAGGGTCCAACCCCCCATAGGATGGCTCAGCTTGCACGGGAGTTCCGTAAGCTGATCCGCGCCCATTCTTTGTACGACCTTTGGCGAGTGGACAACCCTACTGCACGCTCTTACACCTTCTTCTCTCACCCTCATAACACTCACACCCACATTGATTATTTCTTTGTTAATGCTCCCGCCCTTCGTTTGCTCAGGGACACGAACATTGGCTCTCTCACCTGGTCTGACCATGCCCCAGTTGTGGTTACTCTATCTACGATCCCAGTGCCTACTCGCCAATGTCATTGGCGTCTTAACGAAACATTGCTCAAATCACCGACCTCCCTCGAGATCCTGCGCACACACTTGATGGATTATATTAGGGACAACTTAGGTTCGGTAAACTCTCTTGCTATTCTCTGGGAAGCCCATAAGGCGGTCATGAGAGGGCATTGTATCGCATTGGCTTCTAGGCTTAAAAGGGACAGACAGGCCCAGGAACAGCTTCTCCAAGCTCGTATTCGGTCCCTTATGACAACTTTGGCAGCACATCCATCCCTGGGGGTTCTTCGCCGTTTGGTTTTGGCACGGGCTGACCTCCGTGATTTGGAGACCCGCCATGTGGAACGACTTCTCCTTTATACTCGCCAGAGGTTCTTTGAACGAGGTAATAAGTCTCACACCCTCCTGGCAAGAACCCTCAGGGATCATCAGGCCTCCTCCACACCACACTCTGTCCGTGACTCCACGGGTACCCTTCAACACCACCCTGACGCTCTGGCGCTGGCGTTCCACTCTTACTATTCTAAGCTGTATAACTTACCCCCCCCCCCCGCGAGCACTACCCCCTGGGGATGACTCAACACTGCTAGAAGACTATTTAAAGGATTGTTGTCTCCCACGCCTGCCTCCTGAGGCCTTGACTTCCCTAAACACTCCCATCACCAGGGAGGAACTAGAGGGGGTCCTGAGGGACCTCCCAAATGGGAAAGCCCCGGGCCCAGATGGGTTCACTTACAATTATTATAAGGTTTTCCAGGGTGAACTTTCTGCTCATCTATTGTCCCTCTTCAATTCCTTCCTCTTAGGCTCCCCCATACCCCCGACTATGCTCTCCTCACTGCTCACATTGGTCCCTAAACCGGGTAAGGACTTGCAGGACTGTGCTAATTATCGACCGATTGCTTTGCTGAACGCGGACCTGAAACTCTTTACCAAACTCCTAGCCAATAGGTTAAATGCTTGGCTCCCTCTGCTTGTCCATAAGGACCAGGTGGGATTCATCCCCTGTCGTCAGGGTGGTGACAACACCAGGAGGACTGTGGATTTGGTGGAGGTGGCCAATCATTATTCTACCCCGGCCCTTCTCTTGAGTCTGGACGCTGAAAAGGCTTTCGACCGCATAGATTGGTCGTTTATGCATGCTACGCTTAAGGCGTTTGGGCTCACGGGACCTTTCCTCACAGCTATCCAGGCCCTCTACTCCCTACCCACAGCAGCAATCAAGCTTCCCCATGCATCCTCGCCCTTCTTCCCTATTCAAAATGGCACTAGGCAGGGTTGCCCCCTGTCTCCCATCATATTTGCCCTCTGCATTGAACCGCTGGCAGCCAAGATTAGGCGAGACCCTAATATCAAGGGGATCATGGTCCAGGATAAGGAATTTAAGGTCTCTCTTTTCGCAGATGATGTACTCCTCACTCTCACCTCCCCTCATACTACCCTTCCAAACTTGTTGCGCTTGCTGGAGACCTATAGCGATCTCTCAGGATACAAGGTGAACCCTGCAAAGACTGAGGCACTCCCACTCAACATTCCACAGGACCTTCTCCTTCTCCTCCGCAGTAATTACGATTTCCAGTGGCGGGAGTCCTCTATCCGCTACCTGGGAGTCCATATATCCACCTCCTACGCGACCCTCTATTCGGCAAACTACCCGCGGTTGTTTCGTGAGTTAAGAGCCCTATTGGACAAATGGCAACCCTTACCCATCTCCCTTTTAGGGAGAATTGCCACGGTCAAGATGACTCTCCTTCCGAAGCTACTGTATTTTTTCGAGACACTCCCGGTTGCGATTCCTCGGGGAGAATTACAGAACCTGTAGAAAGCTATTTTTCAGTTTATCTGGCAGGCAAAACGACACCGAATACCCAGATCTGTTATGCTGGCGGATAGGGGGTCTGGGGGTATGGCCGTCCCACATCTGCTACATTACTATTGGGCGTCCCACTTGCGCCATATCCCACTTTGGGCGGCTATGCCAGCATATACTAGATGGGTGCAGATAGAGAAGCTCTGGCTGGCTCCCATGCACACTAACGCGCTTCTGTGGGTTGGCTCTCCCCCCCCGCTCCCCCTGCCTCGTACCTGCTGGGCCCTATTTGGTTTACTAGATCTATTTGGTCTGCCTGTCGTACTAGATTCTCCCTGATGTCCCAGCACTCATCTATGGTCTCCATATTATACAACCCCCTTCTCCCGGAAAGCCTGACCTCTGCCATGACTAAGGTGTGGTCTAAAGCTGGTCTTTACCGGATTGCGGACATGGTTGATCCTGGAACCTTGGAACTCAGGTCCTTTGCCTACCTTATAGCTAATCAAAACCTGCCAGGTACTGAATGGTTCCATTATTTACAGGTGGTTCACTTTGTCCGCTCCCTCCATGGGTCCCTTAAAGTGTCACTGCCCACCGCTTTTGAAAAGATTTGCCGTGCAGGTACGTCCACTAGGGGCCTTATATCCTCTATTTACCAACTTCTTACCTCACAAACTACAGGCTCCCCAGTTACCCATCGCTATATGCTTAAATGGGAGGAGGCGGTGGGTAGACCCATCTCCCAGGAACAATGGCGGATTGTATGGTCTCGGGCCCAGAAATCATCTCAGTGCATTACATTTCGGGAAGCGCAGTATAAGTTGTTGATGCATTGGTATCATACCCCGGCTCTCCTCCATGCTTTAAATCCATTGGTTCCCCCATGGTGCTGGCGCTGTGGAGCTGCGGTGGGTACCCTGCACCACATCTTTTGGACGTGCCCTCTCATCCTGGGTTTCTGGAGGGAGGTCAGGACTTTGGCGACTGCTCTCTTTTTGCAAGAGGCCCCTCTTGACCCTCTGGTCTATCTCCTGAACCTTCCCCCCAGGCACCTGAGCAATAAGTCATCCAGGCTTTTCTTGCACCTTTGTACTGCAGCTAAAATTCTCATAGCTAGAAACTGGAAGAAAGTGAATCCCCCATCTGGTCTTGAACTTGTGGCTAGAGTGAAGGATGTGAGGAGTCTTGAATGCCTGACCGCGGGCCTAAACAACTCACAGGACGCCTTTGGGGCTATCTGGGCGCCCTGGGATATGTATTGTACATCACAGGGTCTCTGATCTCTAGTCCTCTTCTCCCCTCCCCTCCTTTCCTCTGCTTCTACCCTTGTCGTCTTAATCCCTTCATCCCTCCCCTCCCTTGTTTACTGTCTAATTTGAATGCATATTGCTTAAGGGAGAAGAGGCGGATAGCCTCTACCTACCTCATTGTTTTCTGCTTGTTTGATCTTTTTTTCTCTTTATACCTTGTTAATGAAAAATTTTTTCAATAAAAATTACAGTTAAATAAAAAAAAAAAAAAAAAGTGTAGAACACTGTCAGGGCTCCTAGGATCCTATCTATAAAACATAGTGTAGAATACTGTCAGGGCTCCTAGGACCCTCTCTATAAAACATAGTGTAGAATACTGTCAGGGCTCCTAGGATCCTATCTATAAAACATAGTGTAGAATACTGTCAGGGCTCCTAGGATCCTATCTATAAAACATAGTGTAGAACACTGTCAGGGCTCCTAGGAACCTATCTATAAAACATAGTGTAGAACACTGTCAGGGCTCCTAGGAACCTATCTATAAAACATAGTGTAGAATACTGTCAGGGCTCCTAGGAACCTATCTATAAAACATAGTGTAGAACACTGTCATACACTATGGGTCTATCTTTTACACCCATGATATAGAAGACAGACCAATATCCCCATATGATTAAGCAAACATAAGCACAGAAGTTTCTATAGTAGTGCTTATCACATTTGCAAAAGGCTGGAGAATTAGAAAGTCTTTCAATAATAAAACGTAACTTTTAATAAATAAATGAAATAAAAAATCTGTAAACTTAAATACACCCCAAAGATGAATTAAAAATATTGACTGTGTAAATTCTAGACAGGTATATGTGGATCTGACGGCCGCCTTTAACCTTAACCCCAGTTTGAATCTGGGAAATATATTATACAATCAGATGTGGGACCACCGATACATAAGTGTCCGCCTTCCCCTGTTATTACTGAGTATACACTCCCTCTTCTACTATACAAAGAGGGGTATAAGAGAAACTAAGATTTATCAAGTTTGTCTTCTGATAAATATTTTTTCTCTCTCAGAAGATACATCAATCGCTTTGTGCAAAAAATAGGGGCAGGGCGGACCTCATCAATAGTAACAGATAAAAAAAACCCTGTGAAACCTGTCTCTAGATGTGACCACTACTCTATATCTTTATGTTTCCCTTTTCCCCTTTTCTTTCCTCCTCTCTTTCCCATATACTTCAGGAAAAGAGGGAAATAAAAGACATACAGACACAAAGAGCTATCGATATAGAATACTTCATCCCATATAAACGGGATCCGCTCTAATAAGAAAGGTATTCATGGGAAGATGCAGATAGCCATACTTAGACAAAATGTCATAAATAGCTTAGGGGGGTTTTTTAGGGGTAATTTATCGAGCCTTTTGTGCCTTTTTTCTAAATGTTCTGCTCCTCAGCTAATGCTTTAAGGCTTTATCTTTCTTTTCGTGCCTATTTTCATAACCCATCACATGTCTCGTCACTTCGCTTTCTGGATGAGGTAGGTGGACGTGGCTTATCTGGAGTAACAGGTAGACAATGTATTCCTCTTCATTTTCCACCGCCGGCATTTTCGTCGTGGTCTAGCCGCAGGGTGATGAATATGCAGATCATCAGATGAATGGGTTTAATCAGGAGGGAGTCTCGAACCGCAGAATCTGCGGTAAGATTGAGCAGGACGCTTCTTTTTTCCGCGTCCTGCTGCGATCTCTGCCTCCCATTGAAAACAATGGGAAGCAGATTCCAGGAGGAATCTGCTCGATTCGGGGGTGAAATCCGCCCCCAAATCCATGGCAAATTCCTCCGTGTGAACACACCCTAAAGGTGCAAAAATACACCAACAGTAAATGTACAAGAGGCCCTTGTTCAAGGAAATGTCATATCAAGTTTACTGCATGAACATAATCACATCCTGTATTCTAGATCATACTGTGATGACCTTGTTGCTATGTAATACCGGTTACGCTAGGTTCACACTAGCATTGCCTGTCCGTTGTTCTGGTCCGTCAGACCACTAGACCGCTGTGAACTTAGCTTTAGAATCCCAATCCTGTACCAATGAAGCTCAAAACGTCATGGGGCAGATTTATGAAGACTGGCGTTACTCATGCCAGTCTTCATAGTCCAGGAGTCGGTGCAGGGGTGATGAGGTGCACGCTTCCTCATAAATGAGACAAACCCTCCCCCGGACTGTGAGCCTAGGGTAAAAAGTATGCAGCTCGTAGCTGGTGTACAATTCCCACATCAAAAGTCACACTTTTCTTTTGCAAAATAAACACTTTTGTGACTTTTTATGACTTGTACATCAGAAAACTGTAATAAAGACAACCCCCTGTGTCTACTAAAAAACATTATAATAAAAGTTGCCAAAAAATGGAAAAAAAGTTTTGGAACTAAAGATATTTCAAAAAGTACAACTGACCCATTTCATGCACGCGCCTGAACAGACGGCGGCAGCAGACACCGCAGCGCCAGGGACAGGTCAAGAGGATTTTCTTTCATGTCTCACTTTTCCTGGCGGCCTCTGGGAGTGGTCACTTTAATGGCACCAAATGTTAGTGGCAGTCATACATCTCAAAAAGAGAGGTCAGGGGGAAACAGATGGTGGTGGTGCCTCTAATAAAGTGGCCATTCCTTGTGACCTTATAAGCCACTCTTGGGTTTGGCTATAATGTGCTCGTTGTGTAGCAATGTCTTCTGGGCCCTGGAGCCTCTAGGGGCCCAAAGGCCTCTCTACAACATAAGAGGACACCAGCTTTATAGATTCTCTTCTTTCATATGACTGAGGTTGCATTGATGTCTGTATCATTTCCAGAGATATCACGGATAGGATATTTATATGTAGCTGTATAATAAGTAGGATATAAAAATCCCAATCCTGACTGTATTTTCTGCCAGTTTTATCTCTGGAATTAATATAGACATCACTGTAACCTTAGTATCAGAATCTCCTTTCATATGTTACCACAGTCGGGATTCGGATTTTTATATCATATATATCTGAGGTCTCCAATGACCAGTACGGGGCTGTGAATCACTTGGTACTGAGCCGGCCCGGACATTGGGGACCTCTGTGGGCAACTCGGTGTTGGCTGATGCTCCTGTGCTGCGTGTAATCCACAACATAGGGGCATCGGCCGACACCTGGTAAGTGTCCACCGAACCCGTTTTTGAGAGGCTACACTAGCAGATCACTTTCTACTTACCTGCTTACTAATGCAGCTCCCGGGATCTCTTCTGACACACAGGATGTGCGCATCTTCTATTCTAGTCCCAGAACCTTCGCTATGGTGCCGCTGGGACCGGGGAGCAGAATAGAAGATGCGCACATCCTGTGTGTCAGAAGAGATCCCGGGAGCTGCATTAGTAATCAGGTAAGTATAATGGAAATATAATGGAGGGGGACTATTACCTGTAGGGGGCGCTACTAGGGCTCTATTACAGTAATAGTGCCCCCCACAGGTAATAGTTCTTCCCCACCCACACACATAGGTAATGCTATTAACTGTAGGGGGCACTATTACTGTAATAGAGACCTAGTAATGTCCCCACAGGTAATAGCCCCCCTCCCCACACACACAGGTTAAATTACCAAATTAATAACATTACCTGTGGGGGCGCTATTACAGTTACCACAGTGCCCCACTGTTAATAACAGTCCCCTCACACACAGGTAATGATATGAACTGGTGGGGGCACTATTACTGTACTAGTGCCATTGTAGCGTCCCCCACACGTAATATTTCCTGTAGGGGGCACTATTACAGTAAAAGAGCACCCTGAGTGATGGTTCCCCCTGCCCTACCTATACTTTATAAAGGGAGCTCTCTCCATATCACCCGTACTTGAGTGAGGGCCCCTCCACCTACTTTTATTAAGGAAGCCATCCATACCCCCAATAAGTTATGCATGATACGGAGAGATCTCCCTTAATAAAGTATAGGGGACTGTATAAATATAATCATTAAATATACACGTTATTGTGTTTTTTTATGATCCATATATAATACAGTTCTGGGCTACGACTGATTTAATATCAAAGCAAAAGAGAAAACATGTTTCTGCCCGGTTTCGAACCGGGGACCTTTCGCGTGTTAGGCGAACGTGATAACCACTACACTACAGAAACTGCCCTGTGTTTGTCTTTTGGCTCATGTGGGACAGTGTCACATCTGCGGCAGGACATTCTTCAATCTCCTGCTATGATCTCTGCCTCCTATTGAAAACAATGTGAGGAGGAATCTGGGCAGAATCTGTCACTGATTCGGGGGTGGAATCCGGCAAATTCTTTCATGTGAACTTACCCCAAGGATAGGTTCTCACTAGCGGTGGAAGTCTGTTATGATAGAGTCCATTAATGCAAAACACAGACACCTATCATAACGTAAGGTAAATGGACACTAACGGATATTAATGTCCATTATTGTACAGTCTATTTTTTGGGGATTTGGGTTTTATTTATTTATTTTATTTTTAAGTTCCGCAGAGCTGCCCCATAGACTACAGTTTGTACGGCAAGTAAGCAGTGCGGCTCCTCCGTGCTGCCTCGGTACCACTGATCTGCAGGGGCCCTGGGTGTCGGACCCCCGCAGATCTAATATTGATGGCCTATCTTAAGGATTATAGTGGGTCCACTACCAGGGAATAAGAGCAGAGATGCGTCTTTGTGGCCACCAACCCATGGCCCAATGCATAGATAATGATCCTTTTATAGATATGTAAATCATACAGCAAGTGCATCCGGGGCGGGCCAGATTTGGGAAATTTGCTTATAGACAGCTGAGGAACACGCACAGAGGGTGAAAATGTTATTCACACCTACAGGGGTGCTGCGGCGCTGCAATTCCAGAGGAGAGCTGAAGCACTTGCAGCTGTCTGTAGGTAAAGCTGGCAAGTCAGCCCCGCCTCCAGTGCACCTGAGGGTTGTAAATCTATAAATAGATGAATATCTCTGCATTACTTTAGCGGTTTCTGCTCCTATTACCCATACACAGCTCTATTATTGGTTTGGCAGACCTGTCCGATTCCCTTTAATGTGCTCCTTTATCTATATTGGTGCACCAGTGTCTCTCCCAGTGTAACATGGATCTGATTATTGAATCTGTTTTTGACTTTAAGGGGTTTTCTAAGCAAAAAATATTAATAACTTCTCCTAAAAAAAGGTCATCAATGTCAGATTGTATTAGCTGTTCTCAGCAGCTAATACATAGGGAATGGATCAGGAAGCAGATAGCTCCGTTCTGTGTATAGTGGCTATATCAGGTACTGCAGGTCAGCTCTCATTCATTTGTAAGGAAGCCAAGTTGCAGTGACTCAGTTCAGCCACTACCCAGAGAGCGGAGCTGTCTTCTTCCTGATCCATTCTCTGTCATGAGCTGCTGAAAACAGCAAGTTAAATGGGGTGTTGGGTGTCAGACCCCCACCAATTTGATATTTCAGGGTTCAGGGAAAGCTGGGTAGCATAGCATGTGGAGTAGTGTTAAGGAATACTGAATACTCCATTTATCTAAATAAATCCCACTCCTTGCTACATAATTGTGCCATATCATGTCAGATGTGATTTTCAGAGTCCTGGAAAGCTGGGTAGCATACCAGGTACTGCTGAGTACTAAATATATTTAAATAAACTCTCCTCCTTGCTCTGTAATGGTTCATTAACATGACAGATGTATTTTTCAGGGTCCCAAGAAAGCTGGGTAACATACCAGTCATACAGTCAGTGCTGTCATACAGACTGCCACTGAAGCAAAATCTAAGTTATAACACAGACAGCTAGTTTTCAGAACTCTGGGAAAGCTGGGTGATTAGCACAATGTATATAAAAGCCACTATCATTTGATCCTCCCTGCTTCCTTGTATAATTCATGCTCTGGAGCTGCTTTTTCTCCATTACACTAAATAGCACTCCGTTATATCATTAGACTCAATGTGAGCTAAGCCCCGCCCCCTCTCAAACTTCCTGTGATGTCATGCTAGGGCTTGTAGTCAGTCTTCAGCTAGTATTGGCACTGTACAGAGCCAGGAAGCAATGTCTGCAAGATTACTGCTAAACTGCTGAGGGCTGCAGACATAGCTAGAGATGGACTATATCATGCAGATTTCTGTTTTAATTTTTGGATTTCAGGGTTTAGTGTCCCTTTAAGATAAAAAACAATTGGCCCGTACGGGGATCGAACCCTCGACCTTGGCGTTATTAGCACCACGCTCTAACCAACTGAGCTAACCGGCCATATGGGGGTCAGTTTTATGTTCTGTGACTCAGAATTAAAGGGGCTGTCTAGGAGTTGGTTCCCGGACAGTATACATAGCACAGAGTTTACTGCTTCTGGAAGCTGATCGTTCTGGGGGCTGGCTGTTCGCCCCTCACTGATCGGGTATTTAGGGCTTATCCTGAGGATAGGTCATAAAAAACCTTAAACCTGGACAACCCCTTTAAGTTATATTGATAAGTGTGGGTTCTCTTCATGCAGTTATAACACGATTCATTGATTTTTCATTTGTTAGAGGATTTTTTTTTCTATATTCTGTGCTCTTCTTCTTCTTTTTGTGTCATATGTTTGGACCCTCCATGCTTATTTTAACCCGGGATAGTTTGATTGTTCAGATGTTATTTTTTCTACAAAAATGTTTTAAAAAGTTCAAGGTGAATAGGAAGTTACATTCTTAAAGTATAAATCACGTTTATTTATTTTTTTCACTATTCTGTCAAGGGAGTGTGGTGACTGTTTTTGTAATATATTTTATTATCCTATCTAACTTCCATTTTATTAAAAAACAGTCTGTAACATTCCCCTTAGCAACCTCTAACTGAGCTGTTACTAGGGAAAGTCTGTACACAGTTATATTGTGAATATGCAGAGCTGAAGCATTTACCAAAGGGGAGACGGTCACTTCACATGGCTGTATCTCTGGTTTTATACTGCCTAGAAAAATGGTTCTGGTATCACAAGAAAGCTGAAATTTCTCAAGATTTAAGAACTATATAAGAGCTATAAATTAATCAGATATCATTCAGCCTGATTGTATGACGGGTCAGAACAGACTTGAATGACAGCAATGTCATATTAGCCTAAGAAAAATACTATAAATCTAGCAAACACACACATGCATACTAAAGAAACACACAAAACTGTACAGATGAAGGATTCTATCATCATATGTCACATCATTTGGCTTCCCATGACCATGTGGCGATAATATATAACTATAGAAAGTTTATCCACAACAAATATGAAGGAGTTGTAAAAGTGTAATTCCCTGACCGGGAATCGAACCCGGGCCGCGGCGGTGAGAGCGCCGAATCCTAACCACTAGACCACCAGGGAAGCTGTTTATTAGTGTGTGCTTCCTCTTTCATGACAGTAGTGGTCACCATTTTAGCTGCTTTGTCCAAACCAAAGTGAAATAGTTAGTGTTCATTCCCAATCCAATCTTTTTTGGAAAGTTTGTCCCTAAACTGGTTTGTTCCAAACTGGTTCTTCCATTTCAGGATATGTTCACGTGGCATATATTACAGACTGAAAAATAGGGAGCTAATCTCCAGGGAAATGAACCTATAAAATCCAGGCCCCTGTTTCGGTATTTGCTTTTCCAGTAGCATAGACAGCGGTAATGAAACAACCACGACAAGTGTTGGCAGAAAGGAAGTGGTGCAAGCCCCTAAGTTTATTCATATGTAATACCAAATATACATCTTAGGGAGCCCAAGACAAATTGCAGCTCCTCAACCAGACACTGACACTGTATAAACAGCTGAATCCTCAAACCAGTTTGTTGCCGGCTAGAGATGGGCAAACCTCGCAGGATTTGTTTTGGGTTCGATTGGCTCGGGTCCCAGATTAGTTTTGCGTTGAACAATTTCGGTATGAACCACACCTTAAAATGGCTTAAAACATAGTGTAGAATACTCTCAGGGCTCCTAGGAACCTATCTATAAAACATAGTGTAGAACACTGTCATACAATACGGGTCTATCTTTTACACCCCTGATATAGAAGACAGACCAATATCCCCATATGATTAAGCAAACATAAGCACAGAAGTTTCTGTAGTAGTGTTTATCACATTTGCAAAAGGCTGGAGAATTAGAAAGTCTTTCAATAATAAAACGTAACTTTTTATAAATAAAATAAAAAATCTGTAAACTTAAATACACCCCAAAAATGAATTAAAAATATTGACTGTGTAAATTCTAGACAGGTATATGTGAATCTGACCTTAACCCCAGTTTGAATCTGGGAAATATATTATACAATCAGATGTGGGACCACCGATACATAAGTGTCCGCCTTCCCCTGTTATTACTGAGTATACACTCCCTCTTCTATTATACAAAGAGGGGTATAAGAGAAACTCAGATTTATCAAGTTTGTCTTCTGATAAATATTTTTTCTCTCTCAGAAGATATATCAATCGCTAGGTGCAAAAAATAGGGGCAGGGCGGACCTCATCAATAGTAACAGATAAAAAACCCTGTGAAACCTGTCTCTAGATGTGACCACTACTCTATATCTTTATGTTTCCCTTCTCCCCCTTTTCTTTCCTCCTCTCTTTCCCATATACTTCAGGAAAAGAGGGAAATAAAAGACATACAGACACAAAGAGCTATCGATATAGAATACTTCATCCCATATAAATGGCATCCGCTCTAATAAGAATGGTATTCATGGGAAGATGCAGATAGCCATACTTAGACAAAATGTCATAAATAGCTTCGGGGTAATTTATCGAGCCTTTTGTGCCTTTTTTTCTAAATGTTCTGCTCCTCTGCTAATACTTTAAGGCTTTATCTTTCTTTTTGTGCCTATTTTCATGACCTATCACATGTCTCGTCACTTCGCTTTCTGGATGAGGTAGGTGGATGTGGCTTATCTGGAGTAACAGGTTGACAATGTTTTCCTCTTCATTTTCCACTGCCATCATTTTCGCCACGGTCTAGCCGCGGGGGATGACGATGCAGAGCATCAGCAATCCGTCGGGGCTTCCCGCTCCTGATTAGGCCCAGATGAATGGCGTCTCGAGCCATGAACCCTATGGCTGAATCAGCCACGGAATCTCATTGAAAACAATGGGAAGCAGATTCCGGGAGGAATCTGCTCCAGATTTGGGGCGAAATCCGCCCCCAAATCCGCAGCAAATTCCTCCGTGTGAACACACCCTAAAGGTGCAAAAATACACCAATAGTAAATGTACAAGAGGCCCTTGTTCAAGGAAATGTCATATCAAGTTTACTGCATTAACATAATGACATCCTGTATTCTGGATCATACTGTGATGACCTTATTGCTATATAATACTGTGGCATCCCAGAGCTGGCTATGGCTGGGCTGAGGGTGATCTCTGTGCATTGTATTATTTCCTGTTGCTTCATAGCCTGTGTGACATAGCAGGGGGTCCTGAGTCTCACACAACACAGCGCCACCTAGTGAGCCTCACACATGCATTACACCTCCCATAGGATTGAATAGTAACCAAATGTCCAATGGGAGGACATCGCCTGGGAAAAGGGGAGGAGTCAGCTGATCACTGGGTCCCCATGGTAACACCCCTGCAGGAAGGTCCTGCTTGTGAGGAGTTAGAAGTGTGGAGTGTTAGGAGGAGGAGGTGAGGAGATAAGTGTGATGTCCTGTGAAGAAAGCAGTGAGTTTAGTGCAGGAATCTCAAGTCCAGACAGGCCCAGGAAGGTTGGAGAGCTGACATACCCAGCTATTAGAAGATCCTGTCCCCTGTCTGCCTAGCCATCGCCCTGAGGAAGTCAAGCATCATTATCTTGTCAGCATGAGACTGTGGAGAGAACATCTGGAACACGGCTCCATAGCAAGTATCACAGGTCCAGGGGCCAAGGCCAGACTGTGGAATATCCGCACCCGACTATGCACCCGGAACCTGAGCTATCAGGCACATAACGTGAGTGGGGAATATTATGTACAGTATCATGGTGGGCATCCTCCTATGAGCCAAATAGGAGCGGCACTAGGGCTGTAACACGAAGTATAAGGGGCTAGGAACACCTTTCATCAAGTCTACCCGCACAGGCGCTGGTCACAGGCACCCCGTTGTTTTGTATTGAAGAAACTGTTAAGCATTGGCCTCCACACCCTGGAGAAAAGCAACACAACGCGTGTCTGACGCACGAAACCAGGGGCCAACACCACCAGGGCCAGTATAGGGGAGCGCCCGGGGGAACAATCACCACCAACATTGGAGCCCCCTCATACGGACAGTGGTGGAACGTGGGAGCACAGGGCGCCCCGGCAGAGACCGGACAAGTCTGCGCGTTGCACCGCAACCCAACGCAGGACCCCATCTGGTCACCGCAAGAAAACGGCGCACGAACAGGTACGGGTGTGGCATTTTGAGAAAGCGCACGAAAAGTGCGCCAAATTGCTCCAGAGCACGGCTTTATTGTGGACTTGCAAGATCAGTTTATTCCCTGAGAGGCGCCACAAGAGGGGGGCCCAACCCCGAAGTAAGCCTAAAGACTGTCCTCTCAGTGTGTTACAGCCCGGAAGAGTTAAAACGCCAGGACTTGTTTGCTGCGCACATGCTGTGTAAGAACGCCCACAAAGGGTTAACTGTACCTTGCAAAAGTGGGGGATTTTTAGCACTGCCCATGAGGCCAGGAGACCCATCTGCCGCCATCTTAGGAGAGCCCAGATGCTGAGCGCAATGCTCCAGGCACCCATACAAGAAAGTGAAAGGCGAACGTGCGGGCCATTCTGACCCCGGTGCACATCACCGTCCCTGCGTGCACCGCTGATCTCTGGTCCACGCGAGTTGCGCAGTGAGTACGGCCCCCGCGTCTAGTCCCCGGCCCAGCGAGTGTTTCTGTGTACAGTGTCCGTGGGGAGGCCACCATTAAAGAGGGGGAGCACACCGTCAGCCTGCATCACAGTGACTCTGTTAATAGCTACAGCATTCTTAAAGGGACAGCATTCCAAGTTGTAGTCTCCATTCCCGCCAGCAAGCAGTTGAGTTTCTTAAAGAGACGGCGACCTAATTTCAGTCATACCGCAAACAACATGACGAGCAAAGTGACATTGTGCCATCTGTTTCTAGTGATCCAGCAGTGCCCATGGCGAGCAGCCTACCATTCCCATGCATTTTACCCGGCGCACAGGCGCGCGCACAAAGGGGAGGCGCATACCCTCAGGGCTTCGTGAGAAGATGCGTCTCCCCAGCTATCCCGAAACAGAACAGCAGATACAGATCGCTGGCAGCTGAGGGTGCGAGCTAGGGAGGTCAAACCGGGCTGACAAAAGACCCGGGAAACGGACAAACGGGAACGAGGGCTGTCTCCGAGGTAAAGATGGCCGCGACAACTACGGGAGATGGGGCATGCTTTATCCCGAGGCGGGCTGTGGTGCAGTGGTCCACGTGAAAATGTGGACTGATAAAAGTGACCGCTATAGAAGGGGGGGACCACATGCCCAGAGTCAGTGGAATGCGCGACAACATCCAGCATCACGTTGGACCAAGGCGCCATGGCTGGGACAGGGAGGGAGCCCAGCACGGCCCCCACCGGACCAACAAGCATTGCCCAGTTGTCCTGTCACACCCTGGGACCCACGCGCAACGGAGACACACGGACTCCAGAGATGACCTGGCGAGGGACAGACGGGGAAAGATACCATGCAGAGGACGCGACGTCCAGTGACGGGCAACACCACGGTCGCCACGGGTCTCAGGAAACGGGTGGAGGCCAAGAAGAGAAGGACAGGCCAGGCAGACGGGCCGAGGGCGGGGCCTGGGAGGAAGAAGAAGGGCCCAGGTGTATCTTCAGTGCCATTGCACGCGTCAGCCGCCCACACATCACAAGGGGAACGGGTCCCTCTGACAGCGTTGGTGGACACTGGATCTCAGGTAACAACCGCGAAGCAGGTGTTCCGAACATTGGGACTTAGGTGTGTTGAATAGAACACCTGACACATGGATAAATCTGTGTGGCAGCAATGGACAGCCCATACACAGCAGGGTTATTGGGAACCCACTATCCAGATTGGGGACTTGAAACGCCAGACAGGGTGTAATTGTCACTGATGTAGAGGATGATAGGTTTGCAGTTGTAATATTAGGCATGAATGTTTTACGCCATTGCTTTGCAGAAGTGTTGGATGCTTGCAGCCTCTCTCCTTACAGCTTCTCCCAGTGACCAGCAGACCATTCAGCGGGCCATTCGTGTACTCAATGCCAGCACAAGTTCGCCAGCAAACAAGGTGAAATTGGTGAGTCCGGATCCACGATACCCGTCCAGTAACCCACAGCCTGGAACAGAAACTATGGTGTGGTGCGTGCCCGTCGGGCATAGAAAATCAGGACTACGAGGCCTTGCTACAACCCATACAGGTAGATGGCCAACCACTTGTCATGGCTGCTCGCAGCCTTGTCACAGTTTCCAATGGACGTGTTCCTGTCCGCTTAGTCAACTTGGGCGATGCTCCGGAACCTCCACAAGTTCCACTCTGTGGCCCTGCACACCGGTTAGCACCAGAAGACATTCTCTCTGGTGATTCTACGCACACAGCGTTCCACCCAAGCGCTGAGAACATTCAGAATGGAGCCACGAAGTCCTGGTGGGATGAATTGAATGTGGGAGACGCCAATACCCCTATAGAGCACATCAATGGGGTTCGCAATGTGGCCAAGCGTTACCAACAGGCATTCAGCAAACACCCATTGGACTTTGGTAAGACCACGACCATACAACATCGCATTCTGACTGGCGACACCATCCAATCAAGGAGCGTCACCGTCCAATACCACCAGCGATGTACCAACGGTGAAAAAGTTGATCAAGAGATGGAGATGCTGATGTCATCCGGGAGAGTAACAGCCCCGGGAGCCCCGCTAGTCCTTGTCAAGAAGAAAGACGGAACCCTACGATTTTGTGTGGACTATCGTAAACTCAACAACGTCACGCACAAAGACGCATACCCATTGCCGCGAATTGAGGAATCTCTAACGGCTTTGGGATCAGCTACCTGTTTCTCGACCCTGGACTTAACCAGTGGATACTGGCAAGTCCCTATGGCGCCTGAAGATCGTGAAAAGACTGCGTTTACGACCCCGATGGGACTCTTTGAATTCAATAGTATGCCATTTGGGCTATGTAATGCCCCAGCCACATTCCAACGGCTTATGGAGAGGTGCCTCGGCCATGAGAATTTCCAGAGTGTGCTACTGTACCTGGACGATGTTATTGTATTCTCCCGGACATACCAAGAACACCTTCGTCACCTGTCCGAGGTATTCAAGGTACTTATACAGCACGGCCTAAAGTTGAAGCCCTCCAAGTGCTACCTGTTGAAACCCCAAGTTCACTACCTTGGGCATGTCGTGAGCGCACAAGGCGTCCAACCTGATCCTGAAAAGATCACTGCAGTCCAGAACTGGCGAAGACCAACTACCGTCAAAGAAGTCCGAAGCTTCCTTGGATTCGCAGGTTACTACCGGCGTTCATACCACACTTCGCCCAAGTAGCCGAGCCTCTGAACGAGTTGTTGCGCGGTTGTCCCAGAGAAAACTACAACCGAAAGCTTCCGGTAGACTGGACAGCGCGTCAAGAGGAAGCCTTTCAAGCGTTTAAAGCACTTCTGACGCAACCACCAATTCTAGCCTATCCCAACTACAGTCAGCCATTCCGCTTGTACACAGATGCAAGTAACCAAGGTTTGGGTGCAGTGTTGTCCCAGGTTCAGGACAACAAAGAGTGAGTCATCGCCTACGCCAGCAGGAGTCTGAGAGGCGCGGAGAAGAACGACCAGAACTATAGTTCTTTCAAACTCGAACTGCTGCGCTTGTCTGGGCCGTGACAGAGAAGTTTAAAGACTACCTGGCTGCCACACCCTTTACCGTGTACACAGATAACAATCCGTTGGCGCATCTGGACACTGCTCGACTGGGAGCCCTTGAACAACGGTGGGCCTCAAGACTCGCGAATTACAAGTTCTCTGTCAAGTATCGCAGTGGCAAGTCCAACGCTAACGCTGATGCACTCTCAAGGTTGCCTGTGGGAGAAGAACCACCCCGAGAAGACATCTGGGAAGAGGTGGAGATGCCACCATTCTACATCAAGTTTGCCCAACAGGTTGCTATTGGTGTCCCTGTAGAAGGAGAATCTCTGGCGAAAACAGCTGCCGAATCCCTCCAGGAGCCATCTCTGTGGAAAACGTTCCAAGAAGAGAGCAGAGTTTTAGGAGAATTGTCAGATTTCCTGCTTACAGGAAGAATACCAACCCGTGTAAAGAGAGGTCTTCATGACGTGGAATTAAAACGCCTTTGGCGACAGAGGAAGCGCCTGTTTGTCCAACGAGGCCTTCTACTTAGAAACACTCTTGATCCTGTCACAGGTGAAAGGCTTCATCAGATCCTCGTACCAAGAAGAGACGCACAGATGATACTTGAGGCGTATCATGACAGATCCGGTCACTCGGGGTACAAAAGACCGAAGCTACCATCCGTCGTCGCTTCTATTGGGTTGGGATGAGGAGTGACATTGAGAGTTGGTGCCGAGAGTGTCCCGCCTGTAGTATCACCAAGGAAGGTCGAAGAGATCAGAAGGCCCCTCTACATCCAATTAAGACTCAAAAGCCGTGTGAAATTGTTGCTCTAGACCATGTGAAGTTGGGTCCCACACGTTCCGGCTACAGCTACGCTCTGACAATGGTGGATCATTACTCCAAGTTCCTTGTCATCGTGCCTGTCAGAGATCTTACAGCAAGAACTACGGCTGAGACCTTCTACGCAGAGTTTGTCCGCCATTACGGTTGTCCTGAGCATATCCTCACCGACCGTGGATCGGCGTTTGAATCCCAATTGTTCCGTGAGCTGTGTCAGTTCCAAGACTGCAAGAAGTTGCGAACCACAGCGTATCACCCTCAAGGGAATGGTATGTGCGAGAAGGCAAATCAAGTGATCATCGGCATGCTAAGAACAGCCGCAGTTACACCTGGTGTTGAGTGGCCTGAGCGTATCAAGGACTTGGCCTATATTTACAACAACACACCCCAAACATCTACGGGATACGCACCATTTTATCTAATGTTTGGAAGACAAGGTCAACTTCCTTCAGACTTAACCCTTGGTGTGAAGGTCCCTGACACCATCAATCCACTACCCATAACAGACTGGGTTGTTGAACACCGCCGACGTATGGAGGAAGCTAAAGAGATAGTTGAAACGCGCATGGATGAGGTTCGTAGGAGACAACAGGAGGATTACAACCATCACGCCCATGCAGCGCCCCTGAAAGTTGGCGACCGTGTATGGTTAAGGAAAAACCATCGAAATGGGAAATTGGATCCATTCTGGGAGAAAGAACCATACAGTGTCATCTCCATACCATATCCTGAATCCGACGTGTATGAGATCTCTAAACCTGGGAGACAGCCCCAAGTAGTACACCGAAACCGTCTGAAGCTGTGCCTTAAAGAAGGACTACCCACAGAGGTGCCCCCAGCTGAGACAACGAGTACAGAGATCTTGTCACCTTCTGAAGCAAAAGAGAGACACCCAACGTTAACTGAGCTTATGTGGGCGCCTAAACTACTACCATTTAGCTGTTATCCACCAATTGCTCTAGTGCAAGAGAACCCTTCGACAGATGATTTAATTGATTTCAGTGACTCTGTTCCTGATCCAAATCTCGTTCCACTTAGGCGTTCTGAGCGTACCACAAAAGGCATACCTCCAACACGCTATAGTGATGCCATGGCTGTCCTTGGGTAAAAGAGGTTAACGGTCTCTGCTTCTGTATATATGTTATTCCTGCTCTGATTACATTAATGTTTTTCCTGTGTGTATATACAGTATATATATAATATCTTGCCATGTAATATAGTATTTACATTTATATGCAACAATCCAAGCCATAGTGCCTGGCTCACCGAGCCAAGGAAGTTCTGTTACCCCATTGCGGTATGGGCATTCGTGCTAGAGTGCCTACTCTTCCTTACAGAAAGGACTGTTTATTGTTTCTCAGAGAGACTCTCATGATAATGGACACTCACAAAATTTGTGCCAGAGAGCCTCTGGACCCATTTGCACTTTATTCGTATTTATTAACGTTATGTTACATTTCTCACCTTCACCCCAGCCCGTCCCGAGGTCGGCTCAGTGAAAGAGGGGGAGTATGTGGCATCCCAGAGCTGGCTATGGCTGGGCTGAGGGTGATCTCTGTGCATTGTATTATTTCCTGTTGCTTCATAGCCTGTGTGACATAGCAGGGGGTCCTGAGTCTCACACAACACAGCGCCACCTAGTGAGCCTCACACATGCATTACACCTCCCATAGGATTGAATAGTAACCAAATGTCCAATGGGAGGACATCGCCTGGGAAAAGGGGAGGAGTCAGCTGATCACTGGGTCCCCATGGTAACACCCCTGCAGGAAGGTCCTGCGTGTGAGGAGTTAGAAGTGTGGAGTGTTAGGAGGAGGAGGTGAGGAGATAAGTGTGATGTCCTGTGAAGAAAGCAGTGAGTTTAGTGCAGGAATCTCAAGTCCTAGACAGGCCCAGGAAGGTTGGAGAGCTGACATACTCCAGCTATTCAGAAGATCCTGTCCCCTGTCTGCCTAGCCATCGCCCTGAAGGAAGTCAAGCATCATTATCTTGTCAGCATGAGACTGTGGAGAGAACATTCTGGAACACGTGCTCCATAGCAAGTATCACAGGATCCAGGGGCCAAGGCCAGACCTGTGGAATATCCTGCCACCCTGACTATTGCACCCCGAAACTCTGAGCTATCAGGACCACATAACGTGAGTGGGGAATATTATGTACTAGTATCATGGTGGGCATCCTCCTATGAGCCAAATAGGAGCCCAGACGCACCTTAGGGCTGTAACACTGAAGTATAAGGGGCTAGGAACACCTTTCATCAAGTCTACCCTGCACCCCAGGACTTTGCTGTGTCACCAGGCGTACCCCGTTGTTTTGTATTGAAGAAACTGTTTAAGCATTTGTGCCTCCACACCCATGGAAGTAAAAGTTCAACTTTACAACCGTTTCTGTGTCTGACTCTGCACCGACAACATCAGGGCGCCCCAAACACCAGCAGTCGGCACAGTATAGGGGAAGCGCCCCGGGGGAACAATCACCACCAACATTTGTGCAGCCCCCTCATCACCGGTACCAGTGGTGGTAACGTGGGACAGCACCAGCGCTGCGCCCTCGTGCCCAGAGACCGTGACAAGTCTGCGCTGTTTGCACCCCGCAATCCCAACTGCAGCGTTACCTTCCATCTGGTCACCGCAATACCGGTTACGCTAGGTTCACACTAGCATTGCCTGTCTGTTGTTCTGGTCCGTCAGACCACTAGACCGCTGTGAACTCAGCTTTAGAGTCCCAATCCTGTACCAAGGAAGCTCAAAACATCATGGGGCAGATTTATGAAGACTGGCGTTACTCATGCCAGTCTTCATAGTCCAGGAGTAGGTGCAGGGGTGATGAGGTGCACGCTTCCTCATAAATGAGACAAACCCTCCCCCGGATTGTCAGCCTAGGGTAAAAAGTATGCAGCTCGTAGCTGACTGGTACGTCAGAAAACTGTAATAAAGACGACCCCCTGTATCTACTAAAAAACATTATAATAAAAGTTGCAAAAAAAATGGAAAAAAAAGTTTTGGAACTAAAGATATTTCAAAAAGTACAACTGGCCCATTTCATGCACGCGCCTGAACAGACGGCGGCAGCAGACACCGCAGCGCCAGGGACAGGTCAGGAGGATTTTCTTTCATGTCTCACTTTTCCTGGCGGCCTCTGGGAGTGGTCACTTTAATGGCACCAAATGTTAGTGGCAGTCATACATCTCAAAAAGAGAGGTCAGGGGGAAACAGATGGTGGTGCCTCTAATAAAGTGGCCATTCCTTGTGGCCTTATTAGCCACTCTTGGGTTTGGCTATAATGTGCTCGTGGTGTAGCAATGTCTTCTGGGCCCTGGAGCCTCTAGGGGCCCAAAGGCCTCTCTACAACATAAGAGGACACCAGCTTTATAGATTCTCTTCTTTCATATGACTGAGGTTGCAGTGATGTCTGTATCATTTCCAGAGATATCACTGGTTGAAAACAGTCAGGATTAGGATATTTATATGTAGCTGTATAATATATAGGATATAAAAATCCCAATACGGACATTGGGGACCTCTGTGGGCAACTCGGTGTTGGCTGATGCTCCTGTGCTGCGTGTAATCCACAACATAGGGGCATCGGCCGACACCTGGTAAGTGTCCACAGAACCCGTTTTTGAGAGGCTACACTAGCAGATCACTTTCTACTTACCTGCTTACTAATGCAGCTCCCGGGATCTCTTCTGACACACAGGATGTGCGCATCTTCTATTCTAGTCCCAGAACCTTCGCTATGGTGCCACTGGGACCGGGGAGCAGAATAGAAGATGCGCACATCCTGTGTGTCAGAAGAGCTCCCGGGAGCTGCATTAGTAAGCAGGTAAGTATAATGGAGGGGACTATTACCTGTAGGGGGCACTACTAGGGCTCCATTACAGTAATAGTTTCCCCCCTTTACACAGTTAATAACAGCCCCCCACCCACAGGTAATGTTAGGGCACTATAACTGTAATAGAGCCCTAGTAGCGCCCCCACAGGTAATAATCCCCCCCCCACACAGGTAATGTTATTAACTGTAGGGGGCACTATTACTGTAATAGAGACCTAGTAAGGCTCCCCCCCACACACACAGGTTGAATTACCTGTGGTGGCCACTATTACAGTTACCATAGTGCCCCACAGTTAATAACAGTCCCCTCACACACAGGTAATGCTATGAACTGGTGGGGGCACTATTACTGTACTAGTGCCATTGTAGCGTCCCCCACAGGTAATATTTCCTGTGGGGGGCACTATTACAGTAATAGAGCACCCTGAGTGATGGTCCCCACTGCCCTACCTATACTTTATAAAGGGAGCTCTCTCCATATCACCCGTACTTGAGTGAGGGCCCCTCCCCCTACTTTTATTAAGGAAGCCATCCATACCCCCAATAAGTTATGCATGATACGGAGAGACCCCCCCTTAATAAAGTATAGGGGACTGTTTAAATGTAATCATTAAATATACACGTTATTGTGTTTTCTTATGATCCATATATAATACAATTCTGGGCTACGATTGATTTAATATCAAAGCATAAGTGAAAACTTGTTTCTGCCCGGTTTCGAACCGGGGACCTTTCGCGTGTTAGGCGAACGTGATAACCACTACACTACAGAAACTGCCATGTACTTGGATTTTGGCTCATATGGGACAGTGTCACATCTGCGGCAGGACATTCTTCAGTCTCCTGCTATGATCTCTGCCTCCTATTGATAACAATGTGAGGAGGAATCTAGGCGGAATCTGTCACTGATTCGGGGGCGGAATCCGGCAAATTCTTTCATGTGAACTTACCCCAAGGATAGGTTCTTACTAGCGGTGGAAGTCTGTTATGATAGAGTCCATTAATGCAAAACACAGACGCCTATCATAACGTAAGGTAAATGGACACTAACGGATATTAATGTCCATTATTATACAGTCTGTATTTTGGGGATTTGGGTTTTATTTATTTAATTTTATTTTTAAGTTCCGCAGAGCTGCCCCATAGACTACAGTTTGTACGGCAAGTAAGCAGTGCGGCTCCTCCGTGCTGCCTCGGTACCACTGATCTGCAGGGGCCCTGGGTGTCGGACCCCCGCAGATCTAATATTGATGGCCTATCTTAAAGATTATAGTGGGTCCACTACCAGGTAATAAGAGCAGAGATGCGTCTTTGTGGCCACCAATCCACGGCCCAATGCATAGATAAGGATCCTTTTATAGATATGTAAATCATACAGCAAGTGCATCCGGGGCGGGCCAGATTTGGGAAATTTGCTTATAGACAGCTGAGGAACACGCAGAGAGGGGGAACATGTTATTCACAACTACAGGGGTGCTGCGGCACTGCAATTCCAGAGGAGAGCTGAAGCACTTGCAGCTGTCTGTAGGTTAAACTGGCAAGTCAGCCCCGCCTCCAGTGCACTTGAGGGCTGTAAATCTATAAATAGATGAATATCTCTGTATTATTTTAGCGGTTTCTGCTCCTATTACCCATACACAGCGCTATTATTGGTTTGGCAGACCTGTCAGATTCCCTTTAATGTGCTCCTTTATCTATATTGGTGCACCAGTGTCTCTCCCAGTGTAACATGGATCTGATTATTGAATCTGTTTTTGACTTTAAGGGGTTTTCTGAGCAAAAAATATTAATAACTTCTCCTAAAAAAAGGTCATCAATGTCAGATTGTATTAGTTGTTCTCAGCAGCTAATACATAGAGAATGGATCAGGAAGCAGATAGCTCCGTTCTGTGCATAGTGGCTATATCAGGTACTGCAGGTCAGCTCCCATTCATTTGTATGGAAGCCAAGTTGCAGTGACTAAGTTCAGCCACTAACCAGAGAGCGGAGCTGTCTTCTTCCTGATCCATTCTCTGTCATGAGTTGCTGAAAACAGCTATTTAAATGGGGTGTTGGGTGTCAGACCCCCACCAATTTGATATTAGTGACCTATCTCTAAGATAGGTAGTCCATATTTTTAGCTCAGGAAACCCCTTTAAAGCAAAACCAGTTATAAGTGTTGGAAATTCTTTTATAAATGATCTAGGTTTGGAAAAACTGAAACTCTACCCACATTTTTGGTATATTCACGTGTTATACAAGTGGTGGAGGGGCTTAATAAGTATAACAATCAGTCTATGGGTAGGCCACACGGTGACTTTGGCCAAGTCGCCCCTGCGAGGAAAAATCGTTCTGTCGCCCCTGCAACTCCATCACTCATGTTAGTAAATGGAGTCACATTGCGGCCCTATGGTTGTCACGACAGACTTCAGTTGCAAAAAAGTCAAACATTACTTGACTTTTTTTGCAGAGGTCAAGGCACCCTGGGATCGCAGTGCGACTCCAGTCACTAACATGAGTGAAGGAGTCACAGAGCGACATGACAATCTTTGGTCATCGCGGCAAAAAGTCGTCATATGGCCCTAGCTCATATATCGTCTATTGCATTGTATTTGCTGCAGACAATGAAATACGTTACTAAATCTGCCCCATTTTTGTTTTGTGTCCTAGTTGTCTTGTTGAACTTTTACTTTTTGTTTTCTTATTTTATAAAGACAACTTTTTAGATAGAACCATTGTTTTTGTCACTCACGTATTTTAAAAGGAAAAGTTAGACAAAAAGAAGCAGACTTGTTTCTGCCCGGTTTCGAACCGGGGACCTTTCGCGTGTGAGGCGAACGTGATAACCACTACACTACAGAAACTGACTTGTTTAAGTTGGTTGGCTACACAGGCTGGAGCAATAACCCTACATTGCCTGTCATTTCCATTATTGTTCTTTAACCCCTCAACGACCCAGGGCGTAATAGTACGTCCTGAGTCGCATGACGATGTATGGAGAGCGCTCAGGAGCTGAGCGCTCTCCATACACCGCGGGTGCCAGCTGTATAATACAGCCAGGACCCGCAGCTAACAGCAGCGATCGTGCCTGCACCGATCGCGGCTGTTAACCCTTTAGATGCCGCGGTCAAACGCGATGTCTAAATTGCGGAGCCGCCAAGGGCGCCGCCATTTTTACTTGATCGCCGCCCTCCAGAACGTCATCGGAGGGCGGCGCTTGGTTGCCATGACAGCCGGGAGCCTATTGAAGGCTCCCAGGCCTGTCATTACATTAGAGCTATTACGCAATGCCAGAGGCAGCGTCTAATAGCAGTGACAGCATTTTGCTATTCACTGCGATACAGTAGTATCGCAGTGAATAGTATGATCGATCAGACTCTCTATGTTTCAAGGTCCCTAGGGAGTCTGATCATACAAGTAAAAGTAGAAAAAAAAAAGTTTTTAAAAGTATGTAAAAATTAAAAAAAAAACACAAAAGTTCAAATCACCCCCCTTTCCCTAGATCAGATATAAAAGTAAATAAACAAAAGTAAGCATAAACACATTAGGTATCCCTGCGCTCCAAAATGCCCGAACTATTAAAATATTTATCTCATACGGTGAACGGCATAGCGGGGAAAAAAATCAAAATGGCCAAATAGCGTTTTTTTCAACACTTTGTCTCCTATAAAAAATTTAATAAAAAGTGATCAAACCATCAGCTCTTTCCCCAAATGGTATCAATAAAAACGTCATGTTGTCCCACATAAAAAGACGCCTTACCCAGCTTCATACATGTAAATATGAAAAAGTTACAGGTGACAATATGGCGACGCAAAATTTTTTTTTCTATTTAGCAAAGTTTTTAATTTTTTAATAGGTATCAAAACATTACAAATACTATATAAATTTGGTATCGCCGTGTTCGTACTGACCCGCAGAATACAGGTAACTGGTCATTTTTACCACACAGTGAATGCTGTAAAAATTAAACCCATATGAATTTGGCGCAAATGCAGTTTTTCTCCAATTGCACCTCACTCTGAATTTTTTTCCAGCTTCCATTGCTCAGCATATTGAATAGTGACATTACAAAGTACAATTTGTTTCGCAAACAATAAGCCATCATGTGACTCTGTGAACTGAAAAATGAAATAGTTATGGCTCTTGGAATGTGGGGAGGGAAAAACGAAAATGCAAAAACAAAAGATGGCCCGGTCATTAAGGGGTTAAAGCTATAGTAACAGCCTAGATAGTAGGGCACCCAGAGCGGCAGGCGGGCGAGGGGACCTGGCATTGTATTATTTCCGGCCAAGCCGGGACAGCAGGAGGCCGGCCACACAACACAGCGCCACCAGGAGCCCACACAGCAACACCCCCAAGGAGAATAGTAACCAAGTCCAATGGGAGGACAGCCTGGGAAAAGGGGAGGGCAGCGATCACGGGCCCCAGGAACACCCCGCAGGAAGGCCGCGGGAGGAGTAGAAGGGGAGGAGGAGGAGGAGGGAGGAGATAAGGTGATGTCCGGAAGAAAGCAGGAGAGGCAGGAACCAAGTCCGACAGGCCCAGGAAGGGGAGGCGACAACCCAGCACAGAAGACCGCCCCGCGCCAGCCACGCCCGAAGGAAGTCAAGCACATTATCTTGTCAGCAGAGACGGGAGAGAACACGGAACACGGCCCAAGCAAGTACACAGGACCAGGGGCCAAGGCCAGACCGGGAACACCCGACCCGACAGACCCCGAAACCGAGCACAGGACCACAAACGGAGTGGGGAATATTATGTACAGTACATGGGGGCATCCTCCATGTGCCAAATAGGAGCCCAGAGCACCAGGGCGAACACGAAGTAAAGGGGCAGGAACACCACAAGCACCCGCACCCCAGGACGCTGTGCACCAGGCGACGGGAGAAGAAACTGTTTAAGCATTGTGCCCCACACCAGGAAGAAAAGCAACACAACCGCGGCGACGACGACAACACAGGGCGCCAAACACCACCAGCGGCACAGATAGGGGAGCGCCCCGGGGGAACAACACCACCAACAGGAGCCCCCCACACCGGACCAGTGGGGAACGGGGACAGCACAGCGCGCGCCCCGGCCCAGAGACCGGACAAGCGGCGGCACCCCGCAACCCAACGAGCGACCTCCACGGCACCGCAAGAAAAAGGGACGAACAGGATATGGGGGGATTGAGAAAGGCCACGAAAAGGGCAAAGCTCCAGAGCACGGCAGGGACGCTAAGATCAAGTTTATCCCGAGAGTGCGCACAAAGAAGGGGAGCCCATACCCCGAGAAGCCCAAAGACGTCCCCAGGGACAGCCCGGAAGAGTAAAACGCCCAGGACTGGGCGCCACACGCGGAAGAACGCCCACAAAGGGAACGTACCGCAAAAGTGCGGGAGAAGCACGCCCAGAGGCCAGGAGACCCACGCCGCCACTAGGAGAGCCCAGAAGGAGGAAGCTCCAGCGCACCCAACAAGAAAGGAAAGGCGAACGGCCAGCGCCACGACCCGGGGAACCGCCCGCGGCACGCGATCTCTGGTCCACGCGCAGGCGTCAGGAGACGGCCCCCGTCCGTCTCAGTCCCCCACGGCCCCAGCGAGGTCCGTGACAGTGTCCGTGGGGAGGCCACCATAAAGAGGGGGAGCACACGCAGCCGCATCACAGGACGAATAGCACAGCAAAGTGTAGTCCCATTCCCGCCAGCAAGCAGGAGTTCAAAGAGAGGCGAAATTTCAGTCATACCGCAAACAACAGACGAGCAAAGGACAGGCCATCTGTTTCTAGTGATCCAGCAGGCCCAGGGAGCAGCCACCATCCCAGCCATTTACCCGGGCACCAGGCGCCGCGCACAAAGGGGGGCGCAACCCTCAGGGACCGGAGAAGAGCGCTCTCCCAGTCATCCCGAATACAGAACAGCAGATACAGATCCGCTGGGCCAGCTCAGGATGGCAGCTAGGGAGGCAAACCGGCGCCGACAAAAGAACCCCGGGCAAACGGACAAACCCAGGGAAGAGGGAGCCGAGGAAAGATGGCTCTTCCAGACGACAACACCGGGAGACCCGCGGGACAGCTTTATCCCCAAGAGGCGCAGAGCTGGGGCAAGTGGATCACGGAAAAGGGACCGATAAAACTGCTGACCGCTCATAGAGGGGCGGGACCACAGCCCAGAGTCAGGCGAAGCGCGCACAACACCAGCACACGTGCGACTTCAAGGCCCGCCATCCAGGTCTGGGACAGGAGCAGCCCCAGCCGAGCCCAGCACGTGCTCCCTCACCGGACCCCAACAAGCATGCCCAGTTGTCCGCCACTACCTCTGGGTACCTCACCGCTGCCCAAACGCGCAGACTACACCAGCAGACTCCAGAGATGACCTTCTGGCCCGAGTGGATCATCTGACCGGAGGAACAGATCACCGTCCGTCTAGATCGTCTGACCCAGCCGTCTTCATCGTCCAGTGATCCTTGCGAAGTCTCAACATCTCACCTGAGTCGCCACCCAGACGTCCATCTTCAGTGAAACCTCCGCAGAGTGAGAGGCCATACTGTACCTATTGCCATAGATATGGACACACCAGGCCTCAGGTTTTCAGTAAACGGGCCACCCCCGAGGCAGCGGCCGCCCCCGGGAGGAAAGAAGAAGGGCCCAGGGAACCAGTGCCAGCACGCGCCAGCCGCCCACACACACAACCGGGGAACGGCGTCCCCTGACAGCGGGGACACGGATCCAGGTAACAACCCCCAACAGGTGTCCTGAACATTGGGACAGGGTGGAAAGAACACCGACACAGGATAAACTGTGTGCCAGCAAGGACAGCCCAACCACAGCAGGGAGGGAACCCACATCCAGATGGGGACTGAAACTGCCAGACAGGGTGTAATTGCACTGATGTAGAGGAGATAGGTTTGCAGTTGTAATATTAGGCAGAATGTACGCCATGCGCAGAAGTGTGGATGCCGCAGCCCTCTCCACAGCCTCCCAGGACCAGCAGACCACAGCGGGCCACGTGACCAAGCCCAGCACAAGCGCCAACAAACAAGGTGAAAGCGAGTCCGGACCAAGAACCCGTCCAGAACCCACAGCCTGGAACAGAAACTAGGGGGCCGTCCCGCCGGGCAAGAAAACAGGACACGAGGCTTGCACAACCCAACAGGAGATGGCCAACCACTTGCAGGCTGCCCGCAGCCTGTCACAGCCAAGGACGTGTCCTGTCCACAGCAACGGCGATGCTCCCGGAACCTCCACAAGCCACCGTGGCCCGCACACCGGTTAGCACCAGAAGACATCTCCTGGTGATCACCCCACACAGCGTCCACCCAAGCTGCTGAGAACATCAGAATGGAGCCACGAAGTCCGGTGGGATGAAGAACGGGGAGACGCCAATACCCCAAGAGCACACAAGGGGCGCAATGTGGCCAAGCGACCAACAGCACAGCAAACACCCATGGACGGAAGACCACGACCAACAACACGCACTGACTGGCGACCACCACCAACAAGGAGCGCCACCCCAAACCACCAGCGAGTACCAACCGGTGAAAAAGATGATCCAAGAGATGCGAGATGCTGATGCACCGGGAGAGTAACAGCCCCTGGGCAGCCCCGCTAGTCCGTCAAGAAGAAAGACGGAACCCTACGAGTGTGGACTATCGTAAACCAACAAGCACGCACAAAGACGCAACCCAGCCACGGATTGAGGAACTCAACGGCTGGGACAGCACCGCCGACCCTGGACTAACCAGGGAACTGGCAAGTCCCAGGCGCCGAAGATCGGAAAAGACTGCGTACGACCCCGATGGGACTCGAATCAATAGTATGCCATGGGCTAGAAGCCCCAGCCACACCAACGGCATGGAGAGGTGCCTCGGCCATGAGAATCCAGAGTGTGCACGTACCTGGACGATGTAGTACCCCGGACATACCAAGAACACCCGCACCTGTCCGAGGTATCAAGGTACAACACACGCCAAAGGAAGCCCTCCAAGTCACCGTGAAACCCCAAGCACACCGGGCAGTCGTGAGCGCACAAGGCGCCAACCTGATCCGAAAAGATCACTGCAGTCCAGAACTGGCGAAGACCAACACCGCAAAGAAGTCCGAAGCCCGGACGCAGGACACCGGCCAACCACACCCCCAAGAGCCGAGCCCTGAACGAGTTGTGCGCGGTTGTCCCAAGAAAACACAACCGAAAGCCCGGTAGACTGGACAGCGCGCAAGAGGAAGCCCAAGCGCTAAACACCGACGCAACCACCAACTAGCCACCCAACACAGCAGCCATCCGCGACACAGATGCAAGCACCAAGGTTGGGTGCAGTGTTGTCCCAGGCAGGACAACAAAGAGCGAGTCACGCCACACCAGCAGGAGTCTGAGAGGCGCGGAGAAGAACGACCAGAACTATAGTCCAAACCGAACTGCTGCGCTGCTGCCGTGACAGAGAAGTTAAAGACTACCTGGCTGCCACACCCACCGTGTACACAGATAACAATCCGTTGGCGCACTGGACACGCCGACTGGGAGCCCGAACAACGGGGGCCCAAGACTCGCGAATTACAAGTTCTCTGTCAAGACGCAGTGGCAAGTCCAACGCAACGCTGATGCACCTCAAGGTTGCCTGTGGGAGAAGAACCACCCCGAGAAGACACTGGGAAGAGGTGGAGATGCCACCATCTACAACAAGTTGCCCAACAGGTTGCTATGGTGTCCCTGAGAAGGAGAACCTGGCAAAACAGCTGCCGAATCCCTCCAGGAGCCACTCTGTGAAAACGTCCAAGAAGAGAGCAGAGTTTTAGGAGAATTGTCAGATCCTGCACAGGAAGAATACCAACCCGTGTAAAGAGAGGTCTCATGACGTGGAATTAAAACGCCTTGGCGACAGAGGAAGCGCCTGTTGTCCAACGAGGCCCTACACAGAAACACCTTGATCCTGTCACAGGTGAAAGGCCATCAGATCCTCGACCAAGAAGAGACGCACAGATGATACGAGGCGATCATGACAGATCCGGTCACCGAGGTACAAAAGACCGAAGCACCATCCGTCGTCGCCTATTGGGTTGGGATGAGGAGTGACATTGAGAGTTGGTGCCGAGAGTGTCCCGCCTGTAGTACACCAAGGAAGGTCGAAGAGATCAGAAGGCCCCCACATCCAAAAGACTCAAAAGCCGTGTGAAATTGTGCTCTGGACCATGGAAGTTGGGTCCCACACGCCGGCACAGCTACGCTCTGACAATGGTGGACATTACTCCAAGTCCTGTCATCGTGCCTGTCAGAGATCTACAGCAAGAACTACGGCTGAGACCTTCTACGCAGAGTTTGTCCGCCAACGGTTGTCCTGAGCAACCTCACCGACCGTGGATCGGCGTGAATCCCAATTGTCCGTGAGCTGTGTCAGTCCAAGACTGCAAGAAGGCGAACCACAGCGTACACCCCAAGGGAATGGGATGTGCAGAAGGCAAATCAAGTGATCATCGGCATGCAAGAACAGCCGCAGTACACCGGTGGAGTGGCCTGAGCGTACAAGGACTTGGCCTATAACAACAACACACCCCAAACACTACGGGATACGCACCATTACTAATGTTTGGAAGACAAGGTCAACCCTCAGACAACCCTTGGTGTGAAGGTCCCTGACACCACAACCACACCCAAACAGACTGGGTTGTTGAACACCGCCGACGTATGGAGGAAGCTAAAGAGATAGTTGAAACGCCATGGATGAAGTCGAGGAGACAACAGGAGGATTACAACCATCACGCCCATGCAGTGCCCCTGAAAGTTGGCGACCGTGTATGGTTAAGGAATAACCATCGGAATGGGAAATTGGATCCATCTGGGAGAAAGAACCAACAGTGTCATCTCCAACCATACCTGAATCCGACGTGTATGAGATCTCAAACCTGGAGACAGCCCCAAGTAGTACACCGAAACCGTCTGAAGCTGTGCCTAAAGAAGGACTACCCACAGAGGTGCCCCCAGCTGAGACAACGAGTACAGAGATCTTGTCGCCCTGAAGCGAAAGAGAGACCCCCAACGTAACTGAGCATGTGGGCGCCTAAACTACTACCATTAGCTGTTATCCACCAATTGCTCTAGTGCAAGAGAACCCTTCGACAGATGATTTAATTGATTCAGTGACTCTGTTCCTGATCCAAATCTGTCCACTAGGCGTCTGAGCGTACCACAAAAGGCAACCTCCAACACGCTATAGTGATGCCATGGCTGCCTGGGTAAAAGAGGTTAACTGCTCTGCTCTGTATATATGTTATCCTGCTCTGATTACATTAATGTTTTTCCTGTGTGTATATACACAGTATATATATAATATCTGCCATGTAATATAGTATTACATTTATATGCAACAATCCAAGCCATAGTGCCTGGCTCACCGAGCCAAGGAAGTTCTGTTACCCCATGCGGATGGACATTCGTGCTAGAGTGCCTACTCTTCCTTACAGAAAGGACTGTTATTGTTTCTCAGAGAGACTCTCATGATAATGGACACTCACGAAATTTGTGCCAGAGAGCCTCTGGACCCATTTGCACTACTGTTGTTCTATATGGACTGTCTGATGGACCGCCAAAAGGTTCCATAAGTCTGAGTTTAATTATCTCTCCGTACCCTCAGACTCTCATGGACATTCCAGGACTATGCCGGGAGGTCTTACCTCAAGTTTCTAAGTATTATATTTCTAAACTGTTAGTGACATTGCACTTATCGTATTTATTAACGATATGTTACATTCTCACCCACCCCAGCCCGCGCCGAGGTCGCTCAGTGAAAGAGGGGGAGTATGTGGCATCCCAGAGCTGGCTATGGCTGGGCTGAGGGTGATCTCTGTGCATTGTATTACCTGTGCTCATAGCCTGTGTGACATAGCAGGGGGTCCTGAGTCTCACACAACACAGCGCCACCTAGTGAGCCTCACACATGCATTACACCTCCCAAGGATTGAATAGTAACCAAATGTCCAATGGGAGGACATGCCTGGGAAAAGGGGAGGAGTCAGCTGATCACTGGGTCCCCATGGTAACACCCCGCAGGAAGGTCCTGCGTGTGAGGAGTTAGAAGTGTGGAGTGTTAGGAGGAGGAGGTGAGGAGAGAAGTGTGATGTCCTGTGAAGAAAGCAGTGAGTTTAGTGCAGGAATCTCAAGTCCTAGACAGGCCCAGGAAGGTTGGAGAGCTGACATACTCCAGCTATTCAGAAGATCCTGTCCCCTGCTCCAGCCACGCCCTGAAGGAAGTCAAGCATCATTATCTTGTCAGCATGAGACTGTGGAGAGAACATTCTGGAACACGTGCTCCAAGCAAGTATCACAGGACCAGGGGCCAAGGCCAGACCTGTGGAATATCCTGCCACCCGACATCCACCCCGAAACTCTGAGCTATCAGGACCACATAACGTGAGTGGGGAATATTATGTACTAGTATCATGGTGGGCACCTCCAGACCAAATAGGAGCCCAGACGCACCTCAGGGCTGTAACACTGAAGTATAAGGGGCTAGGAACACCTTCATCAAGCACCCCACCCCAGGACTTGCTGTGTCACCAGGCGTACCCCGTTGTTTTGTATGAAGAAACTGTTTAAGCATTTGTCCTCCACACCCATGGAAGTAAAAGTTCAACTTACAACCGTTCTGTGTCTACTCTGCACCACAACACAGGGCGCCCCAAACACCAGCAGTCGGCACAGATAGGGGAAGCGCCCCGGGGGAACAATCACCACCAACATTTGTGCAGCCCCCTCATCACCGGTACCAGTGGTGGTAACGTGGGACAGCACCAGCCCTGCGCCCTCGTGCCCAGAGACCGTGACAAGTCTGCGCTGTTTGCACCCCGCAATCCCAACTCAGCGTTACCTTCCATCTGGTCACCGCAGATATGTGAACAATAGATAAAATAGATAGACAGGAAAAAATGCTTTGTAATTATCTAATTGCAGAAAATTGCTTATTTCGCCACTTATCCTCTCCACTGCTGCATACAGACAGCAACCATTATGTTTTTTACATTAGAGTCAGTGGGAACAGACAGAATATAATCTCTAGCAGCGCCCGCAGCCTCGTAGAAATCAATCAAGTGCCAGTCATGCAAGCGCATTGGAGCTCCATTCACAAGGAGGCTTTAGGGGGACTTTCAGTCCCCTGTCCTTCTGATCACTGGGGGAACCCAGCGATTGGACACTTAACCTATGGATAGGGGATAAGGGTCCATAACGGTACAACCCCTTTAACCCTTTCTGGTTATGGACACATGTCGGGTATTTAAATATGGCAGGATCAGGATCATATTATACAGCAGAGACCCAGCACTAATGCCCAGGATCAGTGCCCATACTGATGATAATAACTATTTATATAGCGCCAACATATTCCATAGCACTTTACAAATCAGAGGACACATGAACAGACAATATGAGACATTACAATGTGACAAAAATAAACATAACACACTAGGAGTGAGGGCCCTGCTCGCAAGAGCTTACATTCTATGAGGAGATAGGGGGACACAAGAGGTCAGAGGGCTTGTTTGCTACCATGGTCCAGCCATCTTTTAGGAGAAAAGGTTGTGTAACTGAAGCTGTATGAGCCATCACCAGCCGGTATCTGTGAATAAACATATACTAAGTGCAAGGAGTGCAGGGTAACTTCTAGATGGAGGGGCCAGGATCTGAGGAACAGAGGAGGAAGGATAAAAAGTGTTATTGTTCTCCACCGCCATACACTACACTGATCAGGGCACAAGATAACCCTGACCATACAGATGTGATTTTAGGGCAGTTTTGAAGCTGCTGTAGTTGGGGATTAATCGGATTGTCTTGGGTAAAGCGTTCCAGAGCACCGGTGCAGCTCGAGAAAAGTCTTGGAGACGGGAGTGGGATGATCGGATAACAGGGGATAAAAGTCTAAGGTCATTGGCAGAACGGAGAGGACGGTTAGGGTGGTAGACAGTGATGAAAGAGGAGATATAGAGGGATGGATGGATTTGTGGGTCAGTGCGATAATTTTATATTGTATTCTGTGATGGATGGGCAACCAATACAGTGACTGACACAAGGTAGATGCGTCTGTGTACCGGTTTGACAGAAAGATGAGTCTGGCGGCCTCATTCAGGACAGATTGTAGAGGGGAGAGTTTAGTAAGAGGAAGCCCAATTAGAAGAGAATTGCAATAGTGAAGACGAGAGAGAATCAGAGCGACAATGAGGGGTTTTGATGTTTCCACGGTGAGAAATGGGCAAATTCTAGAGATGTTTTTAAGGTGCAGGTGGCAAGAGCGTGCAAGTGTCTGAATGTGTGGGGTAAAGGTGAGATCTGAGTCAAATACAACCCTCAGACAGCGGGCATGACGCCTCGGGGTAATAGTAAGGCCACAGACAGAAATGGAGATATCAGGGTTAGGTCGGTTAGTAGATGGAGGGAACGCAAGAAGTTCAGTTTTTGAAAGATTCAATTTCAGATAAAGAGAAGACATGATGTTAGAAACAGCAGAGAGACAGTCACTGGTGTTCTGTAGTAATGCAGGGGTGATGTCACAGGATGAGGTATATAGTTGGGTATCATCTGCATAAAGATGGTATTGAAAGCCAAATTTGCAAATGCGAAATGGTCCAACTGGGGCTGTGTACAGAGAGAAGAGGAGGGGACCTAGGACCGAGCCTTGAGGAACCCCAACCATAAGGGGCAAAGGAGAAGAAATAGCACCAGAGAATGATAAACTAAATGAGTGGTCAGAGAGATAGGAAGAAAACCAAGAGAGAGCGGTATACCTGAGGCCAATAGAATGGAGCATAGTGAGGAGGAGTTTGTGGTCTACAGTGTCAAATGCTGCTGAGAGATCCAGAAGAATAAGTAGTGAATAGTTCCTTTTAGATTTAGCCGTCAAGAGATCGTTGGAGACCTTTGTGAAGGCCGTTTCTGTAGAGTGTAGTGTACGAAAACCTGATTGTAAGGGGTCCAGAAGAGAGTTAGCAGAGAGATAGCGGATTAGGCGGGAGTAGACCAAGCGTTCCAGGAGTTTAGAGATGAAGGGGAGATTCAGTTCGGTAGTTAGCAGCACAGGATGGGTCAAGGGAGGGTTTTTTCAGTAGTGGGGTTATGACAGCATGTTTGAAGGAGGAGGGGAAGATTCCAGAAGAAAGAGGTTAAAAATTTTAGTAAGGTGAGTTGTAACAGTAGGGGACAGAGACCAGAGGAGGTGTGACGGGATAGGATCGCTTGTGCAAGTAGTGGGGCGAGAAGAAGAAAGAAGCTGAGAGACTTCTTCTTCTGTTATCGGGTCAAATAATGAGAGTTCACAATTAGAAGCAAGGGAGGAAAGGGGACTGATGCCGCTTGGAGATTGGGTTATTTCCTGACGGATGTTGTCAATTTTGTCTTTAATGTACATGGCCATGTTTTTAGCACTGAGGTCTGTGACAGGTACCCGCACCTTTGGCGTGAGGAGGGAGTGAAAGGTGTCAAAGAGTCGTTTAGGGTTATTGAAGAGAGACGAGATCAGAGAGGTGAAGTAGACTTGTTTGGCGAGGTGAAGGGCAGAGTTATAGGCTTTGAGCATAAACTTGAATTAGAAAATCTTCAAATGTGTGAGATTTTCACCATAGCCATTCAGCACATCTTGAGCATCACTGAAGAAAACGTGCTTGAGGAGTGTGCCAAGGTTGCCGGTGTCTGTATTGGGATTTTCGGATGGTCAAGGGTGCTACTTTATCCGGTGTGGCTTTGAGAGTCTCATTGTAGTGTTTGGTGGCCAGTTCAGGACAGGAGAGAGAAAAGATGGGAGACAGTGATGACTGTAGGGTATCTGAGAGGTGCGGAGTGTTTACAGCCCATAGATTTCTGCATGTGCGATAGGTCATTGTGTTTTGTGAAACACAAGAAGCTTTAATGTTAAAGGAAAGAAGGTTGCGGCCGGAAATTGGTAGGTGAGCGTTAGTAAAGTCAGAGAAAGAACAGAGCCATAAGAAGACCAGATCTAGGATATTACCATCTTTGTGTGTGGGAGAAGTAATAAGCTGAGAGAGACCAAGAGAGGTGGCTAGTGATAGAAGGCGAGAGGCAGATGGAGAGACAGGGGTGTTAATGGGAATATTAAAGTCACCCATAATGAGGGTAGGAATTTCACAGGATAGGAATTTGAGAAGCCATGAAGAAAACTGATCTAAGAACTGGTAGGATGAGCCAGGGGGGCGGTAGATGACAGATACTCGCAGGAAGAAAGGGTGGAAGAGTCTGATAGTGTGGACCTCAAAAGAGGGGAAGGAGAGCGATGGTACTGGGGGAATGACCTGAAAAATGCATTGTGGTGATAGAAGGACACCTACCCCTCTACCTTGCCTCAGGTCTAGGGGTGTGTGAGAATTGGAGGCCATCATAACAAAGCAGAAGGGGGATGCGGTGTCAGACCTGTTTAATCCAGGTTCTAGTGACAGCCAGCAGGTTAAAAGACTTTGAGATGAAGAGATCTTGAGTAATGTCAAGTTTGTTGCAGAGAAAGCGGGCGTTCCAGAGAGCATAAGAGAAAGAGACTGATGGAAGAGAAGGAGACGGCAGACAATAATGAAGTTAGAAGGGTTTCTTGGTGAGACAGGTACAGAGTTGAGGTTACCAGAAGTAGAGCCAGGGTCTGGAGAGATGTCCCCAGCAGCAAATAGCAGGAGAATGGCGAGAGACAGCAGATGGTTAAGTGACTTGTGAGATTGTCTAATTTGTTGCACAGAAGCACAAGGTGGGTTAAGGTGGTTAAGGAAGGTGAAGAGAGAATGGGAGATGAACATAGGAGAAGGAAGGAGAGAGGGACTGATGTGGATAGAAGTAACAGGAGGTGGGAATGGCCGGTAAGTTTGTAAAAAAGCAGCAAACAGACAAAAAACATGCAGTGAACATGGTGAGACAATTGTATTTAATACTTACAAGTTTTTGGAGTGATAATTCAGCTGATCTGTCTTCTGCCCTGTCTAAGTGCCATGTTTAACTGTGAGGGTCACAAATCACCTCCTGATAGCAAACAGATAACAGATCCCTCTGTCACGCACCACAACTCTCCAGATTGTTTTTTTGACCTGTTGTAAATAACTTCTCTACTTAGATTGCATTTTGTTTTGGGTTTTTTTTTTTAAGGACTCTAAAATCCTTTGAAGATCATGTGTATAGAGTATAAATAATCTGTGAATTTTCAGTTCTTGTATAACACCATGTCTGAAGAAGAGAGCTAGACTCTTGAAAGCTTACTTATCAAAACTTATCAAATATACTCAGTTAGCCTCTAAAAGGTATCGCCTGATTTCTTCACTCTTCCACTAACTGCAGCTTCTACACACTTGGGAGTGAATTGCATCGTGCCAACCCCAGCACTCATGCCTCCCCTAATACTATGTCTACTTATATAGGATACATAGGCTTAGATGTAGCACTAAATTAGCTTGTAAAACAATTAATCAATTAAACTCAACCCATGAACTAAGAAAGCAATGCACAGAAAGACTAACAGACTTGCAAGGCCTTCAAGCATCATAAAACACAGGTTATAACTACAAACAAATACAACATCAGATGATTTAGGATGATGGGAGTTGATTCTATACCAGGAATTAAACTACTGATTTCGGGGCATTCGGGTGACCAAAGCTCCATTTTGCCAGAATACTTTTGAAGGCTCCCAGGCCTGTCTGGCGTTACTTTCTATTGCAGGCTGCTCTATGCGTATGCAGTATGAAGTACCGATATTTTGCAATGCATTGCATTAATGATCAAAACGCCTAGAAGGTCTAATAAATGCAATAAAAAAATCAAAAAATATTAAAAATTCAAATCACCCCCTTTCCCTAGAACACATATAAAAGTACTTCAATACTATGAAACACATTCACATTAGCTATGTCTGTGTCCGAAAATGCCCGGTCTACAAACTTATAAAAATATTTTTCCTGTATGGTGAATGCCATAGTGGGAAAAAAAAAATCAAAAGTGCCGAACTGCTGTTTTTTCGCTGTTTCACCTCTGAAAAAATGTTTTTTCTTTTAAAAAAAGTGATCAAAGCAATAGACATTCCCCAAAATGGTATAACTAAAAAGCACACCTGGCCCCGCAAAAAAAGACGCCCTATGCATCCCCATATACGGAAGTATAAAAAAGTTAGGGGTGTCAGAATATGGCGACTTTTTAGAAAAAAGGGTTTTTTTTGCTAAGTTTTAAGATTTTTGTTAAAGGGTTAAAATGTAAATAAAACTATATAAAATTTATATCCCGGATTCGTATCGAAACATAGAATACAGATGACAGGTCATTTTGGCTGCACAGTGAACGCCGTAAAAACAAAGCCTGTAAGAAAGTCGCACAAATGCACTTTTTCTCCAATTCCACCCCATTCTGAATTTTTTTCCAGCTTCCCAGTACATTGTACAGAACAATAAATGATACCATTATGAAGTACAATTTGTCCTGCAAACATTAAGTCCTCATATGGGTCTGTGAATGGAAAAATAAAAAAGTTATGGGGTTTGGGTGGCAGGGAGTCAAAAACAAAAAACGAAAAATGTCCCCAGCAGGAAGGAGTTAAAGGGAGTCTGTCACCAGGGTGAAGCATATTACACCAGTAACACAGATAGGTCACCTGAATGTAATGCCCTTTTCCCCACGAAAATTCATAGCTCCGTTACCGAGTGTGATGGTCTATTATATATATATATATATATATATATATATATATATATATATATATACAGTATATATTATATTGGAAACATATACTATTAATGTTGTACTGATAACGTGTGTCGGATTTCATGTGAAATCTGTTGTGCTGTGTATTATACTATGTACTGTCTGCCACAGTAGGGACTGAACACAGTGGGGGGGAGGGATCATTCAACCAGCTTTGTTTGGCAACTACACCTTAGCTGAATGATGTCTGCACCGGTGATGACCACCCATGGAGATTTACCTTTGTGTCATGTCTGACTCTCAATGTGCTGGCGATGCCCCCTGCAGGGCCTACAACATTGTCAGAATCCGTCCCCAGATAAAGGGGAGAAGTCTATTTTTACTTTTATACTTTTAGGTTCTACAATCAGCATTGACCGCAGCATATAAGGGGTTAAATGGCAAGTATGCTTCAAGACTGATAATGGGGGGTGATATCATGAACAAAAGTCTATGCTACCCCCTCCCCTGGGTTACCTGAAGTGACAGGGACAGGAGACTAATAAAATAATTTTCTCCTCTCCCTGCACGCTCAGCTGCTCGTGTTCTCCTGCATACTGGTTAAAGTGAAAGAGCATGTATATAAATCTCCACTTTAACCAGAGATATCTTTAAAGCTATGGGGGCTACAGACGTATTTCTTGGTTTTAAAACAAAGCCAATATCCACGGCTCCGGAGTTAGAGCCATTTAAAGTTGCCATGTCTCTGAACAAGCTGTATTCAGAGTGAACAGTAATGCACTTAGCTCAATCCCCAAGTCCTTCTCGTCCAAAACTCTAGTGGGATTAAAGAGGTTTTACATAAATTGGAGCGACCATGGAGGCTCATTTCTATAAATCCTGTACTGAATTGGTCTCACCTGGACTCCTGGCAAGAAGGTTCTGGCACAAGACTAAATGGAGCGCTGGGGATAGGTGAGCATGCTTTTTTTATATATATACAGTGCCTTGCGAAATTATTCAGCCCCCTTGAACTTTTCAACCTTTTGCCACATTTCAGGCTTCAAACATAAGGATATAAAATTTAAATTCTTTGGTGAAGAATCAACAAGTGGGACACAATCGTGAAGTGGAACAAAATTTATTGGATATTTTAAACTTTTGTAAAAAATCAAAAACTGAAAAGTGGGGCGTACAATATTATTCGGCCCCCTTAAGTTAATACTTTGTAGCGCCACCTTTTGCTGCGATTACAGCTGCAAGTCGCTTGGGGTATGTCTCTATCAGTTTTGCACATGGAGAGACTGAAATTCTTGCCCATTCTTCCTTGGAAAACAGCTGGAGCTCAGTGAGGTTGGATGGAGAGTGTTTGTGAACAGCAGTTTTCAGCTCTTTCCACAGATTCTCGATTGGATTCAGGTCTGGACTTTGACTTGGCCATTCTAACACCTGGATACGTTTATTTGTGAACCATTCCATTGTAGATTTTGCTTTATGTTTGGGATCATTGTCTTGTTGGAAGATAAATCTCCGTCCCAGTCTCAGGTCTTTTGCAGACTCCAACAGGTTTTCTTCCAGAATGGTCCTGTATTTGGCTCCATCCATCTTCCCATCAATTTTAACCATCTTCCCTGTCCCTGCTGAAGAAAAGCAGGCCCAAACCATGATGCTGCCACCACCATGTGTGACAGTGGGGATGGTGTGTTCAGGGGGATGAGCTGTGTTGCTTTTACGCCAAACATATCGTTTTGCATTGTGGCCAAAAAGTTGGATTTTGGTTTCATCTGACCAGAGCACCTTCTTCCACATGTTTGGTGTGTCTCCCAGGTGGCTTGTGGCAAACTTTAAACCAGACTTTTTATGGATATCTTTGAGAAATGGCTTTCTTCTTGCCACTCTTCCATAAAGGCCAGATTTGTGCAGTGTACGACTGATTGTTGTCCTATGGACAGACTCTCCCACCTCAGTTGTAGATCTCTGCAGTTCATCCAGAGTGATCATGGGCCTCTTGCTTGCATCTCTGATCAGTCTTCTCCTTGTTTGAGATGAAAGTTTAGAGGGACGGCCGGGTCTGGGTAGATTTGCAGTGGTCTGATATTCCTTCCATTTCAATATGATCGCTTGCACAGTGCTCCTTAGGATGTTTAAAGTTTGGGAAATATTTTTGTATCCAAATCCGGCTTTAAACTTCTCCACAACAGTATCACGGACCTGCCTGGTGTGTTCCTTGGTCTTCATGATGCTCTCTGCGCTTTAAACAGAACCCTGAGACTATCACAGAGCAGGTGCATTTATACGGAGACTTGATTACACACAGGTGGATTATATTTATCATCATCAGTCATTTAGGACAACATTGGATCATTCAGAGATCCTCACTGAACTTCTGAAGTGAGTTTGCTGCACTGAAAGTAAAGGGGCCGAATAATATTGCACGCCCCACTTTTCAGTTTTTTATTTTTTACAAAAGTTTAAAATATCCAATAAATTTCGTTCCACTTCACAATTGTGTCCCACTTGTTGTTGATTCTTCACCAAAAAATTAAAATTTTATATCCTTATGTTTGAAGTCTGAAATGTGGCAAAAGGTTGAAAAGTTCAAGGGGGCAGAATACTTTCACAGGATTTCCTTTTCAGGGTTCTGAGAAAGCTGGGTAACATACCAGGTACTGCTGAGTACTAAATAAACTCTCCTCCTTGCTCTGTAATGGTTCCTTAACATGACAGATGTATTTTTCAGGGTCCCAAGAAAGCTGGGTACCATACCAGTCATACAGTCAGTGCTGCCATACAGACTGCCGCTGAAGCAAAATCTATCTATATAAACCTCTTTCTAAGTTATAACACAGACAGCTGGTTTTCAGAACTCTGGGAAAGCTGGGTGATTAGCACAAAGTAGATAAAAACCACTATCATTTGATCCTCCCTTCTTTCTTGTATAATTCATGCTCTGGAGCTGCTTTTTCTCCATTACACTCAATAGCACTCCATTACATCATTAAACTCAATGTGAGCTAAGCCCCGCCCCCTCTCTAAGTTCCTGTGATGTCATGCTAGGGCTTGTAGCCAGTCTTCAGCTAGTATTGGCACTGTACAAAGCCAGGAAGCAATGCAGACATAGCTAGAGATGGACTATATCATGCAGATTTTTGTTTTCATTTTTGGATTTCAGGGTTTAGTGTCCCTTTAAGATAAAAATAGATTGGCCCGTACGGGGATCGAACCCGCGACCTTGGCGTTATTAGCACCACGCTCTAACCAACTGAGCTAACCGGCCACATGGGGGTTGTTTTTATCTCATGTGACTCAGAATTAAAGGGGCTGTCCAGGAGTTGGTGCCCGGACAGTATACCGAGGACAGAGTTTACTGCTTCTGGAAGCTGATCGTTCTGGGGGCTGGCTGTTCACCCCTCACTGATCAGGTATTTAAGACTTATCCTGAGGATAGGTCATAAAAAAAACTTAAACCTGGACAACCCCTTTAAGTTATATTGATAAGTGAGGGTTTTCTTCATGCAGTCATAACACGTTTTGTTGATTTTTCATTTGTTAGAGGATTTTTTTTTCTATATTCTGTACTCTTCTTCTTCCATTACTTTGTATCATTTTAGTTAACTTTGTAACTTTGTTTACTAACAAGAATTTAGCCTCCCCATCGGGGAATCGAACCCCGGTCTACCCGCGTGACAGGCGGGGATACTTACCACTATACTAACGAGGAATTGCTATGCAATTTTCCTTAAAGGGAAGCATCGGATATTTCTACAGGAGCCATTCTATGTTCGGACCCTCCATGCTTATTTTAACCCAGGATAGTTTGATTGATCAGATGTTATTTGTAGCTTCTTTTCTGTCAAACCAAGAGATGAAGCCCCTTAACAAAAGGTTCCCCTATAATACCTCAAAATTCCCTAAAAAATGTATTTTCAAGCATCTTTTCTACAAAAATGTTTCAAGGTGAATAAGAAGTTACATTCTTAAAGTATAAATCCCGTTTATTTATTTTTTTCACTATTATATCAGGTGGGGAGTGCGGGGTGTGGTGACCGTTTTTGTAATATACTTTATTATCCTATCTAACTTCCTTTTTATTATAAATCAGGCTGTAACATTCCCCTTAGCAACCTCTAACTGAGCTGTTACTAGGGAAAGTCTGTACACAGTTATATTGTAAATATGCAGAGCTGAAGCATTTACCAAAGGGGAGATGGTCAGTTCACACGGCTGTATCTCTGGTTTTATACTGCCTCGAAAAATGGATCTGGTATCACAAGAAAGCTGAAATTCTCAGCTTTCATATGATGCCAAGATTTAAGAGCTATAATTTAATCTGAGATATCATTCAGCCTGACTGTATGATGGGTCAGAACAGACTTGAATGACAGCAATGTCATATTAGCCTAAGAAAAATACTATAAATCTAGCAAACACACACATGCATACTAAAGAAACACACAAAACTGTACAGATGAAGGATACCATGATATCTTCATATGTCACATCATTTGGCTTCCCATGACCATGTGGCGATAATATATAGCTATAGAAAGTCTATCCACAACAAATATGAAGAAGTTCTAAAAGTGTAATTCCCTGACCGGGAATCGAACCCGGGCCGCGGCGGTGAGAGCGCCGAATCCTAACCACTAGACCACCAGGGAAGGTGTTTCTTAGTGTGTGCTTCCTCTTTCATGACAGTAGTGGTCACCAGTTTAGCTGCTTTGTCCAAATCAAAGAGAAATAGTTAGTGTTTATTCAATCCAAATTTTCATGATCCATTCTCATGAGCTGCTGAGAACAGCTATTTAAATTGGGTGTTGGGTGTCAGATGTCAGACCCCCACCAATTTGATATTAGTGACCTATCTTTAGAGGGGTTGTCCAGCATAAATGGAAAATTAATTCCTAAACTAATCCCCCTCCCCCCCACCTAACTTCTAATTGACTTGTAAAAAAAAAAAAAAAGTATAATTACCCATATCTCTGGGGCGGTCATGTCACCGCCCCAGGAACACTTTCAGATAATCTGGTGACGTCCTATTTCACCACTTCTGAAACAGAACGTCACCAGTATTCTACCCCCGCCCCACCACATCAATACTTACCTGCCTTCCTGCCTGGAAACGGCTCCTCATCTCTTCCTCTCTTCAAGCGCTTTAGACTGGGGACTGGAGGCTGGAGACGCTGCATCTGCGAGACCTCACAGAGAGAGAGATACTGCGCAGGCCTCACAGGTACTTCCGGTCTGTGTGCAGCAACTCCAGACTTCACACAGTGAAGGAGAAAGGAGGAGCCATCTCCAAGATCGGCAGATAGGTAAGTATGATGTGATGGGGGTGAGGGGTCTTAGAAGTGGGCGGGATAGCTAGTTTAGCTAGGGAGACAAGAGGGAGGGCGGATGCTAGTAGTGGGTGGGATAGCTTAGCTAGGGAGACAGGGAGGGGGGTGTAACAGAGTGAGAGAGGAGGGGGGAGCAGTGAGAGGGAGGTAGTGTGGAAGGTACACAGGAAACTACATAGCAGGAAGTTACACCATGTAAACAAATGCAGAAGATGCCAGGAGCTCCCACAGGCACCCAGAAATCACTCAAAACACTGGTAAAAGTATATGGGTGCACTTTTAACCCATTAATAGCACTAACAGACCTTTTAAAAAAAATAAATAAAATTTGCCCTTTAAGATAGGTTGTCCATATTTTTAGCCCGGAAAACCCCTTTAAAGGGAATCTGTCAGGTCAATCTGGGACACTAAACCACCCACAGGTCCTTATAGACCTGGGGTTTAGTGTCCCAGATCGCCCTGTTGTAATGCAATCCGCGGGCTTATTCATGAGATTCTTCGTTGGCACGCCTCCTGGCACCTGCGCTGTTCTTCAGTGAAGCCAAAGATGGACACCCCGGCTTCACTATGTAATTGCGGGGCATGCGCACTGAAGCTGAGGTGTACTCCTCTGGCTTCAATGAAGAACTGTGCAGGCGCGGGAAGTTCAGCGACAGGGGGAGTATGAAGTTTTTTTATTTTTAATGTGGCCATGAATTGCGTTATAACAGGGTGATTTGGGACACTAAACCCCAGGTCCATATGGACGTGTGGGTGGTTTAGTGTCTCAAATTGCCCTGACAGATTTCCTTTAAAGCAAAGCCAGTTATAAGTGTTGGAAAATCTTTCATAAATTATCTAGGCTTGGAAAAACTCTGAAGCTCTACCCACATTTTTGGTATATTCACGTGTTATAAAAGTGGTGGAGGGGCCTAATAAGTATAACAATCAGTCTAAGGCTAGGCCACACGGTGACTTTGGCCAAGTCGCCCCTGTGACGAAAAATCTTTCTGTCGCCCCTGTGACTCCATCACTCATGTTAGTAAATGGAGTCACATTGCAGCCCTATGGTTGTCATGATCGAGACTTCTAGTTGCAAAAAAGTCAAACATTGCTTGACTTTTTTTTTGCAGTGGTCAAGGCACCCTGTGATCGCAGTGCGACTCCATTCACTAACATGAGTGAATATATTGTCATATTGTCTATTGCATTGTATTTGCTGCAGACAATGAAATACGTTGCTAAATCTGCCCCATTTGTGTTTTATTTATGTGTCCTAGTTGTCTAGACAACGTTTTACATAAGGGCACTGTTTTACTCATGTATTTTAAAAGGAAAAGTTAGTCAAAAAGCCAGAGCTGTTTCTGCCCTGTTTCAAACCGGGGACCTTTCGCGTGTGAGGTGAACGTGATAACCACTACACTACAGAAACTACCTTATTCTTGTCTGTTGGCTATGCAAGCTGAGGCAATGACCCAACATTGCCTGTCATTTCAATTATTGTTCTTTAAAGCAACAGTAACAGCCTCGTCTGATCGACCGACCGATCGACCGATCGGGATATCATATGTGATACCGAGTGTGATGGTGTATTATATATATATACATATATATATTTACTATATATAATATAATATAATAATATATACAACCCCAATTCCAGTAAAGTTGGGACGTTGTGTAAAACATAAATAAAAACAGAATACAATGATTTGCAAATCTTTTTTAACCTCTATTCAATTGAATACACTACAAAGACAAGATATTTAATGTTCAAACGGATAAACTTTATTGATTTTTTTAAATATTCACTCATTTTGAATTTGATGCCTGCAACATGTTCCAAAAAAGCTGTGACAGGGGCAACAAAAGACTGGGCCCGGGGCATGTTTACCACTGTGTTATATCACCTTTCCTTTTAACAACACTGAATAAGAGTTTGGGAACTGAGGACACGAATTGTTGAAGCTTTGTAGGTGGAATTCTTTCCCATTCTTGCTTGATGTACAACATCAGTTGCTGAAAAGTGCGGGGTCTCCATTGTCGTATTTTGCGATTCATAATGTGCCACACATTTTCAATGGCAGACAGGTCTGGACTGCAGGCAGGCCAGTCTAGTACCCTCACTACGAAGCCACACTATGAAGCCATGCTGTTGTAACACGTGCAGAATGTGGCTTGGCATTGTCTTGCTGAAATAAGCAGGGACATCCCTGAAAAAGACGTCGCTTGGATGGCAGCATATATTGCTCCAAAACCTGTATGTACCTTTCAGCATTAATGGTGCCTTCACAGATGTGCAAGTTACTCATGCCAAGGGCACTAACACACCCCCATACCATCAGAGATGTGCCATGGGCACTAACACACCCCCATACCATCAGAGATGCGCCATGGGCACTAACACACCCCCATACCATTAGAGATGTTCCATGGGCACTAATACACCCCCCATACCACCAGAGATGTGCGATGGGCACTAACACCCCCCCCATACCATCAGAGATGTGCCATGGGCATTAACACACCCCCATACCATCAGAGATGTGCCATGGGAACTAACTCATCCCCACCCCATCAGAGATGAGCCATGGGCACTAACACCCCCCATACCATCAGATGTGCCATGGGCACTAACACCCCCCATACCATCAGATGTGCCATGGGCACTAACACCCCCCATACCATGAGATGTGCCATGGGCACTAGCACACCTCCATAACATCAGAGATGTGCCATGGGCACTAACTCATCCCCACCCCATCAGAGATGTGCCATGGGCACTAACACCCCCCATACCATCAGATGTACCATGGGCACTAACACACCCCCATACCATCAGATGTGCCATGGGCACTAACACACCCCCATACCATCAAAGATGCTGGCTTTTGAACTTTGCGCTGATAACAATCCGGACAGTCCTTTTCCTCTTTGGCCCGGAAGACACGACGTCCATGATTTCCAACAACAATGTGAAATGTGGACTGGTCAGACCACAGGACACTTTTCCACTTTGCGTCAGTCCATCTCAGATGAGCTCGGGCCCAGAGAAACCGGCGCCGTTTCTGGGTGTTGTTGATATATGGCTTTCGCTTTGCATGGTAGGGTTTTAACTCGCACTTGTAGATGTAGTGACGAACTGTGTTCACTGACAATGGTTTTCTGAAGTGTTCCTGAGCCCATGTGGTAATATCTGTTACAGAATGGTGTCGGTTTTTAATGCAGTGCTGCCTGAGGGATCGAAGGTCATGGCATTCAATGTTGGTTTTCGGCCTTGCCGCTTACTTGCAGAGATTTGTCCAGATTCTCTGAATCTTTTGATGATATTATGGACTGTAGATGATGAAATTCCTAAATTCCTTGCAATTGTACATTGAGAAACGTTGTTCTTAAACTGTTGGACTATTTGCTCACGCAGTTGTTCACAAAGTGGTGAACCTCGTCCCATCCTTGCTTGTGAACGACCGAGCCTTTCAGGGATGCTCCCTTTATACCCAATCATGACACTCACCTGTTTCCAATTAACCTGTTCACCTCTGGAATGCTCCAAACAGTTTTTTTTTTGAGCATTCCTCAACTTTCCCAGTCTTCTGTTGCCCCTGTCCCAGCTTTTTTGGAACGTGTTGCAGGCATCAAATTCAAAATGAGGGAATATTTGCAAAAAAAAATAAAGTATCCATTTGAACATTAAATATCTTGTCTGTAGTGTATTCAATTGAATATAGGTTGAAAAGGATTTGCAGACCATCTTATTCTGTTTTTATTTATGTTTTACAAAATGTCCCAACTTCATTGGAATTGGTGTTGTATATTATATTGAAACTTACAGTATACTAATGTTGTACTAATAGTGTGTGCCAGATTTCGTGTAAAACCTGTCGTGCTGCGTATTATACTATGTACTGTTTGCCACAGTAGGAAGTGAACACAGTGGGGGGGGGAATCATTCAACCAGCTTTGTTTAGCATCTACACCTTAGCTGAATGATGTCTGCCCCTGGTGATGACCTCCCATGGAGATTTACCTTTGTGTCATGTCTGACTCTCAATGTGCTGGCGATGTCCCCTGCAGGGCCTACAACATTCTCAGAATCCGTCCCCAGATAAAGAGGGGACCTGGTGGGGAGAAGATTATTTTTACTTTTTTTTCTCTAAAACGACTTAGTTGCTACGATCAGCAATGAACGCAGCATATAAGGGTGGGTTCACACTTGCGGCGGCACTGTGTCCACCGCGAATCCGACCTAAATGTTGGAAAACTGTATAGGCACTGGAAAGGGAAAGGTTTGCGACACTTTGCTTAAAACCCCATTCACTTGAATGGGCTTTTAAAGCAATGCGCGGGTGTGCACTTACACCCTCTGCGCCGCGAAGCCGTTTTTTTTCGTCGGAAACTCCATGTCCGACTTTGTTTCCAGCGAAAAAAAATGGCTTCACAGCGCAGAGGGTGTAAGTGCTTAAGGACTGAGCCAATTTTCATTTTTGCATTTCTGTTTTTTCCTCCTCACATTACAAGAGCCACAATTTTTTCATTTTTCAATTCACATGATGGCTTATTGTTTACGGGACAAATTGTACTTTGCAATGGAACCATTCAATATCCTGTGCAATATACTGCGAAGCTGGAAAAAAAATTCAGCATGAGGAAGATTTGGAAAAAGAACGCATTTGTGCCAATTTTTATCGATTTAATTTTTACAGTATTCGCTATGTGAAACATACACAAAAAGGGCCCTTTTTGTGCCGTTTTTTTAGTGCTTTTTTTTTGTGTGTTTTACAAGTGATTCCTGTATCATTACAAGCATTCACTATGTAGTAAAATGATGTTACCTGTATTCTGCGGGTCAGTACGATCACGGCAATTTCTTGGTGTCGCCGTGTTCTGACACCTGTAACTTTTTCATCTTTACGTTTATGGAGCTGGGTATGGCGTATTTTTATGCAGGACAAGATCTCTTTTTTATTGATTCCATTTTGGGGAAGGTCTGATGGTTTGATCTCTTTTTATTAAATTGTTTTTAGGAGGCAAAGTGTTGAAAAAACAACCATTTGACCATTTGAATTAGAATTTTTAGATTGTGTTTGTGTTTTTTTTTATACTTTTAAAAACTTTTTTTTAAATTTATTTTCAGAACCCCTAGGGACCATGAACACTCTGATGGCTCGTACAATACACTGAAGTATTGCAGTGTATAGTAAAATCCATTGACTGCCAATGGCGTGTAATAGAACCATAGTAATGACAAGCCTGGGAGCCTTCAATAGGCAGATACTTCTACCACTCATGTATCTTCCCTGAAAAATTGTGTCCTGACGCAGATGTTACACTGTCCCATATGAGCCAAAAACCAAACACATGGAAGTTTCTGTAGTGTAGTGGTTATCACGTTCGCCTCACACGCGAAAGGTCCCCGGTTCGAAACCGGGCAGAAACACTTTTTATCTTTTGCTTTGATATTGAATCAATCATAACCTAGAATTGTTTTCAATTTTCGAAACCTGTGATATAAGTTCTGGTTACGAAAAACCTTTAGGAGTTACAGAGCGTTGTCTAAGCAGACTCTCTGGAATTCACACTTTAATAGGTCCCAGTGTTGTGACATCTGAGCTGGTAGATCAAGGACTATGGTGTAGCACACCACAGAATGAGGTGAACACAAACTAAAACCAGAGCAGACTTAGGGGGCCGTTCACACTACCATTGTTAGCCTCTGTCTGAAGATGTTAATAATGGATATTAACAGATCCTTAAAAATCCTATTGATTTCAGTGGGATTTGTTATGTTGCCTGTTTTCATCAAATCCGTCACAGGTCCGTTATTACACGCAGGGTGCAGGAGTTTTGGCTTTGTTCAAAATAACAGATTTATGACAGATGTGAAGTGTTTCGGTATTTTTTAAACATTATCCGGTTTCTATGATTGATGGTCTATCCTTAAGATAGGCCATCAATATTAGATCTGCGGGGGTCCGACACTCGGGGCCCGTACAGATCACCGGTATCAAGGCAGCACAGAAGAGCTGTGCTGCTCACTCACTGCACAAACTGTAGTCTATGGGGCAGCACTGCAGTACCTACACTCGCCACTACAATTTGTACAGCGAGTGAGCATCGTGGATCTCCTGTGCTGTCTTGATACTGGTAATCTGCGGGATCCTGAGTGTCAGACACCCCACGGATCTAATATTGATAGTCTATCCTAAGGATTGGCCATCAATCATAGAAACCGAATAACTCCTTTAATGTCCATGACCAACGGAGGTATGATGTATGGTAATGGGCGGTTGTCTGTTTTATTCTGTACATGCTTAGAAAGCAGAATAAAGGCCCCCCCAAAACGGACTGTATAATAATGGACATTTACTCAACGTTATGATAGGCGTCCATGTTTTGTTTTAATGGACCCTATCATACAGGTAACTTCCAACGGTAGTGTGAACCTATCCTTAAGTTCATAAGGAAGAATTTGCTGAGGATTTGGGGACAGACATTGCAGCAAGACACTGAAAAAATAAGCGCCATGCTGCGAATTCAGCACTGTCCCATATGAGCCAGTAAGCAATCACATGGAAGTTTCTGTAGTGTAGTGGTTATCACGTTCGCCTAACACGCGAAAGGTCCCCGGTTCGAGACCGGGCAGAAACACATTATTATTTTTTTTTTCTTATCAAGATACATTAGTGAAAAAAACAGCTGCCAAGGAGACCAATGTCCTGTGTACAAAACCCCCCCCCAAAAAACTGTAAAAGCACACAAACACATTTGTGGGAAATTTATTAAAACTGGCGACTTATGCCAGTCTTCATTGATTCCCTGACAGCCGTATGACTGCATTGTAAACTGCTCAATTCTCTGCTTAGACCCATCTTTAGTGAATATAGGCTGCAGTGTATCAAAGTTTATATACTCAGTTAGCCTCTAAAAGGTATCGCCTGATTTCTTCACTCTTCCAAAGTCTATGAGGGGAAGAGAAACAGCAGCAAAGAAGCAGAGAGATATAGACGTCCTCGGGGCTGCATCTGCCATGAGGAGAGATAAGAATCTCGCCTCAGGCGGCAGATTGCTGAGCCCCCAATTTGTGGAAATGGATCGGCTATCATTATACTCTTCAATTTTCAACTTAGGCAGCAAAAAAGCTAGAAACAGCCCTGGTTGTCCTGCTGCAGATACAGCATTATACAACATTATACTACTGCTGCAGATACAGTAAGACAGCTAGCTCACCAGAACTTTATTCACATCTGTACTGCTCAGCGGTACTAAAAGCTGCTGGAAAACTGCTAGAAACCTGCTATAAAAGTGCTAAATGCTGGCACATGGACATGCTGCTTCATATAACAGTGTTTTCATTCATTGGGTCCCCCCCCCCCCAATACAATGCTATGTGACCTGATCTGTGTGTGAGCGCCAGCTCTGGTCTGAGCAGTTTAGCAGGCAGGAGAGGAGACTGAAGAATCTTCCTCTGATAAAATATATTACAAAGTTTTTTTATATTCACCTCAACTATTGACTTATAAAAAAAAATTGAAACAACATTTATTGTTTAAAGAGAACCTTTCACGTCCTCTGGCACTGGCAGTTTTATATTCCGCTGGAAAACAAAGTGCGACCCGGGTGCTGGAGTGCTGTTAGTTTCAGCACCAATATCCCTTCTCTGTCAGAAGGGCGGGCCTTAATCCTCATCATCATCTACAGGAAGAGTCCTGTAGGGGGGGATGGGGAGGGGGCATTCCTTACCGCCCAGCGATGACATTAGGTAGTAAGGCCCGCCCTTCTGACAGTGGAGAGATATAGGTGCCGAAACTAACAGCACCGATATCTCCTGCACCCAGATGCACATCGGGAAAGCTGTCTGCTTTCTAGCGGTATATAATACAGCGGGTGCCAGAGGATGTGAAAGGTCCTCTTAAATATCAGAAGTAAAGTGCAAGGTTACTAGTGAGGACTGGCAATGTCACTGCTCATATGTTGCTGTATAGATCTCAGTTTTTTCAGCAGACAGCTACTTCTCCCCACTTTATACAAAATACTTACTGAAATCCATTGGCAGATTTTTTTTTTTTGCAAATGTGGCAGATTTTATAATCCGCAGCATGTCAATTTATCCCTCTTTTCCGAGGGGCAAAAAAAGGTTTCAAAATTTTCATGTTAAATCTGCACCGAAAACCGCACGTACATATATGAAAATCCGCACCAAAATCCACTTCAGTTCTCTGCATATACATGTAGGTTTTGAGACAGATTTTCCTCATGCAAATCCTGAGCACGCACCATGAACATGCAGCATGTACCCTTAGCAGAACAGGTTAGATTTACTATTGTGGTTAGGACTAGACATTGTATGAAACTAAATCCAGTTCAGTGTCCAGCGGACTCGCTGTGATTTTCAAAACCGCTGCCTACAGAACCGCCGAAGGTTTCCCTATAGGTATAATGGAAGCAGAAAGTCTGTCCGTGGCCTTCACAGAACAATTGTATTTATACTGAGACTACATTACACATAGCCGGACACTATTAACTCATTAAGTGACTTCTGAAGGTAATCGTGCACACTGGATTTTACTTACGGGTATCAGAGTACAGGAGGCTGAAGACTTTTGCACGTCACACTTTTCTTTGATTAAAATTGTGAAAACCATGTATCATTTTCCTTCCACTTCACAATTATCTGCTACTTTGTGTTGGTTATCACTTAAAATCTCAATAAAATACATTTAAGTTTGTGGCTGTAAGGTGACAAAATGGGAAAAAGTTCAAGGGGTATGAATACTTTTGTAAGGCACTGTATATTGCTGTGTAAGGGCTCATTTTTTGCAGGACAAGATGTACTTTTTACTGATTATTTTGAGGACTGTATGACGTACTTTTTATTAAATTTTTTTGAAAAAAATGATTCAGCCATGTGGATTCTTTTCCACTACAGCTGTCACTATATGGGATAGATCTTTTAGGCCGCGTTTACACAGTGAGTTTTTGCTCTAAACACATACGTTTTATATATAATAACCACCTTTGTTTTTGATTTTTGGCCTCTTTAGTTTGGTGATTATATAAAGTTACCCACATGTATGAACTCTGCACATCCGGAATTTTTATTTTTAGGTTTTGTATCTAATTGTATCTACTTTTTTGATCATGTTCATCCATCTAAATATAAATTATGCAGGAGACATTTACAACTAGTGATGGGTGAACCTCACAAGCTTCGTGTTGTAAAGGTTCGCCCGCAAGTTTTGTTTTGGACCAAACCTTTTTAATCCAATTCAAAACTGCTCCAATTATACTCCGGGGACTCTTACTCGTACTCACCTTTCCTGGGCTCTGCTGTGTCATCCAGTCATGATGTTGGCAAGTGCCCCTCATGAGGCCCAATCGCTTCAGTGGTGACCTGGGGCTGTTTCAGATGGCATGGACGTCTGGGAATGAAGATCGGATGCTGCAGCGAAGCCCAGGAAAGGTGAGGATTAGTTATTTTTCATTTTCTGCATCTTTCCTGGGATTCCGCTTATTACATTTTGGGGTCTGAAGAGATCCTATAGTATAGTAATAATTTGTAGGTGGCAAGCTCCCCCAATTTTGTGTTTAGCTGAACCGAAAATTTTTGGAAAATTTATAACAAACCTGATTCATTATGAACTGGTTCGTTCATCTCTATTTACAACCTACAGTAGAACTGAATGCTATCACTTGTATAGGATAGTAGGTAGAGGTTTACTATGAGAGTTACTGTACAGCCTGAGACAAGATCAGACTACACACTGACAAAGCACAAGTAAGAGAGGACACAAATTCCTGTTACTTATCATAATGTTAAAAAACATTAAAGGGACAGTAGTCGCTTAATTATGACATCAGACAAGAAGAGACAGTTCCATGGCAGTCACCTGACACCAGGAAACTTTTGTGCATATGTTCTAACAAGATACATGCATGACACTTGATGGTTGGCCAATGGTTGACTTGGCACCTTTAGTGCCCAGCATGCAGCAATATCTCACAACCACTTTTAACTGTTGTCCTTCCAACTCGCCACTACAATTTGTACAGCGAGTGAGCATCGTGGCTCTGCCTCAATACCGGTGATCTACGGGAGTCCCGAGTGTCAGACACACCAAAGATCTAATATTGATCATCTATCCTGAGGATTGGCCATCAATCATAGAAACCGTATAACTCCTTTAATGTCCATGACCAACGGATGTATGATGGATGGTAATGGGCGGTCGTCTGTTTTATTCTGTGCATGCTTAGAAAGCAGAATAAAATCCCCCCAAAAACGGACTGTATAATAATGGTCCTTTACTGAATGTTATGATAGGCGTCCATGTTTTGTTTTAATGGACCCTATCATACAGGTAACTTCCAATGGTAGTGTGAACCTACCCTTAAGTTCACAAGGAAGAATTTTCTGAGGACTTGAGGACAGACATTGCAACAGGACACTGAAAAAATAAGCGCCATGCCGCGAATTCAACACTGTCCCATATGAGCCAGTAAGCAATCACATGGAAGTTTCTGTAGTGTAGTGGTTATCACGTTCGCCTAACACGCGAAAGGTCCCCGGTTCGAGACCGGGCAGAAACACATTATTTTTTTTTTTTTCTTTTCAAGATACATTAGTGAAAAAAGCAGCTGCCAAGGAGACCAATGTCCTGTGTACAAACCCCCCCCCCCCCCCAAAAAAAAAACTGTAAAAGCACACAAACACATTTGTGGGAAATTTATTAAAACTGGCGACTCTTACGCCAGTCTTCATTGATTCCCCGACAGCCGCATGACTCGCACATATTAGAAGTCTAGCACATGTTTGTGTGTCTGATCGCAAATCTATGCCAGTCAAGAACTGGCGTGAGTATAGTATATATGACCAACCATGACACCCCTGGGGTTATTTATGCAAAGATTTTGTGACATTTTACATTTTTATACCACTTTTGAAAAATGTATGTTAAAGTAGGAGTGGTTGGCCCATCAAAACTGAGGATACCAGATTTAGAAATTGTTGCAGTCTCCTGCATTGTAAACTGCTCAATTCTCTGAATAGAAGATAGGCTGCAGTGTATGAGGGGAAGAGAAACAGCAGCAGAGAAGCAGAGAGATTATAGACGTCCTTGGGGCTGTATCTGCCATGTGCAGAGATGAGAATCTCGCCTCAGGCGGCAGATTGCTGAGCCCCCAATGTGCGGAAATGGAATGGCTATCATTATACTCTTCAATTTTCACCTCAGGCAGTAAAAAAGCTAGAAACAGCCCTGGTTGTCCTGCTGCAGATACAGTAAGACAGCTAGCTCACAAGAGCTTTATTCACATCTATACTGCTCAGCGGTGCTAAAACCTGCTGGAAAACTGCTAGAAACCTGCTATAAAAGTGCTAAATGCTTGCACTTAGACAAAAAAAAATTGAAACAACATTTATTGTTTAAAGAGAACCTTTCACGTCCTCTGGCACTGGCAGTTTTATATACCGTTGGAAAACTGAGAGTACGCCCAGGTGCTGGACATATCAGTGCTGTTAGTTTCGGCACCAATATTGCTTTGCTGTCAGAAGGGCGGGTCTTAATCCTCAGCGTCATTGCTGGGTGTAAGGAACACCCCCTCTGACAGTACAATGCTATGGAAGAGTACTGTCGGGGGGGGGGGGCGTTCCTTATTCTCCAGGGATGATGTTAGGCAGTGAGGCCCGCCCTTCTGACAGTGGAGAAATATCAGTGCCGAAACAAACGGCACCAATATCTCCTGCACTCAGACACACATTGGGAAAGCTGACAGTGCGCTGAATTTAGCGCACTGTCAGCTTTCTTGCGGGATATAACACCGCAGATGCCAGAGGACGTGAAAGGTCCTCTTAAATAGCAGAAGTAAAGTGCAAAGTTACTAGTGAGGACTGGCAATGCCACTGCTCATATGTTGCTGTATAGATCTCAGCTCTATTCAGCAGACAGCTACTTCTCCCCACTTCGCCCTCCCCTCTCCATAGAAATACATGCTTGGCTCAACAAATGGTTTATAATTATTCGGCGTCCCATCTATGACTGGTTGTACAACTGCAGTTCTGGGGTTTACTAGAGATGGGTGAACCACTTTGGCACAAGCCGGGTTTGACCCGAATATTCCAAACTGTTTGGTTTTTAACGTAACCGAACAATTGGGGATTTGTCTTGAGTGAACTAAAATGGCTGCTGTGATATGTGCGTTGGTAAATTATTATACTCTGGGGTCTCTTCAGTATAATAGGTGGAGACCCAGGGGAGGTGAAAAAAAGTCAAAAACATTTACACTCACCTTCTGTTACCTCTTTTGGGCCTCCACGCGGCGTCCAGGACTCTCCTGGTGACATCACGTGTCTGGGGTCACCACTGAGGCCTGTGAAAATGAATCTTGGGAGATTTGCCCATCTTTTGGGAGATTCGCCCATCTCTACCACTACAAACATTTTCCAAAGCTTTTTCGCTAAACGACAGGAGAGCAGCACATAAATCGGACCCTACTATTGGTCTGATGCATCTTCCCAGTTGTATACAGCCTCACTTTCTGGAGCAGAATGTGGTGTGGACTTCTGCTGTTCTACCTTAAAGGTACATGCTCAGGATTACGTGCGGATAATCCGCGTGGATTTTAGTGCAGAAAATACTTACCCTAATCCATTGGCAGATTTTTAATTTTTTTTTTTGCAAATGTGGCAAATTTTATAATCCGCAGCATGTCAATTTATCTCTCTTTTCCGAGGGGCAAAAAAAGGCTTCAAAATTTGCATGTTAAATCTGCACCAAAATCCGCACGTACAGATATGAAAATCCGCACCAAAATCCACTTCAGTTCTCTGCATATACATGTAGGTTTTGAGACAGATTTTCCTCATGCAAATCCTGAGCACGCACCATGAACATACAGCATGTACCCTTAGCAGAACAGGTTAGATTTACTATTGTGGTTAGGACTAGATAGACATTGTATGAAACTAAATCCAGTTCAGTGTCCAGAGGCCTTTTATAGATCAAAGGTCCTCAGTACTGGAAGGAGCCACCATAAACCAGGTGGCTGAAGCAGCTGAGCAAGTCTTCCTATACAACCTAGAGGTTGTTTTAGGCCGGGGTCCTTTGTGGCGCAAACTACGCGGTTTGGCTGCGGAGGAAACATCGCAAAAAAAGTGGTGTTTTACAGTCCCTGCATAGCGAATAGGATTCTGGAGAATCCCATCCACACACTGCAGAAAAATATGCACAGCGGACACGCTGCGATTTCCAAAACCATTGCCTACAGAAACGCCAATGGTTTCCCTATACAATGAAGCAAATAAGTATTTGATCTGTTGCTGATTTTTTAAGTTTGCCCACTGACAAAGACATGAACAGTCTATAATTTTAAGGGTAGGTTAATTTTAACAGTGAGAGATAGAATATCAAAAATAAAATCCAAAAAAATCACATTGTATAAATTTATTAGCATTTTGCATTGAAATAAGTATTTGCTCCCCTACCAACCATTAAGAGTTCTGGCTCCTACAGACCAGTTAGACAGCTCTCTTATATTGTCACCTGTATAAAAGACTCCGATCCACAGACTCAATGAATCAGTCAGACTCTAACCTCTACAACATGGGCAAGACCAAAGAGCTTTCTAAGGATGTCAGGGACAAGATCTGGAATGGGCTACAAAACCATAAGTAAGACGCTGGGTGAGAAGGAGACAACTGTTGGTGCAATAGTAAGAAAATGAAAGAAATACAAAATGACTGTCAATCGACATACATCTGGGGCTCCATGCAAAATCTCACCTCGCGGGGTATCCTTGATCATGAGGAAGGTGAGAGTCAGCCTAAAACTACACGAGGGGAACTTGTTAATGATCTCAAGGCAGCTGGGACCACAGTCACCAAGAAAACCATTGGTAACACATTACACAGTAATGGATTAAAATCCTGCAGTGCCCGCAAGGTCCCCCTGCTCAAGAAGGCCCATGTGCAGGCCTGTCTGAAGTTTGCCAATGAACCCCTGGATGATTCTGCGAGTGAATGGGAGAAGGTGGGGTCAGATGAGACAAAAATTGAGCTCTTTGGCACTAACTCAACTCGCCATGTTTGGAGGAAGAGATATGCTGCCTATGACCCAAAGAACATCGTCCCCACTGTCAAGCATGGAGGTGGAAACGTTATGTTTTGGGGGTGTTTCTCTGCTAAGGGCACAGGACTATTTCACTGCATCAATGGGAGAATGGATGGAGCCATGTACCATAAAATCCTGAGTGACAACTTCCTTCCCTCCGCCAGGACATTAAAAATGGGTCGTGGCTGGGTCTTCCAACAGGACAATGACCCAAAAGATACAGCCAAGGCAACAAAGGAGTGGCTCAAAGAGAAGCACATTAAGGTCATGGAGTGGACTAGCCAGTCTTCAGACCTTAATCCCATAGAAAACTTATGGAGGCAGCTGAAGCTCCAAGTTGCCAAGCGACAGCCTCAAAATCTTAATGATTTAGAGATGATCGGCAAAGAGGAGTGGACCAAAATTCCTCCTGACATGTCCGAAACCTCATCATCAACTACAACAAACGTCTGACTGCTGGGCCTGCCAACAAGGGTTTTGCCACCAAATATTAAGTCTTGTTTGCCAGAGGGATGAAATACTTATTTCTCTCTGCAAAATGCAAATAAATTTATAAAATTTATACAATGTGATTTTCTGGATTTTATTTGTGATATTCTATCTCTCACTGTTAAAATTAACCTACCCTTAAAATGATAGACTGTTCATGTCTTTGCCAGTGGGCAAACTTACAAAATCAGCAACGGATCAAATACTTATTTCCTTCACTGTATATACAGTATAATGGCGGTAGAAAGTCTGGCCGTGGCCTTCACAGAACAGTTGTATTTATACTGAGACTACATTACACATAGCCGGACACTATTAACTCATTAAGTGACTTCTGAAGGTAATTGTGCGCACTGGATTTTATTTAGGGGGATCAGAGTACAGGGGGCTGAAGACTTTTACATGTCACACTTTTCAGATATTTACTTGATTAAAATTGTGAAAACCATGTATCATTTTCCTTCCACTTCACAATTATCTGCTACTTTGCGTTGGTTATCACTTAAAATCTCAGGAAAATACATTTAAGTTTGTGGTTGTAAGGTGACAAAATGGGAAAAAGTTTGTGAATACTTTTGCAAGGAACTGTATATTGCTGTGTAAGGGCTTATTATTTGCAGGACAAGGTGTAGTTTTTACTGATACCATTTTGAGTACTGTATGATGTATTGATCTCTTTTCATTCAATTTTTTTTTTTTTGGGGGGGGGAGAGCTATGAAAAAATGATTCAGCCATGTTGATTCTCTTCCAGTGCAGCAGTCACTATATGGGATAAATCTTTTAGGCCGCGCTTACACAGTGAGTTTTGCTCTAAACGCATACGTTTTATATATAATAACCAGCTGTGTTTTTGATTTTTGGTCTCTTTAGTTTGGTGATTATATAAAGTTAACCGCATGTATGAACTCCGCACATCCGGAATTTTCATTTTTAGGTTTTGTATCTAATTATATCTACTTTTTTGATCATGTTCATCCATCTAAATATAAATTATGCAGGAAACATTTACAACTAGTGATGGGTGAACCTCACAAGCTTCGTGTTGTAAAGGTTCGCCCGCAAGTTTTGTTTTGGACCAAACCTTTTTTATCCAATGCAAAACTGCTCCAATTATACTCCGGGGACTCTTACTCATACTCACCTTTCCTGGGCTCTGCTGTGTCATCCAGTCATGATGTTGGCGAGTGCCCCTCATGAGGCCCAATCGCAGGCATCAGTGGTGACCTGGGGCTGTTTCAGATGGCATGGACGTCTGGGAATGAAGATCGGATGCTGCAGCGAAGCCCAGGAAAGGTGAGGATTAGTTATTTTTCATTTTCTGCATCTTTCCTGGGATTCCGCTTATTACATTTTGGGGTCTGAAGAGATCCCATAGTATAGTAATAATTTGTAGGTGGCAAGCTCCCCCAATTTTGTGTTTAGCTGAACCGAAAATTTTTGGAAAATTTATAACAAACCTGATTCATTATGAACTGGTTCGTTCATCTCTATTTACAACCTACAGTAGAACTGAATGCTATCACTTGTATAGGATAGTAGGTAGAGGTTTACTATGAGAGTTACTGTACAGCCTGAGACAAGATCAGACTACACACTGACAAAGCACAAGTAAGAGAGGACACAAATTCCTGTTACTTATCATAATGTTATAAAACATTAAAGGGACAGTAGTCGCTTAATTATGACATCAGAAAAGAAGAGACAGTTCCATGGCAGTCACCTGACACCAGGAAACTTTTGTGCATATGTCCTAACAAGATACATGCATGACACTTGATGGTTGGCCAATGGTTGACTTGGCACCTTTAGTGCCCAGCATGCAGCAATATCTCACAACCACTTTTAACTGTTGCCCTTCCAACTCGAACAATTCTGTCACAGGCATAGAGCAGGCAGTTTCTGTAGTGTAGTGGTTATCACGTTTGCCTCACATGCGAAAGGTCCCCGGTTCGAAACCGGGCAGAAACATCTTTTTAAAAATATGTTGTAAAATCTCCTTTTGTATACAACGTAACCAAAAGTTTTTCAGTTGTAGAAACCATGATCTCCGCTTACCATTTTTTTAATATTTACACCTTTTAGGGGCTGACGTTAGGTTCACACTAGCATTTGGGTTTCTGTCCTTTGGGTCCACTTGGGGAACTGAAAGACAGAAACCCTATCTGCTTAAAAAGCGGTTACACACGGAAACCCGTGGACCCCAGAATCTGCGACTGAGTGCCGAATACTAGTGTGAAATTAGTGTAAGTTGGAAAAGCACATACAGGGGAACGTCATACACACTGAGACCATGCAGAGACTTTAGTCTTAGGTCACACCTTGGTTATTTATGTGATCAAATAATTTTGATTTAAGAGGACCTTTCACCACTCCTACCAAGTCCCCCTCTTTCCATCATTTAATAGCTGCCGCTTCACTGATTCCAACACACTTGGAATTATTTCTCTAGGCCCCAATGTTCCTAAGTAATAGTGTAGTTACTTTTGATGCCTACTTAGGCTCTCTACTGTCAGGTGGGCGGTGTCAGGCACTTCACTGGCTACCCGTTGCCCAGCGAATAGAGTTCAAAATACTAATGCTGACATACAAAGCCATCCACAACCTGTCCCCTCCAAATATCTCTGACCTAATCTCCCGCTACCTGCCCACACGTAACCTCCGATCCTCCAAAGACCTCCTACTCCGCTCTGCTCTTATCCGCTCTTCACACAACCGTCTCCAAGACTTCTCCCGGGCATCACCCATACTCTGGAACTCATTACCAAGACACATAAGACTGTCCCCCACAGTCACAAGCTTCAAGAAGGCCCTGAAGACTCACCTATTCAGGAAGGCCTACAACCTCCAATAACACTACTGTCACCACACCACCATCTGTACAGCCTCTACCCCCACCTTCTGTCTCTACCCCTCTTCCCTCATAGACTGTAAGCCCTTGCGGGCAGGGCCCTCTATCCCACTGTGCCAGTTGGTCACTGTTAGTATTGTATTTGTTTTGTATATTTTGTGTACCGTATGTAAACCCTCAAATGTAAAGCACCATGGAATTAATATAATAATGTACAGCAGCATGGAATTAATATAATAATGTACAGCACCATGGAATTTATGATGCTATATAAATTATTAATAATAATAATAATAATAATATGAGGGCTTAATGTTTGCGTGACAAATTGTTCTTCATAATGGTACCATTTATTATTCTGTATAATGTACTGGAAGAGTGAAGAAAATGTCTGAAGAAGAGAGCTAGACTCTTGAAAGCTTACTTATCAAATATACTCAGTTAGCCACTAAAAGGTATCACCTGATTTCTTCACTCTTCCACTTCTTTCAATGGCTAACATGGTACAACATTATACTAGTATAATGTACAGGGAAGCTGAAAAAAAAATTCAGAATGGGCTGGAATTGAAGAAAAAGTGCATTTGTGCGACTTTCTTACGGGCTTTGTTTTTATGGTGTTCACTCTGCAGCCACAATGACACATCACCTGTATTCTATGTTTCGGTACGATTCCAGAGATACCAAATTTATATAGTTTTATTTATATTTTAACCTTAACAAAAATCTAAAAATGTGCAAAAAAAAAATTCTTTTTAAAAGTCGCCATATTCTGACATCTGGAACTTTTTTATACTTCCGTATATGGGGATGCATAGGGCGTCTTTTTTTGCGGGGCCAGGTGTGCTTTTTAGTTATACCATTTTGGAGAATGTCTATTGCTTTGATCACTTTTTATTCAAATTTTTATCAGAGGAAAAACAGTGAAAAAACGGCAGTTTGGCACTTTTGATTTTTTTTTTCCCGCTACTGCGTTCACCATACAGTAAAAATATTTTTATAGATTTGTAGACCGGGCGTTTTTGGACACAGGGATACCTAAAGTGTATGTGTTTCACAGTATTATGTACTTTTATATGTGTTCTAGGTAAAGGGGGTAATTTGAATTTTTTATATATTTTTTTACTTTTAGTAGATCTCCTAGGGGTTTAAAACCCCAGGGAATCTGATCACTAATGCAATGAATTACAAATGTATTGCAAATTACCAGCACTTCTATTGTAGGCTGCATAGAGCAATAAAAAGTAACTAAAGACAGGCCTGGGAACCTTCAAAAGGCCCCTGACTATCATGCCAATGGTAAAATGGCACCTCAGTCAACTTTGACCAAGGCGCCAGAGGGGTTAATGCCCGCAATGAGTGCAGAACATCACTGCTGACTTATTGACCACTGTCTGGGACTCATGTATACAACCTAACTGATACATGGAAGTTTCTGTAGTGTAGTGGTTATCACGTTCGCCTAACACGCGAAAGGTCCCCGGTTCGAGACCGGGCAGAAACAAGTGTATACTTTTTTTTATTCTTTTCAAGATGCAGGAGTGACAGAAGCAGCTGCCATTGTCTGTTGGCTCCCCTCAATAAAGCTTTGAATAGAGCATGCTCGGTGGCATGTGCAGTTCAAAGTGACTTGCAGCACCTCTCGTGCCTAGAGGGAATGCCAGCACCATTTTGTTGAAGACAAGCAGAGACTTTTTCCCTCTTGTGGATTATATTTTTAAGTTGACAGGTGGCAGAGTTACATCATGGAGAATTGTTTTTCCCAGACATGTATAATTCCCAGGCTTCCTCCCACATTCCAAAGACATACTGACAGGGAATTTCGATTGTGAGCCCTATATTGGACAGTGACTGAAAATGGACTGGATTTACTATTAGTTAGACAGTGCAAATTTAGACAGGCAGTCTGAAAATACACCAGATTTATCACAGTGACCGATGCTGGATGATAAACCTGGTGCATCTTTAGACTGACTAGGCTGCGTTTATACCACCTTTTAGTTGGCTTACTTTGTGCCAGAATTTTTCAACACTATTTTGACGCATTTAATCCGTGCCCCCTTCTTATGAGATTCCATGGCCACATGTCGAACATGTTGGAGAATTGTATAGATGCACCATATTTATGCCAGTGTCTAATCAAAGCCACAACAGTAAATCAGGGCCAATGTCTATAAAGTGCACTAGACGCTGACAGGTAGGTGACAGTCACTCACAAAATGGTGCTGCACAATGGGAGGAAATTAGTAACCATCCACCCCTTATACATAGCCAGGAAATGGGAGGGTCTCTTGAAGGGAGAGTGTACCTCCCACATTTATAGCAGCAGTGAATCAATTAAGGGATGTGCTCCCCCTGTTGGCCAAAACTAGGGAAACCTGAAAAATTTAAAAAATAACAATAAATATATATATATATATATATATATATATATATATAGATAGATAGATATCTATATAAATTGATTTTATTACTTTTGCAGCACCTTTAAAAGAATTGCCCTGCATAAGTACACATAAGCAGAAAACAGAGTGAGGCGAATTTATCAAGTCTGCACTCTGGTGAGGGCTGGTAAGGCCACAGCTCATAGGCAGCTGCATCTCCTCACTTCCCCCTCCCCTCTCCATACAAAGACATGCTTGGCTTAATAAATTGTTTACAATTATTCAGCGTCCCATCTAAGACTGGTTGTACAACTGGAGTTCTGCCATTTACAGTACAAGCATTTTCCGCAGCTTTACCAGAGGTCCATAATTTGGACCATACCATTTGCCTGGTGCAACAGAAACATCTTCACTGTCCAGTTTTAGGCTAAGTTCACATGGCGGAAAATAAAGAGGACATTTTAAAATAATGGAAACCCAATGGGGTCTGTCGAACTCTGTGTGTTCTCACTATTTTAATGGTCCGCCTCTCCGTTATTCTGGCCCTCTGACTGACCAGGACAACAAAGAGGCAACACTAGTGTGAATCTAGTGTAAGACTGAAAGCTATCACTTGCATATCATTAGTAGGTAGGCATTTACTAACAGAATTACTGTACGGCCTGGGACAAGATCGGTCTACACACGGAGAAAAGAACCCTAACAGGAAACATGCATGATACGTGATGGCTGTCCTGTGGTTGACTTGGCACTTTTAGTGTCCAGCATACAGCAGTATCTCACCATATTTGATGCCAGATGGGATGGAAAACATTATACAACTGCTTTTAAATTTTCCCTTTCCTATATTGCCCTTCCTTCAAACATTTAAAAACATCAAGCAGACAGTTTCTGTAGTGTAGTGGTTATCACGTTCGCCTCACACGCGAAAGGTCCCCGGTTCGAAACCGGGCAGAAACATCTTTTTAGAAATATGTTTCACGCTCTTCTTTTGTATAAAATGTGACTAAATGTTCTTCAATAGTACAAAACATGTGATCTCTACTTCATACTTTTCTTATATTTCCATCTTAAATGGGAACAATATATACAGGGGAACCATCAAAACACACTGAGATGGGGCAGAGAATTGTCTTAGTTAATATGTTGGCTATTTAGGAGACCAAATAATTTAGACTGATAACCATAAGGAATTACTGCAGAAATTATATTATAGTGTACAGTGAACAGAACATCACAGCTGACTCTTAGGGCATATCTGCGTTTGGAACGGAAACCTATACGCATAAGAAGCAGTTTGCCTGGGAAACCACACGGATCCCATAGACTATAATGGGGTCCGTGTGGTTTCCGCACGAAACTTGCGGAGAGGAAAGTGCTGCTTGCACCACTTTTCTCTCCGCTTGCTTCATGCGGAATCCGAGCGGAAACCACACGAACCACATTATAGTTTATGGGGTCCGAGTGGTTTCCCAGGCAAACTGCTTCTTATGCGTATAGGTTTCCATTTGGTGGGTCCCCAAGTGGACTCCCCAAATGGAAACCTGAACGCAGATGTGAACCGGCCCTTAGACCACTGTCCCAGGTCATGAGACAGAAAACAACACATGGGAGTTTCTGTAGTGTAGTGGTTATCACGTTCGCCTAACACGCGAAAGGTCCCCGGTTCGAAACCGGGCAGAAACACATATTACTATTTTTCTTTTCAAGATCCATGAGTGACAGAAGCAGCTGCCACTGACTTCAATGTCCCATCTACAAAAAAAAAAAAAAAATTAACTCATTAAAAGGATCACCTTGTAAAAGCACACATAAGAAGAAAACAGCAGGGAACTTATTAAGACTGGCAATTCTTACACCAGTCTTTAATGAATTCCTGACAAGCGCAAGGCTCACCAGAATTACCAAGAGGCTTCAGATTCTAAGTAATTCTAGCCCATGTATGTGTGTCTGATTGCATATCTACTCGCTGCACCCACTGTATATAAAAAGTGACGAGTGGAGCGCAAGGAATGAAATTCAACAAAAATGTGCCAAGTTGAAGTTCCTTTTTGGCCATCAGACTTGCAAAGTGAGGTTTATTAGGTTATGAAGATTTTGTTATCTTTCACAATTTTACACCACTTACTCCACTTTTGAAAAGTGGGTGTGAATGTGAGCATGGTCAGAAATGATGACACCAGATTTCTAAAAATTGTTGCACTCTCCTGCATGCTAAACTGCTCAATTCACTGCTTAGACCAGTGTTTCCCAACCTTTTCAGACTCGGGGCACCCCTACCAAATAATTTTTACCAAAAGACACATAATAATGCTCCCCAGTGGTCCAACATGCAGTACATGGTCATCAGACACCTAATAATGTTTCCCAGTGGCCCCCAAAAACCTCATAACGCTCCCCACTGGCCCCAGACACCTGATAATGCTCTCCACTGGCCCCAGACACCTAATAATGCTCCCCAGTGGTCCCAGGCACCTAATAATCCTTCCCAGTGGTCCCAGACACCTAATAATGCTCCCCAGTGGCCCCAGATACCTAATAATGCTTCCCAGTGGCCCCAGAAACCTAATAATGCTCCCCAGTGGCCCCAGATACCTAATAATGCTTCCCAGTGGCCCCAGACACCTAATAATGCTCCCCAGTGGCCCCAGATACCTAATAATGCTCCCCAGTGGCCCCATATACCTAATAATGCTTCCCAGTGGCCCCAGAAACCTAATAATGCTCCCCAGTGGCCCCAGACACCTAATAATGCTTCCCAGTGGCCCCAGACACCTAATAATGCTTCCCAGTGGCCCCAGACACCTAATAATGCTTCCCAGTGGCCCCAGACACCTAATAATGCTCCCCAGTGGCCCCAGATACCTAATAATGCTTCCCAGTGGCCCCAGAAACCTAATAATGCTCCCCAGTGGCCCCAGATACCTAATAATGCTTCCCAGTGGCCCCAGACACCTAATAATGCTCCCCAGTGGCCCCAGATACCTAATAATGCTTCCCAGTGGCCCCAAACACCTAATAATGCTCCCCAGTTGTCCTCAGACACCTAATAATGGCCCCCAGGCAAGTAATAATGTCCTCCAGTGGCCCCCAGGCAAGTAAATGTCTCCCAGTAATCCCCACGCAAGCTATAATGTCCTCCGGTGCCCCAAAGTAACTAACCATATTCTCCAGTGGCCCCAAGGCAAGCAATAATATCCTCCAGTGGCCCTCGAGGGCAAGTAATAATGTCCGCCAGTAGCCCCCAGGCAAGTAATAATGTCCCCCGGTGACCCCACACTGTAGTTGTGCTATATAAATAAAAAAAAACAGCACTTATCTTGGCTCCCGATGCTCTGAGGTCCTCTCGTTTCTTCTCTGCAGGTGGATACAGCAGGTCTTCAGTAGACATCACTAGCTGATGCCTGAGTGATAGAGCAGGATGCTAAATCCTTCCTACTGCACAGTACTAGTCATCCTAAGGATGCAAATGTAGTTAGAAGGGGACGTGCGGCTATTTCCCCACCGGTTGGGAATCGCTGGCTTAGACCCATTTTAGTGAGGAAAAGGCTGAAGTATAGAGGACTTTGCAGAGGAGAGGGGAGGAGGAAGAGCAGCCGAGTCTCTGAGAAGCAGACACACAGATGTCCTTCTGCAGACACAGTAAGATGGCAATTTCACCATAACTTTAAAGCTGCAAGAAACCTTCCACAACAGTACTCAACACTTATACAGGGACTAACAGTAGAGGCTCCGCCTCCCCTCTCCATAGACTTCTATGTAACCTGATCTGTGTGTGAGCTCACTGAGGATATGTCTGAGCAGTGAACTGAGCAGTTTAGCAGGCAGGAGAGGGCTGAAAAGAGAAGACATAAGAATCTTCCTCTGATAAGATATATTACAAAGTTTTTTATATTCACCTGAACTATTCACTTATGAAGACAGTAACTCTTTAAGAATAGCAAAAGGAAAATGCTGTACTGTACTGCCCAGGGTGCAACACTAGTATCTCACTGTACCTGATATAATAGGATGGAAGACATTATACAACCCCTTTTAACTGTTGCCCTTCCAACTCAAACATTTGTGTCTATAACATAAAACAGGCAGTTTCTGTAGTGTAGTGGTTATCACGTTCGCCTCACACGCGAAAGGTCCCCGGTTCGAAACCGGGCAGAAACAATTTTTTTTTTTTTTTTTATAAATATGTTGCGAGTTCTCATTTTACATAAAATGTAACCATAAGTTTTTTGATAGTAGAAAACATATGATCTCAGTCTTCTTATATTTACACCTTTTAGGGGCTAAATTGGAAACCTTCACACACACCTTGGTTATTTATGGCATCAAATCATTTTGATGAATAATCATAACAAATCTCGGCAGAAATTATACTATAATGTACAATACACAGAACATCACAACTGACATATAGCATTTGACCCACTGTCCCATAGGAGGAAAAAAAGAAACACATGGAAGTTTCTGTAGTGTAGTGGTTATCACATTCGCCTAACACGCGAAAGGTCCCCGGTTCGAAACCGGGCAGAAACATGATTACTTTTTTTTTTTTTTTTTCCTCCTCTAACCTTTCTTTTTAAGATCCATGAGTGACAGAAGCATCTGCTACTGAATCCTATGTCCTAGCTACAAAAAAACAAAAACAGTAGTAGGGTAGTAGCGTCCCGTTTGTTACGTACAGTACAGTAACCAGTAATTGGTTTCATTTTACTGTGAGTGGAAAAGAAAAATGAATGCCAATGTATTAGTATACAGTATCGTACAGTATACTTTAGTACAGCGATCCCCAACCTTTTTTGTGCCAAGGACCACTTTCATGTAGGCCAATTTTCCTGTGGCACAGCAGGGAGCGGGACTTAGGGCGGTGCTTTTGGTGGCAGCACAGGGTTACGAAGAATGGGGGACTCAAAATAAAAAAACAATAAAGTGCATATTTATTTTTTACAGTTATATATTCCCCTATACTTTATTAAGGGAGATCTCTCCATATCATGTATAAATTATTGGTGGTATGGGAAGCTCCTTTAATAAAAGTTGGGGGAGGGCAGTGGGGACCATCACTGAGGGGATACTATTACTGTATTACCTGTGTGTGGGGGGGGACTATTATCTGTGGGGGGCACTACTAGGGCAGTATTACAGTAATAGTGCCCCCCAGTTAACAATATTACCTGTATGTATGGCGGTTTTTATTAACTGTAGGGGGGGGGCACTATAACTACTGAGTCCTAGTAATGCCCCCTCCAGGTAATAGACTCCCCTCACTCTCATACTGTTATTATAGTTACAATTACATTATACTTACCTGCTTACTTATGCAGATCCCAGGATCTCTTGTGACCCACAGGATGTGTGCACCTCCTATGCTGGTCCCCAGCTCCAGTGGCACTATAGAGAATATTCCGGAGCAGCATAGAAGATGCGCACATCCTGTGTGTCACAAGATCTCAGAGCTGCATCAGTGATCAGGTAGTCCTGTGGACACTTACTAGGTGTCGGCCAATGCTCCAGTAGTATACTACTATAATGCTCCACACCTAGTAGTATACAGAGATCCCCAATAACCGGGCGGCCCGGTTCTGGTCCGCGGCCCAGTCATTGGGGACCTCTGCTTCAGTATACTGTACAGTACTGTAGGGTAAGTTTATTAATATTTAGGGGTTAAACTTTAGAAACCGGCATCAATTAGCATTGCAAGCGCTCGTACCAAACATTTGCGATTCCTCGTGATCAGCGACCGGCTCTGGAACGTAACCTCGCAAATGTACCTCTCTTACCTCTTTTGGGCCTACTCGCGTCTGGCACTCTCTCATGTTCAACTTGGTGACATCATGCGCCCGGCGTCACTACTGTGGCCAAATCATAGGCCTCAGTGGTGACCATGGGTACATGACATCACAGGAGAGCGCCGGATGCTGCGAGGAGGCCTAAAAGAGGTGAGGGAAGGTGAGTATAAATGTTTTTTATTTTTTTACACCTCCCCTGGGCCTCCACCTATTATACTCAGGGTAATAATTTTACTTCCGGTTCTATCCAAACTTGTTTGACCCAAAACAAATCTTGGGAGGTTTGCCCTTCTCCATTCTGCAGTCATTTGTGACAACTTTATGTAACAAGGCACAGTGTAGGATAAATGTACCATGTCTTAACACAATACAGTAATACCTCATACATTTGCGAGGTTACGTTCCAGAGCCGGTCGCTGATCACGAGGAATTGCGAATGTTTTGGTACGAGCGCTTGCAATGCTAATTGATGCCGGTTTCTAAAGTTTAACCCCTAAATATTAATAAACTTACCCTACAGTACTGTACTCCACCTATTATACTCTGTGGTCTCGTCATAATAATTTACCGAAATGCATGTCGCGGCAGCCATTTTAGTTTATCCCAGACGAATCCCCAATTGTTTGGTTTCATTAAAAACTGAACAATTTGGGATACTCGGTTTGAACCCAGCTCGACACAAAGAGGTTGGTCCATCTCATACTGCAGACTCTAGGTCTGAATGATCCATCCTGAAACAATAAGTAAGTGACAGACCAACGAAACTCATCCATTTTTTTAACAGACCATGAAATACGAATGTAAAACGGACAACACTTACCCATCAAAACCGCATCAGAAGCAAAACGAATACAAAATGGCCGTCACTGTCGTGTGAATAAGGTGTAAGTCTAGTCAGACACTTTAGATAGGGGTCGGCTGAACGCTTGGTTGTCCCACAGCTGTCTTGCCGGACTCAACAGTTCCAATCCTTTTTTCCCCGAGATATGCCGAATAAATATCAGCTGAGCATTTCATACACATTAGCCAGTCGGTGTAAGTCTATAGTGTAAGGCCACCTTAAAAAAATTTAAATTTTTTTTTTTTTTTTTCAATGAATACTTCTGGAAAATATAAGAAGCTTTGTATCTTTCTAAAGGAAAATGCTTCTATATCCTTTTATCAATTCCTTTCCTGCATGCTAAACTGCTCAATTCACTGCTCAGACCCATCTTCAGTGAACATAGGCTACAAGTGTTTTTGACTCACTAAGCTCTTACTCCCCCTCCATAGAATCCTATGTAACCTGATCTCTGTGTGAGTTCTAGACTGTATTCACTGAAGACGGGACCGAGCAGTGAACTGAGCAGTTTAGCAGACAGGAGAGGGCTGAAAAGTGGAGATAGAAGAGTCTTCCTCCGATAAGATATACTACAGAGTTTCTTATACTCACCTGAACTATTCATTTATAAAAAAAAAATTTAAACAACAGTTAATCTTTAAGAAAAGCAGAAGGAAGATGCAAAGTTATCTGGTGAGGGCTGGTAATGCCACTGCTCATATGTTATTTTTGTTCAACTGAACCTCAAAATTTTTGGAAAATTTGTAACAAACACGATTCATTATGAAACAGCTCACTCATCTCTGTTTATAACCTACAGTAATACTGAATGATATCACTTGTTTCGCATTGGTAGATAGGGGTTTACTATGAGAATTACTGTACGGCCTGAGACAAGATCAGCAGTGTTTACTCAGACAAAAACACAAGAGAGGACACAAATTCTTACGTTATTTGTCACAATCTGACATCAAAAAGTAGAGACAGATCCAATGGCAGTCATCTGACATCCAGCAAAATGCATGATACTTGCCCAATGGTTGCCTTGGCAACTATATTGCTCAGCGTGCAACAGCATCTCACCATACCTAATGTCATATAGCACAGAAGAGAGAAGTGCTACACAAGCACTTATCACTGTTGTCCTTCCAATCCGATCATTTGTGTCACTACTTACTAGCAGGCAGTTTCTGTAGTGTAGTGGTTATCACGTTCGCCTCACACGCGAAAGGTCCCCGGTTCGAAACCGGGCAGAAACATAATTTTTTTTTTTTTTTTTATAAATAATTTGTAAGAACTTCTTATATTTACAATGTGATCAAAAGTTTTCCATAACTACAAAACATTTGATCTATTCTTACCACATTTCTTATATTTACACCTTTTAATAATATAATAATAATAATAATAGTCCTTTAATAGTCCCACAATGGGGAAATTCAGTGTGTTACAGCAGCAAAGATAAGATAAGCAGATACAAATACAAATACAACATGTACAGGAATGTTCCAAGGTGAGAGGCATTACATTAATAGCAGACAGACAGATAGGACGTAGCAGAGGGGGGGGGGGGATTTAACAGGCAGAGAGATATTTCAGTTCTCTGTATGTAATGATCTCCGCTTAGGTCGGTGTTGGTTGTACAGCCTAACCGCGGTGGGGAGGAAAGACTTCCGATAGCGCTCCTTCTCACACCTAGGGTGGAGCAGTCGGTCACTGACAGTACTGCTCAGTGCGATCACAGTCTCATGCATGGGATGGGAGTTATTCTCCTGCATGGAGCTCACCACGGACAGTATCCTTCTGTCACCCACCACCTGCACTGGGTCCAGTGGGCTCCCCAGGACAGAGCTGGGACTTAGTTGGAAAAGCACATACAGGGGAACATCATACATCCTGAGATCGTGCAGAGACTTTTGTCTTAGGTCACACCTTGGTTATTTATGTGATCAAATAATCATAAGGAATCTCTGCAGAAATTCTATTATAGTGTACTGTAGGATATAATATCGTATGGGGCCATTATATTGGTAGGGGGAGTGATGGGGCCATTATACTGTATGGGGACACTATATGGTATAGGGGCCTCTATATGGAGGACATTGTATTGCATGGGGCCCTTATACTGGATGGGGCAGTGATGGGGCCATTATACTGGATGGGGCAGTGAAGGGGCCATTATACTAGATGGGGGCCTCTATATGGAGGACATTATATTATATGCGGGCCATTATACTGGATGGGGCCACTATATGGCAAGGGGGAAACTATATGAAGGACATTGTATTGTATGGGGGCCATTATATTAGTAGGGAAGTGATAGGGTCATTATACTGTATGGGGGCACTGTATGGTCTGGGGGCCTCTATACGAAGGACATTGTATTGTATGGGGGCCATTATATTGGATGGGGCAGTGATGGGGCCGTTATACTGGATGGGGACCATTAAACAGTGTGGAATATAAAAGGGAATATAAGAGTATGTTCAAATGAAGGAATCTGATGCTGATTTTGAGGCAGATTCTGCCTTCCATTGTTCTCAATGAGAGCCAGAGATTGAAGCAGGATGCTGGAAAAATAAGCGTCTTGCTTGATCTTGCTGCGGATTCAGACAGAGTTTTAATATTGATAACCTATCCTTAGAATAGACTAACAATATTACATCTGCGGGGGTCCAACAGCCAGAACCCCTGAAGATCAGCTGTTCTGGGACAGCGCGGCAATCAATAATGTTAACATCCTGGGAGCCTCACTCGCTGTACAATGTGTTGTGGTGGGTTTAGGTACTGCAGCAGTGCACATCGTATGGCAGGTGAACAACGTGACATCCAACATGTTAACATTACCGGTAGCCACGCTGTCTCAGAACAGCTGATCTGCAGGGGTCCTGACTATTAGACTCCCGCAGATGTAATATTGTTAGGCTGTCCTAAGGATAGTCCATTAATACTAGAATGGTGGATAACCCTTATGATATATGGAGCTATAATATATATTAGGGTATAGGGAACACTCTGGGTGACAGGAGACACTGCAGGGAGCTATTAAAAGAGGGTGTGGCTTTGTGTTAAAGGGGGAGGGATGCTGTGCACATAGGCCCTTCCTCTCCTCATATATAGAATCTATCTCCAGTGTTAATAAACTCCCCCCACCCCATAGTTCTGTAGGAAAAGATCCAGTGAAGCTTATATTTTTTTCATTTAAACCTCTACTCATTCTGGGCTTAAGAGTCCAGTGGGCGGTCCTAACCAGTGGCTGACAGCTTCCTCTGCCAGCACACTTAGAGGATGTCCACTGAACAGCATTTTTCAGGTGACAGGTTCACTTTAATTAAAGGATTATCTGTGACTTTTATATTGATGACCTATCCCTCAGAAATTTTCCATTTTTGTGTTTTCGTTTTTATCTCCCTGCCTTATTTCTCCATTCACATGCTGCAGTACCATCACAAGCCACTGCACATTGGACAGAGCTGGCCCCTTTAATCAGCTGGTTGGTGGGGGTGCAGGAAGATGGACCCTCCCCAAACTAAAGCTGATGATGTAGCCTTAGACTAGGTCACATTATACTTATACCACAGTGTCGGTCAAAAACACATATCAGTAAAGTTTCTGTAGTGTAGTGGTTATCACGTTCGCCTAACACGCGAAAGGTCCCCGGTTCGAAACCGGGCAGAAACAATACTATCTTTATAAACTTTTCCACCACTTGACTGTTATCTTGTTTCAAACCTGAGTGACATAAACAGCTGCGTCCCTCAGAAGAAACTCATATAACAGTATTGGGCTCTGTTGACATCACATCTCAGGGATACATTTGTTGAGTGTGCCAGCCAAATCTACTGTTTTATGCAACACAGAGCAACTGCATATCACAGAATGGCGATCATCATCCATAGAGGCTTCCATGATAAATAAATAAAAAAAAAAAAAAAGGGATAAAGGTTGCTCCTCAGCAGTAGGCGTCAAATGAGATTTCACTTTGTAATGAACAATAAAGTATCATAAATATGGCCAAGAAGGGGCCACAAGATGCACTGTCATACCTGGAAGACGGTAAGATATGGCTACTGCTGTGAAATCATTGGAGAGGTAGGTCGCTACTCTATCCTAATAACAAAACCTGGAATGAAGCCATGAAAAAGAATGATACGTGATTAGAAGGATCCCCAAAAATGGGGATACACAATCCCAACCCATCTCCATAGACTATCATAGAGGGTGACATCAAAAGTCCAGTCTTCCCGACATTCAGAATTCTGTCAGTTGCTCCTTAGCTACAGATCTGCTGATACAGCAGTTGCCTTCCTATACCTTTTACAACTATCCTGAGATGAACACCATAAGCAATATTCACAACCTAATAATGTTTAATAAAAAAAAATACAGCCAAAAAAACAGTTTGTCGTCTGTTGCTGAGGAGCAATGACAGAATTTTACATAGAATCTGTAAAATGTCACAAATCTACAGCCACTCATTGGCAGGGAGGCATATAGTGGTATTCATACTGTCTCCGAGGGCCCACTGAAATGAATGGGGTAGTGGTGTGCATTTTCAAGCAACAGTCTCCGTTGATCTAAAGTGCGAACACCCCCGTTCTCGTGATTCGGGTCAAAATGGTCCATCCTCCAGTGATCAGCAACTTACCCCTATCCTGTGGGCGGGGGTAACTTATTACCAGAACACCACTTTAATGCATCTAATTAGTTAGTGTATGCGTGTGTATGCATGTAGTAAGTATACATATGTGCAGGTCTGTAAGGAGTGTGTACATGCGCTAAGGATACTAAGTGAGTGCACGTGAAAGTGTGCATCTACATGTGTGTAGCAAGTGTCCATATGTGCGCATGCACATAGTGAGTGTGTATATGTATATGTATGCAGAGCATACACTTAGAAGTAACCTTAGAGGGTAAAGTTGTCACAGATGCATACAAGCCCTTCTGACTGAAGGGGACGCCACAACTGATTCCATTATTGAAAAATAATTTATTAATAAACGAATTTCATAATAAGAGGATAATGAGGATGCGTGTTAGATATCACCATCAGACACACCGCAAGGTTAAGAAAATACCGGTGAGATATTACAGAACATCAGAAATATAGGACAAAATAATAAAATGGGGCCTACTTCTTTGGGGTGGTCCTCGCAAATCTGACGATTATAGGGTCACTGTAGAACATCAACGTGTACCCCAGAATCACATCAGTAGAGGTAAAATTCCTGAGGCAACATGGAAGCCTCATTTACCCAAACCATCGCCGAGAAAACAGGCCTTGTTTCTATAGCAACCGAGCTCAGCTTTTACTCCTTAGGGTTTGTTCACACGGCTAGATTTGGCGCTGAATTTAAGCCGGATTCTACCTCAAAATCAGCTCCAAATTCCACCTAAAACGAGACTCCATACCTTTCAAAGGGCGGCAGACGCCGATTTTTTTTTCCTATAGCTGAATTTTTTAGCTAGCAGAAAAAATAAGCGTCATGAGTCCGATGCAGGATTTGGTGAAGCAAAAAGAAAAGTCCTGAAGCTGAATTTTTCAGCTAGGAAAAATTCCTCCACGTGAACATACCCCTAAACTACTCCGGTAAAATTTGCTGTGATTGGTTGTTACGGGCAACAAGGTTGGGTTTTCTCTTTCTCAGCCCCAATATCTAAGATCAGATAAATCCTTAAAAAGTCACAAGGTTTGCCCAATAAAGTGAACATAGGATAATACACATAGGAATTACACGTTTATGCGCAATTCACGTTAAAATTCAAGTCATAGCATATAAATACCAGAAAGTAGAAAACAAACGCCTAAATATATTCAATTTCCAAGTTTGCTGTACATTTATGGGGTGGCTATGACACAGTGGGAGTTTCATGAGGTAAATTTTTCACGCGGTACAACCGATTCTCGCAGCAGTCAGCGTCCTTGGTCAGTTCTGGGTCTGTGAAGGCAGAAATGTGGGGTTGGGATAGTTAGCATCTTCCCAGCGACATACAGGAGCTGTCATACAACATGGCGGTATATTACCTGGGCAGACATTTTGACACTTTCGGCACACTGAAGAAATTCGGTCACGTGTTTGGAGCAGTTTTCCACCGCAGTCTGGTTCTGTTTTAGACATTGTTCAAAAGCCGAAAAGGGTTCTGCGCACTGTGTACGAATCTTCCGTATTATGGGGCTAACGGAGGGGGAAAATGCAACAAATCAGTGGCCTTGTTACCTATAGCAACCAAGATGTAGCTGTGTGCGCCAAATATATTGAAATGGTGCACGTGGCATAATGTAATTGCTGTAAAGCTCTAACCATGCATGGACGCCAATGGTGACATCTGCAGAAAATCTGGCTCAATTTACAAAGCCAACACTAGCTTAACCATAAGGCCCGTGTGATGCCACTCACTGGGATGACGTGCACTGAGCCACCTTCACTTTCAGCTCATGGCAGTCTTGTTGCCAGGTTCCCGGTTTACTGCTCACGCACGTCCCATACTCTTCCAGCTCATTGCGGCAGTATTTGGCTGTAACTTCCAGGGCGGCCTGCCTGTAAAGGAGAAATACAAGATAAAGCAATGGAAGATGACACCTGGTCGAGACTTGCAACATGACAGACAGAACTGCTATTTTCTTATGGGCCCTCTAGAAGTAGGGGCCTGGCTGCAAATGTCAGCTACCCATAGTTCTGAGTAAATGGTCCAAGTTCTGGTGGTCTAAACTTCATTCACACGGAGGAATTTGTGGCAGATTCCGCCCGAATCTGTCTCCCATTGTTTTCAATGGGAGTCAAAGATTGCAGCAGGACGCAGAAAAAAAAAAAAAAAAAAAATCAGCGTCTTGCTTGATCTTGCCACGGATTCTGCGACTTGGGAGTCCCTGCCAATTAGGCCCGGGCCTAATCAGCAGAAGAAAACCACGACGGAATGCTGCATCGGCATTCTGTCATGGCAATCTCACAGCCGAATACGGCGGCGGGTATATTCCCATGGCTGAATTTGGAGATTCTGCCTCAAAATCAGCTCCAAATTGCACCTGAAACTAGCCTTCAGCAACTGAAGTGAACTGGAGGCAGAAAATTTCTGCCTGGCTGGTGTGGAATTTGCAAATTCTGTCACAGAATTTGAGACAGAATTTGGTCAAGCAGAAAAATTCAGTTTCAAGTTCCTGAAGATGAATTTGTCAGCTAGGAAAATCGCCTCTGTGTGAACATACCCTGCCACAAGTGTTGCCAGTCACAGATCTTCCGAATCAATGGCCCCATAACAGTGTTATTTACAGGCGTCCCCAAAACAGTGTGCCAACCATAAAATACAATGGGGCAGAATCATTAAGACTGGCGTTTCGTACACCAGTCTTAGTAAAGACCCATCAGGCTCCGGCCATAGATCTCTCCCATAACAGTGCGGGAGTCATAGGTACTCCTATAACAGTGTACCAGTCATAGATAACAGTGTGAGAGTCATAGGTACCCCTATAACAATGTGGAAGCCACAGATCTCCCCCATAACAGTGCGGGAGTCATAGGTACCCCTATAACAGTGTATCAGCCAGAGATGCCCCCATAACAGGGTAGGAGCCACAGTTACCCCTATAACAAAGTCACTACAAATAATTACACATCAATGTCAGACATGGTGAATAAACTGATGTGAATGGTGATAATCTCTGTACAATGCTGCAGAATATGTAGGTGCTATATATGGGAAATAAATAATAATAACAATGCCCCAGAATTGTTACCATAACAATGTCACCAAAGATACTCCCTAACAATGCCAGCCCCAGATGTCCTTGTAACAATGTGCCAGCCTCAGAACCCCCTAACAGAACCAGAACCTTTCATATATTTCCCTACTGTCAGACCTGGTACAGGACCAATACAGGCACCCTGACAGGACACACATGTGACCATGCCCTGGATTTCACTCAGCTCGTTGAGTCCGGCAATAGTCTCTGACTCCTCAGCCTCAGAGGAAATCTGTACAAGGTGGATGGTCTATACAGTATGAGTCTATCCATAGTCCCAGCTCCTCAGCCATAGGGGAACATCTGTACAAGGTAGACTGTCTATATAGTATAGAGTCCATCCATAGTCCCAGCTCCTCAGCCACAAGAGGGGACATCTGTACAAGGTGGACTGCCTATACTATATAGAGTCCACCCATAGTCCCAGCTCCTCAGCCATATGGGGACATCAGTACGAGGTGGACTGCCTATACTATATAGAGTCCACCCATAGTCCCGGCTCCTCAGCCATAGGGGGACATCAGTACGAGGTGGACTGCCTATACTATATAGAGTCCACCCATAGTCCCAGCTCCTCAGCCATAGGGGGACATCAGTACGAGGTGGACTGCCTATACTATATAGAGTCCACCCATAGTCCCGGCTCCTCAGCCATAGGGGGACACAGTACAAGGTGGAATGTCTATACAGTATAGAGTCCGTCCATGCCCATCTCCTCAGCCATAGGGGGACATCAGTACGAGGTGGACTGCCTATACTATATAGAGTCCACCCATAGTCCCAGCTCCTCAGCCATAGGGGGACATCAGTACGAGGTGGACTGCCTATACTATATAGAGTCCACCCATAGTCCCATCTCCTCAGCCATAGGGGGACATCAGTACGAGGTGGAATGTCTATACAGTATAGAGTCCACCCATAGACCCAGCTCCTCAGCCATAGGGGGACATCAGTACGAGGTGGAATGTCTATACAGTATAGAGTCCACCCATAGACCCAGCTCCTCAGCCATAGGGGGACATCAGTACGAGGTGGAATGTCTATACAGTATAGAGTCCGTCCATAGTCCCAGCTCCTCAGCCATAGGGGAACATCTGTACGAGGTGGACTGTCCATACAGTATAGAGTCCACCCATAGTCCCATCTCCTCAGCCTCAGGGGGACATCAGTACGAGGTGGACTGTCTATACAGTATAGAGTCCGTCCATAGTCCCAGCTCCTCAGCCATAGGGGGACATCAGTACGAGGTGGAATGTCTATACAGTATAGAGTCCACCCATAGACCCAGCTCCTCAGCCATAGGGGGGACATCAGTACGAGGTGGAATGTCTATACAGTATAGAGTCCACCCATAGACCCAGCTCCTCAGCCATAGGGGGACATCAGTACGAGGTGGAATGTCTATACAGTATAGAGTCCGTCCATAGTCCCAGCTCCTCAGCCATAGGGGAACATCTGTACAAGGTAGACTGTCTATATAGTATAGAGTCCATCCATAGTCCCAGCTCCTCAGCCACAAGAGGGGACATCTGTACAAGGTGGACTGCCTATACTATATAGAGTCCACCCATAGTCCCAGCTCCTCAGCCATATGGGGACATCAGTACGAGGTGGACTGCCTATACTATATAGAGTCCACCCATAGTCCCGGCTCCTCAGCCATAGGGGGACATCAGTACGAGGTGGACTGCCTATACTATATAGAGTCCACCCATAGTCCCAGCTCCTCAGCCATAGGGGGACATCAGTACAAGGTGGACTGCCTATACTAGTATAGAGTCCACCCATAGTCCCAGCTCCTCAGCCATAGGGGGACATCAGTACAAGGTGGAATGTCTATACAGTATAGAGTCCGTCCATAGCCCATCTCCTCAGCCATAGGGGGACATCAGTACGAGGTGGACTGCCTATACTATATAGAGTCCACCCATAGTCCTAGCTCCTCAGCCATAGGGGGACATCAGTACGAGGTGGACTGCCTATACTATATAGAGTCCACCCATAGTCCCATCTCCTCAGCCTCAGGGGGACATCAGTACGAGGTGGAATGTCTATACATTATATTGTATACAGTATCTGCAGGAAACCAGTGATCACAGGACAATGCTTCACTTACATGTTCAGTCTTACACCAAGTCACCCTTGAAGTGTGCACATGGTGTTACTCCACTTCCTGGTTGGGGGAGGTGAGGCCTGTGATTGGCTGAGCCGCAGCAGAGAGGCAGATGATTGGTTGGACCGCTGTGTCCGTTAACCATTACACTGCTGTGACACAGCGAGAAGACACTAGATGAGTACACACAGCAGAGTCCTCTGTCACACTGCGCACACATTTCTACCCTGAAGAGTCACAAAAGACCAATTTGTATGTGCATGCTGGGACTTGTAGTACTGCAGAGCAATCTATATGTACATGTTCCAAATGGTAGTACTACTGAGCAGTCTATTCACATATACTGGGACTTGTAGTACAAGGCAAACTGTATACATATGCCAGGGCTCGCAGTGCCACAGTACAGTATAAATACATGCTGGGATATGTAGTACTACAGAATACACTATATGTACATGTACTACAGAGCGGCTGGGACTAGTAGTACTATAGAACACTCTAGACGCATGTACTTGTAATACTACAAAGCAATATATATATATACACATGCTGGTATATGTGGTACTACTGAATAGTCTCTCTCTCTCTCTCTATATATATATATATATACCGGGACTTGTAGTACTACAGAACACTATGTGCTTGGACTTGTAGTACTAGAAGAAATTTCTATGTAAATGCTGGGACTTGTAGTACTCCAGAACAGTCTACCTACGCCTGCTGGGACTTGTAGTGCTTCAGCACAGTCTACCTACGCCTGCTGGGACTTGTAGTGCTTCAGCACAGTCTACCTACGCCTGCTGGGACTTGTAGTGCTTCAGGACAGTCTACCTACGCCTGCTGGGACTTGTAGTGCTACAGAACAATCTATCAATACACGCTGGGACTTGTAGTGAATACAGCGGCGCCATCACAATCACGTGGCGGACAAGGTGACAGCATATCATTGACGCTAGCTGCGCAGTGACGTCATACTCGAAACAGGAAGTTGTGTTTGCCGGCGGAAACGGAAGTCGGTGTTGCCAGGGCCAGCGCTGACGCAGGCGGAAGTGTCAGGGGAAAAAAGGGAATGGCGGCGGCGGCTGGTGTCAGCGGTGTACCGGCACAAGACGAGCTGGTCCGCTCGGTCACCCTGTACCGCCGCCGGCCCCGGCTGCTGTGGGGCACGGTGCTGCCATTCTCCGTGCTGTACCCGGCCTGGCTGTACTTGTGGGCGGCGGTGTACGGGGTGTCCGAGTACCCGGAGGCCGGGCTGATCTGTGTGGCGGCGCTGGGGCTCATCCATGTCCTCACCGTGCTGTCAGGCCTGTGGTCGGTGCACGCGCACTGCGCGCTCTCCTGTACTAAGGTCAGTGTGTGCGAGGGGGCGGGGCCTGTTACGTCACTGGCGGCTGTGACAGCGGTGGTGGTCGCCTAACATCTGTGCTGCCGGCGGCTCCTGCACAGTGACGTCACTGTATTCTCATATTTGTCTATCTATGTGAAATCTAACTGCATTTACTTCTCAGTCTGTCTATGGTCATCTGTTTAGTGTCTTGCAATTTCACTGAGGGACATCCCCTTTAAGTCAAATTTTTTTTGGGGGGGTCCTACCTTCTAGGCCCCATCACTGGGTGTATGAGAGCTTAGTATGGTATGTAGAAGACTCTTAGTTTCTTGTGTATTGAAATGAATGTTTTTTTGTATATGTATCTGCCCCAGTTTGTCCTCAGGGACAGTCGCTCCAGGCCATTGTATAGCATTAGATTGACCTTGGAGGGTTACTCCATAGTAATGTATGGAAGGTCATGACATGAAGGCTTCCTAACAGCTGTCATCTCCGCCAGCTGGTGACTGCTAGGGGGAGAAGGCACCTGCCGAAATCAGACCCCAAGATAGTCCTGCGGCTAATAAAAAGGAGGAATCACAGGGTTATAGGGTGAAACTCAGAGGATCTTATGGCCAGCCCATTAAGCAGGAGTTGGCCCTCAGTATACTCTTCCTGGCATCCAGCTGTGCACAGTAACACTGCTCTCACACTTGCTTTACTGTTATAATGGAGGAGGTGGAGTGACTCGGTGGGGGGGGGGGGGCAGGTACTGGTTATGATCACATCACTTGGGGGTTGGAACTAGCCCAAAAACCTGTAGTTTGTCTGCAGTAGAACCCAGAAGTAAATATTAAAACCCTCCTTGGAGAATTCCTTTAAAGGATCCTACTGGAACTTTGAAATTTTCCTCCCCTTCTTTTTCTCACACAGTGATATCACATCTGTTGGTCACATGGCCATGCTGCAGCTCAATCCTATTCAAAAGAATGGGGCTAAGCTGCAATACCAAGTACAGCCACTATACGATGTATGGCGCTGTACCTGGTAAGTAGTGAAGAGGCCGTAGCAATCTTTAAAGGCCCTTTAATCACTACTGGAGCAGCAGGCACCCATCTCAGTCAGTGTCTAGCGTACTTAGGGAACCAATTGGGGTTCCTAGAAATCGGACCCCCTACTGCTAGCCCACAGTTATTCATTGACAGATTTCATTGGGTAAGGCTGGGTGTCGCCTCTCCTGACCTCTCTGGTGTTCCCCAAGAAATAGCAATTCTAGAGCATTTTTTCTTATGTTTGGTGTGCCTCTGTTATTCCTCCTGGAAGTTAACGACTACATTGACAGCCGGGTGTGCCTGTAGTCGCTGATCTTGTCCAGTCGGTGTTGCCAGCGTCAGACTGTGTAGCGGTAGACACACCTTTTGACAATTGGAACAAGGATACTCGGTTGTCAATTCATTGATAAATGTTCAGGAGGAGTAACAGAGGAACAGCACAATACAGAGGTATAAGAAAAGATGTTCCAGATTTATTTTACAGGGAATACAAGTCCAGCATACACATCCAGTGTAGCACATTAGTCATGTCCCAAAAGCCAAAGCTATTACCTAGCTTACTCCTCAGGTAGTCACGGTGGGCGGCTCCTCGGTGCGCCTAGTCACGGCCCTGGGCGGTTATTCTGCACTCAATTACGACTACAAGGCGTCATTGCTAAGATTCCTCTGGCAGCCGGGCGCCTTCCTATCGCCAAAAGGTAGATCTGGATTCCCGTGTATGTGCACGTCAGCTGCATCAGACCATGTGACCGATGAACATGACGTCCTCCTACACCCAGCTGATCTGTGGCGGTGCTGGTTGTCAAATCTCTATGGATCTTCAATTGATGACCTATAATTTATAAGGCCTGGAAAACCCCTTTAATTCTGCATAGGAGGTGCATCCCTGGGTTATGACCGCTGGTCCTTCCAGCAGTGAACCCCAAAATTGTCGTGGAATTGTGCAGCAAGGGTTTCCAAAGAGGACTTTAACCCATTAGTGACTCAGGGAAGGCGCCTAGGGCTGAATATACATAATCCTGGTAGGCCTAACAAACTGCTCACAAAAATGACAGGCAGTATAATGCATTGCACTACATAGGAGAGGCAGGACTAAGAAATTGTGTAATAGTTGGGCGATTAATCAAAAAATAACCGAAGCCGAATATCAACCAGGATAACCGACATGATTTTGGTAACGCCCGTTATTTCGGTTATTACAAGATTCTACCTGCAGTACGAATCAGACTGAACACGTCCGAACCGAAACTGCTATTGTTATACACTGGGGTCCATTCAGACCCCACAGTATAATGATCGGAGGTCCAGGGGAGGTGAGCAAATATAAAAAAAACAATGTTACTCACATCTCTTGGACTCTGGCACGGCTCCCTGTTCTTTTTGGCCTGCCTGATGTCAGTGGATCACGTGGTGTTGTGACGCATAAGATGCAAGCGTCACAATGCTATGTCACCACTGAGGCCCAATCACAGGCTTCAGCAGTCCCTGATGTCAGGCAGAGGAACTGAAGAGAACAGGGAGCCGCGCCGGAGCCCAGGAGAGGTGAGTAACACTTTTTTTTTTTTTTTTTTTTTTTTTTTTTTTGTGTGTTGGATCACCTCCCCTGCGCCTCCGCTTATTATACTGGGCACAGAAGAGATCCCAAAGCATAACAGCAGTTTTGGTCTGGCCGTGTTCGGTCCGAACAAAACTGCAGCTAGAACCTCGCAAGACCAATCTCGTACTCGACACATACCTTAAAAGGGACTTGATCTAAAAAACATCTTCATTAATCATAATCAAGTTATAATGCCCGATTAATCATGATTTTGATATAGGCCATAATCCCCCAGCTCTACCACATTACTCCCCCCATCCTAAAACTTAAGTAATAAAAAAAAAATAAATAAATGGATAACTCACCTATTGGTGATCGACCCGAACAATACAGCGGTAATGTTATTTTACTTGCACACTTAACGGCGTAAAAAAAATAACAAAAATGGTGTCAGAATTGCATTTTTTTTTGTCTCAGACACCGAAAAAACCCAATCAAAAAGCATTCCCCAAAATGGCGTCAATAAAAACATCATGCTGCGGCCTCTCCCCTGTGCTGATGACATCACATTGATAGGTCACATGGTACAGCAGCAGCTCAGTCCCATTCTAGTGAAAGATGCTGAGCTGTAATACCAAGCACAGCCACTATACTATGTACAGCGATGTTCTTGGTATTCCATGAAGAGGCACATTGTGTACGCTGGAGTCTCTTCAGGTAGCCGATCGCTGGGGGTCCTAGGTGTCGGACCTCCACCAGTCACATATTGATGACCTAAAGTTTTGGAAAATTCCTTTAAATCAATTCTTTGGCTCCTTGAATGACGTGTACTGTGACCGCACTGCAGATAGGGATGATGGCAGATTAGTGGGGCATAGGGATGACCTACCTGGGGCTACGAGGGATATACCTGGCCTATAATCTTGAAGGTGAGTAACCTAATTGTGGCCGTCATGACTAGTATCAGCCATTGCACTGGCACCATCTGGCACATAGGGTGGTCCTTGTAATGCCAGAGTCAGACGACTACTTACCAGCGGTCAGATCACAATTGTGCGTTACAGCTAGTGATGTTCTGCCTGCTGAGTCTCCATAAATGTGTCCTTATGAATGATCTGATATTACATGTTATCTTCTATGCTTTACTCATACAGTCATTTTACCCTCCACAGGACCCAAATCCAAAAACAGCCACCTTGGCTAAAGTTGTACCCACACCAAACAATGGATCCACTGAACTAGTGCCGCTCATCAGAGAGAAGGTGAGGATGCATGTACCTGGTCAGGGCGCAGAGGGTTTATTTATGGGTAAACATGTTGCTGCTGTCATGTGCCCCTATGATCTGCCGAAACCAGTCCGGCCAGATTCATACAGATGGGGAGGGGCACTTTTAACCTGTTCATGCACCAGGGCGTCCATGTGAACATGGTGCAATGAGCTGGAGCATTGGGATATCTCCTGAGGTTGACCTGGGCATGTGTCAGTGCCACGAAGATGGAGAGCTTGTCTGGCGGCAGAGGACACTGTATTGCTTGAGGAGTGGTCTCCAGCTGCTGCAAAACTACAACTCCCATCATGTAGATGATAGTGTTACAGCTGTGTACTGGGAGGGGTCTAGGGAGAGGCCATCAATCATAGAAACTGGGTAACCCCTGTAAAAGGGTTGTATGGGTTTATAAAAACATGGCTGCCCTCTTCCAGTGACACCTGTCCACGGTGTCTAGTGTTGCAGCTTGGTTACATTATTGTCATAGGTCTGACCTGTGATACCACACACAACCTGTAGACAGGAGTGGCACTGTTACAGGAAGGAAGCTGCCATGTTTATTTGTGTTTTTTTTTTTTTGTCTTTTTTTTTATTTTTGCCTCATTTTTTAACTTGACTTGTCTGTTTGGACCCACAGAGTGAAGATGGAAAGGAGACTCTTAGCTTTGAATTCCAAAAAATCAAGTATTCTTACGACGCTGAGGAAAGAAAAGACTTCTTCCCGGTTGTATTTCCTGTGGAGCGACCCCTGTCCTACTATCAGAGTGCAAAGGGTTACGTGGAAGAGGCGGACATTAAAGCTGCCGAGAAGACCTATGGCACTAACAAGTGAGTGTTTCCTGGATAGGAAGGGGTTACACTGTTTTATCTGAAGAGACTGAGCCCAGTGTCTTATTTGTCTTCTCAGGGCTGAGATGGTGGTGCCCGACTTCTTACACCTGTTTAAGGAGAGAGCCATCGCCCCCTTCTTTGTCTTTCAGGTACAATTTATACATTATCAGAGCCATGGAGATAGATCAGAAATCATAGTGAGAAAAACACGGAATCCTGAAGAATGTGGAAGCCATAGAAAAATAAAATATTCTGCCGTTTTGCGTATGAAGCGTCTGCACAGACTTCTATGTCTCCATGGTTACAGACTACAGCCTGTATGTAGTCTGATCCTGCAGTGATTTGTCTGGATTCATTGTTCAGTTTTCAGGAGATATATATGGTTCCCTGATGTATGCCTCCAGCGTATACCGCTGCATAGACGTACAGGGTCTGTACACGGTCCCCGTTTTATACTTGGTTGACTGTGCAAGGTATATCAACAAGCAAGTCTCTCGTAGGCCAAAACGACTCTTTTGCCCTCCCTGGGGTAAATGGGAATCTGTGGATATGATTTGATGTGAGCACTGTGACATTCTGAATGCAGGATTACTAACTTGCGCTCGAGGGACCCCATCGACTATAATGGGTCCACAGGGTGCCCATCATGTAACAGTCATCGCCAGATGAAAGAGTTGGCCTTGTAGGACTTCTTGTCCAGAAGACTACAACGTAGATGTGAACATAGCCTTACAGACAGTAGAAGAGGAGACAGATTGCAGTGCCACATGACTGCAGGATCAGACTACATGGGGTTTGTTTGTAGTCTGTAACTATGGAGATACATAGGGCTGCATAGGAGCTGTGTACACTAAACAGCAGGTTATAAATAAGACTCTATGCAGTCATGTAATAACAAATAAGTGGCAAAAATGGACATATCCTAGGGCTGTGTGGGTTCTCTGCAGGTTTTGCAGTTAATATGATCCACCAATAGATATCTGTTGGTGGATTAGGCTTTAAGCATAAGGTAGGGGTCTGCAGACAGCTCCTCCCTCCTCCCAATAACATGCATGTGGATTGGCCGAGCATATATGTATACTTACAGCCGTCAGTGTTGGTTGGGAATCTCTGGACACATATAGGACCAATACCTCAGATGCACTGGTTTCCCGTTTCGGTGGGATTTGTGACTCTTCTTACTTTGGCAGGTGTTCTGTGTGGGGCTGTGGTGTCTGGATGAGTACTGGTATTACAGCGTCTTCACCCTCTTTATGTTGGTGGCGTTCGAGGCCTCGCTGGTCCAGCAACAGATGAGGAACCTGTCAGAGATCCGCAAGATGGGGAACAAGCCTTACATGATTCAGGTGAGCAGAGGGCCTCACCACGGAGACCCTATATCTAATGGGCTGCGGCGGTCCCTATCTCCTCTACACCCCCACCCCCGCTCATCATCTACCATAACTATAATGAGGTTATACGCATAGTGCTTACTTTCAACAATCGCTTCTGCTCTTTCTAAGGTTTACAGAAATCGCAAGTGGAGGCCGATCTCCAGCGATGAGATCATATCGGGAGACATTGTGTCCATAGGTAAGGTCGCTCTCCAGAAAAATGACACCTACATTTATTGCCTGCCATAAAACAAACCTTACCTGACCATCCCCATGGTGCATCGGTGGTTGCTCCTGGTATAGCTTTATGTCACTCTCCATAGACAGCCCTGTTCTTCTCTGGCTCCAGGTAGATCGGCCAGCGAGAACTTGGTTCCTTGTGATGTGCTGCTCCTGCGTGGGCGATGTATTGTGGACGAAGCGATGCTGACCGGGGAGTCTGTGCCTCAGATGAAGGTGGGTTGTTCATTATCACGCTATTATTGGGGTGGACCCACTCTATAGTGGACAGAGACAAAGGAGCAGCTGTCTTCTAGGGTTGTCCCAGCAGCGATATGTCTGCCATTGGGGGTGCCATTGAGCAAAGAGGAGTTTTCCGAAGTAGGCATCCCCTTTAACCACATCATGACTAGGCTATTTTTCTTGTATCATAGCCGGAAACCATTTTCTGGATTTTTGGTATATGCAGTTTTGAAATATATATATATATATATATATATATATATATATATATATATTTGAAAAAAAATAATAATATTGATATATATATATATATAATATATATATATTATTATTATTATTATTATTATTATTTTTTTTTTTTTCAAATATTGTGGGGTTTTTTTTTTTTGTTTTTAGTTTTTTTTTTAGTTTTGTTTTTTATTATGTATTATGGCCTCCCAGAAGGCCATAATAGATCTCGATGGGGAAGGCTGAAACGGTAATAACAGGTCCCTGCCTCCTCTGTAGGGAGTTCGGTTGTCACTGATTGCTGGCTGCCGATTCCTGCAGCTGTTATTTCTGAAGGGTTGTAAGTGCTGACCACCCGGACGTACATAGTCAATGGGCGGTCATCAAGAGGTTAAGGGCATCTCCTTTGTATTAGCTATACATCAGCAATGTTTCAGTGAGCCTCACATTCACTGAGAGAAGTTGCAGTGTAATCTGTGACGTGCAATACTAGACATGAACAAATGTGGCGCTATTTGAGGACCCTAGTTCATACAAACAATTGAAACCTTTGGAAGGACTACATGACTGTCTTTATTGTAGGTGTTACAATGGATTCTCATGAGGTTGGACTCTATGACTGTATAGGTGGCCACTGCTTTTAGTAGTTGGGATGGATGACAAACTCTACCAACCAACAAGGAGGCAGACTTTTCTAGTACAACGTATCTCTGGGGAATAATGTTGCCTGTAGCTCCCCCTGTAGGCTGTTGATGGGCTACCTTATAGTTGAAAGCTGCCGAATTGTCATCCAGCTTTCCTGCAAGCAGATATGCATGTAAGTTACATCTGAATAGGATTTTTAAGATCTTAACAGAAGACAACAGTGAATAGGAGTTTTAAGATCTTAACAGAAGACAACAGTAAGACTTCTAAGTGTTTATGTTGTATATAGAGATTATAACGCTGTGTTTTTCTGCAGGAGCCTATAGAAGATTTGAACCCAAAACATGTTCTCGATGTGAATGCTGACTCCAGATTACACGTCATATTTGGGGGCACGAAGGTTGTCCAACACACCCCTCCGCAAAAGGCGACCAGTGGTCTCAAGCGTGAGTACCTGAAAGAGCAGGGTTGATTCATACATAGAAGTGAGATGGGGATATATACACACCCAGGTCTATATACTACTACCTCCGCTGAGCTAAAGAACACCCATCCAGCTTGACTTCCTTAGTGATCGGGCAGAGCGTTTGGGAAGTAGTCATAGAGAGGACTATTCTGCTCCACACAGTCCTCAGTGTGTCCTACCCTGCACGTATCTGTATGAACACATGACATGCACCTTCCTGTTAGATACAGGAGACTTTGCAGGAACTTGGGGTCAATGAGTGTACTATAGAGCATGATATATTAACCCCTAAACTCCCCTAGACTTCCAGATATGTTGGGATTAAGGGAATGTTTTCATGAGGATCTCCCCCATCCGTATGTTCCATTATGCGCCATTGTAAGGAGCCTCTAGGTAAAAGCCGCTCCCACCCTGGAAGGCATAATGTCCATGTACTGTATGTAGGTTCCAAGAGCAGGACCTGATGGGCTTTAAAGGGGTTGTTAAAATGAGCCTAAGGATGTTAGCATTAAAGGGATTGTCCCATTAAAGACACCTATTCCCTATCACAGGACCGACCCAGTCGACCTATCCCCCATCGATCAGACCCTCCTCAGTGTGAATGAAGCACCAGTACATTTTCTATACTGGCGCTCCATTCATTGCTGTGGGGCTGCTGGGACTGCACCCTCTAGCAAGCCCCATAGAAGAGAATAGAGCACCAGTCTAGACCATCAGGAAGGTCGTCTTTGCAGCAGTCACTTCATTTACATCACATACAGGATTGCAATAGAAGATAACACTTCTATAGATAACACCATTGACCCATCGCTGCATGAACTACTTAAATAGATGATGTCAAAGCTTAGCTACTTCCCCCTCAGAACGTCTAGAAAGCTTTCCCATAGACCTCCTTGAGTCGTCTCCAGTCTATTGCTGCCTATGGCCATGAGACTGCTGTAAAGTATATCACTAAATTGCTGTAAAGGTTCAGTCAGGATGGCCTTCCCCATTATCATGTACAAAAAAATAGAATAAAAAAAAAATCTATAATCAGAAAGTTATAGACTTCACTATCCATATGTAGTAAAATATGAATATACTAAATAAAAAAAAAAATTGAGTGTGCATTTTATTTAAGTGTTCTTTTTTGGGAATTGGTACACTTAGTTTATATGTACGCCTGATACTATACATGTATGATGTCACTCACTCTTGTATGTACTTTGTGTCCTCAGCCCTGGACAATGGATGCGTGGCGTATGTCCTCAGGACCGGATTCAATACGTCACAGGTGGGTTGTTTTATCTCTCCCCAACTATAGTAAAATCCCCAGTAATCCGGCATCCAGCGCCTGAAAATCCTGATAATCTGGCACTGGGCAAAAATAGACCGACCTCATATGATGGCAGAAATAAAAAAAAAATTAAAAAAATGGTACTGACCCGCAGATGGTGTTCAGAATCTGCACAGTTCTATGGCTGCCCCTATCCAGACAGAGCAGGGACGGTCTAAGAGCTCTTAGGCTATGTTCACATGGCTAAGTTGGCCTGTGTGATCCAATTTTGTTATTTTTTTGTTTCATGGACCCTTTCATTCAGGTTCCATGGGGGAAAAAAAAGGCATGTTCAATTTTTTTTATGGGTCCGAGACCATACATGGCTGATGAAGTCTTAAAGGGGTCTGTCCGCTGAGACCCCAACTGATTCTGAGAATGGGGGGGATGTTTTACCCCCAGTGTGAATGCAGCCATGAGATAAGTGGTAAAACCCCCTGGTAGATGGGGATGCCCCTGCTCCTATTCACTTCAATGGGAGCACCGGAGATGACCAAAGTACAACTCCCATTAAAAGGGGTATACACATAACCATTTGGAACATAACCATATTTAGATACATTTACATTTTTGCAGATATAAATAATTGCACATTTTGCAGAATTTTATAGATTTCCTCTAACCATCTTAGTGGTGACATCTGTTGTCTTGATCAGTTGTCAGTGGATGCGACCATGAATGCAGGAACTTTCAATGGTCTGAAACCTGGCCATGATGTCCTTATTGTGTCCGGGTTATCTTCTCATACATGTAGTGTCCTCCTGATAACCAGCCATGATGTCCTTATTGTGTCCGGGTTATCTTCTCATACATGTAGTGTCCTCCTGATAACCAGCCATGATGTCCTTATTGTGGTCGGGTTATCTTCTCATACATGTAGTGTCCCTCCTGATAACCAGCCATGATGTCCTTATTGTGTCCGGGTTATCTTCTCATACATGTAGTGTCCTCCTGATAACCAGCCATGATGTCCTTATTGTGTCCGGGTTATCTTCTCATACATGTAGTGTCCCTCCTGATAACCAGCCATGATGTCCTTATTGTGGTCGGGTTATCTTCTCATACATGGAGTGTCCTCCTGATAACCAGCCATGATGTCCTTATTGTGTCCGGGTTATCTTCTCATACATGGAGTGTCCTCCTGATAACCAGCCATGATGTCCTTATTGTGTCCGGGTTATCTTCTCATACATGTAGCGTCCCTCCTGATAACCAGCCATGATGACCTTATTGTGTCCGGGTTATCTTCTCATACATGTAGTGTCCTCCTGATAACCAGCCATGATGTCCTTATTGTGTCCGGGTTATCTTCTCATACATGTAGTGTCCTCCTGATAACCAGCCATGATCTCCTTATTGTGGTCAGGTTATCTTCTCATACATGTAGTGTCCTCCTGATAACCAGCCATGATCTCCTTATTGTGGTCAGGTTATCTTCTCATACATGTAGTGTCCTCCTGGTAACCAGCCATGATGTCCTCATTGTGGTCGGGTTATCTTCTCATACATGTAGTGTCCCTCCTGATAACCAGCCATGATGTCCTTATTGTGGTCAGGTTATCTTCTCATACATGGAGTGTCCTCCTGATAACCAGCCATGATGTCCTTATTGTGTCCGGGTTATCTTCTCATACATGTAGCGTCCCTCCTGATAACCAGCCATGATGTCCTTATTGTGTCCGGGTTATCTTCTCATACATGTAGTGTCCTCCTGATAACCAGCCATGATCTCCTTATTGTGGTCAGGTTATCTTCTCATACATGTAGTGTCCCTCCTGATAACCAGCCATGATGTCCTTATTGTGGTCAGGTTATCTTCTCATACATGGAGTTTCCTCCTGATAACCAGCCATGATGTCCTTATTGTGTCCGGGTTATCTTCTCATACCTGTAGTGTCCTCCTGATAACCAGCCATAATGTCCTTATTGTGGTCAGGTTATCTTCTCATACATGGAGTGTCCCTGCCTGATAACCAGCCATGATGTCCTTATTGTGTCCGGGTTATCTTCTCATACATGTAGTGTCCCCTCCTGATAACCAGCCATGATGTCCTTATTGTGGCCGGGTTATCTTCTCATACATGTAGTGTCCTCCTGATAACCAGGCATGATGTCCTTATTGTGGTTGGGTTATCTTCTCATACATGTATTGTCCTCCTGATAACCAGGCATGATGTCCTTATTGTGGTTGGGTTATCTTCTCATACATGTAGTGTCCCTCCTGATAACCAGCCATGATGTCCTTATTGTGGTCAGGTTATCTTCTCATACATGTAGTGTCCCTCCTGATAACCAGCCATGATGTCCTTATTGTGGTCGGGTTATCTTCTCATACATGTAGTGTCCCTCCTGATAACCAGCCATGATGTCCTTATTGTGGTCAGGTTATCTTCTCATACATGGAGTGTCCTCCTGATAACCAGCCATGATGTCCTTATTGTGGTCAGGTTATCTTCTCATACCTGTAGTGTCCTCCTGATAACCAGCCATGATGTCCTTATTGTGTCCGGGTTATCTTCTCATACATGTAGTGTCCTCCTGATAACCAGCCATGATGTCCTTATTGTGGTTGGGTTATCTTCTCATACATGTATTGTCCTCCTGATAACCAGGCATGATGTCCTTATTGTGGTTGGGTTATCTTCTCATACATGTAGTGTCCCTCCTGATAACCAGCCATGATGTCCTTATTGTGGTCAGGTTATCTTCTCATACATGTAGTGTCCCTCCTGATAACCAGCCATGATGTCCTTATTGTGGTCGGGTTATCTTCTCATACATGTAGTGTCCCTCCTGATAACCAGCCATGATGTCCTTATTGTGGTCAGGTTATCTTCTCATACATGGAGTGTCCTCCTGATAACCAGCCATGATGTCCTTATTGTGGTCAGGTTATCTTCTCATACATAGAGTGTCCTCCTGATAACCAGCCATGATGTCCTTATTGTGTCCGGGTTATCTTCTCATACCTGTAGTGTCCTCCTGATAACCAGCCATGATGTCCTTATTGTGTCCGGGTTATCTTCTCATACATGGAGTGTCCTCCTGATAACCAGCCATGATGTCCTTATTGTGGTCAGGTTATCTTCTCATACATGTAGTGTCCTCCTGATAACCAGCCATGATGTCCTTATTGTGGTCGGGTTATCTTCTCATACATGTAGTGTCCCCTCCTGATAACCAGCCATGATGTCCTTATTGTGGTCAGGTTATCTTCTCATACATGTAGTGTCCCTCCTGGTAACCAGCCATGATGTCCTTATTGTGGTCGGGTTATCTTCTCATACATGTAGTGTCCTCCTGATAACCAGCCATGATGTCCTTATTGTGTCCGGGTTATCTTCTCATACATGGAGTGTCCTCCTGATAATCTGTCCACAATAAAGAGATCATGGCCGGGTTTCAGACCATAGAAAGCTCCTGCATTCATGGTCTTATCCATTGGCAACCGATCAATACCACAGATATCAACAATATGATGGTTAGAGGAAATATTGAAAACTGCCAAATTTTGAATTATTTATATTTCCAAAAAATGTTTTTTAATTGTCTACAAATCTTAATATAGTATGTTCATGGGTTACCCCTTTAAGTGACTGGGAGCGGAACAGAATCTCCGGCCACCAGGGGGTTTAACTGTTTTTCTCCCAGGTGCATTCACAACGTGGGTTAAATACCCCTCCTCAGGATCCATGGGGGTCTCAGCAGTCAGACCCCCATATCTCAGCATGTTACCCTCTGTCCTATGGATAGGGGATGAATATGTTTCCTGGCATAACCCCATTAAGGCCTGTTCACATGACCAGGTGCTTTTGTGATCCTGTGATGAAAAATAGAACTTGCTTTCTTTCTTCTTGGGTCCGTTTTTGTGTTCATCATTTCCACATGAAGTTGAATGGATCCGGGGAAGGGGAAAAAAGGATCAAACCTAGATCTGTGAAAAACAGCCCAGACAGTAGTGTGACCAGAGCCTTAGGCATGTTCTTCCTTCCCTGCCCATGATGCCACCTTTAACCATGCGGTGTACTATTCATTAACAGGGCAAACTCCTCCGCACTATCCTGTTTGGAGTGAAACGCGTCACCGCCAACAATCTGGAGACCTTCATCTTCATCCTCTTCCTCTTGGTGTTTGCCATTGCTGCTGCTTCTTATGTCTGGATTGAAGGTGACTGAGCCCAGACATGCAAAAAACATTCCTTTCACTTGTTCTTTATTTGAGGAGGGGTTAATTGGTGTAGGGCACTGGTGGGGGACAGTCTTTAGCAGCCTGGCTAGCTCAGTCGGTAGAGCATGAGACTCTTAATCTCAGGGTCGTGGGTTCAGAGCCCCACGTTGGGCGACTAGTTTTTGTTCAGAATAGTTATGCAGATATTTTTGAATATTTTTTTTATGTACTTTTTTTTTTTTTTTTTTTTATTGTAGGTATAGATACACTATTTTAGTTAGATAAATAGATCCTTTTTTCCCTTTATTTGGCCACCTCCTATTCACTGTGATAAGCTTTATATTCAGGCTGCTAATCCTGTTTTTCTTGTTTTCCTGCTCTACCCCTCCCCCGTGCTTCCCAATGCCCGGCTTTTTGTGCTGACCTCTGTTTTCCTAAGCGAACATTTAAAGTATGGGCATCGGTATGTTATGTAGGGGAATTAGCAAGTCTGTAATACGACAGCAAGAGCAATTTGAGAATAGAGCAGAGAAAAGTTTCCTGTGGCTTCTCTTTGCCTGATTTAAAAAAAAAACAAAAACTAAATTATTTATATATATATATATATATATATATATATATATATATATATATATATGTGCATACATATATACAAATGAAATTGTATCTAAAAAAAAAACCTAAATTATATATATAATATATATTTTTTTTTGTAATATATATATATATATATATATATATATATATATATAATTTATTATTATTATTATTATTTTATTTTTTTTTATTCAATTTCATGTGTGTATATGTAGACACATATATATATATATATATATATATATATATATACACTTACTGTATATATACTGTGTGTTTATATATATATATATATATATATATATATATATAAAACGATTTTTTATATATATTTTTTTTTTTTTTAAATTTAAATTACACATATAAAAAAATCTGTGTGAGTTCTGTTTTAAGTATACTGACCTATATACAGGTTGGCAAGGTAGTCCAGACAATTTCAGGTGATGTCACCAGCCTGGCTAGCTCAGTCGGTAGAGCATGAGACTCTTAATCTCAGGGTCGTGGGTTCGAGCCCCACGTTGGGCGATTGCTTTTTATTTTTGAATTTTTTTTTTTATTTTTTTTATCATTAGGAAATTATTGAATGCTTAAAGGGGTTGTCCAGAATAAACTTTTTATTTTTGATATATCAGGCCAGGGAACGTGAAAAAATTAAAAACATACTCACACTGTCCCTGGTGGTCTGGTGTCTCCCAGTGCACTCCCGTCCAGCTGCTCTGAATTCTTGCAGCGGAAGTCCCTGCCGCACTGTGACGTCCAGTGTCCCTTTCCTTAGGCCACTGACTGGCCTCAGCGGTCACGTGTGGCGAGGATTTCCACAGGAAGAAAACAGCAGAGCAGCAGGACTGGACCGCACTGGGAGACAAGCTGAGCTGAGCGCTTGTGCCCATTCTTTTTAGCAATATGGGGGTCTCACCTCTCTAAGGTGTAAAGATACAGAAATTACTCTTTACCTGTGTAAATATACGTTAACACTTGTAGATGGGCTTAGCTGCAATACCATACACTACCTATGGACAGCAGGGGAGCAGTTTGTGAAGAAATCGAGTCTTTTGCTAAAGACAGACAAACCTTTAAAGGGGTTTTTACGGGGGCAAAAGGTTTACCAGTACATTCCCCAAACTGGATGAATCTGCTAATATATATGCAGGTCCCCCCCAGAGCAAAGGGCAGATGGAGAGGCAGCAGCTCTCATTCTTCTATCTCCACTTCTGAAGCTCGGAGTTTGACTCCACTCTTCTCTATGTACATGCAGCAGGAGTAGAGCAGAGTCGGTGACATTACTGAGTGCAGGGGAGGCTGCACTGAGTCTCCTGCTGCGCTCTGTAGGTCTAATTATTAGGGACCAATTTTGGGTGGAGTCAGAAAAATATTACTACAGCTTCAAAGTAAAATGCTGAATTATTAGAAATTATATCTTATAATTATTAATATTGTATAATTAATGGGGTCACCTGAGGTTTCGCTTGGACCTTTGCATTGACCTCTGTGATGGTTTTTCTGTCTTCAGGTACTAAAGATCCCAGTAGGAATCGCTACAAGTTGTTTTTGGAGTGCACGCTAATCCTGACCTCGGTGGTACCTCCAGAGCTTCCTATTGAGCTCTCCCTGGCAGTAAACACCTCGCTGATCGCTCTGGCCAAGCTCTGTAAGTACATGGCCTAGTGGCACCATCTTAACATTCACATACAATATCTCCATTCATTGACGTGACCGCTTGTCCTTTCAGACGTGTACTGTACTGAGCCCTTCCGAATCCCCTTTGCTGGCAAGGTGGAGATCTGCTGCTTTGACAAGACTGGGACGTTAACCAGCGACAGTCTTGTTGTGCGGGGTGTGGCCGGGCTCAAGTAAGTTCTCATTGTGGTCAGTGAAACTAAACTGAACAGGGCATTAAAAAGAGACCTCATCGCCCGTGTGTGTGGTGCCAAAAAGAGGAGATGTCTGGTTCCTACATTGCATTCCACCTGTGTCGCTCCTCTGTTGTTCTTCCTGGAAATGTATGACTAAATTGTCAGCTAGGTGTTACTATTGCCATACTTGGTGATCCTAGGTTATGAGGATATTCATGGAAATTTCTGTCCTCTCTTTGTAGAGATGGAAAGGATATCACGCCTATATCTGATATCCCCATTGATACTCACAGAGTAGTGGCCACGTGTCACTCTCTAGTGCAGCTGGATGATGGCACATTGGTGGGAGATCCACTAGAGAAAGCCATGCTCACGGCTGTGGACTGGGCCCTCACCAAAGGTAAGTGTCCTTTAGGGTACTGATGTTAAAGGGATTGTACAGGACTAGCGAAACCTGGCTGCTTTCTTTTAATAACAGTGCCACACTTGTTTACAGGTTGTGTGTGGTACTGCAGCACAACACTATTCACCTCAGACCCTACCAATGGATAGGGGTGGCGCTGTATCTGGAAGAAAGCAGACATGCTTTTCTTATCCTATACAATCCCTTGAAGAAATATTTTACTCTCCTGTACACGACTAACCTGAATTACATCCTTCAGATGAGAAAGTGTTCCCTCGAGGCATTAAAACCCAGGGCCTGAAAATCCACCAGCGGTTCCATTTTGCCAGCGCCCTCAAGCGGATGTCAGTGCTGGCCTCATACGAGCGGCCCGGCTCCACTGATCTGTGTTGTGTGGCCACAGTTAAAGGAGCTCCGGAGACTCTCCACAAGATGGTGAGTACAGTAATGTAGACCGGAAATATCTGAAGGGACTGCAGATTTTCTAGAGATTGGTGGTGTCCATCAGCTAGGACCCCCATTAATCTCTGGGAAGGACTCTCCTATCCTCCTCCACTCTTGACCACTGCTGGTTTTTCCACCAAGGAGGAGGAGAGAAAATATCATCTATGTAAGCTACTTTTTGAGTTGTCCCATGGAAACTCTCTAGTACAACTTTTTGGAAGGTAGCTCTCTATAGAGGAAGGCCTGATTTTCAAGAATCCTGGGGACATGACCTGCGGTTATAGCAAAAGAAAGAGAGGCCTATATTAGGACAGCTGTTTTGGGGTTATTAGCCCTCATCGCAGCGAAGCAGGGGATACAGTTTGTCTAGGTGAGAGGCCGTCAACATGGTTCGGGAGGGTTACTTTGTTTCTTTTAAAGGGGTTGTACCATTACAGACACTCATTCCCTATCCTGTGGATAGAGGATAGGTGTGTGATCGCTGGAGGTCTGATACCTGGGACCCCCAGTGTTCAGGAGAATGAGGGTCCGAAAGTGACCCTGAAGCCCTCCATGCTTGCATGGCTGGTGCTCCATTCTCCTCTATGGGACTTGTCCTTGTACCACCTGTAAATCCAACTCTCTCTTATACTTGTGTCTTTCAGTTCTCGCATTGTCCAGAGTATTATAACCAGGTGCACACGGAAATCTCTAGAGAAGGGGCTCGGGTCCTCGCCCTGGGGTACAAAGAACTTGGGCACCTCAGCCATCAGCAGGTAACAGGACAATATGTGACAATGCATATGTGGATCCTGCTGGATATTTATTCCATATACATAGCCGAGCGGATCCAATGACGTGTCTGTTCAGTGGTGCCCAGATCCCATAACCATTGCCTGTAGTTCACCATCCAGTATTGGGTCCAGCATGTCATCTCCTTGAGGAAAGCACCGAAAGTGTTCTTTTCCCCACCAATCTTAGCTTGACTGACAAGTGTCTCCCATGTGTACAAGGAGAGATCTGTAAGTGAAGCTGAGCCAGGGAGAATCCGAAGCGGATGTAATGTCTTCTGGCTCTGTCACTGTCTGAATATTGCTTTATCGATCACCACTTCTAGATCCGTGAAATCAAGAGGGAGACCCTGGAGTGTGACCTGAGGTTCGCAGGCTTCATTGTGGTTTCCTGCCCCCTAAAAGCTGACTCCAAAGCCGTCATCAAAGAAATTCAGAATGCATCGCACAATGTAAGTCACCAGCAGGTGGAGGGGCTAGAGGGAACGTGATTTCTACCTGTATTCCTAACGGTGTAAATGACGACTATAGGCATTACGCGTGTAATGTATGGTGTCTGTCTGCCTGTTCCTATAAGATCCTATAACACAGGAGCCTATAAGCAATTCAAGATGCAGTGTGAATGCGCCTGAACGTCGGACTCTTCTGTGTATTGCAGGTGGTGATGATAACTGGAGACAACCCTCTGACTGCCTGTCATGTGGCGCAGGAGCTCAGCTTTATTGTGAAGGAGGACACATTAATCCTACAACCCCCAAATGATGCTAAAGGTCAGTGACTATTTCCACTATTATGTGCAGTGTTTGGGACCACTATAAGAATGTCTTTCTGGTCTGACTGCTCCTCTGATTGAAATGCATAGAAACCATGAATAGTTTTCAGGATGTATGCGGGCTGTCTAGTGGACATTCTGCCCTTAGTATTCTGAGGAAGGAATATGCACATGTGAAAAGGAAAGCTGCCTCTAGCTCCACCTTCTGGGAGGTAGCCCCCCTATAGATCAATGACTGGTTTTCAAGATTTGCATATTCCTCCCCCCATACAGAGCATACATGGTTTCCTTAAGGAGACCTAGTACCCCTTCCTTAGTATTGGAATGTTTTCTCGCAAGCACCTCCGACTGGCAGCAGTAATAATTGCAGGCCCATTCAATGTAGTTCTAACAACATAGGTAATTTTCCTAAATTTCTTACTTGCTTCCCTTTCTCAGGTGCCAGCTGGATGTGGCAGTCCATCGATGGCACAGTATCCCTGTCCGCTTTCCCTGACTCTGTGCGAGCCTTCACTGATAAGTACTACCTATGCCTGACAGGGGAGGGGCTGTCCTACCTGCAGACCACCAGGGCGGACCTCTTATCAGCTCTCATCCCACACACTCAGGTGTTCGCACGAGTCTCCCCCAAACAAAAGGTAGGAAACAAGGGATTTTTTTTTGGGGGGGGGGGGGGTTATTTTTTCCCTCATGTTAAAGGGGATTTCCAGGCTTAATAATTGATGACCTATCCCTTAGGATAGGTCATCAGTTGAAGATCAGCGAAGGTCCTGGGTGTTGAAGTCCTGCTGAACATCTGTTTTCGGGGGAGTACTGCAACCTCTTCACTGAATACCAAGCACAGCACCGGACATTGTGTATGGGTAGTGCTTCATGTTGCAGCTCAGCCTCATTTACTTCAGTGGGACTGAGCTGCAAACAGCCCTCTAGACAAACCTCTGCAATGTCACTGGTCTGTAAAGCGGGAGGTATCAGACCCCCACTGATAAGATATTGATGAGCTATCCTAAGGATCGATCATCAATCTGTAACTTCTGCAAAAACCCGTTTAAGGAGGACTGTTCAGTGCCTTACCCCTTTTAAAGGGATGTTCTTGCCTTATACATGACATAGCAACAGGAGCTTTGTTCTTGATATTTTGGAGTGTAAGATAAGACCCCCAACTCTCAGGAATGGATGCACCGTGTGTACAATGAGCATTCATCACCCATATTTTAGATACTGACCATGTGACCTCTGTTAACAGGAATTTGTGATTACGAGTCTGAAAGAGCTGGGCTACATCACATTGATGTGCGGAGATGGGACCAATGACGTGGGCGCCTTAAAGCATGCCAATGTGGGTAAGTAAAAATGGCATCGCTGGAGAAATTTTAACACAATCTGAATTTAGATTTCAAGATTTCAGCCCCTTCAAATCTAGCGCAGGCTGTCAGATATGCTGGGAGTTGTAGTTCTGCAAAAGCAAGAGATTTTACAGAACAGTTGTTCTACACCAGGCCATGTCTATGAGATAACCTCAAGGGGAGCTAGCAATGACAGCATTGGGTGCATTGTTTCTAAGGCTGTATTCACACAACCGTAATACATCCATATTATAGGGACAATGTTACAGCTGGCAATCCCATCTGGACCCAAGTTCGCATTGTCATAGGGATCTATGACTCTGATAGTTGAGGTCATAAGACATCTGGTCCTGATGGGATTTGGGACTATAATACCATCCATATAATTCAGACTTCGTATGGCCGTGTTAGTGCAGCCCATGTTGTAAGATCTGTAGATTTTAGATCTATTCAGTGTCAAGTTTTAAATTCGGTCATCTGACTCTTTTTAGGGGTAGCGCTTCTCGCCAATGCTCCTGAACGCCTGCCTGAGAAGAAGAGGAAGCCACGGGAAGTTGTGACAGACGGCAGACCTTCTGGACCTTCATTCTCAAGCAACTCTATAAAGCCCACCTCGAGGGCAGCAAAGAACCGCATCATGTCCCAGCGAGAGGAGCAACATGCTCAACAGAGGGTGAGCTCAGTGACTAGAGCGTCGGCGGCCCAGCAGACATCTACGCTTTACTCTGTGTAGTATGAAAGTGCTGCTAAGAGACTGTCCATGCTGTGACCTCCATTTTGTTGAAGCCAATTTGTCACATTGTGGGTTGTGCTCTGCTCATTTTCCAGGAGAGGATCAGCCAGGTCCTGAAAGAGTTGGAGGAGGATCAGGTGCAGGTGGTGAAGCTGGGAGATGCCAGTATTGCTGCTCCATTCACCTCTAAGCTATCATCCATACAATGCAGTGAGTGTATACACTATATACTTATGAGGGTACATTTTCATTGTAGCAGCTTCTTGCCGAGGTAGTGACCAAATACCCTCATAATCTACCATACCTCTAAATGGGAATAGAGGAGTGACGAGACATTTCAGGAGCAAAGGTTTTCTCTGATCCCAGTGTTTGAATTCAGGGGCATGGTTGGGTATTACAAGGGGTACCACATTGGTACGGTGACCACCACAGACCCCTGGTGTACATCATGTGACGACTGGAGCCATTTTCAGCCAGATGTTAAGTAGTAGTGAATGGGAGTTGGGCCGGACTGTATGGTCGGTATGATATGGCTGATGTGTATGTGCTGTGTCTTCTTTCCTCTAGTCTGCCATGTTATCAAGCAGGGTCGCTGTACTCTGGTCACCACGCTGCAGATGTTTAAGATATTGGCGCTGAACGCTCTCATCCTGGCCTACGGGCAGAGCGTCTTGTATCTGGAGGGGGTAAAGTTCAGCGACTTCCAGGCTACATTACAAGGGCTTCTTCTGGCCGGCTGCTTCCTCTTCATCTCCCGCTCCAAGGTGAGTATTCTTTGTTATATACATGACGTGATGATGACGATGATCCGGTTTTTGTGTTTGACTCTTTACCTCCGTATTTCAGCCTCTGAAATACCTCTCCAGGGAGCGCCCTTTGCCGAACATCTTCAACCTGTACACCATCCTGACCGTGCTTTTGCAGTTCCTTGTCCATTTCGGCAGCCTTATATATTTATACCAAGGGGCGCTGGAAAGAACCGAACCAAGGTAATACGTTGACCTCAAATCCAGGACAACACCCTTTTAAAGGGGTAGTCTCTGTATAGTGTATGGCTCATGAAAAATTGAAGGGATTTTCCAGGCTACATAACTGAAGACTTTTCCTTAGAATAGGTCCTCGGATAAGGATTGACACCCGATCCCCCAGCCGATCAGCTGTTTTAAGACAAGACCACTGCAGCCTCTGTAGTACTTACCAAGTACAGCGCCATAGATTTGTTTAGTAGCTGTGCTTGGTATCCACTCAGCTCATTCACTTGCATGGGACTGAACTGTGTTTAGACCATGTGACCGATGAACGTGACATCACACGGCCTGTGAAGCGGAAGCGGCGCTCTGGGAGCACCACTGCTGCTTTGCCCAGCTGATCTATAAGGGTCCTGGACGTTGAACCCCCACAGATCTTCGATTGATGACCTTTCCAGAGGGTAGAGCATCAATTTATAAGAGGCCTCAGTGCTCTTTTCTGCTCTGCTAATTCCAGTGTCATGTCTCTCCCCCAGGAAGGAAGAGTTTGTAGACCTGTATAAGGAGTTTGAGCCCAGCCTGGTGAACAGCACGGTGTACATAATGTCCATGGCGATGCAGATGGCCACATTCGCTATTAACTATAAGGTATGTGATTTTTGGCTATACTGTGTTAGACTGAGGGTACATTCTCTCTTTGTGGTGACCGCATGCAACCAAATCCCTGCCTACGTGCAGTCAGCGCGGTTTTCACATAACTTGTGATGTAACTTCATGTTTTTGCAGAATGTTTTACTCGCATTAACGTAATTATTGATGGTCATGCGATTTTGTGGGTAAAATTGTGAGGTTACCAGCAAAATCAGACTGCCAATATTAACGTGCTACTTGATAGCCCCGCCTACCAGACATTTCTAGCATTGCAGCTCATTACAATGTAAAGAGGACCTGTCCAGCCCGGTCACCCTGAGCATTTTGGTGTTTTGTTGATCCAAATCTGTTCAGCCATTCCACAGATATAAGCCCTTTTAGTGTTGTTGCAGATTAAGGTCTACTAGCCAAGTGGGCGGTAACACTGTGGTTTCTCTAGGGATGGAGTCGGTGCTGTATGTCATACAGCGTTACCACCCATTTGGCTAGTATAAACTAACCTGCATGAACACTAAAGGGGCTTATATCTTCGGAATGGCTGAACAGGTTTGGATAAACCAAACGCCAAAATGGTCAGGGTGGCAGCGCCGATCAGATGATGGATGTCATTGGGATTTTGACTTGGTGACAGCTCCTCTTTAAGTGAATTGGAGCTGAGCTGCAGCTTTTGGCACAATCAAAAGGATGAGAATGGTGCAGTGCTGTTTGTATAGAATAAAATACAAAAGCTGTTTTTCCGTATTTTCTGATATCCATGTGACATCTTTATGTAATCACATAACATAAAATATGGTGTATATCAGCCTGCTCTCAATGTCCTTGAAGGCCTCTGGGGTTTCTGCTGCCTATGAGCCTGCTGCCCCCTAGCGGAGAAAATTTTTTAGAAGAAATACTGCCATCTACAGGAAGTAACTAGATGCCACAGCCAGTTTAATTAAAAAGCAGTGGATACTTTGTCTCCCTCGATCACTATAGATCTCAGATTTAGTGAACTCAATGTAAAAGGCAGCAATACACAGGCCGGCAATCGCTACTATCTACGCTCAGAAATCACTGAATAATCCTATTTTCATTGCTGCTTTTTAGGGTCACCCGTTCATGGAAAGCCTGAGAGAAAACAAGCCACTGCTGTGGAGTATTGTGCTGTCTGGTATGGCTATCGTCGGCCTCCTGTCTGGTACTTCTCCGGAGTTCAATGAGCAGTTTGGGCTGGTGGACATCCCAGTGGAGGTAACCGCACGCAACGTGATGTGTTGTCTATATTCAGAGCAATAATAATACATTTTATTTATATAGCAGCAACATATATTGCAGCCTTTTACAAATCCTAGGGTTCATGTACAGACAGAATGAGACATTACAGAGTAATAAGTCAATTCACACAATAGGAGTGAGGGCCCTGCTCGCAAGAGCTTACATTCTGTCATTCTAGGATCCTGTGATTAATTTATTTATGTGGCAGACACTTTTTTTTTTAATGCAATTTTGTACATTTTCTTTCTTTATACATTGTGATCTGTCACTATAACCCAGGCACTTGTACCCTAACAGCAGGCTCAATGTACATACAGGCGACAGGGCCATCCTAGATTCTTAGGACTGAATGCTTCAAGTCTACAATCGTGTGCTTGGGAAGCCTTGACTGCATTAGTCAAAAGGGTTAAATGGAGGTTTTGCAGATTCCAGATGTGAGGACAGGAGCCTAGACAGCTGAGCACCCATTTCGGAGCAGCACAGGAGCGCAGCCCAAAGCTTGCCGTGTCTTACATTGCCACAAAAACAGCGCTGTGGAATAAGGCTCCTTAAAGGGTATCTCCTAGGGATCCTTGAAGTAATTACTTCCGTTGGGGCTTTTATGTAGTTCCAACCCAGGTCATGTGATTGGAGCCAGCCCACTGGTCACTCCGCCTCCTCCCCCATCTCCTGTTTTCACCACTAGTTACCTGTGCTATGGGCGCTGGCTTTACTATAGTTTGCCATACCCCATCATATAGAAAACAACCTGTGAAAACTGGTGAGGAGGCGGAGCGACCAGGGGACTGGGTGCTGGATCTGATCACATGACTCGTGTTTGGACATTACCCCTAGGTTCAATGCCTAAAAGCCATGGAGGAAGTAACTATTCAAAGGTTCCCTGGAGAACACCTTTTAGGCTAAGGCCCCATGTAAAGGGCCGCAGCAAAAAAGCACTGCGTCGCCAAACTGCGTCTTTTCCGCAATGTGGGGCCCCAGCCTTAAACGGGTTTTATGGGAACAATGAAAAAAAATCAGTGGAAAAAAAAAAATCCCCCTTGTCCAGACTCATGGAACCTGAGGGGCTCCGCAGCCAATCATTACCCTCAGCGGTCACATGTTGGGTCAATCTGTGGACTGGAGGGAACTAGGGGGGAAGAGCCAAATATAATTTCTATTTTTTTTATTTTACCCCACCCCTGCCTATCACGTTTTAATTTATCCTAGAATAACCCCTTTAACAGACTCTGTAGGCATCCTAGCAGTTGTTGAGGGGTTAATGTTTGGACATATGAAGCTTATTTATTGCATAATGAAGTTTTACTATTCCCCAATGTGGTTTGTGTCAATTGCTGATAATTTTTAGGGTCACTGCTTGCCGTCATTGTATCGGAACCTCCCATTGGATAAGTCCTGGTCACAGACGTGCGGCCATGTCTCGTCACCTTCCTTGACCTTGCCAAAATCTGATATTACTTTTCATTTCTTGCAGTTCAAGTTAGTTATTGCCAAAGTCCTGTTTTTGGATTTCTGCTTGGCCTGGGTGGTGGACCGAATCCTCCAGTACTTCCTGGGGAGCTGTAAACTCAAAGTGCCTTCATGAGCTCGGACAGCAAAGACTTACCACTGCCCACCACACGACTCCATCTATAGGTCAGCATCCATTTCCTAAGGCACGTTCGGCCCCTCGTCCAGAGGAATTCCGGAAACTGCATTCTGTGACATGATGAAGAAAACCCAACACTTGAAGACGTCACCACATGCTCGGGACATGACAAACTGATCCTTTTTTTTTTTTTTCTACTGGAATTCGCTTTTGGAAAGCGCAAACAATTTGTTAAATAAACAGCATTGATGAATTTTATAGCGTCTTTGCTGGAGCCGTCACTTACGTTGCAGAATTTCCACGTTCCAATGGTAAATTCAGTACTGTTCAGTCAATATGTCCCATTAAAGGGATAATAGTGCCAATGGGGGCTCGCCATTGGTGGATCCTCAAATTGCCAGGATCACTTTATAGGTTTTTTTATACATAGTATTCACTTCCTGCTATTATTTTATAAAGCAGCAAAACCGTAAAGGTCCATAAATGTGCGCATGTGTATAGAAGATGTGTGTCTGCCATCTGAGCTAGTCTTAAAGGGATATCCCGGCGTTCAGACAAGAGACTTGGAAAGAAAAGCTGCAGGTTCATTACTCACAGAGTCAAGGGACAAGATGAATATTACACCCTAAACATATAAAATGACCCTTTTTGATGTTCTGTTGCCGCCTGTGTGCTCCTTCACGGCACAGCAAGGTGGCCGGGCTTCAGCAGCAGCCCATGTGGATTGCTGACTTCTGTTCCATGCGGTCTTCTTCCCGTTATAGCCCTCTGGTTCCACCCTTTTGTGCATCTCCTATTGTGCTCCCTTATTAATTCCCAGTTACAGACTCTTCTCCCTCCTGTAACACTTGGTGCTTGAACTGAGCATGCTCGACCAGCAAACTTTATCTGAACTACAGGTCACAACCCTAGGCAGTGAGCTAAAAAGATCACTGAATTCTTGCGGTTCTAAAGGCTGAAAGGGGCCTAATGTGGTACTAGATGGGTAAAGTGGCCTTTCAGTGTATGTCCTCCATTATCTTGCATAGTGAAAGAGAGTCACAGAGCAGATTCTCCTCTACCTTCAGGAATGGTGTTTACTCCTCATGTACAATATACTGCACTATTGATCTATGCAGGGTTTAAGAGTAAGTATGCGTTAAATCCGCACAATAATAACCAGTTGTCACCGGGGACTGTGAAAATACAGGTTATTGTGGTTACCTCTCCAATATATTGCCCAGAGGGCTTTTTGTTAAATAAATAAAATTAAAAATTAAATTTGAAAAATATTTTAAAAATATATTTTACTGCAGGTTATACTCTATTTGTGAGCATTAAAGGAACATTATGGATAAGAATGGAGCCAATTCCCTGTGTTAGGCCTAGTGCCTTGACTGAAAGGACAGGATTGTGATTACAAGGCTTCTCCCAGACATGCTGTGTACCTTTTCACTTGGAGTGTTTCTTTAAAGGGTAGCAGTGTATGAACTGCGATAGGGCGGGTGTCTCTAATAAAGAAGTGGCCCATTCAGTGTGTATAAAAAGTACTGATGTGTGTAAAGCACTTGGGATGAGATAGAAACTTCCTCTATGGCTCTAGAAGCATCTATGTCTGTGTCTCTTCTTTCTCACTCAGAATCTGCTCACTCCTACCCCCTTCCTCTACCTTTCCAAGGACATGTAAAACTGAAATATGGTTCATCTGTGTGTAGCAGTTAAAGGGGTTTTCCCATCTCGGGGGTTTCTCCTGCTCTCCTCTTCCTTTCAGTGACAAGTTGGTGGATCGTCTTAGTCTGTGTGATACTTCTGAGACTAAACTGTACACAGTTAATTCTGGATTTACATACAGATATCATAGAGGCACTTATTGGGACTCAGCAGCCACGTGCACGTCGCAAAAATGACTCAATAAGCCATCAGTCATAGTGAAGAGAAGAGAATATTGGTTCTTGATCCCAGCCACCTATGTCAACAGTCTAACCACTGCAGTTAGACAGCAGTGGTGGTCTGAATCGCAACGTGCTGTAAACACTGAGGAAGAATAATGGGCAGTATCGTTTTATTTATTTTATTTTTTTTTTGAAAAGCCAATTCTTCATCACTTTTCAAGTGACTCACAGCCACATATTTGTCTCAAAAATAACAATAAGCCCCTGTAGCATTTACAAGCCATCAAAACAGGCTAATTTTTCTACAGAACCATTGCTTTTTGCAATATAACCGCCATGTGTCTAAAAAAAAAAAAAAAAAAAAAAACACACGGCTTGGACATTTCACCAAAGAAAGGATAATTTTTGGAGCTTGTTAAATGCGGAAAAGCGAGTGACTGTGCAGTGTATGGTTAAACTTGGAGTTGATCCTCCGCTTACCATTCAATTTTCCATAGACATACATGTCACGTTCTCTTTGACATAACTTCGGCTGTGTTTGCCTTAGAGAGCTAGAAATTGGATAAACAGGTTCCTAGGAGCCCTGACAGTGTTCTACACTATGTTTTATAGATAGGTTCCTAGGAGCCCTGACAGTGTTCTACACTATGTTTTATAGATAGGTTTCTAGGAGCCCTGACAGTGTTCTACACAATGTTTTATAGATAGGTTTCTAGGAGCCCTGACAGTGTTCTACATTATGTTTTATAGATAGTGTAGAACACTGCCAGGGCTCCTAGGAACCTATGTTTTAAGCCAATAGAAAGTGTGGTTTGTACTGAACTTGTTCAACCCGAAACTAATCTTGGTCCCAAGCCACCCCTACCCAAAATGAATCGTGAGCGGTTCGCCCATCTCTAGTAAACCACTTCAGTTAGCTTAAGTTACAAGTTTGAATATGATCCTGGTTACACCTTTAAGCAGTGGTTTCAGAGTAAATATTAGTATAGCAGGGAGGGGAGAAAAAGAGCCAGAAGAAAGAAGCATTTTTCTCTTATAATATTATAGGATAATATATTAAAGGGGTGTACTTGTAGAGCTGTGAAATAGAAGACGTCTGGTCCCCGGATATCTGTTAGTAAGCTGATCCTCTTGTGTACAGACTGGAGAAAATATTTCCTCCTCACATAAACCTATAAAGTTTATTAGATTTACTTTCTTTACTATTGATTTATTCAAAATGTATTGAAAAGTTGGTGACCATTTAATCTTTAAAACATAAACCCATGAGCGAACAAAAATCATTGCAAAATGCATTGCACGCAAGTGAAGGTGATGCTATGGCCTGTACAATGCAAGGATGCTATGGAATTGTTATCGTTATTTATTGAGACGAGAGCTTTCTCTAAATTTTTCAGGTGGGCTCTGCTTCTATTTGTATACAAATACTTATACCAAATGAAAACAAAAATCTTAGTCGCCCAACGTGGGGCTCGAACCCACGACCCTGAGATTAAGAGTCTCATGCTCTACCGACTGAGCTAGCCGGGCTGCCGTGAGTTTTCAGGCAACCCAATAGAATCAAATTCAGGGAAGGGGTTAAACTGATCAAAGTAAGTATTCTCATTCGTCATAGACCCCACTGTCCATTGTGCCCATCTTCGGTTTGGTCCATTGATGATGAGCCTCGGCCTCCATGTGGACTGCAGAGGTTCCATTTCTTCAGCCATGAGGATATACTTGACCTCCTTCCGAGGCTGATGTTTGACTGCAACAGCTACATGTAGGTCAATTACCCTCAATGCTAGCGTGCTGGAACAGAAGATCGGCAACGTGGGAGAATGAGGTCTAGGATAGGTGACTATACTTCCTTTTTTATATTCTACTTTCCTTCCCTTCCCTTCCCTAATTTTTACCTGGAGGTCTGAAAACTTCTTTAAAGGGTGTGTCCCTGCACAACCTAACACTGTCAACACAGATTGGATTATGTGAGAGTGCCCCAGGACACACCCACAACTGGTAACACCCACTTGTCAATTCATGTGTAAATGACTAGGAGGTTTAAATGAGAAATAGTACAATGCAAACCTGGTCCAGAACTCTTCTATTATGAGGAATATCATTACTTACTAAAACAAGAGAACTTTTTTTTTTTTTTTTTACATTTCTTGAGTGAGCTCTGCTTCTGTTTGTATACAAATACCAAATGAAAACAAAAATCTTAGTCGCCCAACGTGGGGCTCAAACCCAGGACCCTGAGATTAAGAGTCTCATGCTCTACCGACTGAGCTAGCCAGGCTTCTGTGAATTTAACCCCTTCCTGACATCTGCCATACTAGCACGGCAGAGGCCGGGTCCTTAAAGATGGCAATCACTCTGTAGTAGAGAAGCCACCATAGTCACTGGATCTCCGCAGCACTTAATGGTAGCCCCCAAAGATTATTTAAAAAAAAAAAAAAAAAAGTTCCCTGGGACCAGTCCCAATCTCACCGCCCGGGAGTTGTCCTGTTCCTATGGCAGCCGGGAGCTACCAGTACTGTCATAGGAATATAATTATGATATTTTTTTTTTTTTTTTAAGGGGTTAAAACGTAAAAAACTTTATAAATTTTGTATCCCCAAAATCGGACTGACCCGTAGAATACAGGTGACATGTCATTTTGGCACTGTACACAACACCGTAAAGACAAAGCCAATAAGAAATACAAATAAATGTAGTTTAATTTTACGCAATGTGTGGATGGGATTCGCTAGATTTACATTACCTGCAAAGTGGATGGGATTCTGGCTAATCCCATCCACCCATTGCAGAAAAAAATCCGTAGCAGAAAAGCTGCGTTTTCAAAAACTCCGGTGTTTTTGAAAATTGCAGCGTGTCAATTATACCTATGGAAATGCTGGCGTATTCTGTATAGGTATAATAGGGGCAGAAAGAATATGTGATGCGTTTCCACCATGTTTTTTCCCACAGCACATAGCGAAAATGCAGTTTTCTTTTCTATCCACTCTTGATTTTGGCTAAAAAAAAATGCAAAAAAAAAATGCTGCATTTCCGCAACATGGTGCCTTAGCCTTAATGTTTTGTTCGTCAGATATAACATCCATAGGGAATCTAAAAAAATCCTGTGCTCCAGGTGAGGCTCGAACTCACAGCCTCGGCATTGCTCACCCGTTACTGTCATATAAGTACCGCGCGCTAACCGATTGCGCCACTGGAGCAACTGTGGTAGTGATCTGAATGCACATATTGACACCCAAATAAAGGGATGGGCAGGGGTAAAATGGGGAAAGTTATGGGAGGGACCAAAGGTCAATGTAGGGGAGACTTCATAGAAAATACAAAATTGGTTACAACAGGAGGCAGAATCGGGCTGAATCTGATGCTGATTTAGGGCCAGAATCTGCTTAAAATCAGTGGCAGATTCCAGCATGCGGACGTAGCCGTCAATGTTGCCATCATTAGAGACTGTAGGCAATAGAAGACTTCTATTATTATTAGTAAGCTCACCCTCTACTGCAATGTGTCCACTGCAAAAAAAAAAAAAAATCCTCCCCTAGTAACTAACCCCTTTATAGCTTCATTCATCCATTTAACAGATGCAAAAATGGAACAAACCAATAGTTATCCATTTACAGAGATCAATCTTAAAATAAAAAAAAAATTTCAGGTTTTTTTTTTTTTTTGATAGACAAAGTACACTTGTGGCCATCCAAAAAATTGATAGAAATGGATCATTTTTTTTTTTTTTGTATGTTCAGTTTTGAGGGCTGTAACATTTTTATCATTTGCGTTATTCAACTAATTTCTGCGTCTTTTTTCGGTGACACATAGGGCTTTATTTTTATGTTGTTTTTATTTTTGGATGTGTTCTTAATTTTTTTTTATATCCGGGAAAATCTAAACAAAACAGGAGGGAAACGTGTCAGTTTTTCACTTTTCATTTTTTTTTTTTTAATTTAATAACACAAAGCGCTACTAAAAAACTTTTTAAAATAGTTTTTACTCTCCATTACAGTAATTTTTATTTTGTATGGTGTCAGGGGAGGGGCTGTAACCTTTAATAAGGGCGTGTTATTGGCGTATTATTTTATTTATTTTTTTAATTATTTTATTTACTTTTACTTTTCTTTCTTTTTTTTTTTTTACATTGCACGTTACTATAGAGCTGATCTGGGTCTTGTAGGACCCAGCACACACTGATCCCAGCGGATCACATGACCGCCAGCTCAGAGGGCAACCTCAAGATGGCGGCGCCCTTAGGGCTGTATACAGCGCTCATTCAGCGCTGTATACACAGCGATCGGGAAGGCAGGGAAGGTAATAAGCCTTCCCTGCCTTCTCTCTGGGAGTTGCGGCTAAAGTTACAGCCGGCTCCCTGTTTCAGTAGTTGTACGATTTCGTGCAGCTACTGAAAACTGCTTGGACGTATATAGTCTATGGGCGGTACGGAAGTGGTTAAATTGATTTCTATGTAAACAGATGGCTTTCTCAGTTTATTATATTTACTTGTACTATTAATTTATGTCTATCAAAAGTTAGTGACAATTTAAGCTTTAAAATATAACAAACCCATGAAAATCAAAAATCAGTGCAAAATGTCCATGAATTTTTCACTGGGCAAAGTGACCAATGCTTAGTGGTGGAGGTGACACTAAGGGCAGTGTACATGAGGAGGAGATGGCATATATCATCATTGTCTGTCTGCTTTTGTATTCAAAAAGAGCAACCTAAACTAAAATTGACAGGAACGTGTGCCCCCCATTGGTTGGAAATCATAATTTTAGTCCTATAGGAGGAGCAGTTACCCTTGAACATTTTGTCTACGGCTGTTTAGCCAATGGAACAGTGCTATATTTCTCGGATGGGCTCTTCTTTGTATACAAATACCAAAAAGCTGCCCACTATCAAGATACTGGTGACATCTTCAATATACACCTCTGCCTCAGGACCATTTCCAATTTGGTGTCACAGCACCATTTTATGTCAGCCAGCCATCGTCACTCTCGTTTGCAGTGGTGTCATGAATGAGACTTCTATGGACTGGGTTTAGTGAGAGGTTAGTGATGGACAGGGAAAATATTTTTGGTTCAGCATGTAGATTTCTTTTGCCAAAAACTTCAGTTTGTGGCCAAAAATATGCAAATCCTTACACCATTCAAATGAGAAAAGGTCAGTCGCCCAACGTGGGGCTCGAACCCACGACCCTGAGATTAAGAGTCTCATGCTCTACCGACTGAGCTAGCCGGGCTGCTGTGACTTTAAGGATTTTTCTGGCCCACTCTATACCATAACAATTAAGAAAGGGGTTAAACTAATAAAAGAACGCATTCTCACCTATTATAGGCCCCACTGTCCATTGTGGCCATCTTGGTGTTCCATTGATGATGAGCCTCGGGCTCCATAGGTTCCATTTCTTCAGCAGTGAGGATATACTTGACCTCCTGTTGAGGCTGATGTTTGACTGCAGCAGCTAAATGTGGGCCGATGATCCTCAAAGCTCGAGTGCTGGAACAGAAGATCAACTATGTGGATTGGGGAGCTGCCTTGGGAGGATGAGGTTTAGGACAGGTGACTATACTTTCTTTTTTTTTATTATTGCTCTTCCCTAATTTGTACCTGGATGTTTTATCTATAAAGCAGGCCAGCCCTCACCTAGACTGAAATAATTTTTGCTGCTAATGGTGAACATAGTTGAAAGGGGACTGTAATGGGTACATAACATATGCCTGCTATAGAATTGCAAGAATAACTGGATGACTTAGTTGTTTATTTGCCTCCCCAATATATCTCTACCCCAATTTTCCATGTTATGTAGAGTTGCTGTTAAAGGGGACCTGTCACCTCTCCTAACATGTCAGTTTAGTAAATACTTGCATTCCCTGTGAAATAATTCATATATCCGTTTCTCTGTTATTACTCCTGATTATGAGTAAATTGACACTTGGATGCTGCTATTACTCTTGTCCCAGCACAATCTAACCCTGTCAACACTCATTGGACTATGTGGGAATGTACCAGGACACACCCATAACTGTTAACACCCAGTTGTCAATTCATGTGTAAATATCTTGGAGTTATAACCCTGGATGGGCTCTGCTCCTGTTTGTATAATAATACTTAGACCAATTGACAAAAAAAAGTAAGTCGCCCAACGTGGGGCTCGAACCCACGACCCTGAGATTAAGAGTCTCATGCTCTACCGACTGAGCTAGCCGGGCTACTATGACTTTAAGTAGGATTTTTCCAAAAACTGTTCTGTCCCACTGTGTGCCCATACATCAGTTTACATCTACTTATTGGACATTTCTGTAGTCAGGAAAAAATGCTTAGCAAATTGTGGGGTGATTTTTCTTTTAACCCCTTGTTTGTGGAAATGCCAAAATTTGGGTTAAAGCAACATTTTATTAAAAAAATGTCGCTTTCCATTTTCCCAGCCCAATTCTGCGTAACACATGAAATTACTCACTATTCCCCTTGATAAATTCCTTGAGGGGTGTAGTTTCAAAAATGGGGTCACATTTTGGGGTTTCTAATCTTTTGGCACCTTGGGAGCTCTGCAAATGGGACATGGTGCCTGAAAACTATTCCAGCAAAATTTGGCCTACACAATCGAATTAGCGCTCTTTCCGTTGCAAGCGATGGCATGTGCACATACATTAGTGTACCTGCACATATGGGGTATTGTCGTAACAAAATGAGGGGTACAATTTCTCCTTTAACCCCTTGTGAAGATGAAACATTTGGGGCTAAAATTACTTTCTAAAAAAAAAATAATAATTTTTAATTTTCACATCCCAATTGTAAAAAAATTCTTTGAAATATCTATAGTGTGAAAGTATTCACTATACTCCTTAATAAATTCATTGAGGGGTCTAGGTTCCAAAATGGAATCATTTTGGGGGGGGTTTCCACTCTTCTGTTAGCTCAGGGGTTCTGCAAATGGAACCTGGTGCCTGAAACAGATTCCAGCAGAATCTGCCCTTCAAAATCCCAATAGCGCTCCTTCTGTTCTTTACCCTACTGTGTGTCCATACATCAGTTTATATCCACATGTGGGATAATTTCTTGCTCGGGACAAATTGTATAACAGATTGCGGAATTCATTTTCTCCTTTAACCCCTTGTGAATGTGTAAATTCTGGGGCTAAATGAATATATTAGTGACAGAAATTTAAATGTGTAAATTTCACCTCCATTTTGTTTTAATTGCTGTGAAATGCTGAAAGGGTTAAATGCTGTTTTGAGTTATTTCAGGGGTGCAGTTTTAAGAATGGGGTGATTTATGGGGGTTTCTATTACAGAGGCCTTTCAAAACCTTTTCAGCACTGAACTGGTTCCTTGAAAAATGGATTTTGGAAATTTCTTGAAAATTTTGAAAATTACTGTTTTGACTTGTAAGCCATATAATAATTAGCAGAGAAATGGTAAATTATATTTATGATGTAGTTTGGGTAGTATGACTATCTATATGAAAGTCATGTAATTTCAAAGTTTGAAAACTTTTTTTCTGAATTTTCTCCAAATTTCCTGTCTGTTTTATTCATAATTAAAGACAAAATATATTGACCGAAATTTACCACCGACCTGAAGTCACAAAAAACTATTTCAGAATCACTTTGATAAGTTAAAGCATTCCAAAGTTATTACCACATAAAGTGACGCATGTCAGATTTGAAAAATGAGCGCGCGTCCTTAAGGGGATAATTTCCAACCAATGGGGGCACATATTCCTGCCAATTTTAGATTAGGTTAATCTTTTTATATACAAAACCAGACAATGAAGATATATGCCATCTCCGGTGAGTTATATTCAAAAAGATTAACCTAAAATAAAATTGGCAAGAAAGTGTGTCCCCCCCCATTGGTTGGAAATCATCATTTTAGTCTCATAGAAGGAGCAGTTAACATTGAACATTTTGTCTATGGCAGTTTAGAAATAATAAGCAATGAAGGCTTATGTGGTATCAATGGGGTCAGGTGTGGCCCATCGCGGTTCCTTTTATTATTTTCTGAATGGTAAGTAGACAAAAGCCTGTATCATGAAGGTTTTATCTATAAAGCAGGACAGCCATCACCTGGACTGAAATAATTTTTGCTGCTAATAGTGAACATAGTTGAAAGGGGACTGTAATGGGTACATAACATATGCCTGCTATAGAAATGTATGACTAACTGGATGACTTAGTTGTTTCTTTGTCTCCACAATGTATCTCTATCCCAATTTTCCATGTTATGTAGAGTTGCTTTTAAAGGGGACCTGTCACCTCTTCTGACATGTCTGTTATATATGGAGTAGAATACTTGTATTCCCCATAAAATAACAATTCTGGAGCATCTTTTCATATATCCCGTTCCTCTGTTTTTCCATCTGAATATTCATGAGTAAATTGACACTTTGATGCTACCCTTATCCTTGTCCCTGCACAACCTAACACTGTCAATGCAAATTGGACTATGTGAGAATGTACCAGGGCACACCCACAACTGTTAACACACAGTTGTCAATTCATGTGTAAATATCTTGGAGGTATAACCTTGGATGGGCTCTGCTCCTGTTTGTATATACTTAGACCAAAGGACAAAAAAAATTGAAAGCCGCCCAACGTGTGACTCGAACCCACGACCCTGAGATTAAGAGCCTCATGCTCTACCGACTGAGCTAGCTGGGTTTCTGTGACTTTAACCCCTTCCTGACATGTGCCATACAATCACAGCAGATGCCGGGTCTTTAAAGATGGCAATCACTTTACAGTAGAGAAGCCACCATAGTCACTGGACCTCCGCTGCACTTACTGGTAGCCCCCCAAAAAGCTCCCTGGGACTGGTCCCAATGTCACCGCGCGGGAGTTGTCCTGTTCCTATGGCAGCCGGGAGCTCCCAGTACTGTCATAGGAATATAATTATGATTATGAATATTTTTTTTTTTTTTAAAGGGTTAAAATGTAAAAAAACTTTATAAATTTTGTATCCCCAAAATCGGACTGACCCGTAGAATACAGGTGACATGTCATCTTGGCACTTTGCACAACACCGTAAAAACGAAGCCAGTAAGAAATACAAATAAATGTAGTTTAATTTTCCTCAATGTGTGGATGGGATTCGCTAGATCTACATTACCTGCAAAGTGGATCAGATTCTGGCTAATCCCATCCACACATTGCAGAAAAAAATCCACAGCGGAAAAGCTGCGTTTTCAAAAACTCTGGTGTCTTTGAAAATCGCAGCATGTCAATTATACCTATAGAAATGCTGGCGTATTCTGTATAGGTATAATAGGGGCAGAAAGAATATGTGATGCGTTTCCGCTATGTTTTTTTCCACAGCACATAGCGAAAATGCTGTGTTTTTGTTGCAGATTTTGCTGCGGTGTTTTCAGCCAAAGTCAGGATTGGCTTTAACAGAAGGGAAACTTCTAAGCGCTTCCTTTATGTTTCCCATTCCTTTTCAATCCACTCCTGATTTTGGCTCAAAAAAACTTTAAAAAAATGGCTGCATTTCCGCAACGTGGGGCCTCAGCCTTAAGGTTTTGTTCGTCAGAAATATCATCTATAGGGCATCTAAAAAAATCTGTGCTCCAGGTGAGGCTCGAACTCACAACCTCGGCATTGCTCACCCGTTACTGTCATATAAGTACCGCGCGCTAACCGATTGCGCCACTGGAGCAACTGTGGTAGTGATCTAAATGCACATATCGACACCCAAATAAAGTGATGGACAGGGGTAAGCTGGGGAAAGTTATGGGAGGGCACAAAGGTCAATGTAGGGGAGACTTCATAGAAAATACAAAATTGGTTACAACGGGAGGCAGAATCGGGCTGAATCTGACGCTGATTTGGGGACAGAATCTGCTTAAAATCAATGGCAGGTTCCAGTACGTGGACGTACCCGTCAATGTTGCCATCATTAGAGACCGTAGGCAATCAATTAGGATAATAAAGGGGTGTATTTAATATAAATTAAATTAAAGGAGTGTACTCGATGTAGAGCAGGGGTTGATCATGTGACAAGTATGTGAGAATGTCAGCAGAACAGGCTGGAATAGAAGACTTCTATTATTATTAGTAAGCTCAGCCTCTACTGCAAAAAAAAATTTCCTCCCCTAGTAACCCCTTTAAAGCTTCATTCATCCATTTAGCAGATACAAAAATGGGGCAAACCGATAGTTATCCATTTACACAGAGATCAATCTTAAAATAAAAAAATGTAAGTTTTGGTTTTTTTTTTTGGATAGACAAAAAAGTACGCTTGTGGCCATCCAAAAAACCAATAGAAATGGATCAATTTTTATTATTATTTTTTTTTAAATTGATTTCTATGTAAACAGATGGCTATCTCCTTTAAGTTTATTATATATACTTGTACTATTAATTTATGTCTATTAAAAGTTAGTGACAATTTAAGCTTTAAAATATAACAAACCCATGAAAATCAAAAATCAGTGCAAAATGTCCATGAATTTTTCACTGGGCAAAGTGACCAATGCTTAGTGGTGGAGGTGACACTAAGGGCAGTGTACATGAGGAGGAGATGGCATATATCATCATTGTCTGTCTGCTTTTGTATTCAAAAAAAGCAACCTAAACTAAAATTGAATCAGTCGCCCAACGACCCTGAGATTAAGAGTCTCATGCTCTACCGACTGAGCTAGCCGGGCTGCTGCGACTTTAAGGAATTTTCTGGCCCACTCCATACCATAACAATTAAGAAAGGGGTTAAACTAATAAAAGAACGCATTCTCACCTATTATAGGTCCCACTGTCCATTGTGTCCATCTTCTATGTTGGTGTTCCATTGATGATGAGCCTCGGGCTCCATAGGTTCCATTTCTTCAGCAGTGAGGATATACTTGACCTCCTGTTGTGGCTGGTGTTTGACTGCAGCAGCTAAATGTGGGCCGATGATCCTCAAAGCTCGAGTGCTGGAACAGAAGATCAGCAATGTGGATTGGGGAGCTGCCTTGGGAGGATGAGATTTAGGACAGGTGACTATACTTTTTTTTATTATTGCACTTTCCTGTCCTTCCCTAATTTGTACCGGAATGTTTTATCTATAAAGCAGGCCAGGCATCACCTAGACTGAAATAATTTTTGCTGCTAATGGTGAACATAGTTGAAAGGGGACTGTAATGGGTACATAACATATGCCTGCTATAGAAATGCAAGAATAACTGGATGACTTAGTTGTTTATTTGCCTCCCCAATATATCTCTACCCCAATTTTCCATGTTATGTAGAGTTGCTGTTAAATGGGACCTGTCACCTCTCCTTATATGTCAGTTTAGTAAATACTTGTATTCCCTGTGAAATAATTCATATATCCCGTTTCTCTGTTATTACTCCTGATTATAAGTAAATTGACACTTGGATGCTACTGTTACTCTTGTCCAAGCACAATCTAACCCTGTCAACACTCATTGGACTATGTGGGAATGTACCAGGACACACCCATAACTGTTAACACCCAGTTTTCAATTCCAGCATAAATATCTTGAAGTTATAACCCTGGATGGGCTCTGCTCCTGTTTGTATACAAATACTTATACCAATTGACAAAAAAAGTTAAGCCGCCCAACGTGGGGCTCGAACCCACGACCCTGAGATTAAGAGTCTCATGCTCTACCGACTGAGCTAGCCGGGCTACTGTGACTTTAAGTAGAATTTCTCCAAAAACTGTTCTGTCCCACTGTGTGTCCATACATCAGTTTATCCCCCCCCAGCTACTTATTGGACATTTCTGTAGTCAGGAAAAATGCTTAGCAAATTGTGGGGTGATTTTTCTTTTAACCCCTTGTTTTTGGAAATGCCAAAATTTGGGTTAAAGCAACATTTTATCAAAAAAATGTTGCTTTCCATTTTCCCGGCCAATTCTATGTAACACATGAAATTACTCACTATTCCCCTTGATAATTTCATTGAGGGGTGCAGTTTCCAAAATGGGGTCACATGTTGGGGTTTCCACTGTTTTGGCACTTTGGGAGCTCTGCAAATGGGGCATGGTGTCTGAAAACTATTCCAAGAAAATATGGCCTCTAAAATCCAATTAGCGCTCTTTCCGTTCCGAGCGCTGCCATGTGCCCATACATCAATGTACCAGCACATATGGGGTATTGTCATAACAAAATGTAAGGTACAATTTCTCCTTTAACCCCTTCCCGACATCCATCGTAATAGTCGGGTGTCAGAATATGGCGACTTTTATAATAAAAAAAATATTTTTTTGCAGTTTTGGATTTTTGTTAAGTTGTTAAAATGTAAATAAAACCATATACATTTGGTATCCCTGGAATCGTACCGAAACATAGAATACAGATGACATGTCATCTATATGAAAGGCATGTAATTTCAAAGTTTGAAAACTTTTCTAAATTTTCTCCAAATTTCCTGTCTGTTTTATTCATAATTAAAGACAAAATATATTGACCGAAATTTACCACTGACCTGAAGTCACAAAAAACTATCTCAGAATCACTTTGATAAGTTAAAGCATTCCAAAGTTATTACCACATAAAGTGACGCATGTCAGATTTGAAAAATGGGCGTGCGTCCTTAAGGGGATGATTTCCAACCAATGGGGGCACACTTCCCTGCCAATTTTAGATTAGGTTAATCTTTTTATATACAAAACCAGACAATGAAGATATATGCCATCTCCGGTGAGTTATATTCAAAAAGATTAACGTAAAATAAAATTGGCAAGAAAGTGTCCCCCCCATTGGTTGGAAATCATAATTTTAGTCTCATAGAATAAGCAATGAAGGCTTATGTGGTGTCAATGGGGTCAGGTGTGGCCCATCGCGGTTCCTTTTATTATTTTCTGAATGGTAAGTAGACAAAAGCCTGTATCATGAAGGTTTTACCTATGAAGCAGACCAGGCATCACCTGAACTGAAATAATTTTTGCTTCTAATGGTGAACATAGTTGAAAGGGGACTGTAATGGGTACATAACATATGCCTGCTATAGAAATGTATGACTAACTGGATGACTTAGTTGTTTCTTTGCCTCCACAATGTATCTCTACCCCAATTTTCCATGTTATGTAGCGTTGCTTTTAAAGGGGACCTGTCACCTTTTCTGACATGTCTGTTTTATATAAATACTTGTATTCCCCATAAAATAAGTTATGGAGCATCTTTTCATATATCCCGTTCCTCTGTTTTTCCATCTGAATATTCATGAGTAAATTGACACTTTGATGCTACCTTTATCCTTGTCCCTGCACAACCTAACACTGTCAATGCAAATTGGACTATGTGAGAATGTACCAGGGCACACCCACAACTGTTAACACACAGTTGTCAATTCATGTGTAAATATCTTGGAGGTATAACCTTGGATGGGCTCTGCTCCTGTTTGTATACAAATACTTAGACCAAAGGACAAAAAAAATTGAAAGCCGCCCAACGTGGGGCTCGAACCCACGACCCTGAGATTAAGAGTCTCATGCTCTACCGACTGAGCTAGCCGGGCTTCTGTGACTTTAACCCCTTCATCACATCTTCCGTACAATCACGGCAAATGCCGGGTCTTTAACCCCTTAATGACCGGGCCATTTTTTGTTTTTGCATTTTCGTTTTTCCCTCCCCACATTCCAACAGCCATAACTTTTTCATTTTTCAGTTCACAGAGTCACATGATGGCTTATTGTTTGCGAAACAAATTGTACTTTGTAATGTCACTATTCAATATTCTGTGCAATGTACTGGGAAGCTGGAAAAAAAATTCAGAATGAGGTGCAATTGGAGAAAAACTGCATTTGCGCCAAATTCATATGGGTTTAATTTTTACACCATTCACTGTGTGGTAAAAATGACATGTTACCTGTATTCTGTGGGTCAGTACGAACACGGCGATACCAAATTTATATAGTATTTGTAATGTTTGGATACCTTTTAAAAAATTAAAAACTTTGCTAAATAGAAAAAAAAATTTTGCATCGCCATATTGTGTCACCTGTAACTTTTTCATATTTACATTCTCACCTATCATAGGCCCCACTGTCCATTGTGTCCATCTTCTATGTTGGCGTTCCACTGATGATAAGCCTCGGGCTCCATAGGTTCCATTTCTTCAGCAGTGAGGATATACTTGACCTCCTGTTGAGGCTGATGTTTGACTGCAGCAGCTAAATGTGGGCCGATGATCCTCAAAGCTCGAGTGCTGGAACAGAAGATCAACAATTTGGATTTGGGAGCTGCCTTGGGAGGATGAGGTTTAGGACAGGTGACTATACATTCTTTATTATTGCACTTTCCTGTCCTTCCCTAATTTGTACCTGGATGTTTTATCTATAAAGCAGGCCAGGCATCACCTGGACTGAAATAATTTTTGCTGCTAATGGTGAACATAGTTGAAAGGGGACTGTAATGGGTACATAACATATGCCTGCTATAGAAATGCAAGAATAACTGGATGACTTAGTTGTTTACTTGCCTCCCCAATATATCTCTACTCCAATTTTCCATGTTATGTAGAGTTGCTGTTAAAGGGGACCTGTCACCTCTCCTTATATGTCAGTTTAGTAAATACTTGTATTCCCTGTGAAATAATTCATATATCCGTTTCTCTGGTATTACTCCTGATTATGAGTAAATTGACATTTGGATGCTACTGTTACTCTTGTCCCAGCACAATCTAACCAATCTAACCTTATCAACACTCATTGGACTATGTGGGAATGTACCAGGACACACCCATAACTGTTAACACCCAGTTTTCAATTCCTGTGTAAATATCTTGGAGTTATAACCCTGGATGGGCTCTGCTCCTGTTTGTATACTAATACTTAGACCAATTGACAAAAAAGTTAAGCCGCCCAACGTGGGGCTCGAACCCACGACCCTGAGATTAAGAGTCTCATGCTCTACCGACTGAGCTAGCCGGGCTACTGTGACTTTAAGTAGGATTTTTCCAAAAACTGTTCTGTTCCACTGTGTGCCCATACATCAGTTTACATCTACTTATTGGACATTTCTGTAGTCAGGAAAAAATGCTTAGCAAATTGTGGGGTGATTTTTCTTTTAACCCCTTGTTTGTGGAAATGCCAAAATTTGGGTTAAAGCAACATTTTATTAAAAAAAATGTCGCTTTCCATTTTTCCAGCCCAATTCTGCGTTACACATGAAATTACTCACTATACCCCTTGATAAATTCCTTGAGGGGTCTAGTTTCAAAAATGGGGTCACATTTTGAGGGTTTCTACTGTTTTGGCACCTTGGGAGCTCTGCAAATAGGACATGGTGCCTGAAAACTATTCCAGCAAAATCTGGCCTCCAAAATCCAATTAGGGCTTTCTGTTCCGAGCGCTGCTATGTGCCCGTACATCAGTGTACCAGCACATATGGGGTATTGTCATAACAAAATGTGGGGTACAATTTCTCCTTGAAACATTTGCAACTAAAATTACTGTACATAAAAAAATAATAATTTTTAATTTTCACATCCCAATTGTAAAAAAATTATTTAAAATATCTATAGGGTGAATGTATTATTCACTATACCCCTTAATAAATTCCTTCAGTGGTCTAGGTTCCAAAATGGGGTCATTTGGAGGTTGGGGGGTTCCACTCTTCTGTTAGCTCAGGGGCTCTGCAAATGCAACATGGTGCCTGAAAAAGATTCCAGCAAAATCTACCCTTCAAAATCCCAATAGCGCTCCTTCTGTTCTTTACACTACTGTGTGTCCATACATCAGTTTATATCCACATGTGGGATAATTTCGTGCTCGGGAGAAATTGTATAACAGATTGTGGAATTCATTTTCTCCTTTAACCCCTTGTGAATGTGTAAATTCTAGGGCTAAATGAATATATTAGTGACAGAAATTTAAATGTGTAAATTTCACCTCCATTTTGTTTTAATTGCTGTGAAATTCTGAAAGGGTTAAATGCTGTTTTGAATTATTTCAGGGGTGCAGTTTTGAGAATGGGGTGATTTATGGGGGTTTCAATTACAGAGGCCTTTCAAAACCCTTTCAGCACTGAACTAGTTCCTTGAAAAATGGGTTTTGGAAATGTTCTTGAAAATTTTGAAAATTACTGTTTTGACTTGTAAGCCATATAATAATTAGCAGAAATATGGTAAATTATATTTATGATGTAGTTTGGGTAATATGACTATCTATATGAAAGGCATGTAATTTCAAACTTTGAAAACTTCATTTTTTTCTAAATTTTCACCAAATTTCCATTTTTTTCATAATTAAAGACAAAATATATTGACCAAAATTTACCACTGACCTGAAGTACAATGTGTCCCAAAAAACTTTCTCAGAATCTCTTTGATAAGTTAAAGCATTCCAAAGTTATTAGCACATAAAGTGACGCATGTCAGAATTGAAAAAAATGAGCGAGCGTCCTTAAGGGGATGATTTCCAACCAATGGGGGCACACTTCCCTTCCAATTTTAGATTAGGTTAATCTTTTTATATACAAAACCAGACAATGAAGATATATGCCATCTCCGGTGACCTATATTCAAAAAGATTAGCATAAAATTAGCAGGAAAGTGTGTCCCCCCCATTGATTGGAAATCATCATTTTAGTCCCATAGAAGGAGCAGTTAACATTGAACATTTTGTCTATGGTAGTTTAGAAATAATAAGCAATGAAGGCTTATGTGGTGTCAATGGGGTCAGGTGTGGCCCATCGCGGTTCCTTTTATTATTTTCTGAATGGTAAGTAGACAAAAGTCTGTATCATGAAGGTTTTATCTATAAAGCAGGACAGCCATCACCTGGACTGAAATAATTTTTGCTGCTAATGGTGAACATAGTTGAAAAGGGACTGTAATGGGTACATAACATATGCCTGCTATAGAAATGTATGACTAACTCGATGACTTAATTGTTTCTTTGCCTCTACAATGTATTCCTACCCTAATTTTCCATGTTATGTAGAGTTGCTTTTAAAGGGGACCTGTCACCTCTTCTGACATGTCTGTTATATATGGAGTAGAATACTTGTATTCCCCATAAAATAACAATTCTGGAGCATTTTTTCATATATCCCGTTCCTCTGTTTTTCCACCTGAATATTCATGAGTAAATTGACACTTGGATGCTACCCTTATCCTTGTCCCTGCACAACCTAACACTGACAATGCAATGTACATAACACACACACAACTGGTAACACTCAATTCAATTCATGTGTAAATATCTTGGAGGTATAACCTTGGCTCTGCTCCTGTTTGTATACAAATTAAGAGTCTCATGCTCAGATTAAGAGTCTCATGCTCTACCGACTGAGCTAGCTGGGCTTCTGTAAGTCACTGGGCCGTTTTAACTGTAGGGCCAACTTTAACTTTAACTTAGGACGCCGATGAGTTGTATGCAATGCCTTCCTCTCACTGCTTCACCATTCATCCCCTCTCTTTCCTGGGAGCTACAAGGACATTAAACTGTGGGGGCCGCTGGAGGGGGACATTAAACAGTGAGGGTAGCTAAAGGGGAAAATTTTATTTTATGGGGCCACTAGGGAGGCATTATACTGTGTGAGGACCACGAAGAGGGCATTATAATATGTGCAAATCTGGTATTTATAAGTGTTGGTGATGTGGAGGGGGGCCCACTTATGAAACCTTGACACAGGGCCCACCAATGTGTTAAAACGGCCCTGGCCCTCCCATATAATATATATAATATAGCAAAATAAAGTATTCTCACCTGTCATTGGCCCCACTGTCCATTGTGCCTGTGTGTCACAGAGTTTTCACTTCCTCAACAGGGAGGATGTACTTTATCTCCTGCCAGTGTTTGCAACAGCAACATGTGGGCCAATGAACTTCATTACAGTGGTCACAGTCATTTTAACTTAAAATTTTTGTAACCTGATAAAGAGACAAAAAAATTGTATTTGGAAATTCTGTCAACAATGAATACATTAAAATAAATAAATAAAAATGTGTGATCACAATGTGATGTGCAGGATTTGTACATCCTCTGATAACATCAATAGGGCATCTAAAAATCTTGTGCTCCAGGTGAGGCTCGAACTCACAACCTCGGCATTGCTCACCAGTTACTGTCTTATAAGTACCGCGCGCTAACCGATTGCGCCACTGGAGCAGCTGCTTTGTTTTTGAAAATGGGAAATTTCAGGGAAATATCTGACCCACGTTCTTTCCAAGAATAATATGTTTATGTATCAAATAATAATGTACTAAGGTAGCATTCGGCCAACTACCTGTAAAATCTGATATATTGGACATGTGAGGAATTGTTTCTGCAAGTAGTCCTGCCATAAATCAATAGTTAATAATTCCTATAATCTCTCTTTAATATATATTGTTCTTGCAAATTCTAAAAAACATATCAGTTATAGGTTATAGAAAGTTATTACAAATGCAATACCTAATGCTGCCAGCAGACATCAGTAGTCAGTATCTTGTACATCGCAATAGTATTCTGCCAATAGTGCAGATTTCCCAAGAATTGTACACTTTGTCTTTGCAGTAATCCTAGGCTGCCCTTGCTTGTAATATCTCTGTTATCACCACTACATGGAAAATATGATAATTTTTTTTTTTTAGTTTCTTTTTAATTGATAAATATTATAAAGGCAAAAAAAAATTCTATCGCCCAACGTGGGGCTCGAACCCACGACCCTGAGATTAAGAGTCTCATGCTCTACCGACTGAGCTAGCCGGGCTACTGTTAGTTTGTGATGGGGTTCTTTGGCTCCTGTAAAAATGTAGTGAAGGGTTAAAATAACTATAATAAAGAAAGCGTAGTCATCATTCATAGGCCCCACCATCCAATGATAATGATTATGGGCCCCCACATGGACTGTAGTGGTTCCCCTTCCTCAGCAGCAGTGTTGGTGTACTCAACCTCCTGTTGAGGACGCTGTTTGGCTGCAGTTCCCACATGGGGGTCAATGCACAACAATGTTGGAGTGCCGGGACAGAAGAGTGATAACATGGCCCGGGAGGATGGGGCCTAAGAAAGGTGAATTTACTTTACTGTATTATTATTTCACTTCTCTGCCCTTCCTTAAATTTTAACGGACCTGAAAATTCATTTAAAGTTCACAATTTCCAGTTCACTCGTCATAAGCCCCACTGTCCATTGTGCTGCTCTGTTGCTGTATTCTAGTGAAGATGAACATGAGCCTGTATATCAAACGAAGGCAAAAAAAATTAGTAGTCATCCAATGGGGGGGGGGGGGGTCTGAAAAATATTTTTTATTCCTGTGTTATAGCAGGTTTCTTAGCAGATACAGGAGAAGAGGAAGTCATGGATGGAGTTTCATCATTTACAACAGTGGGCCAAACTTTTTGAGTTTGTAACCAATAATAGTCAAGTCTTTTTACCAAATAAATGAGAAGAGACCAGTCGCCCAACGTGGGGCTCGAACCCATGTCCCTGAGATTAAGAGTCTCATGCTCTATCGACTGAGCTAGCCAGGCTACTGTCTTGTTCAGAGTTAACTCTCTAGATGCCACGTTTAAATTGTGGTAGACCAGTAGAGAGGATTGTTTGATATGCCAACATGCTGGCGCAGCTCCCACAGTTTCCTTGGTCACTATTAGGACATAGGTGATGTCTTCAATATACACCTCTGCCTCTGGACCATTTCCAATTTGGTGTCACAGCACCATTTTATGTCAGCCAGCCATCGTCACCCTCTTTTGCAGTGGTGTCATGAATGAGACTTCTGTGGACTGTGTTTAGTGAGAGGTTAGTGATGAACAGGGAAAACATTTTTGGTTCAGCAGGTAGATTTCTTTTGCCAAAAACTTCTGTTTGTGGCCAAAAAATATGCAAATCCTTACACCATTCAAATGGGAAAATATGAGTCGCCCAACGTGGGGCTTGAACCCACGACCCTGAGATTAATAGTCTCTTGCTCTACCGACTGAGCTAGCCAGGCTACTGTTCCTTTAAAATTTCTCTCTAGTTGATAGACAGATTTATGGACAGAGTTTTATCATTTTGAATGGGGGGCAAACTTGTAATGATCTCCCGCTATGTAAAAATGTCAAAAACCAAGCTGCGTCCCCCTGACCTTACAGCTGGTGCCCACATGGCTGTGGAGTTTTGGAATAAAGCACCTTGTACAACAGCGACATCTAGTGCTCGGTGGCAGAATTAACACATACCTCATTTGCTTTGGTTTTAAAAGGGCACTGATAGCGTTCTAGCGGTATATAATACCGCCCATCTCCGAGAACATGAAAGGTCCTCTTTAAAGGGTTGTCTACGAATTTCGAAAACCCTGGGGGAGGCAGAGGAAGGGGAAACATTAAAATAAAACTGATACTCACCTGTCCCTGCTCCAGTGCAAGTCCCCGCGGCACGTGAATTAGTGGCCTCAGCAGCCACAAGAAGGGAACTGGTGTTGTCACTTACATATGTCAACGGTTCCTTTCCTTGGCCACGTGTGGTGAGGACTTCCACCAGCACAGGCACCGGCGTGAGCTGGACCAAACAACGGAGCACCAGGAATAGGTGAATATAATTTTTTCCGCGTTTACGAAATTTGTGGACAACCCTTTTAATAAATGCCCCCAGAGTGTTATAATTTACAAGGGTGGGACAGATATAATAACTAGGGACGAGAAAATCTGGGCCATTGTTGTCAAGTTCTCCTATAAGTGTGAGGCCCTAGGCAGCTGACTAGGTAGCCCAGTAGTGGAAGAGTGAAGAAATCAGGCGATACCTTTTAGAGGCTAACTGAGTATATTAGATAAGTAAGCTTTCAAGAGGACTAGCTCTCGAAGAGTCAAATATACTCAGTTAGCCTCTAAAAGGTATCGCCTGATTTCTTCACTCTTCCACTACTTTCAATGGCTAACACGGTACAACATTATACTACTAGGTATCCCAGTAGACAGTCTAGTGAGCAGGGCGTATACTACATGTGACTGGCTTAGTCTGATTCATGAACATGTCTCCTTGGCAGCGGACTGATGGAAATCTCCTGTTGCTGAAAGGACCGGAACATTCAAGAAAAAAAGTTCTACTAAAAATACAGTCAGTCGCTATGCTTGGCTCCTGCCCATCGCACACCATTGTACGGCCAAACCCTGGTAGTTCAGATTTCTGGAAAGAAAATGTTGAATTCCTGTGGAGCAAACGAAACCGTGGATATTTCTTTTTTTTTTTTGCAACAAATAAAAGAACTGAGAAATTTTCCCCAACTTCCACAAAATGTGTCTTCAAAAGCAGCATAGACTGGACTTCTTATGGGGATAGATAGATAGCTAAAAAAAAAAAAAAAAAAGATAGATAGATATGAGATAGATAGATAGGAGATAGATAGATAGATATGAGATAGACAGCTCATCTTTCCATAAAAGTCAGAGGCATAACAAGTAACTATAAGGCCCTATAGCAAAACTTGTAATGGGGCCCAACTCTTCCATGACCACATATAGCAACAAATTCTGAACAATGTCACAGTACAGGGATAATACACACATTGATGTCACAGTACAGAGATAATAGACACAGTGATGTCACAGTACAGAGATAATACACACAGTGATGTCACAGTACAGAGATAATATACACAGTGATGTCACAGTACAGGGATAATATACACAGTGATGTCACAGTACAGAGATAATAAACAGTGATGTCACAGTACAGAGATAATAAACACAGTGATGTTACAGTACAAGGATAATACACACAGCAATGTCACAGTACAGGGATAATATACACAGTGATGTCACAGTACAGCGATAATAAACACAGTGATGTCACAGTACAGTGATAATAAACTGATGTCACAGTACAGTGATAATATACACAGTGATGTCACAGTACAGAGATAATAAACACAATGATGTCACAGTACAGAGATAATAAACACAGTGATGTCACAGTACAAGGATAATACACACAGTGATGTCACAGTACAAGGATAATAAACACAGTGATGTCACAGTACAGAGATAATACACACAGTGATGTCACAGTACAGAGATAATAAACACAGTGATGTCACAGTACAGAGATAATACACACAGTGATGTCACAGTACAGAGATAATAAACACAGTGATGTCACAGTACAGAGATAATAAACAGTGATGTCACAGTACAGAGATAATAAACACAGTGATGTTACAGTACAAGGATAATACACACAGCAATGTCACAGTACAGGGATAATATACACAGTGATGTCACAGTACAGCGATAATAAACACAGTGATGTCACAGTACAGTGATAATAAACTGATGTCACAGTACAGTGATAATATACACAGTGATGTCACAGTACAGAGATAATAAACACAATGATGTCACAGTACAGAGATAATAAACACAGTGATGTCACAGTACAAGGATAATACACACAGTGATGTCACAGTACAAGGATAATAAACACAGTGATGTCACAGTACAGAGATAATACACACAGTGATGTCACAGTACAGAGATAATAAACACAGTGATGTCACAGTACAGAGATAATACACACAGTGATGTCACAGTACAGAGATAATAAACACAGTGATGTCACAGTACAGGGATAATACACACAGTGATGTCACAGTACAGGGATAACAGACACAGCCTCCGATTGTTTGAGTGACATTTCCTACTTTGTCACACTATGTCTGTAGATAGGGGCAATTATCTAGAACAAAGAGTGAAGCCACAGCAGCAGAAGAATTGCCCCTAAAGCTCTTTCAGCTAATTTGCATGCATTATAGAATAAATACATAATAATAACAATAATAAATAATACAAAAATAAAACATTAACAAATAAATACAAAATAAAGAATAAAACACTAATGTTCATGAAAATGGGGCTGCAGTGCAGAATAAGAAAGACATCTTTGGAAAGTGTAGAATCCGCCCTACAAGGTACTGCCATTAGTATGATTAGTACTCAGGATAAAGATGGGGCCACAGCGCAGGTACTCAGGATAATGATGGGGCCACAGCAGAGGTACATAGGATAATGATGGGGCCACAGTGCAGGTACTCAGGATAATGATGGGGCCACAGCAGAGGTACATAGGATAATGATGGGGCCACAGCGCATGTACTCAGGATAATGATGGGGCCACAGCGCAGGTACTCAGGATAATGATGGGGCCACAGCGCAGGTACTCAGGATAATGATGGGGCCACAGCGCAGGTACTCAGGATAATGATGGGGCCACAGCGCAGGTACTCAGGATAATGATGGGGCCACAGCGCAGGTACTCAGGATAATGATGGGGCCACAGCGCAGGTACTCAGGATAATGATGGGGCCACAGCGCAGATACTCAGGATAATGATGGGGCCACAGCGCAGGTACTCAGGATAATGATGGGGCCACAGCGCAGGTACTCAGGATAATGATGGGGCCACAGCGCAGGTACTCAGGATAATGATGGGGCCACAGCGCATGTACTCAGGATAATGATGGGGCCACAGCGCATGTACTCAGGATAATGATGGGGCCACAGCGCAGGTACTCAGGATAATGATGGGGCCACAGCGCAGGTACTCAGGATAATGATGGGGCCACAGCGCAGGTACTCAGGATAATGATGGGGCCACAGCGCAGGTACTCAGGATAATGATGGGGCCACAGCGCATGTACTCAGGATAATGATGGGGCCACAGCGCATGTACTCAGGATAATGATGGGGCCACAGTGCAGGTACTCAGGATAATGATGGGGCCACAGCGCAGGTACTCAGGATAATGATGGGGCCACAGCGCATGTACTCAGGATAATGATGGGGCCACAGTGCAGGTACTCAGGATAATGATGGGGCCACAGCGCAGGTACTCAGGATAATGATGGGGCCACAGTGCAGGTACTCAGGATAATGATGGGGCCACAGTGCAGGTACTCAGGATAATGATGGGGCCACAGCGCATGTACTCAGGATAATGATGGGGCCACAGTGCAGGTACTCAGGATAATGATGGGGCCACAGTGCAGGTACTCAGGATAATGATGGGGCCACAGCGCAGGTACTCAGGATAATGATGGGGCCACAGTGCAGGTACTCAGGATAATGATGGGGCCACAGCGCAGGTACTCAGGATAATGATGGGGCCACAGCGCATGTACTCAGGATAATGATGGGGCCACAGCGCAGGTACTCAGGATAATGATGGGGCCACAGCGCAGGTACTCAGGATAATGATGGGGCCACAGTGCAGGTACTCAGGATAATGATGGGGCCACAGTGCAGGTACTCAGGATAATGATGGGGCCACAGTGCAGGTACTCAGGATAATGATGGGGCCACAGCGCAGGTACTCAGGATAATGATGGGGCCACAGCGCAGGTACTCAGGATAATGATGGGGCCACAGCGCAGGTACTCAGGATAATGATGGGGCCACAGTGCAGGTACTCAGGATAATGATGGGGCCACAGTGCAGGTACTCAGGATAATGATGGGGCCACAGCGCAGGTACTCAGGATAATGATGGGGCCACAGTGCAGGTACTCAGGATAATGATGGGGCCACAGCGCAGGTACTCAGGATAATGATGGGGCCACAGTGCAGGTACTCAGGATAATGATGGGGCCACAGCGCAGGTACTCAGGATAATGATGGGGCCACAGCGCATGTACTCAGGATAATGATGGGGCCACAGTGCAGGTACTCAGGATAATGATGGGGCCACAGCGCAGGTACTCAGGATAATGATGGGACCACATTCCATTTTCTACACTTCATTGTTCTTTGTCACCACTAACTGCATACTATCTCAGTAAAAATGGGCCCCTTTGTTATAGGGCCACATTGTAGATTATGTGTCTGCTACACTGGTCATATATTTTAGAAATATGTATAGGACAAGGCTTCATAGCTTTCCAATGCAAAATCTGTGACAGGGCCCCCCACCTGCCATGTGTCTGTGACTTCTTGGGCAGCAGGGCCTGGGTGTGACGGCCACCTCTGCACCCCCTATAGCTGCCGCAGACCCTCAGAAGTAGCCGAGATTCCAGCACATGGGGAGGGCTGGCCCCGAGCTGCCTATCCTTATCCTGCAGTCCTACATAAACAGAGGGAAGAGCTAGTGCTCCGACACACAGAGCCCAGTCCATGCTGAGCATCTACGGGATAACAGTAAGTACCCCCTATACCCACTCTGTATGGAAACATTGGCCAGTCGTCCTGCCAGGAGACATTATTATTATTGGCTTCGCATCTATAGGCTCATTGTGCTGAAAATATCTTCTGTTATACAAGTTTCCGTACAGACGAAAAATATAAGACGACTCAATAGTGCAGCAGATACAGCCGTGGTTATATCTATATGTGTGGGGATGTGTAGGAAACTGTTCACACTGCAATCCACAATGATCATGTTATTCATAGAGGCTTTATGGCTAGTGACGGGGCTTATAGCCAGCCCGAATAGTAGCCCTGAGGATGTGACATATGGGAGGGTTGTAGCTATTAATATATCATGTATCTTATCTATGTTATATTATACTAGATTCACTACCGTATATAACCTATACTATATTATCTATGTTATATAATATTAGATTCACTACTGTTTATAACCTACACTATAATCTGTGTTATATTATACTAGATTCACTACCATATATAATCTGCACTATACTATCTGTTATATTATACTAGATTCACTACTGTATATAATCTACACTATACTATCTGTTATATTATACTAGATTCACTACTGTATATAATCTACACTATATTATCTATGTTATATTATACTAGATTCACTACCGTATATATTCTACACTACACTATACTGTCTATGTTATATTATACTAGTATCATTACTGTGTATAATCTACACTATGTTATACTATATTTTCTATGCTATATAATATTAGATTCACTACTGGTTATAACCTACACTATATTATCTGTGTTATATTATACTAGTATCACTACAGTATATAATTTATGCTCTATTATTATACTATTATCTGCATTATATTATACCACATTCACTACAGTATATAATCTATAACCTATTATATTATACTATATTAACTACACTCTATAATCTTATGCTATTATCTACATTTTACTATATATATATATATAATTTTTAGTTTATTATTTGCAGTATATAATAATACTATATTATTTACTTTACGTTATATTATCCAATGTTTTATTTTATACTATGTTACATGTTGTACCTGAAGTTATATTACACTATATCTTCTATGTTATACTATATTACCTACATGATAGTATATGGATTGTAAAGTTCTACAGAATATGTCTGCACTATATATATTGTACTATATCATATTATCTGTATTACATCATCCAATGCTATGTATCATCTCCAGAATGTTATATTATAGTATACAGTCTATATTATATTATATTATATTATACTATATCTTATTATCTGTATATGCTCAGCTGTTCTCAGTCACTGGATGCAAAAAAAAAAAAAAAAATGTTTCCATTCACTGTCAGCAAGCAGAGATCTGGAAAGCAGCAAAGAACGGAATCACAAAGTATAACAGAAAGCGTCAGAACGTGACGTTAAACTGCGCTTAAATCTTTAGGTAATAGTACACGGCAGGACACGAGTAGCTGACAACCTCTATGATGGCCACCAGTTGGCTGTCGCCCACATTTCCCAGTTACAGATATTACATTGATATTACTAGTATCAGCTCTAAGAAGTTAATGGAGCTAATTAACTGAACACTAATTACATAATGTGCCCATCAGTGACACTGCAGTACCACCTATGGCCTCCAGGAGGTGATAAAGAAACCATATACTTTAATACATTGCTATAGTTCCTTAGGATAGGTCATCAATTGAAGATAAGTAGGGGCCTGACACCCGGGCACCCTACGAATCATCTGTCCGAAGTGGCAGCGGCGCTCTACTTCACAGTCCATATGACGTCACATTCATCGGTCATGGCTTGATGGCAGCTCAGTCCCATTCAAGTGGAGGGGGTTGAGCTGCAATACCAAGCATAGCCAATATACAATGGATGACGCTGTGCTAGCATTCATATGAATAGCTTGGACCCCCTTGTACCCACTAGAATGAATATCTCGGCCCTCCCTTCCTCTGCTCCAAAAATATCTTATTTCATGTCTTGAGGGTGAACGAAAGTTTATTCCTTCTTGATCTCCATTGATGCTCATTAAGGAGGAGATAGCACCCCAGCGTTTCTTAACCCCGTCATGTAAACACGGGCGACCTCCTGGAAGCCTTCCTGGCAGTATCCTGAATTCTCAGGCCTGTGTCCCGTCACCTTATCTTCCTCCTGTCATTCTTCATCCATGTAACTTCTATTCATTAAGACTGAAAGCAGCCAAAAAAATGTCTAGCGAGTACGGTGATCACAGCGATCTAGTAATCTATAGGAGAACGTGCTGGTTGTAGTAGTGAGCGGCTTTACATGATGGGGGAAGTAGTGCTATGTGTGCTATTAACTGACACTGATTTGCATATTAATGATTCCAGCTTGAGGCTTCCAGGTACTGGAAGATTTACACTGTGTGGGCCACTGGGGAGCATTATACTGTGGGGGAGGGCTCTGTGGAGCATTTTATACTGTGTGGGGACTCTGGGGAGCATATTACTTTGTGTGGGTACACTGTGGCTTATTATAGGCTCATTATACTGTATGGTGGTATCTGGGGAATATATTATATTGCGTGGGGCCACTGTGGAGCATTAAACTTTGAGAAGGGGGGCACTGTGGAACATTATACTGGGGGGGCTCTGGGGAGCATATTATACTGTGTGGGGCTACAGTGGTATTATTTTTCCGCATCTTTTTCAGATCTCTGTTTCCCTTTGAAAACAATTGTATAAAAATCAGCACCAGATCCTGCCATGTGAATGGGCCCTTAGATACATGAGTTCAGAAGACAGTATCACACAAGGGAGGTTTAGATACACCAGTTCAGTAGACAGTATCACACAGGATAGACCTAGATACACCAGTTCAGTAGACAGTATCACACAGGATAGACCTAGATACACCAGTTCAGTAGACGGTATCACACAGGATAGACCTAGATACACCAGTTCAGTAGACAGTATCACACAGGATATACCTAGATACACCAGTTCAGTAGACAGTATCACACAGGATAGACTTAGATACACCAGTTCAGTAAACGGTATCACACAGGATAGACCTAGATACACCAGTTCAGTAGACAGTATCACACGATAGACCTAGATGCACCAGTTCAGTACCCGGACAGCCTATCACACAGGAGAGGTTCTAGACCTACACCAGTTCAGTAGACAGTATCACACAGGATAGACTTAGATACACCAGTTCAGTAGACGGTATCACACAGGAGAGGTTTAGATACACCAGTTCAGTAGACGATATCACACAGGATAGACCTAGATACACCAGTTCAGTAGACAGTATCACACAGGATAGACCTAGATACACCAGTTCAGTAGACAGTATCACACAGGAGGGGCCTAGATACACCAGTTCAGTAGACGGTATCACACAGGATAGACCTAGATACACCAGTTCAGTAGACAGTATCACACAGGATGGACCTAGATACACCAGTTCAGTAGACAGTATCACACAGGATAGACCTAGATACACCAGTTCAGTAGACAGTATCACACAGGATAGACCTAGATACACCAGTTCAGTAGACAGTATCACACAGGATAGACCTAGATACACCAGTTCAGTAGACAGTATCACACATAGACCTAGATACACCAGTTCAGTAGACAGTATCACACAGGAGAGGTTTAGATACACCAGTTCAGTAGACGTATCATACAAGAGAGGTTTAAATACACCAGTTCAGTAGACAGTATCACGCAGGATAGACTTAGATACACCAGTTCAGTAGACGGTATCACACAGGAGAGGTTTAGATACACCAGTTCAGTAGACAGTATCACACAGGATAGACTTAGATACACCAGTTCAGTAGACGATATCACACAGGATAGACCTAGATACACCAGTTCAGTAGACAGTATCACACAGGAGAGGTTTAGATACACCAGTTCAGTAGACGGTATCACACAGGATAGACCTAGATACACCAGTTCAGTAGACAGTATCACACAGGATGGACCTAGATACACCAGTTCAGTAGACAGTATCACACAGGATAGACCTAGATACACCAGTTCAGTAGACGGTATCACACAGGATAGACCTAGATACACCAGTTCAGTAGACAGTATCACACAGGATAGACCTAGATACACCAGTTCAGTAGACAGTATCACACATAGACCTAGATACACCAGTTCAGTAGACAGTATCACACAGGAGAGGTTTAGATACACCAGTTCAGTAGACGTATCATACAAGAGAGGTTTAAATACACCAGTTCAGTAGACAGTATCACACAGGATAGACTTAGATACACCAGTTCAGTAGACGGTATCACACAGGAGAGGTTTAGATACACCAGTTCAGTAGACAGTATCACACAGGATAGACTTAGATACACCAGTTCAGTAGACGGTATCACACAGGAGAGGTTTAGATACACCAGTTCAGTAGACAGTATCACACAGGATAGACTTAGATACACCCGTTCAGTAGACAGTATCACACAGGATAGACCTAGATACACCCGTTCAGTAGACAGTATCACACAGGAGAGGTTAGATACACCAGTTCAGTAGACAGTATCACACAGGATAGACTTAGATACACCAGTTCAGTAGACGGTATCACACAGGAGAGGTAGAGATGAGTGCTGAATGTTATCTATCCCAGGACATGTAAGTCAAACAACGATTTGTCAAGATCATGGAGTTGTGGGGGCAGGAATGATGGAAGATGGAGGGAGACAGTCAGGCCATGAATTTATCTTTAAGGTTATATATATATACAAACACACACATACACATATATATACTATATACACCTCTTATTCAATTAGATTTAATTATTTTTTTAATAAATCTTTTAACTTTTTCTTGTATATTTTACAGCATTTATGCCCTCAGGTAATCAAAATAGACGATACCGATAAAACCCACATGAATTATTCCCCCACCCGTAGGTGAAGGGGGAAATAACACATTTTATAATACACATTGTAATTGTATTTTCTAGTTTTTGCTTTTAGATGCTTATATTCTTTGGTGTTCATTCATTCATATCTAAATTTTATTTTATATTTTATCAGGGCACATGGACAACATAGAGGGCCCATGTGCCCCTGTAATAATAGAAATAATGGTGTCTCATGGTGTGGCAGATGTGTGCGTAGCAGACCCTAGTACAACTGTTACCTCAGCGCCCCCTATAGCTACACCCTGGTGTATCACCTAATATTGTAATAATCATTAAAAATTTCCATAATCATCTAACAGCCTGTTCGACATTTGACCTGTGCTCTCCTGTTCAAAATCTTCTTCTGCGGTATGCAATGAGACCACTAGAGGCCACTGTTTTGGGCATTCAGTTTCAACAGCCCCCCCGGGGGGTATAGCATTTCACTACAATTGACTTTTGACAATTGACTTTTTTTTTAAAATAATTCTTATGTTAAACGTATTTTTAAAGCATTTTTGATTATTATTATTTTTTTAATTTCCATGTCACAATCTATAGTTTAAAAAGTATTATATCCTACAATTTTCACTCTGGCCACCAATAGACTGACATTTGCCAATTCTGTAGGGGTTTTGCAGCAGTTACTTCATTTACATCACAGAAAGTATTACAATAGAAGATAACACCTCTATAGATAACACCACTGATTTGATCAATACATTCACTACTAGCAATAGATGATAGCACCAGGGCCGCACCTGCCATGAGGCCGACCTGAGGCAGTGCCTCCTGGCATAGGCTAAGTTCACACCTGGATTCTGTTTCCCACTCCGCTTTAAAAATGCGGAGAGAAAAGTCCTGCAAGCAGCGCTTTTCTCTCCGCATTTTTCCGCCCCTTTTGGGTGGAAACCAGGTGGACCCCATTATAGTCTATAGGGTCCGTGGGTTTCCGAGGGTAACTGCTTTTTTAAGCGGATTAAGTTTCCGTTCGGTGGGGTACCCAGGCGGACCCCCAAACAGAAACCCGAACACAAGTGGGAACCTAGAGATAAACTGAGGGCAGCAATTTTTTTAATCAGCTGCTACCTATTGGTATAGCATTGGTGACATATTTTACTCACCGATCCCTGCTCTTGTCCAGTCCGACCTCAGGCTTCTTTCTGAAGAGGGCGCTGCAGCTTTCTTCAACATCTGCACCTTGGAGGCAGAAGTGGAGACTAGATACGACAGGAGCGGGATCGGGGAGTAAAATATTGGCCGCTACCTGCTAACATATAGCTGTGTGGGGGCCAAAAAGAAGAGGGCATTATACTGTGTGGGGGCCTAAAAAGGGACAATATACTGTGTAGGAGCTAGTAAAAGGGTCAATATACTGTGTGGGGACCAAGAAAGGGGACAGTATACTGTGGGGGTCAGTAAAGGGTGCCAAATAAGGGAATTTCATGATCCAAAAAATGGCTGGGGATGGCCTACAATATTAGTTAGGGGGTCCCCATAATGAAACGAAAGATCAATGGATTGGGGTTTTTTTTTGTTTTTCTTTTTGGGGGGGCGGAGCCTTTCTATAGGTTGGCTGGATCTCACAACTTATCTCCTCCCCCTCCCTGCACAGAACAAGTCTAGAAAACTCTCCCATAGACCTCAGTCTATTGCCTACTATGGCCATGACTATGCTGTAAAGCAGATCACTAAATGCTGTTAATAGAGCGGAGGAGAAGCTCAGGCAAGATGCCTGCCCCAAGAATCATGTACAGAAAATAACATGAAATAATCTACAATCCAAAATAAAACCAGATAATATCTGGTTTTATATCATCCAAAAAGCAACCACTGTAGTGTCTGATCCCTTAAGACCTATTATTTTGGGCGTTAAAGCGGCCGTCCTACCATTCAATATCACATTTATTGTATTGATCATAAAAAATGAATGTTTGCCATTTACATGCTGATAAAAAATGATAAGATGAAGAGTTATTACAGTTATTTACATACTATGGCACCACCTGGTGTTCAAAGTATATAGCAATGGGTACGTCCACCTACTAAGCTGAGTGCTGGTGGACGCACATGCCCAAATCATTGTCTTCATAGTCAGGTCTCTATCTAATGATCCCGCACTCACTGCAAGGCAGCCAATAGCAATAGCTTTTAGCAAGTAAGAAAGTCTTCTCTACACACAGGGCTATAAGATATTTCTATTGGCCACCCTGCAGTGAACAGAAGATCACTATGCTTAGACCTGGCAGTGGGGACAGCGACTGAGCATGTGTGTCCACCAGCCCATTAGGTAGACGTGCACATTGCTATACACTCTGAACACCAGGTGGTGCCATACTATGTAAGCAAATGTCATATCTCTTGAGTTATTTTTTTAACAATGTGCAAATGGAAACATGGTTAATTTTTATGATCTAAGCAATGAATCACATTTAAGCTAAAGCTCCACGTTGCGAAAACACAGGTTTTTTTGTTGCAGATTTTGCTGTGGATTTTTGAGCCAAAGTCAAGAATGGCTACAAAGGGAATGGGAAATATATAGGAATTTCTTATACTTCTCCCTTCTGCTCAATCCACTCCTGGCTTTGGCTCAAAAAAACACAGCAAAATCTGCAACAAAAAAAGCTGCATTTCCACAATGTGGGGCCTCAGCCTTAAAGGGGTTTTCATGACTTAAATATGGATGACCTATCATGGCAAATCCGTAGGGGTCCAATTCCAGGTGCGCCTACCTTTTATAATACAGGTGTCTACTTAAGTGGTTGAGGGTTTTTGGACCTCTTCACTCCTATAGCTAAGGAGGTAGATGCGTCATTAAAGGGAGTCTGTCACCAGAACCCAGCATATCAACCTAGCCCTGCAGATACAGTGCTGGCCAAAAGTATTGGCACCCCTGCAATTCTGTCAGATAATACTCAGTTTCTTCCAGAAAATGATTGCAATCACAAATGCTTTGGTAATAATATCTTCATTTAATTTGTCGTCAATGGAAAACCACAAAAAGAATTGTCAAAAAGCCAAATTGGATATAATTCCACACCAAACATAAAAAAGGGGGTGGACAAAAGTATTGGCACCCTTTGAAAAATCATGTGATGCTTCTCTAATTTGTGTAATTAACAGCACCTGTTACTTACCTGTGGCACATAACAGGTGGTGGCAATAACTAAATCACACTTGCAGCCAGTTGAAATGGATTAAAGTTGACTCAACCTCTGTCCTGTGTCCTTGTGTGTACCACATTGAGCTTGGAGAAAAGAAAGAAAACCAAAGAACTGTCTGAGGACTTGAGAAGCAAAATTGTGAGGAAGCATGAGCAATCTCAAGGCTACAAGTCCATCTCCAAAGACCTGAATGTTCCTGTGTCTACCGTGCGCAGTGTCATCAAGAAGTTTAAAGCCCATGGCACTGTGGCTAACCTCCCTAGATGTGGACGGAAAAGAAAAATTGACGAGAGATTTCAACGAAAGATTGTGCGGATGGTGGCTAAAGAACCTCGAATAACATCCAAACAAGTTCTAGCTGCCCTGCAGTCCGAGGGTACAACAGTGTCATCCTGTACTATCCGTCGGCGTCTGAATGAAAAGGAACTCTATGGTAGGATACCCAGGAAGACCCCACTTCTGACCCAGAGACATAAAAAAGCCAGGCTGGAGTTTACCAAAACTTACCTGAGAAAGCCAAAAACTTTTTGGAAGAATGTTCTCTGGTCAGATGAGACAAAAGTAGAACTTTTTGGGAAAAGGCATCAACATAGAGTTTACAGGAAAAAAAAAAGAGGCCTTCAAAGAAAAGAACATGGTCCCTACAGTCAAACATGGCGGAGGTTCCCTGATGTTTTGGGGTTGCTTTGCTGCCTCTGGCACTGGACTGCTTGACCGTGTGCATGGCATTATGAAGTCTGAAGACTACCAACAAATTTTGCAGCATAATGTAGGGCCCAGTGTGAGAAAGCTGGGTCTCCCTCAGAGGTCATGGGTCTTCCAGCAGGACAATGACCCAAAACACACTTCAAAAAGCACTAGAAAATGGTTTGAGAGAAAGCACTGGAGACTTCTAAAGTGGCCAGCAATGAGTCCAGACCTGAATCCCATAGAACACCTGTGGAGAGATCTCACAATGGCAGTTTGGAGAAGGCACCCTCCAAATCTCAGGGACCTGGAGAAATTTGCCAAAGAAGAATGGTCTAAAATTCCAGCAGAGCATTGTAAGAAACTCATTGATGGTTACCGGAAGCGGTTGTTCGCAGTTATTTTGTCTAAAGGTTGTGCTACCAAGTATTAGGCTGAGGGTGCCAATACTTTTGTCCGGCCCATTTTTGGAGTTTTGTGTAAAATGATCAATGATTTGACTTTTTTTTTCATTCTCTTTTGTGTTTTTTCATTGCAAGCAAAATAAATGAAGATATTATTACCAAAGCATTTGTGATTGCAATCATTTTCTGGAAGAAATTGAGTATTATCTGACAGGATTGCAGGGGTGCCAATACTTTTGGCCAGCACTGTAGATAGGTTAGGATCACCTGAATTAAACGGTGCATCCCCCTTGTGAGTGGGTGCCTGCCTTGCCGAGATATGGCTGCGGGCTAGGTTGATATGCCGGGTTCTGGTGACAGACTCCCTTTAAAGGGTTAAAACTGTAGGGAGCATTCTTATGGATTTTGGTTCATCCTACAAATTGGACACTATCCTGGAGGAATTCTGCCCCCCAGTCACCAACACGTACCAATATAAAACACCCAAGCACGCTCGCTGGCCCACATACACACACCAGTCCTTTTCCTGTTACTCCTGTAAACCTCTCGCCAGACTTGAAGCTGAGTTATGACTGCAACCTGATATTAATAACCGCAGGCGATATCTGCCAAGGCCTCAACTTTGAGGTTTTGGCTTGATTTCCGTTCATCAGCAAAATTCTTTCATATTTTCGCTTCCTTTTTCTTCTCTTTGTCTCTTGGGTATAGGGGGAAGTGAATCATTGACCTGATTGGGTGCACCTCCTGATGTAGGGTGCAGCTGTGTGTGTACAAGGGTTCTTCCCGGTTACTGTATTATTTGTATGGGCTATTACAGATCTCTCATCTGTACAAGACACTCGGCAGCCACATGTTTGTGCAACTCTGCTCTCCATCATGTAATATCCGTGAAATGGGCTACGCAGTTATTGGATGAGCCCGTGTTTCCAAACCTATTTACTTGGGACACCCCTACCAATTAATTTTTACCAGAATACCAAAAACAAATGGCAGTTTTGATGTGGTTTTTAGCACAGTTTTTGAATTTGCAGTTGAAACGTGTTAATACATTTATTTCTCCTGCAAAATTAGACAAAAAATCACAAAAAAATGTATCAAAACCGTATTTTTTGGTGCAGTTTTACCATCGTCTTATACCAACCACAGTGAATGCACCATCACCATGTTTCCTTAGTGTCTTCCACATAGTATAATGCTCCCTTATTAATATTAGTATTTCCAAAATACAGTATAATGCTCCCCAATGACCCCACACTTTCTTATGCTCCCCAGTGATGCCACACTTTATAATGCCCCCCAGTGGCCCCACACTTTGTAATGTTCACCAGTAGTCTTCACACTTTATAATGCTCCCACACTTTATAATTCTCTCCAGTGGCTCCACACTTTGTAATGTTTCCCAGTGGTTCCACACTTTATAATGCTCCCCAGTGGCGCCACACTTTGTAATGTTCCCCAGCGGTTCTCACACTTTATAATGTTTTCTAGTGGTCCCACACTTTCTAATGCTCCTCAGTGATGCCACACTTTATAATGCCCCCCAGTGGCCCCACACTTTGTAATGTTCCCCGGTAATCTTCACACTTTATAATGCTCCCACACTTTATAATTCTCACCAGTGGCCCCACACTTTGTAATGTTCCCCAGTAGTCTTCACACTTTATAATGCTCCCCAATGGCCCCACACTTTGTAATGTTCCCCAGTAGTCTTCACACTTTATAATGCTCCCCAGTGGCCCCATACTTTGTAATGTTCCCCAGTAGTCTTCACACTTTATAATGCTCCCCAGTGGCGCCACACTTTGTAATGTTCCCCAGTGATTCCACACTTTATAATGCTCCCCAGTGGCGCCACACTTTGTAATGTTCCCCAGTGGTTCTCACACTTTATAATGTTTCCTAGTGGTCCCACACTTCATAATTCTACCCAGTGTCCCAACACTGTATAATGCTTCCCAGTGACCTCATATTTTATAATGCTGCCCATTGCTCTCACATTTTATAATACTCCCCAGTGACTTCACACTTTATAATGCTCCCTAGTGTCCCCACACTGTGTAATGCTGCCCACTGCTCTCCCATTTTATAATGCTTCACACTTTATAATGCTCTCCAGTGATCCCCATACAATATTTATAATACTCCCCACTGGTCACACATAATAGTATGCCATATAAATAAAAAAAAATAATACTTACCAAACCCCATTAGTACCATAACCTTTGCAGCTCTCCTTCTTTTGTCTTGCAACAAGCCTACATTACTAGTAGCAACCTGAATGGTGAAGTAAGACGCTAAAGGCCTTGTGTTCGGCTCCATCTGTGTCCTCAAGGCACAGATAGACCTGCAGCAATTTTTCAATCGGAGTGTTGTGACACCCATAGCAGGTTTTCACAGCACCCCAGTTAGGAATTGCTGTGATAAGCAGTGGTGTATATAGAGGACGGGGGTTTCTATAGCAAATATAAAATTAGCCCCTTTTCAGGGACTTCTTGACACCACCACACTCTTAACCTGATTCAGTAGTTTTTCCTAAAATTTCATAAGATTAAAAAAAATTTAAAAAATTACTTAATACTTACCTATTAGATCCCCTGTGGCTCCAGAACTACCACTCAGCTGCCCCAAACAGTTTTATGTACTGTGCTGCAGGACTTATAGGGAGAAGATTGCCTGGAAATGACTTATTGTTTATATCACGTTTTTATATTAAACATATTTCTAAATAATTTGTTGGTGATGTTTTTAATTTTCCATGTTATTACCTATATTTTAACAAAATACTAGAATTCCAACTCTTGCTACTGTTGGTTGCCCATTGTGTAGAGAGGGGAGTAGATAAGCTGTCAAATCCTCTATTGTGACCCGTGGCTTCTCAGTGTCTTACATATACATGATAGCCGTCATCATCAATATGATGTAAGTGAGGTGAATGCTGCAAAGAAATCTCTTATAGAAACCAAGAAGTAGCAGTATATTATTTGGCTTAGTGGACATTGTCAAAACTGCAGGATTTTTTTTTTTAAATAGATAATAGCATGGAAATAAAAAAAAAAAACTCACCAAAATTACTTTAACATAAAACTTGACTTAACCACTTCTGTACTGCCCATAGACTATATACGTCCGGAAGTTGGTTGTCTATTTCTGCAAGGACGTACCGGTACATCCAAGAAGAATTCAGCAGCAGCACAAAATCATGCAGCTGCTGAAACAGGGAGCCAGCTGTAACTTCAGCCGGAGCTCCAAGAGAGAAGACAAGGAAGGTTTATTACCTTCCCTGCCTTCCCGATCACTGTATATTCAGCGCTCAATCAGTGCTATGGGCGCCGCCATCTTGTGGCTCCCCTCTGACCCAGCAGTCACATGATCCGCTGGGATCAGAGTCTGTAAGAGCTGCTGGGTCCTACAGGACTCAGATCATCTCTATAGTAACGGGCAGGAGGCTATATTCCTCCTGTAACTGGGGCTAAATGTACCAGCCCCAGTTACAGGGGTATATCTGCCTCCCCCATAAAAAAAAAAAAAAAAAAGTCATCAGATGTCCCCAAAGGTCTATTATGATCTTATGGGGACATAATGTAAAAAAAAAGTGGAAAAAAAAATGAAAAGAAAAGTGAAAAAAAAAAAGTAAGTAAAATAATTAAAAAAAATAAAATAATATGCCAATAATACGCCCTTATTACAGGTTCTAGCCCCACCCCCGATGACACCATACAAAATAAAAATTATCGTAATGGAGAGTAAAAACTATTTTAAAAAGTTTTTTAGTAGCACTTTGTGTTATTAAATAAATAAAAAATGAAAAGTGAAAAACAGACCCGTTTTCCCTCCTCTTTTGTTTATATTTTCCTGGATATAAAAAAAAATGAAAACACATGCAAAAATAACAAATAACATAAAAATAAAGCCCTATGTGTCACCCAAAAAAGATGCCGAAATTAGTTGCATAACGCAAATGATAAAAATGTTACAGCCCTCAAAACCGCACATACAAAAAACCCGAAAATGTGTCTGGTCTGGAAGGGGGTAAAGCATCTGGTATGGAAGTGGTTAAAAGATGTCATGTTGTGGCGACACTTTCGACTTTCCAATAACTCACTGCTAGTCTCTACTAATGGAACTGAGCTGCAGTACCAGACACAACCTATGGACAGGTGTGGCACTGTTTCTGGAAGGAAGCAGCCATGTGTTTATAATGCTGTACAATCCCTTTAAATTTCATTGAAATATAAGGTTTTTTTTTTCTATAACTGTGGTGTATCAGACGCTACATTGGGTTCAATGTAAAAATCCATTAGGGGGAGCTAGAGAGTGAAATAAGGGCCCTTCAGAAGGAAGAAAGTCGGCAGAATCTACATTATCTTTAATATGTCTTGTTGTATATGTAGGTAAGAATCTGTCGCCACAGTATACAATAAAAGTTGGCATTGTGAGGGTGTACGGTTTTATCTAGAATTTAATTCATACGGTATCATGTACACATTTCTGTATCCACAATTTTGGCCAAGGGGTGGCTAAATTTGGCAATGGGTTTCTAGGACTGTGGTATTTTGTATGAAATGAACTATAGTCAAAATAGCAAATTCTTCAAATATTTTGGCCTATTTTTTCTAGTAAAAGTATATAGGAATAAGCCTTCACGAATTCCTCTCTAATATGACTATAATGTGACTGCTATTATTCTGTTTTTCATTCCAGGACGTATATTGTGAGGTTTGGACCTACATATATATATATATATAAGTTTGGACCTGCAGCCATCTTACAATGAGCTTCTACTTCGTCATATGGATGACACTGCTGCCAAGCCTCTGTCAACCACAGCTAACAAGCGAATATGTTAACCTGAACAATGGAGGAGGCCAAGGTAAATGCACCTACACCTTTGTGGTGCCACATCAGAAAATCACTGGAGCTGTTTGTATTAGCACAGCTAAGTTCCCCGAAGCTTTTGGAGTTAACAGAAGTGAAGTCGAGGAGTTAAAACAGGAGCTTAGTCGTCAACACAACGAGATTGAGAAGATTAAAAGGCTGGTAGATGTGGACCATGAGGTAGCCAATGAGATGGACCATCTCCGAAGAGAGAGCAGGAATATGGGATCCCGTCTCAGTCACTTGCATGTGCAGCTCCTCCATGAAGTTCTTCAGAAAAGGAATGACTCAAAAGACATATTTCTGGGAGAAGATAAAGCAGTCAATACCACCTCTGAAGTCCTCACCTTGGCTTCTAAGTATCGAGATCTCCAGGAAAAGTATAACGTTCTAACGTCATTGATCAACAACCAGAGTCTTATCATTGCACGTTTAGAAGAGCAATGTCTACAAACCTTTGGTAGACGTCAAGCTGACCAGGTAAAGTACTCCTAACGTTATCTTATAGTGTGTTTCTGATAAATACCTATAAGAATCAATTTGTAGACAGTAGAAGACACTTGAGTAAGACCTATATGTTGGTACCTCACTGTCCAGCAGGTAACTGGTTGACAGGGAGGTGCCCTCATAAGTTCTTCCATCACGGTACCCAAGCAGAACTCGAAGGAGATCCACCCATTTGCAATTGGTAATACAGAGAATTTTGCTTCGAGAACATAGCCATCTACTCTCTACTTTGTGTGCTGGGTGTCAAAAAGGTGGCAGTAAAAATATTGGGTGTTGTAAATTTAAAGTACATATACATTTGCGGGGGTATAGCTATAGATGGTGTACAAGTAGTAGTCACACCCAAGCCCTGGTCTCTGAGGGTGCCCAAAGATATTTTGTGCCACCAGTATTATACGTGGTAGGTTGGGATCCCTCTTACAGATTTTGCATTGAGGCCTAAGAGCTTCAAGTTATGCCTCTGGACCTCATGGTCCCCATTATGGAAGGGCCCTCTTGGCATTTCAAATCCTAGACCAATGGATGTTTTGGTCATTTGGTAGACAAATGCTCTTTCAAGATCGGATGACTTATTTTTCCAGGCACCATCTTATTCACAGTCAACTAGTGGGGCTTTCAGCAACTCTTCAGAGGGGAAGAAGAAACAAAACCGCGATACTCAAGGGGAGGAGATAGAAGTGACAGCAGACGGGAAGGCAATACTCCCAACACAAGCAACCAAGACAACCTCCAAAGTCCTGGATGTCAAAACCGAGTCCTCCCAATCAGAAGGTGCCTCATTTATGTTCATGATTATATCAAATAGAATGGACAGCGAGAAGAAAACAATATAATAATGTAAAAATTGCCAAATTGTAGTGTTTTACTTACGTATCATTTTTGGTCAAGTTGGGGAACCCGCTGGTTCCATATTAATCTATTGTCTTCTTTTCGGTCAGGACCATGGGCGGATTGCTATGAAGCCTTTTTAGCAGGTCATAAGTCTAGTGGTATTTATCTTCTAAAACCACAAAACAGCAACCAAATCATGCAGGCCTGGTGTGACCAGGAGAACAATGGAGGCGGGTGGACGGTGATCCAAAGAAGACAGGATGGATCAACCAACTTCTTTAAAACTTGGCATAACTACAAAGTGAGAGCAACTTAATTCTCCAAGACCTACCTTTCTTTGATCTCTTTTAGAGGCTAACTGAGTATATTTGATGGTAAGCTTTCGAGAGTACTAGCTCTTCTTCAGACATGGTATAACACCATGTTTGAAGAAGAGAGCTAGTACTCTCAAAAGCTTACCATCAAATATACTCAGCCTCTAAAAGGTATCGCCTGATTTCTTCACTCTTCCACTACTTTCTATGGCTAACACGGTACAACATTATACTACTTTGATGATCTCTGAATTGTGCAGAGCTATAACAGAGTGTCCACACAGGGGTATGGGCCCACACTGTGCCTCTCTATCCTTCCATTGTCATATAGAAGTATACAGAAGTAGTGGTTTATAATTTCCATATGAATGCAAAAGAAAAAAATGAGGTATATTCCATTGGGATTTCATATGAAAGGAGGTATTCCCGTTATTGCTTCTAGAGGAGAATATGACTGTAGGTACAATACCTGACGGAGCAGAATAGGACCTGCTCTATAATCATACATGTCATTGCAGCGGAATGATTCCGGAATCCCCATAGACGTGAATGCATCACGGAATGTACTTGGATGTCATCTGACTACATTCCGTGATAAACTCAGCCCCCAAGTCGGATGCACACTTGGTTGTGTGCATGGACCCTTTAGATGATCATGATTGAAAGGTGTTGTCCAGCCACCACAGCAAGTTACTTGTTGCTCAGCTATCTCCGGCGGTCCCCATTCAAATGAATGGAACGATGCATGGTGTCCGACCAGCTGCTCCATTCAAAACTGGGGTGCAAAAGACCCCAGTTCTCAAGATCCATGGGAGTCCCCCTTTAACATTCAGAATATTTCTGATTGTTAAATGGGTGATTATGACTGAAATTTGCTCCATGGGCGACAAGTATAGAATTTCGAAAATGTTATGGTCTTCAGAGATAAATTTTATAACCATAATATTAGAAGAGAAAATATTACAGAGAAAAGAACGGATCTTTGTAAAACCACTCTTTTATCTAGAATAGATGTCCTGTAATAGGTTTCAGTTCCATCCCATACTATGCATACTTGCCATCTTCTGTAATAGCACCTTCCTTATAGAAGCCAATTTTTTGATACAATTTTGTGTGATTGTCTGAAAAATATTCTACCATATACACAAATTTTGTAAGAGTAAGAACAATTTTCCATATTCCATTCAGGGCCCATTTATAACCAGCCTCCAGAAAAAAAAAAAAAAAAGTGAACGCTGGTCGAATTGGGGGAACATTCTCCTGTCTATAATCTCAGTAGCCTAACATGGCCACACATTGCATAAAAATTCTATCGTATGCCAAAGAGTCTATATTCAGTCTTCATCTAGGGGTCTGTTCTCCTGTAGCACCATGTCAAGCAACCAGTTTATTAGGGAGAAGTCAAAGAAGGTGTTTCATTTGGACAACCCATTTACCTATGGTCCCACAAGGTGTGATGTCATAAACCTAGATGTATATTAGCCAAGAGCAATGTCACTTGAGAGAGTAGCTCAGGAGAACCTCCACATGGTAACATCTGGTCTCATAGAGTCTAAACAAGTAGTCTACATTGACTCTTGAAAGCCTAAATTTTTTATTGTTGTATTACTACTGCTTGTTTTTTTTCCTTGAAGTCACATTTTCTTTTTTTAATCCTAATTTTCTTTATTCTCTTCAATGCCTCAGCATGGGTTTGGTAATTTGGACAACGAATATTGGTTGGGTCTTGAGAACATATACTGGTTGACCAAACAAGGTAGCTACAAACTTCTTATCCTCATGGATGACTGGCAAGGCAGACAAGTCAGTGCCGAGTATGACCAGTTTCAAGTGGAACCAGAGAGCGACTTCTACCGGTTACGACTAGGGCAATACAGTGGTACTGCTGGAGACTCCCTCTCTTGGCACAATGATAAACAGTTTAGCACCTTGGACAAAGATCGGGACTCATATGCGGGTGAGAAACATGGCAAAAATTATGTTTTTTCGCAAAAAGAGATAATCTATGTATGGTTAAAGTCTAAAAAGTAAACAAAAAAAGAGTTGAATCTTCAGCTCACCCTATCCATATACAAATGAAATTCATAAAAAACGTCACAGAATGCAAAGGAACGCTCTCCGGACTTCTTCAGAGCAAAATGTATGGGAAATGGAAAATAAAACCGGTTCCAGCATCCAAGAGTTGTAATTATTTGAATAAAATATAACTTTTAATTCATAATGGAATAAAAAAGTAACAACAGTTACATAGGAAAAAGATCCACATGGCTACTAAGAGGCTATGCGCCTTGAAACGCGTAGGCTTTTCTGTGGATCTTTTTCCCATGTAACTGTTGTTACTTTTTTAATCCATTATGAATTAAAAATTATATTTTATTCAAATAATTACAACTCTTGGATGCTGGAACTGGTTTTATTTTCCATTTCCCAAAGTCTAAAAATGGTTTGAGAAGATGAAGGTCACCTCTATGTGAATGTACCCATCCATATACACACGTGGACAAAATTGTTGGTTCCCCTCATTTAATGAAAGAAAAACCCACAATGGTCACAGAAATAACCTGAATCTGACAAAAGTAATAATATATAAAAATTCTATGAAAATGAACAAATGAAAGTCAGACATTGCTTTTCAACCAGACCTGGACAGAAATGATGGTTCCCTTAACGTAATATTTTGTTGCACAACCTTTTGAGGCAATCCCTGCAATCAAACGATTCCTGTAACTGTCAATGAGACTTCTGCACCTCTCAGCAGGTATTTTGGCCACTCCTCATAAGCAAACTGCTCCAGTTGTCTCGGGTGTGAAGGGTGCCTTTTCCAGACGGCATGTTTTAGCTCCTTCCAAAGATGCTCAATAGGATTTAGGTCAGGGCTCATAGAAGGCCACTTCAGAATAGTCCAATGTTTTCCTCTTAGCCATTCTTGGGTGTTTTTAGCTGTGTGTTTTGGGTCATTATCCTGTTGCAAGGCCCATGACCTGCGACTGAGACCAAGCTTTCTGACACTGGGCAGCACATTTCTCTCTAGAATCCCTTGATAGTCCTGAGATTTCATTGTACCCTGCACAGATTCAAGACACCCTGTGCCAGATGCAGCAAAGCAGCCCCAGAACATAACAGAGCCTCCTCCATGTTTCACAGTAGGGACAGTGTTCTTTTCAAGATATGCTTCATTTTTCCGTCTGTGAACATAGAGCTGATGTGCCTTGCCAAAAATTTCGATTTTTGTCTCATCTGTCCATAGGACATTCTCCCAGAAGCTTTGTGGCTTGTCAACCTGTAGTTTGGCAAATTACTTTTGTCAGATTCAAGTTATTTCTCTGACCATTGTGGGTTTTTCTTTCATTAAATGAGGGGTACCAACAATTTTGTCCACATGTGTATGAATTTATGAATGGACTAAGACCTCTCATTGACCAACCATGGGCTAAAAAATTAGGTCCATGCATCATATATATGCCCAGTGAATTTTTGGTAAATTCTAACTCCTCCTTTCACTTATCTCCTTCAAGGTAACTGTGCCCATTTCCAGAAAGGTGGTTGGTGGTATAATATGTGTGCCCATTCCAATCTTAACGGGGTATGGTACCGTGGTGGTCATTACCGAAGCCGCTACCAAGATGGAGTCTACTGGGCTGAGTTTCGTGGTGGAGCTTACTCTTTGAAGAAAGTCTCGATGCTTATAAAACCCAACAAACAATGACCTCTTTGCATGAGAAACATCGGCCCATCGAGTTTAACCCTTCATTTTCTTACCAGTAAACCAGGTCCCGGCTCCACTGAACAGATTACTATTTGACAAGACGAAACAATCTTGACTCCTCCGTGCCATTAGTCTGTCTTCTCCATGGATTCTGGTTGGATAACTCTTTCTATTTTTGAGAATATCAAATTCTATTTACAGGTTGTAAAAATACTGTTTTTGTCAAAAGTTTTTTTTACTGCTTTTACCGTAAAGAATCAATTTTTATAGCAGGAGATAGGTCTGTGGTTAGTAAGGTTGGAAAATACAGGTCCGTCAAATTTATCAAATTGGATCCAGAACAAGAAGGAAGCTATGACGTAAATTGTCCTCATAAAGGGGCGTAAAAATACTCAAAATATGGATTAATTCTCCATGTTAATATTCAACAACAGATAATCATTGATATCAGTAAATCCCTTTTATTGACATGAGCCTCATCACATCATCTCCATAGAGAGTTCCATAGTCTCTCCGCTCTTACAGTGAAGAATTCCTTCCGGTTTTATAATTTTTTTTTTTCCTTTATGTTATGGAAGCTCCCACATTGGGTCCACCAGTCCAGATATACAAATACCTGTAGACAGATCTTTGTACCGATATATTTGGATATAAATGTATCCTATGTGTAGAAGCCTGAATTCTAAAGAGGAGCATCTGCACCTAGGAGATTTCTTAGATCTGACATTTATCACATGCTCCTAGGTAACTCTGTCCCTTCTATGCCATAAGTCCCGAGGATCAGGGGTTAAAGACAGAAACAGGATGGGGTGTCTATAATAAATTCTATTCGCTGGAGAGCTGGTTTCCTTCTGTTTGTTACCAAAAAGTTAATGTATTTTTTAGAATTTTAGTATTTTTAGAATTTTTATAAGGTCTATATCTGGGGGTACTGGTTCTCATTAAGGAGACAGAACTGATGTATAAAATCTTACAGGCAATGGTCTATGGGAAAAAAAGTATGCACATTAGCTCTCCTCCAGAAGAAAACTATGTCTCTAGTGCCACCTATAGGAAGACACCCTGTCAATATCCAACCATAAAAGGGCCTTGAAACATGACTAGGGCTGGGTGTCTGATGTGGCCTAGTCATGTTTCAAGGCTCTTTTATGGGTCAGACATTGACCTACAGACTAGCTACCTATAGGTGGCACCAGAGAGACAGTTTTCTTCCTTCTCTAATTTACATATAAGATGTATATATCAGTTTGTGGGGTTTTCAGCCCAAGGCAAAATGTAAATATCTTATCCTCGTATCAGTGGTGGACATTGTGAGATGCATTTGAGATTTGCCTAGGTGTTTATTTCCCCATGACAACACTTCCTGGCAATGTAGCATAAAATTCAGTTTTTCCACACAGTAACCATTCTGAAGTCCACTTGGAAGCATGAGAAAGTAAAAAAAAAGACACAAGAAAGAGAGATCTAGTTGGCCCTAGGATAACACTGCAAGAGCAGGAAGTGTTATCATGGGGACAGGCACAGGGAACCTTGTCACAGGAATAAGGTTTTACTTGGAGTGTCTACTTTTCAGGTGATCTGACATACTGTAGGAACTGTGCCCTATGTAATTGGTTTTCTATATAATGATATTGTCCCCCGATTGCTTCACCCTATTAAAGATACCACACACTTGTGTGCTCAATAAACATAACATTGTAATGTTCCTTCTGTGCCCCTCCCTCTTGTCTCCCCCAGCAATGTAGTCTGAACACCCCCACTATAGTACAACACACTCTACACACATTTGCTGAAAAACTTATATTTTTTATTTTCTATTAACAAAAAGATTTGCAAACAGCAGAACATTTAATTCCCGCAAGCGAAATGACGACGGACGCTTTAAGTAAATGTGTACAGGAGGAAGAAGATGCGTCATGAAGGAGATATGGAAGCTGTGACTTTACCAGAAGGAACGGATACTGACTCATCCACACAATCCCAAGCCACAAGAATAAGGCACTAACTGAAGACAATGAAGTGGAGCCTTCAGTAATGTACTAAGAAGTTGCATAAATGACAATTCCATAGGGTCTATTTATATTTTGCATTGAGTTCCTTCCCTTAACTAGCAGGAAGAATAGCGCAGGAGAAGAATTAAAATTCCTTGTACTTGCCCTTTAAATCCATCAGCAGAATGCAGGGTGCTGTTTAGAGTAGTCTGTATTCTATTTATGGAGTTGAATGTACAGGCCATCGTATAACAGCTTTGCTGGTGAGGGCCTGACTGTAGGGGCCCTCACCAGTCGCCGGAAGAAAGTGGCTATTCCTGCCCTTGAGGACCCTAGAAGACTGTGTGACTTCCATTCTAGCAAACAATTGCATCCCCATCAATTCTTGAGCACTTGGAAACTTCTTTATAGCAGATCTGTCAGTCTAATATGGTGCCCAATATAAGGGCAGCATATTCTAGCTACAGGTCTGTACTACTAGTAGCTAAAAAAGCACCAAAAAGTGCAGTTTCGATACTACAAGTGCTAAAGAATACACTGGCCTTATAGTGTGAGTCCAGCTATATTCATGAGCACAACATTAACCCCATCTCCTCCCGTCCTTCTGTGCTAGGTCTGTACTACTGGTAGCCTAAAAAGTGCTGTCTCGATATAACAGTGCTAAAAAATACACTGGCCTAATAGTATGAGTCCAGCTATATTCACGAGCACAGCGTTAACCCTTCTTCCTCCCATCCCTCTGTACTAGATCTGTATTACTAGTAGTCAAAAAAGCACAAAAAAGTGCCGTCTTGATACTACCAGAGCTAAAGAATACACTGGCCTAAGAGTATGAGTCCAGCTATATTCATAAGCACAGCACTAACCCCGCCTCCTCCTGTCCCTTAGAATGCTGATTGGCAGGCTGCTATGTTCATCACCATCCCAATCCCTATATAAAGACAATGTATTTCAGCTGCCGGTCTACTATTAGTAGCCAAAAAGGCACATAAAATGTGCTATTTTAATACTAGCTGCGCTAAATACACTGGCCTCATAGTACAAGTCCAGCTATATTCATGAACACAGGACTAACCCCGCCTCCTCCCGCCCCTTAGGACAGTGATTGACAGGCCGATGTTTTTATCACCATACCAATGGTGGAGGAAGGAGGGGCTAGTTCTGTGCTCATGACTATAGCTGGACTCCTACTATGAGACTGGTGTATTCTTTCAGCACTACTGGTGCCAAAATATTTTGCCATTTTGGACCTGTAGCTTTAACAATCTGTCCTTATATAAGGACGTATATTAAGTTGATGGATCCACTTTAATTACTCAATGGCTTTCATGGAAAATTCCTGCTCGTATAAGGATCAGGTCCGATAATACGCATATATTAGGGAATTGTCATTCATACAAAAATATGAGTGTAAGTGCTTTAAGGTAACATCACATATTATCAGCTAGGGGCTAGCTTTGGGCTCTGCAGTGAATATGGACATTCATGATGTAACAATGGCCGCTGATGTCACGTAGGCGTTTCCATCCTAGCTGTCGTTGCTGTCGTTTTCGTCTTCGTCAGACTCTCGTATGTCATCCAGAATGAGATCATCGACATCGCACTGGGTCAGGCTGCCCTGGCTGAGACATGTAGCCACAGTGGACCCTGTGCTCACGTGCAACGTGCTCGGATACAGGACTTTGGGAGTGTTCTGTTTGGCCCTGCTCCTGGGATGGACGCACAGGAGGCCGGGGATGTAGGGCTCTGTGTATAGACAGAAAGAAGTCAGTGTCCGTATAAGTATGAATGAGGAGAATCCGTCTCACTAATAGAGGTGGGCGAACCGATTCGTTACAAACCACTTATGACCCGAATATTCTAAATTGTTCAGTTTTTAACAAAACTTAACAATTGGAGATGTCTCAGATGAACTAAAATGGTTGTCGCAACATGCATTGCGGTAAATTATTATATTCTCTGGGGTTTCTTCAGATCCCAGAGTATAATAGGAAGAGGCCCGGGGGAGGTGTAAAAAATAAAAAAAAAACATTTATACTCACCTTTCTTCACCTCTTTTGGGCCTCCTCGTGGCGTCCGGTGCTCTCCTGGTGGTGTCATGTATCCAGGGTCACCAATGAGGCCTGTGATTGGGCCTTAGCGGTCACATCGGCATGCCAAGAATTATGACGTCACCAAGTGACCAAAAGAGAGCGCCGAAGGAGGCCCAAAAGAGGTGAGGGTAGGTGAGTATAAATGTTTTATTATTTTTTTACATCTCCCCTGGACCTCTACCTATCCGTACTTCCATATCCAAACTTGTTCGATCTAAAACGAATCAGGGACCTGAGTTGCCCGAACAAGAAACAAAACAAATCATGGGAGGTTGACCCATCTCTACTCACAAATATCTTAATGCTATGTGGTATTATATAAAGCTTTGGCTTTCAAATGACACCAGAACCACAGCTCTAGGTAAGACTGTGAGTTACTGCACTTGTTCGAAGTCAGGACGTAACTCTTATGTCCTTGGCTACAAAAGCCTATGACTGACAGGACGTACTGGTGCTCCAGTAATGATGTCAATAACCTCCCACATGGCAGCCAATCTCTGGCCTCAGCAGTCACGTGTGGTAGTTAGGTTACATTATCAGTCAGGTATGTGGATCGGAACCTCTGCCGTGATAATGGACCTGACTAACGCGCATGACTACTTAGGCCAGTGATTGTGAGCTCAGGGCGAAGAGGAGGTGAGTGTTGTTTACTTATTTATTTTAGGTCCTTTCTTGCCCTCAGTGATTTTTGTTTTGGGGGGCGGAAAACCCTTTGATGCATACAGTATATATATAATTTTTTAGTTTGGGATATTTTTTATCTCCATATAAATAAGGTACGTTTAAAGTGGGGGAGGAAGAGGAGAGTTTCTCAGAGCAGAGAGACATCTGCACTCTAGAGAGACAGTTCTTTTTCACAACACAACTGGATTATCAGGAATTACTATCCACCTTTCTGTTGATAGAAATGACTCATTTTATTCTGTAGACACCTCATAACTCTGTCTCTCTATTTCTCCTCTTCCCCCTCCCCTCTCCATAGACTTCATTCTAAACTGACACTGCTTGTGTTCAGAGTATGGACTGAAATCACTCAGATAAGAAGTAAAGAATTATAGTGAAGTATATTGTAAAGTTAGTTCCTCTCACCTGCACTGTTGGAAAAATAAATAAAATATACTTACACTATAAGGGCCTAGTGAAATTCTATCATCAGTTCTAATTCTAGAATTATATTATAATAAAGACTTTTTTTTTTTTACCCCTCCGGTTGTAACAATTTTCTGCGAAGCAGCTGTGAGGGTTTCGGGTTCGTGGGCCACTGTTTCGCCGGGGAGGGAGGATTCGACTAGGTAAGACTGGACTGCCACACAAGTAACATGGGCAAGAAACCCCCATCTGTGCAAATCCCCTGCAAATGGAAGACAATGCCAAGGATTGAGCCAAAAAAGGAAAATAGTGAACATGAATAAATCGCATTTTATCTGCACTTTTGCACAGGTCGAATTTGGATACTGTTGGGAGTTATATATGATCAGTAGCCTGAAACAGCGCCACACCTGTCTACAGCCTGCTTTAAAGTGAATGGGGATGAGCTGCAATACCAGGCATAGCCTGGGGACAAGAGTGGCGCTGTTTCTAAAAAATAAAGCATGCCAATCCTGGACAACATAACGTCTTAGCTGGAACCTCAAGTAACCCAGTGTTGTCTTCTGCTGCTGTAGCTATACACTTAGGCTAGGACTACAAGGTCGTATGATACAGAGCCTCGAAATAGACAGTTAAATAGTACAATTTTGGCTGACTGCAACCACCACTAGAGGGAGCTTAGCACATACTGCTTATACATAGAACTCAATAATAAAGAAGTAGTCACCTTTTTTTTTTTTTTTTAATCGTCCCCCTTGTTTCCACATAGGTGGCTCAGTGGGGTGGTGGGAGGGTTAAACTTACTAGTTTCTTTATTCGGCAGATATAGTGCACTGCATGACCCGCTTCTGAGTTGCCGGGGGTCATTGTCTTTTTCAGTGGACTGGAACTCAGATGCTTAATGTATTCCTACAGAACTAGAGCCTAGAAGGAACGCATTGAAAGTCTGAGTTCTGGTTCAGTGAATGAGACAGTGACCTCAGGAAACTCAAAAGCAGTTCATGTGGGAGAGCACCAGGCACTATATCTGCCGAATATAGCAACCAGTAAGTTTAACCTTCACAAAACTCCACAGGCATATGTAGAAACATGGGAGGAAGTAAAAAAAAAAAAAAAAAAAAGTTGACAGCTCCTAAGTTCCCCCTAGTTGTGGCTACTAAATCTGGGCAGGTGACTTGAAGCTAGAACATGCTTCTGGTTAATGAGAAGCAACTCCAGCTCATCACATCCTTCAATAGGCGCCGCTTCACTGATTCTGGCACAATTGGAATTTTTTCTCTAGCCCCAACCATTCCCATGCGATCATTTCTGTTAGTTTCAGCATACAATTATTCTCTATACTGTCAGGTGGGTGGTCCTAGGCTGGAACAGACATACAGGGACCTCCCACCTGACAGCAGAGAACATAACTGTCCTTAAACTAACAGAAATGATTGCTCAGGAACGTGAGGGCTAGTTAAAAAATTCCAACTGCTCCAGTATTAGTGGAGCGACTTCTATTGAAGGACGCAAAGGGTTGGATCAGTGGAGGTGGTGAAAGGTCCTCTTTAAGGGACCCCAATCCTGGTGTCACATTCCCTCCTAATACTGAGGTTCCTCATTGCCTTACTTGAATGTGCGATTGCAACTATGGCAGTGGAACTCCGCAATCCCCCACATCTTGTCATATGGAACAGAGTCATATTTTTTACGACAGCTGTGACACCTCGACACCTAAACAAACAAACAAGGGATCAGTACTTTATATGATGTAACATGTTTTATTAAATAGCAATCCCACCTAGAACTTTGAGAGGACCATGTGTTATGAATGGTATTATTGCCTCAAAGAGACTTAATAAGTGAAAACCTTTCCAAGTGCTGTTTTGTGGTACCCACTGCTTTCAACTCAACTAAAGTGGATAGATCACTTTGGAGTAATCATGCAGCAGCTCTCTCTCCCTCTCTACCAGCAATAAGTCTCAGCATCTCAACGCAACCATCAATCCAAGCAAAGAAAACAACCCTATAATAAGAATACAGTAACAGTTACCGCCTTTCTCTGAGGAACTCGGCTCCACCACATCTTGACAGTGGTAAGTACCCTCTAAACACCCACACTGAAGTTGGTATTTAATGACAAAAAGTAATGGAGATTTATGATATAAAATCTTTAATTTGGAGTGAGGATGCAGCTGCTCTTTCTCCCTCTCTACAGCAATAAGTCTCAGCATCTCAACGCAACCATCAATCCAAGGAAAGAAAACAAGCCTATCATACAAATAAAGTAACACTCAACTCCTTCCTCTGAGGAACTTGCCTCCAGCACATCTTGGCAGTGATAAGTACCCTCTAAGTAACCCCACTAGATATGGTATTTAACCACAAAAAATAGTGGAGATTTGTAAGAGACAGCCAATGTTGTCTTAAGCTTCATTTGTCTGTATAAACTGTTAATGTTGAATGTATTTCTGTGATTCTGTTCCTTTAAGACAGCAGCCATTGTAATTGTGACATGATGCTGGAGTGAGACCCCCCCCTTTTATGTCAGCTTGCCTGTTCTGCAGACAGAGTGTGAGCAGAGAAGCAGGAAGTGACGAGACAGAGAGCAGCAGCCATCTTGGCAAGTGTTGTATTGAACTGGTGTGGAGATTTTTCTGTACAGCTAAGCTGTATCTTGGTCCAGAGACAAACAGAGTGTAAAGAGACAACAGGACTAGTGAGTCCACGTGAAAGGAACTGTGCTCAGTGGCTGATCAGTGAGACTGACATTGTGACTGTGTATATGGATACCACAGATAGAGACTCGCAGTGCTGTTGATGTACTGGACGGCACCTGCTAAATCCCGGCTTACATCCCAGCTCAGTGTATGGATTCGGCAGGACTGTCAGTGTGCTGAGTGGAATCTGCTGTTGGATTACATTGCATTCAGTTGGTTTCCCTGTCTGTTAAAGAGGACTTCATTTCTCCCAAGATCCTGATAACCGTGAGGAGAGGACGCTTCACTATAAAAGAAAGGACCGACTTTGGGCCCCACCGCGCGCTTCTACGGACTGTAAGCGGTCCACCTGGACCACTGGGGAAAAGGGGGTGCACCCAAATGTGAAGTCAGGGTCAGTTAGGGATAGTTTTGAGTATATTGTTCATTCAGTGTCCATACTGCAGAAGTGGACAGAGTAAAAGTAGAAACCATTGCAGAATTTGCCTTGAAATTGTTCATGCTATATTGTATATTTTGCTTGTCTTTATCCCTGTCATTTTACCTTTAACTAGCCTTTATTAACTTATAGTAAATATATATTTTTTTTTCTTGAACTACCGCGTGTGCGTTCATTTCTGGTTGCGGAGTCCAAACCACCTGCCTTGCTCTCGGTTCACAGATTTATAATACAAAATTTTTACTTTGGAGAGATGATGCAGTAGCTCTCTCTCTCCCTCTCCAGCAGTCAACCATCAACCATCAATCCAAGCAGAGAAAACTTCCTTCTTATAAGAATATAATACTCACCTCTTTCCTCTGAGGAACTCGCCTCCACCACATCTTGTCACAATCTTTGCACGAAAACTGCCTGTCACTAGAAGGAATTCGGTTTTCAGAGGCGTTGTTAAACATCCTCAAATTTTTTTCTGTCAGAGGCAAACACTTCAACTTCGCAGCCAGATCCTGGGAATATATTATTATATCAGTAGATGATAAAGGGTACAAAGGTCACTGGTCCTGTTTGTATTACAGCAAGATTAGAGGAAGTTATTACAATAAAGAAAGTTAATCTGTGTTTTCATACAATTCCATGCGCTGCAGCACTCCCCCATCGAGGTGAGACTTGGAATTTTTTTAATGTAATTCTTGCTTGAATATAATGCCAGATCTACAGTGAAGACTGACATTACATACAGTGGCCAAAGAAACAAAGTAGAGACTGATGCACCTACAAATGACAATACACATTTATTCTGCCTTGTTATTTGCACAAGTTGTGCAAATTTTTACAAAGTTTATATTAGGCCATTATGAACTTCACCTTTATATCCTTGTCGGAGCTCAAATCCCCCTAAAAAAGGAAACAGAGATCATTTAAGTTAGTATCTACATGTACATAATGATGCCAGAGATAAAACATGATATGCCTGATATGGTAGTCTATTTTATCGTATGTTCACGTGGTGGAATTTGGCGGTAATTTTGAGGCGGATTCCACCTATGCTCCCCCTAATGGTGGCTAATGGGTCCCCAGGGCTTTATGACGTAGGCCTCCTTGAAGACATGACTTATTATAAACTGGGAATGTTAGGAACAAGTGTAATGGTCTAGACAGTGAGTTCCAGAGAACAGGTGCAGCACGGGAGAAGTCCTACAGAGTGAGAGGTTGTTATAAGACAGGAGGAATCTTGTGTTTAGAGTAGCAAATATTACGTAACCCAAGATAAGTACCAGATACGTAAATGTTAATTAGATTCTTTAGCTTTTTTTTTTGTCATTTAGTATATTAATGCAGTATCCGTGCAGGGCTAAGTCACAGCAAGACCAAACATCTTACCGCATACCTGCTATTGGTATGAGCTCATGACAGAGGACACTGAGTATGGTTTTCATGGATCCTACAGACTGATCCAACATCTCAGATACATGACATCAGCAAAATATGGGCAGCTGCATATGACTTGTATTTACATACAGGCAAACTCAAGACGATCAGGAGGATTACCTTTGGCACGTCACCGTCTTTCTTCATTTTATTGATTACGTTCTGAAAGAGTAGAAAAGTATCATTACTATCATCACCCTTCCTGGCCTAATCGGGGCCCGAGAGAGGTATGTCTGTTTAGTGTAGGGTCCCATCTGAATGAGGTCGCCTTGTCGGGGCAGATGGGCTCTTTGATCAAAATGTGTGCCAAAAACCTCAATGTATTTCCATTGAAATGAGTGATGCTGCAATATTTGTTTGTGTTGCGGCCATAGAAGCCTGTTCACATTTGTTTTAGAAGGTGCTGTCCAACTTTTTTGTCTAGATTAAGAATACTGAATGTCCTCTCTGAAGCTGCACACAACTGTTGGCTATCCTACAACCTTCGGTGCCATCTCCACCTTGTGTACACTTCACACTTCTTCTTTTTCAAAGTTCAGCTGTACACAAGAAACTTTTTGTGGTTTCATGGAGTGTGGTCAAGGTACGATTGTATTGGAGGTGACCTAACACCCAAGGAGCCACAGAGACTCAAAAGTCACCAGTACAGGTTCTAAGAATTAACTCACTAGGCACAGGTTTCTTTTTTTCCAACTAGAAAAACTAATTTGCATACCTTTTCCCAGAATTCCTAGGAGGAGCATACATGCTATAAGGCTGGTGGTCCATGACCACCGGCATCTCTTTCAGTCTGGAAAACAATTCAGAATGGGGTGCAATTACAGGAAAACTGCACTTGCGCCATTTTGTTGCGGGTTTCCCTTTTACGGTAATAATAACTTGTTCCTTATATTCTTTGGATCGGCACGATCACGGCGATACCAAATTTATATAGTTTGCGTTACGCCTTTACAAATTTCCAAAACTTTGAAAAAAATGCAAAAACTTATTTTATTATTTTTTTTAAGGAGTCTTTCTTTGTGGCACAAGATGTAGCTTTTATTTCTACCATTTTGAGGAAAGTCCAATATTTTGATCACCAAATTTTTTTTGGTGAGACAAAACAGTGAAAAAAAAAAAACCCCGCCAATTTGGCTATGGTGTTCACTGTATGGGATAAATTTTGTTATAATTTTATATGGAATTTTTGGAAATGGGAATGTACTATTGGTGGCCTCAGCAGCCTAAGAAAAGGAACCGGGACGTCACCTGTTACGTCCACGAGTGATGTCCTGTGTCCTTTCCGTAAGTCGCTAATTGGCGTCAGAGGTCACGTGAGGCAGAGACTTCTGCCGGAAAAGCCCGGAGAGCTGTAGGACTGGACAGCGGCCTGGGACACTGGAGTACCGGGGACAGGCGAGTATGTTTTATTTTCACCTTCCTCAGCGTCCTGCTGCAATACTAAAATATTCTGGACAGCCCCTTTAATAAATCTGCGTCTATGTGTACACTATGTAGTGTGCAAAAAAATCAGTGAATATCTAGCAGGGCAAAAAATGTTGACATTTCCACTGTGCCACCTCCAGAGCCGCAGGCGTTCACCGCCATCATTGCTTCACTTCTGCAGCTCCGGGATGTCGCATGTTATTGCTAAGTCCAAGGACAGTAGAAAGACATATAGTTCTATTGATCTATGGTCAATCATTAATGGGTTTTCCAAAAAGTTCTTACCATTGCAACTTTGTCTTTTTTTAAAATGTTTCTGTCATCTTGATCCATGTCTACAATATAAACACATAGAAGACATCAGAGCAAAACATATCTGGGGAAGTGTTCATAGAAGGAAGGGGCAAAGCTCCAGCCAGGAGACAGGTTAGCATTAGAATAAAGGGGACAGAGGTCAGTATGATGGGTCAGGGGACAGAGGAGAATGAATATGCAAATCAGTCTTCCTTGAAGTAAAAAAGGAAAACTCACTCTAGCGCCACCTATAGATCTTTGCCTGGTTTTCAAGAAACTAGTGACATGACCTTGAATTAAGCCAAACCAGAATATCTCCTCCAAAAGGAAGAGAGATCCATCTGCAGACAGCAGTTTTGAGGTTATTGTCCCCCATCTGTGCGGAGCAGGGCGCTGGTTGGCTGGGTGAGAGATCAAGGATGTGGGTTGGAAGGGGTTCTTTGTATCTTTAGGCTAGGTTCACATGGCAGAACATTGAATGGAATTTGTCCTGAAAAAAGAAGTGTCCGACACTGCCTCACAATGAATAGCCCCTCAAAGAGGCTACCTTTTGGTGTGACCCATGTCTCTTCCAGTCAACCAGTACCCTTCTTCACACTAATGAGGAGCAATAGCCTTAAAACTGCTGTCTAGGTATGGGTCCCTCTTCCTTTCGGAGGAGATATTTTGTTTTTCTTTAATCCCAGAAATGTCATAGGGTTTCTTGAAAAGCCGGTATTGATCTATAGGGTGCTAGTTTTTGAAACGTGATGCTAGAGCAAGTCTTCCTTTTCCATCAAGGAGAACTTATTTGCATATTCTTTCACAAAAATTCTTAGTATGTCTGTAAGACTCTACACACCAGAATGTGACCTACAAAGGGAATCAGGTGCATATTAGCTCTTTGGAGCAATGAGGGTGATATTTTGGAAACGGAGGCAACGATTCACAAGGGGAAATCGCTGTTTAATTCAGGTGACCCTAACCTATCTATCTGCAGGACTGGGTTGATAATGTCGGATTCTGGTGACAGACTCCCTTTAAGGAGAAGTAGTACCCATCTGATTCAAGAGACAAAGGACAGTTTGTTGTGTATCATAATCTAGCAGCTATAGATGGGCAAATTGACTCGTAACGAGCTGGATTCGCCCCGAATAGTCCAAATGTTTTGAGTTCAACTCAAACCCAAAACTTTGGGAGTTCATTGTCTGCGAACTGGATGTGAAATTATTATACTTTGGGGTCTCTTCATAATAGGTGCAGGCCCAGGAGAGGAGTAAAATAAAATAAACAGTTATACTCACCTTCCGTCACCTATTCTGGGCCTCCTCGCGGTGTCCGGCACTCCCTCTGGGTCCTTCTGGATGATGTCTTGCACCCCAGGGTGACCATTGAGATCTGTGATTGGGCAGCAGCAGTCACATGGCCTGGCATGCCCCATGTGACCATTGAGGCCCAATCACAGGCCTCACTGGTGACCCCAGGCCACATGACATCACCAAGGAGGACCCAGAAAGAACACTGGACATCGTAAGGAGGCCCAGAAGAGGTGAGGGAAGGTGAGTATAACTGTTTGTTATATTTTATACCTGCCCTGGGCCTCCCCCTATTATACTCTGGGGTCAGAAGAGACCCCAGAGTATAATAATGTCACTTCCAGTTCAATCCGAACAAGTTCGGACCGAAAAAAAAACTTGAGGGCCAACTTGTCCGGACCTGAAGAGACAAATCTTCAGAGGTTCGTCCAACTCTTCTAGCAACCTATGGAAGAATCATATAATTGATCCAGAAGGCCATATACATATCGGTCATGATAAACAGCTCTTACCATTGAGCTCATCCTTGCACAGAATGATCCGCTTGCACACTTGTTCATGGTTGTTCGCAAATCTTCTCATCAGCAACACAGCCGTCTCTATCGGGACATTGCCATGAAACTTCTCTCGAAGGCGACGGACGCTCTTCTCCAGCTATTCCAAAGATACAGGACACATGAGCACATCATAACCCGCCATGTTGTTATATACAGGTGTAGTAGTGCTACCTGTACTTAGACCTGGACAGGTTTTACTTGCAGTATAAAAAGTCTAAGCACACAATGGTGTCACTTGGGGCCAACTGACTAACTCGACTCTGCTGTGCTGACAAAGGCTGATCTGTTGTGGCTGGATACTGTGTGTTCTGGGACTCTTCATTGACTCTTAATTATGGTAAGTTGCCCGACAGCTATTTGCCCTGTACAGTAAACACGCCTGATGCCAGGATAAAGCAGTGGCAGACACTTTGCCAGGAACACTCTACTATTTAGCAGACACGCTTAGCACATGGCGGCACTACTATGAGGGACACGTCGCAGTAATAAAGCCCATAAACTAATTTAATATATGAGAGGCTTAATTCACTACAAAGGCATTCTGTGTGCTATGTTTGTCCAATTTAAAGGGAACCTGGCATATCAATCCAGCCCCACAGATAGATAGGTTAGGGTCACCGGAATCATATGGTGGTTCCCCCTTGTGAATGGATGCCTCTGTTACCAAGATATCGCAGTTTTTGTCAAAATGAGATCGAGGGCGGTGCCATTACTCCAAAGAGGTAAGTGGCCACACCCTCATTGCTCCAAAGAGCTCATTTGCATTTTCCAATAAACCCCAATATCTCCGCAATGGAGTCACCCATTCTTTCAGGTGATCCTAACCTATCTATCTGCGAGGCTCGGTTGATATGCAGAGTCTGGTAACAGACCCCTTTAAAAGTTACATTTCTATACACCCTATTAGGGCATTCCAAAGTGGGATCCTCATCTTTTAGTAGGGATCTATAAAGAGCACCTCTCTCACTCGCTGAATCCATATATTACATTCACAGCTCTCTGATTTTAATGGGAACAGTGTAACGCCTTGTTTCACCAGTGGTGGCGCTGTAGGGAAACTGATCACCTGCCACTGGGTTTACATCTGATCACTGGAGGTCCCAGATGGGTCTGTTTCACTGTTTCATGCATATGAAAGGGTTAATCCCCATGATGTTGAATGAGACAATAGTGGAGGAGAGGAGCCCAAAGTAAGGTTTACTTTATAACTATCCTTTATAGCGTGCCAAAAATTCATCTGTTTACATATAGACAAGGACACTGCCAAATAGGAACCACAACAGTCTACACGAGACAGAAAACAATCCGCGCGCTCCTGCTGAGCATCCCAGTGGCTGGTGCCGAGTAATGCCACGTATCTCTGTGCACAGTGTGTGTAACTTGTCCTATATAACTCTGTACATCATATGTAATATGACTGTCTTTACTGGACTATAAGCGAGGTATATAGGAAGTCAGGTGGCCATTTTGAAGGCTATGCAGAACTGTCGTTGGTCGTCCAGTCACTGAGCTTGCATACAAGTACCTAAAAATGCCTCCTCTTCACATATGTTTGCATGTTATGCCCATAGTCAGATTCTGACACCCGTTGGGATTAGTAGATATGTAAATATGGGCTACAACCAGGGAAACCCATATCAGGACATATGGATGGCAAGGATGACATGGGTAATCATTCACCTGAATAAACACCATGTAATATTATCTTTCCTATGGAGGGCAAATCTCTGGCAGAATCACTTATTTGCCAAAGGGGAACTGGGAGATGGACGACTCGGATGAGACATCCCCTTTAAATGGAATGGTAAATGGATGGTAATAAAAATATCCCTGGGGGTCTAGGGTGAAGAATGAGGTAATGGAAACATCCCTGGGGGTCTATGAAGAAGAATGGGGCAACAGAAACATCCCTGGGGGTCTATGAAGAAGAATGGGGCAACAGAAACATCCCTGGGGGTCTATGAAGAAGAATGGGGCAACAGAAACATCCCTGGGGGTCTATGAAGAAGAATGGGGCAACAGAAACATCCCTGGGGGTCTAGGATGGGAATAGAGTTAATAGAAACATCCCTGGGGGTCAATGAAGAAGAATGGGGCAACAGAAACATCCCTGGGGGTCTAGGATGGAGAATGGGTTAACAAAAACATCCCTGCTATTCTAGGAAGAAGAATGGGTTAATGGAAACATCCCTGGTGGCCTAGTATGGGAATAGAGTTAATGGAAACATCCCTGGTAATCTAGGATGGTGCATGGGGTAAAAGAAACATCCCTGCTGGTCTAGGATGGGAATAGAGTTAATGGAAACATCCCAGGTAATCTAGGATGGTGAATGGGGTAAAAGAAACATCCCTGCTGGTCTAGGATGGTGAATGGGTTAACAGGAACATCCCTGGTGGTTTAGGTTGGGGATAGAGTTAATGGAAATATCCCTGGTGATCTAGGATGAGGAATGGAGCAACATAAACTTCCCTGGTGGTCTAGAATGGTGAATGGGTTAACAGAAACATCCCTGGTGGTCTAGGATGGTGAGTGGGCTAATTCAAACATCCCTGGTGGTCTAGGATGGGGATAGAGTTGATGGAAACATCTGTGGTGATCTAGAATGGGGATTGGGGTAACAGAAACATCCCTGGTGGTCTAGGATGGTGAGTGGGCTAATGCAAACATGCCTGGTGGTCTAGGATGGTGAGTGGGCTAATGCAAACATCCCTGGTGGTCTAGGATGGTGAGTGGGCTAATGCAAACATCCCTGGTGGCCTAGTATGGGAATAGAGTTAATGGAAACATCCCTGGTAATCTAGGATGGTGCATGGGGTAACAGAAGCATCCCTGGTGGTCTAGGATGGGAATAGAGTTAATGGAAACATACCTGGTAATCTAGGATGGTGAATGGGGTAAAAGAAACATCCCTGCTGGTCTAGGATGGTGAATGGATTAACAGGAACATCCCTGGTGATCTAGGATGAGGAATGGAGCAACATAAACTTCCCTGGTGTTCTAGGATGGTGAGTGGGCTAATGCAAACATCCCTGGTGATCTAGGATGGGGATAGAGTTAATGGAAACATCTGTGGTGATCTAGAACGGGGATTGGGGTAACAGAAACATCCCTGGTGGTCTAGGTAGTGAAGACTCCCTAACCCCTCCAATCCCCTCTGCTTGCTCCCTACAACATAAGCACCATGTGTTAATAATGTTTTAGGACAGATGGTTGGCAGTGGTTGGCTGATACCAGAACAATTGTGTATTGTTGTGCGATGCGAGGACAACCTCTCCTGTGAATTATTACACGACAGGAGCCATGCCAGTTGGTCATCTAGAAATTCAATTAGTGATATTCAACGAGTGTGACACAACAGCTGGCAAAAACACACAACCATACTGCCAGCCAACAGAAAGTGTACTAAGCATCTCCGACTTCTTCACATATCCTGAGGCATTCTTGGTCATACATGGTGCACGCCATCGTCCTCCTTCAACCCATTCCTGATTGTGAAGCTCGATCAATGCCATACACAGGGCACCACCATAGTGTGATTCACACCAATGTCCTTTATCTACAAGGCAAATTCAAGGTAGTTGTCATTTATTACTACAGTGCAATGCCCCGCTGTACAATCACATGGCACTTTGGCACACTGTATATTTACAATTATCATATGTCTACCACTCACACTGTATATGGCAAACACTATGCCAAGCTGTGCACACATTGCATCAGCCAGAATAATTCACTCACAAATAAACACTATAAATATACCACGTATACCAGTGCAGGTGTACAATACTGGGCACAATACAGGTTCTTGGAAGACCAACATATAATGAATTTCCTTCAGTCATGCGGATAGGGACAATATCCCAGTCAATGAGACCAATTCCATTACCAAACATTAGGACTAGGGCTATGTCATGCCTGGTACCCTATGGGCCAGAGCATGGTGCTCCACCAACCATCACTTTGGTGCACACTCATGATGCAAAGGCTCTTGGCCACAGATCGGGCAACCAGGACTTTAACTTCGAGTAGCTTTTTGTCCAAACTGTACTAGGCAAAATATACTTATGTCATGGAACCTTATTTTCCAAATGGTAGCTCATTTTGGCCTGGGGCGTTCAATGCACAGAGTTAAAGGTCTACTGTGGTGAAGAACTCCCCATCTATTGAGTTCCTACCAATGCAAGGACCATGGAAGTGGTCAATGGTTCTTCCTGTCTTTGTCCACGCAATGGACATGGTTGGAAGTCCCAGGTCTCCAGTCGGTAGTAGCTACCACTATACCATGATGTCATGAACGTCCTCAAAACCACAGTTTCCGCTTCAGAGGAGCTTAGTCTGTTCATTCATATCACCAGACAACAAACACAGTGAAACGTCTCCAAAGACCATCTCATTGAGAAGACCATCCCCATATAGACCAGATCTCTCTGCCCTATCTTTTGGGTATATATGCCTCTTTTTTGAGCGGACTATCCCCTAGAAGATAATTTTTCACCACAATTTGGGTGGTCACCTTAAATGGTGGACATAGTAACTGAATGAAAGTTGGTGAGCCAACCAATTTTGGTGGAGTATCTAATATGTAAGATGGTGCGGCAACTATGACAGCAGATGACGGGAGAAAAGAAGGATTGTGCATGTTGGCTTTAAGCATGTCTGATCCTTTATTCTCATTTGCAATAGTGGCCGGCAGCTATCTATGCCACTCTCCCTACAGAAAACACATGCATGCTCAGCTGAACATGTATGTATCTGGTAGAGTTGTGAGAAACAGCTGTTGGCTGAACTATTTCAACATTGTCAGGAATAAAGAGTTGTCTTGTCCATGCCCATTATAGTAGTGTGGCATATAATAATGCTACCCACAGTGACTGCTGGTGGCTCAAGGGCCATATTTGGCACCATGACCACCACTTCCAAACTGGACTTTCACCATAATACTATTGCCACTTGGCATTTTTCACCTTGACATTTGCTAATTTTATCAAATTGACTTCTGCTTTACCTGAATACCATTCATGAGCTAAAAAGGCTGAGGATTCTCACAGGACTTTGGTAGGCCAAACCATCAACTCTGACTCCTCAATTTTTCCACAGACTGATTCCGACTCTTTCATAAATGGCTGACAGTCATGGTCTAACTTTTTATATATACTTAGTTGCCCCATCACAATTTTTTATGACAACTTTCATCCAAACTTTTTTCCGACTTGCTAAAAGTCATGACTGAATGGGTCTTCATAGAGGACTCAGCATATCACAAGAGATAAGAGAGGTCACCTTACAGCAGTCAATGCCACAATTGTGCTCTCCTGCCTCCCACAGACCCTTGTGCAGGTGTCTTTGTAGTCCTTTGGAAAGATACCAGGCATGGCGTATCTGCTGCACAAAATTCCAACACATGGGCCATGAAAGAAGAAGTTTAACTCTTTAAAAGTTGATAGCTCTTGACATCAAAAACTTTAGATATCAACAAACTGTCCTTGGCTTCTTCCGAGCTACGACGCTTCACCCTTACAATATATTGATGGGGTGAGCATTTATTTTGGGATCTAGAGTGGAATTTATTTCAGGTTTCGGTCTGTGATTTGCATATTTTTTGGGGCCTATCGAGTTTGGCGACTATACTTATTTTGGGGCCCCCACGACACTCAATATCATTGATAAACAATGTGTCAAAAATATTATAATGATATCATAATACAGAAGAAAAAACTAATTCGCATTTGGTTTACGTACAGTAAACTAAAGATATCGAAGGTGAAGACCGCGTGGTCTGCTGTGTGATAATATTATAGTAATATCAGAGGCCATATTGTGTACCACAAAATCTGTAAACTATTACCTGGGACCTAATTAGGTTATCCGCAGACATGGGATACATATGGAGGGCCGATCACATTACTACTGTACTGGGTCTGTATGTATTCCAGAGATTGGTCTGGGGGTCTATATGATTTATATACGCTACTTGCAATTGTGACCACATTAGTGGGTCATGGACTATGTAAATGGGTGGCATGAATTAAAAAGTTCCCCACTGTTCTCATGTCCCTGTGGTAGTAGTGACTATACAGTAATGGTCCCTATGGGTAGTAGTGACTATACAGTAACGGTCCCTATGGGTAGTAGTGACTATACTCCTTTCCCTGACTGTCTCTATGGGTAGTAGTGACCATTCATTTGTCCCTGACTGTCTCTGTGGGTAGTAGTGACTATACATTTGTCCCTGTCTCTATGGGTAGAAGTGACTATACACCTGTTCCTGACTGTCTCTATGGGTAGTAGTGACTATACATTTATCCCTGACTGTCTCTAAGGGTATTAGTGACTATACCCCTGTCCCAGACTATCTCTATGGGTAGTAGTGACTATACACCTGTCCCTGACTGTCTCTATGGGTAGTAGTGACTATACCCCTGTCCCTGACTGTCTCTATGGGTAGTAGTGACTATACCCCTGTCCCTGACTGTCTCTGTGGGTAGTAGTGACTGTACCCCTGTCCCAGACTGTCTCTATGGGTAGTAGTGACTATACCCCTGTCCCTGACTGTCTCTATGGGTAGTAGTGACTATACTCCTTTCCCTGACTGTCTCTATGGGTAGTAGTGACCATTCATTTGTCCCTGACTGTCTCTGTGAGTAGTAGTGACTATACATTTGTCCCTGTCTCTATGGGTAGAAGTGACTATACACCTGTCCCTGACTGTCTCTATGGGTAGTAGTGACTATACATTTATCCCTGACTGTCTCTAAGGGTATTAGTGACTATACCCCTGTCCCAGACTATCTCTATGGGTAGTAGTGACTATACACCTGTCCCTGACTGTCTCTATGGGTAGTAGTGACTATACATTTGTCCCTGACTGTCTCTATGGGTAGTAGTGACTATACCCCTGTCCCAGACTGTCTCTGTGGGTAGTAGTGACTATACACCTGTCCCAGACTATCTCTATGGGTAGTAGTGACTATACATTTGTCCCTGACTGTCTCTATGGGTAGTAGTAACTATACATTTGTCCCTGACTGTCTCTATGGGTAGTAGTGACTATACCCCTGTCCCAGACTGTCTCTATGGGTAGTAGTGACTATATCCCTGTCCCTGACTGTCTCTATGGGTAGTAGTGACTATACCCCTGTCCCTGACTGTCTCTATGGATAGTAGTGACTATACACCGGTTCCAGACTGTCTCTATGGGTAGTAGTGACTATATCCCTGTCCCAGACTGTCTCTATGGGTAGTACTGACTATACCCCTGTCTCTGACTGTCTCTATGGGTAGTAGTGACTATACCCCTGTCCCTGACTGTCTCTATGGGTAGTAGTGACTATACCCCTGTCCCAGACTGTATCTATGGGTAGTAGTGACTATACACCTGTCCCTGACTGTCTCTATGGGTAGTAGTGACTATACACCTGTCCCTGACTGTCTCTATGGGTAGTAGTGACTATACACCTGTCCCTGACTGTCTCTATGGGTAGTAGTGACTATACCCCTGTCCCTGACTGTCTCTATGGGTAGTAGTGACTATACACCGGTTCCAGACTGTCTCCATGGGTAGTAATGACTATATCCCTGTCCCAGACTGTCTCTATGGGTAGTAGTGACTATACCCCTGTCCCAGACTATCTCTATGGGTAGTAGTGACTATACATTTGTCCCTGACTGTCTCTATGGGTAGTAGTGACTATACCCCTGTCCCTGACTGTCTCTATGGGTAGTAGTGACTATACACCTGTCCCAGACTGTATCTATGGGTAGTAGTGACTATACACCTGTCCCTGACTGTCTCTATGGGTAGTATTGACTATACACCTGTCCCAGACTGTCTCTATGGGTAGTAGTGACTATACTCCTTTCCCTGACTGTCTCTATGGGTAGTAGTGACTATACCCCTGTCCCTGACTGTCTCTATGGGTAGTAGTGACTATACCCCTGTCCCTGACTGTCTCTATGGGTAGTAGTGACTATACTCCTTTCCCTGACTGTCTCTATGGGTAGTAGTGACTATACCCCTGTCCCAGACTGTATCTATGGGTAGTAGTGACTATACTCCTGTCCCAGACTGTCTCTATGGGTAGTAGTGACTATACCCCTGTCCCTGACTGTCTCTATGGGTAGTAGTGACTATACCCCTGTCCCTGACTGTCTCTATGGGTAGTAGTGACTATACCCCTGTCCCAGACTGTATCTATGGGTAGTAGTGACTATACACCTGTCCCTGACTGTCTCTATGGGTAGTAGTGACTATACACCTGTCCCTGACTGTCTCTATGGGTAGTAGTGACTATATCCCTGTCCATGACTGTCTCTATGGGTAGTAGTGACTATACCCCTGTCCCTGACTGTCTCTATGGGTAGTAGTGACTATACACCGGTTCCAGACTGTCTCTATGGGTAGTAGTGACTATATCCGTGTCCCAGACTGTCTCTATGGGTAGTAGTGACTATACCCCTGTCCCAGACTGTATCTATGGGTAGTAGTGACTATACATTTGTCCCTGACTGTCTCTATGGGTAGTAGTGACTATACCCCTGTCCCTGACTGTCTCTATGGGTAGTAGTGACTATACACCTGTCCCTGACTGTCTCTATGGGTAGTAGTGACTATACCCCTGTCCCTGACTGTCTCTATGGGTAGTAGTGACTATACTCCTTTCCCTGACTGTCTCTATGGGTAGTAGTGACCATTCATTTGTCCCTGACTGTCTCTGTGGGTAGTAGTGACTATACATTTGTCCCTGTCTCTATGGGTAGAAGTGACTATACACCTGTCCCTGACTGTCTCTATGGGTAGTAGTGACTATACATTTATCCCTGACTGTCTCTAAGGGTATTAGTGACTATACCCCTGTCCCAGACTATCTCTATGGGTAGTAGTGACTATACACCTGTCCCTGACTGTCTCTATGGGTAGTAGTGACTATACATTTGTCCCTGACTGTCTCTATGGGTAGTAGTGACTATACACCTGTCCCTGACTGTCTCTATGGGTAGTAGTGACTATACTCCTGTCCCTGACTGTCTCTGTGGGTAGTAGTGACTATACACCTGTCCCAGACTGTCTCTATGGGTAGTAGTGACTATACATTTGTCCCTGACTGTCTCTATGGGTAGTAGTGACTATACACCTGTCCCTGACTGTCTCTATGGGTAGTAGTGACTATACTCCTGTCCCTGACTGTCTCTGTGGGTAGTAGTGACTATACTCCTGTCCCTGACTGTCTCTGTGGGTAGTAGTGACTATACACCTGTCCCAGACTGTCTCTATGGGTAGTAGTGACTATACATTTGTCCCTGACTGTCTCTATGGGTAGTAGTGACTATACCCCTGTCCCAGACTGTCTCTGTGGGTAGTAGTGACTATACACCTGTCCCAGACTGTCTCTATGGGTAGTAGTGACTATACCCCTGTCCCTGACTGTCTCTATGGGTAGTAGTGACTATACCCCTGTCCCAGACTGTCTCTATGGGTAGTAGTGACTATATCCCTGTCCCTGACTGTCTCTATGGGTAGTAGTGGCTATACCCCTGTCCCTGACTGTCTATATGGGTAGTAGTGACTATACACCGGTTCCAGACTGTCTCTATGGGTAGTAGTGACTATATCCCTGTCCCAGACTGTCTCTATGGGTAGTACTGACTATACCCCTGTCTCTGACTGTCTCTATGGGTAGTAGTGACTATACCCCTGTCCCTGACTGTCTCTATGGGTAGTAGTGACTATACCCCTGTCCCTGACTGTCTCTATGGGTAGTAGTGACTATACCCCTGTCCCAGACTGTCTCTATGGGTAGTAGTGACTATATCCCTGTCCCAGACTGTATCTATGGGTAGTAGTGACTATACACCTGTCCCAGACTGTATCTATGGGTAGTAGTGACTATACACCTGTCCCTGACTGTCTCTATGGGTAGTAGTGACTATACCCCTGTCCCTGACTGTCTCTATGGGTAGTAGTGACTATACACCTGTCCCAGACTGTCTCTATGGGTAGTAGTGACTATACCCCTGTCCCTGACTGTCTCTATGGGTAGTAGTGACTATACACCGGTTCCAGACTGTCTCTATGGGTAGTAGTGACTATATCCCTGTCCCAGACTGTCTCTATGGGTAGTAGTGACTATACCCCTGTCCCAGACTATCTCTATGGGTAGTAGTGACTATACATTTGTCCCTGACTGTCTCTATGGGTAGTAGTGACTATACCCCTGTCCCTGACTGTCTCTATGGGTAGTAGTGACTATACACCTGTCCCTGACTGTCTCTATGGGTAGTAGTGACTATACCCCTGTCCCAGACTGTCTCTATGGGTAGTAGTGACTATACACCTGTCCCTGACTGTCTCTATGGGTAGTATTGACTATACACCTGTCCCAGACTGTCTCTATGGGTAGTAGTGACTATACTCCTTTCCCTGACTGTCTCTATGGGTAGTAGTGACTATACCCCTGTCCCTGACTGTCTCTATGGGTAGTAGTGACTATACCCCTGTCCCTGACTGTCTCTATGGGTAGTAGTGACTATACTCCTTTCCCTGACTGTCTCTATGGGTAGTAGTGACTATACCCCTGTCCCAGACTGTATCTATGGGTAGTAGTGACTATACTCCTGTCCCAGACTGTCTCTATGGGTAGTAGAGACTATACCCCTGTCCCTGACTGTCTCTATGGGTAGTAGTGACTATACCCCTGTCCCTGACTGTCTCTATGGGTAGTAGTGACTATACACCTGTCCCTGACTGTCTCTATGGGTAGTAGTGACTATACATTTATCCCTGACTGTCTCTAACGGTATTAGTGACTATACCCCTGTCCCAGACTATCTCTATGGGTAGTAGTGACTATACACCTGTCCCTGACTGTCTCTATGGGTAGTAGTGACTATACATTTGTCCCTGACTGTCTCTATGGGTAGTAGTGACTATACCCCTGTCCCAGACTGTCTCTGTGGGTAGTAGTGACTATACACCTGTCCCAGACTATCTCTATGGGTAGTAGTGACTATACATTTGTCCCTGACTGTCTCTATGGGTAGTAGTAACTATACATTTGTCCCTGACTGTCTCTATGGGTAGTAGTGACTATACCCCTGTCCCAGACTGTCTCTATGGGTAGTAGTGACTATATCCCTGTCCCTGACTGTCTCTATGGGTAGTAGTAACTATACCCCTGTCCCTGACTGTCTCTATGGATAGTAGTGACTATACACCGGTTCCAGACTGTCTCTATGGGTAGTAGTGACTATATCCCTGTCCCAGACTGTCTCTATGGGTAGTACTGACTATACCCCTGTCTCTGACTGTCTCTATGGGTAGTAGTGACTATACCCCTGTCCCTGACTGTCTCTATGGGTAGTAGTGACTATACCCCTGTCCCAGACTGTATCTATGGGTAGTAGTGACTATACACCTGTCCCTGACTGTCTCTATGGGTAGTAGTGACTATACACCTGTCCCTGACTGTCTCTATGGGTAGTAGTGACTATACACCTGTCCCTGACTGTCTCTATGGGTAGTAGTGACTATACCCCTGTCCCTGACTGTCTCTATGGGTAGTAGTGACTATACACCGGTTCCAGACTGTCTCTATGGGTAGTAATGACTATATCCCTGTCCCAGACTGTCTCTATGGGTAGTAGTGACTATACCCCTGTCCCAGACTATCTCTATGGGTAGTAGTGACTATACATTTGTCCCTGACTGTCTCTATGGGTAGTAGTGACTATACCCCTGTCCCTGACTGTCTCTATGGGTAGTAGTGACTATACACCTGTCCCTGACTGTCTCTATGGGTAGTAGTGACTATACCCCTGTCCCAGACTGTCTCTATGGGTAGTAGTGACTATACCCCTGTCCCAGACTGTATCTATGGGTAGTAGTGACTATACTCCTGTCCCAGACTGTCTCTATGGGTAGTAGTGACTATACCCCTGTCCCTGACTGTCTCTATGGGTAGTAGTGACTATACCCCTGTCCCTGACTGTCTCTATGGGTAGTAGTGACTATACCCCTGTCCCAGACTGTATCTATGGGTAGTAGTGACTATACACCTGTCCCTGACTGTCTCTATGGGTAGTAGTGACTATACACCTGTCCCTGACTGTCTCTATGGGTAGTAGTGACTATATCCCTGTCCATGACTGTCTCTATGGGTAGTAGTGACTATACCCCTGTCCCTGACTGTCTCTATGGGTAGTAGTGACTATACACCGGTTCCAGACTGTCTCTATGGGTAGTAGTGACTATATCCCTGTCCCAGACTGTCTCTATGGGTAGTAGTGACTATACCCCTGTCCCAGACTGTATCTATGGGTAGTAGTGACTATACATTTGTCCCTGACTGTCTCTATGGGTAGTAGTGACTATACCCCTGTCCCTGACTGTCTCTATGGGTAGTAGTGACTATACACCTGTCCCTGACTGTCTCTATGGGTAGTAGTGACTATACCCCTGTCCCAGACTGTCTCTATGGGTAGTAGTGACTATACCCCTGTCCCAGACTGTATCTATGGGTAGTAGTGACTATACTCCTGTCCCAGACTGTCTCTATGGGTAGTAGTGACTATACCCCTGTCCCTGACTGTCTCTATGGGTAGTAGTGACTATACCCCTGTCCCTGACTGTCTCTATGGGTAGTAGTGACTATACCCCTGTCCCAGACTGTATCTATGGGTAGTAGTGACTATACACCTGTCCCTGACTGTCTCTATGGGTAGTAGTGACTATACACCTGTCCCTGACTGTCTCTATGGGTAGTAGTGACTATATCCCTGTCCATGACTGTCTCTATGGGTAGTAGTGACTATACCCCTGTCCCTGACTGTCTCTATGGGTAGTAGTGACTATACACCGGTTCCAGACTGTCTCTATGGGTAGTAGTGACTATATCCCTGTCCCAGACTGTCTCTATGGGTAGTAGTGACTATACCCCTGTCCCAGACTGTATCTATGGGTAGTAGTGACTATACATTTGTCCCTGACTGTCTCTATGGGTAGTAGTGACTATACCCCTGTCCCTGACTGTCTCTATGGGTAGTAGTGACTATACACCTGTCCCTGACTGTCTCTATGGGTAGTAGTGACTATACCCCTGTCCCTGACTGTCTCTATGGGTAGTAGTGACTATACTCCTTTCCCTGACTGTCTCTATGGGTAGTAGTGACCATTCATTTGTCCCTGACTGTCTCTGTGGGTAGTAGTGACTATACATTTGTCCCTGTCTCTATGGGTAGAAGTGACTATACACCTGTCCCTGACTGTCTCTATGGGTAGTAGTGACTATACATTTATCCCTGACTGTCTCTAAGGGTATTAGTGACTATACCCCTGTCCCAGACTATCTCTATGGGTAGTAGTGACTATACACCTGTCCCTGACTGTCTCTATGGGTAGTAGTGACTATACATTTGTCCCTGACTGTCTCTATGGGTAGTAGTGACTATACACCTGTCCCTGACTGTCTCTATGGGTAGTAGTGACTATACTCCTGTCCCTGACTGTCTCTGTGGGTAGTAGTGACTATACACCTGTCCCAGACTGTCTCTATGGGTAGTAGTGACTATACATTTGTCCCTGACTGTCTCTATGGGTAGTAGTGACTATATACCTGTCCCTGACTGTCTCTATGGGTAGTAGTGACTATACTCCTGTCCCTGACTGTCTCTGTGGGTAGTAGTGACTATACTCCTGTCCCTGACTGTCTCTGTGGGTAGTAGTGACTATACACCTGTCCCAGACTGTCTCTATGGGTAGTAGTGACTATATCCCTGTCCCTGACTGTCTCTATGGGTAGTAGTGGCTATACCCCTGTCCCTGACTGTCTATATGGGTAGTAGTGACTATACACCGGTTCCAGACTGTCTCTATGGGTAGTAGTGACTATATCCCTGTCCCAGACTGTCTCTATGGGTAGTACTGACTATACCCCTGTCTCTGACTGTCTCTATGGGTAGTAGTGACTATACCCCTGTCCCTGACTGTCTCTATGGGTAGTAGTGACTATACCCCTGTCCCTGACTGTCTCTATGGGTAGTAGTGACTATACACCTGTCCCAGACTGTATCTATGGGTAGTAGTGACTATACACCTGTCCCTGACTGTCTCTATGGGTAGTAGTGACTATACCCCTGTCCCTGACTGTCTCTATGGGTAGTAGTGACTATACACCTGTCCCAGACTGTCTCTATGGGTAGTAGTGACTATACCCCTGTCCCTGACTGTCTCTATGGGTAGTAGTGACTATACACCGGTTCCAGACTGTCTCTATGGGTAGTAGTGACTATATCCCTGTCCCAGACTGTCTCTATGGGTAGTAGTGACTATACCCCTGTCCCAGACTATCTCTATGGGTAGTAGTGACTATACATTTGTCCCTGACTGTCTCTATGGGTAGTAGTGACTATACCCCTGTCCCTGACTGTCTCTATGGGTAGTAGTGACTATACACCTGTCCCTGACTGTCTCTATGGGTAGTAGTGACTATACCCCTGTCCCAGACTGTCTCTATGGGTAGTAGTGACTATACACCTGTCCCTGACTGTCTCTATGGGTAGTATTGACTATACACCTGTCCCAGACTGTCTCTATGGGTAGTAGTGACTATACTCCCTTTCCCTGACTGTCTCTATGGGTAGTAGTGACTATACCCCTGTCCCTGACTGTCTCTATGGGTAGTAGTGACTATACCCCTGTCCCTGACTGTCTCTATGGGTAGTAGTGACTATACTCCTTTCCCTGACTGTCTCTATGGGTAGTAGTGACTATACCCCTGTCCCAGACTGTATCTATGGGTAGTAGTGACTATACTCCTGTCCCAGACTGTCTCTATGGGTAGTAGTGACTATACCCCTGTCCCTGACTGTCTCTATGGGTAGTAGTGACTATACCCCTGTCCCTGACTGTCTCTATGGGTAGTAGTGACTATACCCCTGTCCCAGACTGTATCTATGGGTAGTAGTGACTATACACCTGTCCCTGACTGTCTCTATGGGTAGTAGTGACTATACACCTGTCCCTGACTGTCTCTATGGGTAGTAGTGACTATATCCCTGTCCATGACTGTCTCTATGGGTAGTAGTGACTATACCCCTGTCCCAGACTGTATCTATGGGTAGTAGTGACTATACACCTGTCCCTGACTGTCTCTATGGGTAGTAGTGACTATACACCTGTCCCTGACTGTCTCTATGGGTAGTAGTGACTATATCCCTGTCCATGACTGTCTCTATGGGTAGTAGTGACTATACCCCTGTCCCTGACTGTCTCTATGGGTAGTAGTGACTATACCCCTGTCCCTGACTGTCTCTATGGGTAGTAGTGACTATACACCTGTCCCTGACTGTCTCTATGGGTAGTAGTGACTATACCCCTGTCCCAGACTGTCTCTATGGGTAGTAGTGACTATATCCCTGTCCCTGACTGTCTCTATGGGTAGTAGTGACTATACACCTGTCCCTGACTGTCTCTATGGGTAGTAGTGACTATACCCCTGTCCCTGACTGTCTCTATGGGTAGTAGTGACTATACTCCTGTCCCAGACTGTCTCTATGGGTAGTAGTGACTATATCCCTGTCCCAGACTGTCTCTATGGGTAGTACTGACTATACCCCTGTCTCTGACTGTCTCTATGGGTAGTAGTGACTATACCCCTGTCCCTGACTGTCTCTATGGGTAGTAGTGACTATACCCCTGTCCCAGACTGTATCTATGGGTAGTAGTGACTATACACCTGTCCCTGACTGTCTCTATGGGTAGTAGTGACTATACACCTGTCCCTGACTGTCTCTATGGGTAGTAGTGACTATACCCCTGTCCCTGACTGTCTCTATGGGTAGTACTGACTATACCCCTGTCTCTGACTGTCTCTATGGGTAGTAGTGACTATACCCCTGTCCCTGACTGTCTCTATGGGTAGTAGTGACTATACCCCTGTCCCAGACTGTATCTATGGGTAGTAGTGACTATACACCTGTCCCTGACTGTCTCTATGGGTAGTAGTGACTATACACCTGTCCCTGACTGTCTCTATGGGTAGTAGTGACTATACACCTGTCCCTGACTGTATCTATGGGTAGTAGTGACTATACACCTGTCCCTGACTGTCTCTATGGGTAGTAGTGACTATACACCGGTTCCAGACTGTCTCTATGGGTAGTAGTGACTATACCCCTGTCCCTGACTGTCTCTATGGGTAGTAGTGACTACACACCGGTTCCAGACTGTCTCTATGGGTAGTAGTGACTATACATTTGTCCCTGACTGTCTCTATGGGTAGTAGTGACTATACCCCTGTCCCTGACTGTCTCTATGGGAAGTAGTGACTATACACCGGTTCCAGACTGTCTCTATGGGTAGTAGTGACTATATCCCTGTCCCAGACTGTCTCTATGGGTAGTAGTGACTATACCCCTGTCCCAGACTATCTCTATGGGTAGTAGTGACTATACATTTGTCCCTGACTGTCTCTATGGGTAGTAGTGACTATACCCCTGTCCCTGACTGTCTCTATGGGTAGTAGTGACTATACACCTGTCCCTGACTGTCTCTATGGGTAGTAGTGACTATACCCCTGTCCCAGACTGTCTCTATGGGTAGTAGTGACTATACACCTGTCCCTGACTGTCTCTATGGGTAGTATTGACTATACACCTGTCCCAGACTGTCTCTATGGGTAGTAGTGACTATACTCCTTTCCCTGACTGTCTCTATGGGTAGTAGTGACTATACCCCTGTCCCTAACTGTCTCTATGGGTAGTAGTGACTATACCCCTGTCCCTGACTGTCTCTATGGGTAGTAGTGACTATACTCCTTTCCCTGACTGTCTCTATGGGTAGTAGTGACTATACCCCTGTCTCTGACTGTCTCTATGGGTAGTAGTGACTATACACCTGTCCCTGACTGTCTCTATGGGTAGTAGTGACTATACCCCTGTCCCAGACTGTATCTATGGGTAGTAGTGACTATACTCCTGTCCCAGACTGTCTCTATGGGTAGTAGTGACTATACCCCTGTCCCTGACTGTCTCTATGGGTAGTAGTGACTATACCCCTGTCCCAGACTGTCTCTATGGGTAGTAGTGACTATACTCCTGTCCCTGACTGTCTCTATGGGTAGTAGTGACTATACCCCTGTCCCAGACTGTATCTATGGGTAGTAGTGACTATACACCTGTCCCTGACTGTCTCTATGGGTAGTAGTGACTATACCCCTGTCCCTGACTGTCTCTATGGGTAGTAGTGACTATATCCCTGTCCATGACTGTCTCTATGGGTAGTAGTGACTATACCCCTGTCCCTGACTGTCTCTATGGGTAGTAGTGACTATACACCGGTTCCAGACTGTCTCTATGGGTAGCAGTGACTATATCCCTGTCCCAGACTGTATCTATGGGTAGTAGCGACTATACCCCTGTCCCAGACTGTATCTATGGGTAGTAGTGACTATACATTTGTCCCTGACTGTCTCTATGGGTAGTAGTGACTATACCCCTGTCCCTGACTGTCTCTATGGGTAGTAGTGACTATACACCTGTCCCAGACTGTCTCTATGGGTAGTAGTGACTATACCCCTGTCCCAGACTGTCTCTATGGGTAGTAGTGACTATACTCCTTTCCCTGACTGTCTCTATGGGTAGTAGCGACTATACACCTGTCCCAGACTGTCTCTATGGGTAGTAGTGACTATACTCCTTTCCCTGACTGTCTCTATGGGTAGTAGTGACTATACCCCTGTCCCTGACTGTCTCTATGGGTAGTAGTGACTATACCCCTGTCCCAGACTGTATCTATGGGTAGTAGTGACTATACACCTGTCCCAGACTGTATCTATGGGTAGTAGTGACTATACACCTGTCCCAGACTGTCTCTATGGGTAGTAGTGACTATACCCCTGTCCCAGACTGTATCTATGGGTAGTAGGGACTATACCCCTGTCCCTGACTGTCTCTATGGGTAGTAGTGACTATACTCCTGTCCCTGACTGTCTCTATGGGTAGTAGTGACTATACTCCTGTCCCTGACTGTCTCTATGGGTAGTAGTGACTATACCCCTGTCCCAGACTGTCTCTATGGGTAGTAGTGACTATACCCCTGTCCCTGACTGTCTCTATGGGTAGTAGTGACTATACTCCTGTCCCTGACTGTCTCTATGGGTAGTAGTGACTATACTCCTGTCCCTGACTGTCTCTATGGGTAGTAGTGACTATACCCCTGTCTCAGACTGTCTCTATGGGTAGTAGTGACTATACCCCTGTCCCTGACTGTCTCTATGGGTAGTAGTGACTATACTCCTGTCCCTGACTGTCTCTATGTGTAGTAGTGACTATAATCCTGTGCCTGACTGTCTCTATGGGTAGTAGTGACTATACACCTGTCCCAGACTGTCTCTATGGGTAGTAGTGACTATACCCCTGTCCCTGACTGTCTCTATGGGTAGTAGTGACTATACCCCTGTCCCTGACTGTCTCTATGGGTAGTAGTGACTATACCCCTGTCCCAGACTGTATCTATGGGTAGTAGTGACTATACCCCTGTCCCTGACTGTCTCTATGGGTAGTAGTGACTATACCCCTGTCCCTGACTGTCTCTATGGGTAGTAGTGACTATACACCTGTCCCTGACTGTCTCTATGGTTAGTAGTGACTATACCCCTGTCCCAGACTGTCTCTATGGGTAGTAGTGACTATACCCCTGTCCCAGACTGTCTCTATGGGTAGTAGTGACTATACCCCTGTCCCAGACTGTCTCTATGGGTAGTAGTGACTATATCCCTGTCCCAGACTGTATCTATGGGTAGTAGTGACTATACTCCTGTCCCTGACTGTCTCTATGGGTAGTAGTGACTATACTCCTTTCCCTGACTGTCTCTATGGGTAGTAGTGACTATACTCCTGTCCCAGACTGTCTCTATGGGTAGTAGTGACTATACCCCTGTCCCAGACTGTCTCTATGGGTAGTAGTGACTATACCCCTGTCCCAGACTGTATCTATGGGTAGTAGTGACTATACACCTGTCCCAGACTGTATCTATGGGTAGTAGTGACTATAAACCTGTCCCTGACTGTCTCTATGGGTAGTAGTGACTATACTCCTGTTCCAGACTGTCTCTATGGGTAGTAGTGACTATACCCCTGTCCCAGACTGTATCTATGGGTAGTAGTGACTATACCCCTGTCCCAGACTGTCTCTATGGGTAGTAGTGACTATACCCCTGTCCCAGACTGTCTCTATGGGTAGTAGTGACTATACCCCTGTCCCAGACTGTCTCTATGGGTAGTAGTGACTATACTCCTTTCCCTGACTGTCTCTATGGGTAGTAGTGACTATACCCCTGTCCCAGACTGTCTCTATGGGTAGTAGTGACTATACCCCTGTCCCAGACTGTATCTAGGGAGCTGATCTATGGGTAGTAGTGACTATACCCCTGTCCCTGACTGTCTCTATGGGTAGTAGTGACTATCCACCCCTGTCCCAGACTGTCTCTATGGGTAGTAGTGACTATACTCCTGTCCCTGACTGTCTCTATGGGTAGTAGTGGCTATACCCCTGTCCCTGACTGTCTCTATGGGTAGCAGTGACTATACACCTGTCCCAGACTGTCTCTATGGGTAGTAGTGACTATACTCCTTTCCCTGACTGTCTCTATGGGTAGTAGTGACTATACCCCTGTCCCAGACTGTCTCTATGGGTAGTAGTGACTATACCCCTGTCCCAGACTGTATCTATGGGTAGTAGTGACTATACCCCTGTCCCTGACTGTCTCTATGGGTAGTAGTGACTATACTCCTGTTCCAGACTGTATCTATGGGTAGTAGTGACTATACTCCTGTCCCTGACTGTCTCTATGGGTAGTAGTGACTATACTCCTGTTCCAGACTGTCTCTATGGGTAGTAGTGACTATACTCCTGTCCCTGACTGTCTCTATGGGTAGTAGTGACTATACCCCTGTCCCAGACTATCTCTATGGGTAGTAGTGACTATACCCCTGTCCCAGACTGTCTCTATGGGTAGTAGTGACTATACTCCTGTCCCAGACTGTCTCTATGGGTAGTAGTGACTATACTCCTGTCCCAGACTGTCTCTATGGGTAGTAGTGACTATACCCCTGTCCCAGACTGTATCTATGGGTAGTAGTGACTATATCCCTGTCCCAGACTGTCTCTATGGGTAGTAGTGACTATACCCCTGTCCCAGACTATCTCTATGGGTAGTAGTGACTATACCCCTGTCCCAGACTGTCTCTATGGGTAGTAGTGACTATACTCCTGTCCCAGACTGTCTCTATGGGTAGTAGTGACTATACACCTGTCCCAGACTGTATCTATGGGTAGTAGTGACTATACACCTGTCAATGTGGTTCTCACAGGTTTTGCCATGGATTTTTTTTCTAAACTGGACCAAGGATTGTAAAAAGTGCAAACTAAGAGCAGACCTTCAGTAATATTGTGTAACATGCGGGGCATGAACTATACGCTGTGCAGTTTTTCCACTGCTTGTGAACAGAGTTTACATATATGAAACCTATTCACTTTCCAACATGGAAAATTTCACCTTTAGAAGTCAGCAACGTGTTATTAGTGTCGCCATTTCCCTTTTCACCTACAGCAGAAAAGCTCCATACACGTCACAATAACTCATGGAATAATGGGGTCACCTGCAGCGCTGTAGAGACATTGTGCCAAATGACAAACACAGCCCTGCTACATCTGATCAACACAATGTTCAACATTGACCGTCATGTTGAATTAATACTATGAACAGATTTCCAGTGGTCAGAACTAATCTTTTTGTCACCAGAACTGCAGGGAATACAGTATCACAATGGCAGTATACAGTATATACACAGTCAGTACTCACTGTCTGCTGCTTTCCAGCATATCCATCATAGTTATATTAGTTTTATATATATATATATATATATATATATATATATATATATATATTTGTGGAAGAGCAAAGAACACTGACTAGGCAGTATAAAGATATCACAGATTCCTCATCCTGCATCAGTTCGGCAGAAGATATAGTCCTGCACACAGAGCTTTTTCCTCTGCTGGTTTCAGTTTAAAAACAACAGGCTCCATGTGTAAGCGCTGCTTTTGCGGTCTGTCTCTCCATTGTTCTGATCCCCTGGCGGACCCAAACAATGGAGAGACAGCACTAGTGTGACCCTAGTATCACTGTGATATATTTTCAGACTGCCTTAGTTTACACAGAATCTAGTGCACAGAACCTAATGCAGTATACAGAACATAAAATGCAGTGCAGAGAGAACTGAATGCAGTGTACAGAACAGAGAACGCAGTGCAGAGAGAACAAAATGCAGTGTACAGAACAGAGAGTGCAGTGCAGAGAGAAGAGAATGCAGTGTACAGAACAGAGAACGCAGTGCAGTGAGAACAGAATGCAGTGTACAGAACAGAGAACGCAGTGCAGTGAGAACAGAATGCAGTGTACAGAACAGAGAACGCAGTGCAGTGAGAACAGAATGCAGTGTACAGAACAGAGAACGCAGTGCAGTGAGAACAGAATGCAGTGTACAGAACAGAGAGTGCAGTGTACAGAACAGAGAACGCAGTGCAGAGAGAACAAAATGCAGTGTACAGAGCAGAGAGTGCAGTGCAGAGAGAAGAGAATGCAGTGTACAGAACAGAGAACACAGTGCAGTGAGAACAGAATGCAGTGTACAGAACAGAGAGTGCAGTGTACAGAACAGAGAGTGCAGTGTACAGAACAGAGAACGCAGTGCAGAGAGAACAAAATGCAGTGTACAGAACAGAGAGTGCAGTGCAGAGAGAAGAGAATGCAGTGTACAGAACAGAGAATGCAGTGTAGAGGGAAGAGAATGTAGTGTACAGAACAGAGAACGCAGTGCAGTGAGAACAGAATGCAGTGTACAGAACAGAGAACGCAGTGCAGAGAGAACAGAATGCAGTGTACAGAACAGAGAACGCAGTGTTGAGAGAAGAGAATGCAGTGTACAGAACAGAGAACGCAGTGTAGAGAGAAGAGAATGCAGTGTACAGAACAGAGAACGCAGTGCAGAGAGAACAAAATGCAGTGTACAGAACAGAGAGTGCAGTGCAGAAAAGAGAATACAGTGTACAGAACAGAGAGTGCAATGCAGTGAGAACAGAATGCAGTGTACAGAACAGAGAGTACAGTGCAGAAAACAGAATGCAGTGTACAGAACAGAGAGTGCAATGCAGAGAGAAGAGAGTGCAGTGCAGAGAGAAGAGAATACAGTGTACAGAACAGAGAACGCAGTGCAGAGAGAACAAAATGCAGTGTACAGAACAGAGAGTGCAGTGCAGAAAAGAGAATACAGTGTACAGAACAGAGAGTGCAATGCAGTGAGAACAGAATGCAGTGTACAGAACAGAGAGTACAGTGCAGAAAACAGAATGCAGTGTACAGAACAGAGAGTGCAATGCAGAGAGAAGAGAGTGCAGTGCAGAGAGAAGAGAATGCAGTGTACAGAACAGAGAACGCAGTGCAGAGAGAACAGAATGCAGTGCAGAGAGAAGAGAATGCAGTGTACGGAATAGGAGGTCCGCAGCACACAGCAAAAGGGCTTTTGACTGCGGGAAGGGGAACATTAGGGGTTAACTCAGGGCAGGGGGCTGGTGATCCCTGGCCCTTGTCAGGTGCTGATGAAAGGTCAGGTCGGAGCTATGATGGAGCAGAAGGGAACTACATGGGTCTCCCACTTGATCCTGGATGTCCAGGGCTCCTCTGTCCCCAAACTTGTGGCTCATCCACCACAGTTACCTGTGCAATGCTCAGCAGCACATGGAGAGCGCTTCACATATGTACCAGTAGTGTCCCCCCCCCCCCGTGCTGGCCGCTACTGTTAACCAGCCGCAATCTCCTGGCCCCAGCCATCATCTAACATGGCCCATATCCCCCTCGGCACTGCAGGTACAGGGGGGTTATGTAGCTTTGGGTAGCTCTGACCACTACCTCCTTGCCCCTGCTGATTTGGTCTGTTCGAAATTTGGGGCCCCTGGCCCTGGAGAAGCTGCTCCAGGAGGTGCGGTTGGGTAGGATGGCTAGCCCTTTTTCTAAGATTCCCTTTCCCAACTAGAGGGTGTCTCCTTTTGGTTTGGTCCCTACAAAAGAGGTGGGTAGGTTTCCCTTTGTCCTACCCCAAAGGAGCCTCTGCCATTGATGGGATTGGCCGTGATCTGGTTTTGGTTTCTTATGGTCAAGTTAATGGCGGAGGCTGGAGTTGGCCACACTGATGGCAACTCCCTTGTCGGAGGAGAAAACGATAGGCCCATTGACCGTCTGCTTGTCCCTGGGGGTAGCTATGGTGTTCTGACTGCCTTCTGACAAAAGTTGGGGGAGAAGGTAGACTTGTTTATCTCCATCCAGAAGAAGACTTTGCTTCAGATGGTCCCTTCTTGGCCTGTTACCTCATGCCTATGGGTACGGTCTTTTCTCGGTGAGCCTCACCACTATATTCGGGTCACCTGCCCTATGCAGGCTGACTGGTCGGTTTGGAGGGTTTTTCTGCAGGATTACAATGGTCGCTCATGCTGACTGACCGGCGAGGACACAATGGGGTCCCCATTGGTATGCAGTGGAATGGCCTGCTGACTCTCTGTCAGACCTCACTCTCCTCAAGCTTTTCCCCATTGCTGTTGTTGTGGCATTGTGGGGTGGAGAATTTCGGGATACAAAGGTTTATTTTTGGACTGATACCCTAAGTGTGGTGCATGTGGTTACTTCCCTCTTCTCTTCGTCCCTGCCGGGGGTTGAGTTTGTTGGTCCATCTAGTCTTCTGTGGCCTTCAGTATAACATTCGGTTTCGGGCCTGTCATGTACCTGGGGTTGAGCATTCTGTTGCTGATGTCTGGACCCCCGTCAGCTCTCCTGGTGGGATTGTAGTGCCCGACCTCGCTGTGGACCCTGATGGGGGTCGGAGTTCATTGTAGGTTTACAAGAACTCCTCTTTGGTGGGGGGAAAAACTTGTTACCCTCGTGCCCATTGCTAGACAATGGTTTTGGCCGTGGGGTCATGTTGTCACAAGTTTATATGTGCTGCTGTATACTGGCCCCCAGCTTCCCATATAGTCATAGTCGTGTTCTGTTATCTCCTGCATGATCTACCTGCAGTCTCGGAGTGAAGTAAGCATTAACTCCGGGGCAGGGGACTGCACCTCTGGGGTGCTGATGAAAGGGGGCTGGATCTTTTAGGGGGATACTTAAGGTCAGGTCAGATTGCAAGGAAGCCTCTTGGAATTTGCATTCCTGGACACCCCCTTTTCCTTCCTTCCTTCCTTCCTTCCTTCCTTCCTTCCTTCCTCCCTTTTGGTTTATTTGATTCTATGTGTCACAGCTGTCTGGGGGGTCTATGGGGAGGCGGATACATAATCTACCTGCAGGCTGCAGTGAATAGAACAGAGAATGCAATGCGGACAGGACAGTACACACTGACACGCCAGCCACTCGCCTCCAGCTCCTCGGCGGAGTTCCCCTGCATTCTCCCGGCTGCTCCGGTGCCCGGCAGGCTGCTCAGTCCTGGCCCGTTGCTTTCAGTCTGGAGATTGTTCCGGGTCCGCCTGTTAGAGGAGGAGACTGTGCGGCCACTGTATTATTATACTGTACAGCACGTCATGTGACAGCCTACCGGAGGAGGGGAGTGCTGCTGGGGCTTGTAGTTCTACAACACAACAGCATCCACTCCGGACAATGCGGGACTACATGTCCTAGCCTGCAAGAGGAACTATAGGATGCCTAGATACTGTGTGAGACTGAGGTGGAGGGATGGCTGGGACCTGTTGTTCTGCCATAACACAGTTTCATACATTGTGGAGTAGATGCTACTATACAGCAGAGCAGTTTCAATATGTTGTGGGACTATAAATCTCAGCATGCAGACTTTTGGTTTTACAGTGTAACAGCTTCACACATCATGGGACTACAACTCCCAGTATATAATGAGAGTAGACGTTGCTGAGACCTGTAGTTCTGAAAGTTCTGTAACGGCTGAACTTAAAAATTCCAGCAAGAAAAGCAAAGCAGTACATACTGGGTCTTTTACCTCCACATAGAGAGGTGTTTTTGTGTTCCTGTCCCAATGCTAGGTGTTTCCATAAATAGTGGTACTACAATTCCCAGCAGTGTAGCAGTCAGCAAGAAATAAGGAGATGATTAGGCCAACAATTTGTGATTGGTGGGGTCCAACTGTGGCCTCTTTACACATGGTGCTGTCCATGTCTATACTGGTACCATTGAGTTGAGCTGAGCTGCAGTACCTAGCACAGCCACATGGATAAGAGTGGCGCTGTGATAATCCACATAATACTGACATACAGTTACTATACTAAAAATCAGTTCTCAAAAAAACTACTGCCATACCATATAAAGCCCACATAATACCACCACGTAACTACCAAAATGTAAGGATTACCTGAAATCATTACAACCCACATAATACTGCCATATAGTTCCTTCATTTCAAATTAGTTCCCCAAAAAATACAGACACATAGTAAATAATGCTACCATATACAGCTCTCTTAGTACCACCATGTAATGGGCAAAATATATGCATTACCCAAATATAAGTAAAACCCACATAGTACTGCCACATAGTTCCTGCATTACAAAAACAACACCATATAGTGCTGAATAATACTACCATATAAGGCTCACATAATACCACCATGTAATGCCCAAAATACATGCCATATCCAAATGTCAGTAGGACTCACATAATACTGCCATATAGTTCCTACGCTACAATTCAATTCCCAAAAAATAATGCCATATAGTGCTGAATAATACTACCATATAAGGCTCACATAATTCCACCATGTAATGCCCAAAATATATACATTATCCGAATATCAGTAGAACCCACATAATTCTGCCATATAGTTCCTAGACTACATTTCTGTTCTCAAAAAATAGCGTCCTATAGTAATAAATAATACTAACATTAAAGCCCATATACCACCATGTAATGATCAAAGTATATGCATTACCTAAGCGTCACTATAACCCACGTACTACTGCCATATAGTTCCTACACTACAATTTAATTACCAAAAAATACTGCCATATAGTGCTACATTATACTACCATATAAAGCCCACATAATACCACCATGTAGTGCCCAAAATATATGCATTACCCAAATATCACTAGAACCCATGTAATTCTGCCAAAGAGTTCCTACAGTACAATTCAGTCCACCCAAAAATACCACCATATGGTGCTAAATAATACTACCATATAAAGCCCACATGATACCACCATGTAATGCCCAAAGTATATACATATCACTAGAACTCACATAATACTGCCATATAGGTCCTACACTGCAATTTAGTTACCAAAAAATACTGCCATATAGTGCTAAATAATACTACCATATAAAGCCTACATAATATCACTATGCAATGCCCATAATATATGGATTACACAAATATCACTAGAACCCACATTGTACTGCCATATAGTTCCTACACTACAAAAGTGCTGCCATATATTACTAAATAATACTACCATATAAAGCTCACATAATACCTCTATGTAATTCCCAAAATATATGAATTACCTAAATATCAGTAGAACTCACATAATACAATCATACAGGTCCTAGACTACAATTCAGTTCCCCCAAAATACTGCCATATAGTGCTAAATAATACTACCATATAAAGCACACATGATGATACCATGTAATGGCCAAAATATATTGAATACTCAAAATCACTATGACCCACATAATACTGCCATATAGTTCAGAAATTCATTTACCAAAAAATACTGCAATATAGTGCTAAATAATGCTACCATATAGAGCTCACGTAATACCTTCATATAATGGTAAAAAATATATGCATTACCCAAATATCAGTAGAACCCACATAATACTGCAATATAGTTCCTACAATACAATTCAGTCCCCCCAAAATAGCGTCATAAAGTACTAAATAATACTACCATTTAATAGCCCACATAAGACCACCATCTAATTCCCAAAATATATGCCTTACCCAAATATCATTAGAAGCCACATAATACTGCTTTATGATTCCTATACTACAAATTAGTTCCCAAAAAACACCGCCATATAGTGATAAATAATAGTATCATATCAAGCCCACATAATACCACCATGCAATGCTCAAAATGCATGGATTACCTGAAATCACTAGAAGCCACATAATACTGCCATATAGTTCGTAAATTGCATTATCCAAATATTACTCCCTTAAAGAAACGACATAATACTGACATATGGTTACTAAACTACAAGTCAGTTCCTAAGAACTACCACCATATAGAGCTAAATAATGCTACCATATAAAGCGCAAATGAGACTACCATGTAGTGCCTAAAATATATTTATTACCCAAACTCATTAGAACTCATATAATGCTGCCATATAGTTTGTAAATTCACTTACCAAAAAATACTAATACTAAATAATGCTACCATATACAGCTCTCTTAGTACCACCATGTAATGGGCAAAATATATGCATTACCCAAATATAAGTAAAACCCACATAGTATTGCCACATAGTTCCTACATTACAAAAACACCGCCATATAGTGCTAAATAATACTACCATATAAATCCCACATAATACCACCATGTAATGCACAAAATATATGCATTTCCCAAATATCACTAGAACTCACATAATACTGCCATATAGGACCTACACTGCAATTTAGTTATCAAAAAATACTGCCATATAGTGCTAAATAATACTACCATATAGAGCCCACATAAAACCACTATGCACTGCGCAAAATATATGTATGACCCAAATATCAGTAGAACTCTCATAATACTGCCATATAGATCGCCATACAGTACTAAATAACACTATCATATAAAGCTTGCATAATACCTCCATGTAATGCCCAAAATATATGCATTACCCAAATATCAGTAGAACTCACATAATACCGCCATATAGTACCTACACTGCCCTAAAAATACTGTCATATAATGCTATATAAGAGCCTTTTCACATGACTGAGTACATCGGCCAAGTGTCTGATCGTGAACAAATGTAACATGGATAGTGCAGTGATTGGTTGTGTGGATGAGACATAATACTGCCATATAAAGCAATGCCCAATATATATGCATTGCCCAAATATCACTAAAACTCATATAATACTGCCATATAGTTCCTACACTACAATTCAGTTCCCAAAAAATACCGCCATTTAGTACTACCATATAAAGTCCATATAATACCACCATGTAATGCCCAAAATATATGGATTCCCCAGATATCATTAGAACCTATAAAATACCGCCATATAGTGGTAAATAATATTGATTGGTATAAGTTTGCTCGCAGGGTCACATTTCTTGACATATCAGCTTCAGTTCACCTTTGACTCGGCAAACATGAGGCCATGCTTTATCCTTCATCCCAAACCTCCGATGTACCGGGAAGGGGCAAAGTCCAAAGGGCGGGATTAAAAATAGACAGGAAGGAGTGAAAAACTAGAAATAAAACTTTTTGATGTACTTTTTAAGATGGAGCAGGACAAGCACAAGTTAATGATGATCCTCTCTCCATAGACTGACCTAGTAGTGAGCTAGTAGTGAGCTTATACATGTGAACAAGCGGAGCTGCAGTGTACAGCATGGGGGACAGAGATGGCAAGGAGTGAATTCTTGGGTGACAGACAGAATGTGTATTTGGGGTCCTATAACGTCACAGTCACGCTGGAGTCACTGATCTTAGTTCTACCCTAATCATACTGAGCTAAAAAGCAGAGGTGCAGTGTAAAGCATGGTGGTCAGAAACAGACAGGAGCAACTACCTGAGCAGAGAAAAGGACAATAAAGTGCACTTGTGTATCCTATAAACTTTATAGTGTTTTATAGTGCTGTGAAGGGCACGTACGTGGCGGTGGCACAGATCATTTCCTCCTCTGGCGGTGGATTTTATATGTGTTGGTGAACTTTTACATAGCGGTACTTTAATCTCTGTATTGTTGTGCAGTGGGCGGCGTTTCCTGTCCTCAGATCTTTAAGATACTCAAGACACGTGAATGTGCGGTGGAATTTTACTATGATTTTATATATGTCATCTATAAGGTCACAAGTGATATTTTTACCTTTAAAGTGACACAGTCTAGAGCTTCATAGTAGTGAAGAGCTTCATAGTATACACATAGTAGTGCCATATAGTAGAACAACATAGTGTGCAAGGTAGTAGTGCCGCATACTGGTGCACCATATAATAATACCATATTGTAGAAAACTACTCACTAGTGCACCACATATTGTAGAACAGGGATACTCAGCTGGTGGATAATATTAAGAATGTGTGGGGGCACTAATGGGCAAATACCCTAGGACGGGTGGGGGTACTAAGGACCATACGATGAAGAGGCACAATAATAGGGCATTATACTGTGTGGGGGTATTAATGTTCCATTAAGGCCCGCATCCACAGTATAATGCTCCTTAGTGTCAACCCACACCCACAGTATAATGCTCCTTAGTGCCCCTGCACACTGTATAATGCCACGTAAATGCCCTCGTACACAGTATAACGCCACATTAGTTGCCCCTGAACAGTGATGGTGGACCTTTACTAAAAGTAGTTGAGTACCCCTGTTGTAGTACATGACTTAGTAGCGCTCTGTATAGTAATTCCATACCATAGAACAATGGTAGCACCTCATAGTAGTGCACTAGCTAGTGCTACCATATTGTAGAACACCACATAGTAGTGCCGCATAGTAGTGCACCACATTGTAATGTCATATTGTAGAACAATAATTAGTAGTGCCAAATAGCAGTGCACCACATAGTAATTCCATAGTGTAGAACACCACTTAGTGGTGCTAAACAGTAGTGCACCACATAGTAATGCCATACCATAGAACACCACTCAGTAGTGGCGCATAGTAGTGCACAAACTAGTAATACCATAGTGTAGAACACCTCGTAGTAGTGCTGCACAGTAGTACACCACATAGTAATTCCATAGTGTAGAACACAACTTAGTGGTGCTAAAAGTAGTGCATCACATAGTAATGCTATACCATAGAACACCACTCAGTAGTGCACTATCTAGTAATACCATATTGAAGAACACCACGTGTTAATGCCACATAGTAGTGCACCATGCAATAATATCATACTGTAGTACACTACTTAGTAGTGCCAAATAATAGTGCACCACATAGTTATTCCATAGTGTAGAACACCACTCAGTAGTGCCGCATAGTAATGCACAATCTAGTAATACCATATTGTAGAACACCATGTAGTAGTGCCGCACAGTAGTGCACCACATAGTAATTCCATAGTGTAGAACACCACTTAGTGGTGCTAAACAGTAGTGCACCGCATAGTAATGCCATACCATAGAACACCACTCAGTAGTGCCGCATAGTAATACACAATCTAGTAATACCATATTGTAGAACACCAGGTAGTAGTGCCGCACAGTAGTGCACCACATAGTAATTCCATAGTGTAGAACACCACTTAGTGGTGCTAAACAGTAGTGCACCGCATAGTAATGCCATACCATAGAACACCACTCAGTAGTGCCGCATAGTAATACACAATCTAGTAATACCATATTGTAGAACACCAGGTAGTAGTGCCGCACAGTAGTGCACCACATAGTAATTCCATAGTGTAGAACACCACTTAGTGGTGCTAAACAGTAGTGCACCATATAGCAATGTCATACCATAGAACCCCACTCAGTAGTGCCACATAGTAGTGCACTATCTAGTATTACCATATTGTAGAATATCACGTAGTAGTGTTGCATAGTAGTGCACCACATAGTATCACCATAGTGTAGGACCCCACTTAGAAGTGCCGAAATGAAAACAAAAATTGACAGTCCCCAAAGAAAAATGCACATAAGACTATATAAAACAATAGAAATTAATCTTTATTATATATTATACTATACAGCTTATATATGTTTGGTCATTATATATGTATAGTATTATTAATATATTATAGATGATATCTATATGTTGTTTTATACACATTATAGCGTTTGTAGGTCACGTTGTACCACCATATATAGAACTGAATTTAATACTGAATTTATACAGAATTTGATACTTTCGATAATGTAAGTACTAAAATAAATAATTTTTCAAAAATTTCATTGCCTGTTTTAGTATCTCACAATGTGGCGTCACATACAGTATATGGAATATGATACTGAATGTGTTGAAGTTTCCCTGATCGGATTTGATGGAAAAGCAAATACGAATATTAAATCATTTCAATATATTACAAATTAATTATAATAATATCAACTTTTTTACAATAATTATGTATATGATAAAGCTAAAAACAATAGGAAGTATTACGTCAAGTATATGGCGGTTATATGAATAGTGCACATTATTTTGGTATCCCTGCTTGTTTGATATACTACTCCCTGTATCATAAGAAAAAAATTCCAAAAATTTCTGCCCATTGGTTTCCATATTCTACTAGTCTGGTAGGTGCTGTGGGGTATAGTAATGTAGCACTGACAGATCTCCCCAAGAGAATAGAAATCTGAGGCCCACTGGCTGAGGCTTCTGATTTTGGCCACTTTTGAGGGTACAAAAATCATTCAGTAGATGGTCTGATTGTCTCTGCTTCATCTTTAAACTGCTGGCCATTTTTTTAATTTGGTGCAGGAGACATAAACCTAGAGCCAGCCCTTCTTGAAGGTGTGCCGGCTCCTTGGGGGCGGGTCATTTGAATTTGGTACAGTAGATTCTATAGTCCCTTTAAAGGGTTACTCCCATTTCCGCCTTTCATGGCCCCATCTCTGCCTCCCTGAGGTGGTCAGGAATTACACAGACTGCTTCCATATCTCCTGACCAGAAGGAGCTGCTCATTCCCACTTTGGCCATGTTTGGCCAGGATGAGACGTCCATTTTAACTTCCTGCTCATTACCCCAGAGGACAGGCAGTAATCCTGGGAAGCTGAGAATACTGAGCAATAAAAAATCACCCAATTACAAATAAGCCAACATATAGACATAACATTTATGGATTTATAGAAGACTTAACAATTACCAAAAACAATGGTCAAGTTGGATGGTTAATTTTTGGGTCTTTGGTCACTTTTACTATGCAGTACCCTTTTATGCCCGTAGGTGTCACTATCACTGCCTGCAGCTGTGGACCTAGAGTTTAGTAGTGCAATAGTCATAAAAACGCTGAGCTCAATCCATCAAAAATATATTAAACAAAAAGTTACAAAAAGAATCCTAGTTAAGTAGAACAACAAGCCGGTGAATCTCTCTCCCTTTTTACTGATGAGTGTGATGACAACTGTTCACCCCGTAATCTAAATTTTTTAATTCTATATTGAGTATGGACTATATATAAATATTATACAAAAAATTTTTGGCTTTCTTTTGGATTTTTTTTGGTTCTGACTATAATACTTGCTGAATTTAATACTCGCTAAATATAATACTTCTTATTATAGTATTGGTAATTTCTAATACCTGCTTGTTATAACTTTCAATAATTATAATACTTTTTGTTTTCAAAAAGTTTTTTTTTTCTAATAATAAGACTTGCTTATTTTGATACTTGTAATACTCCTTATTATAGCATTTGATCATTTATAATATGTACTTATTATAACTTTTGAGAATTATAATACTTGCTTCGCCCATAACAGAACTTTTTGGATTTTTGGATTTAAAAAGTTATATCTTTTTCTTATCCTGATTATAATACTTGCTTATTTTAACACATTAAAATGATAATACTCCTTATTATAGCATTTGATCATTTATAATACCTTCTTATTATAACTTTTGAGAATTAGAATACTTGCTTCGCCCAGACAGGAACTTTTGGGATTTTTGATTCAAAAAGTTGGATTTTTTTTTATTTTTCTAATAATAAGACTTGCTTGTTTTGATTCTTGCTAGTTATAATACTCCTTATTATAGCATTTGATCATTTCTAATACCTACTTATTATAACTTTTGAGAATTATAATACTTGCTTCACCCATCCCGTAACTTTTTGCATTTTTGGATTCAAAAAGTTGGATTTTTTTCCTTATTCTGATTATAATACTTGCAAATTATAATGCTCCTTATTATACATGTCATCATTTCCAATATCTGCTTTTTATCATTTTTGATAATTATAACACCTTACTTGCTATGCCCATATAGGAAGTTTTTGGCCTAGTGACCATTTGCAAGCTACATGTTCCCTTTAAATGTTCTTTTTTAAAAAATTTCCCTTGAAATAAATTTTAAAAAACTTTACACCCCTGGTCGTATTCAGGCCATCATAGTGGAGGTCCTCCTCTTTGGGCCCACTATCTGTTGACCACCACCAAAGGTAAAGATTTTCGGCCCCTAATGCCAAATCTGTACAAGGTTCCACCAACGATACTTTGTGACATCTACACTAGTGTCTTCCCATATGGCAGAGGGACTTTTGGGCTATCACAGACACTAGGGGCTAGGTACAATTGTTACCCCTGCACCCTCTATAGCCACACTCCTAGTTGTAGGTGAAATTTCTGGCCACATTCAGCCTTCTTTGGTGATGAAATGAAACCTTCCCCGAGGTTTCAACAAAATGGCTCACTTTTAACAAAGGCTTTTACAGTTTGGACAAACCCTTTAAATTTAGTGATGGGTTGGGTTTCCATTTGGTTTGTCACTGTACATGCCTTAGATACCGTAGACACTGACTGATTTACCAGTGACCGCATCAGTCCACTCCCTATAAAATGACATGCTACAATATTAGGATAAAATGTCTACAAAAAACCTCAAATAAATCAACCTTGATCGCTACGATCCTTAAAGCTTGAAAATCATGGATTAATCTCATAGCCGGTAATACTCCTATGTTAGGCCTACAGCCTGCTTACCTATTAAAGGGTGTGTATACTTTTGTATACTGTAATACCTCTAAAATAAAAAAAATGGCAACTTAACAAAAAGCCTCTTTCAAAAATATCTTACCATTTTGTGCCTACAGCTCCTATGCAGATCTATGCATCTCCATGGCAACAAACTACAGACTACAAACCCTGTGTAGTCTGATCCTGCAATGATGTGCTACTCCCTTCAGTTTGACCCTCATTTTTTGTCTTAACTGACTACAGAGAGGGCAGATGGATGGGAATAACACATTACTGCAGTATCTGACTACACAGGGTTGGTTTGTAGTCTGTTTCCATGGATACATATAGACCTGCGTGGAAGTTGTAGACACAAAATGGTAGGATATGCTAAAGCCTATTTACTAAGTTGCTTATAGATTTTTTATTTAGAGCAATTTTTTGGAGCATTTTTTTTTTTTTTAGAAGTATACACACCCTTTAAATGCTGAACTGTAGGCCGACTGTGCGGATTTTCACACTGGCATGACTCTCCGGCGGAAACAATTGCAGGTAATACACTTCAAAAGGTTGAGGCTACAATGAAAGAGGGAGCCATAGTTGAAGATGAGATTGTAGAAGGTCCTAACAGAGAGTTCTCCACTGTTGTCTGCGTATTTCAGAGCCGTGAGTGGGGTGTAGAGGACGTTCGTCTGCTGACGGAAGACTGGCTGCTCCATCCCTATCACCTTCACTGTGGCCTGCATGGAAGGAAAAGTTAAAATTAGACCTTGCACAGTGGTTAGGTTGAAAAAGTCTCAGAGCCTTCATTTTAACCTATTTTTGTATTCCCGTGTTAATCCAGAAAAAGGAAAAATATGAAATCCAAAAATTCCTACCAAATTTTACAATAATACAACTTTAGCCCATCGTTTGGCACAAACTGGTTCCCACTTTTTGATGGGACTCTGCGTACCCATAAATTTATATAGAGTCATGTGGAACTAAAGGTGGGTTCACCATGGGGGAGACTGGGAAATAGGGGAGAGGTTTAAGTGATTTTGGAGGCATTGTACTTTAAAGGGGCTTTCCCACAAAGTTTTTTTATGACATGTCAAAAAACAATGATCATCCCATAACCACAACTTGTGCTGAGAAACGGTTTTAGTCACGGCCTCTAGGGCAGTGTAGGCCGCCAAGATCCTGTTCTTAGATCCTCTGAATTTAGTCTATTGTTTCAAGAAGGTTACAGTCTCAGACAAAAGTCTTGCACCTACTTATTTAACCCTTAAGCATACAGTTTTTTTCCTTTCCTTCCAAGAGCCATAACTTTTCAGCGTTGTTGACGTACAGTAGCTGTGTGAGGGTGTGTATTTTGTGAGATGAGCAGTGTTTTTCAGTGGCAACATTCTAGGGTGCATATACTGTATTTTATGGATGAACTTTTATAAATTATTTTTGAAATAATATTTTTTATCATTTAAAATAATAATTATTTTTTAGATCTTCCAGCCTCTTCTGGCCTTCTGGGTCAGTATGTCGGCACTCCCCATATGACGTCACCGAGGAGGCCGAAAATGGAACGCAAGGGAGCGCTGGAAGCCGCAAAGATGCCCAGGACAGGTGAAGAAAAGCGGGTGTAACTGCTGATTATGTTACTAATAGAAAAAGAACCTCACACTCCGTATAGCTGTGCAGTTGTGGTATTATTTATTAAAGGGGTTCTCCAGCGAGGAGGTCGGGGAAGGTGGGAAAAAAAAAAAAAAACATACTCACCCGTCCCTGGTGCTCTGGTGTCTCCCATCGCGGTCTGGTCCTGTTGCTCTTGGGGTCTTGTTCCGGTGGAAGTCCTCACCCTACATGACCGCAGAGGCCAACGAGTAGCCTCAGCGGCCTAAGGAATGGAACTGAGTCGTCACTCATATACGTCACCTGTTACGTCCCATGTCCATTCCTTAAGCAAATGAGGCCTCAGATTGACCTCAGTGGTCATATGCGGCGAGGACTTCTGCCAGCACAAGACCCCAAGAGCAGCAGGAGTGGACTATTAGCTACAGTTCGGGAACCTACCTCTGCTCCCACCATTATGGAGTGCCGCTGACAACCCTGCTTATTATGTTTCTGCACATCCCCAGGGGCTCTACTTATTATACTCTGGGGTCTCATCTCTTCAAGTGATTTGTGGGTGACTTTGGAAAATTTGGGTCGATTCCGTTTCGATCCTAACCAGTTAGCTCGCCTCTATTACTAAAGACTGAATATTTCAATGATTGAGTCTCGATAATTAGACAGGGCTCTAACTTGAATAATTAATACGGGACACATTTTGGTTACGGTTTCTTAAGGGGCCAAAGGTCAAAGATAAACCGATAGGATGAACCTGTAGGATACACAGATATCAACAATAAGTCAATTTGGGTTCCTGGAGAGATTGATGACTCCAAAATTGAGGACCATGAGTATTGGTCCATTTTTAAAGGGAGTACTCTGGGCCCCCCCGGTTATGGAAAAATCATTGGCTACACACAGGAAGCCAACAACAAACAGCAAGACAGTGACTGAAGGACTGGAAGGGAAATTACTGAAGCAAACTCAATTTTACTGACCTTCGCCACGGCCTCCGGTGTCTGCCCCATGGTGACGAAGATCTCATGTGCACTAGGGAGGTAAACCTCCTTAAAGTATCTTATAGTCTCAGCGTCAGCTCCAGGAAAGTCTGAGCGAGCCACTTCTTCCATCAACTTCATCTCAAACTCTGTGTTCACGGGTCCAGGCTCTATTAAAGAAACACTGACCATATAGAGCTTGGGTTATATCACTCTTTACCACCAAAACATGTCCATTTTTATACAGTTTATCTATAGATATCCTCTACATAGAACGTTCAATGACTTTGTAAATACATTGCATTGCTTATCCCGTATTATACTCCACAGCAGCATTCACAATTCTGCAGATTGTTTTTGGAAACAGTCAACAAGCCTAACAGCTGTCTCTAAGACAGAGCTGAGAGTGGTTTATTCACACCTCCTGACCGTCCTGGATTCAGTGGGACAGTTCGGATTTCAGGTGCTGTCCCACAGTCTCAGGCAGCAGGAACTATGTCTTGGCTTCAACTCCACCTGCGTCCACTATACAATGTTGAAGCAGGAACCTGTACACTCCCTGCTTCACCATTTGATTCCTGTCACTGCGCATGGCAGCAGGGAGGCAGACAGGGGTGATGCAGTGACATCACTACATCCTGACTACTGCTCCCAAACAACAGGAGTGGACTGTGGGGAAACGGAGTGAGGTAAGAATTAGTTTGGGGCTTTTTGTGAATTCTTTGTGAAGCCCACATGGACATTATAATGTGGGGGCAATACAGAAGGGGGCATTATACTTTGGGACCACATAGGAGGAAATTATATTGTGGGGGATGTAATGAGGGGGATGAAATGAGGGGGCATTATACTGTGGAGACAGACATTATACTGTGGGAGAAATAATAAGGGGGCATTGTACTGTGGAGGCAGACATACTGTGGGCTATTGGGAGGGGAACATTATACTGTGGGGGAAATAATGATGGGGACATTTTACTGTGGAAGCAGACATTATACTGTTGGAGCCACTTGGTGGGGGATATTATACTTGGGGGCATAATGAAGGGGATATTGTACAGTGGAGGCAGACATTAAACTGTGGGAGCCACTTGGAGGGGGATATTATACTTGGGGAGACATAATGAGGGGGACATTATACTATGGAGACAGACCTTATACTGTGTGAGCCTCTTGGAGGTGAACATTATACTGTGGGGAAAATAATGAGGGGGATATTGTACTGTGAAGGCAGACATTATACTGTGGAAACCATTTGGAGGGGGACATTAAAATGTGGGAGCCATAATGATAGGGACATTACACTGTGGAGGCTATAATAAGGGGGCAATATATTGTGGGGGCCATAGTAAAGGAGACATTATACTGCAGGGCCACAAGGCGATATGATACCATGTCGGGGCAACAAAAGGGGCGTTATACTGTGAACAGGCACAAAGGGACATGGTTGGGAATGGGTGGGGCCAAATGGGGCAGAGTTTGAGGCATGGCTTACAATACCCAGATTTTGTCCCTCTTTCGGTTCCTCTGAACATTGGGAGGTATGCTATACTCACAAGATATTAAACTTTAAGAGCTGAACAGCCAGACTTTCAAAGAATCCTTCTACTGCAAACTTTGATGCTGCGTAGATGTCATTAAACACGATGCCTGTGTAATAAAACAAAAACCATTTCAAGTATTCTACATATAGTAAAGAGATTTTCTGCTTCGGACAGTCCCTTTTTCTTACAAGATTTCTTAAACAATAAACTTATCCTAGACCGTCCTGATGAACCACCAGTGATTGGCTACAATCTGTGGGAGACTCCAGCAACAAGTGTTCATTTTCCCAACAGCACCACTGTAGGCAGAATGAGGCATTACACAGTGTCTGTATAGTAACATACTCACCTTGTAGTCCCATGACACTGCTTATAACCACAATATGACCACTTCTTCTCTTCTTCATAGAAGGGAGGAATTCTTTGACCAAGTGCACCACCCCAAAAAAGTTTGTCTCAAAGATTTTCCTCATGTCATCCATTGAGATGCTTTCAAGGGGACCGACCTGGCCAATGCCAGCATTGTTCACTGTGAATCAACAATGTACATTATATCTCCATTGAGAGAGTCCTAATAAACCAATTGTAGCTCCACCATGTATTGACCACTTACCCAAGATGTCCACTGTCTGACCAGGCAGCTCCGATATGCACTTCTTCACTGACTCTTCTTTGGTAACGTCCAGTTGTCTGATTTCCAGGGTCTTGTTGAAGGACTCGCCAGCTTCTTCTTCCAACTTACCACTCTTTTTGAGGTCCCTCATGGTGGCAAACACTGTAGATAGAGCAGGAACTTTAGGTTAGCCATGTTGGTGGACTGTCAAACTTTGTAAACTTTTCATTCCTATACAAGGTCCAAAGAGCGATGTCATGTTAAGGCAAAATTCTAAGATCTCAGAAATTTGACCCAATATCTTTGCATTGCCCATTTGGGATGACGGGAAGGATGAAGATGTTCTTCTTTTGACTTTGGAGCCAACATAATTGGACCCAACGATCCTACACTGATCTCCTTAGCTTAGGTCTTATCCCTTCTGTCTCACCTACGCCAACAATCATTATGTTGTTAGGTATTACGCCCTGCAGGAATTACATATAAAGATTTATCGGTTTGCATTACAAAAGACCTCACCTCATCCCGCAAGCTATCAGTGGGTATTAGTTAGTAGTCATATGGCACTTTAAGAAGCTTCATGATCGGAGGGAATAAGTCTTAAGACTAAGCAGATTTGTTTGGAGCAAAAGGTCAGTGTCTGGGACTGAGTATAGGTATTACAAAACTTCCTCTCAGGGTATAAAAAAATCTCAAAAACATCTGATGTCCTATGTGTAAATATACCTTAACATGCAAAAACTACCTAAAATAGAGAACTCAGGAATAAGGGACTGTCCTGTTAGGAGTACTATATTTCATATTGGAAGGTCCCACCTCCAAGGAACCAATATATGATGAAAAATCCTGAAACATAAAGTCATGTGGAAATATATGTAGTATTTAATCCTTAGTCACACAGTCTACAAGGTGAAGGTGAGGGAAGTGGACCAAAAACTATTACAAATTGACTGCAATGGCAACACAAGATGATTATACTTGTTATGAGAGGTGGGTAGTAGCTATATCAAGATGAGCATGGGTGTGCCATATACTAAGTCATATGACTTGCAGCCAGAGTGCACCCTATGCACCCTACAAATGTATGAGGGATCCATGAATACGAGTGCCCCACATTGGAATCCATTAAGGATAATAACCAAGGTAGATACTGTAAGGGTTAAAACATAACTTGCACTATATTCTATATCACAGTATACAGAAAGCACAAGAGGGTGGAATGATCTGTAAACAAGACTGCGTAGTTGATAAGGACAGACTTGGAGTCTGGGGGAGATATCAACAGTTCTGCCGATTTCAGCAGAACTAGTAGTCTTGGAAGGACATTTAGATAAGGTGAAAATGAAAACATCTGGGGTGATGGGTAAATGAACAAATTTGTGTGATAACGAAACTGGAAAGACCATATATGTATATTGATCACATGACTGTTATGCAATTGAGCTTGCTTTTAAAACTGTATTGAACTACGTAATAAAGTAGAAACGGTTCATACACGATAACTGTGTACGTCTTGTTTCCCGAGCGCTCGAAACTGGTTATTTATTTAATTAGGATTACGATGACATCCATCCCAGGGGGACTTGCCCCCGACAGAAATTGGCGACCAATGACGTGGGGCCTCGAGATCGTCTGATGTGCAGCCGATAGAGTGCCGACCCACTCACCGATCGACTTGAGGACGGGACCAGAGGACCTCAGATAGATAAAAACAGTACTGTGAAGGTAAGCCTTTGATCTTGCCAATTAGTATATCTGAGGTTCCTGTGTGTCTATTCTCTGTATCGATGAGTGAGGTAAGCTGCTGCATGCTTATATGACATCTCGATGCCAATTGTATAGTACGGAAGAACCTGAAAGGGACATGTCACCTGTAAATGATATGGAAATTGTTTTCTTTGCTTTTTGTCTTACCTGTTTACCTGTCTACTGAGAAGGCATGTTACCTGTGTTATAAGATATATAAGGCTGCAAAGAATGGGGAAAAGTTCTCTATTCTTAACCCCTAGAGTTTAGAGTTGCGGACAAGGTTCCGAACTGAGAAGCACAGAGTGATTGAAAAGTCCTTGTTTTGGAAAACTAGCCTCCAGCCGTGTCTGGACGGTCAAGGTCGAATGGGACCTGAGTAGTAGCACTAAGGACTTAGTAGAATCCGCGCGAAGTGCGTGTAGTGATTTGGGAGTGTTTTGGTAAGGGGACACAGGCAGAAAGTTGAGCCTGTGGAAGCCAATTGAAGCATTGCCCTGAGCACTACTCCTGAACTTACACAAGTAGAGTAGTTCATAGAAGACAGAAGAGTCTGTCTGGGAGTTCTCACTAAGTAGTCATAAGTGACCCTCTATTGTCTCAAAGGTTGCCCTAGAGGAGTGAGAGACTCATCGGCTGATTAGCTACCAGCCAAGATGGGGAAGGGACCATCTAAGATATGGTACACCCCATGTGAACTAATAGAGATAGGGGAAGGGAAAGAAGTAGCCGCACAGGTAAAGAAAATCCTAAAAAGAGCAGGAATACACAAAACTGGGTTGGTAGACAGTAGATTTTGGGATCAGTGGAGATTAGATCATGCGGGATTGATTCAGGACAAAAAGTTGCAAAGAGGCATTTATGCCTTGATAGAAGGAAGCAATAGAATAGGATAAGGGGATGATAGTTCAGGAAATAATGAATCACCCCCACCTCACTCCGAGAATCAGGCTTGAAGGGAGACATCACCCTTCTCAGTATTATTGTTTAATATAACCCATCTTATCTCCCAGTTCTGTATGAAATATTACCTACTTTAACAAAATACTCAGAGAATCTGATATAGTGCAAAGAGAAAAACTGTCCACAATCGGTATGATGTTTATTGGATTATGTATTTTATATATATATATATATATATATATATATATATATGTCAACCTGTATTTGTAATATTCATTCTGTTTATATCAATGCCAGGATTCAACTTTTATGCTTTTTGTAAAATTAAATCCGCTTTCAGGAAATGTCCCCTAAAAAGAAGAAACTAGGATATTGTGATGTTCCACAGGGGTTCAACTTTTGGTTGGAATCCAGTGAAGAAAATTCTAAAGTCTGTGGGGTTTGGGAAATATTTGAAAATTGTACAAAAATAGTAATATGTAATTTTGGTGTCAGTATTAACTGCTATCTGCTTGAATTGTATTCCTGTATTCTGTTGTAGCGCTCTGCAGATGTTCTGCAGGGAATAACCAAAACATTAATTGACTGCCAAGTAGCTCCAAGGACGTTGTATCTGATATGATGCGCACGCAGAAAATCACAAGCTGAACATGATGCTGTTACCCAGTAATGTTACATGTCAATTATTACAAAGTGAAACTTGGCTTTGGGCCTCTGGGGTCCGCAGCCTGGGTATGATGACTATTTATGCCCAAAGGGAAAATATTTTGATAAAAGTGTTAGCCTAAGGTTAAATGGAAAGTAAGGTACAATGACAATATATATGTGTAAAATATTCAAGAACATACTCAAACATATGAAATTATGTCTTGTACTATGTTATGTGAATTTATTGTCTTGCCTGTTATCACCTGAAGTAAGGTATCTGTTAAAAGAGAGAAAGGTGAATCAGTGGAAGTTTATGGAAGACTTCTCACTAAAACGGTGGATGCTTTAGATCAAACTGATCCTGTAGAAACCTCATTTCAGGGTTGCAGGATACTCACTAGGTATTTAGTCTCCGACACATCAGATAACATTCTTGGTACAGATGTGATGGGAGTATTAGGTTGTAACATCATGTTGCATTCATCAGGAGAAGCATATGTAAAAGTCACACATACTAACCATGAGATTTTGTGTTTGTTATCTGCCGAGTTAAGTACACCAAGTTGTATTTTTGTCCTCAATGAAGAAGAAAATGTACTGTTATCCCAAGTGCCAACAGCATTATGGGCAACTGGGAAAACAGACTTAGGTAAATTGGATGTACCCCTGTTATGGTAACCCTGAAACCTGGTGCTCAGCCACCCAGGATTAAACAATATCCTCTGACCCATGCCCAAGAGGATGCCATAGCAGTAACAATAGTGGAATTAGTGAAAGCAGAGGCATTGAAGGAATGCACTTCTGTAGCAAACACTCCTCTTTTCCCAGTGAAGAAAAAGGGCAAAAAGGGAGAACCAGACACATACCGTATGGTTCATGATCTTAGGGAATTGAATAAAGTAACGCTACTTGAAACCCCAGTGGTACCTAACCCACACACCCTGCTGTCAGCTGTCCCCACAGGTACCACCTGGTACAGTTGTATAGATCTTTCCAATGCATATTTTTCTGTGCCTTTACACCCCGATTGCCAGTATTTGTTTGCATTTACATTCAGGGGTAAACAGTACACTTGGACAGTACTACCACAAGGGGCGCAAAACAGTCCTAACCAATTCACAAGGTGTCTTACACTTATTATGAGTACTTGGTATTTTCCACATGATGATGTTGTTCTGTTACAATATGTTGACGATCTTCTTCTTTGTGCTCCAGACAAACCAACCTGTGAAGCGGCAACCATCAGCCTGTTGTGTTTCCTCTACCAGAACGGCTGCAAGGCCAACAAGGACAAGTTGCAATTTTGCAAACAAAAAGTGGTGTTCCTGGGACACTGTCTCGGCCAGGGTACCAAGCACCTGTCAGATGAGAGGACCAAGGTGGTGAGAGACATGCAGGTGCCGACCTCTCATGCTCAGCTACGTACCTTTTTGGGATTGGTATCCTACTGTAGGCCATGGATCAGATCTGCATCTCTGACCATGCAACCTCTGTAGGATAGCCTCTCCTCAAAACCATTCAGCCTCACACCTGAGGCCTTGGATGCGTTTTACCAGCTGAAGTTGCAGATAGTCAGTGCTCCGGCCTTAGGCCTACCTGACTATCAGAAACCTTTTCAGCTCTACGTGACTGAGATGATGGGGCATGCAACTGCAGTTCTCACACAACAACACATTACAGCTCAAGGTTAGATGCTGTAGCCAGGGGGACCCCCTCCTGTGTGCGTGTTGTCCTCTCAGTACAAGCGTTGCTTGAGAAAAGCTCAGACATTGTCCTAGATCACATACTGGTTGTGTATACACCTCATGACATCCATGCTATCCTCACACAGGTAGACAGACGTCACCTTTCTTTGGCACGGCAGTGCAAAATGGAATTTGCTCTGCAGTCCTCCTCAAACATCTCTTTTCAACGCTGTTTAACTTTGAATCCTGCAACTCTTCTTCCTGTAGGAGTTCATGATTCAAAAGGGGGAGTGGAAGATGAGTTATTTTTAAATTCCCTCTCTGAAGAAGAACTGTTTGACAGCCAGCATGAGCATGATTGTGTGGCTCTTATGTCACAGGAAACAGTGGGATTTGACCATGTCACGGATGTGCCGTTACAAAATCCTGATTATGAGATGTTTGTGGACGGCTCAAGGTATCTGACAGATGAAGGCAAATTTGTTACAGGGTATGCTGTAGTCACTGAACATGACATCATAGTCCAGGAAGCTCTTCCACCACACGTCAGCCCAAGAAGCTGAGCTTAAAGCCCTTATGGAGGCTTGTAAGATAGCCAAAGGTAGAACAGCTAACACATACACTGACTCCAGGTATGCTTTTGGCATTGCACATGATTATGGTCCAATATGGAGGGCAAGGAACTTCCTAATGGCCCAGGGCAAGCCAATTAAGAATGGAGATGTGGTAAGTCGACTGATGGAGGCCATACTGCTCCCAAAGCAGCTGGCAATTGTGAAAGTCAGAGCTCACGCAAAAGGAAGGGACCCTGAAAGCCGTGGAAATGAGAGAGCTGACATAGCAGCCAAGGCTGCAGCACTACTGGCCAGAAGGGGTCCCAACCAGGTGAGCAAAATGGACATTGACCTAGCAGACCCAAAAGGGCTGTACTCAAAGGTCACCAGTGTGGAAACTGAAAGATGGAGAAAAGCAGGTGCTACAGACGGTGATGGTATGTGGAAAATGGGGGATCGATTATGTCTGCCCGCAGCAGTCTACCCCCAGATGGCTGGCTTGGCCCACGGTAAGGTGCATGCCTCTCGAAATGCCATGGAGTCATTAGTGGGTAAATTATGGTTTGCCCCAGGTTTTGGAAGAGCTGCTAGTAACCACGTAAAAGCATGTCACATATGTGCTCTACACAACCCAGGACAGGTAGTTAAAACACCCACCAAGTGTACACCAAAATCCCTGTACCCATTTCAGAGGATACAGATAGATTACATACAGTTGCCTAAGTCTGGAACATACGAGTATGTATTGGTCTGTGTGGATCTGTTTTCAGGATGGCCTGAGGCCTACCCTGTGAGCAAAGCAACCGCACAAGCAACTGCCAAGAAACTGATGTCTGAGCTTGTGTGCAGGTTTGGAGTGCCCGAGGTGATAGAGTCTGACAGAGGTACGCATTTCACAGGTGAGATAATGAAAGAAATAATGTCTGCATTAGGGATTGAGCAAGCTTTCCACACACCCTACCATCCTCAGAGTTCAGGCAAGGTGGAGAGGTTGAATGGCACACTCAAATTAAAGATCCAAAAAACGATAGCAGAGACAGGGAAGCCCTGGCCTGAGTGTCTATCTTTAGCCCTTTACTCAGTAAGAACCACCCCTAACAGGAGGACAGGGTTGTCACCATTTGAAATATTGTTTGGAAGTGCGCCCAAAACAGGGTTATACTTCCCTCAGACGTTACAGCTTAACTATGACAGTATTTCTAGCTATGTGCAGAGTTTGTGCCAGAAATTGAGAGAAACACATAAAAAAGTGTTCTCTTCTATTCCAGACCCTTCTGATTTTTCAGGAACGCATAGCTTGCAGCCTGGTGATTGGGTGGTCGTGAAAAGACACACTAGGAAGTCTCTTGAACCCAGGTATGACGGTCCCTTCCAAGTACTGCTGACAACTGCCACTTCAGTAAAATTGGAGGGAAAACCCACCTGGATACACGCTTCACATTGCAAGAAAGTTGAAGCACCATCAAAATGAAAACACGACACTTGCTGATGTTTGCTGGATGCCTTTTAGTAATATGGACCTGGTTTGAACTTTACAGGAAAAAAAGACAGCCCAAATCGGGGAGTAAGGGAGCTGGAGGAACACATATGGAGAACAAAAGAGAATATGTGGTTATATTTGGCCCGAGTAGTAAACATGACAGAATTTTGTTTGAGAAATGCATATTCCAGTAATGTGTTAGAAACTTGTTTGATTGCAGTGCCGCCAACTTCTGTTGCAGTATGGAAATTGTTGAAACTCAGTTAAATGTCTTTACAGGAAGCTGATCTCCATGTGCATGCAGACTGGATAAGTCCTTATTATGCTTGTATGAACTGCACTGCCTACGCAGATTTACAGGAGAATATGATAAGGATATCGACTGGGGCAGTAGCAAGAGCAGAATTGTGTTTCAAATTTTCATGTAATAAAACAACAATACCTAATTGCAATCCTATAATGAATAAAGGGCAGTTTCCACAAATCTGCAATAGAACTGACAACGATTGTCAAACCCTGAGGGAAGGGAAGAGGATGCAATGTAACAGGACACTTATTGTCCCGTCACTAGATTTACATGTACCCTTGCCACCTGGGTGGGTTCTAGCGTGTGGTAATAGCAGCTACACCTATATACCTGCCAATATAACTGGAGGCATATGTGCCTTGTCTAGATTAGCATTGACTATGATACCCACACCATATGAACAGAGTTCACAGAAATCGCATGTACATATATTACACAAAAGAAGTACTATCCCACTGCCTGAGGATTGTAATTATGATGTGAAACTCTTATCGAAAGCAGAATACATAAGCCTAGCTGTGTCACTGGTAGGAGTACCAGGTTTGTCTGTATATAATGCTAAGATAATATCACGTATTGCTTGCTTTATGGTAAAGAATATAAACACTACTAGCGCTATCATTAAAGATGTTGTATTAGATTTGCAATCACATAAAAAAGCAATATTGCAGAATAGAGCGGCTATAGATTATTTACTGCTTAAACATGGTTATGGGTGCAACACTTTTGCGGGAATGTGCTGTTTTAATTTGTCTGACCATTCAGAAGATGTGCATGATAAGTTGAAACAGTTGCAGGAAATGGTAATACATATTAAACAAGATGTCAACCAAGGATGGTGGGACTGGCTGTTAGCTTTCCTACCTGACTTGGGATACCTTCGACAAATCGTAGGTATAATCCTTTGTGTAATCATTTTTATGATATTAGGATGTTGTTGTATCCAATGTATTCCTTCGCTATGCAATCTCATGAGGGACAATACTCAGTATGTAAGGTAGGATCATTATTTTTAACATTTTCAATGGAGAATCCATCACAGATGGCACACAGATAGTGTGAATGTATTCATTGAATACTGATTAAAAATAAAGTCCTAAAATGGGGGAATTGTAAGGGTTAAAACATAACTTGCACTATATTCTATATCACAGTATACAGAAAGCACAAGAGGGTGGAATGATCTGTAAACAAGACTGCGTAGTTGATAAGGACAGACTTGGAGTCTGGGGGAGATATCAACAGTTCTGCCGATTTCAGCAGAACTAGTAGTCTTGGAAGGACATTTAGATAAGGTGAAAATGAAAACATCTGGGGTGATGGGTAAATGAACAAATTTGTGTGATAACGGAACTGGAAAGACCATATATGTATATTGATCACATGACTGTTATGCAATTGAGCTTGCTTTTAAAACTGTATTGAACTACGTAATAAAGTAGAAATGGTTCATACACGATAACTGTGTACGTCTTGTTTCCCGAGCGCTCGAAACTGGTTATTTATTTAATTAGGATTACGATGACATCCATCCCAGGGGGACTTGCCCCCGACAATACTGGAGTGTATCTTTATAAAAAAAAAATTGATGCCATTTTGAGTCTATTTAAAATGTGTTCTTATTCTAAAATTTGCCCTTATGAAAGAAAATAAAGTTTTAACACTGCTAAAAAATTATGTTTGAATAAACAGCTCTCTCAGCCCCTCTCACAGCAGGAAATCACAGCACCATTTTCTGTAAAAAGTATGGTATTTACATTATATGAAAAATTCTTTATTCTTATTTTTTTTTTTTTAGCATGGTGGGTTTTTACTCTCCATAATAGCTTGGCAATGACTTTTATCAATTTGAGGTTCACAACTGTTGTGTGTTCAGAGAATATTAAAAGGAGTTTTTGATTCCTTAGTTCTTCTTTAAAGGGCTTGCATGAAATGAGAAAAAATAGGGCTCCAATTCTTGTCCAATGGCTTTGCTGTTATTGGAACTTTGCTAGATTCAGGTGAATGTGTCTTAGCTGCAATACTACATATAGCCAATATAAAAGAGAGGCGCTGTTTCTGGAAGAAAGCAGCCGTGTTGAGCTAATCTTCCATGTCTCCTTTAATAAATAGGCATAGTGTTGAGTATATCAAGTTACTAAAGAAATTAAATGCAAATAATTTACCTATATGAGCTCCATATGTGTCTGCTCGTCCCGTGTGTAGTTTGTACATTTACCCAACCAATCAGAGAACAGGACACCTTTATAAAAGAGGAGCTGTCACCAGGTGTGAAAAGCCCAATGACATCTGATCGGCGCTGTCACCCTGAGCATTGGAGTGTTTTGTTATTGAAATCCGTTCAGCCGTTCCAAAGATATAAGCCCTTCTAATGTTGATGCAGATAGAATATACCAGACAAGTGGGCGGTAACACTATATGACATACAGCAGAAAGAAACCCTGCCCCCAGAGAAACCACAGTGTTACCGCCCACTTGACTAGTAGACCCTAATTTGTATCAATAATATAAGGGCTTATATCTGTGGAATAGCTGAATGGATCTGGATAAACAAGACACCACAATGCTCAGGGTGACAGCACCGATCAATGATGGATGTCGTTGGGATTTTCACAAAATACCCTTTGTGTTTATACTCATTATTTACTTTATGATTGACCTAATTAATTGTGCCCCCTTTGCCTATCCGCATAAAACATGACAAGATGAGTAATTTGTCATGTTATAGGTGGCTTTTTACATGGGGCAATGATTGCGAACGCATGGTCATACAGTGGTTTGGGCAATCATCACCCTGTATCTGACCATAGTTATTTGGTCTTAGATTTCATCTACTATTTTTGGGTGGAACCCCTTGATGAGTCTTCTGATCAGACATATCACACATGTGGGAGAAACCTGTCAGGATGGGGAATTTGTTGGGATGCACTAGCGTGAAACTCCAGAGCAAGTCACCCTTCTCAGGATGGGGGCTAAGATAAGGCATAGTGGTTGCCTATTTTTGGTTGTAGTAGTAGTGATGGACTCTATCGTACCACTACATACTAGATACCCTGTACTGTATATCTAGGACTAGGATAAGACATTGTAGTAACATCCTCTTCCCTCTACTTTGTTCAGTGCCATTTTTATACCCCTGTGATATCACCTATTTTTGGTTGTAGTAGTAGTGGTGGACTCTCTCAAACTGCTACATACTAGATATCCTGTTTTTTTAGGGTTCAGATAAGGAATAGTGGGTTCAGTGCCATTTATACAGTCCTGTTGTATCACCTATTTTTGGTTGTAGTAGTAGTAGTAGTAGTGGTGGACTCTCTTGAAGTACTACCTACTAGATGTCCCGTATAGCTATTGCTAAGATAATGTATAGTGCTAGCATCCTCTTCCCTCTACTTTGTTCGGTGTTGTTTTTACACCCCGTTGTATCACCTATTTTTGGTAGTAGTAGTAGTAGTGGTGGACTCTCTTTAAGTACTACCTACTAGATGTCCCATTTAGCTATTGCTAAGATAAGGCATAGTGGTAGCATCCTCTTCCCTCTACTTTGTTTGGTGCCGTTGTATCACCTATTTTTGGTTGTAGTAGTAGTGGTGGACTCTCTTGAACTACTACATACTGTTGTAAAAGGGGTACAATGTGAAACATTTGCAAACCTGGTTATAATATAGGCAGCCATTAGGTTTTTATGAATTCTCTAGTATTCTCGGGTCGACTCAGTGTGACCTCTCGATCCTGACTATTATCTCTATCTCTTCCTATCACGTCACATAACATTTTCATGGGACTCTATGTAAGTTTCAGGCTAAGTCATTAGCTAAGTGCCCCCTATCATTTCTTACCATGGTAACGCTCCCGGGGGTCCTTTGCCAGCTGCACTGCGATCTTCAGGCCGATGCCCGATGAACACCCTGTTATAAGGACAGTCTTCTTGCTGTCATTAGCCATTGTGCCTTGTTCTCAGTGAGCTGCCAACCCTCCTCTGCTAGAGATCCCGGATTATCACAACACCACGTGACAGAGTATTTTCCTGACGACTGTCCCTTTTAACCTCTTCACTGCCTCAAGGGTCAAAGGTCTTAACCACCTTCATGTGTTATATAAACTATTACAATAAAACCAGGTGAATCTTACCTGTTATTTTATATCTCTGTTCACCTATCAAAATACCACTAATGATATAAATCTAAAAAATGTATGTGAACAAGACCCAAGATGAATCCTCAGTGATGGAACGGCACCTGCACCCTCAGACAAGTATTGGCTGAACAAATGGGAGCAACCACAATGGTAGCAAATATAACAAGTACCATGGGACCCACAAATTAAGAGTCATTGTCCTTGATTAGACAAATAGCGCAGTTAGTGATGATGATGAAAACCAGCTATGGCCTAATTCTAAGTTTTACAATGGAGCCCCTTGGTCAGCCCTTCTATGTGCATCATACCTCTGTGCAGCATTACTTCTGATCTGTGATATCATTTTGTGTTATCCCTGTACTGTGACATCACAGTGTGTATGATCCCTGTACTGTGACATCACTGCGTGTATTATCCTGTACTGTGACATCACTGGGTGTATTATACCTGTACTGTGGCATCACTGTATTTATTATCCCTGTACTGTGACATCACTGTGTGTATTATCCCTGTACTGTGACATCACTGTATATATTATCCCTGTACTGTGACATCACTGTGTGTATTATCCTGTACTGTGACATCACTGTGTTTATTATCCATGTACTGTGACATCACTGTGTGTATTATCTCTGTACTGTGACATCACTGTGTGTATTATCTCTGTACTGTGACATCACTGTGTGTATTATCCTGTACTGTGACATCACTGTGTGTATTATCCCTGTACTGTGACATCACTGTGTGTATTATCTCTGTACTGTGACATCACTGTGTGTATTATCCTGTACTGTGACATCACTGTATATATTATCCCTGTACTGTGACATCACTGTGTGTATTATCCTGTACTGTGACATCACTGTGTTTATTATCCATGTACTGTGACATCACTGTGTGTATTATCCTGTACTGTGACATCACTGTGTGTATTATCTCTGTACTGTGACATCACTGTGTGTATTACCCCTGTACTGTGACATCACTGTGTTTATTATCCCTGTACTGTGACATCACTGTGTGTATTATCCCTGTACTGTGACATCACTGTGTTTATTATCCTTGTACTGTGACATCACTGTGTGTATTATCCCTGTACTGTGACATCACTGTGTTTATTATCCTGTACTGTGACATTACTGTGTGTATTATACCTGTACTGTGGCATCACTGTATTTATTATCCCTGTACTGTGACATCACTGTATGTATTATCCTGTACTGTGACATCACTGTGTGTATTATCCCTGTACTGTGACATCACTGTGTGTATTATCTCTGTACTGTGACATCACTGTGTGTATTATCCTGTACTGTGACATCACTGTATATATTATCCCTGTACTGTGACATCACTGTGTGTATTATCCTGTACTGTGACATCACTGTGTTTATTATCCATGTACTGTGACATCACTGTGTGTATTACCCCTGTACTGTGACATCACTGTGTTTATTATCCCTGTACTGTGACATCACTGTGTATATTATCTCTGTACTGTGACATCACTGTGTGTATTACCCCTGTACTGTGACATCACTGTGTTTATTATCCCTGTACTGTGACATCACTGTGTGTATTATCCCTGTACTGTGACATCACTGTGTTTATTATCCCTGTACTGTGACATCACTGTGTTTATTATTATCCCTATACTGTGACATCGATGGCTAGAAATACAGTGTCACACCGGTCCATGAGTTATACTTGGTATGGCAGTTTAGGTCCTTTGGAGTGACTGAGGCTTAGCTGCAGTACCACATGCCACCTTTTTCAAGAAATTAGCCATTTTTTCCTAATACTGGGCATAGCCATGGATTAGACAAGTACTATCCTAGGCACTGCAAGGCCCTTTATATGTGATTAACACCCTATCGCATAAGAGATAACATGGAATAACATTAGAGGACAACTCCAGAACTTCTATTTTGGTATCAGACAGGCCGATCTTCCTCCTAGTCCTGGTCGGTGTGTACAGAAACTAATCCCCTGAACTTTTTATAAGTTATCATAGTAACAATGAATAAAAATTCTGAATATAAAATGTAGTCCACTTATCACACAGTTCTGCCAGCTTCCACCAGGGGGAGTTCATGTTCTTCATTTTCAGCTTTCATTCATATATTTTTTTTTTTTTCCTGTACAGAAGTTTTTAAAAAGTTTTACAATAAGTAAAAATTAAAGGAAAGCGTAGAATACATGACCTGCGTGATTCATAACTGAGAGTTACATGCTGGTTCTCATAACAGCACAGAGTATTTAAGGAGAAGGGTGTGCTGATCCTGTGAAATTCCAAGCGACCTGTGTAATGTGCTGTTGTTAGGAGGGGCAGGGCTGTGTGTGACAGAGGCAGTGTTATGATATAAGGAGGGGTCACAAATTAAAGTTTGAGCTGGAGGTGCTGGTTCTCACAGCAGCACAGAGTATTTCTACAGATGAGTGTGCTGATCATGTGGGAAGCAGAGGCCTATGCACTCACCTGATTATGTTAGTGAGGACCGGATGCATGCGATAGAACCATAGGGGACAGATCAGACACAGAGTGGTGCGAGGTCTCACAGCAGCACAAAGTATTTCAGCATATGAGTGTGGTAATTTTGAGGGAGGCTGTGACCTTTCACTCATATATTTGGGTTAACTAGGATAGAAGCCGAGTCTCCATAGGGGACTGATAGTGAGTGGGGCACTGTTTCACAGCAGCACAAAGTATTTCAGCAGATGAGTGTGTTAATTTTGAGGGAGGCTGTGACCTTGCACTCATATATTTGGGTTAACTAGGATAGAAGCCGAGTCTCCATAGGGGACTGATAGTGAGTGGGGCACTGTTTCACAGCAGCACAAAGTATTTCAGCAGATGAGTGTGTTAATTTTGAGGGAGGCTGTGACCTTGCACTCATATATTTGGGTTAACTAGGATAGAAGCCGAGTCTCCATAGGGGACTGATAGTGAGTGGGGCACTGTTTCACAGCAGCACAAAGTGTTTCAGCAGACGAATGTGTTGATTTTAAGGGAGACAGTGACCTGTCCATTTGTATGAATCTGTTAGCTGAGACATGGCTACATGTCACGAGGGTGAGATGGAGACAAGTGGAAGGTCACGAACTGATGGTAGAGGATCTCTCAGCAGTACAGAGTATTTCAGAAAAAGTATGTGATTATATAACCAAGGACATAGCTGTGTGTAAAGGGGGCAGAGACAGGTTGGGAGGAGGCTATGGGACAGGCGGGAGCTTACGGATGACTTCCATCACTACAATCCACCTCCAGCATATAGAACAATGCACAATGATGTTTCCAAGTTTCTGGGGTAATTCGAGGACTCGTGGAAAATGATAAAGATATGAAGTCTCCACCCATCCCTGAGATTTTAGTATGGTCCAGAAGAGATGGGGGAGGTCTCAGCCTCTAGCCAATGACTTGGCCTAAAGACACAGCAAATAAACTCATTATAAGATGTTCAGGCAGAATTAACAGACATTGATGTGCAGCGTGCCTGGAGCCTTAATACGAGGATGCCGCAGTTAATTAAAAAATCTACGCCTGATTTAATAAAGCCGGTCCCCTGGGGGCCCTGATGTTAATGCTATCGCTATAAATCATGCCTGCGTACAGTGCAGGTGTGACACCCTCCGTATACACTGCATTTATTTCTGAGACTGCAAAACCTCTGATGTCCACTAGAGGGAGAAGCAATCCGCACGCCTGTTATCACAACCACTTTTAAGATACTTCCTAGAAATCATAGCATAAGATAGTTTAAGATACTTAGAAATCATAGCAAAGTCAGGACCCCCCATGGGGATAATGGTGGTATGGCTGGTAATATTGCTAGAGGTCTAGATTATTTATGGGTTAATTGTTCAGGATGGCGAAGGGGTTAATGGTACGATCTCTGGTAGTCTAAGACAATATCAATTTATTACGTTTAATCTAATTAGGTCCAAAACTTCTAATGATAAATTTCTGTGTACCTGCAACAACCACTAGGGGGAGCCCACTTCAAACCCCTATGTACAGTGTCCAGTTATAACTGGGATGTTTTTATTAACCCAAGATTTCCCGGGATACCTCCAGAGACATCACCACCAAGATAATAAGAATAATAATAAGGCCTCATGCACATGACCGAGTGTGCACGCCAAAGTGGGGAGAAGCGGTTTTATAGCAGAATACACTTGGATGACATCTTCCATCTCAATTGGAGGTTCTGTTCAATTCCGTTCCGATGTCACGGAACAAAATATTCATATCTCTATAGCTTAATCTATAATCATCGGAACGGAGCATTGTACGCCCCTCAGATGGCATGTAGCCTCATCCTTGCACCTTCTGGAAAAACCCTTGATAATAATACACCTACTGGCAAAAAATAAAGCACCCAAAATTCACTGCCACGGGCACCAAATTTCCTTCTGCCAAGCATCTGGTAATGGTGCGGGCAAAAACAGGGGTGTGTAATGATGGCGCCACCTATGCCTGGATGGTGGACAATAAAAATGTGGGAACTGCTTACGGTTGTTGGAAGAAACAATCCTCGTTACTGGTGGTCTGTCTGGCCCGTCCAGAGCCTGTTCGCCGTGTATGTGCCCTCACGTAACCACTGGTTCCATCACCTCCCAACCACTAGGTCAGAACAGTCTAGATGGTGAGAAATCCATAAAACGACCATCCTGCTTCTCTCAGTCCGATGATGCCCCCTTTCAAAGTCTATCAACTGGGCAAAATGTCTTTAAGTATGTCGTAGACACAAGTCAACGATTTCTCACCAAGAGGTACACTACCCAAAAGTAGCCTCTGAGAGCCCTTTTTTATAAGGTAAAGGGCTAAGCACTTTTACGCCCTCTTGTGGCAAGACCCAACATCTAATCAGACCACACCTGTAATCATTTACAGATCTGCTGGAGACATAACCACAAGCAGAGTTTTACGGCATCTCCCTAGACCACCAGGGATATTATAATGGTTGCTAGGATTGACCATGATTTCTCCATTTTTATAAGCTTCCTAAATAGTGAAGTTTGCCGGCGGTCTTTACACTGAACAGAGCCCCAGACCCCAGATGTGAATAATATCCCACAAGGGATCAGAGGGGTACGGCTATGTAGCTGCCATATCACAATGGATGAATCCAGCCCGGGCTCAGAGGTGACGTTCTTCTCCATGTATGCCACATCTCAGTCCTACTATAGATTTTTTCCCCAAGATGCCACCATCACCCTGTGACATTTCAGCTCTGGTCACACATAGACCTCTGTTTGACTGTAGACTGGAGATTTCCATTCCCTGCCAGACTAACGTAGGCCGAGACCTGACTAGAGTTATTCCGCCAGTGGAAGAATTTTCCAGTGGGCCTTCTTGTAGAGAGGAAAACAAGGCCTCATTGTTTTGTAAGACATTTACCAACCCAAATCACACCCTCTCCCCCTTCTTGGTACCCCGGTTTGGACAGAGAATGCAGACAGACCCATCTTTTGTCTCTGCGGCCATTACAGATCTCCCCCCGCTGTTACTGACAAAGGTCCGATGGGCTCAATGTGTTAGGAACGTAAATGCGGCCAAATCCGTCCTCCTTGCAGACTCTCTATGCCCCATGCACTCTATAGACCGGAACGGCAAGGGTTATTTAACTGTACGAGTGCCATAACAATTTCACTGACAACCTCAGTAGGTATCTACACTTGCGTATACACCTGACCCCTTGTATATACACCTGACCCCTTGCGTATACACCTGACCCCTTCACCTTTGCAGCATGTCGCCATAATTGGACTTGTCGTTTCCTTGGCAAAATCGAGTATTACATCCTTAAGATCGTTCCAGATCCCATTCAGCCCTTTTAGTGGTTATATCTGCTTCTGGGAAAGCTGGGTGAGATGCAATTTGGCCACCATCATTTGGGTTGTCACTCAGCTTTCCTAGAGTTTTGAATGGCAAAGCTATCCAGCAGTATTGTAAGAGCAATGACAGCCATGTTGGTTGTTACCCAGCTGTCCTAAAGTTCTGAATGGTAAAGGGTTTATGCATAAGAGGGCAGATTTGTCATTCAGGGGTCTGGAAAAGTTGGGCGACTACCCTTATGGGAGTGGAATGACAGCTGGCATCCCAGCTTTCTTACAGTTCTGAATGGCAAAGGTTGAAATACATCAATAGGCAAATTTGTTATTCAGGAGTTCAGGAAAGCTGGATGAAGACCTTTATGGCAATTGTATTGACAGACATGTTGGTTGTTATCCAACTTTCTTAGAATTCTGAATGGTAAAGGATAAATGCATAAATAGGCAGGATTGTCATTCAGACATCTGGGAAAGCTGGATGACAATCTTGGGAACATTTTGTAAATGGTAAAGGGGTAAATGTGTAAGAGGGCAGAGTTATCATTCAGGTCTCTGGAAAAGCTGGGTAACTACCCTTAAGGGAGTTGGAATGACAACCATGATGGTGAAAATACATAAATAGGGCAAATTTGTCATTCAGAAGTCTTGGAAAGTATGGTGACAACCTTTCTAGGATCTGTAATATTTATTGTCACCCAGCTTTCCCAGAGTAACGAATGGTAACGATGTAAAGCGATAAATACATAAGTAGTCATATTGTCATTTAGGAGTCTGGAAAAGTTGGGTGACAGCCTTTATTGGATCTGTAATGACAATCGCCATTGTTGTCACCCAGCTTTCCCAGAGTTCTGAATAGTAATGATCTAAAGGGATCAATACATAACTAAGCAGATGTATCATTCAGATGTCAGGGAAAAATAGGTGACTATTCTTATGGGCATTGTAATCGCCGCCATAATGGCCGTCACCCTGCTTTCCTAGGAACAGATATGAATGAAAATGACTGAATGGAACACAACAATGGAGATGACTCAAATAATATTTTTGGAATGTTTGTGGAATGGTCCCTTTAAGGAAAAATGGTAAAGACTGAGCAGACTATATTATATAGGAATTAGGTCATGTGAAAAAAACTAAATAAAAAATAAAATAAGGAAAAACTTTCCTATGTAAAAAAGGCAAAAAAATGTGTTGAAAAAAATGCAAAAAATGAAAATGTATAAAGGTCACTTGGCCTTAGGGGCTCAAATCTCAGCTATGCTTCTCCCTGCTAACCTTATGTCTACCCCGGGCATCTGTCAAGCCAAAGTATTTTCTTGCCAAATGCCCCGGGGATGAGCAATTCAAGGCGCGTTCTATGTCCTCGGCAGAAAACGTAATATCTAGGTATTGGGTTTTATCTAGAAACAAAGGCTTTGTGTATGTGGTGTGGCTGTAAAAAAAAAAAAAAAAAAAACTACCAAAAATTAAGAGGTAGTAGCTGTACCCAGGCCCTAGTGCCCCGGGTGGTAGGGGTTAGGGCAAAGACCCCTCTGTCATAAATGGAGATCCCAGTATTATACTTGGTAGTTGGGGGTCTCTGTTATAGGTAGTGCACTGGGGCTGAAGAGCTTCTCTTCTAGTTACTTATCCCCTAGACACAGGATAAGAGATAAGTGTCTGATCGCTGGTGGTCCGACCCTCAGATCCCCCAATGATCAGGAGATCAGGAGCTTGTGTGATTGGCACTCCATTTACTTCTATGAGGCTGCAGGCGTGGCTGGAGATTAAAGCTGGACCCCCAGTGATCGGACACTTATCCCCCATCCTAATCGGTCTAACCCTTACTAAACTCTCCCCTCTACAATCTATTCTGAATGCGGCGGCCAGGCTCATCTATCAGTCTAGACGCTACAGCGATGCCTCCGGTCTGTGCCGGTCACTACATTGGCTGCCTATTCAATACAGAATACAGTATAAACTTATCCCCCTACTCCCCAAGGCTCTCCATAATGCTGCACCTCCCTACATTTCCTCCCTCATCTCTGTCTATCGCCCAACCCGTACTCTCCGTTCACTCAATGACCTCAGACTAACATCCTCTATTATCAGAACCTCCCACGCTCGTATACAAGACTTCTCCCGAGTTGCACCACTTCTCTGGAATGCTCTATCCCGGACTATCAGATTAACCCCCAATTTCCACAGCTTCAAGTGCAAACTAAATACATATCTTTTCAGACAGGCCTATCACAACTCCTAATCAGCACCCAATATGGCTCCTTACTGTCCTGGCTGGAAGCAGGTAGTTTGGAACTGCCCACCTGACAGTAGGGAACCTAATTAGCATATTGGGTGCTGAAGCTAACAGCACCAATTGTTTGGGAATGGTGGGGGCTAGAGAAAAAAAAATTCCAACTGTACCAAAATCAGTGGAGCAGCGCCTATTAAATAATGCAAAGAGTTGGAGTGGGTGGAGGTGATGAGGGGAAGGTGTTGGGCAAGACTTGATATCCTTAGGATAGGTGATCACTATCAGATAGGTGACAGCACCATACACTGTTCAGTGGCCGTGCCGGGGTACTACAGCTCAGCTTCCCTTCAAGTGTATAGGAGCTGAGATGCAATAATGCAACATGGCCATTAGACAGTGCACAGAGCTGTCTGGTTTTGGCTCTGTACATTGTGCAGGTCCAGAACGATGGATCCCCGCCAGCCTGATACAGATGGAGAGGCCATCAATATCTCTTCATGGACAGCCCCTTTAAGGTATCAGGAGCACTAGATATGGCGGCGACTGAGATTTCGTAGATATGCCCTTGTATGGTTATGTTCTAGAGACTAATCATAATCATGTGAATAACGTATACATTTACTATTACAGTCAGGGAAAAGGGTTAAAGGTTGTGGGAGTTATGCGGCAGGCATGCCAATTCTGTATAAAGTTTTACATCAAGTCATCACTATATATTACATACACATGAGAACGCTGTGATGGCTGACGGCGGTAATTACTTCATAATTGGCACCGAGTACAAATGTGCAAAACATGCGAGAGCTTCAGAGTCTGGGTCTCAGGGTGTGACATGATGTACTATGTAGTGCGGCACGGAGCTGTAGTGCATTGATGAATTGTATACCAGACACAGCACCATACTTTTGGTAGTGGCTTTGACTGGTACTGCAGCCTCAGTGGTCATGTGCTCAGCAGGACGTCCACCGGCAAAGGCATGCCGAGTGCTGGACAGGACAGCAGCGGCAGTCACTGGAGTGCTGGGGACAGGTGAGTATGATTTTTATTTTATATATATATATATCTATCTCACCTTCCCCCTGACTTCTGAAATTCCTTGACAACCCTTTTAAGCTTAATGATAGACTGACACTTGCCAATTCCGTAGGGGTATTCTTTGCAGCAGTCACCTCATTTACAGGATTACAATACAAGATAACACTATCCCATAATTACATCTACTACTGACAATATATACCTCCCAACTTTCAAAGGACAGAAAGAGGTACAAAATGTGTGGCACACAATGTGCGCCGTGGCAAATTTAGCTCCACCCACTTTTATGTTGACTCCGCCCATTTTCACCCATTTTTCTTTGTGCCCCCACACAGTATAATGCCCCCTACAGTCACCCTAACATTATATGCTCCCACATTATAATATTCCCCTCCAATTGCCGCACAGTATGAAGTCCCTCTCCTCGTACCCCAGTGTAAACTGGGGGCAACTAGAGGGGGACATTAAACTGGGGTAGCTGTAGGGGGACATTAAACTGGGGCAACTGGAGGGGGACATTAAATTGTGGGGGTAGATGGAGGGGACATTAAACTGGGGGCAACTAGAGGCAGACATGTCCCCGTCCGGCTACCCCCATGGTTTAATGTCCTCCTCCAGTTGCCCCCAGTTTAATGTCCACTCCTCCATCAGTCCCCAGTTTAATGCCCCCACCTTCATCTGCCACCAATTTAATGTCCCCCTTCATCTTCCACCAACTTAATGCCCCCTTTCATCTGTCCCCAGTTTAATGTCCCCCTCCATCTGTCCCCAGTTTAATGTCCCCCTTCATCTGCCACCAGTTTAATGTCCCCCTCCATCTGCCCCTAGTTTAATGTCCCCCTCCATCTGTCACCAGCTTAATGTCCCCCTCCATCTGCCTTCAATTTAATGTCCCCCTTCATCTACCACCAGTTTAATGTCCCCCTTCATCTGCCAGCAATTTAATGTCCCCCCTCCATCTGTCCCCAGTTTAATGTCCCCTTCATCTGCCCCCAGTTTAATGTCCCCCTTCATCTGCCCCCAGTTTAATTGCCCCTTCATCTACCCCAGTTTAATTGCCTCCTTCATCTGCCCCAGTTTATTTGACCCCCTACATCTGCCCCCAGTTTAATGTCCCCCCTCCATCTGTCCCCAGTTTAATGTCCCCTTCATCTGCCACCAGCTTAATGTCCCCCTTCATCTGCCACCAGTTTAATGTCCCCCTCCATCTGCCAGCAATTTAATGTCCCCCCTCTATCTGTCCCTAGTTTAATGTCCCCCTTCATCTGCCCCTAGTTTAATTGCCCCCTACATCTGCCCCATTTTAATGTCCCCCTGCATCTGCTCCCAGCTTAATGTCCCCCTTCATCTGCCCCCAGTTTTTTGACCCCCTACATCTGCCCCCAGTTTAATTTCCCCCTTCATCTTCCCCCAGTTTAATGTCCCACTTTATCTCTCCCCAGTCTAATGTCCCTCCCAAAGTTTAACATAATAAAATCACTGATACTCATTTCCCCTGCTGTCTCTTCTCCTGGAGTGTTCAGGGAGCTGAAGGGGCGATGTGAGTGACGTCATCATATTGCGCCTACAGCTCCCGGGGCCGGAGCATGCAGTGGGGAACAGTGGTGTAGCAAGAGCTGTCCGCGGATGGCTCCTGCTTCACCATTGTATTCAAATCATCTTGCGTCCTTTCCGGGACATACCTCCCGGCGACCGGGACGGCGGGACAGGACCCACAATCCGGGACTGTCCTGCAGAATCCGGGGACAGTTGGGAGGTATGACAATAGATGATGTCACAGCTTATCTCCTCCCCCCTCACTGCACTGAGCATATCTAGAAAACTGTAAAGCATATCCCTAAATGCTGTTAACAGAACAGAGGAGAAGCTCAGGGAAGATGGCCGCCCCCATAATCATGTACAGAAAATAGAATAAAAAATCTACAATAAAAAAACAGAGTAGAAAAAAATGAGGGATTTTATTATGTGGTTTTAATAAATGATAATAATAATAATTCATTCATAATTAATAAATAAAAATAAAAAACTAGGACACTTCCTAATTTTAGGAATATTAGGGTATGTCCTGATTCATAAAAGGGGTCTTATGAAGTCCTGCCAAAAATAGGAGGCACCACCTGTTTAGGGACTACATAGTTGGCATCTTCTTTGACCCCCCACCCCCAAGGCCTGGTGCGACTGCTATAGTATAGTATAGTATAGTATAGTATAGTATAGTATAGTATAGTATAGCGATACCTCTGCTTTTATTTCACTCCAGTGTATATAGCCCTTGGTATTGGGCACCCAAAGGGAAAGCAGGCCGGCCAAGTACCTTGGGGGCCAAAACAACCACACTCTTCTGGCCTTGATATTTGGGGCCAGGGTTCCTCTCAGCCATTACTATGATGCTGACTTGCACGTACTTACGACCTGACATATCACATGAAAGGTATTGTACAAGTGTCGGCTCATGCGCAGATGTCAGTATCTTCTGGGTCATCAAAAAAACCTAACACGAAATGTTTCCAAATGTTCTTTTCATCGGTTTTCATCCATATCACTTATTGAATACGATTACACCCGGTGAAGATGGACACAGCAGCAGACAGGAACCAACCGTGACATACAGTCAGATTGACAATGACAAATATATACTGACTGACGGCAGAGACAGCCACTGACAGCCAGACAGGGCAGTAGACCAAACGTTAAGTCAAACATGTCCAGAAAGGAGGCTGTAAACAAGGTCCTATTAACATGTCATTAATAACCCTGAACATTCCTGTATACATAGTACTGGCCGAGCAAGTACCCGTCATGTCAGTGTGCTACAGTACTACCCTCCAAAGCTTAAAGGGAATGATAACCTTCCAACACCACTTTATAGTTTAGTAAAATATACATAAAATAGTTATATTATACTCCAGAGCTGTATTCATAATTCTGCTGGAAACAGTCACTAAACATGTGAACACACACAATCCCAAAAAGTTTATCTGAGTTTCTTGTAGTTTTTAAAAAATTTTTTTTTATATCAAATTAATGTACAGCACCAGTAAAACTCGCCAGAACAAACGCCATGCAAGGAATGCTGGGAGAGTTCAGCTGTGAGGCCTACAAAACTGTAAACGCAGTTCTAAAATGTATTACAGACTGTAACTCAAGATTAGTACAAGAAAAGTAATGTATGTACACAGTGACTGCACCAGCAGAATAGTGAGTGCAGCTCTGGAGTATAATACAGGATATAACTCAGGGTCAGTACAGGATAAGTAATGTAATGTATGCACACAGTGACTGCACCAGCAGAATAGTGAGTGCAGCTCTGGAGTATAATACAGGATGTAACTCAGGATCAGTACAGGATAAGTAATGTAAAGTATGTACACAGTGACTGCACCAGCAGAATAGTGAGTGCAGCTCTGGAGTATAATACAGGATGTAACTCAGGATCAGCACAGGATAAGTAATGTATGTATGTACACAGTGACTGCACCAGCAGCATAGTGAGCGCAGCTCTGGAGTATAATACAGGATGTAACTCAGGATCAGTACAGGATAAGTAATGTAATGTATGTACACAGTGACTGCACCAGCAGAATAGTGAGTGCAGCTCTGGAGCATAATACAGGATGTAACTCAGGATCAGTACAGGATAAGTAATGTAATGTATGTACACAGTGACTGCACCAGCAGAATAGTGAGCGCAGCTCTGGAGTATAATACAGGATGTAACTCAGGATCAGTACAGGATAAGTAATGTAATGTATGTACACAGTGACTGCACCAGCAGAATAGTGAGTGCAGCTCTGGAGCATAATACCACTGGCATACAACAATCATCACCCACATGATCTGATCAGTGATCTGAATTATGTAATCTGCTCTGCAGTCTGAATTTTGGGCTGTGGTTCCTAAATTGTAGGGTCTTATGTCTGAATATTGGGATTCGATTTTTAGGGCTTATTCTGGGGTCTAAATATTTTGGTCTTGTCTGGAATGTGAATGATGAATTCAGGGCTCTTGGGTCTGAATATTGGGGTCTGAATCAAGGGACCTGGTCTGAGGACTCTCCCTGACAAACCCCACCACATGGTAAACCACTCCCCAAAAAAGACACTCCATATTTGGCAGCCAAATATGATATTAAAGGGTGTTCATGTTAATGACAATATCTGTATCCACACAATATGGGTGTCCTAGTGGTGCAACAGCCAGAGATCAGACCTCTATCCTGTGTCTAGAGTAGAAAAACCCCTTTAATTATCCTAAATGTGTCCTCGACCATCCCATCCACTCCCTGTCTCCACCTCCTTGCGTGAGAGACATTAACCCGCAGAGATTTTTTTTGACTAGCATAATTATTTTTACCGCACAGGTGTAGGGGCAGCGAGACGTCTTGTTCCTCGCCTTACCTATACTTGTAGGGTTTCCCTCCTCTCCTATCACTGCATTCCCGGAATACCTGAGGACAGACCTGTCCTGCAATAATTACCAGGGGCCAGGTCCGAGCATGGCTGAAACCAAAGCCCTTACCTGGACCATTGAGCTGTCAATCATATCTGTTATTTTTATAACATACATGGCAATGTAGTAATGGAGACCCCGGCCCGCATTACTACCAGGTTCAGAAGGGTCACTTCTCCCAGCAGCTGGAGATTTGCTACCTTTCTTGAAGTCAATAATAGCTGCGACCAAGTCTCAGCATGTCCAGACTGAGAAGACTTCAATGTCAGATTTGCTATGTATATTTTCTGCTGCCTATAAAAAGTTTATGACCCCCGCGTATCGTTCCCATATAAAGTCCAGGCATTCTGTATGGCTGTAAATCTGTCAGATATTTATTGTGAGTCCCCTAGTGAGGATTTTACAATGACATCTAGATGTTTATGACTGAAACCGAGAATATTTAAGAATTACTGTATTTTTCCGACTATAAATTGCACTTAAATGGGTTTTCTGAGATTAAGACAAAAAAGCATAGTCGTAGTCAATTAAGGAAGACCTTTAGACTTCGCCTGCCCCATTAAAGTGAATGAGCTCGTTGCGATATAGGCTTGAATGTTGTTTTTGGCTATTCAAATATTTACCAAGTGCAGGGCCAAAAAGAGATGTGAGTGAGGCCTTATGCTCCAGAGCTGCATTCACAATTCTGTCATGAGACATACCCCTAAGAGCTAAGCTACTTGTAAATACATTACATTACGTATCTGGTACTCATCATTAGTAATAGCCTAATAGCTACAGCACACCCTTAAGGTGGCAGAGGAGCTGGCCTGCAGAGGAGCGTGTACAGGTGTGTAAAAAGTATCGGCCGCTACTTATTGCAGTACTACAATAAGTAAAGGCTGATTAAAAAAAGAATGCTGCCCCCTAGTCATATACTTGACGTGGCGGCATAAAAAAGGGGTCATATACTGTTGGGGGCCATAAAAAGGGGAGATAATATACTGTGAGGGGGCCAAAAAAAAGAGGCAATATACTGTGTGGGGGCCAAGAAAGGGGTCATATAGTGTGAGGTTCATATACTGTGGTGGGGCAAAAAAGTAGTTGTACAAAGTAGGCCAAGATTAAAATGGTGTCTGCTTATATTACTTCTAAAATTGTAGGATTTTTGATGCATGTGTCAAATATTTGTTCCTTACAGCCCATGAGTTAAGCTTTTTGTCTACATGTTTTGCGCCTAAAATTTTTTGAGCCAAATATTATGTCTACATGTTTTGCACCAAATATTTGTCTCGTGGTGAAGCTCGACACTTTTAGTTGGATGGTATGTGAGCCAGAATTTTGGAGCTTCTAGAAACTCTCCATATTTATGAAGCAGTGGCGTAACTAGGAATGGCTGGGCCCCAAGGCGAACATTTGACATGGCCCCCCCCCGAACTGATTATGGGTCCCCAAACAGTAAAATATGCTCAGCAGAGGCCCCAGACAGTATTATATGCTCAACAATGGCCCCCACACAGCATTATATGCTCCACAGTGGCCCCCACACAGCATTATATGCTCCACAGTGGCCCCCATACAGCATTATATGCTCTACATTCCTCTCCCCACACACAGTATAATATGCTACCCACAGTGGCCCCACACAGTATAATATGCTCCACACAGTGGTCCCCACCCAGTATTATATGCTTCCCACAGTGGTACCCACCCAGTATTATATGCCCCCCATAGTGGGCCCCACCCAGTATTATATCCTCCCTACAGTGGCCTCCACCCAGTATTATATGCTCCCCACAGTGGTCCCCACCCAGTATTATATGCCCCCCATAGTGGGCCCCACCCAGTATTATATCCTCCCTACAGTGGTCCCCACCCAGTATTATATGCCCCCCACAGTGGCCCCCACCCAGTATTATATGCTCTACAGTGGCCCCACCTAGTATTATATGCTCTACAGTGGCCCCCACACAGTATTATATCCTCCCTTCAGTGGTCCCCACCCAGTATTATATGCCCCCCACAGTGCCCCCCACCCAGTATTATATGCTCTACAGTGGCCCCACCTAGTATTATATGCTCTACAGGGGCCCCCACACAGTATTATAAGCTCCCAACAGCCCCCCTCCGCTTCGGTGCTATTATTATACTTTGGGGTCTCCTCAGACCCCAGAGTATAATAATCGGAGACCCAGGGAAGGTGATTAAAAATAACAAACTCTCATACTCACCTTGCCTTACCTTTCCTTGGCATCCTCTCTCCATCCTGCCATCTTCAGCGTCTTCAGGCCCTCTTCCGACGTCGCTGACGAGGCCTGTGATTAGGCCTCAGCGGTCATGTGGGGGCGCACTGACGTCATTACGCGGCCGCGCCCCATGTGACCGCTGGGGCCTAATCACAGGCCTCAGTCACATGACGGAGGAACGCCGGAGAGAGCGCTGCGCCCAGGAGAGGTGAGAATATGTGTTTATTATTTTCAGTCACCTCCCCTGGGTGCCCTGCCCTGCCATCTATTGGAAAGGGGCCTGCAATATGCCAGGGCCCCTTTCCAATAACAGTATGTATAGCGGTCGGGGAACCAGGCTTTCCCCGACCACTATCATAGTGGTCCGGGGCCCGGCCATCTCCAGCTGGCCGCGGGCTCCGTAACCTGCCGGGTCCGTTCGCGGTCGCGACCGCGATCATTACTGGTTTGTGGGGTTCGCGGTAGCGGCTGCCACCGGGCTCCGGGGCCCCTAATGTCCCGGGCCCTGTGGCAGCCGCTACCGCTGCTACCCCGATAGTTACGCCCCTGTTATGAAGGTCCGTACAACAGATTCATAAATATGTCTAAGGGTGGGTTCACACCTGCGCTTCAGTCCGTCCGCTGCCAATCCGAGTGAAAATCTCGGGGAACGGGATTGGCATCGGATACCGACAGGTTAGCGACGCATTGGTTAAAAACCCATTCATTTGAATGGGTTTTTAAAGCAATGCGCGGGTGTGCGCCTACACCCTCTGCACTGCGAAGCCGATTTTTTTCGTCGGACACGGAGTCCTGCATGTCCGACTTTGTTTCCGACAAAAAAAAAAAGGATTTGCAGCGCAGAGAGTGTAAGCGCACACCCGCGCATTGCTTTAAAAACCCATTCAAATGAATGGGTTTTTAACCAATGCGTCGCTAACCTGTCGGTATCCGATGCCTATCCCGTTCCCCCGAGATTTTCACTCGGATTGGCAGCGGACGGACTGAAGCGCAGGTGTGAACGAAGCATAAAACTTCGAATGTGATTCCACTTTGTGGTGGTCATGTCTCACATGGTACATATTCATGCCCGTGCCACTAAAGTAGGTGTGTTCTCATAAAAGGGGTCATTGCTGGTGCCGTTCTCCCAGTTTCTGCCTTATTAATATAATTACTTATGAAGCCTGTACTTATCTGTATACATGGTAGATGGTTGATCTGTTACAGATTTTGCATTGTGACCCAGGAGCTTGAAGTTCCACCTGTGGGCCTAGAGAGTGCTCTATGTGGAAATCCCCTTTAAATACCCAGTCCCTTTATCTAGTAATGTCATATTAGTCTGGGTAATGCTGCTGAGCAGACGTGGCTCTTCTATCACCGTGCTCCAGGGCAGTCAGCCTCATACATATCACCGCTCTTAGTACTGTAAGTCCTCCACACTGAACGTTCCAAAAATACCGTGGACAGATCTTCCCCGAGGCAGCCCTTAGATAATGCGGCCTACCAGGGCAGTAGTGAGATCTGAGTACCAGCTCATCCAATAATCCCTGTGATTTATGAAGAATGTTATATATGCACTCGTGCCGGGATGATATATCATACAACATCAACAACATCCAGGCACTTTTCATACCTTTTTACATCCTACTACATCTCCACCAGTAGACACACAGGTGCACCATTAACCCATCACTGTCCATGATGGTTCCTGAAACCCGAATTGCCTCCTAGACCCCCACCTGGTTTACACACACCCTTTCTTATATGATATATTTCTCATACATCATACCTCATCCAGGAACAAGGTACGGCAAGCCTTGAAAGCCCTCTGAAAATAGTACAGATTCCTCCCGCCTGGGGACCCTAAGGCATCCAAGGCCAACAGGTGAGAGATCTGCAGAGAGCACAAGGTACAATATACAAGTAATGTATTTCCTTAAATATGGTACATTATGTATACAATGCGAGGGAGGGGTGACCTTGGATCGGTGAAAAAAAAATAAAAAAAAATAAATTAATTAATAAAAAAAATTGAATGTTGTTATTATTATTATTATTTTACTTTTTTTTTATTTAGTGCCACTTGGACCCAGGACCCAGGTCTGTAGCACTTCAAGGCAACAATGCTACCCACTAATCTTGCCCCTTTCTTGCCATTAATCCCCAGTGTTCCTACCTATTTATACACATGCCCCATTTCCCTCCACCCTCTATTTCGTCTGCAGCTCCTTGGGCACCCTACAAAATATCTGAAGTAAGGTCTTCAGCTCATGCAAGTCCTTTCCCAGGTCCATCAGACAATCACTCTCCTTAGTAGGCTCCTGACATTCACTGGGAATCTCCTCCTGTGGGTATCAGTAACTTGGACACAGCGTCCAAATGGATCTATGAAGAAATTTAAAGGTGGAATTTAAAGGCGGAAAGCCATACATTGCATCCGTCCCTCTACTCTACTAGACCCTCATCTCAGTTCTAAACTTGGTTGACCAGGAAATCTATATTGTTATACAATCTTATGTTTCTCTGCTATGTACGCCACCCCACTGATATGCTTATGTTAGGATGCAACCTTAAAACCACAAAAGGACAAAATTTCATAATAAGGGTTCTTGATGAAGACCAGTAGGGTCTTCAGAGGTGGCTAGGAAGATTCACCTTCCAATTATGTAGCTCCAGAAACAGATTTCACAATGAGGGTTCTTGGTGAAGACCAGGAATGTCTTCGGAGGTGATGAGGTGGATCTACCTTCACGTTACATAGTTCCAGAAAGGGTCAATATTTCATAAAGAAGATTCTTGGTGAAGATCAGGAGGGTCTTCTGAGGTGATGAGGAGGATCCACCTGTTATGTATCTCCAGAAAAGGCCAAGATTTCATAATGAGGGTTTTTGGTGAAGTATCTTCAGTGGTAATGTGGAGGATCCAGGTTCCTATTATATAGGCCCAGAAAAGGTCCAGGTTTCATATAAAAGATTCTTGATGAAGACCAGGAGGGTCATGAGAGGTGAAGAGGAGGATCTATCTTCTTGTTACATAACTCTTCATGTCATATATATAAGCTAACAGAGTGTTCAACGGGTATTATCAATCAGATCAACAGTACCTGATGCAAAAGCAGAGGAGGTCTAAGGCTACATGATGCTTGTCTTGTATCAGTAGTGTGTGTTGGACTTCTGCTGTCCACTAAAACCACCAATTCTGGCCGGACTGGCCAGTTATCTTATGTGTATAGGGGTGTCCTGACAGTTGATTTTGGGGAAAAGAAGGATCATACATGTTAAATTTGAGAACACATACACGGCCAAGCTGAGCATACATGTGTATGGAGGAATTGGGAGAAATATCTTTTGGCCAACAAGAGGGCACCTAACAGCTACTGAAGGTGTAAGGCTTTAGTAGTATTGTGTTCCACATTTTAATACTTGTTCAACAACCACGCATGCCTGGTTCATGCCAAGGAAGAAGGGTGGCAGCACCTCCTTTCTTTGGTTAATAGGATGCACTAGTCCTTTCTTTCTTTCCTTGGTGGCTAACCCTGGAGACCATTGTATTTGTCTACTGTTAGATAACCCTAACGCTTTTCATTCTCCTAGGAGAAAACTATGGTAAGTGCTCCTTTTCTTGATTGCAAGAAGACACTGGTCTCATTCCTTGGTGGTGCCCATCTCTGGAGACCTGTGTATTGGTTTACTCCATAAAGGAGATGGAACATCTTTCCGTTCCTAGATCCCATGGACTTCTTCTTTGGTTTTGATGACCTTCATACAATAGAATCTGTGTGTACAGTGCCAGTGATGAGCTTCTAGATTCCAGCTGGATCCATGGGTTCTGGGTTCTGGGTCTATGTAGCATCTGCAGAAATTTTAAGGCACTCTCTGAATTTAGTGATCGATGTAAATGCCATATCAAGCTACGTGATGAATCTATCTATGTTCAACCCACTGCAGTGGTATACCATGATACCAATACAGTAAAATTCCATCATCTTGGGGGACCTTGTAAAGTCAAGTTAGAAAATCTTCCAGCCCCAGTGATAGTTGGCCAATGTGAATTCTTTAGTCATAGTAGTAGTTAAAGTAATAGTAGGTCATGCTGGTACGTATAGTTCCCCAGCAGCAGGCTAGCCATGGTTATGTGAGGATTTTCTAGAAAGTCATAATAATAACCCTATCCACTATCAGACACCAAAGCTCTTCATATTATCATTACAGCCCTGATACTCCTACACCAGGTCGCAGGGTAAAAAAAAAGGGAATTTTACGAATGCAGCAGATGTCAAATTGTTCTGTCTTGAACAGGAATTCATCACCCAAGGCAGAGAAAAACTTAACCCGCCAAAAGCCATGCAGCAAACTCATGTAAGGTAAATGATGTATTATCTGAGGCCTTCTCAGGAATTTTCATCATTACCTTTTCGACAAAATTATTACTTTTGCGTATTTGTTTTTGTTACCTTGAAACACTTATATTTTCAAGACACATTTGACACTTTGAAGATGAGACGGGGTGTCTAAGCCTATTATGTGTTATAATGGCTGATGATAACTGTGTAACAAGAGCCTTGATGCTAAAAAATTCCTACCGTTTTGTGTATACAGTTCCTATGCAGACCCATGTGTCCCCATGGTTGTGTTGGTTTGATCCTGAAGTTATGAGTTACTTCTCTTTTATTTTCCGTAGATGAGACAGAGGGAGTAACCAAGAAGATATCTAGGACTGCATCTGAGCTTTATATAAAAATGGTAGGATATTTTTGGTTACTATCATTTTAGATGCATAGGAGCAGATAAGAAATGGTTGCATACAATCCTGGCTGAGGTTCCTTGGGCATACCACATAAAATTATTCTGAGGGTCCACCCTCCAACAACCCCTATGAAATAGACCATGGTACCCTTCAAGTTTGGGTATCTTCTGCTGGACCATTATTGTGTTAGTATCTGGACCCACAATAGGATCCTCTCAGACTCTTGAGGGTCAGTTCAATGCTGGTTGCAAAAGTTAACATGTCCTTAGTATTTCAGTGTCCACCAAATGGCATTACGTGAAAGTGATATGAAGCCTACATCTTGGGGAAGAGGACAAGACCACCTGCAGGCATGGACAAGAGAGTAATTTCCCTGGAAACTCCTCCAACCCTATAACCACCACACTCATTATAGTGGCAACCATATAGTGTCCTTTCTGAGAAACCTGTCTTCTGTTTGGGTCAAAAGTTCTCCAGTTGTGTTCCTTTTTATCTTGTCATTAATTCTCCGTTTTGCTCCTTTCAACACTGTTGCCTTTCCCAATGAGCATTCTCATAAAATCTTCAGATACATTTTCAGAATGGTCTTTTGTAGTGTAAGTGAAAAATTTGGTCAACATTTGGTGAAGGATTGACTTAACAATCTTCCTTGAAAGCCAAAGTATTATCAAGATTCTTCTCCAAAGACACCAAAATTCAAAAACATTGACCATATGAAATTAAGAATTGGGTAAAATGGACTTCTGGTTGCACTGGAGGGATAGATCAATAAGGACCAGCTCCAGGAATAACCTAAGACACTTATCAGCCAATGACTATACCCCAAGAAAGCAATGGTCATCAAGTTGCACAATTTTTGAAGACCTTAGCTAAACATAGTCAACCTGTAAGCACAGAAGACAAGTGCATCAACGTGAGTTGAAATAAGGTCTTGTGACTGTCATTGGCCGTGATCCAGTTGTAGGAGAAATAGATCATTCACGTTGTGTTTGATATCAGGAAACTCTTGTGAAATGACTCCAAGTACCTCCTTAAACATATCCACCCATCAGAGCCTTGAATAAGAAGCTTATCTTTATCACTTCAACTCTTAGTGACCTATTTCACAATGGGACGCATCTAAGTGAGTATCATAACTTACAATTATAGAGTTGACTTAGTGGTTTTAGTCTATATGCAGGGATCTCCTCTTCAGATGTCCTAGAAAGGTTTGGAGACTCAAGAATCATGAAAAGAGATGGTCAATCTATGTCCAAAAGGTGGCACCTTCATGTATGCCCTTGTCTACACCTTACATCTCTTTTTGTATATGAATAGGTTAACATATCACCAAGAACTGATTATGTCACTCCAAAGGAGCCATGTATCTCACTGGTGCTGGCTAACACTAACACATTCTAAAGTACCTGGAGCAGGAGGACCTTGTAAGACATCTGGAGAAGAAGGTTTCCATCACCCATTAAAATATTGTGTGTGGCCAACATAGGCTGGGCCCTCTCCCACCAGTTTCCACAATTGCCATATGAGTTGGGTCTGTGATACGTATATCCATTGAAGTGCAAACCAAGGAGCTTCTAACCCTCATTGGTTTCTACACCAGTGGGTGTCATAGAACTGATATACCTAACCTAGAAGACCTCTGTGTCTCCTATAGCTACACCCCTGCTTAGAAGAAAAGTCCATCACAACACCATCTATAGCATGTGTCTGCACTATTACTAGGGGCCGTGGCTATCACAGTTATTGGAGCGCTATGGCTGTAATTGGAGGTCTATGACTGTTGTTAGAGTCTACGACTCTTACTAGGAGTCCATCAATGTTACTGGGGGTTCTGCATCTGAAGCTGTCTCACCAACCCTTGGGCTAAGAGAAAGTAGAATAACTGCTCACACTTGTAGGTGCCAGAACCAGTGCATGCAGTGCTCACTGGATAAAACCCCTTTACAAAGAGTATTGGGGGGGGGCAAAAGGGGTGTTTGAAGGGGGTTGGGGGGTCCCCCTTTTTATAGGGTGGAAGGGGGGGGGGGCCCCCGTTTTTTTATTGGTTTTAATAAGGTAGGCACCCAACGGGGGGGTGTTTTTATATAAATGGGGCCCCCCAGAAAACAATAAAAAAAAAATAAACACTAAAGTCCTTTGTTTTTTTTGTTTTTTTTTTTTTTCTTGTTCTTGGTTTTTTTTTTTTTTTTATGCCCCGGCCCCCCTCTTCCTTTTGGTGGGGGCGTTTTCTTTTTTTATAAAATTAATTTTTTTTTTTTCCTGGGGGGGGGGGGGAGCGCTGCGCAGTAAAGCGCAGGGATCTTGACTGGGGGCGGGCTGTAGGGGGACCAATAACGCGCTAGGGCGCGAAGAATTGGGGGGCGGGGCTTAACCCCGTTCGAATTGACTATGCCGCGCAGCCCGGGAAGCGGCCATTCTGGAGCTGCGCGGCATGCTAACGAGCGGTCAGCTCCCTCCCCCCCCACCTTTTCACTGTAATGGCATCCCTCGATACCATCCTGGAGCAGATCAGAGCTGCTGCCGGCGTCCATGGTGAGGCCTGGCTGCAGGAGCGGCTGGCTGACATTATGCAGCCTGCCGCCCCCCCCCCCCCATTAACCCTTCACTACCCCCGGAGGCGTCTGAGCGGCGGCGGCGGCCGCGCAGGACTCGCCCGCCGGCACGTTTGAGCCCTGATGAGCCCCCTAGGGCCCGGCGACATAGGAGTCCCTCTCGGGCCCCTCCAGGCCGGGCACCCCGCTCCACTGCTCAGGCGCGGAGGTCCCGGTCTGGGAGGAATCCTGCCAGTCGCCTGGCCCCTGCGGAGGTGGAGATCCCTGCCACTGGCCTCAGTGGGGGGACCTCCACATCCAGTCTCCATATGGCTACAGCACGTGGTGCAGCGGTCCCCTCCTGTGATGCTCCAGCGGGAGGGGGGACTGTGTCTTCAAGTCCCGTCGGTTCCGGCTTTCCAAGTGCCCTTGGTACAGCAGCGGGAAATTCTGAACGACGAGCAGCACGGCGCTGGCCCCTCCTTCACGGCACCACAGCCCCGGTCCGAGGTGCATCCAGTGGTTTCAAGTGCATACGCGGGTGCAGGTCAACCTTCCCAGGGATGTCGGTCGTGCTGCAGCTGTCAGCGGGATGGTTCTCAACAATCAACAGGCGCCAGCGTTCTCCTGTACAGCGACCCAGGTCAGCAGGATGCAGGACCGTCGACTGGTGGGCCCACAGCACCTACGCAGTCTGGTGAGTACCATTCATTGTCGTGTCCGTTTCCTCCTATTCTAATGTCCCAGGGGTTAGGGATAGATAGGCCGGAGTCCCCAGTGGGTGGTGGTGTAGCTTCGGAGGGGATTAGGGAGCTATTGGGTAGCGTGAGGGAGCTACTGCCGCGCTGCGAACAGAGTGTTAGCGGTTCCCCGGTGGCGGCGTGGGTCCCTCCTGCGGTTCAGTCAGTAGCGTCACAGAGTGCGCCGGTGGTAGGGGCTCCGGCGGGTGTCACAGTGTCTGTCCAGACAGATAAAGAGAAGGTTGATTCGGTGAGGCTAGACGACAGGGCTCGGGGGGAGGTTTATGTGTGTTTTGAGGGTCCTCTAGGGGCGCATTTAAAAAAGGAAGTGAGGGAGAAGATTTGGAAGGACGAGTACGTCGAAATCTTTTCCTTGCTCCCTTTAGCTAAATTTAACTTAGACAAGAGTAAGAAGGAGGATAGCAAAAAAGAGGAGGAAGAAAAACGTAGGTGGCGCCTGATTCCACAGACTTTTGCTAATTGGCTTCAGGCCTTTGCCATTTTAGCGAGTGTCATTGGTGAAAAGGCTCCTGACAACTGTTCGGGGCTTTTTTGCTATCAGGACTCTATAGGTGAGGCGTATCGGGTGTATGGGGGTCAGACATGGCTGCGGTATGATGAGCAGTTCCGTCAGCGTAAGGCGGTTCGGCCCAGCATACGGTGGGACCAGAAAGATATAGGTTTGTGGCTTCGGGTTATGGCGCCAGCTCGCTTTGGCCAGCCCTTTCCTGGGGCGGCCGGTGGAACCGGCCATGGTGGTCTCAGTTACGGCTCAGGGGGGGCAGGTGCACAGGCCCAGCAACGTTACGGGCTGTGTTGGCAGTTCAATGAAGCCCAATGTAAATTCGGCTTCAACTGTAGATTCAAACATGCCTGTTCATTCTGCGGAGGGGGTGTCCCATGGTGCGGCACGTTGCTTGCGCAAACAAAGGACCAAGGCCTTGCCTAATAGTGGACAAGGGGCAGACGCCGGTGAAGCTGGAAGCCATGCTTCCGTACCTAAATAGTTATGTTAACAGGGAGAGTGCAAAGTTTCTGGTAGAAGGTTTTAGGGAGGGTTTTAGGATTCCCCTGCCGACGCACACAGTCCCCTTTTGTATAACTAACTTGAGGTCGGCAGCGGAACACTCGGGGGTGGTGTCCAAAAAACTGAGGAAGGAGGTGGCCTTGGGGCGCATGGCGGGCCCCTTCGCATCACCCCCTTTGGAAGGTTTAATTGTATCTCCTTTGGGGGTGGTGCCGAAGAAGGAGCCGAATCAGTTTCGGCTCATACATCATTTGTCTTATCCCAAAGGAGCGTCGGTCAACGATGGTATTGCACCCGAGCTTTGTTCGGTAGTATATACCTCGTTTGATGCAGCTGTGCATTGGGTACGGCGTTGCGGTCCAGGGGCCCTCTTAGCTAAGACGGATGTGGAGGCGGCGTTCAGGTTACTGCCGGTACACCCTGACAGCGTTAGGTTACTGGGCTGCTACTGGGACGGCGGGTATTACGTGGATCGTTGCCTCCCTATGGGTTGCTCAATATCGTGCGCATACTTTGAGGCGTTCAGCACCTTTTTTAGAGTCGGTAATTCGGGATGTGGCGGGGGTTGAGTCAGTGATACACTACCTCGATGATTTCCTCTGTATAGGTCCGGCGGGCTCCGATGTATGCGCGGTTTTGTTGGCAACTGCGCGGTGGGTCGCCAGTAAGTTTGGGGTACCGTTGTCACCGGAAAAGACTGAGGGTCCGTGCACTAGATTGAGTTTCTTGGGCATAGAGCTTGACACTGTGGCAATGGAGTTCCGGTTGCCTGGTGACAAGCTGGTTGATCTTAGAGAGAGGGTGAGGCGTGCTCGTCACATGCGAAAAATTGCGTTGCGCGACCTCCAGTCATTGTTAGGCAGTTTAAATTTTGCCTGCCGCATTATCCCCATGGGTAGGATTTTTTGTCGCCGGCTGGCAGGGGCCATGAAAGGGGTGTCGAATCCACGACACTTTATTCGGCTGGGGGTGATACATCGGGAGGACCTGGCAGTATGGGACACTTTTTTAGACCAGTTCAATGGTAGATCACTGGTCCAGTCAGCAGTGATCGATGTGTTCGATTGTGACCTCTTTACGGATGCGGCAGGGGGCCACGGTTTTGGGGCCTATTACAGGGGGCAGTGGTGCGCCGCTCCTTGGCCTGCGTCGTGGCGTGAACAAGGTCTGACGCGGAATTTGACTGTACTTGAGTTATTCCCGATTTTAGTCGCGGTGTCCATATGGGGTGGGGCGTTCCAGGATAAAAAAGTTAGATTTCATTGTGATAACATGTCAGTTGTGTCGGCCATTAATAATGTGACTGCGTCTTCTCCTCCAGTTATCAAGTTGCTTCAGCGTTTAGTATTGCGTTGCTTGTGCCTGAATGCATGGGTGGTGGCAGTGCATGTTCCGGGGGTTAAAAATGACGTTGCTGATTCTTTGTCTCGTTTCCAGTGGGAGCGGTTTCGTGCCCTGGCTCCGGGGGCGGAAGTGGAAGGGATTCCATGTCCTCCAGAATTATGGGACTTGGTTTGCGAAAAGCAGGGACATTGATTCAGGCATCGTTGGCCCCCGGCACCTGGGATAAGTATTCAAGGGCTTGGCAGCTTTGGGAGGATTGGGTGGGAGATTTAGGTCAGGTACATACTGATGAGGATAGGGTTGGGGCTTTATTGTTCTTGTTAAGCCGTTGGTCTTCAGATGGATGGTCCGTGGCGAAAGTTAATGGTGCGGTAGCGGCGTTGGCATTTGGTTTCAAGTTGAGGGGTTTGGCGGACTTTACCAAACATTTCTTGGTTCAACGTGTGCTTAAGGGGTTCCGCAGGGGCAGGGGAAGTAGTGACACACGGCGCCCGGTTACATTTCAGCTTTTGGAGCGTTTGGGGTTGGAACTGGGCCGTTTTTGTTCTTCGCACTATGAATGCGTTTTGTTTCACCTGGCTTTTTCTCTAGCCTTTTTCGGGGCTCTCAGGGTGGGTGAGTTGGTGTCCGTGTCGACTAAGCGGCCGGGTGGTTTACAGGTGGATGATGTGTACATGGAGGAAGGGGTCCTAGTGGTCAGGGTTCGCAGGTCTAAGACGGATCAGGCGGGGGCAGGGAAGTATCTGCGCCTGGGTGCGGTTGTAGGGTCAGATATGTGCCCGGTGCGTTGTTTGCTTGTTTTTCGGGGGGTTGGTTCCAGCTTCTGCGGGCGGTCCCCTCCTGCGTCATGAGGATGGTTCGTTCCTTTCCCGTTATCAGTTCTCGGCTGTTTTTAGGGGTTGTTTGGACTCGCTGGGCCTTGACGCCTCTCGATATGCTCCACACTCTTTTCGCATTGGCGCAGCGACAGAAGCAGCTAGTTGGGGGTTGAGCTCGGAGGTGGTCCGACGTATCGGTAGGTGGGAATCGCAGAGGTATAGATCATACATACGTCCACACCTTGCCCAAATGTGAATCATTGTGTTGTTGGGTATTTTCTCCGCCCTCCCCCTACTTTATTTCTTCTTTCGTAGGCCCTCCTGCTCGGTTAGTCTGGATCTTCGGCCATTCTTTTGTGTTCTGGGGCGCGGAGAGGGCCGGCGTGCGGCGGAATGGTCGGCAGCTGGGGTTCGACAGGGCTGCGGTCGTTGTACGTTGGATTGGAGTCCGAGGTATGGTGTGGAGTCGGGTCATGCCCGAAATCCACAGGTGCACGAGGTTGGATCGGTCTCCGGACATTATCGTGATACATGCTGGTGGCAATGACCTGGGGGGTTCGTCCCTTTCGCGATTTAGTGAGGGACATAAAGTATGACCTGTTGAGGTTGTGGTCCATGTTTCCGGGGATTGTTACCGTGTGGTCCGATATTGTACCGAGAAAAACATGGCGGGAGGCTAGGTCTGTTGAAAGGCTCAACAAGGCCAGGATTAAGGTTAACCGGGCTGTTGCGGGGTTTGTGTCCAGGAACGGCGGTGTGTGCGTGCGGCACAAGGAGTTGGAGTCTGGGGAGGGGGAGTTTTGGTTGCGGGACGGGGTCCATCTGAATGCGGTGGGGTATAGATTTGTGGACGCTAGGTATCCAGGAGGGTGTTGAGAGGGCCCTGGAAGTGTGGCGGGTCTCTCACGCTTAAGGGATTAAAGCGTGCTCGCAGTGGCGGGTGGGGTCCTTGGAGTTGGTGGTCAATTGGCTAAAAGGGTGGAGTCAAAGGTAGGCTCCACCTATACATTTGGTGGTAATTGCACATTTTGGTGGATGGCCTGGCGCACGGTGAACGGTTACAGGGTAAATTGGCCCTGGGAGCTGGTACATGGAAGAAGGAGTTCGTCTTTATTCATGGTGCCGCCGAGCCGGTGGTCGCGGCTGGTGGTAAATTTATGGTGTGGTTATGTTAGCGCCAGGCCGGGGGATTGATAGTTTTTTGTAGCTCCAAGGACTCTTACCCAGGTTAAGCGTTTATTGTTAAATTATTTTAAGTTATGCAAATTATAATAAGTTATACTTGTTGTTATTTATTTGTTGTTTGTTAATAAATACGGCTGCTGTGGCCGATTTAATCCAACCCTTTGGTCTTGGTTTATTTCTAAGGGGGTGGGGGGTTTGAGAGCTGGGGGGCAGGGGTCGAGGCTGGAAAAGAGGGGGAAGGCATTTAGGCCCAGCAGTTTGGGTATCAAAGGTGGTGGGGGGTTCATAGGGGGACCCCGTTATCAGCAATGCCCAGTCAGGGGAGACCGGAGCGCTGCGCAGTAAAGCGCAGGGATCTTGACTGGGGGCGGGCTGTAGGGGGACCAATAACGCGCTAGGGCGCGAAGAATTGGGGGGCGGGGCTTAACCCCGTTCGAATTGACTATGCCGCGCAGCCCGGGAAGCGGCCATTCTGGAGCTGCGCGGCATGCTAACGAGCGGTCCCTCCCCTCCCTCCCGTTTTTTTTTCTCTTTCTTGGGCTATTTTAACTTGTTTATCTTTTTGCAGGTGGTGTCACGGTGGCCTTGGCGGGTGGGGTCCTTGGAGTTGGTGGTCAATTGGCTAAAAGGGTGGAGTCAAAGGTAGGCTCCACCTATACATTTGGTGGTAATTGCACATTTTGGTGGATGGCCTGGCGCACGGTGAACGGTTACAGGGTAAATTGGCCCTGGGAGCTGGTACATGGAAGAAGGAGTTCGTCTTTATTCATGGTGCCGCCGAGCCGGTGGTCGCGGCTGGTGGTAAATTTATGGTGTGGTTATGTTAGCGCCAGGCCGGGGGATTGATAGTTTTTTGTAGCTCCAAGGACTCTTACCCAGGTTAAGCGTTTATTGTTAAATTATTTTAAGTTATGCAAATTATAATAAGTTATACTTGTTGTTATTTATTTGTTGTTTGTTAATAAATACGGCTGCTGTGGCCGATTTAATCCAACCCTTTGGTCTTGGTTTATTTCTAAGGGGGTGGGGGGTTTGAGAGCTGGGGGGCAGGGGTCGAGGCTGGAAAAGAGGGGGAAGGCATTTAGGCCCAGCAGTTTGGGTATCAAAGGTGGTGGGGGGTTCATAGGGGGACCCCGTTATCAGCAATGCCCAGTCATGAGTTACATCCTGTATTATACCCCAAAGCGGCGCTCGCGCTGCTGGGGGGGCGGCGACGGTGTATATATAAAATATAATATATCCTCTGTTTTTGTCGGGTGTTCCCTCTTTTATTATCCCCCAGGCCCCCCCCCCTTTTCGGGGGGGGGCCCCGCTCGTTTAAAAAAAAATAATTTTTTTTCTTCTGTTCCTTTGTTTTATTTTCCCTTTTACCCCCCCCGCCCCCCCTCTGTATTATACTCCAGAGCTGCACTCACTATTCTGCTGGTGCAGTCACTGTGTACATACATTACATTACTTATCCTGTACTGATCCTGAGTTACATCCTGTATTATACTCCAGAGCTGCACTCACTATTCTGCTGGTGCAGTCACTGTGTACATACATTACATTACTTATCCTGTACTGATCCTGAGTTACATCCTGTATTATACTCCAGAGCTGCACTCGCTATTCTGCTGGTGCAGTCACTGTGTACATACATTACATTACTTATCCTGTACTGATCCTGAGTTACATCCTGTATTATACTCCAGAGCTGCACTCACTATTCTGCTGGTGCAGTCACTGTGTACATACATTACATTACTTATCCTGTACTAACATCCAACTCCCCCAACAAACAACAACTCTGATCCTGAGTTACATCCTGTATTATACTCCAGAGCTGCACTCACTATTCTGCTGGTGCAGTCACTGTGTACATACATTACATTACTTATCCTGTATTGATCCTGAGTTACATCCTGTATTATACTCCAGAGCTGCACTCACTATTCTGCTGGTGCAGTCACTGTGTACATACATTACATTACTTATCCTGTATTGATCCTGAGTTACATCCTGTATTATACTCCAGAGCTAAATTCACATTAACTCTACGATGCCTTAGGTATGTTATGTTGGTCCTATTACTGTCCTACCACCATCATTGTAATGCCATCCACTCTGCTCAGATAATGATATGGTGACGCCATTGCTAATACCCTAAAAGTACCTAAAGCACAGATATTTTGTCTCCACACCACTGGTGGTCAGATTATAAAAAGCTAGCTTGGGAATTTATAAGAGATTCCAACAAGTAAATTCACATAATGCAGACTGATGAGAATTACATGAGATACACATTTTATAAATCCAATAAAATCCTATAGGTGGCGTATAAAACCTGGTTAGTAAACATCGTACTGCGTGCAGATTACAAGCAGCTGTCCTGGAGATGGAGTTAGCAAAAACACAGGATCTTAAGGGACAGAAAAATATGTTGAGACAGTCAGTGGGAAAATCAGAAGAGGAAAGGTGAATAAATCAATAAAGTGAATGGATAAATCAAGTGAATGAATGAATGAATGATTGAATGAATGAATTATCCAAAATGGAACAGGAAAACTACAGGAAGAAAGTTTAATGAAGGAACAAATGAATGAATGAATGAAACAAACTAATAACAAAGAACTAAAGTCTAAAATGTTGATTGATGAATGAATGAATTAATGAATTTTTGTGTAAATCAGTGAATGGAAGAATGTAGAAATCTATAAATAAATTAATAGAACAGGTGCACTAAAGACAAGTATGTGCATGAATGAAGAGATGGATAAATTAAGGAATGAACAAATTAAAGAATTATACAATATGGGAAAAAGTAAAGGTTGATGAATGAATTTGTAAATTAAGGAATGGAAGAATAGACAATTGTATGACTTATTGAATGGAACAGTTCAACTAAAAAAAAGAACTAAAGAAAGGTTGATGAGTGAATGACTGAATGGGGGAATGAATAAATTATCCAAAACTGAAGTAAAGAAAAGGTTGATGAATGAATGTGTAAATGAATGAGTAGAATAATGGATACATGTATGAATTATTGAATGGTACAGCACAACTATAAACAAGGAAGTAAAGAAATTTTGGTGAATCATTGAATGAATGAATGAATGAATGAAAGAATACATGATTTATCCAAAATGGAAATAGAGGGAACATTTATGAATGATGTGTAAATGAATGAAAGGAAAAATGGATGAATGTATGAATTATTGAATGGACAGTTCAACTAAAAACAAAAGAAGTAAAGAAATGTTGATGAATGAATGAATGAATGAATGGTGGAAGGAATGATTTATCCAAAATGAAAATAGAGGGAAGACTGAGGAATGAATGTGCAAATGAATGAATGGAAGAATGGACAAATGTATGAATTACGGGATGTTACGGGAACAGTTCAACTAAAAACAATGAAGAAATATTGATGAATAAATCAATAAATAAACAATAATGAATGAATGAATAAAGGGAACAGGCAACGTAGTGACCAAGAACTAAAGGAAGAAAGGTTGATGGATGAATAAATGAATGAAGAATCTATGAAATTTTAGGTGTGGGAGAACTGGAGCGAGAAACATACATTAACCCTTTAAGGATGCATCAAATCTTGGCCTCCAGGACACAATCAACCTTATATATGAAAATTAGAGCAGACGAAAAAAGTGTTGTCCATGGCAACCAATATTTCTTGACTGCACCAGCATTTATACACAAGGCCCGACGTATTTTAACTTTTTGTCTCCCAGCTGTCCACGACCAAGGCCATGGCCCCACCCTCTGAGGGGTCCCCGAAGGTATTCGCCATCCAATTACGTATTCGCCATACAATTATGATCCTCCCTGTAAGTCAATTGGATCCATCAGATTCTGTGACAGATCCAGGTATGCTTCATGGGTTCCATTATAAACGAAAACCTTGACACAAGTGTGAACACAGCCATACCAGAATAGTGAGAGAACCACAAGCGGGATAATGAATGAATGTGAAAATGAAGAAATAAAATAACAGAATGAAGAAGATGAGAGGAGAGAGTACAATTAGGTGAATGAATGAATGAATCAAAAAACAAAGGATGTATAAATTAAGGGTAATTAGATGAATGTGTGAACTTAATAGAGCAGATTAATGAGGGAGAATGAATGAATGAATGAAAAATGTATCCACAGAAGAATTATAATGTGAATTAGCCACCATAGGAAAGATGAATAGTTGTTAATGCACAGGTGAGGAATGAATGAATGAATGAATGAATGAATGAAAAAATGATCAAAACTAAATGAATGGAACAGACGATCACCTGGTTGAAGAGGCCTAGCCAGTCACGTGATCCATCTGCAGCTCAGCCCCATATATGAATGGACCTGAGCTTCTATACCAGTCACAGCCATTATACTATATACTATAGAGAAGAGGCTGCAACATTCGCCCTATCACTGCAGACTCTTCAATCGGGAGTCAGGCCCCCACAATTGACCTGTCCTAAGAATTTTTAGGATTATGAATTCACTTTTCACCCCTTAAATAAGACTCTTTTTGAATATGAATTCCCTATACACAGTGCACATGTTCATAGCTTTGGTACCCACCACCATATTAATGCACATAGACATGACCACCACTACTGACGCTGTGGACGTGCCTCTGTAGTGAGCGTGCTCTCTGCATTTTCTATATGTCCTGCTTTCACCATTCCTGAAACCCCACAAATGGACGCTGCATACGACTACTGTAAATTATACCGTGGAGAAATTTCCCATCCCCAGCTCTACCTGGTCCTTTCCCAGACGGTAATTGCTACCTAGTCTCTTTGCTTCCAAAAGCAATAAAATTGATAATTATAGATGTGCAAAGAATTTTCATTCAGATCCACCAGGGCCAGAGGCAGTAACTGTCCTGGGAAAACTTATGAGAAGGCCAATAGAGACACTTTTTAGCCATCTGAGACCACAAGAAAGTGTCAAAAAGCATCATCTGCTGACCCACAAGGTTCCCATGAATGGTGTACATCAACCAGTAGACCGGAGAAGAAGTTCTGGGAAAATTAAGATAAGAGGAAGCCTTGGAAAAAGTTCTGAAAAAGTTACACCTAAAAAAATTTTCAATCTGAGACCTTGAGAAAGTGTCAAAATGGGTCATCTGTTGACTCACAAGATCACCATGAATGGTCCACATCAACCTGTAAACCAGAAAAGAAGTTTTGGGAAAACTAAGATAAGAGGAAGCCACTGAAAAAGTTTGGAAAGAGTTACATCTAAAAAATTGTGTCATCAGAGACCCCAAAGTGGTTCATCTGTTGACCCACAAGGTCATCATGTATGGTCCACCATCAACCAATAAACCAAAGAAGACGTTCTTGGAAAACTAAGATAAGAAGAGGCACTGAAGATACATTTTTGTCATCTGAGACCCTAAGAATTTGTCAAAGTTGGTCATTTGTTGACTCATAAAGTCACCACGAATGGTCCAGCTACCATCACCCAGTAAACCAGAGAAGTAGTACTTGGAAAACTAAGATAAGAGGAGACCACTGGAGATACAAGGTCACCATGAATGATCCACCATCAACCAGCAGTCCGCGTTCCAAAAAGTTTCGCCTAGAAATTAACCAAAAATGTTGATCACAGATTTCTAAATTAGGGTTTTGCATAGACTTTAAACTCTTAGAGGAATCCAGGCCGGATAAGGATGAGGACCTGGAGACTTGAGGTGAGGTGATATCGGATAGGTGAGGAAGTGTCTGAGATACAAGGCAGAGGGCAACATGAACTGAGGGTGACACAGAAGCCCCAGCAAAGAGTAAAGGGGGGGGGGGGGGGGAGTTGTCGAAAAGCCTGCACTAGATGAATAGAAGAAGGAGAAGGGGGGTTATGAGAGGGAGAGCGAGGAGGAGGGAGGGACAGACAGAAGAGGACACACAGCCAGACAGAACTGACTGCGAGAAAACTGATACCACAGAGAGAGGACTAAGCCAAAGGCGAGCACTCATCTTTCTCCCTTGTCTGTGCACACATGGATACATAGTAGTGTGACTGCGGATTACAGCCCTATGTCCCCCGAGTGTGCACTCACATCTACGACATAGAGACTCGCTCCTGACCTGCACTATGGAAAGATGGATACTATCATGGGATTGCTGGAAAGTCACTGTGTTGCTCCTGGTCCTGCAGAGACTCTGCACTGTGAGAACAGGTACAGTCCTGATGCATGTCCCATGTGTGTACACGGGCCAACTGCTAATTTATATTAAAGTGATGTAGCAGAGCTGAGTTGGTCAGAGCTCCTTGAAGCTGAAGCGTGTATGCATTGTCATGAATTTGTAGTTGGTTTACCTGCAGTCCTATGTAAGACCATAGTTAACAGAGTGGTTGTGACAAAACTGGCACTCATTCCTTTCATGGGTAGGAGTAGCAAAGCTGTATTTGTCATGTATTTGGTGTTGCAATGCATTGGGTCTACTTGCAGTCCTGTGTACAACCACAGATCAAATACTGAATTACTATTATCATTTTATCTGTGACAAACTCAGCACTGCTGCATTTGAACATAGAAGATGTAGCAGAGTTAAATTTGTCATGTAACTGTTAAGGGTGTATTAATCATGAATCACGTTTCAGATATTGCAGTATGTTTACCTGCAGTCCCATGCAAAATCATAGATAATGCCACTTATCTATTTAATGTAACTCAATATGATACTTGCACAGATGTAGCAGAGCTGAATTGGTCAGAGCTCCTTGGGGTTATAGTGTGTTTGTATTGTGAGGCATCTATAGTTGTTTTACCTGCAGTCCTATGTAAGTCCTATGCAGTTGTAGTCTATCATATGCTATAACTGATATGTATTGGGGATCGATACAGATGTAGCAGAGCTGAATGAGAATAATAAATGCTGCATGTAAAATTAGATACAAGGGAGCTACAGATCTAGCAGAGCTGAACATGTAATTTCTCTATTTCGGACACCACATTTTACATAATGACCTGAAGCAAGATAAGGCTTGAAGTTTACCTGCAGTCCCATGTAAAACCACATATTGCCATAGCACAGTGAGCTGTGCAAAATAACAAACTCAGCTTTACTATATATGTCAATAACTGAATAAAATATTCCACAATTATAATTTCTAGAAGATTAATGATATTAATTGAGATGTTCTTTCCTACATTGTAGATTGGTCTGCGACCTGTGGCTCCCTAGCTGCTGGTAGACTACACTTCCCAGGGTGGCAGGGCATGCTGGTAGTTGTAGTATTCAAATAACTGAAGTGTTATGATGTCAGTGTGAGTTTATCTCTATTAATACCAGTTTATGCTGATAATGGAGACCTCCCTGCTGAAGTACAAGACAGAGGTCAAAATCAGATGACATGTCTGTGGCTCCACACTACTAGTCCTGGCACAGCAGAGCAGTGTATGTAGTCTGTAGCTGCCAGGGGAGCTCTAGTGCTATAATGTAAGGGAGCTATAATATAGGGGAGCTCTAGTGCTATAACATAGGGGAGCTCTAGTGCTGTAATGTAAGGGAGCTATAATATAGGGGAGCTCTAGTGCTATAATGTAAGGGAGCTATAATATAGGGGAGCTCTAGTGCTATAATGTAAGGGAGCTATAATATAGGGGAGCTCTAGTGCTATAATGTAAGGGAGCTATAATATAGGGGAGCTCTAGTGCTATAATGTAAGGGAGCTATAATATAGGGGAGCTCTAGTGCTATAATGTAAGGGAGCTATAATATAGGGGAGCTCTAGTGCTATAATGTAAGGGAGCTATAATATAGGGGAGCTATAATATAGGGGAGCTCTAGTGCTATAATGTAAGGGAGCTATAATATAGGGGAGCTCTAGTGCTATAATGTAAGGGAGCTATAATATAGGGGAGCTATAATATAGGGGAGCTCTAGTGCTATAATGTAAGGGAGCTATAATATAGGGGAGCTATAATATAGGGGAGCTCTAGTGCTATAATGTAAGGGAGCTATAATATAGGGGAGCTATAATATAGGGGAGCTCTAGTGCTATAATGTAAGGGAGCTATAATATAGGGGAGCTCTAGTGCTATAATGTAAGGGAGCTATAATATAGGGGAGCTCTAGTGCTATAATGTAAGGGAGCTATAATATAGGGGAGCTCTAGTGCTATAATGTAAGGGAGCTATAATATAGGGGAGCTATAATATAGGGGAGCTCTAGTGCTATAATGTAAGGGAGCTATAATATAGGGGAGCTCTAGTGCTATAATGTAAGGGAGCTATAATATAGGGGAGCTCTAGTGCTATAATGTAAGGGAGCTATAATATAGGGGAGCTCTAGTGCTATAATGTAAGGGAGCTATAATATAGGGGAGCTCTAGTGCTATAATGTAAGGGAGCTATAATATAGGGGAGCTCTAGTGCTATAATGTAAGGGAGCTATAATATAGGGGAGCTCTAGTGCTATAACGTAAGGGAGCTATAATATAGGGGAGCTATAATATAGGGGAGCTCTAGTGCTATAATGTAAGGGAGCTATAATATAGGGGAGCTCTAGTGCTATAATGTAAGGGAGCTATAATATAGGGGAGCTCTAGTGCTATAATGTAAGGGAGCTATAATATAGGGGAGCTCTAGTGCTATAATGTAAGGGAGCTATAATATAGGGGAGCTCTAGTGCTATAATGTAAGGGAGCTATAATATAGGGGAGCTCTAGTGCTATAATGTAAGGGAGCTATAATATAGGGGAGCTCTAGTGCTATAATGTAAGGGAGCTATAATATAGGGGAGCTATAATATAGGGGAGCTCTAGTGCTATAATGTAAGGGAGCTATAATATAGGGGAGCTCTAGTGCTATAATGTAAGGGAGCTATAATATAGGGGAGCTCTAGTGCTATAATGTAAGGGAGCTATAATATAGGGGAGCTCTAGTGCTATAATGTAAGGGAGCTATAATATAGGGGAGCTATAATATAGGGGAGCTCTAGTGCTATAATGTAAGGGAGCTATAATATAGGGGAGCTCTAGTGCTATAATGTAAGGGAGCTATAATATAGGGGAGCTATAATATAGGGGAGCTCTAGTGCTATAATGTAAGGGAGCTATAATATAGGGGAGCTATAATATAGGGGAGCTCTAGTGCTATAATGTAAGGGAGCTATAATATAGGGGAGCTATAATATAGGGGATCTCTAGTGCTATAATGTAAGGGAGCTATAATATAGGGGAGCTCTAGTGCTATAATGTAAGGGAGCTATAATATAGGGGAGCTCTAGTGCTATAATGTAAGGGAGCTATAATATAGGGGAGCTCTAGTGTTATAATGTAAGGGAGCTATAATATAGGGGAGCTCTAGTGTTATAATGTAAGGGAGCTATAATATAGGGGAGCTCTAGTGCTGTAATGTAGGAGAGCTATAATATAGGGGAGCTCTAGTGTTATAATGTAGGAGAGCTATAATATAGGGGAGCTCTAGTGCTATAATGTAAGGGAGCTATAATATAGGGGAGCTCTAGTGCTGTAATGTAGGAGAGCTATAATATAGGGGAGCTCTAGTGTTATAATGTAGGAGAGCTATAATATAGGGGAGCTCTAGTGCTATAATGTAAGGGAGCTATAATATAGGGGAGCTCTAGTGCTATAACATAGGGGAGCTATAATATAGGGGAGCTCTAGTGCTATAATGTAAGGGAGCTATAATATAGGGGAGCTCTAGTGCTATAATGTAAGGGAGCTATAATATAGGGGAGCTCTAGTGTTATAATGTAAGGGAGCTATAATATAGGGGAGCTCTAGTGTTATAATGTAAGGGAGCTATAATATAGGGGAGCTCTAGTGCTGTAATGTAGGAGAGCTATAATATAGGGGAGCTCTAGTGTTATAATGTAGGAGAGCTATAATATAGGGGAGCTCTAGTGCTATAATGTAAGGGAGCTATAATATAGGGGAGCTCTAGTGCTATAATGTAAGGGAGCTATAATATAGGGGAGCTCTAGTGCTATAACATAGGGGAGCTCTAGTGTTATAATGATAGGGAGCTATAATATAGGGGAGCTCTAGTGCTATAATGTAAGGGAGCTATAATATAGGGGAGCTCTAGTGTTATAATGTAAGGGAGCTATAATATAGGGGAGCTCTAGTGTTATAATGTAAGGGAGCTATAATATAGGGGAGCTCTAGTGCTATAATGTAAGGGAGCTATAATATAGGGGAGCTCTAGTGCTATAATGTAAGGGAGCTATAATATAGGGGAGCTCTAGTGCTATAACATAGGGGAGCTCTAGTGTTATAATGATAGGGAGCGAGCTATAATATAGGAGAGCTATAACATAGGGGAGCTATAGTGCTGTAATGTAGGTGTGCTGTAATGTAGGGGAGCTCTAGTGCTATAATATTGGGGAGCTATAACATAGGGGAGCTCTAATGTTATAATGTATGGGACCTATAACATAGAGGGGCTCTAGTGCTGTAATGTAGGTGTGCTCTAATATAGGGGAACTGTAGTGTAGGGGATCTATAATACAGGGAAGCTCTAGTTTAGGGTATCTATAATGTAGGGGAGCTCTAGAGCAGGGGAGTTCTAATATAGGGGAGCACTAGTATTGGGGAGCTCTAATGTAGGGGACCTCTAATACAGTATAGCTATAATGTAGGGGACCTCTAATACAGTATAGCTATAATGTAGGGGATCTATATTGCAGAGGATCTATAATATAATGGAGCTCTAGTGTAGGGGAACTCTAATGTAGGGGAGCTCCAGGGCAGGGGAGGTATAATATAGGGGAGCTCTAGTGCACGGTTATGTATAATATAGGGGAGCTCTAGTGCAGGGGAGTTATAATATAGGGGAGCTCTAGTGCAGGGGAGTTATAATATAGGGGAGCTCTAGTGCCGGGGAGTTATAATATAGGGGAGCTCTAGTGCCGGGGAGTTATAATATAGGGGAGCTCTAGAGCAGGGGAGTTATAATATAGGGGAGCTCTAGTGCAGGGTTATGTATAATATAGGGGAGCTCTAGTGCAGGGTTATGTATAATATAGGGGAGCTCTAGTGCAGGGGAGTTATAATATAGGGGAGCTCTAGTGCAGGGGAGTTATAATATAGGGGAGCTCTAGTGCCGGGGAGTTATAATATAGGGGAGCTCTAGAGCAGGGGAGTTATAATATAGGGGAGCTCTAGTGCAGGGTTATGTATACTATAGGGGAGCTCTAGAGCAGGGGAGTTATAATATAAGGGAACTCTAGAGCAGGGTAGTTATAATATAGGGGAGCTCTAGAGCAGGGGAGTTATAATGCAGTAAATTCTATTATACGGGAGGAGGGTGTTTTGGCTCCCCTATGACTTGATGCAGTATCTATCAAATATATATGTCCCATAATCTCATCTGTAGGGCCCTATCTGTCTATTTTCTATAGATACAGACAACAGCATAGCTAAAGGGGTTACAAGGTTTGTAATTGCACTTGGGCCCCTATGCCTAGTGGGCCCACACAAGTAACATTAGAGGACAGCAGTCCTCTTATACCAGGATGTTGTTAAAATGCTTGGTTGAGGGGTACATAGGGTCCTATACTTGGACCTCTAAGCTCCACTACTGCTACCTCTACATGATCTCCTCTGACTTTTCTCCCATTGATATTGTACTGTATATGTTTTTTGGGGTGTCTACTCCTTTAGTACAGATATTAGTGGTGTTCTATGACCTCCAAGCCTGGTGATGTCACTTGAGTGCCCAACTGACTAAACATCAAGAGCTGTTATCAGGGCGGAACCCAAAACCCTACTGGGTCCACAGCTCTACCTACCTAATTCACCAGCTGGACACCCCAAAAGAAGTGGAGAATGAAGGAGACATGACTATACAAGTATGGCAGATATTTGGAAGTGAAGGAGCATCTCCTGTAGACTACAGTGTAGACAGGGTTGAAATATGAAGCATTAAACAAGTTCCAGATTGTTAACTACGCGGAGGATCCTGCCGTTTAGGATTTATCTGTAATCTGGTAGTGTGGGATTTACATTCCAGAATATAGGGAAAGGGGCGACCACCTGTACTGCTCATCATATAGTAAGGACCATGGTTGACTAGCATAGGTGATCCCTTGGGTTGTATGATTCTTCTCTGGTATATTCTTAGAGCTTGATAGAATTTGCAGGATTTTAGAAAACCCATTTTTTAGGGTCAGGAATTCTGACAGGAGGTGTGTCCTCATGTGGAGAGCAATTACAAAGAGTGTCTCTCACCCTGGAAGACCTGCCCTGTCCTGCATTACACAGACAAGCCAAAGAATTGAAGGTACACTGTGTAATGCTTAATTTTCCCAGTGATGGCGCTGCACTTACACTGGAGACATGGCTATCTGCTTATTTTCAACAGGTTCTTCCAAAAAGTAGGGATCATCAAAAGTGGAGAACCCTTTTGGACTTATATTTCTTTAGTCGGGCATCTCATGGCCTAGAAATCCTTAGAAAAATCTGAAAACTGGCTGTAGTTGTGTGATCATAACATTTTCAAAGACATCTATAAAAAAAAAAGTGGTACAAAAAGGTTCGGTACCACAGGCAAGGTTCCAGGCCCATTGAGTAATTTGTCCCCTGGTATTGGCCTGGCACTCATCGGACTCCTGGGGTACATGGGGGCATCCAATACTGAGAAAAACTACGAGTGACGTAATGTGACCTAAATAGCGAGGTCTTATTAAAGGGATTGTTAAAGGGGTTGTCTTAGACTTCATTATGATGGCCTATTCTAAAGATAGGTCATCAATATGAGATCGGTGGGGCTTCAACATCCAGGAAAACCAACAAACAGTTGATATCTGCAAATTACTTTAACCAAAGGGAGATTTTTAAGGACTAAAGAGGGACAGAAGGACTTGGGTCAATAGTAGGGATTATCCCTCCTAAATTGGGACACTTGAAGGCATGTCCTAGAATAGGTCTTAGACCTCTGGGTTAAGGGCAATATCTGCTGAACGATGTAACTTTGTCCAGGAACCACTTTGGACCCACCATCGTTACCTTCTTTGGACCCTTTAAGGTTAGGTACCGTAGACCACTAAGTGTCATTAGAACTACAAGGGTATATTTAGAGGGGTATTTTGTCTCAGACATTTATGGCATAAGTGTCCAATAGATGGAGGTCCCACCTCTGGTACCCATATCTATCTCCAGAACCACTGTCTCATGGTCGCTGTCCTGCAACTTGTTATGTTATATGGCAACTAAAATGTGGTCTTCAAAGAGACCAGACCCTCAACGAATTGGCTTGAACCAGATCCGTAATTTCCCTGTGGGGCCTAGGACAGTGTGTGATGGGCCCATTGCACATTTGCAGTCATGGAAGGTCAGGATCCAGAAGAGGGTGGTCTAGCAACCATGAGGACTCATGAAGGGGCAAAGTGGTTCCTGTCAAAGTGACCAAGAGAGATGAACAGGCAGGGCCAGCTGTGGCAGAGGACAGCCGTTCCGAGCAGTATAGTAGGACAGACTGCATAGCTGTCCCTCACTTTGGCGCAGTCCGACCTGGCGGAAACTCCTGCGGATGTTGAGGTCACACTGAAGGCTCGTGCAATGTGTATTCAATAAATCTGCGGAAATGCAACATCTGTGTCAGACTCAGGAGACCGTCTTATAAATAGGAATTCATCTTGAGACTTCAGGCAAAGACCTATAAGGAGAATGGTGTGTATGATTGAGTAGATCCAGCACCACCATTGTGACGTGGAGGCATCTTCTAGAAAGAACATTTCTCAGCTTGACACCGTATAATCGTTGATAGATATTCCTTAGTAATGAGAGATGGAGGCAGGTGTCAAGTCTAAATCCACGTGCCGCTAAACTTTCCGGGCTATTTCATGGTTACATCATACACTGCGTGTGATTAATTGAGGGTATTCTGCAAAAAAGAACCTTACATATCCATCCAAACTGTGGTAGCACATACTACATACATGGAGATCAGCTCTTGCCAAGGTGGGCTGTTGAGCTGGTAAACCCCTTTAAGATAAGTTCTTGGCTGGAGCTATTAGGGGGGCAACTGAGGCATAAACAATGGAGACTCTTGGGGAAGAGGCACTAAAGGGCCACCCAGTGTTTGATGGAGGTTGCTTGGGCCCACCAGATAAAATGAGTGCCCACCCTTAAACAACACCTACGAAATAGATCATAGTATCCTTCAAACTGAGGTGTCTTCTGCTGGACCATTATTGTGTTGGGGCCTGGGCCCACCGGAGGGAACTCTGTTGGGCCAGTCCAGCAGTGAAGGTACATAAAGCAAAGACACTAAATTGGAACCTGGAAGAGAGGCACTAAAGAGGGCAACAAGGGCAGAAATACCAAAGGGGTACTTGGAACTAAAGAGGGCATCGGGGAACTAAAAGGACCACCTGTACAGAAGCACTAAAGATGTACCTGGGGGTGCTAAATTGGACACCAGGGTCAAAAGTCAGATGTGTGACTGGTACACATTAATGTGAAAATTTTTTGCACACCACTAAAACATTATCTCCACTTGCCATTTTTCTCTGCTTTTTTTGTGTGTGTTGTGTACCTATCTTCAGGGTTTGGACTATGGGAGAGGTGTAAGCTGATATTCGGTGTTACTGCTGATCGGTTGTATGGTTTTTGCACTAGTTATTATAGTATTTAGTGGAGCTATCCTTAAGTAAAATATCAAGGCCCCTGCAGTGGGTACACACAAGGGTTATGGGGTCAAACCTTTACCCTTTAGTGATGGGACCATTGGAAATGTGGACCTAGTGGCCCAGATGTAAGGCTTCATGCCTACAAATTATGACTATAGTTAGGGGGGGAGTACACTCTTTCCTTAAGTGCCATAATTACAGTTTAGGGAAACCGTAGACAGCAGGGGTGGGCTCATTGCTACCCGCTACATCTCCTGACTACCACCACACATGGCATGTTAAGGGTTATGGGGGTTGTCAGCAGCTGTATCTGGCCCTGCAGCATGAAACATGAGCATATATGAGTGTGTGTTTTATATACATATGCTGAGACAAACATTGGGGTCTCCCATTCATGTCCCTGTTGGATATAAAATTATTTTTGATCTTTTTATCATGTGCAGTACCGGTTTTCACCAATTCCCTAGCAAAAAAAATTCATAGACATCAATGCAACAGTGCCCCCAGGTAGAATATTTTAGAATGTAGAATGGAGAACTGTGACCATTTCCACTAGAGTCCATCAAAAAGAGTGGATGACCATGGTGAGCAATGAGAAATGTATAATAAGCCTTAAAGGGTTGTTCCATGGGAAATGATCATTGACTTAAGTGACGGTAGTGGAGTCACACCAGGAAGACCAACACGATCAAATTGTCGTTGGAGGACCCACTAACACAGAGGCCCCTTTAAATCATGGAGATTCCATGGTAAGGCCATTGGGTCTCCATGACAACACTGCTCCTGCCTGAAATCGGAGCAGAACATGTTGTCATCGGCATATAGAGGTAGTGCAGCCTCAGGCCTTGGGCCTCTAACTTCAAGTGATCTAAGCACAGAAGTAACATACTGTCCTTGTTACCCATAGCAACCAATCACAGGCCTGCTTTCATTTTACCATACCAGTTTAAGAAATTAAATCTGGGCTCTGTTGCTATGGGCGACGAGGCCAGTTTTTAGTCATTATTTTTGTAAATGAGGCCCTCATCCTTACTCCGTTACTTGTGCTTTAGTGTAAGCCAAATAATATAGGCCCTAACCAGGGGTTTCACTTTTGAATATGGAGTTTCCCTTTATGTGTCGCTTCATCCCAGCGCCAAAATGTATAGCTTATTTCTACGACTTTGATCGTCTTCTTATATGACAAGGAGTCGTTGCCATCTACAGAAGCTGAGAGGAGAAAATCCCGCTCCGATACGTTGCATGACTGAGCACTTTTTAATTTAGGCGAATTCCACGTTGCTAGGCAGAGGACGCCGCCTGAATGTAGGATGGTTTGAGGCCTCTGGTCCCTGTCCCCATGGAGACCCCAAGGCATGCAGACTTCTTAGTATTGTTAAGGGCATGGGGTCCCCCTCTGAATGCTTGTTGGGTCATGTTCTTGGTACTTTTTGGCCTATAGATTTTGTTTTTGAGAATTTAACTCTGTCGTTGCCATAAATGAGACAATGTGAATAACAAACATCGAGGCCTGTGTGAACAGAGGCCTGAAGACTGGTAACCAGTGCAAAGCACACACAATCTGACTACCCATGATTCATAGGGACAGGCCTGAAAATGGCTAATTCGCCAAAATCAGTACATAAGAGTGGCGGAGGCATCGGCCTAGTCATTTCTAAGTTACATCTGTCTGGGAAAGCTGGGTGACAAGGAATATGACCTCTATTACAGTTTCCTTGGGGTAGTCACCAAGCTTTTATAGGTTTCTGAATGGCACATATAGCATTCAGGGGCCTGGAAAAGCTGAGTGATAATACCCCAGGTGGTAGCTATCATGGCAGGAACAGGGGCTCTTACCTCCTGTAGTCTTTAGGATAGCTCTGGATGTGTGCGGTGTACAAAGATGGATGTATAGAGGATAATAGGATTATGGTCGTGTCCAGTGGTCGGTCATGTTGGGGGTTGTAGTCATCTGTGTATAAAGTTTAATAGGATTATGGTCATGTCCAGTGGTCGGACATGTTGGGGGTTGTAGTCATCTATGTATAGAGTTTAATAGGATTATGGTCATGTCCAGTGGTCGGCCATGTTGGAAATTGTAGTGTTCTATGTATAGAGTATAATAGAATTGTAATATGGTCATGTCCAGTGGTTGGTCATGTTGGGGGTTGTAGTGTTCTATGTATACAGTATAATAAAATTGTATAATGTTCATGTCCAAAGGTCGGTCTTGTTGGGGGTTGTAGTCATCTATGTATACAGTATAATAGAATTGTATAATGGTCGTATCCAGTGGTCAGTCATGTTGGGGGTTGTAGTTATCTATGTATACAAAATAATACAATTGTATAATGGTCGTGTCCAGTGGTCGGTCATGTTGGGGGTTGTAGTGGTTGCAACCACTACAGGGAGGATGCAACAAAAAACTGTGTGTCTAAGTATTATTTACTACAAATGGCCAGTGCCCCATTCTAGACTGTGCCCTCTTGCCACAATGTCCCTTCTTTCTTTGCATGGCCCTGTCTCTCATCAGACTAAACCATTATTTAGGAGAACATGACTTTCCCCGCCACACTGTTCCTCCCTGTAGGGCTTGTTGGCTGGCTGCCCAGGATTGATAGATGATGATGGTGGTGGGCGTCAATGGTCTGCGAGGGATCACCCGTGAGAAACAAATACAAGGGAACCCTCTGTAGAATTAACTTCTTCATTGTCATGAACAAGGACAATATGAAAAACATGACAAAAAGATGAGACAAAAAATGAGAAAGGTCAGAAATGATGCAGAATGACATTCCAAGACAAAGTCCTTAAGGACAAAGGAGATGATGTTACCCATAGCTATCTGTGATTATGTGGGTGACACCAATACTCTTATCTTCTCTGATCTCCTGGATCTACTATGTATAGAAGATCTTATTTTTCAAATATTTTTGGTAAACTAGGTTAGGACCAGTTGAGAGAAAAAAAGGTTGTCTTTTTTTCCAGAAATAGCACCGCTCTTGTCCACAGGTTGTGGCTGGTATTGCAATTTAGCTAAGCAAGAGTGGAGGCTGAAATACTATGGAGTAAGAAGGCTCCTCTATAGTCTATAAGGCATCTTATCAAATCTAAGATTTACAGATACACAGCGTTTAAGTGTACACGGGATTGTGTTTATTTTCTTAGATGGAATAAGATAAAAAGATAGACAGATAGGGAATAAGATAGATAGAAATATAGATAGATAGATAGATAGTTACAATCCAAAAGAAGTTTAAGAGCAGCACCATGTATACATTTAAAGAGAAATGGGTGCAAGTCCACTAGGGTCCGGCATAGAAAACCAATCCACATAGACAAAAGAACAAATGGACGGTACTCCAAATTAGTGAAAAAAATCAGTTACTGTGGGCTTGAGAAAGGTCCATTATTATTAGGACTGAAATGTCGCATGGAATAAACCCACAATAACTGATTTTTTTTTCACTAATTTGGAGTGCCGTCCATTTGTTCTTTTGTTTTGATAGATAGATAGATAGAGAATAAAGATAGATAGATAGATAGATAGATAGTGAAAAATGTGAGGGTTTTTTATTGCCCCATACAGTACAAACAAAACCCTCACATTTTTCACTATTTCTCTGGAGTCCCTGTTTTTGCATTTTTTATATTGGACCTGCTTGTAACCTGCATGGGCTGGCACCCTCACTGATGCTGGTTCTGTCTTTAATTGGACTTAGATAGATAAGATGGATATTATATATATAGATGGGTAGATAGAGAGATAAAATTAGAGGAATAGGTATTGAAGTGTCACAACATAGCATGGGCTGAAGATAGATACATATGAGCTAGGTAGATATGCAATAGGTAGATAGATAGATATGTGATAGAAAGATAGATAGATATGTGATAGAAAGATAGATAGATAGATAGATAGATAGATAGATAGATAGATATGTGATAGAAAGATAGATAGATAGATATGAGATAGATAGATAGATAGATATGAGATAGATAGATAGATAGATAGATAAGATGGATAAAAGAAAGAAAGAAATAAAAAGAAAGAAAGTAAGTAATGGGATAGATATGCACTATTTAGGTAGATAGATAGATAGATAGATAGATAGATAGATAGATAGATAGATATGAGCATGGGCGTAACTTGAGGGGGTGCAGAAGGTGCAGTCGCATCGGTGCCCAGGAGTCTTAGGGGGCCTATAAGCACTGGCATCAGTATTGAGATTGCAGCTTCCATCTGGCCCATAAACCAAGGAGACCCACAGATTACCCTAACCACACTAAGGTTGATTAAACTCCTTAGCACCCGTAACCATCACTATCAAGAATTCACTGTAGGGATGAGGTAGGGGGCTCCAGACAAAAGATGGCACCGTGGTCCACAAGACTTTAGTTACGCCACTGGATATGAGATAGATAGATAGATAGATAGATAGATAGATAGACAATATGGATATTAGATAGATAGATATGAAATATCTAGAAGATAGATATTTAGAAGAATAGATGTATTTAATAGATTGAAATAAAGATAATAGGATGGATAGATGATACATAAATAAATATATACAGTATGCATAGAGATACATATACAGTCTACATACATATTTTTGTAAAAAAAAAAAAAAAGAAAGAAAGAAGTACTTCTAGTGCCACCTGTTGGAAAGCATCTATAAGGGTGGGTTCACACTTGCGCCCGGAGTCCGTCCGCTGCGAATCCGACCTAAATGTCGGAAAAAAGGATAGGGAAAGGATTGGGAAAGGTTTGAGACGCATTGCTTAAAAACCCATTCACTTCTATAGGTTTTTAAAGCAATGCGCGGGTGTGAGCTTACACCCTCTGCGCCGCGAAGCTGTTTTTTTCGTCGGACACAAAGTTGGACATGAAGGACTTTGTTTCGGACGAAAAAAAACAGCTTCGCGATGGGTTTTTAAGCAATGCGCTGCAAACCTTTCCCAATCCTTTTTTGTGACATTTAGGTTGGATTTGGGGCGGACGGACTCCGGGCGCAAGCGTGAACCCACCCTAAGTCAGTGTCTGACCCTTTAAACAGTCCTAGTAACATGACTAGGATGGTGGTCCAACTAGACCCTCATCTGCAGACAGCTGTTTCGGGGAGCTTGTACTCAGTGCAGAGGACATTTTGGCTGAGTTGAGGCCTTGACTCTACCTATGACAGTGACCTTTGCATCAGGTCACTTACCCCTCCAGTCAAAGATATAACGTATCAATGTCCTGGAGGTCAAGCATTCTAGAGGTCAAAGAGAAAGGGGCTTGTGTCAAGTGTAGTATATTGATAGTGAACACAGTAAGGCTGGGTTTGGAGTCTCCGTTGCAGTGTCCACCTATAATCGGTGGACGAAAAAGTCCTGTACACACAACTTTTTTGGCCATTGCTTTCAGTTTAAAACAGGGGACACCCAGCGGACCCCATTATAGTCGATGGGGTCTGTCTGTCTCCATATGTGTCCACTATTTTAGCGGTGCATGTGTCCATTGTTCTGGTCTTCTAATGGATCAGAACAGTGGACATCCTGACACTAGTGTGAACCTAGCGTAAGACGAGATAGCCATGAAATAGATGTACCGGGTTCTCTACCAGAGCTGTGCATGATGAGGAACTGATCATGTCTTTGGTTGGCCACACGATTGCTTATACTAGATACAGTTGTAACAAACCCTCAGCTGTGAGAAGTATTCTACTGAACTGAGGCACTTCTGGAGTAAACCTGGGATTGTAGAGGATCAGGATCATAAATTGTCTCTGACACAGACAAATCCTTCTTCTGCTCCTTGCCTTGCTGTCTTCTAAATCATACATGTCACATTACTTCTGGAGGAGCTTCATCTCCATTCCTGGATTAGTGCGAGCTGTCATATTGTTTACAGAATGCTATGTCCTGCAGGCCTCGCAGTTATCAGCAGCCCTGCTATTCCTTCTGTAATGTTCTACAGCTCCAGGCGGGAAATACCTCAGTCACTTACAGGTCTCAGCAACACAAAAATATGTCAAATACATTTTTTAGCTGTAATTTTAACCCACAATTACATTACAGGCCCCATAGAAAAAGTAACTGTATTTTGGAACACTGACAGATGTGGTATGAGTGTCAAACTGTGAAAATCTATCTAGATAGATCTATATCCATCTATATATTTGTCTATCTAGTAACTATATATTTGTTTTTCTATCTATCTATCTATCTACTTCATAACTTCATATCTATCTCATATCTATCTATCTATCTATCTATCAATTTCATATCTATCTATCTATCTATGTCATATCTATCTATGTCATATCTATCTATCTCATATCTATCGATCTATTATATATCTTTCTATCTGATTCATCTATTAATCTTACATTTATCTATCTATTAAAATAAAATGTATTAGCAGAGACAAATCCAAATTAGCCTTTCCATAGCAAGTACATAAAGGATTGTGGGAGAGGGACTGATGGAAGGGGAGAAATCCAGGGTAGGGGCTAAGGAAGTCCATGGAATATTATCTATCTACCTAGCTATCTTACATTTATCTATTCATCTACCAGACTCTCTTATATCCTATCTTCTATCTGTTTATCTATCTACTCAGATACGCTTCATTGGCAGGCCCAAATACACCTTAGCATTGTCAAAGCAAGTGGACTATAGAAATCAATGACATGTCTATCTATCTATCTATCTATCTATCTATCTATCATATCAATTTACAGTTGTAGCAGTCTTTAACTTGTATCTCATAACTTTCTGCAGTGTGATATTCTATCTCCTATCTATCTATCTATCTATCTATCTATCTATCTATCTATCTATCTCCTATCTATCCATCAATCAATCAATCTACTGTATCTATCTATCTATCTATCTATCTATCTATCTATCTATCTATCTATCTATCTATCTCCTATCTATCTGTCTATCTATCTCCTATCTATCTGTCTATCTATCTCCTATCTATCTTTCTATCTCCTATCTATCTATCTATCTATCTATCTCATATCTATCTATCTATCTATCTCCTATCTATCTATCTATCTATCTATCTATCTATCTATCTCATATCTATCTATCTATCTATCTATCTATCTATCTATCTATCTCATATCTATCTATCTCCTATCTATCTATCTATCTATCTATCTACTAATATACTATGTACTGTATTTATCTACTTTCTAAGTATCTTTCCACCCACAAGCTCCATGATAAGGATATAATTATAAATGTGTCATTTTCATTGTTTTTTTCTGTAGTAATTTGTTTCTTAGTGTGAGCCTCGGCTATTGTCTATATTATATGGTATTGTCTCAGTCCTATAGGCTATGGCTATGTGGAAATATTATCCTCAAACTATATATCCCATATTGTACTTCATGAAATCCATGTACCATTTAGTTTTTCTGGTTGGCCTACTGTGTAAGGCTCAATAACCATTCTATCCCTCTGTAGAATATATCTGTGATTCTTGAATCCCTCCGTAGTGTTTTCTATTGGCTGTCTAATAGACCTCTTGACTTCCTGTCTGGGTGACCACTCCTTATGTATAGCAGTAGTCACAGGAAGTTGTATCTGCTCTACAATACAAGATATCTCCAAGATACTCAGACTTGTTCTAGAGTCCTCTTTCTAGACAGTTAGACTCATAAGAAGGCTGTGTAAGGAATTATAATGTTTCAGGAAAGGAAACATGGAAGGCAATGGGGCAGAAAGAACCAAGACTATAAATTGTGAGGAGTTGAAGGGAAACCAATAAGATCTAAGATGTCTGGTTAATTTATTATCTGGGAAGAGCAGGTGTCAAAGCAAAGAGATAAAGATCAGAGAAGATCAGAAGGGAGGTAAAAAAAGAAAGTTTCAAGTAACAGGTTAGAAAATTAAGAAAGTCATGTCTATACATGGGAACCTTGAGGTAGTCCAAGAAAGGTGAAGACATAACCTTTAAAGAGGTTTCCAAGGGGATATATAAAAATATAAATAAAAAATTTATAGATTCCTTGTTACTGCCGCTCCAGCACCGCCCATGTCCCTACTGCGCTCCACATCCTGGTCCCCATCAGGGCACGCAGGAAATGGCTGGAAATGTCTTCTTAGCCACTCCATGGCACAACCATTTCATGTGCGCCAAGGCAGGGACCAGGAATTGGAAAATAGTGGGGCCCCGGCAGCGTTAAAGGAGTTTTCTGGCCCCAAACTGGATAGGTCATCGGTATGTGATCTGTGGGGGTCTGACATCCAGACCTCGCACAGATCAGCTATTCAAGTAATAGGAGTGGCGCTGCAGTTCCCCGGTACCGTTTCTAGTGTTGCACATGCTCCCATCTACTAGCAGCTTCCGACACTCGGAGGTTGCTAAAACTGCTGATCTGTGCAGGGTCTGGGCGTCGGAGCCCAACAGATCACATATGAGAGGTCATCAGTATGAAAAATCAGTTTGGGGCTGGAAAACCCCTTTAATATTGCTTATTTTTTAATTGTAAATACATTTGCACCAATTTAAAAAAAAAAAAAAACTCCCTGGAAAAAACATTTAAGCTGACCATACACATAAAATGAACATTGTCCTAACCAGCTGATATCAGCAGGAATGGGCAACTATCTATTTTACATGGGGCTGTGTCTTGACATTCCCCCAGCAGAAGACGTCAGGGGTAAAAGGGGTTGAGCATATTGAATTTCAACATGCCTAATCCTTGTAATTTCACTGCAGATAGTCCACCACCAAAGGTGTTTGCAGAAGCTTATGTCTCCAGATCTTGTTGTGCCCAGCATGTATGTATATGGGGACAAGGGAAGGAATAGCTTTCAGCTGAACAATCATTCACTCAATAGCTATCAGAAATGTATTTCCAGCTTTACTAAATCTAGTACTAAGAGACAGGCAGTGCTGGACGTAGGTCTTGACTTATAGATGGTCCCAAACCCCAAATCTTTAGAAAAGTATTCCATAAAAAGGTATTTGGAAAGGATTTGCTTAAAACTGGACATGAGTGCTGTGTAATGCTTCATCTCTCCTGTGGGGGCGCTGCAGGATTGAACACATGCTGTCAGATTACACCAAAGATTCCAGGTGATCGCTGAGCCACTTGGTACCCTGAGATTATTTTATTTTTGAGGGACTTTTCTAACATAAAAAAATGATCAAAAGTAGACTTCCCCTTTAAAGATTTTCTTGAAGAGATCCAGTTGTTCATTCCTTAAGAGAAGAAATACTTGAAATGACAGGGGATTTGTATGAAAAATCTGCTGTGAGTCACCCTGACATGTTCAGCAGAAAAGAAAAAGTTATTGAAAGGACAGGGAAGCCTTCTGTATCACGCTGCACAAACATCAGACTTTAAAGGGTTAATCCGTAAGGCTTATCCCAAAATATATCAACGTTGACATCTGTACATGACTCCACCCAAATGTTGGCTTTGTATGGAGGTCATTAAAAATCTATGACTAGTTCATGAGGGTAATATCTATCCTAAATGGTTTCCATACATTTCTCCCTGCAATGTTGATTGGAGAAGAGCTGCTGCCATACAGGAATCTCACTTTACTGCATTGCCACGGCAACCAGTTAAGTGGGGTGAAAGATGTCAATTCGGTGGGTTGTACAGCGGGTATATACCTGGGTCTAGCAAATGTATTGACTTCTTAAGCCGAGTGACATCATAATAATTGTTCATGGTGGAAACCAGTGACATCACTGGCCATGTCAAGACTGTGAGTTCTGAGGCTGAGTGACCTTACAATATGGTTGCTCGTCACAGAAGCAAGTGACATCACTGACCTTGCCAGGGCTGTGATTTTTCAGGCTGAGTGAAATCGCAATAACAACATGTGATGGAAGCCGATGACATCACTATCCTAATTAATGCTGTGACTTCTCAGGCTGAATGACATCACTATGGCTGTGCATGGTAGAATCCAATGACGTCACCAAGCTAGTCAATTCTGTGAGCACTCAGGCTGAATGAAATCACTATGGCTGCTCATAATGAAATCTAATGACATCACTGGCCTAGTCAATTATGTAACCACTCAGGCTGAATAACATCACTATGGCTGTGCATGGTGGAATCCAATGATGTCACCAAGCTAGTCAATTCTGTGAGCACTCAGGCTGAATGAAATCACTATGGCTGCTCATAATGAAATCTAATGACATCACTGGCCTAGTCAATGATGTAACCACTCAGGCTGAATGACATCACTATGGCTGTGCATGGTGGAATCCAATGACGTCACCAAGCTAGTCAATTCTGTGAGCACTCAGGCTGAATGAAATCACTATGGCTGCTCATAATGGAATCTAATGACATCACTGGCCTAGTCAATGATGTAACCACTCAGGTTGAATGACATTACAACGGATGTTCATGATAGAATCCAGTGACGTCACTGGGCTAGTCAATGATGTGCTGATGTTAGCATGCAGGCTGAATGACATCACAACGGATGCCCATAATAGAATCCAGTGATGTCACTTGGCTAGGCAATGGTGTGATGATGTGACCACTCAGGCCGAATGACATCACAATGGATGCTCATAATGGAATCCAGTAATGTCACTGGGCTAGTCAATGATGGGACTTTTCAGGTTGTCTATATATTGCGACTAAATATAGAACTAGAAGGGCGGGAGCATGTGAGTTCATTACCAGCAATTTCCTAATATCAGGCCATCCTATCACTTGTGTCATATTTGCCAACTCTTCTTCATTGTCCCAGCCGATAAGGCAATTTTTCCTCCCACAAAGTTGGGATTCTGTCCAAAAGGAACAAACTGTCGCTAATGACTTCACCGAATTTGGTAGTGTGGTTTGGGGTATTTTAATACTGTGTTCTTGAAGAAGGGGGCAGGTCTTGGGATATTTCAGTTCAATGTAAAGTAGATGTTCTGTATTTGTGTTGTTTTTGGGTTCAAGAGGTAAAACGGGCCACTTCTAAGGCTGAATGACATCACAATGCATACTTAAAATGGAAACAAATGACCTCATCAGCCTAATCCATGCTTTGACTTCTCACACTGAATGACATCACTGATATCTCAAGGGCTGCTCATGATGCAGCCAATAACATCACCCCCCCTAGTCACTGTTGTAATCCCTTCAGGCTGAATGACATCACAATGGCTGCTCATGATGGAATTCAGTGACATCACTGGCCTAATCAGTGCTGTGACCTTTCAGGCCAAATGGTAACAAAATGGCTGCTCATGATGGAATCCAGTGACATGACTGACCTAGTCAAGTTCTGACCTCTTGGGCTGGATGACATCACAACAGATGCTCATCATGGAAGCCAATGATGTCACTGGCTTACTGCTTTGACCCCCTGAGGCTGAATGACATCACAATGGCTGCTCATGATGCAAGCCAGTGACATCATTAGCCTAGCTTAATAGAAAGCTAGGGTGGAGGGGATGCCATCTTATTAATAGCAATGTAGATAGGTAGGAATGAGCGAAAGATGGAAGGAAAAAGGGGGAAGCAAGATAGAGGGCTTAGATGTACATACCAAGTGCAGTTGTATAGGGGTCCAATAAGAACATAATTCCACCATACCTGCCACGGGACATATCATATGTTGGGCCTGTGCAGTTGTATAGGGGCCTAATAGGTAAAGGGGCCCTACAAACTGTCGCCTTAAAACAGCTACCTACTGTCTATTAAATTGCATGTAAGGTATTTCATGGCCCAGTACTGGTGAATTGTTGACCATATTGGGTCTGCCCTAGGCTGAGCTATTCGAGAGCTAGGGGTCTACATATTGTTCCCACAAAAGAGCCCCATGTTGTATGTGCCCACCCCTGAAGGAGGGAAGAAATCTAGGAAGGAAGGTAAAAAGTAATGGCAGGAGGAACAGAAAGAGGGAGGGAACCAGGAAGGAAGAAATATATTCTTTATTTTTAGATATTTTTGGTTATTTGTGACCATCTTTGCATTGGTCCACCATACATATGGCTAAAGCCTTCATGCATGGTCAACTCAAGCATCCAAAGTATTCTAGACATCTCTATCCCTCACCTGTCATTACAGGTCACGAATCTCTGTGAACTTGACCCGGATGTGAAGGTTGACTTGGTCTCTGAGGGTCCTGTCCTTTGTTCAGTCCCCATCATTATAGTTCGGCCTCTTCAGCATGTTCTTCCCATATATTGAGTGTTATGGAGGTCACGTCCTTCACATTTCTGATGTGAAAGCGTTTTGGCACCCGGCCTCCAAACAATATCTCTGACAACCACAAATTAAACATTGGCCATTGGTATGTCTATGGAATTAAACAGAGGATTACCAAGAGAAAAAAAAATATGGGTGGGAAAGTCGAATTGAAAGAGGAATTTCCGAGAACAGACATCTTTAAGAAGGGACAGGGGGATTGATCTTGGAGTAGAGTGCTCTTCTCTTGCTGCTAATCTTCTGCAGGTCTGAACTTGTCATAGACTACATGGAAAAGGGGTTTAGTTACGGGACGCCTGTGGCAGCGCATTTCCTCTATTGGAAGCAAGAAAAATGTAATAAAAGGAATACTTGTCCAACGAACCATAACCCGTAAAGTGCACCTGCTGCCTAGACCCAGAAAAGGCGGCCATTCATGTAATATTGCCCTAGTCATTGCCATGAAACTTGGATTATAGCCACGTCCAATTAATCTCTATTGCCGCCTATCATATCAGTTATCACTGATGACACCACTGAGGTCACTGACCAATTATTACATGGGATGTCTCATGAAGACGACCACTTTACAAAAGACCTAATAGGGCATATAGAAGTCATGGTGGGGGTCCCCTATGAAGCCGATTTTTAATGGGTTGTTACATGACAACTTCTGTATTGACTACATGGCTCATCCCACAGTATGTTTATTCCCATCATACCTCAGATTAGGGAGCAGATTTTTGTTTCCTTAAAAAGAGTCTGTCACCAGAACCCAGCATGTCAAGCAAACCCCACAGGTAGATAGGTTAGGGTCACCTGAACCAAACAGTGCTTTCCCCTTGTGAATCGGTTACTCTGTTGCAGAGATATGGTTGTTTTTGTCAATATGCAGTTGAGCTCTTTGGAACTATGAGGGTGTGGCTATGACTCCAAAGAGGTAAGCGGCCACGCCCTAATCACTACAAAGATCATGTTTGTATATTGATAAAAAAAAGGTGATATCTCAGCAACGGAGGCACCGATTCATAAGGGGAAAACACTGTTTGATTCAGGTGATTCTAGCCTATCTATCTGCAGGGCTGGGTTGATATGCAGGATTTGTGTGATAAACTCCCTTAAAGGAGTAAATATTATATTTATTCTACAAACTATGGAAAATTAACAGTATTTGCCATTTACATGCATTTAAAGATATATTCAACAATTATTACATTCACTTACATAGTATGGTGCCACTTGGTGTTCATGGTGTATATCAATACGCATGTGCAGCTACTGAGTCAAGTGTCATCACTCCTATTCTCGGTGTGGCGGTCCTCAGCAGCCAACACAAATTTTTCATATTTTTCATTCAGGCCCAGGGCAAGGCTGAGAAGTACTATTTCTCATTACTGCCCCATACACCATGGTAAAATTATCATCTATCTGCAGAGGAACTTACTGGGGACTATATTATGAATGCCAGAAGGGGATGTAGACTGACTGGGGACTTTATTTTAAGAGGGCCTTTCACCACCTCTATGAACTCCAACTTTTTGCATCCTTTAATAGGTGTTGTTCCACCAGTTCTGGTGCAGTTGGAAATTTTTCTCTAGTCCCCACTATTCCTGAGCAATCATTTCTGTTACTTCTAGCACAATTATGCTCTCTAGTGTCAGGTGGGTGGTCCTTGGCAGGAGCACACAGTCTTGGACTGCCCACATGACAGCAGAGAATATCATTGTGCTGAAACTAACATCACCAAACGCTCAGTAATGGTGGGGACTAGAGAAAAAATTCCAACTTCGCCAGAATTGGTGGAGCGGTACCTATTGAAAGATAAAGATAGAAGAAGAAAGATATGAGCAGGGGTTGGAGGAAATGGTGAAAGGTCCTCTTTAAGGCTGCCAGAGAGGGAAGGATAGTAGTATAATGTTGTACCGTGTTAGCCATTGAAAGTAGTGGAAGGGTGAAGAAATCAGGCAAGGGAAGGAGGCTGACTGTACTTGAACTTACTAGAAACTATAAGTACAGCTGCAAGAGCAGGAAAGCTACTCACTGGCAATTTTGTGGACAAAGGAGTTTTGGGAAATGGGTCATATCACTTTGTCCAGCAGCCAACTAACAATAAAACAGATTAGCAGTGGTGCTAAGAGAGTCATATGGAAGGAAACATGATAAAAAGGTGTGTTTTTTGTAGAAACGGCTTAAAATAGTGGTATATACTGTCTTTAGGATAGACCTTAGATGTGTGACATTGATGTAACTATAGAGTTGCAGTGGTTGCATCTGCCATTGGGCCCAGAACAAGAGGGGCCCACAGGTCACCCTTAAACTTCTTTGGTCTCTTTTGATGGCTGGCAGTCTGTGCATCATACATTTATTCCCCCTGCCCTCTGGTGTCCTGAAGTGAGAAGATTTAGGATACACAGACTTCCACTGTCAGAAAGGAGAAAATAAACTTTAATGGCAAAAATAATTGGTCAGCAAGGAGGGATTCTGTGGGGGAGGCTGTGGCATAAAATGGGGCATGGTTACTATGTGGGGGCACCGACAGGGAAGGGGAATGTCTTCATGGTAGATTGGGGCCAGATAGAGAAGTAAATGGAGATGTAAATGCAGCAAAAATGTACAGATGGTTGTGAAGAGAAGTTTTGCAGGTGAGGGATAACTTTTTTACCAGGGCCCATGAGCCTTTAGTTACGAACTTGATCAGTGATCAGTGGGGGCTCAACCCCGGGACCATCACTATCAGCGTAACGAAGGAGCAGCGGCACTCCAGTCTAAGAGGATATGTCTGCAGCTTATCTCCCTTCACCATGGCCCTTTCACCTTGCTGGGGCCTTGTAATTTATTGTAAGATTGATCGGGGCCCCTGATCGGGGCAGGTAGTCCTATTTACCATGAAGCTGCAATACAAGGCACCTACACACATACGGTGGGGATGTCACCACTTCTTCATTCTGCTGACTAGTAGGGGGCCCAAGGTGGCGGTACCCTTCCAATTGTACATTAATGGCTTATTTTAAAGGGGTTGTCACTCATACAGGTCACCAGTTCCTTACCAGCAAGGCCACAGATCTCAGCGGTCATGTGAGCCTCATGTCGCCCCGACACAAGGGTTGCTCCAAATCAAGGAAAACCCCTTTAAGGATAGGTCATCAATGTTGAAGGGGCATTTTCATGTCCTCATTATCGCCCCCCTGCTGACTAATTTACTACCTATGACTTGCCAAAGGTAGTGGGGGAAGGGATATGACAACTTCTCTGAGGATATTTCTGTCACTATGTGACAAGTTATGTCAGATCTAGCTACTCTGGAAGCTCCGGCTTCTGGATTGTAAACTGCTGTGACAAGTCCGAACCCCTATGAGGAATGACATAATGGTGGAGCTCAGGATCTGGATTAGGAGCCCCTTTAATAAGCTCCGTATAGTAGGGCAGTCTCTGCTGAAATGTCAATAGTGAGATCATGAGGAAGATGTCACTTTTTGGCACGTTGCGTCGCTTTATATGGACAGGCTGGATGTGGTCCATCTAGCATGTATGGTGGGGAATGATTCCATCTGCTTCCAGTCTATGGGTTTACATCACATGAGAGAGTAACGTATCCTTAGTATAGGCTATCGCTGTATAATGGTGGGAGTCTGAACTCTACGATCGCTGCCGATTTCCTGATCGATTACAAGGATACATGTTATATACTGCACTCTAAAAATTTGTCTAATTTTAGCCATTTTTTCTGTTATTTTTTTCTACCAAATTGCACCATCTAGAAAAAGGAAGGTATGATGATTCCTCCAAACAAGTGGAACCAGTTTGCACCCATTGGCTGTGCAGTGGGCGGTATAGTTTTTGGCCTGCTTAAAGAGGACCTTTCACGTCCTCATTGATGTGTGGTACGCGCCCTTATCGATTCCAGGTATGCGCTCTGGTGCTGGAGATATTGGTGCCGAAAATTTCAGCACTGACTTCTCCCCACTGTCAGAAGGGCGGACCCGACAGCCTAGCTTCATCACTGGGCGGTAGGGAACGCCCCCTTGACAGGTTCAAGTCTATGGAAGAATACTGTCAGGGGGGCGTTCCTCACAGCTCGGATTGTTTCCATTGCTCTACTCGCTCCCATACACTAGAGGTCACTTTATCAAACATTGACTTTTGCACCGCTTGGACAGTCTTCTAAGCAGAAACTGTTGGCATATCCAGGTGAGGAAAAGTCTTAAGACCTTTCATCACCTCCACCAACTCCAACTCATTGAATCCCTAAATAGATGCCGTTTCAATGATTCCGGCGCAGTTGGAATTTTTTCTCTAGCCCACACCATGCCTCAGCTATCGGTTCTGTTAGTTTCACCAGCCAGTATGCTAATCAGGCTCTCTAATGTCAAGTGGGCGGTCCTGGGCTGGAGCGGGTAGTCTGGGATCTCACACCTGTCAGTAAACAGCCTAATTAGCATATTGGGTGCTGAAATTAAAGCACCAATAGCTCAGCAATGGTGGGGGCTAGATAAAAAATTCCAACTGTGCCGAAATTGGCGAAGCAGGGCCTTTTTAGGGATGAAATGAGTTGGCTGAGGTGGTGAAAGGTCCTTTTTAAAGTGGTTCTCCATTACAGTGGCCATTATGCCCACAGTTCATGGCCCAGATCAACATGCAGGAAATATTGGTCTGTGCCATATGAGATGAAATGCAGGGACCCAAAGTACTCTCACAGCAGATCCATATCCTCCTACTTAGCTACTAGTCTGCAGCTGCCCTATATTCTGCTATGACATAAGGCTGGCAGCAGTGCCAGGGTACAGAGGCCCGTCCTTGCTTACATGCCAGGGCTGGTTTTTAGCGCCAGCGTCATGAAATACGTTACTATGACTGGATCTGATAGGACGGTATAAAACAATAAGCGGCTAGATGTCATTACTGGGCAGGGATTGAGCGCTGCAGGCAGTAACTGGAAACCAGTAACAATACATTCAGTGTAATGGAGCGCAGAAGAAGATCCAAGGCTTATTATATAATTCCTTTATTTCTCTGAAGACACAAAAGCGTCTTATTATAGGTCAAGACTCAGAGGAGTCACAACATGTTCTCGTAAGCGCTTGTATAGCCTGAGCAACAAAGAGACGAGGAGCCCTGTTAACCCCTTCTACACTGAACGCAATCCCCCTATTGTCTATGGAAGCTAGAACGGGAAAATATACAAATCCCATAATCCTTATATACTATGGCATCTATCTATCTATCTATCTATCTATCTATCTATCTATCTATCTCCTATCTATCTATCTATCTATCTATCTCCTATCTATCTATCTATCTATCTATCTCCTATCTATCTATCTCCTATCTATCTATCTCATATCTATCTATCTCCTATTTATCTATCTATCTATCTATCTATCTATCTATCTATATATCTATCTATCTATCTATCTCCTATCTATCTATCTCATATCTATCTATCTCCTATTTATCTATCTATCTATCTATCTATCTATCTATCTATCTATATATCTATCTATCTATCTCCTATCTATCTATCTCATATCTATCTATCTCCTATTTATCTATCTATCTATCTATCTATCTATCTATCTATCTATCTCCTATCTATCTATCTATCTATCTATCTATCTATCTCCTATCTATCTATCTCATATCTATCTATCTCCTATTTATCTATCTATCTATCTATCTATCTCCTATCTATCTATCTCATATCTATCTATCTCCTATCTATCTATCTATCTATCTATCTATCTATCTATCTATCTCCTATCTATCTATCTATCTATCTATCTATCTCCTATCTATCTCTCATATCTATCTATCTATCTATCTATCTATCTCCTATCTATCTATCTCATATCTATCTATCTCCTATCTATCTATCTATCTATCTCCTATCTATCTATCTATCTCCTATCTATCTATCTCCTATCTATCTATCTCCTATTTATCTATCTATCTATCTATCTATCTCCTATCTAGATATCTATCTATCTATCTATCTATCTATCTATCTATCTATCTATCTCCTATCTATCTATCTATCTATCTCCTATCTATCTATCTCATATCTATCTATCTCCTATTTATCTATCTATCTATCTATCTATCTATCTCCTATCTATCTATCTCATATCTATCTCCTATCTATCTATCTATCTATCTATCTATCTATCTATCTATCTCCTATCTATCTATCTCATATCTATCTATCTCCTATTTATCTATCTATCTATCTATCTATCTATCTATCTCCTATCTATCTATCTATCTGTCTATCTATCTATCTCCTATCTATCTCTCATATCTATCTATCTATCTATCTATCTATCTCCTATCTATCTATCTCCTATCTATCTATCTCCTATTTATCTATCTATCTATCTATCTATCTATCTATCTATCTATCTCCTATCTATCTATCTATCTATCTCCTATCTATCTATCTATCTATCTATCTATCTATCTATCTATCTCCTATTTATCTATCTATCTATCTATCTCCTATCTAGATATCTATCTATCTATCTCATATCTATCTATCTATCTATCTATCTATCTACAGTATCTATCTCCTATCTATCTATCTATCTATCTATCTATCTATCTATCTATCTATCTATCTCCTATCTATCTATCTATCTATCTATCTATAGAGAAGAAAGTCCAGAGCAGCACCAGACTATAGTTGGGTGCTCAGCCCAGAGTTCAGGCTCCAACTCCCCAATAATATTCAATAGAAAAAGGCAGCACTCCAAATTTTCTCCAAAAACAGAGAGGCTTAAATATCGCTATAACATGGGATAAAATCACACCACTGTTTTTGGAGAAAATTTGGAGTGCTGACTTTTCATCCTTTTCTATCTATCATCTATCTATCACATACACACGTGGACAAAATTGTTGGTACCCCTCGTTTAATGAAAGAAAAACCCACAATGGTCACAGAAATAACTGACAAAAGTAATAATATATAAAAATTCTATGAAAATGAACAAATGAAAGTCAGACATTGCTTTTCAACCCTGCAGTTGTCTCAGGGTTGAAGGGTTCCTTTTCCAGACGGCATGTTTCAGCTCCTTCCAAAGATGCTCAATAGGATTTAGGTCAGGGCTCATAGAAGGCCACTTCAGAATAGTCCAATGTTTTCCTCTTAGCCATTCTTGGGTATTTTTAGCTGTGATTTGGGTCATTATCCTGTTACAAGACCCTTGACCTGCGACTGAGACCAAGCTTTCTGACACTGGGCAGCACATTTCTCTCTAGAATCCCTTGATAGTCTTGAGATTTCATTGTACCCTGCACAGATTCAAGACACCCTGTGCCAGATGCAGCAAAGCAGCCCCAGAACATAACAGAGCCTCCTCCATGTGTCACAGTAGGGACAGTGTCCTTTTCAAGATATGCTTCATTTTTCTGTCTGTGAACATAGAGCTGATGTGCCTTGCCAAAAATTTCGGTTTGTCTCATCTGTCCATAGGACATTCTCCCAGAAGCTTTGTGGTTTGTCAACATGTAGTTTGGCAAATTACTTTTGTCAGATTCAAGTTATTTCTGCGACCATTGTGGGTATTTCTTTCATTAAACGAGGGGTACCAACAATTTTGTCCACATGTGTATATCTATTTGTTTACCTATTTATCTATCTCATATCTGTCTGTCTACCTTCCACTTATCCATATCTATCTATCTATCTATGCATCTACTTATTCATATCTATCTATCTATCTATCTATCTATCTATCTTTCTATTTCAGTCTGTTAGATATATTTACAGTTCTCTTTTCAGAATGTAGTTGTTAACAGAATTCTTGATTTTTTTCACATGGAGGCACAGACATCTTGCTGGTTGTAAACTCACAGTGGCACAGTAGATAGTTACGCGAGGTTCACACCTGCGTTCAAGTATCTGTTCTTCGGGGGGCTCCAAGAAGGGAAACCTAACCTGCGGAAACCCACGGACCCATAGACTATAGTGGTGTCCGTAGAGCAGGCGCAGATGTGAACCTAGCCTTACAGGTACATGAAGTGGCAAAATAAGCTTGATAGTTGTAGAATGGTGTGGTCAGATTGATGGCACAGAATTAATTTTATGATCCCAGAAATATTTTTTGTGTGCACAAAATCAATTTGCTTTTCACAGAATTTGCTTTTTCGGGTGATCCTGTATATTTTGTTATTCTTGAGTATAAAATGTTGTTTTGTCACACAAGATTCATTTTTGTGATCACAGAATCGCACAATAAATCTTGGGCACACAAAATGACATTTTGTTACAAATGACAACAACTAGGGGCTGTTTTTTCACATTGTGAACTGAATCAACCTATTCATTTGTGACATAAAATGTTGTTTTTGAAGCAAAGAATTTTATTTTGTAAGAAATAATGAATTTTGTAAATCTGGTAATACAATGCACAGTACAAAATCACAAAATAAAATTTTGTCTGACGAAATACTGTCATAAAATAACATTCTGTGATCAAAAGATTGATTCATTTTGTGATTAAGACATATTTTTTCTGTATTTTGTCACATCAGCGCCCCCATAACAGTGTTGGTCACATCAGCGCCCCCATAACAGTGCTGGTCACATCAGCGCCCCTAATAACAGTTCCAGTCACATCAGTGCCCCTAATAACAGTTTCAGTCACATCAGTGCCCTCATAACAGTGTCAGTCACATCAGTGCCCCCATAACAGTGTCAGTCACATCAGTGCCCCTCATAACAGAGCCGGTCACATCAGTGCCCTCATAACAGTGTCAGTCACATCAGCGCCCTCCTAACAGTGTCAGTCACATCAGTGCCCTCATAGCAGTGTCAGTCACATCATTGCCCTTCATAACAGTGTCAGTCACATCAGTGCCCCTCATGACAGTGTCGGTGACATCAGTGACCCGCATAACAGTGTCGGTGACATCAGTGCCCCTCATAACAGTGTCAGTCACATCAGTGCCCCTAATAACAGTGTCAGTCACATCAGCGCCCTCATAACAGTGTCGGTGACATCAGTGCCCCTCATAACAGTGTCAGTCACATCAGCGCCCTCATAACAGTGTCGGTGACATCAGTGCCCCTCATAACAGTGTCAGTCACATCAGTGCCCTCCATAACAGTGTCGGTGACATCAATGCTCCTCAAAACAGTGCCAGTCACATCAGTGCTCCCTCATAACAGTGCCAGTCACATCAGTGCCCCCCATAACAGTGCCAGTCACATCAGTGCCCCTCATAACAGTGCCAGTCACATCAGTGCTCCCTCATAACAGTGCCAGTCACATCAGTGCCCCCCATAACAGTGCCAGTCACATCAGTGCCCCTCATAACAGTGCCAGTCACATCAGTGCCCCTCATAACAGAGCCGGTCACATCAGTGCCCCTCATAACAGTGTCAGTCACATCAGTGCCCCTCATGACAGTGTCAGTGACATTAGTGACCCGCATAACAGGGCCGGTCACATCGGTGCCCCCCATAACAGTGTCAGTCACATCAGTGCCCTCATAACAGTGTCGGTGACATCAATACTCCTCAAAACAGTGCCAGTCGCATCAGTGCCCTCATAACAGTGCTGGTCACATCAGTGCTCCTCATAATAGTGCCAGCGACATTAATGCGCCCATAAACAACATCAGCCATATGCCAATCTATTATACCGTTCCCCTGAATTTGCCGTAGAGCTCAGCTACTTCCCTTGGGGATGACCTGTTACATCTTCCAGACCAGCAGGTCAGCTCCACAGTTACTCCTTCTGGACGGCATACCCTGTTATCAGTTGTAGTTGGCGTCTCAGTACATGGCCCCTCTAACAGAGCCAAGAGGTGGAGTAGCCTGTGCTGGGAACAAGCTGGATTCGGCACTGCACTAGATTCCTGCTCTGCACTGCTCTCTGCTCTCTGCTTGCCAAGAAACTTAAAATATAAAATAAAAATACCCATTAAACAAATGTATCAGGATATATCTCCCCGGGGGCCACAGTCACTAATCGGTGAAGGGTGCAGGTCACCTACTGAAGGGGCATATAAACTGTGAGACTTCCAGGAAATCTGGCTGAGCTAACATGCCTGGGGGCCCTTTTAACATGGACATAACTATCAGGGTAGCAGACACAGAAGCTGCTCTGGGGCCCAACAACTAAGGGGGCCCATGTATGCTGAGAGTAAATATGATAGCAATGGACAATGCAAGGGGATATGGAAAACTGAATGTGCCTCCGTTACTTTACTGAGACATCTTAAAGCCTCAGGTGACATCAAGTACCTGGTTGTGCTCCTTAATAATAAGCTGGACTGGGCAGATCACATGGAGGCCCTGTACAGGAAGGGCCACAGCAGGCTCTACCTGCTTAGGAAGCTGAGAGCCTTTGGAATCCGGGGGGCACTTCTTAGAACTTTCTTCAACTCGGTAGTGGCATCAGCCATCTTCTTTGGAGTGGCCTGCTGGGGGAGCAGTATATCAACCAGGGATAGGAATAGACTTGACAAGCTGATTAGAAGGGCCAGCTCTGTCCTGGGGAGCCCACTGGACCCAGTGCAGGTGGTGGGTGACAAAAGGATACTGTCCGTGGTGAGCTCCATGCAGAAGAAGAAGTCCCATCCCATGCATGAGACTGTGATAGCGCTGGGCAGTACTGTCAGTGACCGACTGCTCCACCCTAGGTGTGAGAAGGAGCGCTATCGGAAGTCTTTCCTCCCCACCGCGGTTAGGCTGTACAACCAACACCGACCTAAGCGGAGATCATTACACACAGAGAACTGAAATATCTTTCTGTCTGGGATATCCCCCCTTCCTCTGCTACGTCCTATCTGTCTGTCTACTATCAATGTAATGTCTCTCACCTTGGAACATTCCTGTATATGTTTGTATCTGTATTTGTATTGTTTATCTTTGCTGCTGTAATACATTGAATTTCCCCATGGTGGAACTATTAAAGGATGATCATTATTATAATGACTCATATGTTGTGATGTCACCGTGTACACAATGATCTTAATGTGTGTTCATTATCCCTGTGCTATGATATTATCCCATTAACCATGTGCTATATAACATCACTGTGTTTATTATCCTTGTACTGTGACATCACTGTGTTTATTATCCATATACTGTGACATCACTGTGTATATTATCCCTGAACTGTGACATCACTGTGTATATTATCCCTGTACTGTGACATCACTGTGTTTATTATCTCTGTACTGTGACATCACTGTGTGTATTATCTCTGTACTGTGAGATCACTGTGTTTATTATCCCTGTAATGTGACATCACTGTGTGTATTATTTCTGTACTGTGACATCACTGTGTTTATTATCCCTGTGCTGTGACATCACTGTGTATATTATCCCTGTACTGTGACATCACTGTGTGTATTATCCCTGTACTGTGACATCACTGTGTATATTATCCCTGTAATGTGACATCACTGTGTGTATTATTTCTGTACTGTGACATCACTGTGTTTATTATCCCTGTGCTGTGACATCACTGTGTATATTATCCCTGTACTGTGACATCACTGTGTGTATTATCCCTGTACTGTGACATCACTGTGTATATTATCCCTGTACTGTGACATCTCTGTGCGTATTATTTCTGTACTGTGACATCACTGTGTATATTATCCCTGTTCTGTGACATCACTGTGTTTATTATTCTTGTACTGTGATATCACTGTGTTTATTATCCCTGTACTGTGACATCACTGTGTTTATTATCCCTGCACTGTGACATCACTGTGTTTATTATCCCTGCACTGTGACATCACTGTGTTTATTATCCTTGTACTGTGACATCACTGTGTTTATTATCTCTGTACTGTGACATCACTGTTTATTATCCCTGTACTCTGACATCACTGTGTCTATTATCCTTGTACTGTGACATCACTGTGTTTATTATCCCTGTGCTGTGACATCACTGTGTGTATTATCCCTGTACTGTGACATCACTGTGTATATTATCCCTGTACTGTGACATCACTGTGTTTATTATCCATGTACTGTGACATCACTGTGTGTATTATTTCTGTACTGTAACATCACTGTGTAGATTATCCCAGTACTGTGACATCACTGTGTTTATTATTCTTGTACTATGACATCACAGTGTTTATTATCCCCGTGTTACATGAAGCATCTCCGTCCAACTCTCCTCTGCCCACATTCACACAATGTGGCAACCAAAGGGCAGAATGGGGGATGGGGTACCAAATGTGCATCACAATATCACTTCTCTGTGCCTTAAAACTTTCGTAGAGGGATTGATAAATTCCCCTCATTGGGTGTTATTCCTGTGTGTAAAGGAAACCAAAATAATTGTACATGTTTCAAGTTCTAAACTTGCTGCCTTTGCTGGTCATGGTAAAGTGGGGCCCCATTACAAGTTTTACTTTGGGGCCCCCTGGTTACTTTCTATGCCCTGATACAGATTTTATATTACAAGTCTCTGAACTCCATGATATTCATAATGCATTTGGATATAGGAATAGATCTATAGGAATAGGGATTAGCGATCACAAAGCCTGAGTGACATTTTGGGGGGGATATCCCTCATTGTAGACTGGAATGAGCACACACTTAATCCACAGATTTGCATTACAAAGCTCGGTAAATTAAAGGATGACACAAAAATTAGAGATCTGTAATAAAAGTGTCCGTCAGTCTTCATCACTGGGCCTGAAGTTGTATGGACTCATATAGTATTTTTTTAGAACTGTTTTTTTAAAGGGGTTGTCCAGGATTTAAAAAAAAAAAAAATATGGCTTCTTTCTTCCAAACACAGCGCCACACTCGTTCACTGGTTGTGTGTGGTATTGCAGTTTAAGTTTAAGTCCCACCTCCAAACCAGCCCTGATTCAACCCCTTTTGTAATGGGTGTGGGGCTGGTTCTAAATGAAAGCAGCCATGTTTTTCTGATACTGCACAACCCCTATAAGGCCTAACTTATACTCCACTCTTTCGAGACGTCAGGAGGTCACCCAGACTTTTTGGGAGGGCTGGCTTCACTCACAACATGAAATATGTCTTCTGTTGCCATCATTATTCCTTCACTTGCATGGGTCCAGAAAGCTGAGATATGGGAAGCTGTGTGCTGGTATCCTCACAAGGTACAGCTTACCTGTGACATGATGGGAACACTGTTGTCACCGATGATGTGGTTGGGCGAAATGGCCAAAGTCGGCCATTTCTGAGGACTTTTATGTCACAAATACGGGCTGCTTTACTGCCCTGCTGTCCTGACCGTCCTCACTTGGGCACATAGATTTGGCCATAGATTTTATGATAGTTGATACAATGAATAGTTAATCCCTTCAGCTGTCCATAGGGACTGTAATGACCATTGTACAGATTTATTACCGGTCTGTTTTCTATCATCTTGGGTTTTTATTGGGGTATTATCTCTTATTGCTGTAGGAAAATGTTGTGTGTTCTTCTTACGAGGTCATGGGCACTGCAAGGAGAGAATACAGGATTTCTCTAAAGTCTTGTTTCTTCTTATGAAGACCACAGAATGTTCTTCTCACTGTTTGGATTTCAGCAGAGATTAAAATCTGGATGTTTATGGATCCAAAGTGTTTCCAAAATCTGTCCAGGGCTGAAGCTAATATTATACGCTGTGACAAAAAAAGATTCCCTCCTCCATGGGACATATGTGACTCTGTGGATGTTGTATTACACTTACGGGCTCAGTATATAGACTGGACTAGTAATCTAGGTGGAGGTATTAGAGTAGTTATATTGTTGTATAACAACAGGGGGCGGTATTAGAGTAATTATATTCTTGTACATAGGAGCAGTATTATAGTAGTTATATTCTTGTACATAGGGGCAGTATTATAGTAGTTAATATTCATGTACATAGAAAGCGGTATTATAGTAGTTAAATTCTTGTACATAGGAGCAGTAGTATAGTAGTTATATTCTTGTACATAGGAGCAGTATTATAGTAGTTATATTCTTGAAAACAGGGGTCGTATTATAGTAGTTATATTATTGCACATAGAGGACTGTATTATAGTAGTTATATTCTTGTACATAGGAGCAGTATTATAACAGTTATATTCTTGTACATAGGGGCAGTATTATAGTAGTTATATTCTTGTACATAGGGGCAGTATTATAGTAGTTATATTCTTGTACATAGGGGCAGTATTATAGTAGTTATATTCTTGTACATAGGGGGCAGTATTATAGCAGTTATATTCTTGTACATAGGAGCAGTATTATAGTAGTTATATTCTTGTACATAGGGGGCAGTATTATAGCAGTTATATTCTTGTACATAGGAGCAGTATTATAGTAGTTATATTCTTGAAAACAGGGTCGTATTATAGTAGTTATATTCTTGTACATAGAGGACTGTATTATAGTAGTTATATTCTTGTACATAGGAGCAGTATTATAACAGTTATATTCTTGTACATAGGAGCAGTATTATAACAGTTATATTCTTGTACATAGGGGCAGTATTATAGTAGTTATATTCTTGTACATAGGAGCAGTATTATAGTAGTTATATTCTTGTACATAGGGTCAGTATTATAGTAGCTATATTCTTGTACATAGGGGTCAGTATTATAGTAGCTATATTCTTGTACATAGGAGCAGTATTATAGTAGTTATAGTCTTGTACATAGGGGTCAGTATTATAGTAGTTATATTCTTGTACATAGGAGCAGTATTATAGTAGTTATATTCTTGTACATAGGAGCAGTATTATAGTAGTTATATTCTTGTACATAGGAGCAGTATTATAGTAGTTATATTCTTGTACATAGGGGGCAGTATAATAGTAGATATATTCTTGTACATAGCTATAGTATAATTAATAAATAAGAAATGATGATCTGACTGCCATTGATTATTATTAGCAATCATCTATATGTGTATATTATTAAAATGATTGGTTCCTGCCTATGGAAATCTACACTATCATTAAGAACACACAATGTGCACACTTTGAAGTTGTACGATTTGATGCCTTTCTGCTTTTTGCTAACTTTCCACCCTGTTGTATGTTAACAATGCAGATGGTGTGAAGTCCTGCACATGGTCTCGCTACCTAGCTGCCATTTATTGCAATGTAATAATCCTGTAACAACCTGCATTGCATTTATTCACTTACAAAGACTGCAGGTAGATCAGAAAATAATTTCAGGAATTGATTTTGTTATATATTTTTAATAAAATGGTAAAAAATGCTTGTTCTAATTTTAATTTTAAAAATTAAAAAAAAATGTTGCTTTATTTTTCCCAAGAACAGCACCACCCATGGGTTATGTCTGGTATTGCAGCTCAGCTTTATTTACTTGACTTTGGACAACCTGCAATACCAGACACAAACTGTAGACAAAAGGGGGCGCTGTTTCTGGGGAAAAAAAACAAACAAACGTTCTTCTCTTGTCTCTGTCAGCCCCTTTAGGGATACCTTTAGTGAACCTTACCATGTAGCTATTCCACATCATTTCTGACTGGTGTTTTGTCCTTCTATTTTAGCAACCCCAATTAATGTCTTAAAAGCCCTGGAACTTAATGAACAAATTGAAGGTGTTACGCTAGAAGCTGGAATTTGCACACAGAGACAAGGAACTGAGGAGACAGATATTGCTTTCCGAGTGGAGAACAGAACGCACTTTAGCGCCCCAACTAAGCAACTATTTCCAGGTAAGTTGTCATAATAAACCCCAACATTTTGGGAATTGTATAAATTGTAATTTCCTAAATTTTTTGCATGTAGCCTGTGTCTATTGAAGAATTAAAGGGGTTTACTCTTAAGTGTCTTATTGCTGGGGATCCATACAGTACTCAAATAATACCATCATACAGTGTTCAAATAATAGCACCATACAGTACTCAGATAATACAGTATTTAAATAATACCATCACACAGTGCTCAAATAGTACCATCCAATAGTGCCCAAATAATATCACCATACAGTGTGTAAATAAAAGAGACTACAGTACTCAAATAATACTACCATACAGGCTTAAATAATACCCAATACAGTGTTCAAATAATATCTCTTACAGTGCTTAAAGAATACTCCATATGGTGTTCAAATAACACCGACATACAGTTCTTAAATACTACCAACATACAGTTGTCAAATAATACTACCACATAGTGCTCAAATAATACCTCATACAGTGTTCAAATTATATCACCATACAGTGCTGTAATAATACCACCATACAGTGCTGTAATAATACCACCATACATTGCTGTAAAAATACAGTTCTCAAATAATACTACCCCATAGTGCTCAAATCATACCTCATTCAAATATCAACATTCTAAGTGGTCCAACGTCTTTGCTACCAGGCCATTTGTGACCACTCCTTCTTACAGGTTAGACACCCTTAAGGGTGCCCTTAAAGGCAACAAACCATAATAGTTCTGTTGTTTGTTTGTTTGTTTTTTAAGTTGGGTGTCAATATATCACAATATAGCCTTTTCGTCATGGGGTGGTCATCTAATACTTGATATCTACCTTTATCGGCTACAGCAAAAGCTGCTGAACAAGCTCATCCATACTTAGACAGATGGGCAAATAATTTCAGTGGGCACCAGAGGTATAACAAGATGCTGTTGGGCCCTAAATCTGTACCTGGTTCCCCATCTATAATGTAACATTTATAGTAATGGCCTCTTCAGATCGGAAAGAGACACCTTTTAGGCCTCCTAAGGTTCCTGGGCCTAGGTGCGAGGGCCCTCTGCACTCCCTCAAGTTATGCCTTTGGTGGGCACCATGTATTGTCCCAGTTCTCCTCTCCAAGGCTAGGTAAGACTATTAACCATTCATTTTGCCCTAGTATAGATTCGATTTAGGTCAATAAAGAGCCCTTTTTCAGGAACCCTAAGCAATCTCCTCTATGAAGCAAGTCCTGATCATCTTAAGGAGGACATACACCTTCAATAGTTGTCATCGAATGGTCATTTAGCCAACAGCTATTCCTCCCAACTCCCTGTATACATGCATGCCTGACTCGATCAAGTAGGCATGTGTCCTCAATGAGAAGAGAGAAGTAAGCTAGAGTCCGGCATCCCTGGCCCCAAGTGATAGGGCCTTTCCTTGAGAGACCAAGGAAATCAGGTGCCACTAAGGATGCTAGGACTAGTTCCCAACATGCTTTGTAGGGAAATAATAAGAAAGTTCAGAAACCATATTGAACGTCAGTAAGACTTTGGTTACGTTTTCTGTAGATTTTAGAACAAATCCAAAACTTGATCAACACCAAAATCTTCCTTTCATCCTTCGATACAGATGACTCCTTTCCAGAAGACTTCTCCATTCTCATCACTTTCAAGGTCAGGAAGGGTGCCCAGTTCTTCCTCCTCTCTATTTACAATGAAAAGGGTGTTCAACAACTGGGCGTGGAAATCGGGCGCTCCCCAGTTTTTGTCTATGAAGATCAACATGGAAATCCAACCCCCGAAAACTACCCCTTCTTTAAGAAGATCAACCTGGCTGATGGCAAGTAAGTAGACTAGTCATACGAGGTGATGGAGTAGGGTCTAAGTAACACAGTCTAGTGTTTTTTGGCCTATATTCTGCAGGAGACACTGAATTAAAGGGGCTATCCGAATATAGGGTGCTCGAAATGGTTTGCCATTAGTGACCTTACCCTATGTAAGTTAACCCAGTGGTAACACCTGCCATATGACAGATGTGTCCTGGGGCAATATGGTGGCCCAGGAGTAGCCAGCAGTATTTCAGATCAGTCCACAGCCAGTCCGCAGCATTCAAGCCTTTAGATTACATGTGGGCCCCTATCTTTCAACAGATTGGTGCCCCCTGTGATCATAATGGGGGGCCAATCAGTTATAATGAGAGCCATGAGCCTACTGAAGGCTTCTAGGCCTGCCATGCTAATCTTTCTATTATACCCTGCCTTACACAACTCCATAGATGGAAATACAAAAAGTTATGGGCACCAGAATATGGCGATGAAAATAATTTTTTCCCGCAATTTTTTTTATTTTTAAAAAAGCACAAAAAGCTACCTAAATTTGGTATCGCTGTAATCATATCAATCCACAGATTAAAGTTAGCGTGTCATAGAGGAATGGTGTTATTTCCCATTCTACCCCACAAATACATTTTTTTTACTTTTTCGCAATACATTATATTGAAAATAGAGCAGTCTCATTAAAAAATACAATTTGTCCCGTAAAAATCAAAACCTTATACGGATATTTTGACATAAGAGTAAAAAAGTTATGGCTCTTGGAAGTTGGAAGGCGGGGAAGAAGAAACAGAAACTCAAAAAATTGGGCTGATCATTAAAGGGAATGTATCATCAATTTTTTTATATTTATTAAAAATATATAGTTAAACATATCACTTTTTCTAATATGTTTTAATTTTCTCAACATAGATTTTTTTTTTTTAATTTTAAATTTTAGTTTCTTTACATGATTCTGGGGATGGCCATCTTGCCCGAGCTTCTCCTTTACTCTTTTAACAGCATTTAGTTATCTGCTTTACAGCACTCTCATGACCATAGGGAGCAATAGTCTGGAGGCAACTCATTCAGATCTATGGGAGAGTTTTCTAGACATGCGCTGTGCAGGGAGGGGAGGAGATAAGCTGTGACATCATCTATTGACAGTAGTGGATGTAATGGTGGGTGTTATGTGATGTTATCTGTATAGGTGTTATCTTCTATTGTAATAATGTCTCTGATGTAAACTGCTGAAAAGAAAGTGCCTACAGAATTGACAAGGGTTAGTCTATTATTAGGCTTAGTGGCCAGAGTGAAAATGGTGGATATGAATATTTTTTTTAAATATAATCAAAGATTTGTAGAAAATTTGTTTAACATAAAAATTTGGTTCAAAAAAATAAGTAATTTCTGGTGACACATTTCCTTTAAGGAGTTAAAGGGGTTTTGTGGTTTATAAAACCCATTTCCAAATACCCTATTAGGGATAGAAAGCAGTTAGGCTAGGTGCACATCTGCGCTGGCTCTCCGTCGTTTGGGTCTGCCTTGGGGACCCGAACGACAGAGAGCCAGACCACTATAACAGTGGTTACTGGCGGACCCCATTGACTATAATGGCATCCGCCGCATCATACTGAGAGCGGTGGAGAGAAAGGTCCTCCATGCAGGACTTTTCTCTCCGCCGAGTTTTGCCAATTTCTGCGATGGAGACTCTTACAAAGAGTGTCTGTTTAGGAGGACTGGACATGTCCATGCCATAATTGTACAGCCTATTGATTTCAATAGGAAATGTGTAATGCTTTGTGTTCCCTGCGGAGGTGCTGCAGGAGAACTGAACACTTGGTGAAAAGTTCCCATTAAGTTTAAAGCTGATCATTTGGGAGCCTCCGGTCAGTTTATCATAAAACTTCTCACAAAAAGGGATTGTTGTAAAAAAAAACCTCATATAGAAATGACTGAAACCAACGGGAAGACGAAGTTTATAATCTGGTTGAGTAACCTCTGTCAGACCTGTAGACAACAATGTGCAAGCCGAAGGCTACCTAAACCATAGCTATGGAAAATACCCTGCTTGATTTGTATGTTACACACTCCAGTCACATCCAGAGCTGCATAAAAAATTCTGATGCTTGGAATCAATTACACAGCCTTAAACCCATAGGAGAAGGCCCATACAGCTCTCTTCTGCCGTACATGGGAGATGTAGGCCTTTCCCTACATCAGGCTACTGTATACTGCCTGATGTGAACACTACATCTTCCAGAATGTGGTTCGGCAGACGATCATCTATTATAAGTTCTGAAGGCCTATCTTTATCACTGCAGCCTCTTCACTGTTTACATTAATCTGGGATATCCTTTGTACTTAGAGCGCCATGCCTTGCTCAGTGGCCAATTTGAGTATTGCAGCTTTGTCCTATTCACTTATTATTTTGCAAATATTAATGTGAATAGCTGGACTATGACAATAACACCCACAATGCTGACGGAAGTGTGAAAAGAGCCTTATTTATACATTGCCAGGCAGAGTAACAGAGGAACGACTTAGTGCAGAGCTGTAAGAAAGGTTGATGCCAGTTCAATGATATTGCATCTGTCTGTAGAAAGTCTTGGTAAAAGTCCAGGAATAAGTCGACTAATGTGCGACTAAAAGTCATTTGTGAGTCAGATGAGTGTGAACCAGTCCTTGTGGTTTGTTGTGACTGTCGGTGACTGATCACATTACATAACTAGAAGTGGTGCGAAGGGTGTAAAGTAAATGTCACACTTGCGGATGTACCAGAGCTGACGGGTGTAAATCGATTATTGCGCATGAAGCAGGTTAATGATATACTATAGCACATAAGGATGGGGTTATGGGAGGGCCTGCCGATTATATGGGGAGGGACCCGTAGCACAAAGGCCGATGCCAGCCATTTATAAACATCAGTCCCTACCCTTCTATGCTCTCCGCTGTATGCCCCCCAGCTGGCATTTTAGCTACTACCCTTGAAATTTCTAAAACTGGGCAAACAGGCCCGTACTCTGGGGTCCCAACTTCTCAAAAGACCATGTAGGACCTCCTTTTAACATGTCCATGACAGGCCCGAATTCACCTTAATTTTTTCTGAAAATTCTGGATGCCTAGAAAAATTTGGGACAACTGGTAGCTATGGCCTAAGGACTCCATTTGGTCCCTCTCATAACATAGTAACATACAGTGTTGGACTGGCCCATCAGTATACCAGAGGATCCTCTGGTGGGTCCTTAATGGTTCAGCAAAAGGTACCCAAATATGAAAGGTGCTATAGCCTAATCCTATTGGTTGTTGGAGGGTGGGCCGCCAGAATCATTTTACGGTATCTGGTGGGCCCAATAAACCTTAGTCCAACATTAGTAGCATAATAGATGAGGTTGGATGAAGACACAGGTCCATACCCCTAGTCCAACCTGTAACCCTACAGTGTTGAACCAGAGAAAGACATCTGTATCATCAATGCCAGCTTGTAGGTGGTGGCCCTGTTATGGATTTTGTATTGGGGCCTAGGTGGTGGTGTAAGATGTAGACTGAAGGTCCTCAAGGCAAAAAAATCAGGCTGCTCTTCTGAGGTGTGTCATTAGTTGTTCACAGACGCCATCTTTGGATCTATATAGTTGACCCCAAGATCCCCCTCCTGTCTTTAGTCTGGCCTCCATGAAGGAACTATGGTTCAATATGGTTCTTTGTACAAGAATAGGAGGCAGTATTATAGTAGTTATATTCTTGTTCATAGGAGCAGTATTATAGTAGTTATATTCTTGTACATAGGGGGCGGTATTATAGTAGTTATATTCTTGTACATAGGGGGCGGTATTATAGTAGTTATATTTTTGTTCATAGGAGGAGTATTATAGTAGTTATTTTTTTGTAGAAAGGAGGGGGTATTATAATAGTTATTTTTTTGTTTATAGGAGGAGTATTATAGTAGTTATATTTTTGTGTATAGGGGGGGGTATTATATTAGTTTTATTTTTTTAAAGAGGGGGGGGTATTATAATATTTATATTATTAAATATAGGAAAAGAATTATAAAATTTATTTTTTTAGATAGAGGGGGAGTATTATAAATTATATATTTTAAAAATAATTTAATAATATAATTTGTACATAGGGAGCAGTATTATAGTAGTTACATTCTTGTACATAGGAGCAGTATTATAGTAGTTACATTCTTGTACATAGGAGCAGTATTATAGTAGTTATATTCTTGTACATAGGAGCAGTATTATAGTAGTTATATTCTTGTACATAGGGGCAGTATTATAGTAGTTATATTCTTGTGTATGGGGAAAAAATAGGAGCAGTATTATATTAATTATATTCTTGTACATATAGCAGTATTATAGTAGTTATATTCTTGTACATAGGAGCAGTATTATAGTAGTTATATTCTTGTACATAGGAGCAGTATTATATTAATTATATTCTTGTACATAGGAGCAGTATTATAGTAGTTATATTCTTGTACATAGGAGGCAGTATTATACAGTGCTGGCCAAAAGTATTGGCACCCCTGCAATTCTGTCAGATAATACTCAATTTCTTCCAGAAAATGATTGCAATCACAAATGCTTTGGTAATAATATCTTCATTTAATTTGTCTTCAATGGAAAACCACAAAAAGAATTGTCAAAAAGCCAAATTGGATATAATTCCACACCAAACATAAAAAAGGGGGTGGACAAAAGTATTGGCACCCTTTGAAAAATCATGTGATGCTTATCTAATTTGTGTAATTAACAGCACCTGTTACTTACCTGTGGCACATAACAGGTGGTGGCAATAACTAAATCACACTTGCAGCCAGTTGAAATGGATTAAAGTTGACTCAACCTCTGTCCTGTGTCCTTGTGTGTACCACATTGAGCATGGAGAAAAGAAAGAAGACCAAAGAACTGTCTGAGGACTTGAGAAGCAAAATTGTGAGGAAGCATGAGCAATCTCAAGGCTACAAGTCCATCTCCAAAGACCTGACTGTTCCTGTGTCTACCGAGCGCAGAGTCATCAAGAAGTTTAAAGCCCATGGCACTGTGGCTAACCTCCCTAGATGTGGACGGAAAAGAAAAATTGACGAGAGATTTCAACAAAAGATTGTACGGATGGTGACTAAAGAACCTCGACTAACATCCAAGGAAGTTCTAGCTGCCCTGCAGTCCGAGGGTGCAACAGTGTCAACCCGTACTATCCGTCGGCGTCTGAATGAAAAGGGACTCTATGGTAGGATACCCAGGAAGACCCCACTTCTGACCCAGAGACATAAAAAAGCCAGGCTGGAGTTTGCCAAAACTTACCTGAGAAAGCCAAAAACTTTTTGGAAGAATGTTCTCTGGTCAGATGAGACAAAAGTAGAGCTTTTGGGAAAAGGCATCAACATAGAGTTTACAGGAAAAAAAAAAGAGGCCTTCAAAGAAAAGAACACGGTCCCTACAGTCAAACATGGCGGAGGTTCCCTGATGTTTTGGGGTTGCTTTGTGCCTCTGGCACTGGACTGCTTGACCGTGTGCATGGCATTATGAAGTCTGAAGACTACCAACAAATTTTGCAGCATAATGTAGGGCCCAGTGTGAGAAAGCTGGGTCTCCCTCAGAGGTCATGGGTCTTCCAGCAGGACAATGACCCAAAACACACTTCAAAAAGCACTAGAAAATGGTTTGAGAGAAAGCACTGGAGACTTCTAAAGTGGCCAGCAATGAGTCCAGACCTGAATCCCATAGAACACCTGTGGAGAGATCTCAAAATGGCAGTTTGGAGAAGGCACCTTCACATCTCAGGGACCTGGAGAAATTTGCCAAAGAAGAATGGTCTAAAATTCCAGCAGAGCATTGTAAGAAACTCATTGATGGTTACCGGAAGCGGTTGTTCGCAGTTATTTTGTCTAAAGGTTGTGCTACCAAGTATTAGGCTGAGGGTGCCAATACTTTTGTCCGGCCCATTTTTGGAGTTTTGTGTAAAATGATCAATGATTTGACTTTTTTTTTCATTCTCTTTTGTGTTTTTTCATTGCAAGCAAAATAAATGAAGATATTATTACCAAAGCATTTGTGATTGCAATCATTTTCTGGAAGAAATTGAGTATTATCTGACAGAATTGCAGGGGTGACAATACTTTTGGCCAGCACTGTAGTAGTTATATTCTTGTGCATAGGAGGCAGTATTATAGTAGTTATATTCTTATAGATGGGGCAGTATTATAGTAGTTATATTCTTTTATATAGGAGGCAGTATTATAGTAGTTATATTCTTATATATGGGGCAGTATTATAGTAGTTATATTCTTGTACATAGGAGGCAATTTTTATTAAAGTAAAAACCAACATAAATACAATTAAACAATAATTCTTTCAATTATTTCATACATTTTGTATGTACAAAGAAGGATCAAGCAGAAAATATCTAAAGCAGAATCAACTTAAAGAGTCCACACCTGTTGGGAAAAAAATAAATAAATAAATAAAAACAGAACACAAGGTAAAAATAAATGACCAAACTTAAACCACATCCACATTCCTCCACAGTATTCTGTCTCTCTGGTTTCTCTTTATCTCCAGTGATTTTATCCACCTGAGCTCAGATAATATCTGTCTGACTACAAATTCATGGTCAAAATTCTCGCTGTATATGGAGACTCGGGTTCTTGCGTGCCAGTGATAATATTTGATGACAGTAATGATCAGATACATGGTTCCTCTATCTATACCAGTGTTGTTGGATGGGACCCCATAGATTATATCGGGGTATGTCAGGGTTTCTAGTATGGAGATGTTTAACCTGCAGGACACTTCCTCCCATATCTTCCTCCCTCCCCAGCATTCAGTAATGAAATGCTCCATGGTCTCCTCCTGCTGACAGCCCAGGGGACACTTCCTATCCAGCACACTTAAGAATTTTAAGTTTCCCCTAACAAAGAGTTTACCATGTAGTGATAACCAGGCAGTATCAAAGAATTTGGCTGGGAGTCTTCTGCTATTGAGGAGTTTAAGACTTTCTTGGAGAGTGGATGTTAGACAGTCTCTTAGAGCAAGATGGGAGTAGAAGAAAGCCTTACATACCCTGGAGTATATGTCTCTCCTGGTATTACTCTCAATGTAAGTCAACTCCAGCTTCCACGTCCTGACACACTTCAGGCCATAGACCAGATACTGGGGGAGGTAGCCATGAGACAATCGACCCCTCTTAAGGCTGCCGCCTCGCACCCAGGATTCTGCAAAAGGCAAAATCCAGTCCCTGCTACTATTTACCCACAGGGAGCTGTTGTTTGAGTCCAGACAACCAAAATTTACTTTTAGAAATATGGAGTCAAAAAACACCCTTGGATTTAACATATCCAGCCCACCCTCTCTCCTCTGTAGGTAGGTTATCCCTCTTTTTACTGGGTTTAACCTGTTCCCCCACAAAAGTTGGAAAAACAGGCTAAAGAGCCTAGCGGAGAAAGATTCTGGCAAAGGAAAGACAACAGAGACATACAAGAAGACAGGGACCAGGTAAGTCTTCAACAGTTTAACCCTTTCTCTATAGGTCAGCCTCCAGTTCTTCCATCGCTGAACCTTTGCATTTCCGGATTCCAACTTGTCTTCCCAATTTAGTCTGGCATTATCATCCCTCCCAAATTTCACCCCAAGGATCTTAATATAGGAGGAGGCCTGGGCAAACTGTGGCAGATCAAACACAGGATCAGTATGACCCGTCCAGAGAGCTTGACTCTTTTCAAGGTTGACCAGAGACCCTGAGGCCTCTGAGTAACTTCTGATGGCCGCAGACAACATCTCCACCTCAAGAGGCTCAGATATCACCACAGTCACATCATCCGCATAGGCAACAACTCTCAGAGGCAAGCAGTGGGGAACCGGCACCCCCTGAAAATCACACTCCTGCAGTGACCTAAGAAACGGGTCTATGGCAAACACATACAGCAATGGACTCAGTGGGCAACCCTGTCTCACCCCTGCCTCAACCCTGAAAGTGTCACTCTGCCACCCATTGATCAGAGGAAAGCTCTCCGCCTCACAATACAAAGTTCTCAGCCAATCTATAAATTGTCCCGGAATTCCGTACTTTGTCAAAGTGGCCCATAGATACTCATGGTCTACTCTGTCAAAGGCCTTAGCCTGGTCAAGACTCACAACATATCTCCCACACCTCAGAGATTTACATCTCTGAAACATCTCCCTTATCGAGATAACTGCTCCAGAGATGTTCCGCCCTTTAACTGTGCCAAACTGAGAGCCTGCCAACAGTGCCGGGGACAAACAAACTAACCTAGAGAACAGAATCTTTGCAAGAATCTTCCTGTCAACATTCAAGAGGGCAATCGGCCTCCAGTTCTTGATGTCAGTAGGCTCTTTACCTTTAGACAGCAGAATCAAGGAGGACACTCTCATGGATGGAGGCATCAGGTGATTTTCTAGACTAGTTTTGTAGACATCCATGAGAACTGGAGCTAAGAGGTCTCTAAATTTCTTATAAAATTCAGCTGTTAAACCATCTGGACCTGGTGCCTTCTTCAGATGTAATTTATTTATGGCCTCTTTAACCTCCTCCACCGTTAATTCCGCTGTCAAAGGAGAAAAGTCCAAATCATCAGTATCAGGACCTGGAGTTGCCTCCAAGAATTGAGCCACCTTCTCTCTATCCAAAACCTTCTTCTGAAACAAAGTCAGCATAGTAAGATCTCACCACTCCCAGGATACCCTCCCGAGATTCCTGTAAAACACCCTGGGAGTCAGTGAGACCTGTGACCGATTTATTTGCCACCCGCTCCCTGCAATTCTCAAATGGATCAGGCGCCCCTAAGGACCCATAATCCCGTTCAAGAACCAGGGATGTATACCTGCGGTACTGATACTGACTGATCTCAGATTTCAGCCGGTCAATCACACGTTGGTTATCCCCGCCCGCCGAATAGAGTGACTCTAATTCTTTCCGCAGCCTGAGATACTGGTTATACTTACTCTTCCCCTTCTTAACTGACAGTTTCCTTAAGAGGGATCTGACCTCCTCCTTGACATCCTCCCACCAGTCTGCCATGTTGCCATAGAAGTGGACTCTCTCAAGCTGGTTCTGAAATAGAGAGTGGACACAACTCTGGACATAGTCGTCATCTAAGAGGCTGGAATTGAGTTTCCATAGGCCTCTCCCAATATCAGGGCGTTTCGTGGAGCCCAAGCAAAAATACAAGGCCAGATGGTCAGAATAAGGGACTGTCTTTTCACTTTTCTCACTGACATTCTCAGTAGGACTCACCAGAGCTAAGTCTATCCGACTGCATCTACCAGCGCAGGAGTAGGTGAATTTTGGCTTCCTACCACCCTGAGTAAACACATCAGACAAACCAGCCTGTGTAATAATTGTATTTAAGACCTTGCAGTCCCTGGTGAGAGGTCTACCAGTAGGTCTGTCACTGGATGACATAGTGGCATTAAAGTCCCCTGCCATGACTACAGGAACAGATGTAAAGAGGTACTGCTTTACGTCATCAAACAGATGTGCCCTTTCAGTCACTGACTGAGGACCATAGATATTGATGAGTCGGAGCCTTCTGCCTCGGAGGGTAACTTCTAGAACCAGGCACCTCCCCATCAATACCTCGGTTAATCTATGTATGGTGACATCTCTAGTGTTAAACAGTATAGAAACCCCGGCACAAGGTTCCACAGCCAGTGACCAGAAGGACGGGCCAGACTGCCATTCTCTCTCTGCTTCTCGTAGTAGTCCTAGACTATTTAAACGGGTTTCTTGCAAGAAATAGACATCTGCATCAAGATATTTCAAATGTTCATAGACTGCGTGTCTTGTCCTCCTTGCTCTGATACTATTAACATTACTGGAGATGATGTTAAGATAGAAATCTGCCATCAGAACAAGTAGGAATACAAGAAACAGAGAGATGGACCCCATTGTTATAGATCAGAGTCAGAGCTGTCCTGGTGACCTGCGGTTTCCATGTCTGATTCACACTGTACCTCAGCTCGGCGGGGTCTCCTTTTAGTGGGTGGATCGCCCTCTGGTTCATCATCGAACTCTTCCATCATTCGTATGATTTCTCTCTCTATTTCTGCTTCGGTCTATGACAGGACACTAAATCTATTTGATGTTGCAGTAACATCGCCCGTTCTATCCAATCTCATCTTAGTTGGTTTTTGGACAGTGGTCCACTCACCCTCAGGCTTACGGCTGGATCTTTCTTTCTTCTCTTTGTACTGGTGGGTTTTTGGGTAGGAGAAGAGATGGCCACTGAGGGTTGTACAACCTGCCCAACAACCTCCATGGTCGCCTCAATGGGTCCTGACTGGGCTTGGCCCTGGGTGGTATCACCTGTATCAGGTTGTGGCTCTGACTCAGTGACTACTGGCCCTGACAACAGCGCCTCCTCCTCCTCCTGTATGTCATCAGCCGCTGCCAGCAAGTCCTCATCAGGGATATCCCTATGGAGGTTATGCCAGGCATCAGGACAGTCCCTGTGGGGGTGACCCATCTTACCACATAGGTTACATCTAATGTTTTGGCAGGTAGTGCTCACGTGGCCCACTTCATTACAGAGGCTGCACTTTACCATGGTGCACACACTCGCCACATGACCGGCCTTCCCGCACCTAAAGCATCTGCGTGGCTGACCCGCATAGAAGCAGACGCCTTTCTCTCGGCCAATAAAGAATGAGTTGGGCAGATGTTGGGTTATGTTGTTGTGCTGATGTAACTTAACCAGGACCTTCCACCCACCAGTCCAGATCCCGTCTTCATCCCTATTCTTAGTCAGATCGGACATTAGGTCACAATGTCTCCTGAGCCAGATGACAATGTCCTGAGGGGGAATGGCCTCATTCCAGAAAACAATGGTGACACTTGCGGTATCTGGCTTAGAGATGGGGATGAAGCTGAATTTATTCCAACCCTCAGTATCTCTAAACCTAGTGAGATTATCCCAGAAACGGTCCAGATCAGACATCAACTTAAAGCTAACATCATACCCCTGGCGGTCAGGAAGATTTATCACTGCCAGGATGTCAGTCGGCAGGAAGCCCATCTGGGTACATAGGAGCCCTCTGACCACAAACCTTCTATCAGGCAGATCTTCCTTGGCACCTCTGTGCCTAAACCTGACTACATTCCTCCTCTTGAAAGCCTGGCCTGTATAGTTCGTGCTTGATGTAAAAGATGGAGCACCGCGGCTCCAGGCATTCCCAGAGGAGGTATGGCCAGATCCGCCATCTTGGCGTGTCTGTGGGCGCTGTGTGGGCTGCTGAGCACCTGCACTACGAGGTTCTGCTACTGGGTGAGTATGTAGAGGGGGAAAGTCCTGTACATTGGACTGCGCTGTGTCCGCCCCACCATCAACCTCTATGTCTGCAATATCACCAGACTCCAGAGACTGGACTGTAGAGGGGTCTGACGCCATAGATGGTGAAGGATCCCCCCCCCAGAATGAGAAACACTTTCCCCTGCTGCACCATTATTATATACAGGATTATCTATAATCTCAGACACAGATGGATAGTCAGTGGCAGCAGAGTCCTGCACAGCAGAGTCCACAATATTATTACAGTCACTATCAGTTATGTCCTGCACAGCAGAGTCCAGGACTGTCCCACACACTTACATCCTGAGCCCCCAAATGTGCACCAGTACCTTCAGGTAAGAGTCCACAGTCCTGATGAGATGACCTGCCTCCTGGGACTTGTGGTGTCTGCACAGATGCTACTTCAGGTAGGGGTCCATGATCTTGCTGTAAGGTGCTGGTTGCTGGGACTTGTGGTGCCTTGCCAGGAACTGCTGCAGGTCTTTGCTGTGACTTGGCATTAGCTGCTTCTTTCCCATACAAATTCCCTTCCTTAAAAGGGAAACTTGCTGGCTGCAGAATGGGTTTTGCATGGGACTGCAGGCCGCCATCTTGAGATGGTTCAGATCCAACTTTGGAGCGAGATGATGGTGACTTCTGGTATTCCTCGAATCACTGCTGGTTTCTGTAGGATTCTCCCACCGGTCCCATTTGCTCCAGTACAGTCTCGGTCTCCTGTACGTTATCGGCGAGCTCTTTCGCCAGTGCGCTCAGCTTCTTATCCACTATTGCCTCTACCCCAGGTCTAGCAGCCCTTACTTTATAGGCACAGTCAATCTGTCGCTGCAGAGATAGTTTACTCGCCTTCAAAGTCTCCATTCTCCTGACCAGTGCTGGGATCTCGTCTGCCAGGCGCAGTTCAGGTGCAAGCTCAGCCACCGTAACAGTCTGACCATTATTGGGGAGTTTTGCAGGCTGGTTACTCACAGTATGGCTTCTGGTTAGCGTAGTCTGTGACTTCTGGCATGCTGCGGCTGTTGTCACTGCCATGGGGCCACAATCTGTAGCTTGGGCACTGGGGTCCAGTTTGCTTCCAGTGACCGCACTACTGGTACCATGAAGCTTCCCTGCTGGTCTCCCTTTGGTCACATCCACAGGCCTTTCTACAATTTTGCAGTTTCCACTGCCAGATCTTGTCCGCTCAGACCGCACCAGTACAGGCCGCTGCATGTTCTCCAGCATGGTCTGTCTCTCCAAGGACGTTTTCCTCTGTCTGCAGGAGGGTGGAGTGGACGGGACACCTGTAACCTGTAATGGCGTCTGCACAGGCTGCACGGCTTGCTTCTTCTTACAATCAGGTATTCTGTCTGGATGCTGCACAATTACATTGGTAGGTTGTTGCACCGTACCTCTGCTTGCTTCTGCTACTGCTTTCTTTGCAATCACTTTCTTCCCATCTTGGCTTGCTGCACTGGGACTGCTGACACACTGGACATTACTTTCATTCTTGAAGACTTTTGGATTTTCATCCATTTTTTGAGTTGTCTGGGAATTGTTTCCCAGAGTAGGCCTTGGAGCCTGGGCCTTGCTAGGGGAGCTGCCCCCACCCAGGGTGGCCCCACCCAGGGTGGCCCCACCCAGGGCTTTCTCCAGACATCAGGAGACTCAGGAGAGCTACAGAAACACAACCTCACAGGTAGGAGGCAGTATTATAGTAGTTATATTCTTGTACATAGGAGGCAGTATTATAGAGTATATTCTTGTACATGGGAGCAGTATTATAGTAGTTATATTCTTGTACATAGGAGGCAGTATTATAGTAGTTATATTCTTGTACATAGGTGCAGTATTATAGTAGTTATATTCTTGTACATAGGAGCAGTATTATAGTAGTTATATTCTTGTACATAGGAGCAGTATATAGTAGTTATATTCTTGTACATAGGAGGCAGTATTATAGTAGTTATATTCTTGTACATAGGAGGCAGTATTATAGTAGTTATATTCTTATAGATGGGGCAGTATTATAGTAGTTATATTCTTGTATATAGGAGCAGTATTATAGTAGTTATATTCTTATAGATGGGCCAGTATTATAGTAGTTATATTCTTGTACATAGGAGGCAGTATTATAGTAGTTATATTCTTGTACATAGGAGGCAGTATTATAGTAGTTATATTCTTGTACATAGGAGGCAGTATTATAGTAGTTATATTCTTATAGATGGGGCAGTATTATAGTAGTTATATTCTTGTACATAGGAGGCAGTAGTAGTAGTTATATTCTTGTGCATAGGAGGCAGTATTATAGTAGTTATATTCTTATAGATGGGGCAGTATTATAGTAGTTATATTCTTGTACATAGGAGCAGTATTATAGTAGTTATATTTTTGTACATAGGAGCAGTATTATAGTAGTTATATTCTTATATATGGGGCAGTATTATAGTAGTTATATTCTTATAGATGGGGCAGTATTATAGTTATTATATTTTGTACATAGAGATACATATAATTATTATAAGTGTCTGATTCTGAGTAGAAAATGATAATGTTAAGCCAATGTAAAGTATATTCCATAATATACCAGTAATGACTGTGCAGCAGGTACCGGCAGGCCAGCAGGCTGTCAGATGAGTCACGCTCTTCTAGATGACAGTAGGATATTATCCTGTTAACAGGCTTTCCTCACTAGATAAAGACCAGCTGGTTTGTCTGGACTGGCTTTTTATCTCTTGTTCACTTCAAAGTATTTTCCTATCTTACGTACTTTGTTTTTCTAAAAATTTCTTGATCATCACATCCCCGATCATGTGATGAAATCCTCAAAATCCAAAAATAGAATTTCTGTATTATGGAGGAATTCCACTAAAAATAAAACTAAATTTAGGTGGAATTTTCCCAAAGGGGTTTTCTGGAAGCAGAGGTCATTAATAGTTTATCACGTACCCCTTTACATTTTTCCTTTTCCCCCATACACATGTAGTGCCATTGTATATCTTGAAGATCTGGGGCCCTAATGCAAATTATATAACAGGAACCCCACCAACCACAGGAAATTTGTAACACTGGTATCTTCTTTTGTCATCCCCCAGGGCCTAGGTGCTGTTGCCACCTCTGCATCCACTATCTAGAGCCACCTTAGAGTACCCCTTTACATGGACAGGGAGTAATGCATAGCTGCCAGCTGTCCTAAATATTCTGGGTCAGTCCCACATTTTTGGGAACAATCTAGTTCAAAGTCAGGTATGTCCCTGTCCAAAAAGGGGGTGTGGTTTACAAGCCCTACCCAAGGGTGGGTGGTACTCGGAGTAAATTAAATCAGTTTGGGGGTGGTCCCAGGGGTGTCTTAGATCCTTAAACACTGAGGATCATTGGGCCCACCAGAGGGGCCAGGGCCAGTTTTAGACAAAGTGGGGCCCTGGGCAAAATTAAAAGCGGGGCCCCAAATGCTGATATGCAAACAACACCATCGTCTTGCAGTGGCAACCCCTATAATAACGCCTCCTTTCTGCCAACAAAAAAGTAATAAGCTCCATTTACCACACACAATTCAAATGAGCACCTTTGCACCGTCATCAGTTATTATAGCGCCTCCTTATAAATAATATTCCTTGCTTATAAATAATATTACACCTCTTATACGTGATAAATAGTGCCCTGTATCAGTAATATTCCCCCTTATCAGTAACAGTCACCCTGTAAAAATAATACTGCTCCGTTATAAATAATAGCCTCCCCATAAATAATAGTTACCCTTATAAATAATAGTCCCCATTATCACTAATAGCCCCCTTTATAAATAAGCCCACTTAACAATTATACCCCTTTATAACTCAAAGATGTATTTTGATCTCTGGGTATCGTATCTCTCTCTTACTTCCATTTACTCATAATGTGCGCAGCTATAATCCTAGATGTATGTTGTCAGTAGGGCAACCTTGTAACAATAGAGCTTTGTATCCATCCTAGAATAGCTCCATTGAATTCCTACATAGCCCTGGGTGATCAAATACATATGCATTGTTCAGCCTGGGCTGTTAGATCAGACATGGTTGATAACATTGTATCATTTCACTTGGTCCCATCTCCTTACAAAGAATCTTGACTTGAGTGCATTAATCAATCAGACTTGCCGTCGCCGGTGACCTCATTCTGGGTGGTGCAATCAAGGGTATAAAAGATGAGGTAAGAGGTCAGTGGGTGGAGATTGTGCTGGGACTACTAGAGAATACTATGAGGAGATTGGGCTGAGACTACCACTGAGAGAATACTATGATGAGACTACAAGAGACTGAGAGACTATTGGGACACACTGTGATGAGCATGCAGGCTGGAATGTGTTGATGTTGCTGCCTCCACTGGTTAGCCCCACATGCCATGTGTGAGGGTTGGATTATAGAGCCAAATCAAGGAGATGTGTGGTAAAGTAATTATTTCAATTTTATTCCCTTTTTTTTTATTGTACTGTATCTTGTAACTAGTAACTGTTAATGCTTGTATATATCTACATATCTGTTCTGAACTGCATGTGTTAGATGTTAATACCGACCCATTTAGGGGTTAATAAATATATAAAATTTAGAAAGCTTGTCTTGTATTTATCTTGTGAACCCAGCACTCACTGGCGGTGAGTGTGGTTTTATATGAAAGAAGTCTCAGATGTGGGCCAACGCGATGTTGGCGCACTGAGGATCTTTCACAACCCCATTTATAAATAGTTCCCCTCTTATAAATAATAGACGTCTTATAAATAATAGCTCCCCCTTATAATAGCCCCCTCATATTTAAGTTTCCCAATTATATATAGTAGCCCACCCTTATACAGGTGCATCTCAATAAATTAGAATATTTTTGAAACGTTCGTTCATTTCAGTGATTCAGTAATTCAATTCATAATCAGCGTCTTCCATGACTGTGTTTCCTACTGAACCAGACTGAGGGACCATTTAAAGGCTTAGGAAACCTTGGCAGGTAACACACTGAATTTACAATACTGAACTTTTTTACAATATTCTAATGTTCTTAGATTTTGGTTTTCATTACCTGTAATCCATAATCAACATTTACAGAAATAAAACACTTGGAATAGAACACTCTGTGTGTAAAGAATCTAGAAAATATAGGAGGTCACTTTTTTAATTTAATTACTGAAAGAAAGAAATGTTTCAAAGATATTCTAATTTATTGAGATGCCCCTGTATATAATAGTTCTCCGTTATACAGTGTTGGACTGAAGGGCCTTAGGCCCACCAGAGGAACTTGTTCTTGGGCCCCACCCAACAGCTTCCTGCTAATAGCTTACACCACGGCTCCTTCACTGAAGTCTTACATATGTGCTGACTATCTGGTGTTACTGAGTATGTTCCCAGTATAGTCAGCCCCTATAGTACTGTGCAGGCCCCAATAACTCCATGGCCAGTTCATGCACAGTACTGTATGGGGAATGACATGGCCATGGAGCACTACACGTATGTGCAAGATTATAGTGAGGGAACTGTGATGCAGACATAGCACACAGGGCTGCCAGCAGGAATTTTAACCCTCCCCCACAGTATAATGCTCCACATGGTATATAATGCTCCATGGTATAAAATGCTCCCCTGAGCCCTCCACAGTTTCCCCACATGGTATATAATGCTCCACAGTGGACCCACACAGTATAAAATGCTCCCCTGAGCCCCCCATAGTGGCCCCACATGGTATATAAAGCTCCACACAGTATACTACCTCTTAGTGGCCCCAGACAGTACAATATGCTCCCCAGCAGCCCCACACAATATAATATGCTCCATACAGTATAATATGGAGCCCCAGTATAATGCTCCACAGTGGCCTAACACAGTATAACATGCTCCACAATGGCCTCCACACAGTATAATATACTGCCCAGAGGGGTTCCCCCAGTATAATGCTCCACAGTGGTCCCCCACAGTATAATATGTACAGTCCCCCCCAGTATAATGCTCTACAATGGCCCCACAGAGTATAATATGCTCCCAAGAAGCCCCACACAATATAATAAACTCCACAGTGGCCCCACACAGTATAACAGGCTCCCCACACTGCCCCTTCCCCCAGTATAAAACTCTACAGTGGCCCATAGTATAATATGCTCCCCAGAGGGCCCCTGTTAGTATAATGCTCCACAGTGCCCCCCCCCCAGTATTTTGCTCCACAGTGGCCCCACGCAATATATTATGTTCCCCAGAGTGTACCCCAGTATAATGCTCCACAGTAGGCCCCACACAGTATAATATACTCCCCAGAGGGCCCCCTAGTATAATGCTCCTTAGTTCCCCCCCTGAATAATGCCCCACAGTGGCGCCCCACAATATAATATGCTCTGCAGATGGCCCCCCAGAATAATGCTCCACAGTGACCCCACACTGTATACCATGCTCCAGAATGGCCTCCACACAGTATAATATACTGCCCAGAGAGGTTTCCCCAGTATAATGCTCCTCAGTGGCCCAAAACAGTATAATATGCTCTCCAGAGGGCCCCCCCCACAGTATAATGCTCCACGGTGGCCCCACACAGTATAATATGCTATCCAGAGGGCCCGCTCCCCAGTATAATGCTCCACAGTGGCCCTACACAGTATAATATGCTATCCAAAGGGACCCCCCCAGTATTGTGCTCCACAGGGGCCCCACACCGTATAATATGCTATCCAGAGGCCCCGCTCCCCAGTATAATGCTCCACAGGGGCCCTACAAAGAATAATATGCTATCCAGAGGGCCCCCCCAGTATAATACTTCACAGTGGCCCTACACAGTATAATATGCTATCCAGAGGGAACCCCCCAGTATAATGCTCCACAGTGGCCCCACACAGTATAATATGCTATCCAGAGCCCCCCCAGTATAATGCTCCAAAGGGGCCCTACACAGTATAATATGCTAACCAGATGGCCCTCTCACAAGTATAATGCTCCACAGGGGCCCCACACAGTATAATATGCTATCCAGAGGGCCCCCTCCCCAGTATAATGCTCCACAGGGGCCCCACACAGTATAATATGCTATCCAGAGCCCCCCCCAGTATAACGCTCCAAAGGGGCCCTACACAGTATAATATGCTATCCAGAGGGACCCCCCCCCCCAGTATAATGCTCCACAGGGGCCCTACACAGTATATTATTCTATCCAGAGCCCCCCCCCAGTATAACGCTCCAAAGGGGCCCTACACAGTATAATATGCTATCCAGAGGGACCCCCCTTAGTATAATGCTCCACAGGGGCCCTACACAGTATATTATGCTATCCAGAGGGAACCCCCCAGTATAATGCACCACAGGGGCCCTACACAGTATAATATACTCCCCAGAGGGCCCCCTAGTATAATGCTCCTTAGTTCCCCCCCCGAATAATGCCCCACAGTGGCGCCCCACAATATAATATGCTCTGCAGATGGCCCCCCAGAATAATGCTCCACAGTGACCCCACACTGTATACCATGCTCCAGAATGGCCTCCACACAGTATAATATACTGCCCAGAGAGGTTTCCCCAGTATAATGCTCCTCAGTGGCCCAAAACAGTATAATATGCTCTCCAGAGGGCCCCCCCACAGTATAATGCTCCACGGTGGCCCCACACAGTATAATATGCTATCCAGAAGGCCCCATCCCCAGTATAATGCTCCACAGGGGCCCCACACCGTATAATATGCTATCCAGAGGGCCCGCTCCCCAGTACAATGCTCCACAGTGGCCCTACACAGTATAATATTCTATCCAAAGGGACCCCCCCAGTATTATGCTCCACAAGGGCCCCACACCGTATAATATGCTATCCAGAGGGCCCCCTCCCCAGTATAATGCTCCACAGGGGCCCTACAAAGAATAATATGCTATCCAGAGGGGCCCCCCCAGTATAATACTTCACAGTGGCCCTACACAGTATAATATGCTATCTAGAGGGACCCCCCCAGTATAATGCTCCACAGTGGCCCCACACAGTATAATATGCTATCCAGAGGGACCCCCCCAGTATAATGCTCCACAGTGGCCCCACACAGTATAATATGCTAACCAGATGGCCCGCTCACCAGTATAATGCTCCACAGGGGCCCCACACAGTATAATATGCTATCCAGAGCCCCCCCCAGTATAACGCTCCAAAGGGGCCCTACACAGTATAATATGCTATCCAGAGGGACCCCCCCAGTATAATGCTCCACAGGGGCCCTACACAGTATATTATGCTATCCAGAGGGACCCCCCCCAGTATAATGTGCCACAGGGGCCCTACACAGTATAATATGCTATCCAGAGAGACCCCCCCCCCCCGTATAATGCTCCACAGGGGCCCTACACAGTATATTATGCTATCCAGAGGGACCCCCCCCCCCAGTATAATGTGATTGGGCCTCAGCGCCTCAGCGGTGATGTCCGGAACGTCAGAAGATGACGTCGGACGCAACCTTGGAAAGGGGTCCTGCGGCACATGACGCTGGGTCCCTTTCTGTTATCGATATGGCCGGTCCTGACTCCGGATCCCGGGGGCCCCTTTGGGGTCAGGGCCCTGGGCAAATGCCCAGTTTGCCTCTCCCTAACGCCGGCCCTGCTGGGGGCTCAGCCTTCAACAACCCTAGGTAATAGACCATAGTACCCTTCAAATTTATGTGCCTTCGGCTGGACCATTACTGTGATAGAGCCTGGGCCCAACGGAGGATCTGCTGGTACTCTGGAAGGCTATTCCAACACGGGAATTAAATATCCCTTTATTACTAATTGAACTAAGGTAAACTGCAGCTGCATCTCCCTCCTCTCCCCTCCTCTCCTGTAATTCTACCTCCTATGTACTGTACTGTGTTTTTCTACATGGAGTTTCTGGTTTCTGATCATCACCCTCATGTTATAGGTTATGCTGATGCCTGGCACATACTTGACCCCCTCCTAATCATCCTCCATTGTTTCTTGTAGGTGGCATCGAATTGGACTTAGTGTAGAAGGGAAAGATGTGACCATGGTCGTTGACTGTGAGAAGAAGCAGACCCATTTCCTGGACCGTGGGGATGATCCCATCATTAGCACAGATGGTGTCACCCTATTTGGGACACGACTACTTGACGAGGAGGTCTTTGAGGTAGGTCTGGAGAACAAGCAGCCCTTTGTCTTAAGGTCTCCTTATTTCCATATCTATCGTATGATGCACACTGGTTGCCATTTAAAACTATGACTATATAACCCGATGTGACACTTGTGGAAGAATATTGTGTATATGGGGGTTTGACTGATATGTGCTGGCTAACTGTGAGAGGAACAGGTTTCCTAGGTCTTATTTGCTTTTGACCTTATAGTGAATTTTTACCTTATAATATTATGTCATTTATAGGTTCAACTTCCAATGCTGAGTATTTTCGTAATATATCTTTATAGTGACCAGAGCTCAGCTTTTATGCTAAAAGTTAAAATTTAGTCTTCTTGAAGCCACCATGATAAATGAGAAAATTCTGACTGACTGCAGACACCACTAGGTGGAGCCTAGGAGCTTACTACATGCTCATTAGACCTACACACCCTCTAGTGGTGGCTACTGGGAGAATTTTATTGATGCAAGGGATTTGGAGTTTATATCAGGAAGACAGGACATTGACCTCTATATATATTCAGAAATTAACACAGAAATTCAGACCTATATAGACAATTTACTTAAAGGGTATCTGTCACCAGAATCCAGCATATCAACACAGCCCCGCAGATAGATAGGTTAGGGTCTCCTGAATCCCCTTGCCTTCATTACTGAGATATTGCTGTTTTTGTTAATATGTCAATGAGCTATTTGGAGCAATGAGGGTGTTGCAGCTTTACTCTTTGGCGCAATGGTGACACCCTCGGTGCTCCAAAGAGCTCATTTGCATATTAACAAAAACAGTGATATCTTGGAGGCAGCGATTCACAAGGGGAAAACACTGTTTGATTCAGGAGTCCCTAACCTGGGTTGATATGCTGGGCTCTGGTGACAGACTCCCTTTAAAGAGAGTCTACCTGTACATCTATCCCTATTCAACTAATGGTGTCCTGTACAATACTGTGCATGCGCCTGACCAAGAAGAGCTTCCTTATGTCATGTCTTCCTCTTATTGGTAATCTTGCAGCCGAGCTGAGCATACATGTATATGGGGAGTCAAAAGGAATAGCTTTTGATCTGAACAATTATGGACGCTTCTATTCTGTGATGCAAAATGGCCGTGAAAAATTGACATATTTCGGGTCCATTTTGAATCCTTCCATTTTCACGCATTTCTCATAGACTTAAAGAGGACCTTTCATTTCCTCATGAAAGTGCGGAAAGTGTTTTATATACCGCTAGAAAGCCGACAGTGTGCTGAATTCCCAGTATGTGCCCTGGTGGAGGAGATATCGGTGCCGTTAGTTTCGGCACTGATCTCTCTCCACTGTCAGAAGGGCGTTCCTCATAGCTCAGTGTCATTGCTGGGCGGTAAGGAACACCCCCTCTGACAGTACAAGGCTATATTAGAGTACAGTCAGGGGGATGACGCTGAGCTATGAGGAACGCCCTTCTGACAGTGGGGAGAGATCGGTGGCGAAACTAATGGCACCGATATCTCCTCCCCCGGAGAGCGCACTGTCAGCTTTCTAGCAGTATATAAAACCGCACTTTCATGAGGACATGAAAGGTCCTCTTTAAATTTACTGAAGGATCCATAAAAATGGGAAAAATAGGACATGTCGTGTGAATGGCCCAACCCGCTTTAAGACTGAGGCCCCACGTTGAGGAAAAACTGTGTTTTTTGTTGCAGATTTAGCTGCGGTTTTTTGAGCCAAAGTCAGGAGTGGCTTGAAAAGGAATGGGAAATATAAAGGACATTTTTAGACGTTTCCCTTCTGTTAAATCCACTCCTGACTTTGGCTCAAAAACGCAGCAAAATCTGCAACAAAAAAAGCTGCCTTTCCGCAACGTGATGCCTCAAGAAGCCTAAGATTGGCTTCAACGGATTGGCAAACCTGATTCATGCAAGATCGCCAATTTATCTGGTTAACATGTAATACTACACTTCCCCTGTAGTGGCTGCTGTAGGAGAAATGTATTGTCTATGTGGCACTGATCGCCAGTGGTTTGTGAAGCCAAACCTGCAGCAATCAGCTGATCAGCTCCAGGTTACAAAGGGATGGTCTTCATAAGATCGCCCCTTTAAAGATCAACTAACCAAACTGTAAGAAAACAGTACTAGCATGTGATATATAATCAATTAACCCATTAACTTCTGAGAAACCTCCATTTCTAGGCTTTACATAGTTTTGCTGAGCTGTTTTTTGAAAATAGACATGGTGGAAACGCCACAAAACGTCAAATATGAATAGAGCCTAATAGCCCCATTCTAAGGTATGAAGTACAGATTTGGGTGCAGTTCCCCTTTAAGTAATGTATACTGATGCTGTTGAGTCTTTTTATGGAAGCATGGATTAGAGGTGATGGTTGTCCCCATAACATTATGTGAACGTCCTATAGTTGGCGCCTTTCCATATATAAGGTTAGAGTGTCTCAGCTCTGGAGCCAGATCTATGAGAATATCGCTTGTGGCCACATATGTTAATGGGAACATTTGGTGGTCAGTAGTTTTGGTAGAACACAGTATTCAGCAGTGTTACGTACTAGTCATCCCCTGTGACATCCAGTAATGCAGAGCTATGGTCCTTGTTTCCCATGCACTGTATGTTTTGTTGTGGTGCAGACAATGTTTAGTGGAGCGGGGGTGAGCGGGGGTCTCACTGGGGAAAGGCGTGGGATGGGAATTACTATGGACATCTGCCTGGACTGACCGCACTAGGATGGAAGAGGAGGGAGAGGAAGGAGAGGACAGTACAGGCTGCACAACACATCTTCCTACAGTAATGGTGCGTTGTACTCCAGATAATCTGACCCAGTGAGATGTCGGATTATCAGAAGATTAAGAAAATCAATAATGATAACAATAGGGAGTCGTGTGATGGTAGAGGAGAGTGCAGAATAGTCCTCCTAAGCTCCTGCAAGTATATAGCTCCATAGTACTACAACTGAAAGCTCCACAGTCCTACAGGTATACAGCTAAAAGTGCACAGCACCACAGACCTTCCCGCAGAAGAATACAACTCCTTAGTCCTACAGCTACACAGACCCACAAGTGTACAGCTTCACAGTCCTATAAGTATACAGCTTCACAATCCTACAAGTGTACAGATACACAGACCCACATGTATACATCTACAAGGACCCACATGTTTACAGCTCCGCAGTCCTATAAGTATACAGTCCTACAAGTGTACAGCTTCACAGTCCTACAGGTATACAGCTAAAAGTGCACAGCTCCACAGACCTTCCCGCAGAAGTATACAGCATCTCAGTCCTACAGCTACATAGACCCACAAGTGTACAGCTTCACAGTCCTATAAGTATACAGCTTCACAATCCTACAAGTGTACAGATACACAGATCCACATGTATACATCTACAAGGACCCACATGTTTACAGCTCCACAGTCCTATAAGTATACAGTCCTACAAGTGTACAGCTTCACAGTCCTACAGGTATAGAGCTACACAGTCCTACAAGTATACAGCTACAGAGTCCTACAAGTGTACAGCTACACAGACCCACATGTATAAGCTACACAGTCCTATAAGTATACAGCTTTACTGTCCTACAAGTGCACAACTTCACAGTTCTATAAGGGTATAGCTTCACAGTTATACAAGTATACAGCTACACAGTCCTACAAGTATACAGCTACACAGTCCTACAAGTGTACAGCTACACAGACCCACATGTATACAGCACCACAGTCCTACAAGTATACAGCTCCATAATCCTACAGGTATACAGATTCACAGTCCTACAAGTGTACAACTCCATACTCGTACAGGTGTACGGCTTCATAGTTCTACAAGTGTACAATTTCCTAGTCCTACAAATGTACAGTCCTACAATTGTATAGCCCCACAGTCATACAGGTGTACAGCTCCATACACCTACCAGTGTACAATTTCCTAGTCCTACAATTGTACAGCTCTATAATCCTACAGGTATATAGATTCACAGTCCTACAAAGATTACAATTCCATAGTCGTACAGGTATACAGCTTCACAGTCCTACGAATACTAGAAATATACAGCTTCACGGTTCTACAAGTGAATAGCTTCACAGTCCTACAAGTATACAGCTTCACAGTCCTACAAGTATACAGCTTCACAGTCCTACAAGTATACAGCTTCACAGTTCGAAAAGTGTATAGCTTTACAGTCCTTCAAGGATAGAGCTTCACAACCCCTTGAGTGCACAGCTTCACAGTCCTACAGCTGTATAGCTCCACAGACATATAGGTGTACAGCTCCATATACCTATCAGTGTACAACTTCCTAGTTCTACAAGTGTACAGCTTCACAGTCCTACAAGTGTATAACTCCACAATGCCATAAGTATTTAGCTTTACAGTCCGACAAGTGTACAACTTCACCGTCCTGCAATTGTACAGCTCCACAGTCCAACAGGTGTACAGCTCCACAATCTTTCAAGTATACATCTCAAAAGTCCTACAAATATATTGCTCCACAGTCCTACAAGTGTTCAACTTCACCGTCCTACAAGTGTACAGCTCCATAGTCCTACAGGTGTACAACTCCACAGTCCTACAGGTGTAAAGCTTCACAGTCCTATAAGTATACAGCTCCATTGTCCTGCAAGTTTATAGCTTCACAGTCCTACAAGTATACAGCTCCATAGTCACATATGTATACAGCTCCACAGTCCTATAAGTGCACAACTTCCTATATTGCACAGATTTACTGTTCTGTGAGTATATGGTTCTACAGTCCTACACTACATCTGTACAAGTATAGAACTCCACCATGCTACATGTATACAGCTCCACAGTTCTGCATGTGCACATCTCTATAGAATTATAGTATACAGGTCCACAGCCCTAAAGTGTTCACAAGTATACAGCTCCATCATCCATACAGTTTATAGCTCCAGTCCTACAATGACATCATCAGCGACCAATCTGCAATGAGTCATTCTGGGTATACAGATGCCCCAGATCCTTGATGGTGCCAGTAGGGGAATGACAAGGAATCTCTGGAGACTCAGGATCGGAATTACTTACTTGGCAACTCCCTGATATAATGTCTTGGTTGGCTCCCAACCAGAGCTTCACTTTAATTCTAATAAATATACTATAATCCCCTCTGTGTAGTCTGGATATAGATATGACTCAAAGGCTTCCAAGTGTTTATTTCTAAATCTTGTGCCAAGATAAACATTTTTCTACATGTCCTCTCCGATATCATCGACTTTCTCTCATTTCACTGCTAATCGATGACAGTGGGAAATCTAGAGATGACTGAAGACCAGATCCTGACTGTTTCTGTTGGAGTCCTCAGGAGTATCAATGTCATGTTCATGATTTGTGATTGTTTCCATCCATCTCATTGACATTCATCCTCTATCCATTTTCTATTCCTACCAAATTTTGAGTGACATCATAGAGAGCTATGGATTAAGGGATGTGCCATATACCCCACCCATTCGAATAGGACATGTCCCCAACCTAAGGTGTTTGAATCACAAATAATGTATGAGACCCTTCATCACACCAGTAAATTAGCATGGAAATGGACAAATACAGACCCAAGACCAACAGTATAAACCCCCTATAAATAACCGCAGACCCCTACACAAATACAGACACAAGACCAAACCCTAGACTAGTACAAATCCCCTAAATAACTCCAGACCCCTACTCAAATAGAGACCCTACCCTAGTACAAACCTCCTAAATAACTGCAGACCCCCATACAAATACAGACCCAACCAGACCCTAGACTAGTTGAGTCTGTATTTGTGTAGGGGTCTGCAGTCATTTAGGAGGTTTGTACATATCCCCTAAATAACTCCAGACCCCTACACAAATAGAGACCCAATCAGACCCTACCCTAGTACAACCCCCCTAAATAACCGCAGACCCCTACACAGATACAGACCCAACCAGACCCTAGACTAGTACAAAAGCCCTAAATAACTCCAGACCCCTACACAAATACAGACCCAAGGCCAAACCCTAGACTAGTACAACCCCCATAAATAACTGCAGACCCCTACACAAATAGAAACCCTACCATAGTACAACCCCCCTACACAAATACAGACCCAAGGCCAAACCCTAGACTAGTACAACCCCCATAAATAACTGCAGCCCCCTACACAAATATAGATGCTACCCTAGCACAAACCTCCTAAATAACTTCAGACCCCTACACATATAGAGACCCAAGACCAGACCCTACACTAATACAAACCTCCTAAATATCTTCAGACCCCTACTCAAACACAGACCCAAGACCAGTGCCTACTCCAGTACAAACCCCCTAAATAACTGCAGACACCTACACATATACCCTGTTTCCCCAAAAATAAGACACCCCTGAAAGTAAGACATAGAAGAGGTTTCGTAGAATTGCCCAATATAAGGCATCCCCCGAAAGTAAGACGTAGGAGACGTTTCGTTTCGCAGCATTCCCGAACAGAACATACGGTATATACGGTATGTGAGGCCGTGGGCCGAACCCCACAATCACTGCTATCATTATACTCCGGGGTCTTTGAAAAGACCCCGGCGTATAATAATCGGAGGCCCAGCTGAGGTGAGGGAACATAAAAAACAATGTACTTATCTCTCCTACGCTTCTCCAGGCTTTGGGCCTGTTTGGTGATGTCGCAGACGTCAGCGGAAGTCATTTTGCGTCGCGACGTCGGCCCACATAACGTGACGCCGGCCTGGTCCAACATTGAAGAAGGCCGAAGTAGCAGGGAGTGGACCGGAGCGAGGAACAGGTAAGCAACGTTGTTTTTTTATGTTTCTAACCTCCCCTGGGTCTCCGATCATTATACTCTGGGGTCTGAAAAGACCCCAGAGTATAATAATTGTTCATGGGTGGTCCACAATGGGACATATAATAGTGTGTGCAGGGGCCACTATGGGATATAATACTGTGTGCAGGGGCCACTATGGGATATAATACTGTGTGCAGGGGCCACTATGGAGGATAATACTGTGTGCAGGGGCCACTATGGGATATAATACTGTGTGCAGGGGCCACTATGGGATATAATACCGTGTGCAGGGGCCACTATGGGATATAATACCGTGTGCAGGGGCCACTATGGGACATGATACTGTGTGCAGGGAAATTAATGGTTTGGATTGTTATGATGATGTCCTAGAAGATGATGACATAACTGTCATTGAATAAATTTTATTTTCTATTCATACCGTAAATATTGGTAAATGTACCATACTGTTAATTGTTGTACATGGAAATAATGGTACGGTAGTAGTAAGAAATTCTTGATAGATTCACAGTTTGTCTGGTTATGCTGGTTTGTGATGACAACTACTGTACAGTACTGTATATAATAAATGTTCATTTTTTTGTTCAGCAATAAATGTGAATTCTTCTTCATTGAAAAAAAAATAAGACATCCCCTGAAAATAAGACACAGCACATCTTTGGGAGCAAAAATTAATATAAGACGCTGTCTTATTTTCGGGGAAACAGGGTACTGGATGAAGACCAGACCCTACACTAGTACAAATACCCAAAATAACTGCAGACCTATTTTCGTTTGCTTAAATAGTCATTTGGGCCAATGATTGTCAAGATGGCCAATGGCACACTTTAGTCTGAAAATAAAGATGGGCTTTGATAGATATTTTCAATGGGTGCTTGGCTGGAAATTTCAGAGTTTGGTATGATCGGACTGTTTTGCCTGATCATAAGCTAACTTGCACAGACCCACTGTGGTTTTTAACAAGTAAACTGCCCCCTGATCAGGCAGTTTAGTTGTTAATGGTAATGGTGGGATCATTCACATGACGTATTAAGTAATCCCCGGTCTTCAGCCTTAGACCCTCTTAGAAAAGTGCCTGGCCAGTGTTGGTGGTTTGTCGTCCTGTCCTGGAGAATAGATGGGGTTGTACCAAGAGTAGACTAGCATGACTATGGTAAGATCGTAAAGTCAATGGTGATAACAAGATTGTAAATCAGGGATGGTTCACATCGAAGACATAGATAGAAGACATAGCTGAAGATGTTGCCAAGACACCTGGGTTTCTTATTAAACTTTTCTGGTGCAAAAGTGGCACATGTTTTTGCACATAACGATTTATACCAAAAAATATACCATTTTATCCACTTTTCAACCACTTTTGGCAGAGCAGGACAGGGATCAAGGTGGACCAGGGACACCTTGACCCAACAGGTTTACTATAACTTGTACCATAAAACTGTTATGAGTTATAACAGAAATGTATACCAGTCCCTGGTTGGTTTAGATCTCAATTCTGGCACATGGGACCACCTGTGAAGTACTCACAATATTAACGCACTGATGCACTGATCTTACTAAATCTCCACCCAATGAATGTAGTAGGTCAGTGAAGATCCTGAATAGACATGGGCAGATCATATGGAGGCCCTGTACAGGAAGGGCCACAGCAGGCTCTACCTGCTTAGGAAACTGAGAGCCTTTGGAATCCGGGGGGCACTTCTTAGAACTTTCTTCAACTCGGTAGTGGCATCAGCCATCTTCTTTGGAGTGGCCTGCTGGAGGAGCAGTATAGCAACCAGGGATAGAAATAAACTTGACAAGCTGATTAGAAGGGCCAGCTCTGTCCTGGGGAGCCCACTGGACCCAGTGCAGGTGGTGGGTGACAGAAGGATACTGTCCGTGGTGAGCTCCATGCGGGAGAATAACTCCCATCCCATGCATGAGACTGTGATTGCGCTGGGCAGTACTGTCAGTGACCGACTGCTCCACCCTAAGTGTGAGAAGGAGCGCTATCGGAAGTCTTTCCTCCCCACCGCGGTTAGGCTGTACAACCAACACCGACCTAAGCGGAGATCATTACACACAGAGAACTGAAATATCTCTCTGCCTGTTAAATCCCCCCCCCCCCCCCGCTACGTCCTATCTGTCTGTCGGCTATCAAAGTAATGCCTCTTACCTTGGAACATTCCTGTACATGTTGTATTTGTATTTGTATCTGCTTATCTTATCTTTGCTGCTGTAACACACTGAATTTCCCCATTGTGGGACTATTAAAGGACTATTATTATTATTAGACATGGGCGAACCTCCGAAGATTCATTTCTTTTCGGGTTCTAGTTTGGTCTTACTAAATCTCCTCCAATGAATGTAGTAGGTCAGTGAAGATCCTGAACAGAGATGGCCAATCCTCTGAAGATTAATTTCTTTTTGGGTTCTAGTTTGGCCCAAAGACTTGTTCCGGGGTCGAATAAGTTCACCACAAACAAGAAGTGAAATTATTATACTCTGGGGGTCTTCAGTATAATATATGGAGGGCTGGAGGAGGTGTGGAAAAATAACAAACAGTTATACTCATCTCTTCTGGGCATTCGGTAATCCATCCGTCCTCTTCTGGCTGTGCAAGTGTCATGACGTTGACGCACCCCATGTGACCTCTCAGGCCCAATCACAGTCCTCTGTGATGACACCAGGGCGCATGTCATCACCCAGGAGACCAGAAAAGGACCCAGACGGAGCACGGACGCTGCAAGGATGCCTAGAAGAGGTGAGGGAAGGTGAGTATAATTGTTTGTTATTTTTTTACACCTCCCCAGGGCCTCCACTTATTATACTCTGGAGTCTGAAGAGACCCAAGAGTATAATAATTTCATTTCACAAGTGACACACCTCCAAAGTTTTGGGTACACATTGAACCTGAAACTCTTGAAAAATTTGGGTGGAATCTGCTTCACTCATCTCTAGTCCTGAAGAAGAGTAGGGAGCTCCAAAGACGTAACCCTAAGATAAATAAGATTTGGCTTCAGTCGGTTTGGGTTTCCCGTACATTCAGCTGGATTGTTTTCCTTGAAGTCTATGATCTTCTCAAAGAAGGCCGTAATACTTTTCTTGTCTCGTCCTTTATTAAAAAGCAAAGAAAGTCCCATACCCTTGACCTTTCCGGATGTCCCTTTTTTATAGACAGATCATTACATCTGGAGATTTTTTCCGAGTACTTTCATCCTTCCTTTATCGAGTGCCAGAGGGACACAGTATTAGTGGACGGCTGAATACTCCATACTGTGATAAAAAAGAGATTCTCTTATACAACTCTTAGATATCAGCTTATTTATAGTCTCATGGTGGTTTTATATCCCAGTGGGCAATTGGCAAACAATATCAGTACTGTCCCTTTAAGAAAGGATCCTCCTACAATTCTGTCAATCACTCTCAATTGCTCTCACTATAGTGACTTATTACTTCCTATTATACTAAATAAATCTGCGATCTGCTATCTCCCTGTATCTGATTCCTCTCGTGAACTGTTGATACTGGCAGAAGTATGCTCTGGCTGGGTTCCTAAAAATCTCTAAACTCTCTCGTGGTCAGGGGTTAGAGCTCCAGCTGGCCGGGGAAAGGGGGTGGGGGGGTTCTTTACAGAAATTACCGTGTACTACTTATAAGAGAATTAATGGCCTTATGTTCTGCAGAATAATACTAATATAATAATATGCTGCAGATATGAAGGGGGTGTTACATCGGGCCTGTGTATTGTATGAAGCCCTATGATAGAATTGTATATATATATACGGTATATAGCATATATTGTATATACCTTGGCCTCAATGGGGTATCAGGCACTATACAAACATATGCGTACATATTCGCACATACATATAGAGAGAGGAAAATACACACATACATACGTGACCCCCCCATACAGTATATTGCACCCTTTCTTGCCCCACAGTATATTACCCCCTTTGCTGACTCCTATGCAGTATATAGTCCCCTTTTATGGCCCCACATGGAACATTACCACCTTCCATGGCCCCAAACAATACATTGCCCCCTTCTATGGCCCATGGAACATGGCCCCACACAATACATTGCCCCCGTTTACGATACATTGCCCACTTTCACTTTTATGGCCCCCATATAAGGCCTTTACCTGTTGGATTATTCCAACAGGAAATGCTAATATTCTTTCACCCATCCCGCCTCCTATTCAGGGCCACCTCTGCTTTGACCTCAAGGGGGTGCTATATCCATCAGGATACATTAGGATGCAACTTCCGGATATTGTTCAACATCTGGACGTAGGCCAAAGCAGAGCAGGCCTGGACCGGAGCAGGAATGAGTGAGTAAAATAGTGGCTGCTACCTGCTGGAATAATCCAATAGGTAGTGGCTTATTTAAAAAAATAAATAAGAAAGGCCAGAATACATCCCCAGGGGCCCCTTGAGCTCCAGGGCCCCATGTAATTGCGTGGGTTGCATTATGGCCAAACCAACCCCTGACTGTTACATACATTCACAACTATAGTGATATATATATATGAAGTTTATAGTACATATTCACACTGATACATTTATAAATGGACACATACAAATTGCACAGTGCTGCGGAATATGTTGGCGTTATATAAATAAAATGTATTATTATTATTATAAATACCAATACATACATATCTTACATACATATTAAAAAACTGCTAAATATTGTACATACACATTTACAGTGAAACTTATATACAGAGATACATACATACATACATACCCTAATAAATTATAAAGAGATGTACTGTATACTGTACAGTATACACATTCACATATTGATGCATACATATACAGAGATAGACCTTTACCACCTTTCATCACCTCCACCAACTTCACTGATACTGGCGTATTTGGAATTTTTTTCTCTAGCCCTCACCATTCCTGAACAATCAATCTTGTCGCTTTTAGCCCCCAATATGCTAATTAGGCTCCCTACTGTCAGGTGGGAGGCCCCTTGTCCATCTGCTCCACCCCAGGATGCCCACCTGACAGTAGGAAGTCTACTTAGCATATTGGGTGCTGAAAATAACAGCACTTATTGCTCAGGAACGGTGGGGGCTAGAGAAAAAAAGGATACATTCACTTCTACGGAGGCTTCTGATCCATTCTGTCCCAGGATAGGACTTGCTCTATAATCATCGGAACAGAGCATCAGACGCCCCATTGGAAGAGCCTCGGCCTGCACTCAGTTGTGTGCATGAGGCCTTATTCAGGAAAATAGCCAGAGTCCCAGCAAACCAATATTTTCTAGTGTGACATGAGAGCCAAGATCAGAGACTGAGCTTTCAGTCCTAGGGACGTTTTCCTTTAAGGAAGATCAGTAATATGTGAAAACATTCCAAAATGAAGAGCAAAAGCCAAGAAATACATCTGCTGGTTCATGTAACTATCCCTGTGAGTAGCGAAGGCTTTAGAGTATCACGTTCTCTCTTGAATAGAGTCCCAATGTGTAGAGACAAGACCATCACACTGCCCCACTTGCCTTAGGCCCGAGAACGTGACTCCCACTCAAGTCTTCAGATTACTGTGCTGTACTTCTTCTATGTGTAACTTGCAATGTCCAAGGAATTCTGTGATGGACTCTTCCAAATTGGGGTATTGGTGAAATATCTTAATATTTAGGGGTGCATTACAGCCCATTACTGCCCCTGGTGGACTGCACTGAAGCACTACATGGTGTCTTTCCCGTCTAGCCTTACGTTGCATGGTACTATCTGCAAGCATTTCCCAATAATGTGCTGCCATACTGTGCACAAATAACCATACCTTAAATTTGGCCATGTAAAACTTCCATAAGTTGCCCAGATAGCAATGCTATACAGTGCTGCCACCACCATACACTGAGAATATAATCTGCAATGCAGTGCCAACAGTAAATACCATGATAGTGCTGAAATAATAACGCCATATAGTAACCATATAGCAGCTACATACATAAAGAAATAAGCGCTATACAGCGTCAGAATAATAATACTATATAGTTAATATAAATATTCCTGGTGGTCGTAAGTCTCAAGTGACAGGACATGCCTGAATGGTACTTTGAGGTAGAGGCTATGGCAGTTTTGCCCACTAAGAAACATTATGGGCACACAGATTTCACGGTCTGTGCAGGAATACCCAAAAACATCCTAAAAACAGCCACATTTGGGCATATTTCCATAAGCCCTAGCCTTTAAGGTCCATTTCTTTAGACCATTTCCTACAATATTGCACTGTGTTATAGTTGGTGCAAGGAGGGGGCAGAGTATTAAGGCCGTACTTACCAACATTTGCATCCTCCTCTCCTGGAGAACAGTGCATATGTAGAAGGCCACACCTTCATTGAATTTGCCAAGCCTCCTTTGGTTTGTGTGTAACTCGCCCAATTTTGTGTGTGCCATGCCCCCTTTTCAGGATTTGACCTGTACACAAAGTGCCCATCTCACGTGGTAAATGACAAAGGTCTCAGCAAACGCAGGACCATTCCTTTTAGGAGCCTCCAAGACATTGAGTTGGCCAACATGGACATAACATAGTATAGTTTTGCCCCAGATGCTCCTTTAATGTTCTCCCTGATGGATCTTCATGTCAGCTGACTGAAGGAAGAAGAGAACTATGGCAAGACAGATCCATCTGGTCTTCATGCTCGTAGAATCCTCCGTACGATGTTCAGCATAGATCATGTAAGGAAATTTATTCTACACTTGAGGACACTCCATAGTGAAGACCAGCTCGACCTTGACCATATTGGCAGTCGTGCCGTACATGAGTAAAAAGTATTTCATAATTTGTCAACAAATTATATGTCTGAAAATACAAATGCTGTGTTGCAAGTATGAAGTTGTATGACTTGGCAGGTCCAAAGTAAAATAGGAACAAAGCCCAAGCAAACCTTCCCTTCAGTGCTTCTAACTTGAGTCACCTAATATCTCATCCTAATGCTGATGTTTCACTGGACACGATGGGCACCAGAATACATTTCGCAGATGTGCTGAGAAACTTTATTTTCTTGAGTTTACACTGGTGCTTGAAATATGAGAGCTCAAGAAAGAACTCAAGTAATTTATCTCAGATGGGATAAAAAGTCAACCCAAGGCACTTGACGATACAAGGACTCGGTGATAGGGGGGAATAGTCCCTCACAGATCCAAATATCAGATGAGGGGACAATCAGGAATCGGGTACATAGGTGCCCTACCACCAATCATAAGCTCTCAGCGATCCACGTATTGGGTCGTCAAACAAGTATAGACCAGATAGGTGCCCTACAACCAATCAAAAGCTCTCAGAGACCCAGGTATTGGGTGGTCAATCAGGTATGGACCAGATAGTTGCCCTACCATCAATCAAAAGCCCTCAGAGACCCAGGTATTGGGTGGTCAATCAGGTATGGACCAGATAGGTGCCCTACCATCAATCAAAAGCCCTCAGAGACCCTGGTATTGGGTGGTCAATCGGGTATGGAGCAGTTAGGTGCCTACCAACAATCAAAAGCCCTCAGAGACCCAGGTATTGAGTGGTCAATCAGGTATGGACCAGATAGGTGCCCTACCATCAATCAAAAGCCCTCAGAGACCCTGGTATTGGGTGGTCAATCGGGTATGGAGCAGTTAGGTTCCTACCAACAATCAAAAGCCCTCAGAGACCCAGGTATTGAGTGGTCAATCAGGTATGGACCAGATAGGTGCCCTACCACCAATCATAAGCTCTCAGCGATCCACGTATTGGGTCATCAAACAGGTATTGACCAGATAGGTGCCCTACCACCAATCAAAAGCTCTCAGAGATCCAGGTATTGGGAAGTCAATCAGGTATGGACCAGATAGGTGCCCTACCACCAATCAAAAGCCCTCAGAGACCCAGGTATTGGGTGGTCAATCGGGTATGGAGCAGTTAGGTGCCTACCAACAATCAAAAGCCCTCAGAGATCCAGGTATTGGGTAGTCAGTCCTCAGTGGGGTAGACAGGTAACTACCAACAATCAAATGCCCTCAGAGATCTAGGTATCTGGTGATCAGGCAACTATGTATGCCTTCTGGCAACTCATTTAACTCAATAGTCCAAGGATCTGGCAAGTAAATCATGTACAAGACCAGCTTCAGAAATGTGTGGTCCCCTTAAACTCAGGTAGTCTATATACTTTCATGGAGCCTTTGTTAGCTATACCATAGAAGTGCTAAGTCCCTGGTGTAAAAAATTATAGTATGGGTGGCCATCCCCTCGCTGCATGTCCAAGTGAACCCAGTTAACAAAATGTCCATGAGCTCAGTGGAAGAGAATGTATAGGGATGGGATAAGAATTATGGATAGTAGGGTAGCTTTAGAGTCTTTTTCTTAACAGAAAGGTCAGCAAGCAGGTGAAGACTATCATAAGCCTTAGCTTAGGTACCCATAACTGCTGTGGATCGAATTCCCGGCCCGGGCAAGTGTGTATGTGTTTTCACTGGGAAAATCGATTCTGAGCTAAATCCATTGCTAGTCCCTGACCATTGCAGACTGTTCTCTTTTCTTCCTCCCTGCCCCTTTTCTTCCTAAATACTTTAGATCACCAGGGAGAAACTAAATGACTTCTCTGGCACTAGAAGCTTTGCACGCCTCGGTCATACTGCAGCCAACATGTAGGGTGGAGAGTGGGGTGAGAGGTTTGAAGGCTGCTACACCCCTATTAGGAGAACCTTCCTCTGGATTTCCCATACATACAGATAGTGTAGCATTATTTTCATGTAATATAACAACGTACTTCAAGCAGCAGACATCTAGAGTACATTACACTTTATGAAGTGACTGATGCTTCTCATTTTGTGATGTCACTTCTGGCACCACGTTCGGCCCTTGGGTCCCTCGCTTCTCTTTCAGACTACATGTATGTTTTATTTAGCTGAGAAATGATCACACTAAGGTTTTACTAGCCAAATAGGTCATTCTAGACCTAACTTGCTGCAAATCGTAGACTCCATAGTCCAGGACAGATGGTAGATGAAGATTTAGGACGACTGTATTACCTTTTACTATTGTACTGTTTGTATGATCTTTTACGTAGAACTGGACAGGTAGTAGGCAGGTCCAGATGCTTAAAGGGTTTTTCAACAACTATAACGTGAATGGCCTTCAAAGTTGGACTAGTGAGGTTCTGACCTCCCAGGCACCTATAGGATTGTCCAACCAGGGCTGTCTTTAGCGTGACTTAAAGTCTCTAAGACTGTCTATGTAGTGCAGCAAATAGTTCACCAAACAATACAGTGTACAAAGTGTAGACCAGTGTGCCCAAGTCTTCTGGTGGTGGCCTATAGACAGCAAAAGGCCTTAGGACCAGGGTTGGACTTGATCACTGGAGAATCAGATGGTATCTGTGATGGGGCCAGGCTCTGATATAAATATGGGCACCAAAGGTCCATCAGAGGAACCCATTTTAGTTGACTTTGGAACCAAAAAATTGCCATCTTTCCCACAGGGTCTTCCTAGGCATAGGCCTCTTATGCCTAACAGAAAATGGAGCCCTTGATATGACCTTCTTGATCCTCTACTCTAGAAGAAGAGAATATAATTTTTAATAGCAATCTTTAGGGTTGTGGTTTAAAGGGGTTGTCCAGGATTTGGGGAAAACTCATGGGTGGCTGGGGTGGTTGAAAACAAAAAATGACCAAATCAGCTTTCCCCACCACTTTCTTGTCCAGTTCCCTCCCATGCCAGGATTCGATGCGCCAGTTCAATCACTGGCTCCAGCATTCACTGGATCGGGAACTAGTGTCGTCATTCACATACATCACTGGTTCCTTACTAGTCTCTGATACTAGTCACTGAGGCCACTGATTGGTCTCATCAGTGATGTGGGCCTCTCTGTTTCTGGTGTGGTGAGTCCCGGCAAGGAAGGGAAAATGGATGGAGATAGGTGAGTATGGGCCCCTGTGAGTTTGCCCTAAATCCTGGACAACCCCTTTGTCGATCACGTAAGGTCTACAGTGGTCATGAAGTTTTCAACATCTCCACTGTCTCTATTGACACCCCAACTGTGAAGAGCAATGGGAAGTCAATTGACCACCAACACTACATTGCGAGAACCTAACAACTAGCTCCTCATATCTCAGCTTTCAAGGCCCCGATGAAGATAAGGGGGGTGGGGGGTTTAATATTAGGGGTTAATTGTAGTCAGAACTAAACTGAATACCCCTGGTCACATCCTCAGATGGTGAAAGAAGTCGCCTTATGACGTGCAGACCTCTCTGGTGAGGATTGGGGTTAATGAGTAAGCCTCAGTTGTTCCTATGGCTGAGGTCCAGCCCTGGATTCATTTCCGATTTTCCAGACCCCTGTTTTTTTTATTTAATGCCCACGGCGAATCAATGCTATTTGTCAGCTGCAGCTGTGTTGTATGGGAACAGCACATCAGGAGGATCAGGACCTGGAGCAGAGGATGGAGTTGGGGAGGGGAGGTGTTGTGACATGAGGTCTGTCTGCAAATTCAGCAGTGTTTCCTTCTTGTAGATGCAGTGTGAAGTAGATTAGGTTTATGAGGTGACGTGCAAGACACCTTACATAGTTAAGACCCAGGACCCCTGCTGAGTGGGGTAACAGAGTTTTCCATAGTTCTCTTAAAGGGCATGTATACTTTTGCATAATTTTTTTTTAAACGTTGCTCAAGTATATATACAGTGGGGAAAAAAAAGTATTTAGTCAGCCACCAATTGTGCAAGTTCTCTCACTTAAAAAGATGAGGCCGGCCTGTAATTGTCATCATAGGTAGACCTCAACTATGAGAGACAAAATGAGAAAACAAATTCAGATAATCACATTGTCTGATTTTTAAAGAATTTATTTGCAAATTACGGTGGAAAATAAGTATTTGGTAAATAAAAGTTCATCTCAATACTTTGTTATATTTCCTTTGTTGGCAATGACAGAGGTGAAACGTTTTCTGTAAGTCTTCACAAGGTTGGCACACACTGTTGCTAGTATGTTGGCCCATTCCTCCATGCAGATCTCCTCTAGAGCAGGGATGTTTTGGGGCTGTCACTGGGCAACACGGACTTTCAACTCCCTCCAAAGGTTTTCTATGGGGTTGAGATCTGGAGACTGGCTAGGCCACTCCAGAACCTTGAAATGCTTCTTACGAAGCCGCTCCTTCGTTGCCCTGGCGGTGTGCTTGGGATCATTGTCATGCTGAAAGACCCAGCCACGTTTCATCTTCAATGCCCTTGCTGATGGAAGGAGGTTTGCACTCCAAATCTCACGATACATGGCCCCATTCATTCTTTCATGTACGCGGATCAGTCGTCCTGGTCCCTTTGCAGAGAAACAGCCCCAAAGCATGATGTTGCCACCCCCATGCTTCACAGTAGGTATGGTGTTCTTTGGATGCAACTCAGCATTCACTCTCCTCCAAACACGACGAGTTGTGTTTCTACCAAACACTTCTACTTTGGTTTCATCTGACCATATGACATTCTCCCAATACTCTTCTGGAACATCCAAATGCTCTCTAGCAAACTTCAGACGGGCCCGGATATGTACTGGCTTAAGCAGGGGGACACGTCTGGCACTGCAGGATCTGAGTCCCTGGCGGCGTAGTGTGTTACTGACGGGAGCCTTTGTTACGTTAGTCCCAGCTTTCTGCAGGTCACTCACTAGGTCCCCCCGTGTGGTTCTGGGATTTTTGCTCACCGTTCTTGTGATCATTTTGACCCCATGGGGTGAGAGCTTGCGTGGAGCCCCTGATGGAGGGAGATTATCAGTGGTCTTGTATGTCTTCCATTTTCTAATTATTGCTCCCACAGTTGATTTCTTCACACCAAGCTGCTTGCCTATTGCAGATTCAGTCTTCCCAGCCTGGTGCAGGTCTACAATTTTGTTTCTGGTGTCCTTCCACAGGTCTTTGGTCTTCACCATAGTGGAGTTTGGAGTGTGACTGTTTGAGGTTGTGGACAGGTGTCTTTTATACTGATAACAATGTCAAACAGGAGCCATTACTACAGGTAATGAGTGGAGGACAGAGGAGCCTCTTAAAGAAGAAGTTACAGGTCTGTGAGAGCCAGAAATCTTGATTGTTTGTTTGTATTTGACCAAATACTTATTTTCCACCATAATTTGCAAATAAATTCTTTAAAAATCAGACAATGTGATTTTCTGGATATGTTTTCTCATTTTGTCTCTCATAGCTGAGGTCTACCTATGATGACAATTACAGGCCGGCCTCATCTTTTTAAGTGGGAGAACTTACACAATTGGTGGCTGACTAAATACTTTTTTTTACCCACTGTAAAAAAAAAAGCAACTTGTGATAAAAAAAATCTCCAACTAGTTTGATTTTACAGCCCCTATAAAAACCTATGGGTCTCCATGGTTACAGACTACAACAAATACTATGTAGTCTGATTCTGCAGCATTCAGGACTCCTTTCCATTTGACCCCCGACTTCTTGCTAACCTGCCAAATGTGTATTACAAAGGAAGGGTATGTTTTTTGCAGGTGTGCAGCTATAGCAGTCACTACTGGGCCCTGGACTCGGAGGGGGCCCTAAAGGTCCCTCTGCTCCATAAAATATACTATTCTAAATGACACTACGTAGGTAGGGGCCCTATTACAGATTTTGCTTTGGGGCCCAGGAGCTTCAAGTTATGCCTCAGGTCTGCATAGGGGCTGCATACCCAAAATGGTAATAGATTTTTCTGTAAGACTATTTGCCTGATGTGATTTATTTCAGATGCACTGGAGCAATAGAAGTAATTGCAAAAGCAAATAAAGGGTAAATCCACTTTTTCTAGAATTTTGGGGTGTTTTCCTGCAGTTTGTCGGTGCATAGAACTTACAAAGCTCACATTGTAATAGTTTGTACAGTTGTGACAGTCTCCGGGATACACATGGAAAACATACTATAAACCTAAGGGGCAACACAAGTGTGGATCATACTGATATACAGTATAATAGGAGGATAACTGCTACCATATGTTTTACTTTAGCATATCTAGGAGTGTATGGAGAGTCAGGTCAGCTGACCATTACACTGCTGCAGAGACTTGGTTGTCTGCACTTTCTGGAAGGACCAGCTGGATTCAGATCATGGATGACATGGTTAACTGGTCCTGAAGAGTGACATCTAGTGGTGAGAGGGGGAAGGATCATGGAAGGAAGGAATATCTAATCTATCTATCTATCTATCTATCTATGATAAATAAATGGATAGATAGGTAGGTAGGTAGGTAGATAGATAGGTAGATAGATAGATAGATAGATAGATAAATAGATAGATAGATATGAGATAGGTAGATAGATAGATAGATAGATAGAGATATGAAGTAGATAAAACAATAGATATGAGATAGATATTTAAACAAATGTAATATAGATAAGTAGATAGATATTTTATCTCATATCTGTCTTTCTACGTCATATCTAATCTATCTATTTATAGATCTCATATTTATATTTAGTAATCTGTTATAGATTGTTAGATCTATCCTAGATGATAGATGGATAGATGGAAAATAGATAGTTAGATATGAGAAAGTTAGACAAATACACAGAACAATAGATATGAGATAAAATAAGAAGAAGGGATAGATAGATAGATAGGAGATAGATAGATAGATAGATAGATACGATAGGAGATAGATAATATTCTTTATTCTTTACATTGAAAGATTTATACGCCCATGGCCTCCATCTTCTTACACACACTTTAGATGTAGTCTGGTTAATCTGCTGTAATATATTGTTAGTTACCAACCCTCAGAAGTATGTAACTGTACCAAACCCTCTGCTATGTAAAGTCTTAGATCTGCATAGAGTTCCCATGATGTAACCATGAATGTGGCCAATCCTTGACAACAGGCAAATATCTACAAGTCTATTAGAAAGTTGCAGAACTTTCCGTTGTATCAGTATTAGACATGAAAGCGTGTGATCCATAATGTCATGTTACAGACATATGGAAGTAATAATTCACACTATGACTAATTGTATAGACTGACCCTTCTACAAGGGAGCGGTTACTATATAAGCTCTTAAAGGGGCAGTACGGCACCAATATACTATACAGGATGGTAACTTATTAGATGAAGATAACACACAGTAGGGTTACTGCTGTCCTGTGCAAAATGTCTTATTGAAATATGACACATCCAGCTCTGCTACATGCGTAACTATTATTTAGCTGCCAGAATTGCTCCTCACATTATATGGGTTTTTCTTTTCAGGGTGAGATCCAGCAGCTGCTGATCGTGGCAGACCCCAGAGCCGCCTATGACTATTGTACCACTTACATGCCCAACTGTGATGGCGCTCTCGTCTACGCTGTACAAGCCCAGGACCCTGAATTCCCTGACCAGGTAAGGAGAACAACAACATTGTGATGTAAAGTCATTTAAAGGGCAACAATCCTCTAAATGTGTCTGATCACTGGGAGTCCGAACTCTGGGACCCCTGTTTGTATGGAGCGATGTTTGTGCATGCGCACTGACGCTTTGTTCAGCTGTATGAGAATGCTGGAGATAGCTGGGAGATGTACTTGGCTTCTCCTTGGCAGTCCCATACATGTGAATGGAGCAGCGGCATGTCTGTGTGACCATGAATCTATTCAGAGATACACATGACCCCCGATCTCATGATTGCTGGGGGTCCCAGAGGTCAGACACCAAGTGATCAGTCACTTATCCTGTACCTAGATAGATAATAGGTATGAGATAGATAGACAGAGCGAGAGAGAGAGAAAGAGAGAGAGATAGATAGCGTAGATAGATAATGGATGATATATATGAGATAGATATTAGATACATTAGATAGATATCAAAAGGATATACAAATAGATGGAGAGATATGAGTTGGATAGAGAGATAGATGAGCCTGACTTGAGAAAGGTCCACCTGTGTTGGTACCGAAACCTCGCATGGAATAAACCCACAGTAATTATTGATTTTTCACTATAATGGAGTGCTGTCTTTTTTGTCTTTTTATGGTTTTCTTGGTTTTATGCCGAACCCTGGCGGACTTGCACCCATGCCCTTAAAGGATTGATACCCATGGTGCTGCTCTAAAAAATCCTGTTGCTTTTAGAGAGATAGATAGATAGATGGAAGATAGATACATAGATAGATTGAAAGATAGATAGATATGAGCTAGATAGATAGATAGATAGATAGATAGGAGATAGATATGTAGATAGATAGATAGATAGATAGATATATATTTAATGATAGATAGATAGATAGATAGATAGATAGATAGATATGAAAGATAGATGGATGGATAGATAGATAGATAGATAGATAGATAGATATGAGCTAGATAGATACATATGAGATAGATAGATAGATAGATAGATAGATAGATATGAGCTAGTAGTAGATAGATAGATAGATAGATAGATAGGAGATAGATATGTAGATAGATAGATAGATATTAAATAGATAGATAGATAGATAGTAGATAGATAGATATGAAAGATAGATGGATGGATGTAGATAGATAGATAGATAGATAGATAGATAGATAGATAGATAGATATGAGCTAGATAGATACATATGAGATAGATAGATAGATAGATAGATATGAGAGATAGATAGATAGATAGATAGATAGATAGATAGATATGAGAGAGATGATAGATAGATAGATAGATAGATAGATATATAGATAGATATTAGATAGATAGATATGAGCTAGATAGATACATATGAGATAGATAGATAGATAGATAGATAGATATGAGAGATAGATAGTAGATAGATAGATAGATAGATAGATAGATAGATAGATAGATAGATAGATATATAGATTAGATAGATAGATATGAGCTAGATAGATACATGTGAGTAGATAGATAGATAGATAGATAGATATGAAATTGAAGGATAGATGAATGGATGGATGGATAATAGATAATGGATGATTGATAGGGGGATATATATATATATATATATATATATATATAGCAGATAGTTAGATAGATAGATAGATAGATAGATAGATAGACCAGTGTAACAATTATCCTTTATTCAGAGGTTAGGTAAGGTTCTGGGCTCCAGTGTAAAATCTGAAACATACTCCTTATGGATAAAGCAGGGGAAGGGCCGAGATACAACTTCTACCTTTGCACCCACTATAGCTACTCCCCTAGATAGGCGGGTGTGCCCCTGTGACCAGGGGGTTAGGAGTGGACTCATGGACCAGAAGTGTCTGCACGCATTGTGGGTGGTTTCCTTATAAAATACTATTTTTTATTTATTTGCTCGGTACGTAAACAGAAAAGGATGGAATTAAACTCAGAGAATAGAATTCTTTGGCACCCGATTATTTTTGGCCTAGAGAAAAACTGACCCTCTAGTCAGAGGCCAACACGCGACTGGTTAAACTGCGAAAGGACCCCTTGGTTCCCACCAGCCAAGGCAGGCGTGAAATGGAAAGGATTTTGGCAGGGGCAGTGCCGGTGCTCGGAGCCAGGGTTTTCATTCAGCAGATGGGATGTCCGGGCCGCCCCAGCTGGAATGGTAACAGCTGGTTCGCAGGGCTGGGTCTCCTTGTGTATCATTCACACGCGCGTGAGTCACGGCACTGGCATGTGCAACTGGGAGGCAGCAAGGAAAACCAGGCCTGGGAGATGTGTCATAAGGACCCCCGGGGAATAGACCCCTCAGTTCACAGCTCAGCAGTAATGCAGCAGTGTCCCGCAGATGTCGTGTATAAATATACGGAATATTTGCCTTATATATAGCCAGACGGGGATGATGAATTTTATAAAGGGTCACAGAATGTAAAAAATCTTGTGGCCTCCATCAGTGATCACAAGGCTCCATGTCAGAGACAAAATGGGGTATTAAAGGGGAGAAAAGCTATTATCAAACACCCTCAAGTTAGGACCCCTGTCTATAACTAGAATCTTCCCCTCTGGATGTCCTGGCAGGGATGTGTATTACATGAAAAGCCTCTTTCAGTAGGCAATGTGTAGTACTCCACTTATCCTGAAGGGGGTGCTGCAGGTGAATTGAACACTTGCTGCCCTATTCCTCTACAGATTGTACTCATACTTGCCAACTTGCTCAAGGTGGCATTCAGGAGTCAGAGCATGTTGTGAAAATTTTTCACATAGTCATACCACTTCATAAAGCCCCTGGCCCTTTTTGGGGCCTATCAAGCCCCCTTTTGTAACATGAGCACAAGCTGTGCCTGTCTTGCCCCTCTTTTTTTTATATATATGACCGTGACATAAAATGTCCATGGACTGGGGACCCTGCAGATACAGGAATATTCCAAAAGACCCGTGAGATTTGCCCATTATTCCGGGATGCCAGGATGTCACCGGTTATTCTTGGATATTCTGGGAGAGTTGCGAAGTATGATTATAGTCTTTTGCCATCAATTGGACATCATTTGGGATTTCACCTGTGATCGGATTATCACTGAGGGAAATTTTACCAAAAAATTGCTTAAACAAAGAAGAAAACCCCTTGGAAATTATTGAATAAGGCTAGCCTGCAAATCTGGGGCAGTTGTCTAATGACAAGTAACACCATTGGCCAAAACTTTCTTGCAGGTATCTTGCGGCTTTTTCGGCAACTCTCCACTCTGACTAATATTGTGAGAAGGAAGTCGTGGTCAGAGGACTCAGATCTATTGCCCTACAAGGAGTCTTTCGCGTACAAGCTATGTTTTATAGGAAAAATATGCAGATTATCTCTCCTCCAGAAGGAAGGTTATTATCTACTCATTGAGGAGAGTCTACTCAATATACCTCTATAGGGCCCTTTCCAAGGGGTTATGTCAACCAGATCCCCTCTTTAAGATGACTATTATGACCTACTGGATATTCTTGTAATTATTTGATGACATTATTAATAGACCTCTTAGAATATCCGGAAGTATCCACTAAGGAGAGGACAACGTCTGGCCTGAGACTCTAGATAATAAAGACACAGAAGCTTCTCTTTATTATTTTTCTACTTGACATTCTAAAATATTTACCCAAGTGGTCAGACTTTTTGGCTAAATTTTTCTATTTATACAAACATGGCGCCGTGGGAATCTAAATCATGAGGCGCCATGATAAGGGGGATTTAGAGGGCTAGAATAAAGATGTCTGGTGATGTAAGTACTGCAAAAAGTAAGGGTCAGTTCAGGCTTGTTCCATGGTGGGTCACTGTCTGATGTTCCTGGGTAGATTAGTCTGACTACATCAAAGGATGTGGATCTTCAGGCTCCAATATTAAAGTGAAGCGATTGTCAGTGGCTACAACTTAGCCATACTATCTATTGGAGCCCATGGGGGCCATAAATCTGTTCCTGTGATAAGGCTTAGGCTCCTCTCTGCCTGTTTTTGTCCAAACTCCTTCCTTTACACCGAAGCTCTGTTTGTTCAGTTTGGCTGCTTTGTATAAGCACAAGCCCACCCAAGCCAAATAGTAAAGCCGTTCATGAAGGGATATCTCCAATACAAGAAGAAGATTACTAAAAACTACTAAATTACTCCCAAAATAAGGATATTGTATACAAAGGCAAGTCTTAATATAGATGATACTGGAGTTTCCCTTTAACAAGTAACTACACCCAATGGCTAAAGTCAGGCTCCATAATCTTCGACATGCAGTTCTTGCCTTTGCCACTGGTCCCTGGGGGTAACAACCTAGAAAGCTTTTGTGGTGCCCAGATGGGTTGTTACCTCTGTTACCATTCGTCAAACTGTAGTGTAGTTTAAAGGAGTTGTCCTCTTTAGTTAGAAGGTCCCCATAAGCTATTTACAGGAGGTCTCACTGCTGGAACCCTCAAAAATCACCTGTAATCTGAAGAGCAAGTGTTCAGATATGCTGCAGTGCCACCACAGGGGACATGAAGCATTACACAGTGTCCATTGTAGTCAATAGTCATGGACGTGTTGGGTCCTCAAGACAGAAAGATTCTCTCTGCTTGGGTTTATTGGTGGAGGTTACATAGGAGGGACCCTCGTGAACTGCCTTTAAAATGGGTTTTCTCAAAGGGGTTGTCTAGCAGGGACAAAGAAATTTAGAATGAGGTAAGAAAAAAAAGAAAAGAATCTCATTTTTCCCTCTCTGCTCCATTTCTAGAGGTTGTGTTAGTGAGAGACCGTGGAATTATATTTTTGACTATACAGCCATGGGATTTTGTAACTCCTATAGTAAATCTTATTGTAATTGGGATTCATGGTTTACGAATATATGGGTTTAAACAGTATTTACGACCCTTCACTTATGCAAAGTGCACATGGAGGGGAGCCAGAAGATCCTTCACATTCCCCCAGTGCTGTGCTATCTCCCTTAGCACCTGCTGGGCATCACTCCCAAGGAAAGAGGTTTTTCTCGTTCTCAGCTTAACACGTTATTAAACATCCACTGGGGAATACTCGATGCCAAGAGTCAAGTCAAGTCATTCCCAGATTATAGATGCCGTAGCAGCCATGCTTTCCACCAGATCTTTCTATAGCACGAAAGAATGAAAGGCATCTAGGACTCCTACCATCCATCTCATTTGTGATACACAAGTCCATGGGGGCAGAGGGTAAGCGGGCTGGGTTTGGGATTTAATGCCCATTGACAAGGGTTACATATCTCATCGAGTTCCTGAGAAGGGTAGGGGGGCACTAGTTTGTATGTAGTTTCCAGCAAGGTTTCCATTGGGTGTCCAAAGGTTCATGCACAGGTGGGGCAGCTAGATAGAATATCTTGTTACTTGGGATAAGAGGTAGATATTTAGGTAGGTTTTTGGTGATAAGTTTGCAGGGCAAGAAGGACAGTTAGATAACCTACTGACCAAAGCAGAAGACCTTACATGGACCATCCTGAGATTATCAGGTCTAGGGTACATTCACACCATGTTTGGTTTATATCTTTGGGGTAGAAGTTGGGAGTATTTCCCATAATATACCTCCAAGTTGTCACTGACTACATATGCAAACTGCTGTTCTTTTTTTACCCACCTGCTGGCTTTGTCAATTCAGTATGAAAAGTTACGCTAAGACATACCACCCCAGTGAAGACCAAAGGACACTTTTATGACCTCTTTGGGTGATTGTGGGTCCATGGCTATGTTTGGTGCATACGTTGGGAAATTTTCCAGCACCTTCTAACTAAAATGTTCACCCAAATCTGCTGTAAAATACCATTATGCTCCCATTGTGGTGTAAATGTTTGGCAGTGCCCAAGAAGCCAAATGGTCTATCCACTACTGGCATATATCTTCTTCTTGTATCACTATTATTCCATATTCTTCTTATTAACACCCCCTATGGGGTGAATGAGGGTTCCCACCCCTAATCTCATACATAATCTTCTGACTCCTCCTAGTGACCCCAATACACATTGTTTTTTGCTGATGCCTTTCTTGGATCCACAGAATGCTACGGAATCTGCCCCTCGAAAGAAAAAGGGCAGAAAAGGTAAAAAGAAGGATAGAAAGGGCAAAAAGAAGAAAAAGTCTGTGACAGAGCACACAACACTGTTGCACAACACTGTCATAAGTCCGACAGAAGGGATCACTACCTCAGCCGTCACTCAGGCGGTCACACTTCTCATGGTAACCACTCTCCCCCCCCAAAAGTGCCATATTAGTGGCAACCTGCTTTGTCATTGTGAGAGGTCAGCATGTTATGTGACCTGGCACCATGACCATGGCTTATATTAATCACTAACAGTATGATGCCATCAAAATATTGTCCGTTTGTCATCATCTCATCTTGATCCAAAACTAACATCATCATCTGCTCTATAAAGTAGAATTTTGAAGGTTATAGAAGGTTCTGAGCTCAGCTGCTGGATTATGGAGACAGTCAGGTCAACATTTTTAGAAATATTGGACAACCTGGAGTTGCTGTCGGTCTCTAGAACTTCTAGACTAGTTTCTTTAAGGGTCAACTTTTAGATCTGCACCAATAATATTTAGAGCAGATGAGCTGCTCATCGTCTGCTCATCTGCTCTACAAGGTTCCCCAGAGGTGCCTTGACTGGTGAAGATTAAAAAGTTGATCTTCGAAGAGTTGAGGCCACTACGAATCCCCTATGGCCAAATTCTCTGAAGGGTTAGAGAGAGTGTTGTCACCAGGAAAGGGGCCATATTTACAAAGATGTATATATGGAAGTTCCTTGCTCCATGAGTTATGGAGACATGGGACAGATAAAGTTGATAAGTGGCTAAAAGAATCACATGGAGATGGACAGTGCCATTGTCCATCAATATAATCAATGCTTCAAGCTATTTTAGAGGGTTCAGCCAAGAATATCATTCCATCCTTTAGGAAAATGTTGGCACGGTTGTTAGACAACCGAATCTGGGGGGATTGCACAGGCATACTCCGGATGATATTAGGCATGGAGAGGCAGCACTGTTTGTTGTGTGCTTGTGTTGAAGGTCCCATTCTAATTATTGGGACCTACGCAAGGTACTTGCTGGACGTTGCGTGATTCTCTTGACGCCTCTCCATGCCCAATGTCAAATTGGGTGGGATCTGGGAAGGTATTCCACACAATACCTATCCAAATTTAGAAGATTTTTTTTTTTCTAGAAACAGAACCACCATTGTCCATAGGTGGTGTCTGGTATAGCAGGTCATTCCCACTCAAGTAAATATTGAAAAATAGAGAATGATCATAAAGTCGCTAGAAGAAGATACACACTCAAAATATTTAAGGAAAGTTTGGGATGTGAGGATATTCTAGATGAACAACTGCTTGTCCTTATTTCTTGTACCCTACCCTACACTTGTGAAGGTTAGTAAGGTGGAACTGAGGGGATGGGTATAGCAGTTTTTAGCCCTACAGTCACCGAGGATGTCTAGAGGGCACAACTAAGTCCTCTAAAACAATGTTAATAGGACATCTGTAAATGCTCTCATGTAATGGGGTTGTCCAGGATTAGGAACAGCACCACTCCTGTCCATAGACTGTTTTTGATATTGCAGGTCAGGGGTGAACGTGCAAAGTAGAGAATATTCATGAAACCAGCAGAAGTAGGTTCATGTTTGAAGGCTAATTCTGGACCAGCCACATGGAACTGAGGAGTCGCTTCATTATTACTATGCCAAATTAGTTTTATAATGTTGCTTTTTCACATCACTTGACATCTGTTTTCCACCATCTCATCCTGGCACTAACTATTCCGAAGAAGCATGAGAATTCCTGTGTCATTCGCCAAAATCCATCTCATCTCATCAGTCATGACATCCATTGACGTGTCTGTGCCTCGTATTATGGGCTTGGTCATTTCAGCAAAGGAAAGAACCATGGGCATCTCTGTATGGGATCTCCGGGCATGTTGGCAACAACTGGCTGGTGCAAATTTTTCCACTGCTATAAAACCTGTTGTAATAACAAATTAGACATGTAAAAATAAAAAGTAACCATAGTAAAAATACACAGAGGAATAAAGCAAGAAAAGGCCAGTGGAATAGATTAACTCATTGCCCTCCCATGGTCCATTAGTGGTATGGAATATGACCTTGCTTCTTGACTTTGGATCATGGGGATGTAGTTTCTCCAGGAATCATGGACCAATGTGACCCAAGCACCCTTAAAAAATTCTATTTAATGAGTTTTCCACCAGGTTTTGACCTTTGTAGGAGTCCAGGTTGATGTCTTTGTGTGGTGAGACCTGAGATCTTGAAGGTGATAAGTAGGTCCTTATAATATGCAAGGCCCTAAACCTTGTGTCCAACCTATAGTTGATGCCTAAAAGAAAGGGTCATGTAGTAAAATAATTCTGCAGAAATAGTGGCTCTCAGCAGAATAAGGACTCATCTATACTATGGTGCTTACTATGGGCCCATACTGTACCTCCAACGTCACATAGGATTAAGTGAGGTGTTCTCTCATGGGTTCCTAAGAAAAATATGGCATGTTCCATCCCATCCCATATTACTTAGGTTTTTTTCATTAGTGAACAATGCGATGACTCCTGTAGACAAACCCACGTGTATAAACTTTTACTGGGGCCCTTATATAGCGACAATTTTTCAAAAAGTCTTCCATAACATCTGATGTCTGATCCTATCCTCAGTCCTACTGTCATGTAGGAAAGTAAGTGACAACTTGTTCTGTAGTGGCCATTTTTTAGCTCTTCTCTCCACCATTACTTAGGGTACCTTGAGGAGGTTAAACTACCATGGAAAGGTTATCAACGGTAGAACATAATTTTAACCCCTTTGTGGCAAAGAACACTAGGTTGTGGTACCTTTCATTGAACTGGCCAGATGTTGCTGCCCATCAGATCATTTTTATAGGACATTATTTGGAGATGCCTTCAAAGCTCCTTTCTGAAATGTCCCAGCTTTCACTACTTATATTTAATAAAACTAACTTATGTCTATTAAATCACCAAAGACAGAGACAAAACCAAGGGTACGTCCAACAGAAGACCCCGTTCTATCAGAGTATGAGTTCCCGGATTATTACTACACTCCTTCTCCTGAAGAAGACATCACAGTGTCCACAGTGACTGTGAGCGCCAACGCTACTGACTATGACGTAAGTACCCTACTGCCCTATCTTCTTGTGCACACAAAACATACGGAGCTGTTGGATGGGTTTTTCAATTTTCTAATACCTAGAAACAATGGTACACACCTAAGACCAAATAAAGTTACCCCAATTCAACCCCATTCTTCATCGTTGTGGGCAATATCAACCTGTACAGAGCTCCACCTCTTCTCTTCTTCTATTAATAGTCAACTAAAATAGTAACTGGTCCAAGCCATGAGAATCGGTGACAAGAGCCAAACCCTCCATAGTCAATCCCAAGGCACTGCTAAAACTTGTACAAATTGCAAGAATTCTTATGGTTGTCCTGGTTGTCCTCATTTAGGATATGACGGAGGAATATGTAACTGGGGAGGAAGAGAATAGAAGAGAAGATGACTATGAGATCAAACAGTATGAAGATGAGGACTATGATGATCGAGAGGGGAGGTATGGTCCAGTAGAGCGTGGCGAGGTGGAGACCCAGGAGACAAAAGAGAAGGTATGCCTTAATCTAAGGGGATATTATTTGTTTTTTATTATTATGTTCTCCTTTCATCATGTTGTATTGTCTTTAGAATCCATTACTTACATTAAAGGGGTGATGCCACTTATCCACAATGTAGGGGATAAGACATTGATCCCTGGAGGTCTGACTGTTGGAATCTCAGCAGTCACAACAATGGGGGTCTATGAGCACCCTATGTGGCGGAGCTCATATACAGGCACCACTCCATTCACTTCTATAGTACCGGAACTGCGATCTCTGGCAGTCCCATAGACATCAAAGGGCAGAGGCACCCATGAAGGGCTACTCATATAATACTTGAGTGTGGGTTCCAGTGGCAGTCCTAAGACATGGGCATTGAATTACATAAATTTTAAATTTATTAAAAAATAATACAATATAATATAATATAGTATAGTCAAAAAATAATCTAATCTACTATAATACAATATAGTACATTACTGTATAATACAAGATAACATAATACGGTATAGTATAGTAAAAAAAAAAAAAATATAATATAGCATAGTTTAGTATAATATAGTATATGCATAGCATCATGTAGAATAATATATGTAATATAATAATATATAAAGTAATATAGTATAGCGTAGTAAAAAAATAATATAGTAAATTACAATATAATGTAGTATAATATAATACAATATAGTATAGTATACTACAAGGTAGGATAATATAGTATAGTAAAAAAATATATAATATAGCGTAGTATAATACTGTATATGCATAGCAAAATGTAGTATAACATATGTAGTATATTATAATATAAAATATTACAGTATAGTGTAGCATAGTAAAAATAATATAAGATAGTGTAGTATAATATAATATAAAATTGTAAAATACAGTATAATATAATGTAAAATAGTATACCATAATATAAGCCAAAAAATAATAAACTGCAATACCATCTATGACCACAAGAAGACATGGAGGTTGTATCTATATTTTGCATTATGGTTATGAATGCATCAATTGGCCTGGATTATACACACATGCTATGTCATACACTGAAGCCTGTCTAGAAGACCACCTTTTTGAGAAGACCACCCTCTTATCCACACTTTCAAGTTCCATCATACCTTATGCTTATTGGCAGTCTTCTTTGTGAGGATCACCTCCGAGTAGACACTACGCCCTAGGTAGGATAATGTCCTGTGTGGTGCCTTCTATTGATGCCCCCACCATACGTCATCCAAATAATACGATGATATAATGTACAAATAACTATAAAGAGCCCAAATAAGACAGCCGCTTAATGGGGTTGTCCCAGGAAGTAAAGTGAGAAGGATCTTTCTCGTGCGGCACATTCAACCTGACCGCAGTCAGGCTGAACGTGGGGGGACTGGGAACTTGGTGCTCAACCGAGCATGCATGTACATTGGGGGATTTGAACTGATAGATGTTGCAGAAAGAATATTAAGACAACAGCTATTTAAGGTGTGTGGGCACTTTAAGACTTGCTCTAAATGTTTATTATGCATAAGGAGAATGTGGCCAACCGCTCGCCAACCTGTATACACGTATAGAGTCTTATGCCTCCATTTCTTATTTTCCTTGCATTCTAGGAGGAGCAGAGCTTGGAAGGACAGAAAGGAGAACCAGCCATAATAGAACCCGTGAGTAGATATTTGTTGGACACCATACCCTTGTATTGCTATAGATATAGTGTTTATGTCATACTATACGATTGTGTACTTGTTGCAGGGTACAGTGATCGAGGGTCCCCCAGGATTGCCTGGACACCCGGTATGTAAGCCTGGATGGACAGGTGGTATCTACAATACTCAACATGAGAGCTAGATCCTCTAAGTGAACGTCTTTTATGTCTTTTCCTAGGGAGAACCAGGGCCAGCCGGACCATCAGGTCCTCCAGGACCAATTGGAGACCCCGGTGAGAGGGTAAGCAATGACTTTTATCATAATACACACAGTCAGGTTTTCTTCACTGTTCCTGGGGAGAAAGTAGAAACCATAGTAGACTCATAATGTCCTCCAAAGATTTTGCAAAAAGTTGGTAATGGAGGTCAGACAGAATTGGTGTGACCATACTTAAACAAGCCAATGGATGGGTAAGGTACAGCAGACCAAACCAAGCTACATTACCATGGAATAGACATTAGTGCAGTCAAGGCAAACCAGGAGTTGGTTAGTAGAGGTCAGTCAGGATCATCACATCATACAGCAAAGATTCCCAAAAAGTAGTCAAGAAGCTGGGTCACAACAGGTTCGACAACTGGGTCACAACAGCAGGTCAAGTCCTAGATCAACTGTACAAACAAGCTAAATCAGGGTAAAAACACCTAAAACTGGCACAGGGGTTAGCATTGGTTTTTCAACAGTGTGCATATACCACCATGATAGTCATCGGAATGATGACCAGGAGGGAGAAGACAAAGCGCTTTAGTCTACAGAGATACAGAAAATGTATCTTTCGGTCTTCAAGATTGACCAATCCAAGTTCAACAACTTGGTGATGGACAATGACTGTAAAAGATCTTTCCATGGTTGAAACATCTGACCACCAAGACTGAGGCCAGTTGAATGTTTAGAATAATAATTTTAGGTTAAAAAAAATGTTCTTTTTGAGATATTTTATGCTTTTTTTTCCCCAAGCCTCTCCATCACTGTGTTTGGTTCTGTATGTTGAATTTGTTTCCCATATGAAAGGTCTCTGTGCATGCCAAAAAAAGGCACAAAAAATTGTGCAAAAGATAAATCACTCCCAATGTGTTTTCCCACCTGTGGTAATGTAGCCCCTGTAGGCCTTTAAGGGTGCACCAGGGTACTCTTTTTTTTTCTAGATTTCTGGGACTTATCTATGTAGAAATAAGAAACAGATCGGTCTTGCAGAACCTTCATCAGGCTGCTAAAGGTCTCACACAATTGCAGAGTTATCAGGCAGGGGCACTACATGTATGAGAAGATAACCCGGCCACAATAAGGACATCATGGCTGAGTTTCTGACAAGTCCCAGACCATAGAAAGTTCCTGCATTCATGGGTGTATGCATTGCCAACCAATGAAGTCAACAGATGTCACCACTAAGATGGTTAGAGGAAATCTTTAAAATTCTGCAAAATTTTTAATTATTTATATTTGCAAAAATATTGATTTTTTAATTGTCTACACATTTAAATATGGTTATGTACATGGGTAAACCTCTTTAAGAAAATACACAAACTGATTCTCATTGCATGATCTTGGGTCCGCGCTGGTCTCTACTTCCTGGTTCCAACTCATCATAAAGGTATCAGTGACTAGCCTCACCCAAGCAGGTATTTCCTACTATGTGTTGAGATGGGCCAAAAAATTAGAAACCAGGGGAGGCCTAGGCAACATCGAAATGGGTTCAGCAGGGGAACATGAGGGGATTGTGAGGTAAGAATTGTTTTCTGTACTCTCAAATGCCTTCCCTCTCGTTCCCCTATTAAGCCCATTGCCACCATATTTTTCCTACTGAAAAACCCCTTTAAACCAGTGCCGTTATGTCTTATTGCCTGCTTTACATGATGGTCAGTGCCATGTTCGAGAAGTTGTCACTGGAGTTAGTTGCTCCTTGTAAGGTTTTTCATTATAGGCTTTTTTCGATGACCACAATCCTTGTTCTCCCCATCTTAAGGATCTACAGATTATAGAAGATCATTGGGAATCCGACCAGAGTCATCTACCCACCCTACATTCAATCAGTTTATCACTTTGGGGCCATCTAATAAAAATGGATGTTCTTTGGCCAGCTGAAGTCTTGTACACCCTACCATTTGTGTAACTGGGCCTCCACTCGCATGGAGTTACAAGTTTTATGTGGACAACCCAGAGATTTAGATTAGGGCACGACCAAAGATCACCGCGTCAACTCCTCCACTCATGTTAGTGCATGGAGTCATACTGTGACCAGAGAGTGCCATGGTCATTGTGAAAAAGTTGGATAATGTTTGAGTTTTTTGTGACTAGAAGTTGAGGTCGAAGCACCCTCAGTAACATAAGTGAAGGAGTCACAGGGTGAGCCAGCAATCTTTGGTATGTCAATAGTTTTTACTATATACCTAGGAAGGATCAAAGCTCTAACAAGTGATATATAACTTTTCAGCTGAGAGACGGGAATCTGCCCAATGATGTCATGTAACGTGAGCTCTTTTATCCTTAGCCTATTTATTTTTCCCTCCAGGCCGCACCACTCTCAACAAGTCCCTACAAGAAACATGTCCTCCTCAATACGGTGTCTCTGACTGATATCTCTCCTTCTTCTTTTATAGGGTCCTCCAGGACGACCTGGTCTAAATGGAGCTGATGGTATTCCAGGTCCTCCTGGAAATGCAGTGATGCTTCCTGTGAGTAGACATTTTTCCTACAAAATTCTGGGGATTTTTTTTTCAGGCATTTGGACTATGTCTTTTATTTTAAAGTAGACTGACTCATCTCCCTAGACCTCGTGAATCATCACTTAGAGATTATATGATCACCATATCAGTTCCATCATTGATATCCATTGGGAACGTTCTCAAAATCTTGTTGCAATTAAAATGTTCTTGATTTGTTCATGGGAAACTTAAAGGAAATCAGGACATGTTTCTTCAATGCCCCTTACAAGTGCCCTATGAATGGTAAAAAATCCCTACAATGCCAGTCAGGAGCTGAGAAAGCCTGAGCCAATTTGACATTGAGAACATGTGATGGTTCCCCCAGGATCATAACTCGGAAATCCTGGGCCCCATAGCAAATTTCTTGAGTAGGAACATTGACTTGGTCCATGTTAGGGTAAGAACACACCTTCTTGCCCAGCTGTGTTAAGAATAAAGCACAACTAGACTGGCAAGTGTATCCTTACCCTTACAGGTTAAGAATGAAGCAACAAACTGTTAACAGTGATATGTTATGTTATCCCTAAACCAGACCTCTAAATTATCAGACTCTGGACCAGATCCCTTAATTATCTAACCACAGATCACATCCCTTATCAGACCCCAGACCAGATCCCTTAATTATCAGACCTCAGACCAGATCCCTTAATTATCAGACCTCAGACCAGATCCCTTAATTATCAGACCTCAGACCAGATCCCTTAATTATCAGACCTCAGACCAGATCCCTTAATTATCAGACCTCAGACCAGCCCCAGCCCCCAGATCCCTTAATTAACAGATCCCTTAATTATCAAACTTCAGTCCAGTTCCCTTAATTATCAGACCTCAGACCAGACTCCTTAATTACCAGACCCCAGACCAGATCCCTTAATTATCCAACCACAGACCACATCCCTTAATTATCAGACCCCAAACCAGATTACTTAATTATCAGACCTCAGACCAGATCCCTTAATTATCAGACCCCAGACCAGATCCCTTAATTATCAGACCTCGGACCAGATCCCTTAATTACCAGATCCCTTAATTATCAGACCCCAAACCAGATCCTTTATCAGACCTCAGACCATATCCCTTAATTATCAGACTTCAAACCAGACTCCTTAATTATCAGACCCCAAACCAGATTCCTTAATTATCAGACCTCAGACCAGATCCCTTAATTACCAGATCCCTTAATTATCAGACCCCAAACCAGATCCTTTAATTATCAGACCTCAGACTAGATCCCTTAATTATCAGACCTCAGAACAGATCCCTTAATTATCAGACCTCAGACCAGATCCCTTAATTATCAGACCTCAGACCAGATCCCTTAATTATCAGACCTCAGACCAGATCCCTTAATTATCAGACCTCAGACCAGATCCCTTAATTATCAGACCTCAGACCAGATCCCTTAATTAACAGATCCCTTAATTATCAGATCCCTTAATTATCAAACTTCAGTCCAGATCCCTTAATTATCAGACCTCAGACCAGACTCCTTAATTACCAGACCCCAGACCAGATCCCTTAATTATCCAACCACAGACCACATCCCTTAATTATCAGACCCCAAACCAGATTACTTAATTATCAAACCTCAGACCAGATCCCTTAATTATCAGACCCCAGACCAGATCCCTTAATTATCAGACCTCAGACCAGATCCCTTAATTACCAGATCCTTTAATTATCAGACCCCAAACCAGATTCCTTAATTATCAGACCTCAGACCAGATCCCTTAATTACCAGATCCCTTAATTATCAGACCCCAAACCAGATCCTTTAATTATCAGGCCTCAGACCAGATCCCTTAATTATCAGACCTCAGACCAGATCCCTTAATTACCAGATCCCTTAATTATCAGACCCCAAACCAGATCCTTTAATTATCAGACCTCAGACCATATCCCTTAATTATCAGACCTCAAACCAGACTCCTTAATTATCAGACCCCAGACCAGATCCCTTAATTATCTAACCACAGACCACATCCTTTAATTATCAGACCCCAAATCAGATCCTTTAATTATCAGACCTCAGACCAGACTCTTTAATTATCAGACCTCAGACCAGATCCCTTAATTATCAGACCCCAGACCAGATCCCTTAATTATCAGACCTCAGACCAGATCCCTTAATTACCATATCCCTTAATTATCAGACCCCAGACCAGATCCCTTAATTACCATATCCGTTAATTATCAGACCCCAAACCAGATTCCTTAATTATCAGACCCCAGACCAGATCCCTTAATTATCAGACCCCAGACCAGATCCCTTAATTATCAGACCTCAGACCAGATCCCTTAATTATCAGACCTCAGACCAGATCCCTTAATTATCAAATCTCAGACCAGATCCCTTAATTAACAGATCCCTTAATTATCAGATCCCTTAATTATCAAACCTCAGACCAGATCCCTTAATTATCAGACCTCAGACCAGATCCCTTAATTATCAGACCTCAGACCAGATCCCTTAATTAACAGATCCCTTAATTATCAGATCCCTTAATTATCAAACCTCAGACCAGATCCCTTAATTATCAGACCTCAGACCAGATCCCTTAATTATCCAACCACAGACCACATCCCTTAATTATCAGACCCCAAACCAGATTACTTAATTATCAGACCTCAGACCGGATCCCTTAATTATCAGACCCCAGACCAGATCCCTTAATTACCAGACCTCAGACCAGATCCCTTAATTACCAGATCCCTTAATTATCAGACCCCAAACCAGATCCTTTAATTATCAGACCTCAGACCAGATCCCTTATCAGACCTCAAACCAGACTCTTTAATTATCAGACCCCAGACCAGATCCCTTAATTATCAGACCTCAGACCAGATCCCTTAATTACCATATCCCTTAATTATCAGACCCCAGACCAGATCCCTTAATTACCATATCCGTTAATTATCAGACCCCAAACCAGATTCCTTAATTATTAGACCCCAGACCAGATCCCTTAATTATCAGACCCCAGACCAGATTCCTTAATTATTAGACCCCAGACCAGATTCCTTAATTATCAGACCTCAGACCAGATCCCTTAATTATCAGACCTCAGACCAGATCCCTTAATTATCAAATCTCAGACCAGATCCCTTAATTAACAGATCCCTTAATTATCAGATCCCTTAATTATCAAACCTCAGACCAGATCCCTTAATTATCAGACCTCAGACCAGATCCCTTAATTATCAGACCTCAGACTAGATCCCTTAGTTAACAGATCCCTTAATTATCAAATCTCAGACCAGATCCCTTAATTAACAGATCCCTTAATTATCAGATCCCTTAATTATCAAACCTCAGACCAGATCCCTTAATTATCAGACCTCAGACCAGACTCCTTAATTACCAGACCCCAGACCAGATCCTTTAATTATCCAACCACAGACCACATCCCTTAATTATCAGACCCCAGACCAGATCCTTTAATTATCCAACCACAGACCACATCCCTTAATTATCAGACCTCAGACCAGATCCCTTAATTATCATACCTCAGACCAGATCCCTTAATTACCAGATCCCTTAATTATCAGACCCCAAACCAGATCCTTTAATTATCAGACCTCAGACCATATCCCTTAATTATCAGACCTCAAACCAGACTCCTTAATTATCAGACCCCAGACCAGATCCCTTAATTATCTAACCACAGACCACATCCTTTAATTATCAGGCCACAAACCACATTCCTTAATTATCAGACCTCAGACCAGATCCCTTAATTACCAGAACCCTTAATTATCAGACCCCAAATCAGATCCTTTAATTATCAGACCTCAGACCAGATCCCTTATCAGACCTCAAACCAGACTCTTTAATTATCAGACCTCAGACCAGATGCCTTAATTATCAGACCCCAGACCAGATCCCTTAATTATCAGACCTCAGACCAGATCCCTTAATTACCATATCCCTTAATTATCAGACCCCAGACCAGATCCCTTAATTACCATATCCGTTAATTATCAGACCCCAAACCAGATTCCTTAATTATTAGACCCCAGACCAGATCCCTTAATTATCAGACCCCAGACCAGATTCCTTAATTATTAGACCCCAGACCAGATCCCTTAATTATCAGACCCCAGACCAGATGCCTTAATTATCAGACCCCAGACCAGATCCCTTAATTATCAGACCCCAAACCAGATCCTTTAATTATCAGACCTCAGACCAGATCCCTTAATTATCAGACCTCAAACCAGACTCCTTAATTGTCAGACCTCAGACCAGATCCCTTAATTATCAGACCCCAGACCAGATCCCTTAATTATCAGACCTCAGACCAGATCCCTTAATTACCATATCCCTTAATTATCAGACCCCAGACCAGATCTCTTAATTACCATATCCCTTAATTATCAGACCCCAAATCAGATCCTTCAATTATCAGACCCCAGACCAGATCCCTTAATTATCCAACCACAGATCACATCCCTTAATTATCAGACCCCATACCAGATTCAATAATTATCAGACCTCAGAACAGATCCCATCAGACCTCAGACCAGATTCCTTAATTATCAGACCCCACACCAGATCCCTTAATTATCAGACCTCAGACCAGATCCCTTAATTAACAGACCTCAGACCAGATTCCTTAATTATCAGACCTCAGACCAGATTCCTTAGTTATCAGACCCCAGACCAGATCCCCTAGTTATCCAACAACAGGCCACATCCCTTAATTTTTAGAACCCAAACCAGATCCCTCAATTATCAGACTTCAGATCAGACTCCTTAATTATCAGACCCCAGACCAGATCCCTTAATTATCAGACGTCAGACCAGATGCCTTATCTATCTGACCCCTGACCAAGATATCAGACCCCAGGCCAGACTTTTATTATCAGACCCTAAACCAGATGCCATAATCATCAGACCCCTCAAACAGGACAAAAAAAATCAGCCCCTAGATCTCATTATACTATTACTCTCAGGTCTTCTCAGTTCTCTTTACTTCCTGGTACCTCCTTGGTGAAATTGCTAGTGCCAGAATCCTGTAACCCAGGTGAGACTCCTCCGATAACATCCAGAAGCTGGTCAGTATCAGGACCTTGTTTGCACAGCTGCACCAAATAATGCAAAGATACAGTGCCAAAGCAAAAATACTATAAGGTGTCCAAAATGCCTAGGTCATCATGGTGGTACCCTCTATACAACTGGGATCTGACCAGGTTTCTACTTGTCATCTGCTTTTCAGCTAGCTATCTCCAGATCTCATACTAAAGTACCTCACTCACTGAAAATAATACCAGATCTTCTCTTACACTAAAAACACATTATTGACCAGTCCTGATATAGTCCAAAGATTCATTACCGTAACTTCCTACATTTGTCACAATTCCCCAAAAGCAAACAAACAACAGAGATTTCGAGGTTTAGAAATCTCATTTACCTTGTTAAGGGTTCTGAATCAATAAAGGGGGTTCCAGATGCAGATTCCCCATCTATCAAAAGGATCGTAGAGAGACCTTGGTATGTCCATGCATTACATAGATATTTCAGTTGACACTATGTAATACTTCAGGTGTCCTATGGGGATGCTACAAAGGAATGGAACACTTACTGCCTTAAATTCTCCCATTGATATTGAAGGGAAACAACATAGCAAACTGGTAAGACTCAAAGAAAGAAAAGTCGTAAGAACCTTGAGCTCATCCCATATTCTTCATTGTGTCTTCATTGCATAGTTCCAGTATGGTGGTGACGCCAGAGGACAAGTATCATTTCAAGAAGCTCAGGCGCAGCTAATCTTGCAGCAGGCTAAGGTGCGGGATCTCATGAACATATAGATGATGATGAACGGCCTTTATTTCTCAAGGGAAATGTCCATTAATATCTAGGAACTATTATTATTTCCATGTTTAGTTGGCCATGAAAGGTCCACCAGGACCAACGGGTTTGACCGGAAGACCGGGTCCTCTTGTAAGTATGCTTAGCGATACCTCTCAGAATTCTTCACCCTATTTCTTTACAATTTCTTCCCCATTTTGTGTTATAAATGATGAATGTTGTTAATAATATATCATAAACATTTGGGGCAAGGGATTTCAACAATCTGTGTGTATTTTTTTAGGGTCCATCTGGGCCTTCAGGTCTAAAAGGTGATTCAGGGGACTCAGGTCCTCCGGTAAGTTCTTCTTTCCTCTATTAAAGTCTACTTTTATCAGAATATAGAAGATAGATCCTAGTGTTGTCGGCAGGTTGTGGGACTCCATGTCTTTCTTCTGGGTATCCTTGCACCCACATTCATAGTGACCACCTTCAATACAAGTATAGTTATGGTGGTGATAGCACTAGATGGCTGTTTGTTAAACACTCCGAGAGCTATTTTACTAAGATGAATGCCTGGCCGAACATGGATGTTTTTGTCAATGGATAATGGGTACAAAGTCACTTCCAGACTCCTCACCCTCCTCGGAGTAAAGAGGGGGCATGTGGAAATCCAACAATCATGATCATTTTATACAATTGTCCAGAGCTATACTTATTTTTTGTCTTTATTTTTGTGTATTTACAGCTTGATACTTTTCTACTTCTTCCTTTTCTAGGGTCCACGTGGCTTTCAAGGTATTCCAGGGCCTCCTGGAAAGGTTGGCAAAAGAGTAAGTTTTAACTGTGAATGCACATTCTGCAAATAATATACATTTCTTCCTATTTATCCCCCTCTTTTCACTCTTCTACATAATGTATGTGACCATTTTCACTTTATTATTTATTGTTTTTTCACAGGGACGTGCAGGAGCAGATGGCGGCCGCGGTGTGCCAGGGGAAACTGGAATAAAGGTAGGTGAAAACCCCAATACCTCGAAAATAAAATTGCACCCTATTGTACCATCTCTGCCATTTCACAAATGGGTTTTCCCACCATTGAAAAGTTTGTTCGGCTGTCTTCCGTTCCGCCGTTGACCTGAATAGTCAATATGTGTATGGTTGCCTCTCCATTCAATATCCAGCTGGACAATGGAAACCTCCTCACTGCCTCTTGATAGATGGATATAGAAAAGGTGTCTGCGGTGGGAAAAATCCTTTAGCTTTGCAGGTTCTTCAAAGAAATCAAAAAATTTAGCAATTGCTTTGAAAGTCACCTTTGGTAGAGCAGGACAAAAGAGGTCTTTGGGTGCAGAAGGTCGAGCCATCCAGGATTTTTTTGGCTCCAATGCAGATACCCAGATACATGGTTGCCTTGCCATTCAGTGTCCAGTTGGACAATGGCAGCCATCTTTACTGGCGGACTGTTACTCAGGTGGCATTTATCCTCTCAATAGGATGTGTATGGTTGGGAAAATCCTTTAGCTTTATGTGTTCTTCAAAAAAAGTTAAAAATGTCTCTTGAAACCCAAGAATGGTGGGGCCTTTTGAACCCCAAAGTGGTAGAACTGGACAAGAGAGGTCTTTGGGCACAGAAGGATGAACCACCCAGACTTTTTTTTTGTTAAAGGGATTTTACTATAAACAAAACGTTATCTATCCACAGGATAAGCAATAAGTGTCTGAACAGTTTTGGCCCAAAGCCTGGGACCCCCAATGACCACAAGAACAGTAGTCTCCGAGTCCCCTATGTGACTGGAGCAATGGTATGCATCCTTGCTCAACACTTGACTCACTTCTGGAGATCAAATACAGCCCTCCATCAGTCCCTTAGAAGTAAACGCTGGCACTACTGCTCCATTCATACAGGGGACTTACGGACCCTTGTTGGCCTTGTTCTGTGGATCGGTAATACGTTTTATCTATTGCAAAATCCCTTTAATTCTCATATGGCCTTACAGCCTGTGTTATAATTTAGAGCTGTAATTTTACTTGTACTTCCACTACATCTCCTATTGGCTCCTCTCCATCTTTAGAGGTTTCATGGCCAGCCCACTATAGTCAATGGTCAACCATGTGGCCAACTAGAGACTTTCCGAGTGTTTCCTAGCACTTTCTTCTAGTTCACAGCACTTTACTGGCCACAGACTCAAGGCCCACATTAGACACATTAGAGCAAAGGCGGCCAAACCCACCAAATTCAGCTGAACGATACGACTATCTTAAATGAGGTCTTCATGACTGACCCCAGACAAATGGCATGGGGAAAAAGAAGGATAGGGTAGGTTGATTTTTAATACCTAATACTTTTGGTCCAAGAGAGAGAGGCCATTGTCAGAAATGCCTCATGGTAGCTTATTCTACTCTCTTTATTCAGAACACATACAAACTTGGTAGGGTCAAATGTTTACATGTATGGGAGAATGAGTTGGGCCGACAGCTATTAAAGGTGTATGGATACCTTAGAATTTCCCTTTAAAAGAGCAGTATTACAATAGGTATCACCAATTCTGCTGAAGGAACAGATTTCCATTGGTCATGGTCATCTTTTATGGTTGAATCGACAATCATTTTTGATTCATTAATGGATATCCTAAAAATGTACAAGTTAACAGCATTGGATATGAAATTAGATGTAATACTCCTATATATATGTCTACTTTCAGTAACAGTGTTGTTTTTTCATTAGGGAGATCGTGGATTTGATGGCTTGCCTGGACTACCGGGAGAGAAAGGTCACCGAGTAAGTATAAATATGGATACTTGTAGTTGAATATGAATACCTCTACCCTCCATCCTCTATACCATTGACTGGAGGTGATGACCATGATTAATTTTTTTTTCTACCACAGGGAGATTTAGGAAGTCCAGGCCTTGCTGGTCCTCTTGGAAATAAAGGTGAAAAGGTAAAGTTTTTAAGTAGCAGAATTAAACTTTTTTTCAATTTTGGGCTTGGTTGCTTTCCCATATTGTCTATGTCTTCTACTGAGAAGGAAGGCCAAAAACTAATGTTCCCAATGTCCATCAGAGGACTGACCCAAAATAGTGGAAGACTGAAGATGGTTATGGAATCCATTTTGAGTTCTTGATTCAAAAAGCTGGTTAAAGTGTACCTCCGCTTACAATCTTCTGCCTGATTTTGGGCCAGAGAAGCACTACTACAAGCTGGGTGAAGAGCTCTCAAGACAAACATATACTACCTAAAAAGTATTGTGCACAAGTCTTACCCTAAGTATTGTGTACCATACTTTCCAGTGTGCAGCAGCGTGCCAAATGTCAGATCAAGAGGGAAATTGTAGGTGAAGATTCATTTTAACTTTTTACATATGGCCATTTCAAAAAAATTGGACAGATACTATATCTGATAAAAATGGATGGATTGATTGCCTACGTCTATAAGATCTTCATTCATTGGCCATACACTAGCAATTACTGTTGAACATGCAAAAACATAGACACTCGGCAAACTAACTTGTCTCTCGTGTATACAAAGGATGGGGCATATTAAGATCCAACATGCACAAATATTCTGTCCTCTGCCATCAGGAAACAGACAACAGGCCCTTATTAACTTGAGATAGCTGGTCAATATCATCAGGTTTGACCAACTTATACCTGTATTAAGCGGGCCATTCACATTAGATTAAGACTGGCCAAACTCACCAATTTTGGCTGGAACAGTCAACCATCTAATACGTTTGATGTTGAATTTTAAGTCCCGATGCACTTTTTTAAGGAAAAACAAGCCATCATCAGAGGTGTTTAGAAGTGGCTTACCCCTGTCTTCTGATTCAGAACACATACACACTGGGCTCAACCAACCATGCATGCATATAGGAGTTACGACCATTTGTCCAACAGCTATTGAAAGTGTATGACTAGCATTAGACGTCAAGACTGACCACTCATGAAAAGCATTTTGCTCATAATCACATATAACGTTAACAGTATTAAAATTGTTGCTAGAAGTCACATGAAATTTTGCAGTTCCTTGAATATCAAAAAGTTGGTTTTCAATTCCTATGGACTTTCTGATCAAGCTCTTGGACTTAGTTCAATACTCTGGGATTTATGACAAGTATGGATTATTCTGTGTTCTGTTCAATATCTTTAAAAAGTTCTTGTGTTTCTGTTTTTTAGGGTTCTGATGGACCTTCTGGACCTTCAGGTTCCCCTGGGGAGGCAGTAAGTTGTTTTATTATTCCACCTTTTTGAAGGGAAACCATTGGGGTTTCCACCAACTGTGATCATACATGAGTCCAAGTCTTTGGTCCAATAAATGGCTCCAAGTCTTTGGTCTAATAAATGGCCCCAAGTCATTGGTCCAACAAATGACCCCAAGTCTTAGGTCCATTAAAGGGCCCAAGTTTTGGTCCAATAATCTGCCCCAATTCTTTGGTCCAATAATCTGCCCCAATTCTTCGGTCCGATAATCTGCCCCAAGTCTTTGGTCTAATAAATGGCCCCAAGTCTTTAATCCAATAATCTGCCCCGTCTTTGGTCCAATAAATGGCCCCAAGGCTTTTGTCCAATGTCTTTGGACTACTGTAAATCTATGTCAAGTCTAGTTTTGTTAATGAAGATTATTGTGTTTATCCTTCTTCTTTTCAGGGTGCGCGTGGCTTAGTGGGTCCAAGGGGACCTCCAGGTCAACCTGGTCAGCATGGTGTGAGTGGTATTGATGGAACTCAAGGACCTAAAGGAAACCAAGTATGTAATAGACTGGAATATGTAATCTTTCTCACTGATTGTAATGGTCAAGGTTATATGGTATCCTTACATTTCAGACTATTTATTTTCTTATTTAACAGGGTATTCAAGGAGAGACTGGGCCAAATGGACAACAAGGAAACCCAGGACCTCATGTAAGTGTAAAGAAAGTCATATAAACATGAATAATTAAAGCAGAATGTCCCAAAGTTTATTTCAGATAATAAAACTTTATCCATCATTTTAGGGATTGCCAGGACCTCAGGGTCCCATCGGAATGCCAGGAGAGAAGGTAGGTCAGCTGTCATGTGTTCATATTTACCCATTTTTATCTAATTGTGTCATATTTTTTGCCAATCCATCTGAGGATTGTTATGAGAGTCCATGTTCACAACCCTACTCATCTCCAAGTTAAATTTGCATCAGTTCAGAGCAACTCGCTTTTCTACATCAATATCGGATTTGTGCATTTTCATTCTTAGGCCTAAGACTGACCATACCAATGTCTATTCGTCTTGATCTCCCAAACATAGCTGAGAATGAATGTGTTTTCAATAGACAAAGGGGAGTAAGGCACTAAGAGACACCTATGGTGATGACTTATCTCCCCCTGAGAACATTAGGAAAAGAGAAGCAGAAGAACCTCCCAAAACACATTGAGATCCACCAATCCTTGAGCAGAGACTTGGAAGTACTAACTAGCAAGCACAGAAAAGACCTGATGTGTAGGGTATTACTAACTATAAATGTAATTTCTAGTAGAAAGGTGCAGTCATTGTCTCTGTCCTTCTGTCCAGGGTCCAGCAGGAAAGCAGGGAATATCAGGCCTGGCCGGGTCTGATGGGCCTCTGGTAAGTAAAGACCATACCATTTCCAGATACAAATGCAATCCAGGCATTCTATGTAAAAAGAACCAATAAAACACCAATATCATTACTGTAGTCTAGTGTCTTTCCCAGTTCTACATGTCCCAAAATTACTGAGTCATGTAAATGTCAATAGGCTTCCAACTTGGATGAGGGAACTTGACCACAATGACAACACTCCAATATTAGAGATGTGGCAATCCTATGACATGAAGGAACCCTGTTAGTTTTGCAATTAGTCATGATCGGAGAATGATGTACCATGATGACTTGGCCTAAGAATGTGGTAAAGGCATCGTTCTCATGTCTAGGATATAATCCTGGAACGGGCATAGGAATACACCCATGATGACATCATATGGATATTTTAACCAGACAGATGACATTTCATTTATCATTAACAGAAACAAAAATGATATATTCGACCCAAAGGTCTTACAAAGGGCTAAATTATGTAGATTTGGTAATATTTCCCAAGAAACATAAATCAATCAAGTTCAACCTACTAGTTTTACGTTGTGTTGATCCAGAAAAAGTTGAACTTCAACCACTAAACATTAGATACCGATTTAGCATTGGCTCCAACCAAACAACTATGGTTGTATACCATAGTTATCTTGATAATGAGGATTAAGGACAAGTACAAATACCCATGACCTGTTCCATTTCGAGGTTCAGATAAGGTCTTCTGTGTCCAACATAATCCCATTACATCAGGATTCATTACATACTACAGTGGTCACATGTGTTCTAGAAGAATGATCATTTTATTTTATCCTCCACATATTACTAATATTAATGTTTGATGACCTATACCTTTTATCACTGACCATGTCTATTGGTGGTAATGTTCTCAGGGACATCCCGGTAGAGAAGGACCTGCTGGAGAGAAGGGCATTCAGGTAAGTGTTTGGATCAACTTACTTGAAAACACCATGATACCTTTTTTAGAAGAAAACATCCCAAGCTGTAAGGAGATGATTTTTTTTATGCAATGTCTACAGGAAGCCTAAGGTAGTCTGAGACACAGTCCAATCTCTTCATTGGCTCCTGTGATTGGCTGCTGTGTATATACACAAGTCTATCACATGACCACTGGTTAGTTAGTGCATGGAGAGTTAATTCCTATTATAGCACGGTCTACTAACTACAAGTGAGAGAATATTAATACCGGGTAATTGTCACACAAATACTGAGGGTTATGAGCATTGGGTAGGGAGAGTCTGGAGAGTTTCTTTAAGACCATCTAAGACCTGAGGCCATGGATGACAAACTCCTATCTCACTTTTTTTTGGCCAGATTGGTTACCACTTTTTTGGTTATAAGACGATGACAGAGCCCTGACTCAGTGGTCCTAGTAAACGTGATGAGTTGAATGTTTTTGGACTTTCATTATAACTTTTCCCATGATAAGGAAGTTTGGAGATCTAAACATCATTTGCAAGTGCTAAATGGTAAATGCCATATGAAATTTCGGCTGAGCCTCATATAGTTGGCCTTCCCTAGCATAGCAAACCTAGAAACATTGGGTCTGTTTGTATTTATTACTCATTTTTATCATTTTTCTTTTTGTATTAGGGCGTCCCTGGATCTCCTGGTCCTATCGGATATCCTGGAACCCGTGGAGTTAAGGTAAGAAATAAAGAAACAGTACATCTGACTAGTTAGCATGTAATGGACTCCACTTATTATCCTGGTGGCTTTCTAATGGTTTGCAGTCGACCAGCGAAATTAGTAAGGTTTTTTTTGGGTGGTGACTGACAATGCCTATTTGATACTCGCCAACTAACTGATAAAGTCCATAGGGCACAAATATAGTTCTGCATAGGCGCCCTCTGATGTCTATCTCTGCCTCTAGTAGTACTGAAACAGCACAGCAGTAGTCATGGCTGACTTTGACAACCTAATGGAAATGTACCAATAGCACCAAAGTATTGGAGGGATTATCCCATGGCAAACATCACTATACCCAAGATAGGTGATGTATCGTCGTTGGGGGTTTGACCGCAGGAACCCAATTGATCCCAAGTCCCCCATTCCATACGAATTTTAATGGAGGGCTTGTAATGTCTGGGCACTGCGGCTCCTTTCAATGTCTATAGGATTAAATGAGATAGCCAAACATAGCTTTCGAATGGGAATTGGGAATGGGAAGTACTCAGTAATGCATTGTGGGGCCTCTCTTTGGCAGTACACGTAGACGTAGAGGAGGACAGAGAACTGATAACTTAAGTCACAGTGCGCAACCTTTTAGACTGGTGACTACAATTTAGCAAATTACTATATATATAGATAATATATAGATAACTAGTCTTATAAGTGTTCACTAAATGAATTTTCAACATTTATTTTGGGGTAAATACCACTAAATTGCTATTTTTTTTTTATTTTTCAGGGAGCATTTGGTGTAAGAGGACCAAAAGGAAGCAAAGGTGAAAAGGTAATTGGAAAAACAGGTTGTCTTGGGTTGGTTGGTGATGGATAAGAGCTGGAGACCAAGTAGGTTAAAGTAACAGCTCAGAAGACCAGAACATCATGCAAAGGAAAAATATAATGAAAATATTGGTCTTGTCCGTACCATTCCATTGACAAGGATCACCAATTTTGTGGACATTTTAGTTCTGGAAACAAGATCCAAAAAATAGAAATGAGATGTATCATGGCTGATCTGGATTCAATTCATGTACACACTGTACTTTTCTGTACTACAGGGAGAAGATGGATTTCCGGGATCTAAAGGAGATATGGGAATCAAAGGAGATAGGGTAAGATGAATGGGTGGGGGTCAATGGTAGGTCTATTGGGTGGTGAAAAGCAACACTTGTCTTTGCAGCTCTACTCTAGCAGTAGCTTTTTATGCACTGTATTTCCATCCAAAACGATGTCCATTGAAATATTCAGGTGGTATCTACATGGTCAAAAATTTTGGCATGTGGCTACATTTCTGGAGCAGAAGAGCCCGAAATACCTACTGTCATTATAGCACTCTTACATTGTCCCCAGTAGCATAGTCTTTACCAGTTATGATGGACATGAAGCAAGTGATGACTATCTGAAGAGTAAAAATGTCACCACATCCTATATATTTTCAGGACAGATTGGTTACCATAGGTCTATAGACTGCAGAAAGTGTAAGTGAAGGATCGCTGGATGTACCAAGGTGCAGGAGAAGTCAGGAACAAGATCCTAAAGGTCTTGCAGAAGACAACTCCATTTGGACATGATTTTGTGTCCTATCGCTTATCTTATTGGATGACTGACAAATAACCTATTACACATTACTGATGATATGTTCTGTGTGTACAATGATAATAATAAGTTTATGATACAGAGAAAAGGTGGCATGTTCTGTATAGACAGGATTGGATCCTCCAAATCATAATCTCAGATGGGTCCAAGGAACCTCATTCCGACACTGGTCCCTCCAGTCATCTCAGGATGTATATGATATATTGTAACTGAATTAACCAAAGCATCTTGACCGACAACCACCACGGCAATTGTCTTCTGCCATGGTGGGCCTATTTCAAGCTAAAAAAGATGGCATTTATTATCATAGATTAAAATCTGTACAGGGTTTATGATGGTCTCTTGGCTTCTTTCATGGAGAAAGAAATGATATTGGATGACAAATCACCAAAGATCACTGTTGGATCCCACAAATGTCAATTACATTCATTTTTACAATTTCCCATTACTGTCTTTCTAGGGTGATCCTGGAACTGTAGGAGTACGTGGAGAAGACGGGCCTGAAGGGCCAAAGGGACAATCTGGACCAGTAGGAGAGATTGGGGCTTCTGGAATTCCTGGGGAGAAGGTAAGTTAGGTGTTTTCTATTGAACTGTCCTAACATTTAATGCTTATGGCTTGTTTTCCTGAAGACGGCAACATGTTTTTACAGGTTAAACCACAAAATTGCATGGCTGGAACCACGTAACAAGCCATAATCAATAAATGTTCAGAGATAACACTGGCAGCATGCCTAAGAGGCTGTGCCGCTATGTCTGTCTTCACTTTAAAGACCATAGTTGCTTTTCATTGGGTGGGTTCCACAATCCTATCACGTTTCTATACAAACATCTCCCATTTTATATCTCCAGGGAAAACTTGGAGTTCCAGGTCTTCCAGGATATCCTGGACGCCAAGGAACTAAGGTAAGAGCATAGTCCATGTTTTGTCACTGGAGGAAGTACAGAGACTGTCCTAAAGAGAATGGTCACCAGAGTAGGCATCATAATAGCCACTTCTAAATAGTAGTGTAGCTATAGGAGGTTGACAGGTCCAACGTCACAACTTACTTGTCTATTGCCAAAGCTGTAGCAATGTTGGTCAATGATCAGTAAAATTGGTGGCACCTCTATGACCACCCATATTGCTATTTCCATCCATGCTTGAAACTGAGTGTAACTGCTCAGTGGTGGACATATGTGCAACTGTACTAGGGCCAAACCACCATCTTGTGTTTACTCAATTGTATGTAAAAACTGGCAATTTATGGTGATTTACAATCCACAAGAGAACTTGTCACACCATTGAAGGACTTACTATGAAGGAAATCTAAGACAAGCACCCCATTCTTAGCTAAACTAGTTGTTATATAACAAAAGGACTCCATACTGTCCGTGTCCACCCCTGCAGACTTTAACAAAGATGAGGGAATAAGAAGATTGTCTCTAGGTCAACAACATGCCTTGTTAGGATATATGAAAGTCATAGATGGTGCTACACTGCTTGAAACCCCTTCTATCATCCAATGTGATGGGCCAACGCAAATGGTGGCTTCTATAGCGGTGCACCATGTATTACCTGGATCGATTTTCCCTATCTGTGAATATTATATTAATAGCATGTTGTATATCAAGTGGGTATTGCTCTACAAGTAGTCGATGGCATTGATTTACAAATTTCTCCTTGCAGGGGTCTACAGGATTTGCTGGACCACTGGGTCTGGCAGGTGAGAAAGGCAAGCGGGTAAGTTTCTAGAACCTACTACATAATTTTGAGTGAGGTGAACATACAAAAAAAAATTTCACATGATAGTGCACTTAAAGGGGTTGTACCAAGTTATTAAGTTAATTTCAAGATCGGTGGGGATCCAACTGCTGGGACCTTCACCAGTCCTGAGAATGGGGCTCTGTTTCTCCTATCCTGATCAAGTGGCAGGCCGGGCATCCACACTGCTGCTCCATTTGTTCTATAGCGAGCTCTGTACACAGCTCCTGACTCCTAAGAAAGAGTCCTATGCCTAAAGAGTCAAGGATATGGGGCCTATATATGGTGACTAGTTTAGGCATATAAGGAACTGATCTGAAGGAAATCCTGTCCTCATCTCTGGTTCCCGTTAAATCACAAGCCTAAGGCAACACTATACTAAGGGTGGTGTTGGCAAGCAAGTGTAATGTTATATAGTCATAAATGTCCAAGTTTTTTATTCTTATTCTGATGATTGTTGCCTGTTCACCATTTAGGGAAGAGGTGGACAAGCAGGACAAGCCGGACAGCGTGGACCTTCAGTAAGAATCATTCATATTTATATATCATCAGCATATTATTACATTTATGGTGATTCTCACGATACACGACTATTGATTCTATTTTATGTCTCCTTTTTGCTCTTTTCAACATCTCTTGAAAGTAGGCCTGAACATGGGGGAGAAATCCCTAAATCTTAAATTATGATTCTTTGCTGTTTCTTTAGGGTACCAGAGGTGAAAGAGGTCAGCGAGGGCCAACCGGAAAACCAGGCCTGAAGGTGAGTGGCGAATGTTAAGGTTTAATAATTGATGATCTATCCTTAGGCTAGGACATCAGTTGAAGATTGGCAGAGGTCCGACAACCAGAAACCCTTGCCGATCAGCTGTTTGAAGAAGCCACAGTGTTCAGGTCAATGTTGCGGCCTGTTCAGGACTTACCAAGCACAGTGGTGTCCATTTGTACTTGGTATCACAGCTTAGACTTTTCACTTGGGGGGTTCTGGATGTCGGACCCCCGCCAGTCTTCAATTGATGACCTATCCTAAGTCCAGGAAAACCCCATTATTATAAATTCATCAGAAAAGTCAATGTCCTTCATGGATTTTAGACCTTAGTAGGTGCTGATATCTACTGCCAGGACTAAAGAAGACCAGCCATTAATTACGGCTATGTTGAAGAAAGTCATTGAGTTTGTCCTCTGTTTGGCAGGGTGACTCTGGCCATGACGGTGTACCTGGAGCTGCTGGTGAGAAGGTGAGTCCTAAATTGTTTTGTATTGCATCATAGAGGCTGGTATACACCTTCACATACTCCAATACGTTGTATGCTGTGTACAAGACAATGTTGAGAACTCTCCAGGTCTTGGTCAAAATCACTTGACATCTAACCATACAAAATCTAGTCTTAAACCCAACCAGTCATCAGAGGATACTAGACCACGTATGGGTAACCTTATCCACATCTGCTATCCTCTTAGTGAGTAGCATACATTCATGAAGCTGATATAATGGCACAAGTACCCAAACGCACAAGGTCCAACGTTTCTTCTGTAGTATTACAACGTTTGTTATTAGTCTCATGCGACACCAAATATGCTACACAAGGTTCATGTTCTCTTATATACAACCCCTTTTATGACCATTATTGTTCTTCTGAAGATATTTATATGATATAACTTATGTCTGTAGGGACCAATGGGGCCTCCAGGACCAGTTGGATTTCCAGGACCTAAAGGACCCAGTGTAAGTAAAGATTACAATGATCTGATACCTATCTGCTTATAACTCACAATATAATCTACATGTTCTAGCAGTGGGGAAAATGGATGGGTCATAGATAGAGATAGGTGAACTTCTTCATTTCAAGCTGGGTTCAACCCGTAAATTCAAAATTGTTCAATTTTTAACAAAAACGAACAAATGGAGATTCGTCCTGTGATTGGGCCAGAGCGATCACATGGACATGTCGAGCGTCATGACGTTTGGTGTGCCCATGTGACCACTGAGGCCAGATTACAGACATCACCGAGGAGGCCAAGACAGAGCGCCAGGCACTGCAAGGAGGTCCAAAAGAGGTGAGGAAAGGTGAATATAAATGTTTGGGTTTTTTTTCACCTCCACTGCAACTTTTTTTTTTTTTAATAAAAAGCACCAAATCCTGCAATTTTCACTCTGGATAATTCTGTAGCATTTTTCTTTGCAGCAGTCACCTCATTTACATCACAGACAGGATCATAATAAATGAAGTGGTGTTTTAAGTAGTTTTCTTCTTGCTACTTCTCAATGAACCATCAGTTTGTCCACATTAAGTGATGCCAGTGCTTTATCCTTAGGGTTCCCCTGGAAAAGATGGATTACCCGGACATGCAGGCAACCGAGGAGAAATGGTATGTTTACGATGTATGTTGTGAAACGTGTAGTAGTACATGTTACAGGTCAAAACAGTCATAAGAAGACTATATTACTACTGATATATAGGTATATTAATATGGTAATGGTAGTACAAGGGCAGGGCTGTGACAACATCTACAGATACGATACTGTATGTAACCTCCTGCCCCCTATTGGTCATTGTGGGAGAGGCAGTACTCCTTCTCTTTCCAGAGACTGTATTAGTCTATGGTAACTTTTCTGTCCGTTAACTCCCATACATTGCAACTCAACCTGTCCATGCCTGGCCAGAGATGAAGGCCCTAAAAAAAATGAAATACCGTACTGTGGTGTGATCATAAAACCACATGGCCTTGTGTCTTTCAACTTTCCCACTTGTACCATGTAAAATGTCTTCATATCAGCTGCGAAGTCCAAGCCTAACTCTGACTTCTAGAAGCCAGGGGTAGATGGGCATTGAAGACAAAATGGAGCACAATGCCCATATTATATACCAGTATAAACAGTACTTACTTATGCACAGGACTCTGACATATTTAATTTCCTATCCAATATAACAGGGGTTTCAAGGCAAAACAGGTCTTCCGGGGCCAACTGGAGTTGTGGGGCCACAGGTACGTGTGATATCTACAAAAAATTATTTTGCTATCTATATCCTTGAAAAATATGATGGTGTGACTTCTCATTAATAGGGCAAATCTGGGGAAACTGGCCCTATGGGGAGAGCGAGGTCACCCAGGATCACCTGGATCTCCCGGTGAGCATGGATTGCCAGGCGCTGCTGGACGTGAAGGTGCCAAGGTAAAGACCTTTTCCCAATGCAGAACAGTCTAAGCAGAGATGTAACTTGAAGCTCTTGAGCCCCAATGCAATATCAGTAATGGGGCCCCTGTTTTCTTTGTGGCATTTAGAATAATGGTATATTTTATATGGCAAAGGGGCCTTTGAGACCCCATAACAGTCTAGGACCCAGTAGAGACTGTTACCATCACATACCTTATAGCTACGCCCCCGATGACAAGTGTTAAAATCGATTTAAAAAGAAACCTAAAAAGTACACATAGGTGGCCAAACATTTGCCAAATAAACACCATTCATATGATCCTCCCCAGTTAAAAAATTGATAAATAGAAGAATCCAAGAAAAGCCCTTATTAGAACTGATCTTGAGACAGGAGGGCTGGTCTGGTACAAGGGCTTTGATATCTCTAATCGTGTGTCTCCTTCTTTTTGTTACTATTGTGGTATGAACCCAAAATTGGTCCACCCCAATCACAGAGTGTTGATAGCACCAATTTATCTGGGGCACATGCTCTTCACGAAGGCTGCTTTATGGCATGTGTGCCCTTTCCAGTCACAAAATACTTTCACTGTGGGCATTTCAGATGGCTGCTTTCTGCTTGACTTGTTGTTCCCGTCTGGTCTGTGAAGATCCTTGTTATGGATGACAAAATCATACGTTAAACTAAAATTCACCAATCTATCTCTATCATGATATGTAGCCTTGTAGGGGTTTTCTTTAATGGAGATGCTGATTTGTAAATTGGTATGAACGACTGAAAAAATTCAACATTCAAAAATCAAAACTTCCAAGGAGATTGTAATTGGTCATCATCTGTCACATTGGTTCATGTCAGGGCAGAAAATAGTCTATATCAATCTTTTTGACTAGACATGTTTGGTCTTTGGTAGAGACCCTAAAGAGGCAACATGACAGTGATACTGTATGTCAATTCTTCCTGATTAACCTCCAGTAAATAACTTATCACATGCCCTTATTATTTTGAGAAGGATCTTTAAAAAAAACCAAAAAAAAAAAACCGAGGCTTATTGGAGATGAGGCAAACTAGGGATGAGGCCTACTTGAGATGAGGCTTACAAGAGATAAGACTTACCAGAGATGAGGCCTACTAGGGATGAGGCCTACTTGAGATGAGGTTTACTAGGGATGAGGCTTACTAGAAGTGAGGCTTCCTGGAGATGAGGCTTACAAGACATAAGGCTTACCAGAGTTGAGACTTAAAAGAGATGAAGCTTACTAGAGATGAGGCCTACTAGAGATGAGACTTACTGGAAGTGAGGCTTCCTGGGGATGAGGTTTACAAGAGATAAGGCTTATCAGCGATGAGACTTACCAGGGATGAGGCTTACTAGAGATAAGACTTACTGGGGTTGAAGCCTAGTAGAGATGAAACTTACTAGAGATGAGGCTTACTGGAGTTGAGTCTTACTAGAGATGAGGCTTACTAGAAATAAGACTTACTAGAGATGAGACTTACTGGAGACTTACTAGAGATGAGGCTTACTAGAGTTGAGGCTTACTGCACATGAGGCTTACTGGAGTTGAGGCTTATTGAAGGCTTACTGGAGATGAAGCTTACTGGAGATGAGGCTGACTAGAGATGAGACTTACTGGAGAGGTTTACTGGACATGATACTTTCTTAAGATGAGGTTTATGATCACAAGGCACCACCTCAATGTATCTTCTTACATGCCCTTTTGATAATTCACATGATGGATGGGTGGGATCAGTAAGCTGGACTCCACAGATTCAAGGAACAAAATGTAGATCTCCTATTTCTTCAAATCCTCAATTTAAGGAAACATAATCTTCAATTTAATTATGGCTGAAAGCTTTTCCCATCCCTTTATAGCCACTCTAATGTGTTCACCCACAGTGAGACAACACCACTGGCAGGAGAATACTCTCCTCATTATCTCCAAAAACACAGTACAACAGATGTTAATAGGTATTAAAACTAAACATGAGACCACTGGGAACTTTCTAAGACGTCATCCAAAGCTCCGCTCATGCTTAAACCCATATATTCAACAACTATGTAAAAGATACAGTACCGTACAAAAGTTTTAGGCAGATGGAAAAAATGCTGCAAAGTAAATATGCTTTCAAAAATAGAAGTGTTAATGGATTACTTCTGTCAATTAACCAAATGAAGAGAGTGAACAAAAGAGGAATGTAAACCCCATCAATATTTGTTTTGTCCTTTGCCTTCCATAACTTCTTGGTACTTGCAGAGAGTTTTTGAAGGAGTCCGGCAGGGAGGTTGTTCCCACCATCTTGGAGAACTAAGGGCAGATCTTCTGTGGATGTAGGCTTGCTCCAATCCTTCTGTCTCTTCATGTAATCCCAGACAGACTGGATGATGTTGAGTTCAGGGCCCTGTAGGGGCCATTTCATCACTTCCAGGCCTCCTTGTTCCTATGCCGAAGATAGTTCTTAATGACATTGGCTATACGTTTGGGGTCATTGTTCTGCTGCAGAATACATTTGGAGCCAATGAGACGCCTCCCTGATGATATTGCATGACTGAAAAATATCTTCCTGTATTTCTTAGTATTGAGGAAACCTTTAATCCTGACCAAATCCCCAACTCCATTTGCTGAAATGAAGACCCAAACTTTGAGGAACCTCCACCCTACTTCACTATTGACTGTAGACACTCATTATTGTGTTGCTCTCCAGCTCTTCATCAAAGAAACTGCCTCATGTTACAACCAAATAATTCTGGAGCACCTGCACCCCAATTCCTACTTTTTCCATAAATAGTTGAGTCACTTGGTCATGTTTTTATGTCAAAAGTATGGGATTTTGGCTGCAATACTTCCATGAAGACCACTTCTGGCCAGACTTCTCCAAACAGTAGATGGATTTTCCTGGGTCCCACTGGTTTCTGCCAGGTCTGAGCTGATGACACTACCTGAGATCTTCTGATTTTGAAGGAAAGAGGTTCCTTGCAAGCTTGAGCTGCATTTTAGCAATGGAGTTGGGGATTTGGCCAGGGTTAATGGTGTTAGTATGGGCCATAAATGTTTAATCATCAAAGTCTGACTTACAAACACCCCAGGTAAATGAAGCATCCTTGTATGGAACTGAACTGCAATACCAAGCACAGCCACAGCAGTATGTATGTCGCTGTGTCTTTATAGTTGAGCTGAACTTGTAATTTACACTGTGCAACGTTGTTATTATGTTTTTGATCTTGTCTGAAAACATTTGCAAGTAACCTATATTTTTTTTTTCACCACAGGGAGACCATGGTCCTTCCGGAATTCCAGGCAAAGCAGGATCTCAAGGGTTAAGAGGATTTCCAGGAGCCCGTGGCATAGGAGGCGAGGCGGTAAGTATTGTTATTGTCATGCAGATAGATAAAGATATAGTATATCTAAACTCTTTGCGATGACCACCCAAAGTTGCATTGTAAAGTAGTCTTCTAGAGGGACAATCTTCTCAAGGATGAACGTCGATATGTAGAGTGTATGATGGAACTAAAATCTGTCACAGGAAATCTGGTCTAGATAAGGGGTCTTTCTGAATGGTGGTCTTTTGGAGAGGTTTCACTGTATATAGGGTATTCATTATAGCTTACAAGAAATCTCTATACTCTTCTTTGTTCTTTGCAGGGTCCGTCTGGCTTAAAAGGAGGAGAAGGCCCCCTCGGTACACCAGGAGCAATAGTAGGTGTCTGATATCCAGAAAGTCACTGACGGATTATGTATTTTTATGCCAGAAAAATGATGAACTCAGATAGAAATGTCGGATTGATGCAAAACTGGGCATGTAGGTATGTCTCAGGCAGATGAGACATTGGGTCTTTCTACAAGAGACTGTAAAATTGCAGCCCACACTGCCCTATAAAAAGGATCTCAGAGGTTACTTTTGGGCAGTGTGTGAAATTGCTGACTCTTTGACATGCCTCTGCGATGGACTATGGTCAGGACAAGTATGGAGGCCTCCTAGTGAGCGCTTCAATCCTGCCTTTGCTTTGGATTCACACCCTGCCCCAACTGCTAGTGTGATGGTCTGGTGAGCCATCATATACGATAGTCAGTAACCCCTAGTAGTGGTACAAGAAACAGCTCAGTGATATGTGCAGGACATCCTGCCACCACATATGTTGTCTCTTATGGCCGGGCATTCAGCTGGCAATCTTCATCAAAATAATGCTCATTCACATACAGTCCAGTCACCAGATTTATCGCTAATCGAACATTTATGGGGCCAGCTGGGACACCAGCTTCATAAACCTATGAGTGTGCAGGATCTACAAACCAAAATGTGCCGAAAGATAAGATACAGAGCCTGTATGCCTCCATGCCCAACCGTTTCCCATCTTGTATACAGGCTAGAGGAGACCCAACATGGTACCTCCGCTCAATTGTACAGTTGACATTCACACATAGAAAATTTCATTCCAGCAACGTCAACCATTTTTTCCGTCAATGATTCACACATAGGCCCTTGATATTATTTTTAAAATTTTAACTCAACTGTTCATAGGGTCCAGGTGGAGAGAGGGGCCCATCCGGACCAGCTGGTGGAATTGGTCTTCCAGGACGACCTGGGTCACAAGGACCATCAGGACCTGCTGGTGAGAAGGGGAATCCAGTAAGTAACATGATAGTAAAGTAAAGTTGTCTGTAGGATAGCAGACTAAATTGTCCCACACGCTATACATATATAATAAAAGCTATGGAAAATCAGGACCAGCTAAAGGTTTGACAACTGCGTTATGGCGCCATTTTGTGGCTTTAACCATTTAAGTACGCAGGGTAGTTTGTACAGTACATTAATGTTCGGTGACTTTTTTCATATTTTCCCTCCCCGTCTTCCAAAATTCATAACTTTTTTATTTTTCTGTCCACATAGCTATGTGAGGTCTTATTCTTTGCATGATGAGTTGTACTTTCATTTGCCACCATTTTGGGGGTACATATAATGTTTTCGTTAACTTTTATTTACCTTTGTTAGGGGTCCGTGTGAAATAACACATAATTCTGTCATAATTTTTTGCATTTTGTTTTTACGTCGTTCACTTTGCATTAATAATGACATGGCAGCTTTGTCTGGCGGGTCATTATGATTACAGCGATACCAGATTTATATTGGTTTTATTACATTTTACTACTTTTACAAATAAAACATTTTTTGAAAATGAAGGATTTTCCTGGGGTCACCGTATTCTGACACCTATAACTTTTTTACTGTATTGTTGACTGAGCTATATCAGGGCTCTTTATTTGCCGGACAAGTTGTACTTTCTATTGGTACCAATGTTTGGTATGTATGACTTTTTGATCACTTTTTATTGTTATTTTTTGGGGAAAGCAAAGTGACCAAAATACATTAATTTGTGCATTGCGGTATATATTTTTTTACGGCGTTCACCCTATGGGATAAATAACGCTATTTTTGGATAGTGGGGACTTATACACACGTGGGGATACCTAACATGTTTGTTTGTTTATTTTTGTTTACATTATATATTTATTATATATCTTTAGAATATAAAGGTGAGTTTTTAAAACTTTTTATTTATTTTTTGTGTGTTTTTACTATATGTTTTTGTGTTTTTTCACTTTTTACATGTCCCACAAGGGGACTTGAAGCTGGGATCTCAGATCCCCTGTGTAATGTACTGTAATACGTAGTATTGCAGAATATTGCACAGTAGTTCCTATGGGAACTATGCATAGGAAGTCAGGAGGCAGTGGCCTGGCCTCCTGGATGCCATGGCAACCCCTCGGAACTCGCGATCTTATCGTGGGGGGTCTGAGGGGTGACGGAGGGGCGATCTTGCCCCCGGACCCCCTGGATGCCATGAACGCTATTGATCACAGCATCCAGGGGGTTAATCCGCCGGAGTCAGAGTATCTTCTGACTCCGGTGGCTAGTCCTGCCCCTTGGCTGTGTAATACAGCTGAGAGCAGGATGTAATGCCGCAGGTACAGCTTCTGTGCCCGCGGCTTTCCAGCACCGTAATAGTACTGGGCTGAGCGTGAACTATATACATGCCGAGACGTACTATTACGGTGCAGAGTGGGAAGGGGTTAAGCTTATGTTCACTGTACACAATCTGATCCTTCTTGTTGGTCAGATCATGGTGTGCAGATGTTCTTTATGATACTTGATCTTCAATGGAAAAGATAAAAAGTTGCAGGAGGGTGCAGAAAAGTCATCTATGGGTGATTTAATAAAAATTTCTTGTCCAGAATGTTTTTGTATCTTGCATAGTATTTATCATGAGTGCCTGAATGTTATGTGTGGTTACACAGGGCGAGAGAGGACATGTGGGTGGAGCTGGCCAGGATGGTATTCAGGGAAGCATTGGACCACCAGGACCTGCCGGTCCACCGGGACCTGCTGGGGATGATGGAGATAAGGTATTGGCTGACAACAGTTTGACGTCTCTGTTCCTCAATTTTTGACATCACATTAAAAATATCCGGAATGTTCTTGTTTATTTTTAGGGAGAAGTGGGCGGCCCTGGACAGAAAGGCAGTAAAGGTGACAAGGGAGATCCAGTAAGTAAATATGCGTATATTTCATAGATAAGGTCTATAATAGGTGTAGGAATACAATGCTGTAGACACAATCTATAAATCTACATATTAACCAAACATAATTCATCTTTGACTATATTATTTGTTTTTTAGGGGCCTCCAGGACCCATTGGCATCCAAGGTCCAATAGGACACCCTGGTCAAGCAGTAAGTACCGTGGTGGAAAACTTTCTCATCCTCAGACACACACCTTATTTCTAATTCAGCTATCAGGATACAATCCAACTTAAAAAAAAATAAATAAATAAGAGTCCTACAGGACATCTTTTTAGACATTTATAGACATTTCTTCGAATGTGAATTTCAGAATATGAAGATTTACTATTGTCTATTGGTTTTCATAGGGCCAAGATGGAGATCCTGGGCGAAGAGGACAATCTGGAATGCAGGGACAAAAGGGAGATGAAGGTCATAGAGGGTTTCCTGGTGTAAATGGGCCAAGGGGGCTGCAGGTAAATTTACCTTTTTGACTGTATGTTCCTCAAAAGTAAGTGTGTTTTTACAAGGATACAGCCAGCCTATGTGGCCTTTGAAAGGACTTGTCCAATCTTGGTACCATCTGAATGTCAAGAACCTGTAGAGGTCTCCCTTCTCTAGAGGATTTGTCCTACTAGAAAGGAATTGGCCCAATGGCAAGGTTGTGTTGGGGAAGCAAACACCATGTGCCCTTTCTTTATGTGGTACACAAATAGTATATAGTATAGTATGTTAGGGCAATCATTACATAATACACCCTTGATCCATAGCCACATTTGAACCCTGTACTGACATAAAGTAATAGCCTGAAAGTGACAAAATCACATGAGGGTTCAAAACAAGGCCCTGGCCATTGTCTTATCTTTCCATATGTTGAGCTGCTAGAGGGTCTAGATGAGCCTTTTCAGAGACCCTTATTAGCTAGGGCCAAGGGTTGGGCTCTTTTAATGACAAAGAATACACATAATGTCTGAGAAGTGCTTAATTTTCCCCCCCCAAAAAAATACCCCATTATCAGATTTACTATGAGGGATGATCTATCTGAAAAAGACTTCTCCCCAAGAGGCCATTACTGGTTCTCTAAAAAAATGATTTATGGAATAAATTATACAAGCAATTTAATATAATATTATAATTGTCTCTTTATAGGGTATGCCAGGACCTCCTGGGGAAAAAGGAGAAAGTGGACATGTTGGACCAATGGTACAATGGGAGGAACAAATATTATCAATAAATTGGTCTTATGGTTTACTGAAGGTTTGACATGAATTTATGTTTGCAGGGTCCCCCTGGAACAGGAGGTCCAAGAGGTCCTATGGGACCCAGTGGTGGTGATGTAAGTAGTTCTAAGCTTTACAGTGAAAAACAAAACTGAATTTGTCCAGTCCTGACCATTTTGTTTTCATTGTTTAGGGTTCTCCTGGAAATCCAGGTGGTGTGGGTCAACCAGGAGCTGTGGGAGAAAAGGTAGGTTTAAGTTGGGAAATCTATAGAAAACATATTTATAGGATCATAGAATGAGATTTGCAGAGATGTCTAGTACAGACCATTGCAATAGATAATTTTACCTACAATATCAGTTGTTTAGAGAACTATAGCTAACCCAATATAGGGTAAAGTGTTCTGGACTATGGTTCCTGTCTCTAGATTATTATTCCCCTCTCTCCTCTGAGATGTTACCTAACAATCCCTATTGTTTTTTACAGGGAGAGTCTGGAGAAGCTGGAGATCCAGGACAACCAGGAGAACCAGGTCCTCCAGTAAGTAATAGAGAAGATCTTTCATCTATTCTTCCATAGACCCTTATTAGTGACCTGTTGCCTCCAAAATATAGTAGTCTCCCTAGCAATCTTTTGTCATTACACTCGATTGTGGAAAGATAGTTACATAGTTGGTGGGTTGAAAAAAAGTCCCAAGTCCAAATGAAAAAAACACTCAAGCGACCTAAGTGCTTATAAACCCACAGAGTTCCAGTTCGCAATGCAGTGGAAAAAATTGTACCAAACATTCTAGTCTTTTTTATGATTTGGTGCCCAAAACTGGATGGAATACTTTAGATGTGGTACACCAGTGTTTTAAAGAAAACTAAAATAATACTTCTCTATGAGCCATGCCTTTCCTAATAGAGGACAATATCCTGTTGGCTCTGGACGCAGCAGTCTGGCATTGAGAGATACAATTTAGTTTATTATCAACAGTTACTCCCAAAAACTTTTCCACTGTAGACTCACCCATTAGGGATCCATTTAGAGCATAACTAACAAAGTCAAACCAACCCACCAATGTTTTATGTGTATGAGGTAGCGCCATCTCTTCCCAACACGATATCCATTGAAAGAAGAATTCAGCATGTTAAATTTTGACAATCCCGATCCTTTGATCTCACCGAGCTAAGCTGACATCAGAATTGTATGGCAGGGCATGACCAAATTGAGTTTGTGTGGAGGAATTGAAAGGAAGCGTTGCCCATCTCTTGTTGTTCCTGTTCCAATGCTTCCCGGGTCCCATGTTTGTCTCTTCTTACTCTATTGATCATGTCATCTCCTGTCATATACCCTATTCACATCTGAGGATATTATATACAAAATCTCAAGAAATGAGGCCTGGTTATTAGAAGCTGTGACTATACAGACTCTGATCTTATTGCAGGGAACCAAAGGTGATATTGGTGAAAAGGGAGAATCAGGACCATCAGGTTCGGCTGGTACACCAGGAAAGAAGGGACGTCCAGGAGAAGATGGACCAAAAGGAAACATGGTAAGATACCCCACCATGAACATAAAGCAATGGCATTGTAATAAAATATGGGGTGAATATCATGAAGACCTCCATAGGACAACATGGAGTGCCCTACACAAAACCCATTAACCAGTACATAACTAGAACATTCACCCAGCTCCTTCAATTCTACTCAATATCTATTTGGGTTGACTACCGTGTAGAAAATAGCATAAAGATCCTGCTAATGGTTATATATTCACAAGTTCATATTCACAGTTTAAACCTAATTTTTGCCGTGGTTGTCTTTTATTTATGAAAATATTTCTTTATAGGGTTCCATCGGTTTTCATGGAGACCCAGGACCACGAGGAGAACCTGGAGTGCCGGTAAGAAGAGTTGAAGTCTTTCTTGGTACAGAATAAAGCTATAATAATGTCTATTTGGACTAACACAGAGCTAATTTTCAGGGAGTGGATGGAGTACATGGAGAAAAGGGAGATGCCGGAGAGCCTGGTAACCCAGTGAGTATGAAGTATAGTGGATCAGTGTTGTTTTTTTAAAAGTAGTAAACATAACATAACAGTATTAACATAAACACTCACACCAGATGAATAGGATTGCAAAGATTGCATCCTATTCATCTGGTGTGAGTGTTCATGTTAATACAGTAGACTGCTCATGAGAAGGAATCAATCTAAAGGTAATCATCCCCTGTAGGTACTGACTTACATATCATTGTTGAGCTCTTGAATGGACTGTTGCTTTAAGCTGCGTTTTACACATTAGTTAAAATGTTAGCCAAACCCACCAATTTCAGTGGAGTTTTCCACCTACCTAAACTGTTCTGGACCATGCCTAATCTTATGGGAGATAAACCACTGCCAGAAAATAATATGGAAACATGCTTGAAAGGCCATGGTAAAGTCGGGAGGAATAACTTACATTATCTAAAGTGTCCGGCCTTCTGCATGATACCCTTCCTCATTAGAATAGAACCATGTGTAGTCTTAGGCTAGGTTCATACTTGCACCGTGCCCTCTGTCGTTCGGATCCGCCAGGGAACCCTAACGACAGAGAGCATGCCCGCTAAAACAGCGGTTACCCATGGACACTCACAGACCCCATAGACTATAATGGGGTTTGCTAGATGTCCTTCGGGTTTCCTCCGTTTTTATACTGAAACCGGCAGAGAGAAAAGTCCTTTTCTTTCCACCAATTTTCGGTGGGATCAGCAACAGACGCAGATGTGAGTGGAGCCTAACTTACCAATGTAATGACATATTTATTGTAGAGGAGCCTCTTTTAGTAGGATGCTTGTCACTACAGTAAAGATGGTCATCAGATGAATTTTGGTCACACCCACCAATTTCAGTGAGACTGGTCAACCATCTAATGTGTATTTGTGCGTCCTGACACTCCCCAACTGTAGACATGTGGAAATCCAGCATGCCTAATATTTTTGATCTTGGGGGAGATAAGCCAAGTTGAATGGGAATGAGAAAGTCGGCAAGAATAGTTTGGCCATGGGCTATCTAAAGTGTATGGCCATCTTTAGGGCTTCCCGCATTAAAAAATATTACTAAGTAAAAGATCAAATTATTTAGTAGGATGGGCAACCATTCAGAGATTCACATCTATTTATGAGAACGCAAGGTCATTTATGGTCTGTTATATCGAATTGTCCCGCATAGGTAGTGCTAACTATAGCGAGGCACTCTATTTGACAGTCACTATAACATTCTCTTACTTTCCACACTACAGGGACCACCTGGAACTCAAGGAGAGCCTGGGCCAAATGGTCCACCTGGTAGGAGAGTAAGTACCAAAGTCTGTAGTGTAGGTGCTGCAATCTTCTACTGGAATATGCTGTATTTACATTCGCTTATTTCTTAAGGGCCAAGTTGGACAAGCAGGCAAAGAAGGCCGAGTAGGTGAAAAGGGAACTAAGGTATGAACAGAATGGAATGAGATATGTACCACAGAAAGTATCATGCTCTGTCATATACACTGATATGTAAATGTTTTTACTAGGGCGAGCCTGGCACCGAAGGCCTTCCTGGAAAGACTGGACCAGTAGGCCCACAGGGATCACCAGGGAAGCCTGGCTCAGAGGGTATGAGAGGCATTCCAGGACCTGGGGTGAGTGGTCACTAAAATATTTTGTAGACAATGTCTTTCATAAACTGAATATGTCTAATACCATTCACTATTTTTTTCAATAGGGTGAACCTGGGTTATTGGGACCACCTGGTCAAGCAGGGCCTCCTGGGCCTATGGTAAGGACAAAATATAATAGGTTTGTGCAGGGACATTTACATACAATACTTGTGTCAACCATTTCATTTCCTGTTACTTGCACTTAGATATGGAAGTAGTAGGGATCAGACCCTTATGGTAATATGAAAATAGTCCCCTTGATGGAATAAAAGTGATTAAGATCTCCCCATTTGTTGGTCGTTGGAATTTTTGGCAAGATTTATGATTGTTTACTTTTTGCAATTGAAAATGCGTTGTCTCTATAGGGTCCAGCCGGTCTGCCTGGCCTTAAAGGTGACCCAGGAAGCAAAGGAGATAAGGTAAGGTTGATTTGTTATGCTCAGTTATGGCGTTTATGTTAAAGGGGGTCTCCACTTTGTTCATTCCATTTATCTTAAGAATGTTCCCAACAATGAACTGATCACGTAGCGCCCCAATGTGTTGGACCCCAATAGACAGCTAAGATTTGGGGGTATCCTGGCAGCAACTGAGGGGAAATTAAGTATGACATAGTGCCCATTGGAATTTATGAGGTGGTCGTGTGAAAATGGAATGGGTCCTCCAGGAAAGGTTTTCTGACTAATATATAGAGGTCCTGAACAGCGGACCCCCTCTATTAACTAAGAATTTCCTTATGAAGTGTTTTCCTAAACTAGACATCCCTTTCATATTTCATTACTCCAGGGCCATGCTGGACTTATTGGACTTATAGGACCTCCAGGAGAAATGGGAGAGAAAGGAGATAGAGGACCCGCTGGAATCCAAGGAGTCCAAGGACCTAAAGGAGATCCTGTAAGTGATACTTGGTGGTACTTGGTTACCAGTCTCTAACCCAGCTATAGGAGATATTGAAACAAATTCTTCCTTTTAGGGTGCGGTGGGTCATGCTGGAGGAAATGGACCTCCCGGACTTCCTGGCCTTTCGGTAATTACCCTTTTATTATCTTTATCAACTCAAGACCTCAACAGAACTCTGACAGACCCTCTTATAAAGTCATTGTGGTCCAAAATAGTTATTGTTCAGATCCGTTATAAAAAGGATGGGGATCGGACTCATGGCTTCCATTATAAATGGAGGTCATGATGCCAATGTAAGCCGAATTTATGAAGGTGAGGTAGGGAGGCAATATAGTCATAACAAAGAACTAGGCTTCTAAAAATGATGTTAATAACTTTTGGATTGTTTTACAGGGACCTTCAGGGCAAAAGGGATCCAAAGGTAACCCGGTAAGTTCTAGTCAATGGTCATGGTTAAAACTGAGGATTATCTTGCTCATCATATTTCCTTAGTGCTCATCTGGGTGGGGGGATCCTAGGACAATTTTAAGAATTCTACCAACATGTATAAAACTTTGAGGTTTCTTCCATGACCCAAAGTTGCTTTCGAGTCCTATACTAAAGGTGTCAGACAAATGCTTGTTTGGTCAACAACAATTCCTCCTGACCCTCCCTGAGCCCAGCGTCCATGTGTACTGAATGAGGAGAGGGGAGTAAGTCACTGCCAGACACATCTGGCAGTGGCATATCTATTTCAGAACAATATTCAAAAACCTGAGTCTTTTGGGGTTGAGTTGGAACATCACCCTTCATGTAATGGAGTTGGACATTATATTTCCAATTTGTTGGTGGTGGGATGATGACTCGTGTGACTTATTGCTAATTTTTGCTCTCTATCTTCAGGGACCAATTGGTATTAGAGGAGACCCTGGACATCCTGGCTCTCCTGGACCACCAGTAAGTGATGAGGATATTACATTTCTATAAATCTGTAAAAGTTCTTACCATAACCATAAATGTTTTTGGGCTGTGTAAGTTAGGAAAAAAATGTTGTTAGTCCCAAACCTGACCAAAATACATTTGAAGTAATGCAACTCATTACTCATTACTCAACTCATTATGTATTATCCATAACAGGGACGCCCATCACAAATGGTTCAGCCGCTGCCCTATGAAACATTTGGAGGAACCAGAAAGAGACGGCGCCATTCTGATGGGGAGCAGGCAGATGAAGGGCAGACAGATTATATGGCCGATGGCATGGAAGAAGTTTATGCCACACTAGGATCCCTGAAAGTGGAGGTGGAGCAGATGAGGTGGCCAGTGGGATCCAAAGACAGCCCGGCAAGAACATGCAAAGAGCTCCAGTTGTGTCATCCCGACTATAAGGATGGTGAGTAACTCCGTATGAGATATGACCATTTACATCCCTTCCAAGGAAGGGAAAAGAGAGAAAAAAGCTGGAAAAACTTAAACATGTTTTGTGTGTTATTTCTCATCTTAGGTGAATACTGGATTGATCCCAACCAGGGTTGTAATAGAGACGCTTTCAAGGTCTTCTGCAATTTTACTGCTGGTGGAGAAACTTGCTTGTACCCAGACAAAAAGTTTGAGTCGGTCAGTATAACCAATCCCATTAAGAGGTTTGCTATTTTACACGTTATTTATGGGTACAGTTGGGTTTTAAGGTTGCCCATCGTTGACATATAGAACAAGATCGTGTCATTTATTGGTTAGCAACTGAATTCTGAATTTAGTCATGTCCCACCCAACACCTGGATATCTACAAGCTACGACGGGATCCAATGGTGTGATACAACAATGTTGTATTTATTGCAAATTGTAACAAAAATTGTAAAATATTCTAAATTTTGAATTGTATTTTTCTTGCTCTTATTGCTTCCTTAGTTTAATATCCCTGTAAATGTTATAGGTAATATTCTGTAAACCCAACATACAGTGACTTTATTATTCCTGCCTCTCCAGGTTAAAGTCGCAGCGTGGAGCAAGGAAACCCCAGGGGACTGGTACAGCACTTTTAAAAGAGGAAAGAAGGTAAATTATTCCTTTTCCATGATGTTTTTACACAGTTCTTCTTTGATATTTTTCATTACATTCTTATTGCATTATGACTTTCATTTCATACATCCTACAGTTCCAGTATATTGATGCGGATGGTAATCCCGTCCACGTGGTGCAGATGACTTTCCTGAAACTACTGAGTGCTGTAGGCCATCAAATGTTCACTTATAATTGTCAGCAGTCCGTGGGATGGTTTGATCTGTCAAAGGGCAACCATGACCGGTCGATAAAGCTGAGAGCAGACAATGAGGAGACGCTCACCCAAAGTCGTACACCACAGCTAAGAGCGTTATATGATGGGTGTCAAGTAAGTATGGAAAGCCAAAAATACTAGTACTATAGGATTAGAAATGTATTTGCTAAAGTTTTCTTTAAAAAAATTAAACGTGAATATTCCAAATTGTTCAGTTTTTCGAAACTGTGGGAGCTAAAGAGACTCCAGAGTATAATAATGTCACTTTCACTTTGACATAACTTTGGCTTAGAGAACTAGAAATTGGATAGAAATGTTCCTAGGAGCCCTGACAGTATTCTACACTATGTTTTATAGATCGGTTCCCAGGAGCCTTGACAGTGTTCTACACTATGTTTCATAGATAGGTTCCTAGGAGCCCTGACAGTGTTCTACACTATGTTTTATAGATAGGTTCCTAGGAGCCCTGACAGTGTTCTACACTATGTTTTATAGATAGGTTCCTAGGAGCCCTGAGAGTGTCATACACTATGTGTTATAGATAGGTTCCTAGGAGCCCTAAGAGTATTCTACACTATGTTTTATAGATAGGTTCCTAGGAGCCCTGACAGTGTTCTACACTATGTTTTATAGATAGATTCCTAGGAGCCCTGACAGTGTTCTACTGTATGTTTTATAGATAGGTTCCTAGGAGCCCTGACAGTGTTCTACACTATGTTTTATAGATAGGTTCCTAGGAGCCCTGACAGTGTTCTACACTATGTTTTATAGATAGGTTCCTAGGAGCCCTGACAGTGTTCTACACTATGTTTTATAGATAGGTTCCTAGGATCCCTAAGAGTATTCTACACTATGTTTTACAGATAGGGTCCTAGGAGCCCTGACAGTGTTATACACTATGTTTTATAGAGAGGTTCCTAGGAGCCCTGACAGTGTTCTACACTATGTTTTATAGATAGGTTCCTAGGATCCCTAAGAGTATTCTACACTATGTTTTACAGATAGGGTCCTAGGAGCCCTGACAGTGTTATACACTATGTTTTATAGATAGGTTCCTAGGAGCCCTAAGAGTGTTCTAGACTATGTTTTACAGATAGGTTCCTAGGAGCCCTGACAGTGTCATACACTATGTTTTATAGATAGGTTCCTAGGAGCCCTGACAGTATTCTACACTATGTTTTATAGATAGGTTCCTAGGAGCCCTGACAGTGTTACACAATATGTTTTATAGATAGGTTCCTAGGAGCCCTGACAGTATTCTACACTATGTTTTATAGATAGGTTCCTAGGAGCCCTGACAGTGTTATACAATATGTTTTATAGATAGGTTCCTAGGAGCCCTGACAGTGTACTACACTATGTTTTAATCTGGTATTTTTGTCAGACAAATATTGAGAATGGCTGATCTATTTTGCTGTCGGCCACCCACAAACATGTCTGATAGCCAGTACTTCAGTCAGTGAAAATCTAATATGTATGGCCAGCTTTAAATAGTGAAAACAAATCAGCTTCCTGAAGTTTTTGCTGACAGAAACCCCATAAAATAAGGCAGAAAAATGCTATCATGTGATCAACATCCCCGATAAGTTGTAATACCAAGAGTTAGTGCCCAAAAAAGACTGACTGTATAAATGTATGACATTCTGAAACAACCAAAAAAATTTTATGATCATATATATTTTTTTCCTAATTTTTTCCATTGGCATAGCTATCGGAGGACTTTTGCAGAATAAGTAGAATTTTTATGCGACAAATTTGGGGAATATATAACTTGTGTTACTAAATTGGGAGTGGGGAAACATTTCCGCCATTGTTTTTTGCATTTTAAGTTGATGCTGCTTATCATGTGGCATAAATAACGTTACCTGTATTCTATGGGTCAGTGCGATTTTATGGTCACTCTCTCGAACATCACTGGAGTTTTGAGAACTCAGAATGATCCATCCAAGTTCAAGCATTATCTAGAGGGTCATGATTTATGATATGCTTCCGAAATCAAAAGTCATGGAGTCTTATTTTATTTTACCCAAGTGGAAAATTGGATGAGATTGTTTTTAGAATTTTTTATTAAATTAACATTCACGTGTTATTTTTTTGTCTTCTTGTTACAGTATCGCAAGGGAGTCGAACGAACGGTGCTTGAGATCAACACCTACAAGGTAGAACATCTACCCCTCAGGGACATTGCCGTCAGCGACTTTGGAGAAAGCAGTCAGAAGTTTGGTTTTGAGCTGGGGCCAGTCTGCTTTAACGGCTAAAGAAATACACAAATAAAAGACTCCCAAAATCATTCTGCTCTTCCAGAAAAAAAGGAATCAGAGTTTTCATGGCCAACGAACTAAAAAAAAACTTCCATTGGTCATCACTGACAAAGATTCATCCATGTGGTTTTGATAATTTTTATTATATATTTTTGATTTGTTAACTGCAGGGGATTCTAGATGTGTGTTTCCAGCGAGGGTTTACCCTTGTAGGGTTACAGTACACCGAATATTATGGCTCCGAAGACCTGGATGGACTACATACCACCAAGTGGAAAAAGTCTGTGGCACAATGGTCACTGTACAGTACTGCAGTCATCTTTGGTATAAGTGATTACTTCCGCTCGCTCTACAGGATTATCTGTCCCCGAAAATCTGAAGCACTCCTGGTTTTGCACTGGAGCATAATCGTCCATTCAGGATGTTGCTTTTGATGCCCCAGTCACAGAACTCGCTGCAATAAAGTGATCCGATAGTCTTTAGCCGTCATCAGTCATACACTGAATACTGCCTCCTTCCGATCTGACCATGAGAATGTTATGTTAAAATCTTTAACACGCATTGTATGTCTAATCTGAGACCCCAAATCTGCAGAGGTTTGACAGGTTAGTGACATCACTCCATAGGTTTTCCGTACGAGGAACCGGTGTCACTAACCATATTGACGTAAACGTACTGTATATTTTTGTGTATAGTTTTTGAACTCCATATTAATCTTTGAAGATGGGCTCTGTGTATTGAGGTAAAGGAAAAAAAAATATTTAATTACCATATATTTCTTCATACTGTTCCCTACTTAAGTCAACCTTGCCTAATCCTCTCTGAACTTTGTAGTAATATCGAATCTAGATATATAGATGTCCCTCAGAAGATAGTTTAGTGGGATACAATAACTGTTCAACGTAATGTTTGGTGGGTCCAAAGACTCTGTCCAAAAAGTTTCCTTAGTCTTCTCAGCTACCCTTTGAAATTATCTTGTTCCTTGACTTTGACATTTGCTTTGATACACAGGTGCATTTGGTATATTGTAGACCTAGGAACATCACCCATCAAACTCTTAACCAATTTGCACAAAAGGGGTCTTTAGGTGCTCAATCTGTAATCTGTAGACAGGACCTTCTTGTTTGGTTAAGCCTAGGTCGATGAATACTTGTTGAGTCGGTAAGTCGACTCATTTTTCCAAACACTGACTCCAGCTCCGATTTTGCCACCTTTTATAAATGATAATTAGTAATAACAAGTTTAGTGTAAATAATCAGGCTACATAGAGAATAACATGAATTATACTTTTTGGAATACAATTTTTGAACAAAATTTTTTTTTTTCTAAATTCCTGTTAGTATACATTTTGTTCACAGCTTTGGTTAATACTGGTTTGACTCCTCGAGTTAAAAAGTGTTTAAATTAATTAACTTAAAGGGGTTATCCAACTTTTTTAAGTTATAATCCACCCTTATGACAGGCCACCAATTTTGGATCAGTGGAACCCCTAGTGATCGGATGATTTATGGGGCTGAGGCTGTTGCGGGATTGCTGCATTCTGCCATTACTTACAGCACCATTGTTTTTGTTGTGGCTGTTCTGGGTATTGCAGCATTGTCTCGTTCACTTGAATAGGACAATCCAGCAATACCAAAGACTGTTTCATCAAAAAAGTATGATGTTCTGAGTACTCACAGTGCCAGCACCTGAAGTAAACAATGAGAAGGTTGCAGTGCTCACGCAAATGCTGGAACCCTTGATACAACTGATCATTCGGGCTGCCGAGACTTAGACCCTCACCGATCCAAAGTCGTTGGCCTAGCTAAAGGTCAGGCCATCATTTTTAATAAGTCAGATAACACCTTTAATATGGACACTGAAACCTCTCCAAAAGACCAATGTGTTAAGAAGACCACTCCCGATCTAGATTTTTAATTCCCGTATACTGGCTTCCATTTTGAGAAGGCAATCTTCCAGAAGATCATTTCCACTGGAAATTTGGGTGGTGTTTTCAAAGAGGTTTCACTGTCCAATGGGGTTTCCCTACAGGCCGAAAAAACATAACTTTATCTCAGAAGGGTCTTTAGGGTGCAAAAGACAAGCAGCACAACAACATAACCTCAAACATCTTCGTTGGCCACCAAGATAGAATACAAAACGTCCAAAGATACAAAGTGAGGTAGAAGAGGATTATGAGTTTCTCTGCCTAATATTCTATATGTATTAAATTTGCATGTATTTTACACATCTGATCGGTAATGATTTGACTATTATTACTACTAGTTAACAACTTTTGGGAAATGTCAGCCATGTATGCGACACACTACTGATACAGGGATCAGGATTAGGTTTCGAGTCAGTGTCGGAGAAAAGTTGAGACTTTTCCACAAAAGTGTATTGACTACCAACATAACATGGTGGCATGCAGCAGTATTCATGATCCCTATCCTATCAAACGAGGTGACCTCAGGCCAAGGTATCCATTTTGGTGGTGTCCCTTGTTTCTATTGACTTGATGGCTGTACGTTCCAAATGTTTTTGTGCAGTCCATAAAATAGCAAATGGGTATCCATTCACTTACGACAATGTATTTATGAAGCAGTATGTGAACAAATGCAATATATGTAACAAATGGGTGCACAGAACCGATAGGCACGCAAAAAAGTGCTGTCGACTTCTGTCCCCCTTTAATGGTGCTTGTATATAAAACAGAACTCTAGCTTTACTCGGGAAAACTAGAGCTAAAATATTCTTTATAAAAAGACATAACCAAGGTCTAGGGAGTTCTGTTTCTCCATGTGGTGCCTGGCTGTTGGCATTGGGTGTCTTATACGCTATGCAAAGCACCCTGGGAAAAAGGGTATGCAAGTTTACTCTCATCTAAGAAGGAGGCTGCCTCTTTGGTGCCACTTATTGGAGGTAGCTACCCTCCAAGTCAATGGCCGACCTTTTAAGAAACCTTGCAACATGACATTGGATATAAGAAAAAACAGATTATTCTCCATAGGAAACTAAAAATATACTAAGCAAACTTCGCTTTTTGTTAGTAACCAGGATTGGTAAAATTTATGAACAAGCCTATTGTTTACTCTCCTTTTACTCAGAGAAAGCCAATGAGTGTAGACCCTTAAAGGGAGACTGTCACCAGAATCCAGCATATCAAACCAGCCCCACAGATAGATAGGTTAGGGTTACCTGAATAAAGCAGTGTTTTCCTTTTGTGAATCGGTGCCTCCGTTGCCAAGATATAGCCATTTTATTGCTGCAAATAGCTCATTTGCATATTGTGAAAACGTCAATATCTCAGCAATGGAGGCACCGATTCACAAGAGAGAAACCCTGTTTGATTCAGGTGACCATCACCTATATATCTGCAGGGCTGGGTTGATCTGGTTCTGGTGACAGACTCCCTTTAAAAAAAGTCAGTGTACGAAACGACTGTTTTAGCTATAGGTTTCCTTTAAGAAGACTTTATGACAACAATGTACGTTAAAAGTGTACTGTATGTTAAAAGACTCTCCTGTCCACCATGAAGCCCTGGTCCACAGAAACCGAGATAGTAGTGGGGTATGCGATGGACCCAAATAATGTAATCTTTTAGTTCCTAGTGGCCAAACGGGCAGAAGTCTCAACACAGACAGTCAATGAGACATCTGTTATGTGGCATATTGACCACTTCTGATAGTTGTCAGACCTAGTTCTATCTCTTTTCTTCAGCATCAAACATTGAGGGTAAGACTCGAATTACTGCGCTCCTTCGAGCAAAAAATAAGTAAAAAAGTTGTACCAAAATAGTGATAGTTTCCCTTTAAGCGGATGCAGGTTTTGAATTTGCTAGGTCACATGACCTTGAAATCTAGTACTGTGATTGGCTCTGCTGCCTCGAATAGACCACAGACCACTGTTTTATCTCGTTCCGTAATTAAACACGTTGCTACTAATAACTGACCAAAAAGGCAAAAAAAAATTTTTGGTTGTTTATTTTTTATAAAATAAAACAAACGTTTTATATGGTGCTAGAACGATTATACCAAATCTGTATTATATGAATAAAAAAAGACTTTAAATTAAGTTCTGGTGACTACTAATGTATCGCTTTCTTTATCCGAGGAAACTGATTTTTACTATGGGACAAGGTAAGGCTATGTTCCTCGACCTGACTCTCACACAGGCCCAGAGGGAACTCATATACCGCCTCGCTCATGAGGCTTCGATTAGCTCTCGCTACCAAGAAGCTAACTTCAAGTTATTATCCCGTTGGTTCCAAGTCCCAACGAAGTTGCATGCTTTGTTCCCTCAAACAGCTCCGGTGTTTTGGAGATGTGTAGTGGAGGAAGGCTCCACATTGCATGTTTTTTGGTCATGTGGTGTCCTATCTAACTTTTGGAATGGAGTGAAGAGAATCATCTCTCAGGTCACCAAGACCTCCCATCACTTGGGCCCGGCTTTGTTCCTCCTCCATTATTGTGAGTCTCCGGTGCGTACATACAAGCGGTCCTTAAATCCCACAGTTTTGGCATTGAGTAGAACCTCCATGGCTCTCCTTATGGATTTTGAAGGCCAATGAACTTATGCGCATGGAGAACCTCACATCTTTCCTACACGATTCAACCAAAATATTCAACTGGTTGGCGTTCCAATGGTCTGGAGAATACCAGTGGCTTCTTGGATCTGCAGCTTCCCCTGCGAGGATAGGAAGGTGCGCCATTGTTTCGATGGTCACATAGCCTTCACCTCTCATCTGTTGCTCTTGACGTTCCCTTGTTTCCTGGTCCACAGGGAGTGGTTGTCCTCGTTGCTGGGGCACCAGGACCATGCCGATGACCGAGCCTCCATCTGAGGCCTCATACATCTTATCTCCTCCCCCTTTTTTTGCCACTATCTGTTTTGTCCTTCTTTCCCCCTTCCTCCACTTCCCCCCTCCTTCTTCTCTTCTCTATCCCTTTGTTTCTTCTGGTCCTATCTGATCGTCTTCCCCTCCATCTACCTCCCTACCCATCCCCTTCTGTCCCTCCACTTCTTGACATCGCCTCCCCTAATAGGGGTTTGTGTCTATACTGTTTACCTCTCATGTACACTCATTTTGTACTACTGTATGACTTCTGTACATCCTTGTTTTTCTTACGTACCTTGTTGAAAATCAATAAACTTTGAATTGCAAAAAAAAAAAGTTTCTGTGAGGTCCATCAGAACACTGTGGTATCTATTATGAACACGAGTGTGAACATAGCCTAAAATAATAAGCATAAGTTTTGATGGAGAACAGACCAATTGGGAATTACATTTTGGCACCTCTGCAAAATTCATAGACAACTTTTTGTTTTTCCTTAATTTTCAAAAAAATATGTTTTTCTCTACAAGAAGAACAGAAAACGGCAATAATAAAACCTTTGGAGGTTAAATATGTCTGGCTTTACAGTATATTGAAAATTTGCCTTGAAAATATGTCTTTTACCTTGCTTGGTAGAGCAACCATTCAGGCAAATAGCTTTATCGATTTGTGAATGGTTTACCAAGGTTGCATGCAGCAGTCACAAGACTATGCGTCTTGTGTTTCCATAATCTACACACATAGTTATCTCCTCTCTCCCCTTCTCTATAATATTAGATGTTACATATCCCTGTCACTGGAGGGATTGTGTTTCACATGCTAGGCAGCAGAAATGCAGAGCAAGTTAATAGCATAACAGCAGCATCTCTGTAGCAGGTCTGTTGTCTGTAAAGACTAGAAGTAACTTCAGCACTACCTTGCATCTTGTAATAGACAGGCATCTGTAAATAGAGGCAACTTCTGTGAGACAGAGAGGGATCATGCGCACTGTAGTTCTATACATTGCTAAAGGGGTCTTCTAGGAATATAAGATTGATGACCTATCATTTTTATAGGTCATCAAAAGAGGATTGACAGTGGTCTGACACAGCCAATTAGCGGATTAAAGAGACCACAGCCAGTGGCCTCTTCATTTGAGCCCCCATGTCACGTACGGGCCGTCCTAGCACGTGATGCAGGTGCAGCTGTCAGGGGTCAACTCACTGCACTCACTCAATCTTGCACTTACATTTCACACCATCGCCGCCATTCACTGACTCCTCACTCTAGAGGCTCTAAGGATTTGAACAAACTCTGGAGGGGCCCAAGGCAAGTATAACATAAAAAAAAAGAAAAACATACTCCCTGGTGTTTGCTGCTGAAAGCCCGTTTGGTTTTGCATACCGCTTCAGTCCTCAGAACCCAAGGACCCCACGTGACCGCTGAGGCCAATCAGTAGCCTCAGCAGTCGCTGGAGAGGGACTGGTGACATATGTGAGTGACATCACCGATTCCTCTCTAGCGACCGCCTAATTGGACTCAGCAGTCACGTGGGGTGCAGGGGGAATGAGGCACGGTGCTGCGATGTCAGACACTGGAATGCTGGGGACAGGTATGGTTTTTTCCTTAATGTTACACCTCTTTAAGAATAATGTCCCATAGTGCACACAGTATAATGTCCCACATTGGCCCTCACACAGTATAATGTCCCATAGTGGCCCCTTCACAATATGTCTCACAGTATCCTCTGCACACAGTATTATGTACCATAGTGGCTACTCCACACACTATAATACCCTATAGTTTCCTCTTCACACACTATAATATCCCATAGTGACTCCTTCACACAGTATAATTACCTATAGTGGCCCATGCAGTTTTCTTTATGAATGTTTTGGGTTCGGAAGAATTTTTAAGATTAGCTATGCAGATTATTGTCATGATGTAACTGCATTGTTACTGTTTTGCTCCAGGTGGTGGAGAAATCTTTTTCTTTTTGTATACTACAAATGACAACCTGTTCTCACATTCCCTAATAGCTCAGGGTGTTATTAGGTTGATTCCCAAGAGAAAGGTCACTGGTTCAAGTAGAGGATCAGCCATGAAGAAGATTTCTGAAAATCGATTTCTGAGAAACTGCATCATCCAGCTCATTGATAACGGTCTCCCGGGCAAGAAAATTGCCAAACTGCACCATGTGAGTGCCATGACAGTTAGAAGAATACGCAATGAAGTCTGTCCATCCATTCAAAAGCCAAGAGGTGGGCGTCCAGGCAAAATATCAGCGTCAACAAGACAGCTCATCATAAGGTCTATCAGTTCTGGCGCAACAAATATGTCAGTGAAGGTGGCTTGTATGCTTCATAGTAGTGAGCTCACAGAAATCCACACAAGTCTGGAATGGTGGCTTGAAAAAGGTGAAGAAGGCTTGACTTTAATATTGTCATATGAAGTGTCATCTCAAGTTTAAAAAGTACAAAAAGTGGACAGTAGAAGATTGGAAACAGGTGATTTGGAGCAATGAGACGAAAGTCAATAGACTGGGAGCTGATGGGTGCAAATGGGTCTGGAAGAAACAAGAGAAAAGGGGACTAAGGGATTGAGAAATTGAAGGAACTGTCAAGTTTTGGTGGAGGAAGCCTTATGATATGGCGTTGTTTCACAGCCAAAGTCCCTGGATACTTGACCAGGAAGGATGTTCCAGCAGGACAACAACCCGAAGAATACAATTGAGATTACAGAAGAAATGGTTCAGTGACAATGAAGTAGAGGTGTTGGATTGGCCCCTCCAGACCCCCACCACAATTGAACAATTGTTGGTAGAGTTGAAGAAAAACCTGTATTCATACCCTAGTGAGTTGACCATTGTGCACCAACGTGTGGAAGAGACCTGGGATCAGATTTTGGTTAAGACATGCTTGAATCTGATTGAGAACATGCCCAGAAGGATTCAGGCAGTGTTGAAAGCCAAAGGTGGATTTACAAATTAAAATTAAAATTTTTAGGAACAAAACAGTAACAATACAGTTACATGACAAGAATCTGCATAACTAATCGTATGCTAAATAGTTACAAGTCACATTTATGTGAGATAGCCAAGAGGACTGTCTATAAAATGATGGAAGTCTCACATCCGAAGCTGTAGTGGATGGTGAGATATGGAGCCTGAAAGTCACAAGTACAAAACATTGTTAGCCTTTTGCTCGTCAGTGTATTATATATAAGGTAGTTATATATAGACAGTTAGAGACTGTTATATATGGGGGGCCTCATCACAGACGAAGATGATAGGGAGTACAAAGAATTGAACCGAGTTTTTATGGACTGGTGCCAGCGGAACCACCTTAGGATTAATGCTGGGAAGACCAAGGAGATGGTGGTGGTCTTTTGCAAATGCAGATGCCCTCCTAAACCAGTGGACATCCTGGGGACGGGCATTTAGATTGTCAACACCTATAAGTACCTGGGGGTGCTCCTCAATAATAAGCTGGACTGGGCAGATCACATGGAGGTCCTGTACAGGAAGGGCCACAGCAGGCTCTACCTGCTTAGGAAGCTGAGAGTCTTTGGAATCCGGGGGGCACTTCTTAGAACTTTCTTCAACTCGGTAGTGGCATCAGCCATCTTCTTTGGAGTGGCCTGCTGGGGGAGCAGTATATCAACCAGGGACAGAAATAAACTTGACAAGCTGATTAGAAGGGCCAGCTCTGTCCTGGGGAGCCCACTGGACCCAGTGCAGGTGGTGGGTGACAGAAGGATACTGTCCGTGGTGAGCTCCATGCGGGAGAATAACTCCCATCCCATGCATGAGACTGTGATCGCGCTGAGCAGTACTGTCAGTGACCGACTGCTCCACCCTAGGTGTGAGAAGGAGCGCTATCGGAAGTCTTTCCTCCCCACCGCGGTTAGGCTGTACAACCAACACCGACCTAAGCGGAGATCATTACATACAGAGAACTGAAGTATCTTTAAGTTGTGATATCCCCTCTGCTACTTTTTTACTTTTACCTTTCTATCTGTACCTACTGTCACTGTAATACCTCTACCTTGGAGCGTTTTGTATATACCACCTGGTGGTAAGTAATGAATGCAGCTTACCACTTGCTCCTTAAACATCACTTAGCTTGGGGACCATTTTATTTAAGTGGAGATCAATATTTTGCTCACACATAGCCTGCACCCCCATGTCCCCCTCTTCCTCACATACAGCCTGCACCCCCATGTCCCCCCAGCTCACACACAGCCTGCACCCCCATGTCCCCCCCAGCTCACACACAGCCTGCACCCCCATGTCCCCCTCACACACAGCCTGCACCCCCATGTCCCCCTCACACACAGCCTGCACCCCCATGTCCCCCCAGCTCACACACAGCCTGCACCCACATGTCCCCTCTTGCTCACACCCGCTGCCTCCTCCTCTCCCTATATAGCACTGTCCTATACGATGTACAATAGCTCCGCCCACACCAGAGTCTGATCACATGGCCATGACGTCATCAGGGGGTCTTTTAGCCCACTAAGAATTAGCTTCCCGGAACTAACAGAACAGAGCCTGTGCTCCAAGAGGCGGAACCGGAAGTGATCGGACTGCTTTACCACGTGTGTGCAGCAGGAGCAGCCGGCGGAGAGAACAGCATGGGGAAGGATAAGGTAAGAGCGAGGGATCTCCTGCAGGAGGAACTACAATTACCAGAAGCACCTTTATGGGACAGCTGGGACTTGTAGTTGTTCTGTAGCTGGTTGTTGTGGTCAGGAGCTGACACAGTCATCAGTGGACTGTCAGCCAGCCTGGCACTCACATGGTTAAAGCCACATAGTAGCGCCACCCTCTGGTAGTCAGGAGCCATGATAATAATACTATAGGCTTCATGGACAGTACATGTGTGGCCATAGTACAGGCAGGATGTGGCAGTCTGTATGGTGCGAGCAGTCAGAGATATGTCACATACAGGAGGCCTCTGTATACATACACTCTGCCCGCAATGTACTGGTGGTGCCCGGCACTGGGGCTGCCAACGGGCGCTGCCTGCACCCCAGGAGACGTGACCCGTTTCTGCCACTAACCTCGAAATTCCTCTCATGCAGCAGAAACCTCCCTTGTATAAGTCTCACTCCCTCTATTACAGCTGTCATCTCCTCCTCTATCCTCTTTATCTCATTCTCTCTCTCTCCATGGTGGCTGCCACCGTACTCTTTTTTTTTTTTTTCCTCTGTGTGTCTCTCTCTCGCTCTCTGGCGGCTACCACCGTCCTCTCTTTTTTCCTCTGTGTGTCGCGCTCTCTCTCTCTCTATGGCGGCTGCCACGTCCTCTCTTTTTTTCCTCTGTGTGTCGCTCTTTCTCTCTCTCTCTCTCTCTCTCTCTCTATGGCGGCTGCCACCGTCCTCTCTTTTCCTCTGTTTGTCTCTCTCTGGAAGCTGCCACCGTCCTCTCTTTTCCTCTGTGTGTCGCGCTCTCTCTCTCTCTCTCTATGGCGGCTGCCACCGTCCTCTCTTTTCCTCTGTCTTTCTATGGCGGCTGCCACCGTCCTCTCTTTTCCTCTGTGTTGCACGCTCTCGCTCTCTCTATGGCGGCTGCCACCGTCCTCTCTTTTCCTCTGTGTTGCACGTTCTCGCTCTCTCTCTATGGCGGCTGCCACCGTCCTCTCTTTTCCTCTGTGTGTCGCACGCTCTCGCTCTCTCTCTATGGAGGCTGCCACCGTCCTCTCTCTTTTCCTCTGTTTGTCTCTCTATGGCGGCTGCCACCGTCCTCTCTTTTCCGCTGTGTGTCGCGCTCTCTCTCTCTCTCTATGGCGGCTGCCACCGTCCTCTCTTTTCCTCTGTGTGTCGCACGCTCTCGCTCTCTCTCTCTATGGAGGCTGCCACCGTCCTCTCTTTTCCTCTGTTTGTCTCTCTATGGCGGCTGCCACCGTCCTCTCTTTTCCGCTGTGTGTCGCGCTCTCTCTCTCTCTCTATGGCGGCTGCCACCGTCCTCTCTTTTCCTCTGTGTGTCGCACGCTCTCGCTCTCTCTCTATGGAGGCTGCCACCGTCCTCTCTTTTCCTCTGTTTGTCTCTCTATGGCGGCTGCCACCGTCCTCTCTTTTCCGCTGTGTGTCGCGCTCTCTCTCTCTCTCTATGGCGGCTGCCACCGTCCTCTCTTTTCCTCTGTGTGTCGCGCTCTCTCTCTCTCTCTCTCTATGGCGGCTGCCACCGTCCTCTCTTTTCCTCTGTTTGTCTCTCTCTGGCAGCTGCCACCGTCCTCTCTTTTCCTCTGTGTGTCGCACGCTCTCGCTCTCTCTATGGCGGCTGCCACCGTCCTCTCTTTTCCTCTGTGTGTCGCGCTCTCGCTCTCTCTCTATGGCGGCTGCCACCGTCCTCTCTCTTTTCCTCTGTGTTGCACGCTCTCGCTCTCTCTCTATGGCGGCTGCCACCGTCCTCTCTTTTCCTCTGTGTTGCACGCTCTCGCTCTCTCTCTATGGCGGCTGCCACCGTCCTCTCTTTTCCTCTGTTTGTCTCTCTATGGCGGCTGCCACCGTCCTCTCTTTTCCTCTGTTTGTCTCTCTATGGCGGCTGCCACCGTCCTCTCTTTTCCTCTGTTTGTCTCTCTATGGCGGCTGCCACCGTCCTCTCATTTCCTCTGTGTTGCATGCTCTCGCTCTCTCTATGGCGGCTGCCACCGTCCTCTCTTTTCCTCTGTGTGTCGCGCTCTCGCTCTCTCTCTATGGCGGCTGCCACCGTCCTCTCTTTTTCCTCTGTGTGTCGCACGCTCTCACTCTCTCTATGGCGGCTGCCACCGTCCTCTCTTTTCCTCTGTTTGTCTCTCTATGGCGGCTGCCACCGTCCTCTCATTTCCTCTGTGTTGCACGCTCTCGCTCTCTCTATGGCGGCTGCCACCGTCCCTCTCTTTTCCTCTGTGTGTCGCGCTCTCGCTCTCTCTCTATGGCGGCTGCCACCGTCCTCTCTTTTCCTCTGTGTGTCGCACGCTCTCACTCTCTCTATGGCGGCTGCCACCGTCCTCTCTTTTCCTCTGTGTGTCGCACGCTCTCACTCTCTCTATGGCGGCTGCCACCGTCCTCTCTTTTCCTCTGTGTGTCGCACGCTCTCGCTCTCTCTATGGCGGCTGCCACCGTCCTCTCTTTTCCTCTGTGTGTCGCGCTCTCTCTCTGGCAGATGCCACCGTCCTCTCTTTTCCTCTGTGTGTCGCGCTCTCTCTCTCTGACATGCTCCTCTTTTCCGTTCTCTGACTGTGTCCACCATCCCGGCCTCTCTCACTGCCTCAGTCCCTGCTTACCTAACAATAGGGCTAAAAATCCCACTCCCCTCTGTTCTTGCATATCTCATTATTTCGGAGCTTCAGTGTGTCCACAGACCTCTTACCTCTGTCTCTTTCTTCCTTAGACCAAGAACCAGAAGAAGCTCCACGCAGCGGCCGCTCACAATGCTGAGGAGGATTACTCCAAAGTCCCGCACTCCTTCGTCTTCCATCGCGGGCAGATCGGGAAGAACGTGCAGCTGCTGATCCAGGATGTGCGGCGGACAATGGAGCCGTTCACTGCTTCCTCCCTCAAGGTAACAACAACCTGGTATTAAGAAGCTGGGAACCTCGTACCTATGTATTATATGGTGAGTGGGATGTGCAGGGCCGTGAAGCACACCCTGCCATTCCTCTACTACATCAGGAGAGTGCCCGCTCACCTTTACTATCTCCGCATCACTGTCATCTTCTCTTCTGAGATACTGACACTGCCTGAACCCAACACAAGGGGGCATTAGCCAGCACTTGTGTGCCATATTTGGTGTAATTATGCAGAGACTGCTACAAATCTTCATGATTTTCCATGCTTGGAGCTGTATACAGATGAGCCGATGCCCGCTGTATATTCCTGCCTCAGGCTCTATGTTCTATGACTTGTTAACATTGCACTTTTTTTATTTCATAGGTTCGCAAGAATAACAGCTTGAAAGATTTTGTAGCAGTGGCCGGTCCCCTCGGTGTCACCCACTTCCTGATCTTCAGCAAAACCGAAATGAATGTCAACTTTGTAAGTAAAGAACTTGAAGCACAAGTTAGTAAATTCTACACAGCGCAAGTTTTCCTACAGTGCACTTTTATGGCACATCCCCTAGATATTCCCTCACATGTAGTATAATGGTCCCCTCAGCACCCCAATATGTAGTATAATGGCCCCATTAGTGCCCCTACACTCAGTATAATGGACCCCCACACATAGAGAAGGAGCCAGTGTTGAGCTGCATTAATTGCTCACTACTCTGCTCCATGCTGGCTGTCTCATCCGAGACCTGCTGTGACGCCAGCACTCAACGCCCTGGAGCAGCAAGGAAGTGGGGACCGGAGTGGTGAGTAATGAACCTAGCTCCCACTCACTCCCCATTGCACCTGTAACTGCAATGAGTGCCTCAATGGGTACTGGTGGAAGCGCCCATTGCGCTCCTAAAGTAAGGATGACGCCCACAAGCATCCATCCTGTGCTGGGAGGGACAGTGGTTCTCAGCCGCAGCCCATACGTCCAGGGACTGTGGGACATACCCCTTGGGACACACGTACTACAGGCTGAGAACCACTTGTCTATAAAATAGGTCATCAATAGGGCCTTGACTCTCAGCTGTTTGCAGTGCTGCGGCGGGGGTTTGCATGAGTGCTGCAGCCTTTTCAATGTTTCCATCTTCCTGCCCGCCATACATATAGCTGCGGCTGTGCCTGGTATTATGGCATTGTACTATCCGCTTGGATGACACAAAGCTGTAATATCTTGCGTTAGTGTTACCAAGTAGGCGTACACTATGAAGGTTCTGCAGCACTTGCTGAGCACAGCAGCTCTTCAAACAGCTGATCGCCAAAAGATGGGCCCCACACATCTGATGTTGATGGCCTATCCTAATGGTCATTTGATATTGTGAAACCAGGAAATCCCTTTAACAATGTGAGGATGGGCCATAAAGTTTGCAATTGTAATCTGCTAGCTGTCATGACCTGCTGAGAGTTAGTGTGACAACAGCTGTCAGGGCTCGGGTGCCTGTCACCTCTACTGTATGGACAGGACCTTACAATGATTTGGTCACCAGCTGTTTAGTGTATGGAGCCCCAAAAAATGGAACATCACACAAGACTAACTTTCCTTCTCTCCTTTTTTCATCAGAAATTTGTGCGTTTACCGAGAGGCCCCACGCTGCACTTCAGAGTGGAACAGGTTGGTATCGTGCCATTTTCCTCAGCTGGTTTTGGAAAGTTCTGCATTCTGTCTTCTCTCTTCTTTATTGACATGGCCTAAAGGGAGTCTGTCAGATCTGTTTTGCCCAGTAAACTGCGATTATAAAGAGAGAGGTCTGATTGGCAAGAAAAAGCTTTGTCAGGTATGCAGATGAGGGATTGGCAAGTGCACAGTACGTTCTGCTCCGCGCAGGGTCTTGATTTCTGGCACCAGCGCTGTCCAGTGTCAATATGCATGCGCTGATTTCCCGGATGGGGCCTGATATTTCAGCGCAGGACATTGGAACATTCTAGAGCCATGATCTCAGGACCACCCACTGGGCACTTGTTTCCTCATTTGCATATGTCTAATTTGCATAAGCAGTCGGTACTATCCCTCCATGGTTGATCAGTGTGCCCCTTCCTGTGTGCAGTACTCCCTGATGAAGGACGTGGTCTCCTCCCTGAAGAAGCATCGGATGCATGAACAGCAGTTTGCCTTTCCTCCTCTCCTGGTTCTCAATAATTTTGGCACACAGGGAATGCACGTCAAGCTCATGGCCACAATGTTCCAGAACATGTTCCCCTCCATCAATGTGCACAAGGTAAGACAAGATTCATTACCTCCTGTATGCTTTACACTGCAGCTTTGCTCTTGCAAGGCATGACTAACCAACAGTATACCTACAATATGTTAGTTCAGATCTGTGTTCTCCATCTTGACATTCCCCTCTCCCCAGACCCTAGCCCACCTATCCCCTGTATAGGGATGTCGCTGATGACGTTGTATAGTCTTCTGAGGGCTTCCCATGATCCTCTAAAGTAAAAACACTGAGACATCCATGTAGAAGTCACTGCGGGCAAGATGGACCATAATTCTCGTTCTCCTGCTCGGTATTGTGCTGTTATATTACTAATCCCTCTTGATCTCTTCCTGGCAGGTGAGCTTGAACACTATCCGTAGGTGTATCCTTATTGACTACAACGAGGACACCCAGCTGCTGGAGTTCAGGCATTAGTAAGTAGTGCAGCGCTGTGATTTTGATACCCAGTTGGTGCCATGCTGCCGCCTGGGCAACCTTTTCATTGCAGTCTGTAGTGGGAAGGTGCCCAGTGTTAGAGCTTGGTCTTGGGAATAAACCTATGCTTTGTGTTGTCATTTGCTGAATTCATCATTCTGCTGGTTTCTCATGGAAATAGCCAACTTTTTAACTCCACCGTGTTGTCAGTCATGTGACCCATGCTACCTAAGTTTATCTGACAGATGGGACCTGTCAGCTCACTGGGGGTATCCCATAATGTCTTGAGTGCAAGTGTGATCCACCATAGTAGTACTGCGGATTTTGGGTACTTAAAGAGCCAAACTAAGTGGGTGTCATTAACTGCATGGTTGGTGATCAGGGGTACTTAAAGGGGTTGTCCAAAAAAAAGTTGTGTTTTTTTGTCATGGAGTCCAGGGAAGGTGAAAAATAATAAAAGGGGGAAAAAAAATACTCTCCTGTCCCCGACTCCGGTGTATGGGGCCATAGAAATGAATGGGTCAGTGTGTGACTGTGTATGAGGCCTTACTTTCCCTGCACTTGAACGGCTCTTGCATGGCGGGATCGTGGATGCCGTCCAGTTGCTATGGCAGCCACGATCCCTCCAAAGGCTCCCAGGCCTGCAACAGGAATTTTGCTAGTGAGCTGTGCTTGTGGCAGGGCTCAATAGTAATAGAGCATTTTTACCATAAGGTATAAGTGACCTCATGATCGCGTGCTCAAGGTTTTTTTAAAACATAAAAACACCCACTTTTACCTAGATGGCATCTAAAAACAAGCATAAACACATTGAGGCATATCTATTATGCCTTGTATGCTAGTTTTCTGGTGGTTGCCACACAAAAATGTTGACTTTTTTTTTTTTTTACTTTTGTACTGCCTTTGCCACTTCTGCAAAAAGGGCATGTGACAAGGGTGGTGTACATTTCCCCTCTAAGCGTACGGCCCGGCAGATTGTGCACGTCATTTTGGAGGAGGCGTGCGCCTCCTCATATGTATATATATATATATATGTGTGTATATATATATATATATATATATGAAGCGCACCCTCTGCCACCTCCAGGGTTATGAAGACTGGCATTAATAAGGCCAGTCTTCATAAATCTGCCCCATTAAGCCTCCCTGCGCCACAAAGTGCCCAGACTATAAAAATATAATGTTATTTATCACCTACGGTTTCATCTTCCAAACAGAACTAATTAAAAAGTGATCTAAATGTCAGATGTTCCCCTAAATGGTATCCATAAAAACTACATCTTGCCCCGCAAAAAAAAAAAAAAAAAATTCCATAGCTCTGTACATAGAAATATAAAAAGTTTCAGGACTTTTTCTTCGTTTACAAAAGTAAACAACCATTGCAGAAGATGGCGTCCGCCATGTTGTTTACATTAGAGTCAATGGGAACTGACGTAGACCGAGGGAGCTCAACTACTGTTACTGTCCATTGCTCTCATCCTATGACAGATGAGAGCATCGGACGCTCATAGGTTCGGACGCTCATTGGCTTAAAGAGTTAAAGGTTTCGTCCCATCCTATAATGTAATGGCATATTACTAGGATTTACTATCACTTTATTATTGGTAGGGGTCAGATCTCTATGATCCCACTGATCCCAAGAATTAAGGGGGTGGCAGCGCTGGTTTAGAGCTGCATCCCTTTCTAAGTTTTCCCTGCAGTGTCGCCTGCCCTCACTGCACTGGATCTGCAGCTGCCCACATTCACTAGACTAGAGAGCTGCTGCAGGTCCATGTACAGTGGGTGGTAGGGGACAAGTGTGCAAGGAACGTAGCACTAATCCTTCACGGACTTTATTCTCGGATTGGTGGGGGAGCCAGAAGTCAGTTTGCATAGTGATATGGCATCACTTTATAAGATGGGAGAACCCCTCCTAAATAATCCTACCCCACCTGAGTAATGAAAGGCAACCAGTACCCCTAGCCTGTACTGAGGAAGATCTAAGACACCAAAACTATGCCTTCTCCAAACGGTCTCTCTGTTTGGCCCGATATCTCTAGTCCTGTTGCCGGCTCTGTAAAGGGTTGTAGGACATTGACTTACAGGGTAGCTACCGATAGGTCAGGATTTTTTTTTCCTTTGCATTTAGGTGTTGGGTATTTTTCTGGCCAGGAATATTGCAGTACCGCTAGACTATCTGAAGGTGCCGCTGTTGTTCATGTAAATGATAGCTTTGCCTCTTGTGTCTTTGCAGCAGTGTGAAGGTGGTCCCTGTAGGAATGAGTAAGGGGATGAAGAAGCTTCTCCAGGAGAAATTCCCCAACATGAGCCGCTGGGAGGACATCAGTGAGTTACTAGTCAAGTAAGTAAAGGGGTCAATGAAGAGCGGATGTCTGTGTCCTAATGTTTAGGGGTGTTATCTAAACAACATCCTGATCATCTAGTAAGATGCAGACTGGTAAAATATTGGGAATTCCAGATTAATGGATGTTTCCATAAGCTCTTCATACATGTATATGTACACAGACAAGTACTGTATGCTTGGTGCATATCTTTCACGCCTCCCAAGTGAAAACAAGTACATCCATTAACCCCTGGGTACATGTACGTGACTAAGTATGGCGGCCAAGCTGAAGCATAGCGCCGCACTAACTGCTGGGTCTATGCTCTTTCATAGAGCAGGGACTCGGCAGCATTGGGGGTGGGGAGGGGGCTAAAAAATGTAAAATGTTTTTAAAAATATTAAAAAAAGTTTAAATCACCCCCCTTTCCCTAGATAAAATCTAAATAAAAGTAACCATAAACACCTTAGGCATCCCTAAGTCCGAAAAATATCCAAACTATTAAAATATTTGTCCCATGCGGTAAACGCTGTAGCAGGAAAAAAAAAAATCAAAATGGCTGACTTGGCGTTTTTTCATTGCTTTGCTTCCTTAAAAAAATGGAATAAATAGTGATCAAAATATCATACATTCCCCATCATGTTAGTAATAAAAACTATATATTGCCCCGTAAAAAAAAAAAAGACACCTTACACAGCACCGTGACACTGAAATCTAAAAAAGTTACAGGGGTCAGAATATGGAGATTCAAAGAATTCTTTTTCTTTTTTCTTAACTTTACAAAAGTTCAAATTTTTATTAGAACATGAAAAAAACAAAACCCGTAAGAAAAATGGTGGTACTGAATTTTTTTTTTCCCCACTTCCCTGTACATTGTACAGAATAATAAATGGCACCATTTTGAAGTACAACTTGTCTCACAAAAATCAAGCCCTCACATGGAATACGTAAATGGAAAAATGAGAACGTTTTATGGCTTTTAGGATGCAGGGAGTAAAAAACGAAAACGCAAAAATGAAAAAATGTCTGCGTCACGTAAGGGTTAAAGGGGTTTCCCAGTCAAACTGGTAAACCCAGGGATGGTTTGGGGTGGGGTAAAATAGGGATACTCACAGTTTCTATTCTGGTTGCTGCTCAGGTGACCCCTGCGGCCAGTCACTGGTCTCAGCAGTCACATGTTAGGTCCCAGTGATACCACTGCTAATGACGTACCCACCAATACCCAAAACCTGACTACTGAGGCCAGTGATTGGCCGCAGGGGTCTCCTAAGCAGCGCCACTTCCTGCCCAACCAGAATAAAATGGGGGACCCCAACATGGGGGATTGCCAGTAGTAGGGGATTATCCCTTTTATTTCTTACCACACCCCCAGCCCATCCTGGGTTTTCCAGTTTGACTAGACACCCCCTTTAAGATGCAGTTGCACTTACTGACTTCTTATTCCTACCTTCTAGAGGAGCCAACCTCTCGGAGAGCGAGGCCGAGCAGGACGGAGACCATAACATCACAGAGTTGCCTCAGGTATACGCCGGACGTGGCAACATGAAGGCCCAGCAGAGTGCCGTTCGTCTAACCGAGGTGGGTAACTGTGTGGGGCTAATAAATCCTGAAGTGGATAGTCATGGAGGGCCCCGATAGGAGGTGGATGTGAGATATGATATAGGGTGATGTGCGTGTATATCGATATATATTTAATGACTTCTTTTTTGCCACCAGATCGGCCCCAGGATGACTCTACAGCTGGTAAAGATTGAGGAGGGTCTTGGTGACGGCAAAGTTTTATATCACAGTTACAGTAAGTTGTCGATCCTCGATTGTGTTCCTTTATACAGTCCGGGTGTCCCATGTTCTGACACTTGTTTGGGTCATGTGGATGCCGCAGTACAGGAAGATTATGGTAAATGGGAGGAATGAAAATGGGGCACAGGATGAGCTTAGAGCTCTGTTGGGTAATGTATGGGCAGACCCTGATACTGGCTTAGCAGCTTGTGGGGTCCTGGTTAACAGGTCCCAGCGCCCGCCATTGTGGATGCTGTGGCTGCATTGTATACCCTCAGTACGTCAAAGGTCTGTTCGCTCTTCTATGGTCTCATTGTTACTGGTTTTTTTTTTTTTTGTCCATCTCAGTCAAAAAGACAGAAGAGGAGATCAAGGCCATGCTGAAGCGTAAAGAGAAGAAGCTGAAACAGAAGAGCGAGCGGAGGAAGAAGCAGGAGCAGAACGTAAAGCGCAAGGAGGAGCTGAAAGTGGAGAATAAGTGAGTGTGAGCCCATGCTCCAGCATTACAGAGAGAGGAGCTGGCCGCCCACCAGGACGAGAACAGGCAACGGCCAGTGCAGACCATGTGCAGGGGTTGTGTAGGACTCTAAAACATGTCTGCTTTCCTCTTCTCAGGAAGTGACATCACGTCCATTGGTCACATGGCAATACTACATCTCCATCCCATTAAAATGAATGAGACTGAGCTGCAGCATGGCCATGTGACCCACAGGTACGATGTCACTTCCTGGGAAGAAGAAAGCAGCCATGTTTTCGAAGCCCTGCACAACCCCTTTAAAGGGGTTGTCCCATCACAGATAGCTCTTCCCTGTCTTGTGGATAGGGGGATAAGTGTGACATTGCTGGGGGTCCGACCACAAGGTACCACAGCGATCAGGAGAATGGGGGACTGAAAGCGTCTTTGTGAATGATGTGCCCCCATTCTGGAGACACATTCTGTAGCCATGGTGTTGGTGAGAAACTAAAGCCCTGCTCCCGTTCACTTGAATAGGAAGTAGAGCTCCTTCTGGCCGTATACCCTCTATACAGCATCAGAGCCCCACCGATCAGATACTGATGACTTGTCCTGTGAATAGGCTATCAGTATCCAAAACACACGGGGTCTTGGGCAGTCCCCTTTAAACCTTTGACCTGTCACCTTACCAATATATAGAGCCTCATTCCTGATCTTTTACCACCAGGAAGCGCAGCTTGGCTGGCATGAAGAGGAAGAGACCAGAGGATGAAGACAGTGACGCGGAGGACCCCGGAACCGCTGTACAAGATCCAGCAGACGTGTCTGAAGATGATGATGCAGAGTATTACAGACAGACGGTCGGAGAGGAACCAGACAAAGGTACGCCTGCTATAGGGCTGTAGTGACAGGCACAATATGTCAGCTCTGCATTTTTACGTAGTGTCTTCCGTACATCATATGTGGCCATTCTTGTTTTCTTTGGGTGTTTTTATCTTATGCACTGCACACTATACCTTTAAGAATATGGGCGCCTGCAGTTAAAGGGGTTTTCCAGGACTTATATATTAATGACCGATCCTTATAATGGGTTATCAGTATTTGATCGGTGAAGGTCTGACACTGGCTGAAGAACCCGAAGCGTTCGGGGGAGTGTTGCAGCCTCATTGTATACCAGACACAGTGCCACACATTGTATAGTGGCTGTGCTTGGTATTGCAGCTTAGCTTCATTCACTTGAATGGGACCGAGATGCTGCTGTACCATGTGACCAATAAATGCGAGCGCCCTGTCTTCAAACAGTTGATCAGCTGGGGTCCCAGGTGGCAGCCCACCATCGACCTGTTGTTGATAACCTTTCTTTAAGGGGTTATTCAGCCCCATATGGATGATCAGTATGTGGACGGTGGGTTCAGACAGGACCCTGCACAGCTGTCATGGCAGGCTCTGGGTGCTGGAAACCACTGCAGTGGACAGGGAGAGTGTGTAGAACATCTCGCTCATTTAACCTCTAGATGTCTGGGGATCCAACTAAGGAGGTCTCTTTTTGGTCTTCCCATTATTGACCTCCAGAACATGGTCATGGGCAATCGAGTGCTTAAATATGGCAGCCATGAACATCCTACATTAATCTGCTGCTACAGTTTTATCATAGGATACATGTGTGCCATTCAGAACACCAGGAAAGCTGAGTAACTAAGCTGTTATGAAGGGTGCACATGTCTGCAGATTTCGCCAGTCACTTCCCTGCCCACTGTAGGGGAAACACATGGTTGGCCGCAAACGATCGATGGGATTTCCAGATGCCAGACCTCTTGTATGCCCTGTACATTGTGCGGGTTTGCTTCTATGTACACCTTAATCACCTGGGATAATTTTTACCGTCTTCTGACTCTTCCTTCCTCCTTGCAGATCTCTTCCTTCATGGTAAGAAGTCGGCGCCAAGACGGAGATCTGGCCCTCCTCAGAAGAAATTCAAAAAATCTAAAGTCTCCATGAAGCAGGGCGAGGCCTCCCCCCTCCTCCAGCGGACACCACAAGGCCAAGTTCTCCTTAGACAAAAGATCCAAGAGCCCCAAAGGATCCAAGAGCCCCAAAGGATCCAAGAGCCCCAAAGGACAGTCGCCCAGAGCCGGTCACAAGGGACAGAAATCCTTTAAGAAAGGACAGAACTCCTTCAAAAGCCCCGAAGGTCGATCCCCCAACAAGCAGCACTTCAGGATGGGGAACAAAAAGCAGATGGGATCCAAGAAGGTATTCGGCTCTAAAGACGCAAAGCGGGGGAAGAAGGGCAAGTTTACCGGAGGACCTAAAACAGGGGGTCCGAAGGGGAAAGCCTTCAGGCATAAGAAGAAGTGACCATGAGAGGGCGCCACTACGGACGTTCCCTGTAAATAACTGTAATTATAAGGTGTGAAGCTGCTTTATTTCATGAGGCCTACAAATAAAACAAAGGATTTTACACTTCATTTACCTGTCCCTGGTTTGGACCTCAAAAGGGGTGGAGTTTATGCTAATGTGGTGTTACTGGGTGGGGCAGGATTGTCACTCCTTTTTTATTTTATGCATCCAGTATGATGATACAATATGTGCAATGGTTGGCCAGTTGCATGGTGGGATGTGGCGCGATCACAGGGCACACAACATTCCCTCAATGCAATGCAACCTTGTGATAAAGAGGGCTGCATTCCAAAATAGTGGTGTTGTGTCCCTCTGCACTCCTGGCAGCTATTTAACCCCTTCCTGCGCATGCTCAATGTAGGTACTTATTCCAGCATGTATATAGTGATAGCACAGTACTAGGAGATCATAGAAGTCTGCTGTCCGCACCGCTAGTACCTTCTATGGTTATTACAAATAAGTATAAGGTTAAGCTGCAGCCTATGGACTGAAGAGTGCAGCTCTGGAGTATAATACAGGATGTAACTCAGGATCAGTACAGGATAAGTAATGTAATGTATGTACACAGTGACTGTACCAGCAGAATAGTGAGCGCAGCTCTGGAGTATAATACAGGATGTAACTCAGGATCAGTACAGGATAAGTAATGTAATGTATGTACACAGTGACTGCACCAGCAGAATAGTGAGAGCAGCTCTGGAGTATAATACAGGATGTAACTCAAGATCAGCACAGGATAAGTAATGTAATGTATGCACAGAGTGACTGCACCAGCAGAATAGTGAGTGCAGCTCTGGAGTATAATACAGGATGTAACTCAGGATCAGTACAGGGTAAGTAATGTAATGTATGTACACAGTGACTGCACCAGCAGAATAGTGAGTGCAGCTCTGGAGTATAATACAGGATAAGTAATGTAATGTATGTACACAGTGACTGCACCAGCAGAATAGTGAGTGCAGTCCACAAATGGAAAGGAAATCTACTGCGATGCTGTAGTCCTGTGGATTTCCTGTTTGGCCTAGCAGCGGGCGGTGGTGTAATATGAGGGAAGTGTAATGTGGACATCAATATTTCAGCATTATATGGCGGTTTTGGTCTGTGACACATCTGGCTTGTGTGTTACTATTGAGGTGGAGCTGTGTATTTTTCATGAATGGTAGACATACATGGGAGAGATTTACTAAAAATGGAGCAGTTGTTGCCCATATCAACTGATCTGCATCTTCTGTGGTATGCCGGGTGAGGGTCAGTCGCTGGAGACCATTGTTTTGTACAGGTCATGGATAAGAGGGGCACCATTTCTGGAAATACTCCCCATACAATAACGTGTCACAGTGAGCAGGTTGTTCCCGCAGACTGTTGGGGTGATCACCAGATCTTTGGCTATGCCATCTCTAGTAGGGCGAGTAGTGGCTGCTGATATCGTACAGAATGACTGGGATACCTACCATTTAACCATTAAGATGCCCAGATGAAAAGAAACCAGGGCACATAAGTGAAAACAATGGGCTCCCATGGCAGTTGAAGAGAAAAATAAAATCCCATTGGTGATCTATTAGACGCTGGCTCTTGCCACAAGAAGGCGCAAAAGTGGCTTCTGCTGGTTTATAAAAAGGCTCTTAGAGGCTGCTTTTGGGTAGTGTACGTATTTGTGAAAAATCGTTTACTGGTAGACATGCCTTTACGACGCACGTAGACATTTGTGCCTGTTGACAGATTTTGAGAGGCCGCATCATTGGACTGAGAAGCAAAATGGTTTTGATGAATTCTCACCATCTAGGCCATTCTGTTGTAGTGGTTGGGAGATGTTGGGCAGTGGTTACGTGACATCATACATATGTTAAACGGGCTCTGCATGGCCAAGATAGATCACCAGTAGAGTAGAGTAGTGGAGTGTTTGATCCGCCAACAACCATGAACAGCTCCCGCAGTTTCCTTGTCCACCATCCAGACATCGGAGGTACCTTCATTACACACCTCTGTCTCTGCCCAGACCGTTACCAGGCACTTAATAGAAGGGAAATTTTGGTGTCATGGCGCCAATTACATGTCTTACGAATGACAGCCACCACTGCTACAGATTGGAACCGTATCATCTTTAGCAATTAATCCAGGTTCTGTTTAGGATCAAACAATGGTCTTGTTCAAGTATGGAGGCCTTGTGGTGAGCTCTTCAATCCTGCCTCTGCTGTGGAGTAACACACTGCCCCCTGCTGGTGTGATGATCTGGGGAGTCATCACATAGGACAGTCACCCTAGTAGTGATCCGACGGTGGCCAACTGGCAATTTTCTACAGGATATGCTCACCCACACACACAAGGGTTTCCCAGGAATGTCTTCACCGGATTATAACACTTCCTTGGCCTGCCCGGTAACCAGATTTATCGCTAATCCAGCTGGGGCACCAACCTACAAATGTGCAGGATCTACAAGTCCAGCGGCAACATTTGTGGGCAAATGTGCTGTAGGATACCATACTGGTGAGAGTTACAGTGGCTTGCATAAGTATTCATACCCTTTTGAACTTTTTCCCATTTTGTCACCTTAAAACCACAAACTTAAATGTATTTTATTGAGATTGTCAGTGATAACCAACACAAAGTAGCAGATAATTATGAAGTGGAAGGAAAATGATACATGGTTTACAAAATTTGAATCAAATAAAAATCTGTAAAGTGTGACGTGCAAAAGTCTTCAGCCCCCCTATATCAATACTCTGCACCTTTCCCTGCAATTCCAGCTGCAAGTCTTTTGGGGTCTGTCTCTACCAGCTTCGCACATCTAGAGACTGAGATTTTTGCCCCTTCTTCTTCTTTGCAGTCAGATTGGATGGAGCGTCTGTGAACAGCAATTTCATGTCTTGCCACAGATGCACAATGGGATTTAGGTCTGGACTGTGACTGGGCCATTCTAACACATGAATATTCTGTGATCTAAACCATCCCACTGGAGCTCTGGCTGTAAGTTTAGGGTCATTGTCTTGCTGGAAGATAAATCTCCATCCCAGTCTCAAGTCTTTTGCAGCCTCCAACAAGTTTTCTTCCAGGACTGCCCTGTATTTAGCTCCATCCATCTTACCATCAACTCTGACCAGCTTCTCTGTCCCCCCAGCATGATGCTGCCCCCTATGTGTCACAGTGGGGATGGTGTGTTCAGGGGGATGAGCAGGGTTACTTTTCCACCACACACAGCGCTTTGGCCTCATCTGACCAGAGCACCTTCTTCCACGTGTTTGCTGTGCCCCCTATATGGCTTGTGGCAAACTGCAAACGTCACTTCTTATGTCTCGTTCAACAATGGTTTCCTTCTTGCCACTCTTCCATAACGGACAGATTTGTAGAGTGCACGACTTCTAGTTGTCCTGTGGACAGATTCTCCCACCTGAGCTGTGGATTTCTGCAGCTCCTCCAGAGTGACCATGGGCCTCTTGGCTGCTTCTCTGACCAGGGCGCTCCTTGCTCAATCTGTTAGTTTAGGTGGACGCCCATGTCTTGGTAGGGTTGCAGTTGTAGAATACTTTTTCCATTTTTGGGTGATGGATTGAACAGTGCTCCTTGGGATGCTCAAAGCTTGGGATATGTTTTTATAACCTAACCCTGCTTTAAACTTCTCCACAACTTTATCTCTGACCTGTCTGGTGAGTTCCTTGGTCTTCATGATGCTGTTTGTTCACTAGTGTTCTCTAACAAACCACTGAGGCCTTCACAGAACAGGTGTATTTATACTGACACTAAATTACACACAGCTGGACTCTATTAACTCAATAAGTGAATTCTGAAGGCAATTGTGCGCACTGGATTTTATTTAGGAGTATCAGAGTACAGGGGGCTGAAGACTTTTTACACGTCACACTTTTCAGATTTTTATTCAGATTTGGAAAACCATGTATCGTTTTCCTTCCACTTCACAATTATCTGCTATTTTGTGTTGATTATCACTTAAAATCTCAATACAACCACAAATTTAAATGTATTTTAAGGTGACAAAATGTGAAAAAGTTCAAGGGGTATGAATACTTTTGCAAGCCACTGTACATCTGAAATCTGTACCAGTTTGTAATACTCCTCTTAATAATTCACACACTATTTGTCAGGGGGGGGGGGATTACATTAAAACTGATAGAGTACCGGTCTTTATAAATTACACACATGTTATATTAAAGCGTGCCACTGCTTATAAAACAACATTTCATAAATGAATATAAGAAACTTTGTAATAGATCTTCTTAAAGAAATCTGTTTCCTTCTCCAGTTATCAGGCTGTGTTACTTCATGCATAGAAGTCTATGGAGAGGAGGATCCTGCTAGAAAAGAGACAAATAACTGCTCTTGCTACACTGTGAGTGTGTTAGCTCTACTGACACTGCTGTATCTTCAATAGAAGACTCTACCACTGTACAAAATGAGGCAATAAATCCATTAACATCCTCCCCTCTCTATAGACTTCTGTATGTGAGCTGGATCCCGAGACAGTTGTTTTGTAAACCAATAGTCTGAAGATAAGCAGGAGGGGAGCAGCCTGATAAGTGGAGAAGGAAACATATTTCACTAATATAATATATTGAAAAGTTTCTTATAATCACCTGTACTATCCATTTATGAAAAGTTGTTTTATAAGTGGAGGTACAGTTTAAGAACCAGAGAGCTCAGGATGGGCGGTGACCTATGTCACTCCCCAGAGGGACCACACATATAATTAGAGATGTCACCCAATGCTCCTGGGTCCTAATGCAAAATCTGTAACCGTGCACCCAGACTTGTATGACAAAGGGGGCCCACTCGGGTCCCAGAACCTGTTTGTGACTTCCCTCTGCACAGCCTATAGAATACTTCTATCATCTTGCCCAATAGGGCGACAGGTTCATGTACAGACTGTGACAGCCGGTCACACGTCTCCTGACTTCTGATTTCTTTAGTCTTATGTCACTGGTTCCTCTTTCTTGGGTACAGCCTGTTACATGTCACCATCTTCCTAACCACATGAACATACTTCTCCTCAGTGCCAGGCGGCTGCATGCACAATCCTGACCTACAGCGGATGGATGAAGGCAATGCACAGCTGAAAGCGGCCATGGACACACCATAAAGGTAAGTTCTTCTATGGATGTTTTATTACTTCCTATGTTTTCTCTAGAGTTGAGGTGTAATGCTTTAATTTGCCCTGTGGTGGCGCTACAGGAAAATGAGCATTTGCTCCCAAAGCTTACAGCTGGTAGCTAGGAGTTTCAACATTGATGTTTTGTGATCAACTCAACGTTGGTGGACCCTGCTGAAAAAGGGTAGTCCAAAATGGAGAGCAGCGCCACCCCTGTCTATAGTTTGTGTCTGGTATTGCAGATTAACTCAAGTGAAGTGTATGGAGCTGAGTCGCAATACCACACCTATCCTGAAATATGTGGCACTGTTTTGTTTTTTGTTTTTTTTAAAGAAACTAGCCATGCTTTACTAATCCTATACAACCCTTAACAACTGTGTACACAAAATAAGAAAGAATAAAAATCATACCTCCAGATGGCGCTATAGTTTCAGGGAATGAAGACAGCACATCTTACCTCCAGATGGCGCCATGGTCACAGAAATGGAAGACAGCACATCTTACCGCCAGATGGTGCTGTAGTCACAGGAATAGACGACAGCACCCCTAACCTGTAGGTGGCACCATAGCCGCAGGAAGAGAAGATAACAGATCTTACCTGCAGATGGCACTGTAGCCACAGGAAGAAACAACCATCCTGCAGATGGCACCATACACACATGGTATGAAAACAGCACATCTTACCTGCAGATGGCGCCATAATGACAAGGGGAGGAAAGACTGCATATTAAAGGGAATCTGTCAGGTCAATCTGGGACACTAAACCACCCACAGGTCCTTTACAGAGCTACTCAAACCCCAATTATTTGCCTCCCCCCCTTAATATTGCGGCCATTTAATATTTATAGGCCGGCACTTACTGAACCAAAATGTAAAAAAAATCAGTAAATATTTCAATAGATATAAAACATTTCCCTTAATAATATATCAGGGAGAGAAAACAGGATGTCTGATGGGAACTCCGCACCCCGCCATGTACCCATCTGCAGATCTACACTGAAAATACTTGTATATGGATATGTATATATAATTTCATATAACTGGGCCACTGGATGAGATATAGAAGACTGGCAGGTAGTATCATACGTAAAAGGCTTAGATACACAGCCTCAGCAGCACAATTCTACACATGATAAGTTTAGATACACTGATTCAGAAGCACAGTATCACACATGACAGGCATCGATACAAAGCTCTGCAGATAGTAGCACATAACTGACTTAGATACACTGAGCTCAGTAGACAGTATCACATGCTAGGTTTAGATACATCAACTACATAGGAACAAGGATTAGTAAATATTACTTATGGCTAGTGTAAAGAGGAGAAGGCTTCTACTATAGACAAAATATCCTCTGTTCTTCCCGGAAATTTCCAGACAGATCTTCGCGACCAGTAAATGATGGTGTCCATGTACACCGGCAGCCTCCCATAATCCTGTGCAGCCCCGGTCATATGACTGACGGCACCAACCAGGGATACATGAAAAGTCTCTGCAGGGCCAGATGGGGGTCCCAAGTATTGGGCATTTGTCCCTTTTGCCCTTCCTATCATTCAGCCCAAAGTCCTGTCTAATTGTGTTCTATGTTATCCTTCTCCTCATCCATTCTTACCCTCCTCATCCTCTGTTACCCTCCTCATCCATTCTTACCCTCCTTATTTTATGTCACCATCTTCATACTTTCTTATCACATACTCATCCTTTGCTACCCTCTTCATCCTGTTACCATTCTCATCTACCTCATCCTCTGTTACAATCCTCATCCTTTCTTACTATACTCATCCTTAGTTACCCTCTTCATCTTCGGTTGCCATCCTCATCCTTTCTATCTCTCCTCATTCTTTGTCACCATCTTCATCAATTACCATCCTCATCCTTTCTTACCCTCCTCACCCTGTTACCCTCCTCACCCTGTTACCCTCCTCACTCTGTTACCCTCCTCATCCTTTCTTACCCTCCTTATCCTCTGTTACCATCCTCACCCTATGTTACCCTCCTCATCCTCTGTTACCATCCTCATCCTCTGTTACCATCCTCATCCTTTCTTACCCTCCTCACCCTATGTTACCCTCCTCATCCTATGTTACCCTCCTCATCCTTTCTTACCCTCCTCACCCTATGTTACCCTCCTCACCCTATGTTACCCTCCTCATCCTTTCTTACCCTCCTCATCCTATGTTACCATCCTCATCCTTTCTTACCCTCCTCACCCTATGTTACCCTCCTCATCCTACGTTACCATCCTCACCCTACGTTACCATCCTCATCCTTTCTTACCCTCCTCACCCTATGTTACCCTCCTTATCCTCTGCTACCATCCTCACCCTACGTTACCCTCCTCACCCTATGTTACTCTCCTCATCCTTTCTTACCCTCCTCACCCTATGTTACTCTCCTCACCCTATGTTACCCTCCTCATCCTATGTTACTCTCCTCACCCTATGTTACCCTCCTCATCCTATGTTACCCTCCTCACCCTATGTTACCCTCCTCATCCTATGTTACTCTCCTCACCCTATGTTACCCTCCTCATCCCTTCTTACCCTCCTCACCCTATGTTACTCTCCTCACCCTATGTTACCCTCCTCATCCTTTCTTACCCTCCTCACCCTATGTTACCCTCCTCACCCTATGTTACTCTCCTCACCCTATGTTACCCTCCTCATCCTACGTTACCATCCTCACCCTACGTTACCATTCTCACCCTATGTTACCCTCCTCACCCTATGTTACCCTCCTCACCCTATGTTACCCTCCTCATCCTATGTTACTCTCCTCACCCTATGTTACCCTCCTCATCCCTTCTTACCCTCCTCACCCTATGTTACTCTCCTCACCCTATGTTACCCTCCTCATCCTTTCTTACCCTCCTCACCCTATGTTACCCTCCTCACCCTATGTTACTCTCCTCACCCTATGTTACCCTCCTCATCCTACGTTACCATCCTCACCCTACGTTACCATTCTCACCCTATGTTACCCTCCTCACCCTATGTTACCCTCCTCACCCTATGTTACCCTCCTCACCCTATGTTACCCTCCTCACCCTATGTTACCCTCCTCATCCTTTTTTACCTTCCTCACCCTACATTACCCTCCTCATCCTTTCTTACCCTCCTCACCCTATGTTACGATAGTATGTCAGGTAGGGGCCCTGTTTGCTACTATAAGGAACTTCTTTTTGCCCGGTTGTTAATTTGGCTTTGTTATTTCATAGATCACTCTCAGATCATGTCAGATCAGATTATCTGGATTATCTGTTGTCACTTTATATATTAAGGAGCTGCCATATATCTCCATGTCAGTGTTCTCTATGTAAACTGAGCAGATCTCAGGTTGTAGGCTAAGGATCGACGCCAAACATCAGGGATCATGTAACGTAAATATTTAAAGAACTTTATCAGTCTGTCTATAAGGTAAACAGAATACATAATACTGGGATTATATTGAAAGATTATACAGTGGGGCGTACTTAGAAGTCAGGTTCTGCAAGGTCAAAGCTCCTGTTCCTTTTTCATGATTTGATCCATTCTAATACGCTTTTGCAAATGGACATTTAAAGGAAAGCTCCGTCTCAAAAAGTGGGGAAAATAAAATGTGTTGATGTCTAAATAAAAAAAAAAAAAAACAAGAAGATGCTGTTAACGGATCTAGTATTCTACTGTGTCTTTATTAAGTACTTTGAGTGCACAGGGGTGTATCAGTGGGCCTGATCCATGTGTAAGAACCTCATTATCCCTTATAGATCTTATTAAAGATAGCCATACATGATAAATAAAAATTGGACCACCATGACAATTTTGTGTGGACTGAACCCCTTCCCGCTGCAGCCATTTTTTGACAGGAAAATATAGCTGTTCGATCATGGCTGGCGACATGCACACAGCTGTGTGCATACCGCCTTAGCCGCATTTGTGTTTTTCTGTCTTGTGTACACAGCTCCTATGCAAACCAATGCATCTCCATAGCTACAGACTACAAACAAAACTTGTGTGTAGTCTGATCCTGCAGTCATGTGCTAAGCTAGCCTTACACCTTTAAAAAGAACCTTTCACCTTCTCCACCAACTCCAACTCTTTACATCCTTCAATAGGCGCCGCTCAAAAGATTCCAGTGCAGTTAAAAAAAAAGACTTTATACTTACCTCCAGACGAGTCCACATCTCTGATGCTCCCAGCGCATGCGCAATTCTTCACTGAAGCCAAAGTAATACACCCCTGTGCAGGCTCCTGAGGTCTGACGCACCAAGAGCCAGGCGACTTAAAGAGTCAGACGATTTGGGACACTAAACCACCATTACATAGGGACCTGCTGGTGGGACAGTACTAAGTAATGTGTATGGGGGGCTTCCTGACTCTCATGTCCGGACAAAGAAGGCTTGGACTGTTGGATTTCAACATGTCCAATCTTTACGTTCCTGGGAATATAAATCGCTCCAGAGGAATTCAGAATACATGCATAGTCAAGTCACGCGACCGTAGAACCAGCAGACATGAGTGACCAATGATCTATTCAAATAGCTGGACAAGGGGCTCCTGTTATTTGGGGGCAATGCTGGCATTAGTAGTGTTCTTATATTTTTTGTGTTACTTTGAAGGTATTATTGGCTCTTCCTTAATCCCTTGTTGGCCCCAGCCCTGGACTTTGATTAAAGTGAGTACAATGGGTGCAGTTTTACCCCCTCCCCCTGGGATGGCAGGAGACATTGCCTCTCTACCATCTGTAGTAAGCAGATGTAATAGGGGGGAGACGAGAGTAACCAGGACTGCTTGGGGGAAGGGGCCCAAAAGTGAGAGTTATGTGAGGAATTTAACCCCCTGATGATATCCAGGCCAGACCTTCCCTACACGTACGTTGCGCCTCCCGTCTTATTTTGTGTTGTGTCACTTTCTGATGCAAATTCCGGCAACTAGTTGGGATGAAGTGGGTAAGGGGGCACATTGTGGGCATCGTCCTGAGGGTATAGTGTAAAATGTGAAAGGTTTCTGCAAAATCTTGAACTTCTACGGGATGAATTGGCATGTCCATTAAACGCTATGCTTATCCCATGCATTTGTATGTGTAGGGTTCACATACTTTTAGCTTGACACTGCTTATTATTTAATAGGATTGCTTGACCAGCTGATCGGTATAGCACTAGGCATGATGGGTAATTCTATGATGGTAACCTAATATTAATGCATGTTCTCTCTGTTATTCAGTAAGGTAATGAGAGATAAGCGGCGGCGATACACACATGACGCCGCTTATCTGGTGCAGAAAATGAAGGTGATATGATCCACCTATGCAATTTATGGACAGTTAAAGCAAAAAAAGCGCAATTGTAATATCTTTGACTTTCTAATATACTTTGGGTGGGGTTGGATTTATCATGAGGGGAATTTTTAAAACAAATTTCGCCGGAATCTGCGTTGGCGTAGTTTGAACAAAATTAGTAAATTTTTGCACAATGTTTGATAAATTTTGGGTATGTTCACATGGCAGAATTTAAGTGTATTCCGCCTCAAAATCAGCTCCAAATTCTGCCCTGATTCTGTCTCCCATTGTTTTCAATAGGAGGCAGAGATCGGAGCAAGATGCTGAAAAAATAAGCGTCCTGCTCGATCTTGCGGCAGAATGTGCGGCTGATCAGCCCCATTCATCTTGGGCTGATCAGCAACTGAAAGCCGTAGCGGAAAGCCAGAAGGCCGGAGAATGAACAGGAATTCAAGGTAGAAGTCGGCCTCAATTCTTCTCCATTTTCCGACATCTAAAAGGGCCGTAAGTGGCTGATCACATGGAAAAATCTGCAGGTAGGCACTGTGTGTAATACTTCATCTGTCCTATGGAGGAGCTGCAGGGAAATGGACACTTGATATCAGATTCTTCCATAGATTACAGCAGATCATTGGGGGGCACTACTAATAAAACTCTGAGAAAAATACAGGGGAACTCTCATTCACCGCCCCTAAGAAGGCAACGAGGACAGTTTCATGAATCTGCCCCTTTGTATACATTTTACCTTGAAGTGTTCCTTTAAGATCACAGTAATCTGTAGGTTTATGGAGGGTCTTGAAATACACAATTTCCAGTAAATTGGCCAAAAGTTATCTCCTTTAATCTATTGGCTAACATACAGGCTGTCAGACCGCCCTGGAGTCCCATACCTGGAGGAGGGGGTGACAACAAAGGGATGGGTCATGGAGATGACAAATGGTTATCTGTGGTGGTCTTCAAACCCTATTGTAAAAATAACTTCACAGCTAGTGCCAGGTTAGGGGGTGTGAATACTTATCTTTGTGCATTTCAGAAGAGAATATTATATATTGAATTATGTTTATTATTATTTGCCTAGCACTTTTCCAGCAACAGCGCCATTCTTTTCTATAGGCTGCGTCTGGTATTGCAGCCCAGCCCCCTTTTACTGTGGTTGACACTAGCGTCGCCTCTCCGCTGTTCGGGTCCGTTGGGTGGAACCCTACCAACGGAGAGGCGGACCACTAAAACAGCACTAACACACGGAGTACAACGGACCCCATTGACTATAATGGGGTCCATTGGGTGTCCATCATTTTTTGGCGGACACTGCAATGGAGTCTCCAATGGATGTGAAGTTAGCCGGAGCTGTACACAGATACATACATTGGATTGTAACCTCCAGCGATGCAGGGTGATGATGTGTAGGGATGTATTCTGCATACAGCATTCCGGTATAGGTTGGCGCTATGTAATAACTTTATAGGAATCCCACCATTCAATGTACATGCTAGTTTCTAGATACCATCTTTCCAGAAACATAAGAAAGTTTAAGGGAGTATATATACTGAAAACCTAAGGCTACATGCACATGCCTTCCAACCGTCCTGGATTCAGCGGGACAGGACTGTTCCGCTGAATCCAGGACGGATGGGAGGTATGTGTATGTAACCTTGGTCAGAGGGAGGTATGTCCTGGCTTTAACTCATCTGTGTATGGAGGACTGTTAAAAAATCAGTCATATGAATAGCCCCCATTCACATACAAGGGAATAACGCAAGCGTATGACGGTGTCCCGCGTCCGATTATTACTGTCGTGTGAATGTAGGCTAATGCTGCCAGTTATATCATAGAGGTTTTTCCTTTTTATTTCCCCTCCCGAAACAGAATTTATTGAGGATGTGATATTGGTTTTTTCATGATATATTTTTCTATTTTTTATAAAAATTTTTAAATTTAAGTGATTCATTTTTTTATATATATTTTTAATAGATTCTTTTTTTATTATTATTTTATTTTTTTTATTGTTTTCATTGACCCCAGATTTAATCTTTTCCCTGTATATAAATGAGTCGCCTGAAAATTCTGGTAAATTTCTACCCTGTGCTGATTCCTGTGTGTCTGGCAGGAGGGACCTCATGTGTACAGAGGAGGAGGAGGAGGAGGAGGAGGATGAAGAGGAGGAGGAGGGTGGGTGAGAACATAGAGCCTGTACTGGCAGGAGGTGGAGAAGAGACAAATACACGAGGTGGAGGAATGTGGTGACTGGAAGCCCAAAGACGTCTGAAAGTGTCAACTGAGACGAACCTGCAGCTGTGCCGCAGACATCGCCAGGACTCAGGTAAGTTGTCTCTGTGTGGCGTCATCTATATGAGCAATGACGTATCCTGACATATTAGGGAATTGTTAGAATGCGATTCCCTAATATAATAGTGTGACGTTTTTAATGCTTGACCTATTGTGACTGTCAGGCTGTCGGGAACCAAGAACTCTCAGCATGGTTGACAACTGCTGAGAGTTGTAGTTTCGTAACCACTCGAGAATGTGCCTTAAAGGGTTGTCACGAGAGCGCTCAGCTGTTTCTGTGACTCTCATAGACTACAGAGCCTTGCACACATCTGTCTGTCTCATCGCCACAGGAGTTTGCAGGACCCCTATTTTTTGAGGCAAAACGTAGCGTTTTTTCAAGTTTTTGTACCTGACGCTCAATTGTTGCATACTTACACGTTCTGCCACTTTCTCTGCTTGCTGTCAGTGAACGGGACCCTCATTTTTACATCCAGAGGCTTGAATGTATCTGTAATACTTCTCATAGCTGAGGGTTTGCTACAATTGTTTGTAGTCTATGTAGTCGGGATCCAAGGCTGTCACATTGGGAGGATTTACTAACCCATCTACAGCAGTCATCTGGCATAGGAGGGTGTAACTGTGGTGTATCTTTGGCGCTCGGCCCTACAAGATACACCACAGTATTCTTTCTGTGCCCTGTTACAAAATTTGGCAGAGATCAAGGCGTGCCTGGGCGGGGACGCCTCAAACCGACAAATTTACTATAACTTAGATAAGCCGAGGGAAGGATTAAATAGAGAAGCCAAATTTGTGTTCTTGATATATTTGGCTCACGGATGATTGTGTCGACTGTATACAAGTGTAACAAACCCTCAGCTGTGAGTGGTATTAGGTCCGTATTGGTATAAAGGGGTATTGTGATACATACAAATTATCCTGTATACATAGGACTGCTGAGATCACCATAAATGTAAAAAACGGGGTCCCAGGTGCCCCCGTATGAATGGAATGTCAGGCCGCACATGCACGGTGCCGCTCCATTCATGTCTATGGAGTGCCAAAGAGAACTTGACTATCCCCAGCAGAAGGTGGCAGGGCTGTACCACTGCTGCAGGGGTGAGGCGGGCACGGTGGCCTTAGCCTCTGGTTCTTCCCGTATTTTGGTTCCTGTACAGAATACTCTTGGCAAAGATAAAGGATTTCCTCAGAAGCTGAGATTACTTTTACGTCCTGGCAGACTTCCTCTAGCCTGACATGGCAGATAACATGGAACAATGCACCATAAATATAGATAAGACTGGCGTTAAGGTTAGAGCCGCCATAATGTCCATGACCGGTATAAGACCCCCGCTGTCTGGATCCCCCTTCATAGTCCTGACCGGGGGAGATGATGTATATTGATGGAGATCTTTTGTAAAGTTTAATCACTGGATAAAAAGTTCTGCAACTTATAATGTACTTTATATATTCACTTCTCATTGTCGGTTTTCCATTTTCAGGATCTCTGCTTGCTGTCAGCGAAGGGGTCATTCATGTGTATATCCACAGGCGGGCAACTAGTACAAGCGTAAGGGTACATCACACAGGTCAGGTATGATGAAGATTTTCTGTCCTTATGTAGGTGGAAAATCAGCAGCATATTGTGCTGGAAAGTCTACTGCAGAATATTTGTCTATGTGTAAGTAGGAACAGTACAGGAATAATGAACACAGTGATGTCACAGTACAGAGATAATATACACAGTGATGTCACAGTACAGGGATAATGAACACAGTGATGTCACAGTACAACGATAATACACACAGTGATGTCACAGTACAGAGATAATAAACACAGCGATGCCACAGTACAGGGATAATATACACAGTGATGTCACAGTACAGGGATAATAAACACAATGATGTCACAGTACAGAGATAATAAACACAGTGATGTCACAGTACAGAGATAATAAACACAGTGATGTCACAGTACAGGGATAATATACACAGTGATGTCACAGTACAGGGATAATATACACAGTGATGTCACAGTACATGGATAATAAACACAGTCATGTCACAGTACAGAGATAATAAACACAGTGATGTCACAGTATAGGGATAATAAACACAGTGATGTCACACTACAGGGATAAAAGACAGTGATGTCACAGTACAGGGATAAAAGACAGTGATGTCACAGTACAGGGATAATAAACACAGTGATGTCACACTACAGGGATAAAACACAGTGATGTCACAGTACAAGGATAATACACACAGTGATGTCACACTACAGGGATAAAAGACAGTGATGTCACAGTACAGAGATAATAAACACAGTGATGTCATAGTACAGGGATTATAAACAGCGATATCACAGTACAGAAATAATAAACAGTGATGTCACAGTATAGAGATAATATACTGTACACAGTGACGTCACAGTACAGAGATAATACACACAGTGATGTCACAGTACAGGGATAATAACCACAGTGATGTCACAGTACAGAGATAATAAACACAGTGATGTCACAGTACAGAGTTGAAAAACAGCAAATGCTGAATTTCCACTGGACAGAAGAATCATAATTTTAGTACTTTGCTGATCCCGATAGTCGCCATTCTGTTAATGATGTATTACTTGCAGATTGACCTAAGGATGGATAAATAATGAGAAAGTAATTAGTAAATGTTCATGTAAGTTTCCCATTATTCATTATTTACAGCATATGGTTGTATAGTGAGTAGTGATCGGATAGTTCTATGTGTTATTTTCCATCCACAATCATGATAAACCTTTCACATTCACAGAGACATTAAACCTTCAACCCAAATGTCACATCTCAGCAGGGGAACATGTTTCATGCGCAGCTACACAGGAGAATGGGCCACTGGCCTCTTCTTAAAAATTGAGAGATAGGAGTCCGACCTTCTCTGTAAGACGTGTCCATGTGTCCCCAATTTATAACAATCTTCCCCTCTGTATCTACCACAAAGTCACTGTTACCTTCTCTCACACTGACCAGCAAGGTTCAGATTGTCAGACTAAAGTACCAGGTAAAATGGGTGGATACTAAAATAACCAACTATTGGACTCTGGGGTTTAGGACATTAATCCATCAGTAGTAATAACACTAACCCACCAGACATCAGGGACTAATGGACACAGAGGACTTGGACACTATACCAGCAGACGTGAGGGACAAGGACACTGTTCCATCAGATATCTGGGACTAGAGTGCCAAGCCACCAGACAGCAAGGTTTAGAACATTAACTCACCAGGTAGCTGGGGCACCAACTCATCAGGTATCAGGGACTAGAATGCCAAGCCACTGGACATTAGGAACTAGGACACTATTCCACCAGACATAAGCGACTAGGAGACTATTCCACCAGACATCAGGAACTAGGAGACTATTCCACCAGACATCAAGGACTAGGAGACTATTCCACCAGACATCAGGAACTAGGACACTATTCCACCAGACATCAGGGACTAGGAGACTATTCCACCAGACATCAAAGACTAGGAGACTATTCCACCAGACATCAGGAACTAGGAGACTATTCCACCAGACATCAGGAACTAGGAGACTATTCCACCAGACATCAAGGACTAGGAGACTATTCCACCAGACATCAGGGACTAGGAGACTATTCCACCAGACATAAGCGACTAGGACACTTCCCCCAGACATAAGCGACTAGGAGACTATTCCACCAGACAACAGGAACTAGAAGACTATTCCACCAGACATAAGCGACTAGGAGACTATTCCAACAGACATCAGGAACTAGGACACTATTCCACTAGACATCAAGGACTAGGAGACTATTCCACCAGACATCAGGAACTAGGACTCTATTCCACCAGACATCAGAGACTAGGAGACTATTCCACCAGACATCAAGGACTAGGAGACTATTCCACCAGACATCAAGGACTAGGACACTATTCCACCAGAAATCAGGAACTAGGACTCTATTCCACCAGACATCAGAGACTAGGAGACTATTCCACCAGACATCAGGGACTAGGAGACTATTCCACCAGACATCAAGGACTAGGAGACTATTGGACCAGGCATCAAGGACTAGGAGACTATTCCACCAGACATCAAGGACTAGGAGACTATTCCACCAGGCATCAGGGACTAGGAGACTATTCCACCAGGCATCAGGGACTAGGAGACTATTCCACCAGACATCAGGGACTAAGAGACTATTCCACCAGGCATCAGGCACTAGGAGACTATTCCACCAGGCATCAGGGACTAGGAGACTATTCCATCAGGCATCAGGGACTAGGAGACTATTCCACCAGGCATCAGGGACTAGGAGACTATTCCACCAGACATCAGGGACTAGGAGACTATTCCACCAGGCATCAGGGACTAGGAGACTATTCCATCAGGCATCAGGGACTAGGAGACTATTCCACCAGGCATCAGGGACTAGGAGACTATTCCATCAGGCATCAGGGACTAGGAGACTATTCCACCAGGCATCAGGGACTAGGAGACTATTCCACCAGGCATCAGGGACTAGGAGACTATTCCATCAGGCATCAGGGACTAGGAGACTATTCCACCAGGCATCAGGGACTAGGAGACTATTCCATCAGGCATCAGGGACTAGGAGACTATTCCACCAGGCATCAGGGACTAGGAGACTATTCCACCAGGCATCAGGGACTAGGAGACTATTCCATCAGGCATCAGGAACTAGGACACTATTCCACCAGACATCAAGGACTAGGAGACTATTCCACCAGACATCAGGAACTAGGAGACTATTCCACCAGGCATCAGGGACTAGGAGACTATTCCATCAGGCATCAGGAACTAGGACTCTATTCCACCAGACATCAGAGACTAGGAGACTATTCCACCAGACATCAAGGACTAGGAGACTATTCCACCAGACATCAGGAACTAGGACTCTATTCCACCAGACATAAGAATCTATGACAATAATCCACCAGACATCAGAAACTGGGAGACTATTCCACCAGACATTAGAGTCTATAACAATAATCCACCAGACATCAGGTCCTTTCAACTACAGGGACTAGGACACTATCCCAGCAGGACACTAAGACCTTAGAGTTTTTGTACTGTTTATTATATGTGGTGTGGTGTCATTTGGTTTCTATACTGAGCTACTATAACTGAAGGCGCTTTGATGCCAAGTACTTGGGTATGCAATGTGGAGCTTTTAACCATATTGTTGCCACTATTTCCTTCCTGCTGTAACCTGTAATACATGGGTGCACATCTAAGCTAAGGTCTAGTGATGTTTCTGCGATATATGCTGTGGGTGTTTTGCTGTTATTGTAGGATGCTGTTCTCACGAACACAAAAATGTATAGCATATACTATGTGTGCACCATAGCCGGACTGGTAGAAGGGCTTAGCCATACTTGGTTTACTTTGTAGAGTATATAGATAAAAGGGATTGTCCAGGATTAGGAAAGCATGGTAGGCTTCTTACTTCAAGCATGATTTCACATATGTGGTACCATAAAAGCATAGCCGTATGGTGTACTCAGGTAGTGTTCACACTCAGGCTTGATGGATGAGGATGCCCCAAGATCTCTCCACCACCTGTATTATAAATGGTACATTATAGGTTGGAGGTCCTATTAATGATTATACCATTGACATCACAGATGATGTTATAACTGGTGCCATGACATCACATAGGAAAGATTTCCAACAGTCCCTAAAATGGGCGGGAAGGAATACACCTGACCAACCCCATAGTGGGCAGTTTGTGGGCAATTCCTTGGTGGAATGGGGTTGTTTCCATGTGGGTCATGGGTGGTGGGGCACGGCTAACGTGTCCCAGGATTTTTTGCCAATAATGCATATGAGGATGTAGTTTATATATTACATAACATATAGCATACAGCTTTACTAACCATTCATGTGCCATATTAGCGTTGAGGACTTTGGGTTGGTTTTCCCGTACTGAGTAGTCATTTTTTTTGTTCACATTTGCAGTGGGTTTAGCATAGGAAATCCTGTGTCAGTAACAGTCTAGCCTTTAGACAAATATATAATAATCCTTGTGACATAATACAGTGTAACTCGCTTTGCAGCAAGTTGACTAACAGTACATGGCGGTATTGTTTACTGAAGTGAAAAATATTCAATGTTCTTAAGGGGGCTCTTTTTGGATTTCCTCCCTGTTGCCTGTATTCTCTAGCTCGGTATTATACACAGCTTTATATGTTTGTATTCAATAGTTGTAGATACTATATTTATACATGTAGATATATATTGTATGTGTAGTTTATGTTCTGACTCCTGCATCACTTTGTACACAGGACTCATCCTCGTTCTACAGAAATACATTGATATATGGCGACCACCAAGTGTAACATCTCCTTCTCTCACGTCCAAGTCAACTACCTGGCCCCGGTGTATGGGGTAGAGTTTTTTTTAGCTTTACTAGGAAATGGATTTGCCATCTGGTTACTGGTGCCTAGAGGATCGAAGAAAAGTCATGCTGGCATAATTTTCTCTCTGAACCTTGCCGTGAGTGACTTGGCCTATGCATTGTCTCTACCCCTCCTTGTGGCTTATTACTCTATGGGCAAAAATTGGGTCTTCGGCCCTGCCATGTGTCAAATAGAGCGGTTTCTTTTCAATTGCAATCTTTACGGAAGTATCTTCTTCATCACTTGTATCAGCGCCAACCGTTGCCTGGGAGTGGTGTACCCATTTTATGCCAGGGGTAAGGTAGAAAGCAAGCATGCCAAGGTGGCCAGTGTGATTGTCTGGGTGATAGTAGCCACCATCTCAGCTCCAGTCTTTAAATTTTCGACAATAAAGGTTGAAGGTCCTACAAAGGAATGCATAGGAACGGCTCTTGACAGTATGTTGCCCTCCTACATACCATACAGCTTGTTCCTTGCTGGATTCGGCTGTGGCCTCCCTTTTGTGATCACCCTTTTTTCATACATTGGCATCGCCAGAGCTGTATACAAAAGCCATGGACTTGAATCAAGAGATAAGAGGAAGGTGGTCACCATGGTCTGCATCGTGGTGGCCCTTTACTCCATCTCCTTTCTGCCTTATCACATTCTGAGGAACCTGAACCTTAGGAACAGAATGAAACCAACATCTTGTAAGTTGTCTTCTTATGTCCACTCTGCTTTTCAGGTAACTAGAGCTCTGGTGGCATTGAACCCTTGTATTCATCCATTGTTGTACACATCGGTCATGGACAATGTGAGGGCAAGACTTGGTTGCTGCCAGGGATCTGTAGACCAAAAATCTGAAGATATACGACTGTAATATGACACTTCAACTGTTCAGGAAGAGACCACTTAAAACTCAAGGAGACTGGCAAGTGGTTGAGCCAAAAGGACATGGGAATTGGTCAAGAGTGTGGAATGTATTGTGAATCGTGAGAAGAACACTGTATTGTAAACAATGTCCAATACTTTCCTTTAGCACTAGATCAATCTTGGACAAAGTTAAGCAACCAATGTCTGAACTTCAACCTTACAAACAGACCAAAGCCACCATCTTGTGAGTGGTCTTCTTATGTCCACTCTGCTTTTCCGATAACTAGAGGTCTGGTGAAGTTGAACCCTTGTATTTATCCACTGTTGTATACATCAGTCATGGACAACGCAAGGGCAAAGCTTGGTTGCTGCCAGGAACCTGTAGACCAAAAATTAGAAGATATACGACGGTGGTGTGAGACTTCAACTGTTTAGGAAGGGACAACCTCAGACTCAAGGGGATTGGAAACTGGTTGAATGGAAGGGAAATAGAAAAGGTTAAGAGTATGGAACGTATCGTGGTTGAGAAGAACATTGCACAGTAAACAATGTCCAATCCTCTCCTTGAGCACTAGATCCATCTTGGTCAAAGTTAAGCAACCAATGTCTGTAAGGACCTTGTAAAGCATTCATATTTATGTTTGGTTCTAAGATGTTTACTATTGCCTGCAAATATGGTGGATGACCCAGAATAGTTACCTGCCACGTACAACTATATGTGGCAAGATGAGGGGTTGCTTGGCCTTATTGTATGAGCTGCCACCAAATAAATCTATATATATATAAATATAAAATTATCTATTTATAACGCATGCACAATATTACGACATTGATAGCCAGGTTGCGTAGATTACAGCTTAGGTCCATTTACTCTAATGGAGCTGATCTGCAATATCAGACAAAATCCACAAATAGGTGTGGCGCTGTTTCTGAAAGAAGCCTTGTTTTTCAATCCCGTACCACCCCTTCAACTACAGTTCTCCATAACCCACTATTATCTGAATGCTATGAGGATATACAATAACATAACAATACATTATTTATTCTACAGCTATAAGGTCTTGTTCACACTGGTGTTTTTCACTATGATAATCACATAGTTACTGACTCAGTGACAACTAGCATTGATTTTAATGGTCATCTTAACCTGAATTGAAAATTATAATGTTGTGAATGTGGGCCAAGAGAATTCTTCTAAAGTGTAACCACATTGTTCTAATAAAGTTATTGGTATAGCTTGCCGCTTCTGCCATGTTTGTGTGATCCTTTCAGTACTGGTGCAGATTTGTCAGACACTTGTTAGAATTTCAAAGGTTTGGGGAGTCTGTTTGTTACACCCATACTTGACCTGTTCACATTTACTACATCTGGACCATTCAGTTCCTCGGGGGCAGTGCCTATTTCCCTGCTTAATGGCTTCATGAGCAGCCATAGTGCTAAAAAATTTACAAATCTCATCCACATGCTGCGACTGCTGCAGCAAATATGGTCTGGAAAATCTGGATTGTATACTGTCTGCATTTCCAGGACTGAATCTGGTCTGGAGACCGGGAGTCCTTGCATCATAGTGATTTATATAGCAGGCCCTGCCTCTCCACAGCTCCTCTGTCCTATACTACATACAGTGTGAGGCAGTAGAGCTGTGGAGAGGCAAGGACTTCTCAGCGGCCTAAGTAAAGGAACCAGGACGTCACTCACATATGTCACCTGTGACGTCCCATGTCCTTTCCTTAGGCCGCTCATTGGCCTCAATGGTCACGTGTGATAGGTACTTCATAACATAACACCATAACAAGACACCGGATTGGACCGCGGTGGGAGACACCGGAGCACCCTCCCCGGGTTATCCTGGACTACCCCTTTAAAGTCAATGGGGAGCACTCGGATGTCTATGAGAGGTGAAATCCACCACCAAATTCACATGATACCTATGCAGTTTTTGTTGCTACTTGTGTATATAGCCTTGTAGTTACAGTGGGGAAAAAAAAGTATTTAGTCAGCCACCAATTGTGCAAGTTCTCCCACTTAAAAAGATGAGGCCGGCCTGTAATTGTCATCATAGGTAGACCTCAACTATGAGAGACAAAATGAGAAAACAAATCCAGAAAATCACATTGTCTGATTTTTAAAGAATTTATTTGCAAATTATGGGGGAAAATAAGTATTTGGTCAATAACAAAAGTTCATCTCAATACTTTGTTATATATCCTTTGTTGGCAATGACAGAGGTCAAACGTTTTCTGTAAGTCTTCACAAGGTTGGCACACACTGTTGCTGGTATGTTGGCCCATTCCTCCATGCAGATCTCCTCTAGAGCAGGGATGTTTTGGGGCTGTCACTGGGCAACACGGACTTTCAACTCCCTCTAAAGGTTTTCTATGGGGTTGAGATCTGGAGACTGGCTAAGCCAGTCCAGGACCTTGAAATGCTTCTTACGAAGCCGCTCCTTCGTTGCCCTGGCGGTGTGCTTGGGATCATTGTCATGCTGAAAGATCCAGCCACGTTTCATCTTCAATACCCTTGCTGATGGAAGGAGGTTTGCACTCAAAATCTCACGATGCATGGCCCCATTCATTCTTTCATGTACACGGATCAGTCGTCCTGGTCCCTTTGCAGAGAAACAGCCCCAAAGCATGATGTTGCCCCCCCATGCTTCACAGTAGGTATGGTGTTCTTTGGATGCAACTCAGTATTCACTCTCCTCCAAACACGACGAGTTGTGTTTCTACCAAACACTTCTACTTTGGTTTCATCTGACCATATGACATTCTCCCAATACTCTTCTGGAACATCCAAATGCTCTCTAGCAAACTTCAGACGGGCCCGGATATGTACTGGCTTAAGCAGGGGGACACGTCTGGCACTGCAGGATCTGAGTCCCTGGCGGCGTAGTGTGTTACTGACGGTAGCCTTTGTTACGTTAGTCCCAGCTTTCTGCAGGTCACTCACTAGGTCCCCCCGTGTGGTTCTGGGATTTTTGCTCACCGTTCTTGTGATCATTTTGACCCCACGTGGTGAGATCTTGCGTGGAGCCCCTGATGGAGGGAGATTATCAGTGGTCTTGTATGTCTTCCATTTTCTAATTATTGCTCCCACAGGTGATTTCTTCACACCAAGCTGCTTGCCTATTGCAGATTCAGTCTTCCCAGCCTGGTGCAGGTCTACAATTTTGTTTCTGGTCCTTCCACAGCTCTTTGGTCTTCACCATAGTGGAGGTTGGAGTGTGACTGTTTGAGGTTGTGGACAGGTGTCTTTTATACTGATAACAATGTCACACAGGAGCCATTACTACAGGTAATGAGTGGAGGACAGAGGAGCCTCTTAAAGAAGTTACAGGTCTGTGAGAGCCAGAAATCTTGCTTGTTTGTAGGTGACCAAATACTTATTTTCCACCAAAATTTGCAAATAAATTCTTAAAAAAATCAGACAATGTGATTTTCTGGATTTGTTTCCTCATTTTGTCTCTCATAGCTGAGGTCTACCTATGATGTCAATTACAGGCCGGCCTCATCTTTTTAAGTGGGAGAACTTGCACAATTGGTGGCTGACTAAATACTTTTTTCCCCACTGTATATGTCTTTCTATTCCACTTTGGTCATCCAGAATGTCTGATAATCCGGCACCTCTCAGTTTTCTGTGTCGCCAGTTTAAAGAAATACATTTATGAATCCCCAATTTGTGTCAAAAAAGGTGCAAGTCCGTCACACATAGGCCAAAAATTTTATTTATTTTTTTTTTTTTTTGCGGTTCACTGCACTTTGTAAAAAAGTGGAGCCAAAGACATAACGAAAGTAACACCTGAAATCTACTTCAGCTTTCTGTATTCTCTAAATTTATTTCAGTTTCACATGTATGGGGGGAGAGATTTAGGGGAGAGTTTTCTAGCGTACAAGGAATGAAAAAGCGCTCCCCTTCAGGAAAATGGCAAAAGCAGCGTAAGGCTAAGACCCCACGTAACGGACTGCAGCCAAAAAGAGCTGCGGGAAAAACCGTATTGGAAACATATTGCGGTTTTTCTTCCAGCGATTTTCAGAGAAAGTCTGCGGACTTTCTGCTTCAATTTTACCCATAGGGAAACCGCCGGCGTTTCCATAGGTGTAATTGACATTCTGCGATTTACAAAAATGCAACGGCTTTGGAAATCGCAGCATTTCCACTGTGGGTATTTTTCAGCAATGTGTGGATGGGATTCGCTTTCAGGGACTAAACAAGAAAAATTTTTGCACAAGTAGATTTTTTTTGCGCAATAAAATTGTGACCTTGTTTCTTGTTTAGTCCCTGCAAAGTGGATGGGACTGGAGCGAATTTTATTGCACAAGAAAACAACTTGTGCAAAAATTGTGACCTTTTTTCTCATTTACACAGCTTTTGCCATTTTCCTGAAGGGGAGAACGAGGGGTGCGATTTGGCCAGATGTCAATGCAGGTGCAGGATACGCCTGATTCATAAATAGTGGACTATTTCAGCGTATTAATGCTGGTCTTGATAAATCCCCCCACGGATTTCTTGAGATGCGCTCTAATATGACAGGTGCGTCTTAGTAATTGTGACAGCGCTAGCGGACCACAGGTAAGACCACTAAACTGTACTCTGTGAAGCCTTTATAGTGTCTGAAAAAACCTAGCAGTAGGGGAATGTTCAAAAATTACAAACATTCCCTTTTGTAAAGAATGGGAAAGATTTCTGAAGTAGAAAAGTCTCCGGTTTGCAGCTTTTTAAACACCAGTTGCGACAGAAATTATTACACCACACACAGCACTTTCATGGAAGCAAAAGTAGCACAGGGTTTGTGCTCCACCTGTGGGCTATACCCTCTCCTTAGGCACTATGCTAGCCAGTTTTAGCCTAGTGTCCGTAGGAGGTAAACACGACCTGACTCAGGTCTTCTGCCTTGCATCGTTTTGATTTTTTTTATTTTATTTTCAGGTACGGGTGTGTCTTCAATGTGTACGCCACACTAGTTGCACCTACCTGAGGGTGCTTGGCTCTGTTGAGCGCCTTGCCAGTCAACTAGTTCCCATTGCTGCATCTGCGGCCAGAATACCAGTAACTCCACTCCCACGTGTGAGGTCACCAAAGGAGTGACCCTGCATCGCCCGAAAACGCCGCCCTCATTTGATTCCTGGGCCCCCTTACTCTGGCCATGTGCCAACCATCCTCCTCCAGCCACTCTCAGTATTTTCAATCTTTTCATGGCTCCACTTCTCGCTCCAGTGGGCAGCCTTCCAGAAACTCCATTTCCAAGAAGCCCTCCTTCAAGATCAGACCTGCCTGGCAGTCCCACACCAAGCCCTCCAGGTTTTCCTCGTCTAAGTCCTCCTCTACATGAAGGCCTTCCCCCACTCAGGGCTCCTCGGGTGTGGAGGAGGGTGCTCTCCTTCCAGGAGATCTGGCTAACCAGTGTCAATGATGCCTGGGTCTAAGAGGTGGTGCTGACCGACTATTCCATCGAGTTCTCCTCCCTTCCACACAGATTTTTTCCGTTCACTTTGCCTTCTTCCCCTGCTCGAGCGGCCACTTTCTTGCAGGCCATCTCTGCTCTAAAGCGACAAGGCATTATCCCCCTTCCTGCTTCAGAGATTTTCCAGGGCTTTTACTCCAACCTAATCACTGTTTCCAAGAAGGACGGCTTCCTTTGCCCCATCCTGGACCTGAAGGGGCTCAACCGGTTTGTCCATGTCTACAGGTTCCGTATGGAGTCTCTATGGTTGGTGGTGGTGACCTCCCTGGAGATCGGTGAATTTCTGTAGTCCATTGACATTCATGACGCCTACCTACACATTCCCATCGTACTGTGTCATCTTCGTTTGGCGGCGGGGTTGGCATAATTCCCAGATTGTCGCGCTCCCCTTCGAGCTGGCTTCTGTTCCCCAGGTATTTACCAAGGTAATGGTATGTCTCATGGCGATCCTCCGCTCAATGGGAGTCACAGTGATTCCTGGACGACCTCCTGGTGAAGGCCCCCTCCAGGACAGACAATCTGACCAGCTTACAGATCACTTTGGATCTCCTTCGCCGGTTCGGATGGCTCATCAATGAGAAAAAGTCTTGTCTTGTGCCTTCCCAGCACATGGAATTTCTGGGCATGCTCCTCAATACTCACCATGGCAAGATTCTCCTCCTGGAGTCCAAGATCCATACTCTACAGTCCAGTGTGTCCCTCCTTCAGCGGAACTCTCTGTGCTCTTGCATCTCCATGGAGGTCCTGGGTATGATGGTGTCGACCTCCGAGGTCATCCCTTATGCTCAATTCCACTCCTATGCAACTGGTGAATCTGGAGCACTGGGAGAAGTCTCCGTCCAGCCTCGAGCACCGGATCCTTCTCCCTTCCCAAGTTCACAAGTAACTTCTTTGGTGGCTCTCCTCCTCAGGGATCTCTCAGGGGAAGTCCTTTCTCCCCCTCCGTTGGCAGTTGATCTCCACCAATGTCAGCCTTTCTGGATGGGGAGCAGTCTTCAGAGCCTTGAGTGTTCAGGGCCTGTGGTCCAAATCAGAGGCCCCTCTCTGGATCAGCCTGCTGGAACTGAGGGCTGTTTTCCTTGCCCTGTCTCATTGGACCTCCCTCCTCCAGGGAAGACCAGAATCTATATTTGTCACATAATCCTAAATTGTCTGAGCCGGCTGATATACCAATTATACTAATTTGGACTTTCATACGGTGATACTTGGAGTGGATTGCACTTGGAGTGCTCACATGTCTTTTTATTTATGTGTTTATTTTTTTTTGTAAATTAAATACAAAAGCCAAAAACAATCAGTCCAGTATTTGATATGGGCAGCAGTAACCGCAGTCTGTATCCGATACGGCCATTTTGGTTACCAAGTACATTATCAAATCAGTGAGATAAAGCCCAAGACACGCAATGAGACAAATCTGCTGGCACCGTCCCAATGGGGTTTTGAAGGCAAGTCCCAGGTAGACCATATAGAGTGATACGTCATAGATCAGGGACGTGCTAGAACCTATAGCATAGAGCACTGGGATACATTAATCCTTTAAAAGGAAGGCCAATTATAGCGGGGATAGGTGGGCTGACACAGAACCTGGGTGTGATGATGAGAGACCCCCAGCCATGTATTTTCCAGTTATGTATTTTGCTTTGGTGTTTTATCACCTGTTCAGATTACCCCTACACAGTGTGGTGTTTATGACTGTTGTCAAAAGCCATTTGTTGTCCCATTCCTAGCTCCATTTGCATACCCGTGCTAAACTCATTATCTCCGTGCTAAAAACCAGACTTTGTGTCTGTAGCCAAAACTACAAAGGAAATATTGTTTTATGATAATATTTTCCTAGGAGGACATCCTACAGTCACACCGATAAATTACAAAGGGAATTCTTGGTGTCTACGCGATGGAAATCTCGCCACGAACCCCATTATACCCCTTGCCTGACAATACGGTCCTCTGGTGAGGAATTAGGACTGTTCTTAGTTATTTGGGTTTCAAGATGGAGGGCAGGACTTCCTCTCCTAGTGACATCACTCAGGGAGGATACTAGGATAGTTATATGGTCTCACCTGAGAGACAAAGAGAGCTCTTATTCCTGGACAGCATGTAGGGGACACATGGCTTAAGCAAGCACTGTGAGGCCCCAGCGAACCAGACCAAAACTTCCTTTGGTATTATTCTTTTCTATTCTTTTAATCCCATTTTATTTTCTGTACTGTATTTTGCTTTTACCTGTATTTACTTGACAATCCATTGATATGTATTTCTGTATAGCACCGACCCACTCGGGTTAATAAATATATAAAATTTATAAAGCTCGTTTCATATTATCCTATGAACTCAGTCACTCATGGAGTGTGAGTGGAAGGTAAGAAGGGTGATCGCAGGTGTGCCAAGCGGCTTGGCAAAGTGAGATCCTTCTCACTGGGGATTTATATTGATCAAATTTTGAGACTATTCGTTGAGTCTCTTCCCTCATACACCTGAGATACCTCTGATCTCCTGTTAAAATTGGACGGTATAAATCTTGGACAGGATACGATCCTTGCCTCCATAGACGTGGAGGCACTATATACGTCTATCCGTCATGAACAGGGGATCAGAACGGTGAAATATTATCTGGAGATGAGGGATATTAGGCTCAGAGAACACAATCAATTTGTCATTGAACTTCTAAGATTTTGTTTGACCTACAATTTTTTCATTTTTGATGGCAGCATTTACCACCAGCTCAGGAGCACCACCATGGGCAGTCCATGTGCGCCGTGTTATGCTAATTTGCTCCTGGGCTGGTGGGAGGCGGTCATTGTTGGTTCCGATGCATTCAGCCGGTGGCAGGATCACATCTGCCTCTGGCTGAGGTACATTGATGACATTTTTATTCTGTGGTGTGGGGATCATATATCATTTGGGAAATTTGTGGAATGTTTGAATTCCAATCCCCTTGATCTCAGATTTACATCAATGTGGAGTTTGGATGACCTCCCATTTTTGGATGTTGTCATTTCTAGGGAAAACTCAGGGATAATCCAAACTAGGGTCTATAGAAAAGAGACAGCGACGAATAGCCTCCTCAAGTGGGAGAGTGCCCATCCTACGGCCCTTAAAAAGGGGATCCCGAAGAGCCAGTACCTCCGCCTGAAAATATCCACCTTTAAACAACAGGTGGATGACCTCAGATTGAGGTTTAGGGACCGAGGATATCCCGACAGTGCCCTGAGAGGAGCATTTCAAAATGCAATGACGAGGGACCATAAGGAACTATTAGTCCCTAAAAAAATTGATCGTATAAATGACTCTGGTAATGTAACAAGAATTTTTGGCACCTTTGATAGTGCACACCAGCAAGATAGGGACATATTATGTAAATATTGGGGCATTTTACTCCAGGACACGGATCTGAAAAAAAAATCCTCGGGCCTTCTTCACAAATTACCTACAGACGTGGAAGAAGTCTGATGGAAAGGATGGTTAAGAGTCATTTTGTTAACCCCAAATCTTCTGGGTCCTGGTTGGATCAAAAACCTAAAGGTACTTTTAAGTGCGGGAATTGTATTGCATGTGGACAGATGCAAAAAAACTAAAACTGCGACATGTACAGTCACTGGTGAGGTGGTCCAGATTACAGATTTTATTAATTGTCGGAGTAAAGGGGTGATACACCGGGTACAGTGCCCCTGCCCAAAGGATTATATTGGTAAAACCAAGCCGGAGTTCCGGGTAAGGACCAGGGAACATTTTAATGAAATTGTAAATGCCCGCGATACACCACTGGCCAAACATGCACATAGTTATCACAATGGACAGCCGGACTGTTTTCAATTTACATAACACCTATAGATGTTAGGATGTATACATATACATTTTTATACATCCTAGCTGTTGGCCATATGTATATAAGATTTGATATACAATATATAATTTTTTCTGTAGTCTGTATACATATTTGTGTGTGTTCACTCTGTAGTCCTTATATATATATATCTATATATATATATATAGATATCTGCTCCCCCATGCAGTATGTATATACCTGTATTACAGAGACACATTTTCGCTCTCAAAAAGTACTTCGTGTACCTTCTTTATTAAAATCGTGGAATTAGATGATTTATGACAAACTGAGATAGAACGAGCGCAGGTCTCCACTCAATCTTAGATGCAGTGTGATTTCCTTGTTTTTTTACCTCATATACAATTATGCTATCTCTATATATTCTTATCAGGAATATGTAGTTCCTATCTATGGAAACAGAGCATCTTTCCACTCAGGTGGTGGAAATGGACCGTGTAGAATGAGCTCTAATGTACTCTGGGCTTCAAATGAGCACCCGCCGGCTTCTCTGATCCACATGGTTAGGGTGGATTTAGAGGCTTTAAGGCCTTTGGTTCAGCCTGAAAATACTATTAGGAAGGAACATTTGGTTCAGTCAGTTTTCCAGATCATCATCACAGGCTAGCTCATCCTTAAGGATGAAATCCCCTATTGTTGGGTCCCATCCTTGTGGACGTTGCACATTTTGCAGGTTCGTAAGAAATTTTTTTTTAACAATCCCGAGAGCAATAAACAAAAAGTGATTAAAAAAATGTATTAATTGCACCTCAGCCAGAGTAACATATTGTGCCGAGCGCACATGTCCAAAACTGTACCTTGGCAAACCAATACAATTGAAGAGAGGCATGAAGAATATCACCTTGCCAAGCCTCTTGGCGTACCTGCGATCACCCTTCTAACCTTCCACTCACAACCCGTGAGAGGACAGAGTTCGTAGGATAGAATGAAACGAGCTTTATAAATTTTATATATTTAATAACCCCAGTGGGTCGGTACTAATTAATAGCATATACAGAAATATACAATATTAATATGATCAAGCATAAACATACGAGCAAAAGTGCGATGATACAGCGCACAAAACAAAAATGGAAATAAAGTATAGAGGAATACCTGAGCTAAGTCTCTTAGCTGTGTCTCTTTCAGGCTCCACACCAAGACAAAAGACCTCTCTCTACCTCAGTGTGAGACCCTCCCCAGCTCCACCCTTCACCCCCCTTTTTGGACATCTGGGATATCACACTGACGATGGTATGCACATAAAACCACTGGAGCGAATTGACCACCAATGTAAACACAGCTCTACATTCCTACAGATATGTGACTGATACGAATAAAGAATGATATATAAATTGAGGGTCTCATCATCACAAGAGGCAATGCCAGACATTGAGTCATCTTACAGTATGTAGATAATGGAATGTACCACTGAGCTGGATCATCTAAAGAGCAACCATGATATAATATTCTGATGGGACCGGCGTCCGTCTGTGATGTGTGGTTTACTTATTTCATACATTTTTGAAGAATTATTCTGTTATTTACTGTCACTAATATGAGAAAAATACCTTATAAAAGCGATCTTTTGTGAGCACATTGTTAGGCATCACGTTCCTCCCTCCAACAGGCGATATATGATATTACTACTCATCCCACAGATGTAATGCTCAGTTACCAATATACATAATGTCAAACATATAGGGACTCTAGAGTAGACGACTATTCTTAATTGTATAAAACCTAAGTCCCCATACATGTGCATTAAGTCTTCCTCTATACTTTGAACACGATGAGGGATCCGCTATAGCGCATGCGCAGATACAAAGAGATAGAGTAAATCTTTCAGCGATTATCTAAGTTCCCACACTTGCATGGTTCATCGTCTCTGATGGACGCATGATTGTAGATTTGCGCACACCTGACTGTGACATAGCCGTGCACACGCATCAAAGGAGCGGATCCGGAACTATGAAAACATATTGGTGAGTTTCGGATACCTATTGATCTATGGATTCCTAACACCTAGGCCTATTAGATATAGACATTGTTCATCAAACGAAGGGGAGGGATATGGAAATATGCTGGTCTGTTAGTGTTGTTTTATGCCCCTATACACCGGAGACGCTGTATAGGTTCAGTTACCATTACCTATTGTTCATGGGGAAAGACGCAGAGTTTTTGCAGGAGTAAATGGCAAAACGTAATGAAAAATGGAAGCACAAAGGTGTTTTTTTTTTAATATTGCCTTTTCACTACATTTTCCAATGGTTTTCCACTGCACTTCCAACATGCGGCCTAAGCACAGTGGTTATCCCACGACTGTAACTCTTCCTTATTTACAGGATCGGTAGTGTACGTCTAGGAGTCCCAATGCTAGGACCACTGTCATGTGTACAGGAGCATGTGCACTATGAAGACAGCCAAGCACTGCACTTGACTTCTTTCCTGCAGTCTCACAGAGATGAATGGAGTGGCAGCACGCATGCCCAACCACTGCTCTATTTAACACAGGAACCTTGTTCTTGTGATCTGTGGGGGTTCCAGTAGTCAGATCCTCACTGATCAGACACCTATTTAGTGGATAGGTATTCAGTTTAAATCTCGATTCCACTGACAAGACGTGAATTTTGTAGCTCTATTAGTATCTTCTGTTTCACAAGTTAAAAGGGGTTGCAAGTTATCACGGGTGGAGGACCAACCACTCAGGCCCACACTGATCAGGAGAATGGGAGACTTTTGTTCTGAATGGAGCAGTGGTTATGCAGCACATATACAGTATGCTCCATTCTTTTCAATGGTATACCCGAAACACAGCGCTTGGCTATCTCTGGCACTAACATTGAAGTAAATGGAGCAGTATGCACGTTAAACAGCCACCGCTCCCTTCAGTGGGGGCCTGTGCATTTGAACCCCCAATGATCTGCAAGTTATTCCCTGTGGATAGAGAATAATTTGCTGAGATGAAACAACCCCTTTAAGAACAACAAAGAATAAGTGTCTGATTGCTGGACAGTGAGCTTCGCTCTGTACTTGTCCCATGTGACAGTGGGGACAATAAAGCAGAAGTGGGAGCTGTGGTCATAAATAACACCAGACACGACTCTGTATTCAACTGATTTATTAGAAGCAAGCGACAGATAAGAGTAGCGGCCATCTTCTGATCTTACACAGGCGCTTCTGCTTAGTTGGTTGATGGTCTGTGGTTAAGAAGAAAAAAAAAAAAAGAAGATTTAGAAAGGGCTAAACAAATCATTCCTCATTATAGAGAAGTGGTCAGAAGAACAGCCATATAAGGAGTATCTCGTGTACAGGAAAGCGGCAGCGTACTTGGGGCTCTCCTACCATTTCTATGAAAGTTACAAAAGAAGAGTTAAAGGGGTTGTCCAGGAATTTGACAATCCCCAGGGGAGGCCGGGGAAGGTGTAAATTAAAAAATAAAATTCATACTCACCTGTCCACCGCGCTCCAGTGTCCACTGCTGCCCATTGGGGCGCACATCATGCCTTGTCCACTGAAAACCCTGTGCTGCAAATGCATGCTGAAGCCAATCAGCACTACAGGAAAGGACCCGGTGACATACGTAAGTGACGTCACTAGGCCCAACTGATTGGTCATGTGCAGCACAGGACTTGACGGTGAAAGCAACGTGGTGCCACCCAAACGGACAGCGGAAGCGAACACTGGCGTACAGTGGACAGGAGAATATGACGACTTATTATTTTACACCTCCCCCTGGCTCCTCTGGGATTTGTCTAATTCCTGGACAACTCCTTTAAGCCTCCCTGCTACAGAAGTGAATGGAGAGAGCCGAACATGCACTGCCACCTGCTGCTTGGACAAGAGACAGGATTGGGGAGCCCCCTGTTCCAGAGAAGGGGCCTGTGGATAAGCCATATATGCCCCACATAGGACAGTATTGTGTGTGAAATTGCCCCAATATGGGTTAATGAGAGACAACACCACTTGCTGACCATGGCTTGTGTCTGCTGTTGTAGCTCAGCCCCTTACACTTATATGATGGGACTAAGCTGTAATACCAGATACAGACCATGGACAAGAGTGGCGCAGATTCTAGAAGAAAGCTGCCATGTCTCTGTGTACATCCAGCCCTATATAATAGAAAAACCATAAAGAACTTACTTGGCCCATTCCACATTCAGAATTAGATGGTCGTAACCAAAGCCAGAAACACCAGCGATGGCGCGTGCTGCATCTTCTCTGCGGTGAAAACTGATGAAGGCAAAACCCTGGAGGTGAAGAGCAGAAGACACATGTTATATATGAGCGACAGACCATAATATCATGCCATATATGACCATAAGGGTATGCTCTAAGTAAAACAGTACATAGTGTTATGCGTATTGTAAGTGTGAGGGGTGGAGCTCGACAGAGGTTCAAAAAAGATCCCTCCTCGGGCCCCGGACTATGAATAGTATGGTAATTTGACCGTGGCAGCAAGTTAAAAGAGTTGTCTAGGAGTTTTTAGTTATGGACTATGCTTGGGATAAGTCATGAATATGAAATTGGTGGGGCCTGAAGTCAATGGGAGCTACGCTGCAGTACCAGTGCCCGGCCACTATACAGGGTACAGAGCTATCCGCTTCCGGCTCCATGCACTATATAGTATATGCACAGGAAGAGGCTTCAAAAAGCTGATCCATGCGAGGGTCGGCTGCTGAAATCCACCAATCAGATATTATAGGCCATAATTAAAGAATCCCTGGACAACCCCTTTAACACTGAATATCCCATCCAATGGAGCAAGATAGGACAGGCAACCTCTTTTTCCAAACAATCTATGGCTGTGTGAACAGACATCATAACAGCTTTGTGTGAAAGCCAAAAAGAAGATCCCACGATGGTTCCTGCGTCCTTATTATGCTGGGATCTGCTCCAGGGCTTAAGGCTAAATAGAAATCATTCACACAGAGCCGTAATAGATGTAAAAACAGACTGTTACCCAAAAGGCAGTAACATATTTATAAGGGGTGACATCTTTGGGGGTCTGACCTCGGGGGCCTCACCAGTCTGGAGAAGAAAAGAGGACATGGTGCCGATTTAGCAAAGCATCCCAACTGAAAAGGGCTCACGGTCAGAGGGAACACAGGATTGGTGGGGGCTCTAGATATAAGACCCACTGATACATGTGGATGGGAACAAAGCTGCAGTAACCAGGAATGGCCACTACACAGTGATGGAGCTGTGATGTTCTGTCTGCTCAAAAACAACCCTTGTCCATGTGATCCATTATAATCAGACCCAGTGATTCATCGCAATACCTTTGACTGTCCGGTAGTTTTGTCCTTAGCCAGGTAGATACGAGAGATAGATCCGAAAGGCCTGAAGAGCTCCTGGAGGTCAGTTTCCCGGGTATCTTCAGATAAGTTAGTAACACGGATAGTAGCATTGTCATCAGCTATGGAGAGAAAGCAGACAAGCGGGAGTTAATGTAAACCCTATAGAGAGCATGTACTAAGTCCTGTAGATGTGGAGGGCACCGCACCCTTCCAAAACATGTCCTCCTTTCCAACACTAGAAAGTAGTATAGTTCTGTCTCGTGTCCTCCATATACATGGACACCCCCCGCATGCTTGATGATGACTCTCCCTTGTAATCCTATGGTTCCCTTCTTTAACATCTTGTTCACATAGTGCAGTTTAAGTATTAAATCCAGAACTGAATAAAAACTGCACTGTATGAACACAGGCTAAGAGTAATCACTATGTCAGGGCACCAAGTATCACATGGAGACTTGCAACCCCCTAACCCAAGTGTAAAAGTTTGTACCTCTACGATTCGGCTGCATGGACTCTCCTCTGCGGCTTCCTCCGTCTCTCAGACTGGGTGGGACGTACTTTCCTGTCTTGCTCACTGGAGCCTGTGCTGGTTCTGGTTCTGTGAATAAGGCAAGAAAACCCTTATTAATGTTAAGCGTTGATGCTTTTTCCCTATCAAACATTGAAGGGGCTGCCCACTAAGGACCAGCCTTGACCATATGCCCCATGAAATACATGTACATAAAAGAGGACTGCTGCTATAAGACAGACTTCAACAGGCATACTACATTCCCTCAGCAGTGTGTACAAAGGGGCCCACCGTACATACCAGCTCCTGGTGCCTTCTCCTTGTCTGCTGTGGACAGACCCAGCTGCTCAGCCAGCTCCTTCTGCATGGGACCCAGAGTGTCTTTGTAGGGACATCTTGTGGTCCAATGGTCTCCCTTACAAATTCTGCAAGACACGATCTTCTGACCCTTCAACTTGTTCATTGGATCTTCTTCTTCCTGATTATTCAGATCCTGTAAGAGCAGAAGACTTTGTATCAGTGGTGCGTATGGATAAAAGATGCAGACTGTACTAGAACAGGGTACGATAGTCAGAAAACCAAATTACATGGGGACATTCATGTTAGCCTCAGAGCTGAGCTCAGACTGCATACCCTTTACCTTCCTCCATATGCCTGTGATGGAAAAGTAGAGCTGTCTCCACTAATAAAGTTACATTAACAATCTCCCACTGACAAGCATAAGTTCCTGTTCTGGCAAACTAGACGATTATCCATGGTAACGGTCACCAGGCAATACTATACTCCCCCAGCAGAGGCCGCTGGATGACAAACGTAAAACTGGCCAAATCTTCTGCATAAAAGACTCCACGCCACCAGGGGGCCCTAATCTGGTTTATGATTATTTATGGAGGTGCCAGGACATGGCTATTCACAGTGACAGTCCCCAGTAATGGAGTCTCATGTATGGAATTCTACACAATGTATATATAGGGCAGTCGGTGGGTAGTGCCAGGGAATGTACTACGGTCAGCACTCTCACCTCTTTACTTGTGATGAAGGTCATCAGGACGTCATCGCTGACTGTGGTGGTGGCGACATTTGGTCCGGGTGGGTCATATTCTGAATTCCCAAACTTCTTCCAATTCTAAGAAAACACAAAAACAAAAAGGCAAAGATAGGGTTAATCATGCTCCAGAGCAGTATGACCATGTGGGACACCTCTGGGTCATGTGTGCACTCACCTTCCTGCGGGCCACCACCTTAGAGGCTTTACGGGTTTCAATTTTAAAGGTGCGAATTATCTGTAAGGAGAGAAGAAAAAGCCGGAATGAAGAAACCGAGAATACAGGACAGTTCACACTGCTGCAGTATGAGACCCTCTCCCATAGTACAGAAACTTTCTTACATGGAGTGTCTTGTGTAAGGGGGACTGAGGTGCTCATTGCCTCATGGGCTGATAACCCATTCTGACAACTGCAGGAACATGACAGCACATCGGCTCTCTCTCTATTATAACAAGCCATGCAGCTGTGTGAGCAGGACGTGGTGATGACTGGTTTTCAGCCTCTTGTTATATGCAATAAATTCATTGAATAGGTTCTTAATATTTGCTATGCATATGAGCATTGCTGAGGGCTAGTTACCGCCAGGGTCTTCTAACTCAAGGCTCTGTTCACACCATGTCAGAAGTATGCACTGGATATTACTGGATGTATACCACTGCACAGCCCTAAACTGAATTCTAATATATCTATACAATGGCATATGTCCACCACTGGCCGCAGTATTACACCTACAAAAAACACGTATACTGTGAACTCTGTTCTCCTGCATTAGTCCACTGTATAGGAAAACTATACAATATATACTAGACCAGTGGAGGATAAAGACATTCTTCCAGCCTCCAGTGGGTGAACGGGGGCCTATGACTATAACACACGCGTCTGGAACTTTCCCTGGATATCTGACAAACGTGTTCACATGCTGCAATGTGAACAGAGCCTTAGACAGAAGACGGAGACCAGAGAGAGACACAATGAAGAAACACAGCGCCATCTAGTGGCCGCTGATGATCAAACCACTTGCTCCCATCTCACACATTAGCGATGTGTCTATCTATACCCATCATGAGTTTTTAAATCCAACCTCGCTTTCTAGATATATTCGCATGCAGCAGACGTGTTACCCGATTTTTTTTTGACCAACCATCTGAATGGGGCTGCTACAAATCCACACGCTTGCTGCGGCATGTGAATTCATCCTGATGCTGGCCATACACGAGATAGCTCTGTCTATGTATAATGGCTGTGTGGGCGGGTGAGCCGATAGCTATCTGCATCAGTTGTGTTTCTGTCGGGCAGGGTAGAATTACTACTACTCTCCCTCCATGTGACCCAGACACACACACAGCTCTGCAGTAAGCACTTGGTTATCACAGGTTTATTGATGTGGTTACGCCCTCTGCAGGGCGAGGAGATAACAGCATGTGACTGCACCCACCTTAATCTTCTTGTCATTTTCATCCAACTTGTATTCTGTAATGGTCTTTATGTTTCCATTGATGACTTCTCGAGGGGTGTCCAAGACAACTATGGAAGATCACAGGTTATACCGACGTATACTGTACAGCTGGGGCCTGAGGGGGCGCTATTAAAGGGAATCTGTCAGGGCGATTTGGGACACTAAACCACCCACGGGTCCTTATGTATCGGGCGTTTAACCTGACGGACTCACTTTAAAGGCCTTTTCCCCTAAGCATGTTAACTTCTATCCATAGGACAAGGGATAACCTGCGGATCGGTGGTGGTCTGACTGCTCTGACCCCCCACCGATCAGGAGATTCTGCCCTGTTCTGAATGGAGCAGTGGTCAGGCAGAGTGGGCTTCATCCAGTCATTTCAGTGGGAGTGCCGGAGGTAGCCAAAGTATAGTATAGTGCTCTGCTATCTCCACTGCATTGAAATGAATGGAGCGATGTGTGCACGGCCCGTCCATTGCCCCATTTACAATGAGGGACAAAACACCCCTGTACTCCTGATCAGTGAGGGTCTGAGCAGCTGGACCCCCACTATTCTGCACGTTATTCCCTTATCCTATGGGTAAGGGCATAACTTATTAAGGTGGGATAAATACTTTAGAGCGAGTCCAAACTCTCAGGTTTTCAGATGCAGTTTTGGAAGCCAAAATCAGGAGAGAACAAGAATTAACACCCGTCTGCTATGCTTTCACTCCCCTTATGATTGACACCTTGTTCTGGCTTCAAAACAGCACCTGAAAACCTGAACATGTGAACACAACCTTATGCGATTTCCTCGTACACTATTAACTTACAAGAATGAGGGTGAACTGAGGAAGTGCGTGGTGTACTTGTATACATGCTTGGCCAAACTCAGTTGCCACATCTTCCAAAATGGCTAAATACGAATGTTACAGTCACGTTGTGAAGCACAAACTGCTGTGCTAGCAAGAGAATCGAGTCATTGACAACTAGGTACAGATGAGTCAGTGTCATGAATGCTCTGCCCGATGGTAGAGATCTGTGACTGTACAGTTCTCGCTGCTCTGTCCCCTTCAGCCTCCTGTTACAACCAGGACACTGCCGGAGCCTACCTTGCCCTAGGCCACCAGGAACCCTAACGTTAGCATTTTCCTTACACAGGACATTTTGGTAATATCCCCTTTTCTGCCCTAGACCACCAAAGATACTGATATTAACCCCCCTCTGCCCTCGACCTCCAGGGATGGTGTCAACAACTTCACTACTTTAATGACCTGAGATGCAAACACTAAAAGGAGTCTGTCACCACAACCCAGCCCTGCAGAAGGCTGACTCAGGTGACGTTACCCTAACAGCCGTTTCCCCTTGTGAATCACTGCCTCGTCGCTGTTTTTGTCAATATGCAAATGAGCTCATTGGAACAATGAAGGTGTGGCCACTTACCTCTTTGGAGCAACAGCACCTCCTTTATTACTCCAGAAAGCTCATTTGCATATTGACAAAAACAGCTATATCTCAGCAACTGAGGCAGCCAGTCACAGGGGGAAAACGCTGTGTTTGATTCAGGTGACCGTAACCTATCTATCTGCGGGGCTGGGTTGCGATGTGGAGTTTTGGTGACAGGGCACGCAGGGAATTACAGGGCTGTGGAGTCGGAGTCGGGGTCGGTGCCTATTTTGGTGGAGTCGGTATAAAATGGACCGACTCCGACTCCCAAAATATATAATAAATTGGTACAGTTAGTAGTACAATGCAGTATGTGCTGAATATATTTTCATAAGAATTTGGGAAAATGATGAAATGTCCTGTAAAGGTCTGTTCTATTCCTCATATAATGATGGGACTGAGTTCTGAGTGAACCTATAAGGTTTAGCACCAGGGCTGTGGAGTCGGAGTCGGTGCCTATTTTGGTGGAGTCGGAGTCAGGGGAAATTGAGGAGTCGGAGTCTGGGCTTTGGCGTACCGACTCCACAGCCCTGTATACAAATATGGGTGTTACTCACAGTCATGGTCCTTCTCGACGGCCGGACTTAATGGCTCATCTTCACCTTCTTCCTCGACCTGGTCGGCCCAGCTTGGCTTGGAACTGTAACAGAGGATCCATGTGTCACCCTGGGTAGTCAACCTGTCTGCCGGATTGCTCAGATGTCACTTGTTGTAATGAGGTTACAGCTCAGCGGGCCCATTCATTTGGCAGGGACCGAGCTGCAACATGGCCTTGGGACCAATAGACGTGATGCCACTGGCCTGAATTTCAGTCCTAGAAAACCTCATTAACACGTTCACTGCTGGCAAATATTTCACAGCTCTGCAGTCTCCCAATTTAATCACTGCTACACTATCATGGCCGCCTCTGCTCTTTAGCTCTGGTGCAGGGCACAGTTACAGTCATTGACATTGGCTTACATGAACTGCTTACTGGGGTACCCTATAAGCCACCTGATTTCTTATTAGAGACTTGGGCTGCTGATCTGCCCCCCATGCTTTATACTGCAGTCTGGCTTATTTAGATTTGCATATAAGCATGAGCTCAGTGCACATTGAGGCAGTTTCCTTTACAGCTAAGACACAAGGATTAAAGGGGTACATGTGTCTAGTAAAGGAATGGCATATTGCTAACATATGCCATCACTTTATGATTGGGAAGGGGAAGGGGGGATGCAGGGATACTATTTCCAGGATCCCCCTGATCCTAAGAAGGCGACTACCCATTGTAAAAGGAAATACAACACAGCACATTAAGTTAATGGGCTCATCTACAGTTCCCTGTGTTTTACATAGAGCAGACGGAAGGGTGCTGCCAGCTTACAGATCAGCTCAAATCCTGTAGGCAAACAGTGGGGTAAATTATTAGCTCCCATCCACTGGATAGGGTAGAAATGTTTGACTGTTGAAGATACGACCACTGGGAAGGGTCCTGATCCCCCATCTGAATACAGTGATAGGTTGAGTATGTATGGCCGCTCCATTCATAGTCTATGGGAGATAGTGGAGTGCAGTAGCCCTGTAGCCCCACAGAAATGAATGGAGAGGCCATACCTGCTCAGACAGGGGTACGAGGGTCACCACAGGCTTGCGATCTGCAGGGGTCTGAGCAATCGGACCCCTATCCAGGGATATGGAATCAGTCTATGGTTTTAGATGCTTTCTGTGCCTCGAGAAGGGGGGTATTGAGCAGAAGGGTGTCTATATTTTGCTTTTTCCGCCTTGCTTTATAGACATTGTCAATCCCAGTCCCATATAGGTCCCTATCTGGATGTCTTCGGAGTGTTGGAGGAAATTCACGCAAACACAGGGAGAACATACAAACTCCTTACAGATGTTGTCCTTGGCATTGTTGTGCTGCCAGCGCCCATTCTCAATGGGAGCAAAACACCCCACCCTCAGTAATAATGGGGGGGTCTCAGCTGTTGGACACCAGCTTATCAGCAATTTACCCCCTACGATAAATATTGTTTATAGGAGAACCCCTTTAAGGTTAGATTTTGGCTACGACTCCCATCACATGACTGAAGATTGCCATGTCGCCCTCGACTCCTTTACCAATGTAAGTGAATTGAGTCACAGGACGACAGCCCCAGCTGCGACTGAAATTTTTAGCTGCAGAAAGACCGAGCAGTGCTGGATTCTAAGACAAAGTCACCATCACAATGACTTTGTCTGCATTCACTTACATGGGTGAAGGAATAGAAGGCGACATAGCAAGGGAGAAGTTACACCGAGCAACCAATCAGATTACAGCTCTCATACTGCACAGGCCTCGGCCACCTACAATCAGCTACGTGATTGGTTAGTCTAGTCAGCTGACCCCACCCCCAATGTGTCTCCACTATATATGCGGCATCATGAGATTCTCCTGGTGCGACACCCCGCACCCTCCCTTATGTCTCCGCTCCCCTAGCACCAAAATCCCCCTCCTTCTGACCCCATACCTCCCCCACTATTTGTCTCCGCCATTATCCCCCGTCCAGATGGCGTCGCTCGTTACTTACTCGTAGTCTTCGGTCGGCATAGCTGTGTCTGTCTGCCGTGATGGCGGCGCCGGAAGTGGAAGAGAGATTCCGTAAGCTTCACTACTCACAAGCGAAGACGAGAAGACTGCACTTCCGGTGCCGCTCTAGCCGCCGGCTAAACCTCTCGGTGGTGGTGTTGGAGGACTGGGTCACGTGAGAACGTCGGGCAGAGGCTAAGTCACGTGACTTTAGTAAATTGGAATGGAGATGGCGGGAAAGAGACTAGTGTAGGGAATGCTGGGCTTTATAGTTCTACTGTAGCCAGAAAGACCTAAAGGGGAGCTCCACTTGTAATTGGAGTTCATTCATGGTCTTATAAAACCTCCTGCCACTTTACAATATACTTTGTATGTCCACATGCCTCTGGAGGACGCCCTATTATCAGCCAAATTTATATAGAGGGGTGGGTGGGTGTGTATATGTTGTTTTTTTTTTTTTACCTGAAACATTGCCACTAAATAAACTGCCCTTTAATTTTGACACTTGAGGATGTACCAAGATTTAAAGGGATTTTACAGGAGGATATGGGATGACCTACCCTTATTATATAGGTCATCCATTAGCCTGGCCACAGTGTTTAGACAATTGCTGCAAACTTTTCATTGAATATGAGGCACAGCACCATACATTGTACAGTGGCCATACTTGGTAGTGCAGCTCCACATTCACTTGAATTGGTCTGAGCCGCAAACAGGCCATGGGACTGATGAAAGTGACATCACAGGTCTGTAAAAGAGCCCAACCACTGCAGACTCTTCAAATAGTTGGTCGGCAGGGATCTTATATTATCTTAAGGATAACTAAAAGTCCTGGAAATCCCCTTTAAGCTTCTTTATCCACAGTATCTGGGATAAGTGATCAGTAGGGTTCCCCCAGCAATCTGAGGACAGGGGTCCCATATGAACAGTATTGGCAGTGAAGAGCGCGCTGAATTCAGCTCCTCTTTGCCAGTGGTACAAATGCTCAATACCTGCACTTATTCATATAATAGGACATGGGATCCCTGTTCTCATATGGTGGTGGTCCAAGCGGTCAATCCACCATGCCAAATATTGACATACCTGATCTCAAATACAGTATAGTCTAGCTCCACTACATCATGTCCACCATATGGCCAAACATACATAATTCTTGACCCTCACACATGCCGTGTTGCTCTGAAAAGAGTTTTTTTTTTGTTTTTAAAAAAGGGCTAGGTCTTAATTTTTTCCATGAACAGTCACACATTTGATCACTTTTTATTGGTGGTGAAACAGCCAAAAAAAAAAAAAAAGTTCAGCACTTGTTTCCCCCCCCCCCCCGCTGTCGCATTCACGATACAGAAAAGATATTTTTATAAGCTTGCAGACTGGCTGTTAGCACAGGGATACCTAATGTGTATGTGTTTCACAGTAATTTTTTCGTTTTATATGTATTCTAGTGAAATTAGGGGGCCCTCTTTTTTTTTTTTTAACACTATTAAACCCCCCTAGGGGACTTGAACCTGCAATCGTCCCATAGATTACAATACAGTTGTATTGCAGTCTATAGGAGATTCTCTACATTACTATTGAGGCAGGTCTTGAGGGCATTAGCTCCGGGTCTCTGCTGTACATTACAGTGGAGACCTGGTATGGTAGCTGCGCCAGCATCTTTAAGGACCCAGCATCTGTCATACTTGCACTGCAGATGATGTCAGGAAGGGGTTAACATAGCTATGGTCCATGTGATCGGGTCCTTAAAGTTGCTGGGATAGATCCAAAGTTTCACAAAGTGACTTGTGGCACCCAACAGGGCTAGGCATCACCTATGAACTCTTCATTGTCCTCAATATCAGGATTGATGGAAGAGGCTGACACGTAGGACCACTACAGACCAGCTGCAGTATTTGAGTGAGCATTGTGGCCACACATTGGATTGGTGCTCAGAGCAGCCACTATCACTTTAATGGCATATACTGCTAACAGGCCAAGTCACTCCTGACTGCCCCTAATAGTGCAGGCAAGACCTCAGAGGAGGGAGAAGTTTGTATCTAGTGCAAGGCTATGAGGTAATTGTGATTTTTTTTTTTTTTTGGCTGCACCACATGACCGGAGTTCCCAAATATATAACCCCCCCTTCCTTCCTGGATTTCTATGACCATACTTATCCTTAGGTCGAGCTGGCAGTTTAGCATTTTGTACCATTGATGTAGCTTTATATGGGTGTACAGTACAGTCATGGCCAAAAGTTTTGAGAATGATACAAATATTAATTTTTACAAAGTCTACTGCTTCAGTTTTTCTAATGGCAATTTGCATATACTCCAGAATGTTATAAAGAGTGATCAGCTTAACAGCAATTACTTGCAAAGTCAATATTTGCCTAGAAAATGAACTTTATCCCCCAAAACACATTTCAACATCATTGCAGCCCTGCCTTAAAAGGACCACCTAACATCGTTTCAGTGATTGCTCCATTAACACAGGTGTGGGTGTTGATGAGGACAGGGCTGGAGATCAATCTGTCATGATTAAGTAAGAATGACACCACTGGACACTTTAAAAGGAGGCTGGTGCTTGCCATCATTGTTTCTCTTCTGTTAACCATGGTTATCTCTAAAGAAACACGTGCAGTCATCATTGCACTGCACAAAAATGGCCTAACTGGGAAGAGTATTGCAGCTAGAAAGATTGCACTTCAGTCAACAATCTATCGCATCATCAAGAACTTCAAGGAGAGAGGTTCCATTGGTGCCAAAAAGGCTCCAGGGCGCCAAAGAAAGACCAGCAAGCGGCAGGACCGTCTCTTAAAAGTGTTTCAGCTGCGGGATCGGGCTACCAGCAGTGCAGAGCTTGCTGAGGAATGGCAGCAGGCAGGTGTGAGTGCATCTGCACGCACTGTGAGGCGGAGACTCTTGGAGCAAGGCCTGGTCTCAAGGAGGGCAGCAAAGAAGCCACTTCTCTCCAGAAAAAACATCAGGGACAGACTGATATTCTGCAAAAGGTACAGGGAGTGGACTGCTGAGGACTGGGGTAAAGTCATTTTCTCTGATGAATCCCCTTTTCGATTGTTTGGAACATCTGGAAAACAGCTTATTCGGAGAAGAAGAGGTGAGCGCTACCACCAGTCTTGTCTCATGCCAACTGTAAAGCATCCTGAAACCATTCATGTGTGGGGTTGCTTCTCAGCCAAGGGAATCGGCTCTCTCACAGTCTTGCCTAAAAACACAGCCATGAATAAAGAATGGTACCAGAATGTCCTCCAAGAGCAACTTCTCCCAACCGTCCAAGAGCAGTTTGACGCTCAACAATGCCTTTTCCAGCATGATGGAGCACCTTGCCATAAAGCAAAGGTGATAACTAAATGGCTCAGGGAACAAAACATAGAGATTTTGGGTCCATGGCCTGGAAACTCCCCAGATCTTAATCCCATTGAGAACTTGTGGTCAATCATCAAGAGACGGGTGGACAAACAAAAACCAACAAATTCAGACAAGATTAAAGCATTGATTCTGCAAGAATGGACTGCTATCAGTCAGGATTTGGTCCAGAAGTTGATTGAGAGCATGCCAGGGAGAATTGCAGAGGTCCTGAAGAAGAAGGGTCAATACTGCAAATATTAACTTGCTGCATTAACTCATTCTGTCAATATAAGCTTTGTTACTCATAATATGAATGCAATTCTATTTCTGTATGTGATAAAAACATCTGACAAACACACATAAAAACCAGAGGGCAGCAGATCATGTGAAAATATAATATTTGTGTCACTCAAAACTTTTGGCCATGACTGTAGACTTCATTAAATGGGCCAGTGCTGAACCTCCCTACACAGGGGAGGGGAATGGACAAACATCTGAGCACACCACCGAGTACGGGGGACAGTAAATGGATGCACTGATATTACTGCTGCACCAGCATGCTGAGAGTTGTAGTTCTGCAACAGGAGATCCTTAGAAAAATGATGCAATTGATCCTATTCTAAATATAGTCTAGCCCTTTCATGGGCCTCCAAGATCTGTTGAACCATGTCAAAAAACCCTCAGCTTTCAGTACAAGTTTTTATTATTGGAAATATTACAACATATAAAACCTACTTATTAGATTTCCACACATACAAAGTGGATAAAATGCAGTACATTGAATAAAAGTTGATGGTTTGTAATAAAAACATTTTATCAAAAACACTTCGGTTCAGCTAAAAAGCCAGATAAGGCCACAGGGGGCGCCGGACCGAGCTGATGTCTGCAGTGCACAGATGTAAAAAATAAAATACAGGATGGACCTAGGAGTGCGGTAGAGGTAGCATTCCAGATGAGGGTTAATCCATCTCCATCTTCTCCTGCTTTACACATTCTGCAACAGAAGGTGAAGGGTTAATGTGGACATTTTATATTCTGCAGCCACCACTAGGGGGAGCTCACAGTGGAAACTTTCAGAATTAGTTTAAGAAGTGTTAAGGGAGCGACTCCCAGATAAGAAAATCCACATGACTGACAACACACCTGTTTCTTTCTCTTTGAGTTTTGCCATAACACAGGCCTTGAGCTCCATGCCAATTGCTCTGGACAGCGGTGGTGGAACGGCATTACCCACCTGAAAAAACAAGGTGATTGGGGGGGGGGGGGGGGGGGGGGAATCAGTCAGCCTGTTTGTAGACTACTAACCTCCTGTCCTTCATCAAGTCCACTTACCTGTCTGTGTTTGTCCAATATGTTTCCGAACAGTCTGTAGGTGTCTGGGAAGCCTTGAGATCGGGCGCACTCTCGTACACTTACCACACGGTGCTGCTCTGGGTGAAGTACGCGGCCCTAAGGAAATAAGGTCAGAGCAGTCATGAGCTGATCATTGCCACACACACCACCATTATCCTATTCTATCCTTCCTACTCTTCCTCAGATCCTGACCCCTCTATTTAGAAGTTGCCCTGCACTTAGTATCTGTATATTCACAGATACTGGCTGGTGACGGCTCATATAGCTTCAGTTACATGAGAAAGATGGCTGGACCAAGGTAGCAAACAAGCCCTTTGTCCTCTTGTGTCTCCCCCGTTTCCTCATAGAACGTAAGCTCTCGTGAGCAGGGCCCTCACTCCTATTGTTTGATATGTCAATGTCAAATACTGTATTTATGTCCCCTCTGACATGTACACATACATCACTGCTCCTGGGCATGCAATTCCCTACTCCAGGCACAGGGAGCAGAGGCAAGTATCTACCCTCAAGCTGTCCCGAGTGTGTAGGCTGCAGGCCTGTGGCCTACAAAAATCAGGAAGCTTTAGAACAGAGTCAGAGGTCCTTTTCTCCCCAGTACTGCTGATCCAGATAGATTGAGATGAACTGGGGAAAGGCTAAAGGCCAGATATGACAGCTCAGGGGCCACATGTTTGAGAACCCTGCTCTACAGGATTACACCCACAAATTCAGGAGGTTTCCTCCAACCTAAACTGACCCCATTTTACTAAGGAATTTCCCAATATAAATTGAGTCCATTCCCATTATTGAATGAAATTTCTCCAGTCTACCCCATACACACCCAAAAATGGTTTAGGCTTTACCGAACTGCAGCAGGTTCGGCCAAAACCATCACTTCCTCCCCTTAAAATTAAGGCCATTTACTGCTAACAAAATAGAGTCAAAATAGCAACTTTTCATGAAGCCTTTAATGATTTTTCACCCTAGTGTATGCTTATAGCTACTTTTACATCTCTATAGCCTGATCCTGCAGTCACATGACCACATATCTGTCCTCTACCTCTTATCTTAGAAAAGTTGTGCATGTTATTATGTCTGCATGACTGGACTACAATCTGTAGTCTGTTACCATAGAGACACTTGTGTTAGAGTTGGTTGCAAAGATGAATGCAGCCTTAATAGCATGTCCGAGCGAGGAACACTTCACCCACCTGTTTACCCATAGGCTCAGGGTTAGTGACTGTAGTGCTGAAGAAGCCGTCCCACTCCAACCTGCCATACAAGCCTGCCCAGTGATTGTGCCTGTTGCCAGTGTGTGGCAGGCACCAGGGTATGAGGGTGTTGAACTGACGGTCTGCAGGGTCACACTGTTTACCTGAAAAGAGCAGATGTCAGCACAGACTAGCGTCAGAGCACCTACATATGTATTTTATATTGTTACTCATCACCTCATACCTTCAGCACAGGAACAGACGCCCCTTAAGGCTCCAGTACTGCTGCGTCCATTCTTTTTGTCGCTGTGAGTGTAACGTAGCTTGCGGGTGGTTGTCCCATCAGATAAGCGGACCTCGATGTTGGGTAGATCTCGCCAGTCTGAGCCAGGTGCAAGAGGTATGTGTCGCATTCTGGCAGCTACCAAGGCACTCATATCCTGCAGAAGAGCAGAAACCGTGACCACGTGTACCCATCATGGCCAAAATGTGCTCTTTATATCAACTGATTTGTGGGAAGAATCCACTATAACCAAATATGTAAAGCTAACAGCTTGATTTTTTTTTTTTCCTCCCTCTATCTGGAGGAATCTGTGTGAAAGGTCTTAGAAGGGCTCTACAGAAGCTTCTAATAAAATCAGAAGTCAAAGCTGAGAAGGTAGGGGCTACACAAAATATTCACCTTGCATACGTGATCCCTGAGAATTGGCTGATATTGTGAGCCTCGGATCTGCCTCTGGAACCATGACTGAGGTTCGCCATTATAGGAAATTTCTAGTGCAGAGGCCCCATTACGGATCTCGGGCAGGTCGGACATTGTATCCCGCACTGTGATGGTTCTGAAGAGGCTGGAGTTTGTCCTGTACAGCAATAGGAACAGGATCAGTTCTGATGGGAACATTAAGGGTTTACAGGTACATTTCTGCTCACTGGCACCATGCGGTACAAGTATAGTCACCTTGTAATATTGCTCACGTATTTCTTCTCATCCACCACGACACTCAACTGGCAGGCACGAGGTGCAAACACATGCAAGGGCTCAGGGAACATTGGCAACTTCTCGCCTGGGGCAGCAGCAAGGACAATGGCTCTTCTACGTGTCTGTGCCACACCATACTGGCCGGCCTGTAGTGATATAGGCAGGAGGGCCAGAGTCAGACATTTTACACCTCATTTGCAATACTAAGTATTAAAGAAGTTACAGAGTATAAAAATGAAAGTTCTCAAGCTACACAGTATAAGGAGATTGATTTTTACCTGCAGCACGCCAAAGGTACACTGGTATCCCATGCGGACAAGACAGCGCAGGGTTAGTTTCAACACCATAGAGCTCTTGAAGGACACAAAGTTCCTGACGTTTTCCAGCAGGAAGTACTTGGGTCGGTAATAGTCACAGTAGCTGTATAAAAAAAAAAAAAAAAAAAAAAGTTAACCCAGATAGCCAATGTACAAAATCACATCAGTTATTACAGCATTTGCAAGTTTCTATCTGCGATTTCGTTCAGACCAAACCAGAGCTGCCGTTATCCTCTGGGGTCTGGAGAGACCCCAGGGTATAAAAAGTTTAGGCCCAGGGGAGGTGAGCAAAACAAAGTTTCTCCCCTCTCCTGGGCAACTTTGTTCTCTTTGGGTCTTCTAACTAATGTCAGGGACTCCTGAAGACCAAAGAACAGGGAGTCGCACCAAAGCACAGGAAAGGTATAGGAAACCCCATTTTACTTGCTTAGACTCCTAGGCCTAAGCACATTATACTTCGGGGTCTGAAGAGACCCCAGAGCATAATAGCAGTTCCAGTTCATTCATGTTTGGTCTTAAAGAAGCTGATGGACGAACCTCGTAAGGTTGGCCCACACCACTTGTTCTTAAGGGGCATAGCCTAAATCCCCATATATTGTACCAAGGTAAAGTTCCCCTTCACAATTTTGATTTAGATCATTACTTCCTAGCCAAGAACCCATTTATACATTTTGTTACAATAAGCCACTTGACTGTAGATGCCAGCAGAGGGCGCACATGTGATATACACATTCTACAAATAAGAGGGTAGTGGTTACATCCTATACCCACTGAGGCAGAGTAGATAAGTCAATACAGAGGGGCACTCTAGACAGTGGTGCTAAAGATGCATCAATCCCTTGTGCCGATCCAGTCAGTGCTACATCATATTGCGACTACTTACCTGAGATAAGAAACCACCAAGGAGTTCTTGAACTTGGAGTAAGTTCTGGAATTGAACCTGTTCATCCCACTGAAGCCTTGGCAGGGTGGGCCGCCACACAGCATTTCAACATCGCCCTTCTGTGGCAGCCGCTGGCCCAGAGAATTGGTCTTCTCCCCTGACATGACCAGCTTCAGCAGGACGTTACAGTCCTCTGTAAACACTGTGGTTCCTGGATTGTTCAGCCTGAAGGCCTGTGCGGCCGGGTCCCACATCTCTATGGCCCATTTTGTCTCAGATATTCCTAAGATTACAAGCTAGGTGTTAGTCTTTAGCATTTCATCATTGCATTGTATCGAGCAGATAAAATTCCTAGGTCTTTACCCGCTTGGTGGAAACCTTCAGACAGCCCACCACATCCTGAAAACACATCCAAAGTGGCCAGTTTAGGTACATGATCCTCTGGTCTCTTCTCATCCTCAGATTGCGCAGATGACGTTTTGCCTTTTCCTGCAAAATACAGAAGATGATTTTATCACTGAAGACCTGAGAGCAGGCCATGTGGCACACCACCTATAGACTGACTTACCTTTCCCTTTGCCCTTCCCCTTGCCTTTGTTCATAGAGCTACGAGCATGGTTAGGGGGATCCTCAAAGCTCTTTGCTTTTGTGTTATAAGCCTGAAACCCGAAATAAATGTGTCAAATAGGCCCCTGTACTATAGATGCTCCAATCACATCACAATCTAGAGACATTATCACCCATCTTATGGTTATCAAACTAGCAGGCCAAGAGTGATAGAAGGCACCATTTAAGACATTCATTACCCACTGCAAGCAGAGGATTCGATATACCAGGTCCTCTCCAAGAAGCAATAAAAGTTAACCAGTCTCTGGATAACCCTTTTACTTCCTATGGGGTTCTATTTGGGTTAAACCTCTAGTCTCTAGGCTGGTTCTGACCCTGGGTCAGTGATCGGAATGAGTACCTCACACCAAAGTTGATCCTTTCTGGTAAAATACCAGTGAACATGGGAGATGGGGCAGATTACCTCAAGTGCTGGTTCAGATCATGTGACCCAGTCAAAAAGACCTGAGTTTCAGCCAATAGAGAACCCTGGATGAAGCGAGTGGTTAAATAGTCCCTGGAAACACCCTAAAAGCTGGGGGGGGGGGGGGGGGGGGATTACATTAAAGTGCCATGGGTGGATTTTCCCCATAGCTGAAGTTTTGAACCCAAATCTGCAGCCCACTGCTTACATCTACAGACCCACACAAGAATTCTCACTTACCTCCAGGAAGTAGAACCTGTCTGACCCTCCGGCAGAATATTCCTGAATGGACTCAGTCAGATCTTCACCATATTCTACAGAACACCGACCCTGGACATCTTTGAAGTCCACCAGCGCCTCCTCATCGCTCCAGTACACTAGGTTGATGTCGGCATGGTAGCTCGCCTTCACACCCTTGTGGGTATTCTCAGGCCTGCAATAGAGACATTTAGATGGATTGGCTGTAGGCCACAAAAGATAATCACACACGCTTAAAGAGGACCTCATGCACATGCGGTTTTATATACCGCTAGAAAGCAGAGTGCGCTGAATTCAGCACACTGTCCTCTAACCACTTCCATACCAGATGCTTTACCCCCCCCCCCCTTCCAGACCAGACACATTCAGGTTTTTTGTATATGCGGTTTTGAGGGCTGTAACATCATTTGCGTTATTCAACTAATTTTTTACGGTGACTTAGGGCATTTTTTAGGTTTTTATTTTTGCATGTATTTTTTTTTTTTTTTTAATATCCAGCCATTATGGTAATTTTTATATATATATATATATATATATATATATATATTTTTTTTTTTTTTTACATTGTGTCCCCATAAGGTCATAGACCTTTGGGGACATCTGATCACTTTTTCGTGGGGGAGGCTGATTTCCCCTGTAACTGGGGATGGTACATTTAGCCCCAGGTGCAAGAGGAATACAGCCTCCTGCCTGTTACTATAGAGCTGATCTGGGTCCTGTAGGACCCAGCAGCGCTTGCAGACACTGCACCCAGCAGATCACATGACCGCCAGGTCAGAGGAGAGCTGCAAGATTGAGGCACCCATAGCTGTATACACAGCGATTGGGATGGCAGGGAAGGCAATAAACCATCCCTGTCTTCTCTGGGAGCTCGGGCTAAAGTTACAGCCGTCTCCCTGTTTCAGCAGCTGCACAATTTCCTGCAGCTGCTGAGTTCTGCTTGGATGTACCGGTACGCCCTTGCAGAAAGACCACCTTCTGGACGTATATACCCAATGGGCAGTCCGGAAGTGGTTAAGTGAAAGCAGAGCTTTTGTTACTATGGCAAACAAGACCAGTCACCCCCCCCCCCAAAACGAGAGTCACCTGAACCCTATAATACCAGTGCCCATTACCTGTAGAACTTGTACACACGCAGTTTGATATCTGCTTCATTCGGTTTGCCATTGCTTCTTTTATTGCAGTAGATTTCCTTAATTCGGCCTAGTCTATATGGCTCTGGGGCATCCAGATTGCTACCCTTGATGTAGTCAGATGATTTGCGGTAATACTCAGGGTAGAGGTCTTCATCCACATCGTCCTTCTTGTGAGACCTCTTCATGGGACTGCCCAGTTTGACACTAAAAGGGAAATAGATAAGTTTAAAGGGGTATTCCAGACAGAGATCATAGAGTTGGAATATCCCAACAAGGATCCACCTATTTCGATTGGGTGCAGTACTCTGAACAGCCAGGTGGCCAGGAGCACTGCTGTTCAGGGAATACCACTAAAAGGTGTCGTGCCATTATGGACATATCCCCTATCCACAGGTTGGTTAAGTGTCCAATCGCTGGATCCCCCAGTCATCAGGAAGACAGGGGGCCCAAAAGTCCCAAGGGCTCTTTGTGAAAGGAATACCAGAGCGCATTTGTGACTAGCACTCCATTCATTGCTATAGGGCTACAATCTCCAGCAGCCCCATGGAAGTTAATGTAGGGTCATTTGCAAGCACACTGGTGCTCCATTCACAAGGTGGTCTTAGGGGAACCTTTGGTCACCCTTCCACCTCATCATTTTGGGAGCTGGTGATTGGACACTTATCCCCCTTATCCACAGGACAGTGGATGTGCCCATAATGGCACAAACCCTTTAAGAGACTGGGTCTGCCAGAGGAAGCAGGCCTTATGTCCACAACCATATTACAGCTCCCATACAAGGCCACTACAGTGCTCAGCTTTATATCCCATTCCATGCTACATTCTGGAGACGTCCACCCTAAGGAGTTTCTTCTGAACTGTTCTGTAACATGACCAGTTAGGACTTGCACATCTATAGTTGTGTGTGGACATACCAGACAACCCATAAACAGGCATTCTGCAGTTTCTGACAGTGAGTAGCAATGATCTTTCCAACATCAACAAACCCTTAGAAGTACTAAGTATTGTAGGATTCAGATTTTGCTTGCTGGGTCTCCTACCTAAAGTTGAAGGCCTCAGGCAAGAGTAAGACCCCATCCCCAATCTTGTACTGGATGCCATTCTTCGTGGCCAGGCTGTAGCAGACTTTTCCATCCAGGTCATCAGCGATGTCGAAAACCCTGGGCATCTCCCTCTGCCGTATTTCTGCTAGCCTGGCACAGCTAGTACAGAACCTAAGTTAAGGTGTACAAAGTTTCTCACCATTAGTATTCTTAGGTTATGGCTCCTTGGTTTATCAAAGACTCTTAGAAGTTAGACATGGCTTACTTGTACTTGTTGTCCTCTGATGGTTGCACCTTTGGAGGAGTCTCAAAGCGAGCATACTCTGGGTCATACCATAGCTGATAGAAGTAGGACTTTCCATCATCTTCCACTACATTGTTGTCATGTTCCAAACCACCCTAAGTTTAGACATAGGTGAGAGTTAGCCATACTACAATAGTCAGTAAGTTTGATGTACATAGATATCAGCGCAACTCACCTCCATAAACCAGTTTTCTGATGGAGCTTTGTAGATCACATTAACCTTGCCGTGAATATAGGACAACTGCATGTCTTCACATTCGTCCACAAGGAAAAGCTCCAGTGGATCTGAAGTGGCTCCCAGGACGGTGTCTGTACCAAGGCAGAACCAGTGGGCATGGAACATGGGACCATTGGCATCTTCCCACATGGATGTAATCCTAAAGAGCAGTGAAGAAGTTGTAAACATTACTATATAATGGGATTGCCAAGACAAAAACATCCCTTGGACGACAGCGGTCTCAGAGACTAGCAAAAAGCATTTACTTTTTTTGGCACTGGACCACAAGGCCTAGAAGAATTCTGAATTTATGGCCTTCAGGCCTCAAGCCTGATGTCAGAGATCCTAGACAGCTTATAAAGGAGGCTAGAACAGTAACATCCAGCTATACCAACCTTGCTAAATACAGAGGCTCCGTGGGATTATCAGGGCTCACAGACACGCAGTCACCAACTTCAAGGATCTCATCATCAATAGACACTTTAAGGTAGTATTCCTTCTTTCCTTCAACCTTAAAAGAGTCAATACATTAAGACTTTCTTAACCAGACATGTCTTACACAGTGATGCATGCCTTTCCAGACTTGTTACCTTGACAGGTTCCCCTCGCCAGGAGATTCTATTCTTTTTCTCCTGTTTCTTCTTCCGGCCCTGCAGAATTTTCTTAGGAGAAGGCATTTCAGGGATATTGTCATCCAGCTCCTCATCTTCATCGGCTTCCTTGACCGCCAAGTTAGGACATCTAATAAAAGGGTCAGTGTAGTGTTAGGTCAGACTGTGGTGGATTACAATTTAAAGGGCAAACATCTCCAGATCTTACCTTCTCTGCAGACAAGCCTGCTTATTACGGCCACCTCCTCCGAACTTCACCATGTCTTGGCAAGCTTTACATTTGCCACAGTCTGGTTGCTGGCATACCTTGGAAGAGAAACTTCTTGGTTAGTGGATGTAAGGACACATTGCATTATAGATTACATTTTGACATCCTGCTCTTACCTCACATACTCCACAGCGCCTGCGCTTGGTGTTCTCCTTCTCATCGTTATTCTCAATCTGTTCAGAGAAGAAGGTATCAAAGATCTGGTACACCAGCCTGGTTGTGGTTGCCTTGGTTGGACCCTTATCCTTTACAATCTTTGTGGGATGTCTTATTGCTTGTCTCCTCACAGCCCGCCTGTACAGAAGGAAATTTAGTCTGATGTGTTATATTCTCCAATGACCATTAGCCAATACTGCAGTTGGCTAGCCAATACCCACCTCTTTCCCAGTGTGACCCCAGCAAGTTTGATCAGGTCCCGCATACAAGGGGTGATAATAACTGGCTGTTCGTCACTGTCAGCAGCGTCATCGTAACTCTCCACCTGCTCCACCACAAACTGGGCATGCCTCAGGAGAGAGTCTTCAGTGAAGCGGTTGAAGTTCAGCCCTGCTGGGGGGACAGTTGTCTGAAATGGCGGAGAGAGAGCCTGTTACTCCCTGATCCTCTTGCCCAATAACCACTCAAATAAAGAGGCTTGTCCAGCCTTAACTCACCTCAATCTTGTTCAGCAGATCCTCATAAGACACATCTGGATTGTTCTGGAGAAATTCTACCACTATTTTACTCATATAGATCTTCTCTTGCATCAGAGCAAAGATTGGACTGTACTCTTCACTAGGGTCCATAAGGAAATAATCGGCAAAGGCTGCAGAGGACATGACAGACTGTTACATAGCAATAGTTTAAGACAGGCTCAAGATAGCAGAGGAAGCACCAAGACTACTCACCAGTTGTAAACCCGATCAGAGCCTTTTCTCCTCCATCAAAGCCAGTTATCCACCAAGCATTAATGGGTCCTAGCTTCTTAGCCCTTACACCTCCTGCAAGTCAAAGGAAGAATGTCATCACTATGTCTAAGACAGGAATCCAGATACTCTGCACAAGATTCTTGCTGCCTGCAGCCACCACTAGGGAGGACCTATTGCACCTATACATGTCTGTCACTAGCATCCTTTAAAAGGGTTGTCAAGCAGTACGATACTGAGCTTTCACTTCCTCAGGAAGTGGCGTTATGTCCATGATCACATAACTACAGAGCTGGCCAAAAGTATTGGCACCCCTGCAATTCTGTCAGATAATACTCAGTTTCTTCCAGAAAATGATTGCAATCACAAATGCTTTGGTAATAATATCTTCATTTAATTTGTCGTCAACGGAAAACCACAAAAAGAATTGTCAAAAAGCCAAATTGGATATAATTCCACACCAAACATAAAAAAGGGGGTGGACAAAAGTATTGGCACCCTTTGAAAAATCATGTGATGCTTCTCTAATTTGTGTAATTAACAGCACCTGTTACTTACCTGTGGCACATAACAGGTGGTGGCAATAGCTAAATCACACTTGCAGCCAGTTGAAATGGATTAAAGTTGACTCAACCTCTGTCCTGTGTCCTTTTGTGTACCACATTGAGCATGGAGAAAAGAAAGAAGACCAAAGAACTGTCTGAGGACTTGAGAAGCAAAATTGTGAGGAAGCATGAGCAATCTCAAGGCTACAAGTCCATCTCCAAAGACCTGAATGTTCCTGTGTCTACCGTGCGCAGTGTCATCAAGAAGTTTAAAGCCCATGGCACTGTGGCTAACCTCCCTAGATGTGGACGGAAAAGAAAAATTGACGAGAGATTTCAATGAAAGATTGTGCGGATGGTGGCTAAAGAACCTCGACTAACATCCAAACAAGTTCTAGCTGCCCTGCAGTCCGAGGGTACAACAGTGTCAACCCGTACTATCCGTCGGCGTCTGAATGAAAAGGGACTCTATGGTAGGATACCCAGGAAGACCCCACTTCTGACCCAGACACATAAAAAAGCCAGGCTGGAGTTTGCCAAAACTTACCTGAGAAAGCCAAAAACTTTTTGGAAGAATGTTCTCTGGTCAGATGAGACAAAAGTAGAGCTTTTTGGGAAAAGGCATCAACATAGAGTTTACAGGAAAAAAAAAGAGGCCTTCAAAGAAAAGAACACGGTCCCTACAGTCAAACATGGCGGAGGTTCCCTGATGTTTTGGGGTTGCTTTGCTGCCTCTGGCACTGGACTGCTTGACCGTGTGCATGGCATTATGAAGTCTGAAGACTACCAACAAATTTTGCAGCATAATGTAGGGCCCAGTGTGAGAAAGCTGGGTCTCCCTCAGAGGTCATGGGTCTTCCAGCAGGACAATGACCCAAAACACACTTCAAAAAGCACTAGAAAATGGTTTGAGAGAAAGCACTGGAGACTTCTAAAGTGGCCAGCAATGAGTCCAGACCTGAATCCCATAGAACACCTGTGGAGAGATCTCAAAATGGCAGTTTGGAGAAGGCACCTTCAAATCTCAGGGACCTGGAGAAATTGGCCAAAGAAGAATGGTCTAAAATTCCAGCAGAGCATTGTAAGAAACTCATTGATGGTTACCGGAAGCGGTTGTTCGCAGTTATTTTGTCTAAAGATTGTGCTACCAAGTATTAGGCTGAGGGTGCCAATACTTTTGTCCGGGCCATTTTGGGGGTTTTGTGTAAAAAGAAAAAAGTTTGTTTTTCCCTTTTCTTTTTTTTTTTTTTTTTTGGAAAAAAAAAAAAAAGAGGATATTTTTATAAAATTTTTTTTTTTTTTTTTTTTTTTTTGGGGGAGGTGGTGTTTTTTTGGTGGGGTGGGGGGGGGGGGGTTTTTTTTTGGGCTGTGTTTTTTTTTGCGCTCTCCCTTTTTTTTATGGGGGGGGGCGCTCCTTTATAAAAAAAACACAATTTTTTATATATTCCCCTTTTTTTGGGGGGGTGGGGTGGGGGCGGCGGGGTTGTGGGGGTTTTTTTTTTTTTTTGTTTTGTTTTTGGGGGGGGGGGGGGTGTGTGGGGGGCGCCGGGGAAGGGTTAATTGGTTGGGTGGGGTTGGTCTCCCTCGGGGGGGGGGGGTTTTTTTTTTTTTTTTTTTTTCTACTGTAGTGTTGTGGTGGTTTTTTTTTTTTTTTTGGGGGGGGGGGGGGGGAGAGGGGTGTTTTTTTTTTTTTTTTTTTTAAAAAAAATAAAAATTTATTTTTAAAGGGGTAAGGGGGAAAAAGGGGGAATAATTTCAGTATATATAGACTCCTATACACTGCATACCTGAAACATGTCACTTTGTGCTGGGGAAGATCCTCATAGCTCTCAAACCCGTCTTCGTTGGCATCAAACAATGACAGACGCTCATCTGTCAACATTTCTGGCTCCTCCAGCTGTGAAATAGGAAGTCAGATATGTCACCATTCTGACCTCCCTGCATTCAGAGGTTGTCCTATGATGTTTGAACTTTTTGGTTTATATGAATATATTTGTATTAAAAATAAGTTAAGTCTTGAACACCAGGGAGTCTGATCTCTAACGCAATACACTTTAATACTAACTCATTGAAGTATATTGCAAAATCTATAGAGGCTCTGATTTGGGGGGGGGGGGGGGGAGAATTGCTATGAATATAGCAGAGGCCCCGCAGCTAAGGCAGATGCTAAGCTCCTGAGAGGCCACCATGTTTAAAAGCCCTGACAATGCTGTAATATTATGGAGAGTGTCAGTAAGGGGTTGAGACCAGAGCCTCTTAAAATCAGGAACATCTTATGTCAGCTGGGAAAGACTGGTCTTAAATAATGGGGAAATTTATTAAGGAACCTTTTACAAACATGAAGTTATAGCCTATGACACCATATAGCACTTCACTTACTGCATCGTCTGGGTCTCCCTGGAAGTACTTGAGGTCAGGGTCATCCAGATACTGCCTGCAGTCAACGCACTTTGGAGGAGGTGTCTGTAAGAGAACATCTAATGAAGAAACAGACCACGCAATTCAGATCAGGCTGCGTCACAGGTCAGAAGAGCTTACCTTTGGTGCCTGAACAGATTTGGGCTTTGGTGTTTCCTGTTTCACAGGTCTAAATGAGGGGGAAAAAAAAAAAAATTATATATATATATATATATATATATATATAGATAGATAGATAGATAGATAGATAGAGAGAGAGAGAGAGAGAAAGAGAGAGAGAATAAGCAGCTTAAAAGAGGACTTACTACGAGTGATGTCAAACCCTCACCCCACAGTTTGACAAGATATAACGTTAGCCATCCTTACCCATCTTCCTCTGTCTCCACTTTTAGCCTCTTCTCCACTTGCTCCTAAAAAAAAAAAAAAAAAAAAAAAAAGCTAAATATTAGAAACTACTGAAATACTCCCTACTGTGAATGAAATATCAAGGGGACGCAAGGCTATGGCTAGGGTCAGCAGATTTGACATTGAAGGGGAATTGTGCAAGACACTGAATCTCTGGGTGGTCCAGAACAGATACCCAAACCTAAGACTGGTGCCTGGGAACAATAGTGTCACACTAAGAATCTACATGGTCCTGGCACTATAGATTTAAAGGAAGGCCAACAATCACCCATCTTTTGGATAAGTCATGTGTTGGGGTCTACACCTGGACACCCACATATCACATTACTGCAGAACTTGTCATATTCATTTGTCCTGAGGCCCATTTTCTGCTCAAGTAAATAAGCTGTAATACCAAGCACAGCCACTATACCATGTATAGCTCTGTACTAGATATTCAGTGTAGAGGACACAGAACTTTCTATAGTTAAGGAAAGTCATTGATCTGCAAGTCCTTCAGAGCCCCTTTAAGAGGAACGCTCAATTTAAGGCAGTCAGGCTCTAAGTAGTCTTAATTTCCTGCACACCTCCTCAGCTTGCTCTTCTTGAGTTTCTTCAATTTCAGATTTCACAACACCATTGAATTCAACAGACTTGCGTTTGCCTCGGCTGTAGAAGGGAAGAGAAAATTTAACATTATGTTGGAATGCCTTGAGAGAAAAGCTAAGCTGACTGTTTCTGCAGAACATTGTACATTAGGGTATGATCACATACAGTGAATGTGGTAGTTTGCAGCAATCAGATTTCTGCAGGCCCCATTCAGATAACAGTTGTCCCGATAGCGTTCTAAGACACAATGGACAGGAGGACTCAGGACCCCAGAGTTCCCTTAAAGCAGGACCAGCACAAAACTTTCTACTTAGAGGGGATTATCCAGGATCAGAATATCTGATACTGATGACCTAATCCTAGGTTATCGGTATTAGATCAGTCAGGGTCTGAACCATGAACCAATTCAGCCATATAGCAAGTATACAGCCCTGCTCCTATTCAAGTGAATAGGATTGGGGTGCAGTAACAGGCACCACTACTGTGTACAGAGCTTATAGTTCATACAGTAGCAATGGCACCCAGAACTGCAGCCCTGCTCCTATTCCCTTCAGTTTGGGTGTCCTGATGACCTATCCTGTGGCTAAGTCATACCGGACGTCTTCAGATCCTGGACAACCCCATTAAGTTGGCTTTCAGAATAAATTTAGCCCTTCCCCACTTTTACAGCATGGGCAGCTTGTCTCGCTGCCTGACCACCCTATCAAGATACAACATACTAACCCTTTGGAGAACATGGACAGGATGGTTGGCTGTTTGGCTCCGGATTTTGCAGGTCTTCCACGAGTAGAAGATTCTGCATGTAAAAATAAAGTGTTTACTAACGGAACAAAAGGAAAACCATGAGCATTTGTATGAGGGCAGGAGGTTAAAACAGAAGCCATTGATATGGTGGGCGTAGCCAAATAGTCACTATATTCAACATCTCCTTACTGGTAGAGTTACTTAGGGAAATTCTGACCAGCAATACAGTTACACGTTTTATTATGCCTATGCAGATAAGGGGCAAACATATCATACTCCTGCCACTAGGCCCTAAATATGTATAAAAACCCCTCTATACATAAAGACACCTAAGCATTAGACCTGCACCTTGATATCCATATACCCAAAAAACAGTGGGAGAAGGAAGACAAGCCCTTTACTTTTAAGATAAGGTCAGTCATCAGAGGACGTGTCCGTCAGGTCAGTAAATTACTTTTGTTCTCTCCATTGGTCTTGCTCTTCCTGCCCCTACGACCTTTAGACCCTGGTGTTGTTGCCTCCATCTCCACGTCCTCCTCGTCGCTGCCACAAGTGCCGTTTGGAGAGCAGCCATTTGTCTCACCATTCACAGAACCATTTTCAACACCTAGTTCTTTACCAAGCAAGGCCTTCACCTTTATTAGATACTTTTCCTGGATGGCGAGGAAAAGAAAAAAAAAAAAAAAAAAAAAGAAAAGAAAAAAAAAGGAAGAAAAAAAAAAGAAGAAGAAAAAAAAAAAGAAGAAGAAAAAAAAAAGAAGAAGAAAAAAAAAAAGAAGAAGAAAAAAGTTAACATTTTACAAGTCCAGGTTTACAGTGAGAACCAATCCATTAATACTGGGAACTGTCTCAATATCTGGGAGTCCAAGCAATGAGAATCAGCTCAACAGCACGGGGGGCAAAAATTGTTAGAGGAAATACTTCAGCCTACAGTTTAGTTAATGTAGCATCTAATGGGTTAAGTCGTCAGAATCACCATAAACATGCATTAAAGGGGTTGTGCCATTGGGGACACTTATTGTCCTGTGAATAGGGAATAAGTGTCTGATCACTGGGCTTTTAAAAATAACTTACTAAACCGTCTATAGTGACAGCTGACACCACACTCCAACAGCTGCACAATTTTGTACGGCTTCTTAAATATGTCCTTGCAGGGTTAAGTGTGGACTGTGTAGAGGTATAAAGGCAATGGGTGGTCCAGGAGTGGTCAAGGTTTGTTTGTACTGACATGGAGGCTGCACAGACTAGCTATGGTGACCATGTAATATTCTACTATAGATGCAAGGCACTATGGGACTGAACACAACTATAACCAGGGAGCCCCAAGAACCGCTAGAGAAGGGTCAGTACATAACAGGTACAGTCCAGCCACTGGTTACTCAGGCCTGTAATAGCATTAATGGCAATACACAAGACAACATGGCGGTCATACCTCAGAGAGCTCCTCTTTGCCCAGCTTGGTTTCCAGGTCAGTCAGCTTGTCCTTTACATCTGTTTCCAGGTAATCTAGCACCAGGCTCAGTTTCTGCTCCACACATTCCTATGGAGAGGTTATACATAGGCTAGTTTAATATCCCATTACCGGCAAAGACCTAGAATTTAACACCCAACCCCAAGGATATTGTCATTGATAGGTGTGTGTGTGTGTGGGGGGGGGGGGGGCATCACTTACACCGACCAGCTATTTCAGGAGAGTGCAGTTTTCAGCTTAGCGCCATTTATTTGACTGGGACTGAACTACAGCATGGCCAGGTGACCAGTGAATGACATCACAGGACTGAATATGAAGTGGAGCTCATCCAAGTGCTTGGAGCCTTCACATCTGATCAGCAAGGGGGCTGGATGTCAGACCCTACTAAGCAAATACTGGTGACCTATGCCAGAAAGTCACTACAGGGGTTGTACAGTTACATATCCCCTATTCCGTGCATTTAGGATAAGTGTCACGCCAGTGATCAGGAGAACAGAGGACTGAAGTCCTCCATGTGAATGAAGCACCTGCATGCTTGAGTGACTGGCACCCCATTCACTTCTATGGGGCTGCCAGGACCACAGTCTCAGAAATTAAGGGATCACTGGGACAACCCTTTTTAATACCCACACTTGGCTTCCCATATTGCCATCACAACAAAACAGCACCCCCTAGTCCAAAGGGTTTGTCCTGAACAAGTAAGTGATTCTGCTAAACATAATGCCATACCTTCTCAGACAGCCCATCTTGGTCTTTATCCAAAGCCTTCAGCCTAGACCAGAAAGAAAAACTCAGTAAAACATTCAGTATAAAAAGCATCTACAGTATGTTAAGACATGCAGCGCTCGGCATCTGTGCCGCACAGCACGCATCTAGACAAAGTGAAGATGACAGCAGCACGTACCTCAAAACTATTGTTAGACAACCAGCATGGCTGCTGAATAATGACAGGCAGACATTGCTGTCACCAGCCCACACTGTACAATGGAAGAATCAGCTTGCCCAGGTTACTCATGTTTAGGATTTTACAGACTCAGGATCGGTCATCAATACCAGATTGGTGACCATCCATTTTTCAGCACCCCTACAGATCAGCTGTTTGAATGGAGTGACAGCAGGTGGGCATAGGACAAGTCTGTACACAACTGTCCTGCATGTTACAGCCTCATCCCATCCAAGTGACAGACAAAGCTTTAATACTCTGCACCGCTGCTACTAAACGTATAGCATTCAGGTCAATGGACCAGTGTAAACAAAGACGAGGCCGCAGTACTAGCCCAAGTGCTGCGGCCCCCGTCATGCCGAGACTCTCCAGTCTTATCTGTTAAAGGGGTTTTTCCCAGAGAGTAGCGAGTAGGTCATATGTGAAAGGAGTTTTCCAGACCATGATATTGGTGACCAATCCTAAAGACCGATCATCAATAGCAGGTCAAGAAGGTCCGAAACCCTGCAGTTCCACCTCAGACTCATTTAAAGGGATTTCCTAACAAAGTTATACCCTACAACTGCAGATCAGCAAGGATCTGACCACTCAGACCCTCACTGAAAGGGAGGACAGCACTTTCACCCCCAGCGCTGACTGGAATGGAGGTCGGGCAGCGCGCGCGCACACACACGCACGCACGCGCGCACACACACACGCGCACGCACACACCACTCCATTCCATTCAGAACAGTTCTCTTGATCAGTGGCGGTTGAACTGCTAAGACCCCACTAAGGCTAGGTTCACACTTGAGCTGGGCTCAGTCGTTCGGGTCCTTCGGGTAACCTGAACGGTAGACAGCCTGTCCGCTAAAACAGCGGTTACCCGTGGACCCATAGACTAATGGGTTCCACTAGGTGTCAGTCGGTTTTATACTGATACTGGCGGAAAGAAGAGTCCTCCATGCAGGACTTCACCAGATTCTGTGGCTGATAGATGTGAACCTAGCCTTATTTGCAAGTTTGTATAACCAGCTATTGTGGAGAACCCCTTTTATCCTCCATGGCTACCTGTAAACTCAAGTCAGATTCTCGGTTTAAAAAAAAAAAAAAAAAATTTTTTTTTTTTGACTTTTGATAGGTTCACACTAGTGTTCGCTTTTGCTTGGTTACTTGTAGACCCCATAGACTATAATAGGGTCCCTCGGGTTTCTGCCCAAGGGAAGAGTCCTGCTTGCAGGACTTATTTTTCAAGCAGAATCAGGAACAGAGTCCCCAAACCCATGTGTGACCGTACCCTGAGCAGCACGGCTCGTGGTATGTAAGCTTGACCGAAAGCTGTGCTGTCTTGGTCAAGGGAAGAACCTAGTGATCGGACATTTATACCCTAGCTACAGGACTGGGGATAAGTGTCCATAACAGGACAACCCCTTTAAACGTTACTGTATTAAGTGTCATGCTGAAAACCTGCAATACACGACTGTAGTTTTAACAACTGCAAAAATATATACGTTCTGCAAAAGACATGTCTACATCGCATCTATCATGTATCCAGTATGACCCCACACACTTGTATGGGAGCCTGTGCCATAGATAGACAGGGCTGGTTAATGGTTTCTATGGCCAGATACTGATCTTACTATGGACATATGTATAGGGCCATAGAAACTAAAGGATCTGTATACTATTCTCAGTTGTGGACGTAGATGGAAGACTATGGTGAAGTGTACGGACCCCTAATACGACACTACTCACAGCAGAGCGTCTGCTACAACTGCACACAGTTTGGGTGCCCCTATATCCATCATGACCCAGAATCCTGCCCGAGCAGCGACCATAATAGCTTGCGGCAGGTGAGAGTCTAGTACATCGCAGCAGAACGTCTCAGGACACGGTGATGGAGCGTTATTGTCTGGGTAATGGTTAGAATATTGCAGGATGTCGTCTTGTCATGTAGCAATAAACGCATTTCCCTGAGTATTTATTATTTATTAAGCTTACTTACTTTTCCTGAGTAAATATTAGGCTGCCTGCAGGGTACAGCGCCGATCCAGGACTGTACACACATGTAAGTGTATTAGTAAACAGGACTATGATGTAGATACAATGAAGGTCCCATCAGCGTACAGGAGACTACTGCACAGTGTGTACAGGGACTTACCACCACCGCAGCGTCCACGCTGTATAAGTAGACATTGTATAGGGATGACACTATTTTGACAAATGTGCACCCCAGGACAATGCTACATTATGGCTGGGACTTGTAGTTCCCCTACACACAGCCACCGTATTCTTCACCATTACAATAACATGAGCTGCATGCTTGGACTTTTAGTTCTCCAGGACAGCACTGATTGTTATACCATGCAGTACTGGTACTTGTAGTTCACCAGCTGTAGGCCCCATGCTTGTCTATAGTCAGGAGATTGCACACCCATGCTCGTGCCCAACTCTAGTGTAACTACAAGTCCCAGCAATCCCCAACATCTGCACAATAGGAGTAGTAGTAGTTTCACCACAACTTGCACACCACAGCTAGACCAGGAGCCACAAGGCCACTGCTTTCACACATACAGCACGACCCCCGGCTTTAACAAGCACGCAGTGACGTCATACCCCAGACACGCGACGTCATAAGCCACTTACCGCTTCCTGACGTCAGCAGGCAGGGCGGGAGAAGAGGCCTGGGCTGGCATAGTGCGGAGCACACGCGGCGGATCAGACTCCTACAGAAACCGCAGAGGTAAAAGCAAAATGGGGCACTAGGTAAAATAACGCGGGAAAAGCCGCCTTTCCCGCCAACACAGGAGTCTTATAGGGATGATTATAACTAGACAAGCCGCTAGAGAGCGCTGCGAGCCACCGGAACTATGCAAAAATCGCTACCGATTACCGGAACACAGAGACACCCGGCACCACGCTAGACCTCCAGCTTTTCAAATGGCCCCGGGATCACGTGACCCCGCCCCTTCGCACTCTCCCGCGCTTTGTGTTTACGCGCGAAACCCGACCGTGACGTCAGGTTTAAAGGTCAATGTGGCGGTGACGTATTTGAGCATGCGCAGTAGAGGTTCGTTCGTCTGGATCAGGACTGGACGGCCCCTACGGTGACGACACCGGCTTGTTGCCATGGTGCTGAGACCTGGTGCGGCCCTGGTACTCACTAGTGTGAGAAGGCAGCCAGGAGAAAGGGGAGTGTTAATCTCTGTTCAGACACAGTGCTTATTTTCTCCAAATTCGTTTATTTACTTCTTTTCATAAAAAAAAGTTTACATTGTTATTTAATACACGTTTTTTCCCGGTGTTGTGTAGATTACAGTAATGAGGGGCTTTGTTCCGGGCCATTTCTACACATTGGTGGGCTCAGGGCAAAGGTTTTATAAGTTCCCCCCTTATCAAGACCACTTAGGCATACCTGACCCACCCAAATTATTTTGCCACCTCAGTGGCCCCTACTTAGTATAATGCCTTAGTGACCCCTACTTAGTATAATGCCTCCTTAGTGGCCCCTGCATAGTATAATGCCTCCTTAGTGGCCCCCGCATAGTATAATGCCTCCTTAGTGGTCCCCGCATAGTATAATGCCTCTTTAGTGGCCCCCGCATAGTATAATGCCTCTTTAGTGGCCCCCGCATAGTATAATGCCTCCTTAGTGGCCCCCGCATAGTATAATGCCTCCTTAGTGGCCCCCGCATAGTATAATGCCTCCTTAGTGGCCCCCGCATAGTATAATGCCTCCTTAGTGGCCCCCTCATAGTATAATGCCTCCTTAGTGGCCCCCGCATAGTATAATGCCTCCTTAGTGGCCCCCGCATAGTATAATGCCTCCTTAGTGGCCCCCGCATAGTATAATGCCTCCGTAGTGGCCCTCGCATAGTATAATGCCTCCTTAGTGGCCCCCGCATAGTATAATGCCTGTTTAGTGGCCCCCGCATAGTATAATGCCTCCTTAGTGGCCCCCGCATAGTATAATGCCTCCTTAGTGGCCCCCGCATAGTATATTGCCTCATTAGTGGCCCCCGCATAGTATAATGCCTCCTTAGTGGCCCCTGCATAGTATAATGCCTCCTTAGTGGTCCCCGCATAGTATAATGCCTCTTTAGTGGCCCCCGCATAGTATAATGCCTCTTTAGTGGCCCCCGCATAGTATAATGCCTCCTTAGTGGCCCCCGCATAGTATAATGCCTCCTTAGTGGCCCCCGCATAGTATAATGTCTCCTTAGTGGCCCCCGCATAGTATAATGCCTCTTTAGTGGCCCCCGCATAGTATAATGCCTCCTTAGTGGCCCCCGCATAGTATAATGCCTCCTTAGTGGCCCCCGCATAGTATAATGTCTCCTTAGTGGCCCCCGCATAGTATAATGCCTCCTTAGTGGCCCCCGCATAGTATAATGCCTCCTTAGTGGCCCCCGCATAGTATAATGCCTCCTTAGTGGCCCCCGCATAGTATAATGCCTCCTTAGTGGCCCCCGCATAGTATAATGCCTCCTTAGTGGTCCCTGCATAGTATAATGCCTCCTTAGTGGCCCCTGCATAGTATAATGCCTCCTTAGTGGTCCCTGCATAGTATAATGCCTCCTTAGTGGCCCCCGCATAGTATAATGCCTCCTTAGTGGCCCCCTCATAGTATAATGCCTCCTTAGTGGCCCCCGCATAGTATAATGCCTCCTTAGTGGCCCCCGCATAGTATAATGCCTCCTTAGTGGCCCCCGCATAGTATAATGCCTCCGTAGTGGCCCCCGCATAGTATAATGCCTCCTTAGTGGCCCCCCGCATAGTATAATGCCTCCTTAGTGGTCCCTGCATAGTATAATGCCTCCTTAGTGGCCCCCGCATAGTATAATGCCTCCTTAGTGGCCCCCGCATAGTATAATGCCTCCTTAGTGGCCCCCGCATAGTATAATGCCTCCTTATTTGCCCCCTCATAGTATAATGCCTCCTTAGTGGCCCCCGCATAGTATAATGCCTCCTTAGTGGCCCCCGCATAGTATAATGCCTCCTTAGTGGCCCCCGCATAGTATAATGCCTCCGTAGTGGCCCCCGCATAGTATAATGCCTCCTTAGTGGCCCCCGCATAGTATAATGCCTGTTTAGTGGCCCCCGCATAGTATAATGCCTCCTTAGTGGCCCCCGCATAGTATAATGCCTCCTTAGTGGCCCCCGCATAGTATATTGCCTCATTAGTGGCCCCCGCATAGTATAATGCCTCCTTAGTGGCCCCTGCATAGTATAATGCCTCCTTAGTGGTCCCCGCATAGTATAATGCCTCTTTAGTGGCCCCCGCATAGTATAATGCCTCCTTAGTGGCCCCCGCATAGTATAATGCCTCCTTAGTGGCCCCCGCATAGTATAATGCCTCCTTAGTGGCCCCCGCATAGTATAATGTCTCCTTAGTGGCCCCCGCATAGTATAATGCCTCCTTAGTGGCCCCCGCATAGTATAATGCCTCCTTAGTGGCCCCCGCATAGTATAATGCCTCCTTAGTGGCCCCCGCATAGTATAATGCCTCTTTAGTGGTCCCCGCATAGTATAATGCCTCCTTAGTGGCCCCCGCATAGTATAATGCCTCCTTAGTGGCCCCCGCATAGTATAATGCCTCCTTAGTGGCCCCCGCATAGTATAATGCCTCTTTAGTGGTCCCCGCATAGTATAATGCTTCCTTAGTGGTCCCTGCATAGTATAATGCCTCCTTAGTGGCCCCCGCATAGTATAATGCCTCCTTAGTGGCCCCCGCATAGTATAATGCCTCCTTAGTGGCCCCCGCATAGTATAATGCCTCCTTAGTGGTCCCTGCATAGTATAATGCCTCCTTAGTGGCCCCTGCATAGTATAATGCCTCCTTAGTGGTCCCTGCATAGTATAATGCCTCCTTAGTGGCCCCCGCATAGTATAATGCCTCCTTAGTGGTCCCTGCATAGTATAATGCCTCCTTAGTGGCCCCCGCATAGTATAATGCCTCCTTAATGGTCCCTGCATAGTATAATGCCTCCTTAGTGGCCCCCGCATAGTATAATGCCTCCTTAGTGGCCCCCGCATAGTATAATGCCTCCTTAGTGGCCCCCGCATAGTATAATGCCTCCTTAGTGGTCCCTGCATAGTATAATGCCTCCGTAGTGGCCCCCGCATAGTATAATGCCTCCTTAGTGGCCCCCGCATAGTATAATGCCTGTTTAGTGGCCCCCGCATAGTATAATGCCTCCTTAGTGGCCCCCGCATAGTATAATGCCTCCTTAGTGGCCCCCGCATAGTATATTGCCTCATTAGTGGCCCCCGCATAGTATAATGCCTCCTTAGTGGCCCTCGCATAGTATAATGCCTCCTTAGTGGTCCCCGCATAGTATAATGCCTCCTTAGTGGCCCTCGCATAGTATAATGCCTCCTTAGTGGTCCCCGCATAGTATAATGCCTCCTTAGTGGCCCCCGCATAATATAATGCCTCCTTAGTGGCCCTCGCATAGTATAATGCCTCCTTAGTGTCCAATATAATATAATGCCCCTCAGTGGCCCATCACACAGTCAAATGCCCCTGTGGTGGCCCCATATAATACAATGGCCCATCACACATTAACCTGTTCCCCACAGTGACCCCTCAGACATTAACCTGTACACCCACGTGGCTTTTTAGACTTTAACCTGTCAACCCTGTGTCCCCTCAGACATCAGCCTGGCCTCCGAGACATTTTATATTGTAATGTCCCCCTCCAGTTGCCCCCACAGTTTCTTGTCCCCTTAAGTATATTTTGTCCCCATCCAGCTGGCCCAACTTTCTTTTCCCCACGGTACTTATTGCCCCCCACCAGTTTCCCCCACTTTATATATTGTCCCCCTCAAGTTCCCAGTTTCTTGTCTCCCTCCATTTGCCCCCACAGTATACATGGCCCCCCTCCAGTTGCCACACACAGTTTACATTGTCCCCCTACAGTTGCCCCCAGTACAATGGATCAAATAAATAAATAAAAAACCTAATACTCACCTTTCCCCGTTCTCTTCTGTCTCGTCCGTCCCGGAGTCTTCAGGGAGCAACAGGTACCATGTAAGTGATGTCACTACAACGCACCTATTGCTCCCAAGACAAGACAGAGCAGAGCCAGGGGCTGAATGGTGAAAGAGGGAGAGGACGCTCTTGCTTCAACATTGTACTCAACTCATCTGTGCCTGGAGGACGTGTATGAATTAGAATTGGGGAAGCATTCTAAATTCAAAGTAACTGCGCCCTTTGTCGCTCAGGAATAGTGTCTCCCCCCCCGTGCTCTTCACCTAGCTAATAGTCTCCACACCTCATAGGTAGTAGTGCCCCTGCCTTACACATAGGTAATAGTGTCCCACTACAAGTGATAGTGTCCCCCTCTTCACAAAGGTAATTGTTCCCCCTACATAGGTAATACTTTACCCACAGATAATATCCCCCCACATAGGTAATAGTGCCCTACAACAGGTAATATCCATCAGATAGATAATAGTGCCCTACCATAGGTAATATCCATCACATAGATAATAGTGCCCTACCACAGGTAATATCATCACATAGATAATAGTGCCCTACCACAGGTAATATCCATGACATAGATAATAGTGCCCTACCACAGGTAATATCCGTCACATAGATAATAGTGCCCTACCACAGGTAATATCCGTCACATAGATAATAGTGCCCTACCACAGGTAATATCCGTCACATAGATAATAGTGCCCTACCACAGGTAATATCCGTCACATAGATAATAGTGCCCTACCACAGGTAATATCCGTCACATAGATAATAGTGCCCTATCACAGGTAATATCCGTCACATAGATAATAGTGCCCTACCACAGGTAATATCCGTCACATAGATAATAGTGCCCTACCACAGGTAATATCCGTCACATAGATAATAGTGCCCTATCACAGGTAATATCCGTCACATAGATAATAGTGCCCTACCACAGGTAATATCCGTCACATAGATAATAGTGCCCTACCACAGGTAATATCCGTCACATAGATAATAGTGCCCTACCACAGGTAATATCCGTCACATAGATAATAGTGCCCTACCACAGGTAATATCTGTCACATAGGTAATAGTGCCCTACCATAGGTAATATCCGTCACATAGATAATAGTGTCCTACCACAGGTAATATCCGTCACATAGATAATAGTGCCCTACCACAGGTAATATCCGTCACATAGATAATAGTGCCCTACCATAGGTAATATCCGTCACATACATAATAGTGCCCTACCACAGGTAATATCCATCACATAGATAATAGTGCCCTACCATAGGTAATATCCGTCACATACATAATAGTGCCCTATCACAGGTAATATCCATGACATAGATAATAGTGCCCTACCACAGGTAATATCCATGACATAGATAATAGTGCCCTACCACAGGTAATATCCATGACATAGATAATAGTGCCCTACCACAGGTAATATCCGTCACATAGATAATAGTGCCCTACCACAGGTAATATCCATCACATAGATAATAGTGCCCTACCACAGGTAATATCCATGACATAGATAATAGTGCCCTACCACAGGTAATATCCGTCACATAGATAATAGTGCCCTACCACAGGTAATATCCGTCACATAGATAATAGTGCCCTACCATAGGTAATATCCATCACATAGATAATAGTGCCCTACCACAGGTAATATCCGTCACATAGATAATAGTGCCCTACCACAGGTAATATCCATCACATAGATAATAGTGCCCTACCATAGGTAATATCCATGACATAGATAATAGTGCCCTACCACAGGTAATATCCATCACATAGATAATAGTGCCCTACCATAGGTAATATCCGTCACATACATAATAGTGCCCTATCACAGGTAATATCCATGACATAGATAATAGTGCCCTACCACAGGTAATATCCATGACATAGATAATAGTGCCCTACCACAGGTAATATCCATGACATAGATAATAGTGCCCTACCACAGGTAATATCCGTCACATAGATAATAGTGCCCTACCACAGGTAATATCCCCCCACATAGGTAATAGTGCCCTACAACAGGTAATATCCATCAGATAGATAATAGTGCCCTACCATAGGTAATATCCATCACATAGATAATAGTGCCCTACCACAGGTAATATCATCACATAGATAATAGTGCCCTACCACAGGTAATATCCATGACATAGATAATAGTGCCCTACCACAGGTAATATCCGTCACATAGATAATAGTGCCCTACCACAGGTAATATCCGTCACATAGATAATAGTGCCCTACCACAGGTAATATCCGTCACATAGATAATAGTGCCCTACCACAGGTAATATCCGTCACATAGATAATAGTGCCCTACCACAGGTAATATCCGTCACATAGATAATAGTGTCCTACCACAGGTAATATCTGTCACATAGGTAATAGTGCCCTACCATAGGTAATATCCGTCACATAGATAATAGTGTCCTACCACAGGTAATATCCGTCACATAGATAATAGTGCCCTACCACAGGTAATATCCGTCACATAGATAATAGTGCCCTACCATAGGTAATATCCGTCACATACATAATAGTGCCCTACCACAGGTAATATCCATCACATAGATAATAGTGCCCTACCACAGGTAATATCCGTCACATACATAATAGTGCCCTATCACAGGTAATATCCATGACATAGATAATAGTGCCCTACCACAGGTAATATCCATGACATAGATAATAGTGCCCTACCACAGGTAATATCCGTCACATAGCTAATAGTGCCCTACCACAGGTAATATCCGTCACATAGATAATAGTGCCCTACCACAGGTAATATCCGTCACATAGATAATAGTGCCCTATCACAGGTAATATCCGTCACATAGATAATAGTGCCCTACCACAGGTAATATCCGTCACATAGATAATAGTGCCCTACCACAGGTAATATCTGTCACATAGGTAATAGTGCCCTACCACAGGTAATATCCATCACATAGATAATAGTGCCCTACCACAGGTAATATCCGTCACATAGATAATAGTGCCCTACCATAGGTAATATCCGTCACATACATAATAGTGCCCTACCACAGGTAATATCCGTCACATAGATAATAGTGCCCTACCACAGGTAATATCCGTCACATACATAATAGTGCCCTATCACAGGTAATATCCATGACATAGATAATAGTGCCCTACCACAGGTAATATCCGTCACATAGATAATAGTGCCCTACCACAGGTAATATCCGTCACATAGATAATAGTGCCCTACCACAGGTAATATCCGTCACATAGATAATAGTGCCCTACCATAGGTAATATCCGTCACATACATAATAGTGCCCTACCACAGGTAATATCCATCACATAGATAATAGTGTCCTACCATAGGTAATATCCGTCACATACATAATAGTGCCCTATCACAGGTAATATCCATGACATAGATAATAGTGCCCTACCACAGGTAATATCCATGACATAGATAATAGTGCCCTACCACAGGTAATATCCATGACATAGATAATAGTGCCCTACCACAGGTAATATCCGTCACATAGATAATAGTGCCCTACCACAGGTAATATCCATCACATAGATAATAGTGCCCTACCATAGGTAATATCCATCACATAGATAATAGTGCCCTACCATAGGTAATATCCATCACATAGATAATAGTGCCCTACCACAGGTAATATCCATCACATAGATAATAGTGCCCTATCACAGGTAATATCCATGACATAGATAATAGTGCCCTACCACAGGTAATATCCATGACATAGATAATAGTGCCCTACCACAGGTAATATCCGTCACATAGATAATAGTGCCCTACCACAGGTAATATCCGTCACATAGATAATAGTGCCCTACCACAGGTAATATCCATGACATAGATAATAGTGCCCTATCACAGGTAATATCCATGATATAGATAATAGTGCCCTATCACAGGTAATATCCATGACATAGATAATAGTGCCCTATCACAGGTAATATCCATCACATACATAATAGTGCCCTACCATAGGTAATATCCATCACATAGATAATAGTGCCCTATCACAGGTAATATCCATAGTAGTATAATGTTGTACCGTGTTAGCCATTGAAAGTAGTGGAAGAGTGAAGAAATCAGGCGATACCTTTTAGAGGCTAACTGATATCCATCACATAGATAATAGTGCCCTACCACAGGTAATATCTGTCAGATAGATAATACATGTAGTGCCCTACCATAGGTAATATCCATCACATAGATAATAGTGCCCTACCACAGGTAATATCCATCACATACATAATAGTGCCCTACCATAGGTAATATCCATCACATAGATAATAGTGTCCTACCACAGGTAATATCTGTCACATAGATAATAGTGCCCTACCACAGGTAATATCCATGACATAGATAATAGTGCCCTACCACAGGTAATATCCATGACATAGATAATAGTGCCGTACCACAGGTAATATCCGTCAGATAGATAATAGTGCCCTACCATAGGTAATATCCGTCACATAGATAATAGTGCCCTACCACAGGTAATATCCATCACATAGATAATAGTGCCCTATCACAGGTAATATCCATCACATAGATAATAGTGCCCTATCACAGGTAATATCCGTCACATAGATAATAGTGCCCTATCACAGGTAATATCCGTCACATAGATAATAGTGTCCTACCACAGGTAATATCCATCACATAGATAATAGTGCCCTACCACAGGTAATATCCGTCACATAGATAATAGTGCCCTACCACAGGTAATATCCGTCACATAGATAATAGTGCCCTACCACAGGTAATATCCATCACATAGATAATAGTGTCCTACCACAGGTAATATCCGTCACATAGATAATAGTGCCCTACCATAAGTAATATCCGTCACATAGATAATAGTGCCCTACCACAGGTAATATCCATCACATAGATAATACTGCCCTATCACAGGTAATATCCGTCACATAGATCATAGTGCCCTACCATAGGTAATATCCATCACATAGATAATAGTGCCCTACCATAGGTAATATCCATCACATAGATAATAGTGTCCTACCACAGGTAATATCCGTCACATAGATAATAGTGCCCTACCATAGGTAATATCCGTCACATAGATAATAGTGCCCTACCATAGGTAATATCCGTCACATACATAATAGTGCCCTACCACAGGTAATATCCATCACATAGATAATAGTGCCCTATCACAGGTAATATCCATCACATAGATAATAGTGCCCTACCATAGGTAATATCCATCACATAGATAATAGTGTCCTACCACAGGTAATATCCGTCACATAGATAATAGTGCCCTACCATAGGTAATATCCGTCACATAGATAATAGTGCCCTACCATAGGTAATATCCGTCACATACATAATAGTGCCCTACCACAGGTAATATCCATGACATAGATAATAGTGCCCTACCATAGGTAATATCCATCACATAGATAATAGTGCCCTATCACAGGTAATATCCATCACATAGATAATAGTGCCCTACCACAGGTAATATCCATCACATAGATAATAGTGCCCTACCACAGGTAATATCCGTCACATAGATAATAGTGCCCTACCACAGGTAATATCCATCACATAGATAATACTGCCCTACCATAAGTAATATCCATCACATAGATAATAGTGCCCTACCACAGGTAATATCCATCACATAGATAATAGTGCCCTACCACAGGTAAATAGTTCTCTCTACATAGTAATAGATCCCACCACATATGTAATAGTGCCCCTTCACATAAATAGTTCCCCCCACATTGGTAATTGTGCTCCGGCATAGGTAATAATTCCCCCACATACATAGCTAATAGTGCCCTGAGAAAAAACAAGAGTCCATGTAATGGAAGCACAATGGGTCACCAACGCCAAAGAAATTTCATATTCAGCAGTCAACTGGAAAGGTCATGACAACAGGTTTTTGGGATAAGAAGGTGTTTTATTATGAGCATCATTGCTACATAAGACAACATTTCCTCGAGACACATAGGCTTCAACAATGAAGGCATTACGTGAGGCAAGCAAAAAGAAACGCTGCGGGAAGTTGTCGGCAGGTGTGTGGCTGCTTCACGACAATGTGCCAGGTCACAAGTCTTGGAAATCACAAACTATTATCGGAATGCGGCTTCATGGAGCTTTCACCCTACAGACTGGGCTCCCAGTCTTTACTTCTGTAACCTGTAGAAATTTCTGCATGGGCAACAATTTCCTGATAACGCAGTCAAAAAGGCGGTAACAGGGTCCCTGCAGCACCAAGAAATCTCATTCTGAGAGCAACCCATCGCTGAAGGCGAAGTGGAATAAGTGTGTGGAAGTCCATGGGGTTTACACTGAATAGTACTCCGAAAAATGTAGTTTTCATATTCAGGTAGATAACTTACTGGACACCCCTCGGAGGTCTTGACATATAAAAGTGCCTAAATGTGGCGATTCTAGTTTGAGGTCAAATTCTTCTGACTCGCTTGACAAAACTTTTAAAGTTTTAGGTTTTAACATAATGGCTTTATAAAAATGGGGATGGTTTTTTTGAGAAAGGCAAGTGGTTAAAATGTGGCAAAAATATCGGTGCTGTGTAGGAAGAATGGCGCCTGACAAGGAGAGAATGTAGTTAGCTGACTTTAATTTACTATTGTAGTTACCCCCCTCGTAACTACAATATTAAATCTGACCTAATATTTCATAAGGGTGTATTGCGGTTATAACTCGATCAAAAACCACTTGCGGTTTTGCCACAGTTCTCAAGGCCGTTTTTACAGATAAAATACATTTATTTTACAAGCTTCCCATAAGAAAAATGCAACCGCATCAAAAACTAATGCGTGTTTTTTTGTGAGACTGTTTCCCTTTTTTTCTAGTAGTATAATGTTGTACCGTGATAGCCATAGAAAGTAGTGGAAGAGTGAAGAAATCAGGCGATACCTTTTAGAGGCTGAGTATATCGTATTTGCTCCGACAAAACAGACAGGGACAAGCACCTCCAGGATCTGAGGATGAAATTTCTCCGATTGGGATACAAACCAAAGTGAACCAATTAAACAAAGTGGCAGCCATTAACAGAGACAGTCTGCTCACATATAGAGAGACCCAGAATAAAGCCCGAGTGCCCCTAGTTGTCACCTACAACCCACAGCTGGAGATCCTACATAGGTACAACAGACTCAAAGACATATTTCCAGTCCCCCCTCTCCTTTCCTTTCGACAACCACCAAACCTGAGTCGCATTATTGTCTGGAGTGCCCTGAGGGCCCCAACTGAAAATGGCACCTCACCTTGCCTACAAAGCAGGTGCAAGACCTGCAAGCACATCCACACCGCTGACAGTGTACCTATCCCACAGTCACAACAGGTGCACAGAATTAGGGGGACATTTTCCTGTAGGTCTTCCAATGTGGTGTATCTCATAATGTGTGTGCAATGTCCCACCACAGGCCTCTATGTGGGAGAAACAGGGCAGAGACTTAGTCAGCGAATGAACTCACACAGATCCAATATTAATAACAGCAGAACAGATCTCCCAGTGGCCACACATTTCTCCGGAGAAAACCACTCTATTGGAGATTTGCAGGTTGTGGTTTTAATGGGACATTTTAAGACACAGAGGGAGAGAAAGGAATGGGAATATAAGTTAATGCAAATATTTCAAACTGCAATTTGGACTTATTATTCATGCCAGTTTCATGTCACACTATGTATGACCTGTGAGGGTCACAAATCACCAGCTCATTGCAAACAGATAACAGATCCCTCTGTCACAAATTTTCCAGACTGTTTATTTCCTGACCTGTTGTAAATAACTTCTCTACGTATATTGCAATTTGTTATTCCGAGATACTTTGAAGATCCATGTCTTGTATGTGTAAAATGATGTGAATTTTCAGTTTCTTGTACTACACCATGTCTGAAGAAGAGAGCTAGTACTCTCGAAAGTTTACTATCAAATATACTCAGTTAGCACCTAAAGGTATCGCCTGATTTCTTCACTTTTCCCTTTTTTCTAGATTACATATAAAAATTACTAAAAACACACATAAGAAGATTAGATGTCCAAAATACCCCCCTACAGTATAATGGCCCCATCACTGTCCCCCATACAGTGGCCCCATCACTGTTCTCCTTACAGTGACCCCTTCACTGCTCCCATAAAATGGCCCCTTCACTGGCCCCGCACAGCGGCATTAGCTTATTACTTACTTGATTACTCCCTGTTCCCGCTCTGTCTTTCTACTCCGGACACACTGCTGTGACGTCATGTGCACCCGGAGCCAGAGGGGCCAGGGAGCAGACAGGTGGGTACCAACCCTTACCTCTTGCCACCGAACTTGTAATCTGAAGGCCTAATGTGGCCTACAAGTCGTAGAGTGGTAGGGCAGGAAGCCTGTGGCTTTCTGCTGTACCAGTAGCACAACCAGGTCAGGGCTTCATTTTTCCCTGATTCTGCAATCCAGTTGTATTACTAGCAACCAGATTGTCCGAACGGGGAAGAACTGACTGTATCTCATCCCTGCCTCTATGGATAAGGTTAGAAAACCCAGAATCTTACATTCTTACTGATCTGAAATGGATGACCAGTTCACGAGGTGCTTGACCCATGCACACAGTTTCTTTCCCTATTCTGCTGGAACTCTCAGCGTCTACTTGGTGGATGCATTTATTACATACCCTAGATCTTTAAGCTTCTGAGAGGCAACCAAATGTGACTTCTCTTGTTCCATAAGAGCCAGGGATCTAGGAGTAGATGATAAGAGAAATTCTGCCTTTATTAGCAAGTTGTTCTAGTATGGATTTACACTGACAAGCTAAAGGGTAACAATGTTTTGTACTTGCGACTTTCAGCCTCCATATTTCACCATCTACTACAGCTTGGAAAGAGACTACCATAATTTTATAGACAAACATTTTGGCTATCTCATATATTAATTTGACTTGCAACTATTTAGCATATGATTAGTTATGTAGATTCTTGTCATGTAACTGCATTGTTACTGTTTTGCTCCTAAAAATCTAAATTTATATTTTTATTATTTTGTAAATCCACCTTTGGCTTTCAACACTGCCTGAATCCTTCCAAGCATGCTCTCAACCAGATTCAAGCCTGTCTCGACCGAAATATGAGCCCAGGTCTCTTCTACACGTTCCCAATGTTGGTGCATACTGGTCAACTCAAGTCGATTGGGTTTAGGTCTGTGGAGGCCAATCCAGAACCTCTACTTCATTGTCATTAAACCATTTCTTCGCTACTTGTCTTCACTTCTTGGCGTATGCTTCGAGTCATTGTCCTGCTGGAACACTATGTCGTCCTTTTCATACCCATAGTACTCGAGTGTATGAAGTAACTCATCTTGTAGGATACTCACATATAGCTCAGCAATGAAACCAACATCGATTCTGGTCAAGTATCCAACTCCTTTGGCTGTGAAACAACCCCTTATCATAAGGCTTCCTCCACCAAACTTGACAGTTCCTTCAATTTCTCAATCCGTTAGCCCCCTTTTCACCTGTTTCTTCAAGACCCATTTGTATCGAGCCCAGTCTATTAACTTTAGTCTCATCGGTCCAAATGACCTGTTTCCAATATTCTACTGTCCACTTCTTGTACTTTTTCACAAACTCAAGATGACACTTCTTATGTCAATATTGAAGTCAAGGTTTCTTCACCTTTTTTCGGGCCACCATTCCAGACTTGTGTGTTGCACGTTCATCTGTGATCTCACTATTACTAAGCATACGAGCCACCTCCACTACTGCGTTTGTAGCACCAGAACTGATAGACCTTGTGATGAGAAGACTTGTTGACTCCGATATTTTGCCTTGGCTTTAAAATGGTTTGACAGTCTTCATTTCATATTCTTCCATCTGTCATGGCACACATGATGCAGTTTGGCAATTTTCTTAGCCGAGAGACCGCTATCGATGACCTGGATGATGCTATTTATTTTTTTTTCCTCGGGAAAATTTGATGGCTGATCCTTGATCTGGACCATTGACCTTTCTCTTGGGAATCACCTAATAACACCCTGAGCTATTAGGGAATGTGAGGACAGGTTGTAATTTGTAGTATACAAGAGGAAAAAGATTTTTCCACCACCAGGAGCAAATCAGTAACAATGCAGTTACATGACAAGAATCTGCATAACTAATCGTATGATAAATAGTTACAACTCACATTTATGTATGAGATAGCCAAGAGGATTGTCTATACAATGATGGTAGTCTCATGTCCGAAGCTGTAGTGGATGGTGAGATATGGAGCCTGAAAGTCACAAGTTCTAACCATTGTTACCCTTCTGCTCGTCATTGTACATAGATATCCATCAGCACGAGAACCATGTATGACAGAATTGTGAGGTAAGCAGGACACAGTGGGGAACCCCAGCATGTGCAGCAAAGGGACAACATGGGATTTCAGCGCAAAGAGTAATATATTTTGGTTATATTCAGACATTTGGGGCACTTCGACCATGACTTTTAGGGCTAGGAAAACAGGACTGGTCACAGTAACCTTATGGGTCTCAGAGCTTGGTGTTCTGACAGGCCTTGCATCTGCAGGCCTGCTGTGTTACCATAATGGTTTGGATTAGGGCCACCTCTAAGGGCAATGTCTAAGCAGACTCCCCGGTTTTTACCTTTTAACCTCCTGAAATGGTCCTGGTTTGGTAGCAGCTGACCAGGCAGGCCAGGACTATGGAATGGTGCAACACCGAATCATGCAAAAATGCATAGTGTGAATACAGGCTAAAATCAGGACAAACAGAACATGTGCACAGACTAACTTGTAGATGACAGAGGCCAGGTCTACAACAGGACTCCAGGTCAAGATATCAGTACAGGTAGCTGAGGTACAAAGATGGCAGAAACCCAAAGGCCACAGGTAACAGACATAACTAAAGGACATACATGTCCAAACAGCAACCCAAAAGTCATAGGTAGCAGAGGTATAACAGAAGCCCTCGGCCACAGGATGCAGAGGTATAACAGAAGTGTGAAGGCCACAGGATGCAGAGGTATAACACAGAAGTCTGAAGGCCACAGGATGCAGAGGTATAACACAGAAGTCTGAAGGCCACACATAGCAGAGGTATAACAGAAGTCTGAAGGCCACAGGATACAGAGGTATAACAGAAGTCCGAAGGCCACAGGATGCAGAGGTATAATACAGAAGTCTGAAGGCCACACATAGCAGAGGTATAACAGAAGCCCGAAGGCCACAGGATACAGAGGTATAACAGAAGTCCGAAGGCCACAGGATGCAGAGGTATAACACAGAAGTCTGAAGGCCACACGTAGCAGAGGTATAACAGAAGTCTGAAGGCCACATATAGCAGAGGTATATCAGAAGTACAAAGGCCACAGGATGCAGAGGTATAACAGAAGTCTGAAGGCCACAGGATGCAGAGGTATATCAGAAGTACAAAGGCCACAGGATGCAGAGGTATAACAGAAGTGTGAAGGCCATACATTCATGACAGATGACCATAGGCCTACCATACGGAACAGAAGGACCTTTGCAGCCAAACATGGCAGTGTGTTTTAGACACTTTTACAACTGTTCCGAAAAAGGGGAGTCATCTTGTAGGAAAGGGCATGGCCTAAGTTACAACACAATGTGCCAAAAGTCCAAATTTGGCATAGTTTTCTGGAGTTAACTAAACCAACTAGTATCAGGAGTAAAGTTAGACTAGATAGTCTAATAAAGTGACAGATTTATCAAGCAGTATCAGACACTGATAAATCTGGCGCAGTTTAAGACTTTCTGATCTAAGATTGCAAAACTTAGACAGTCTTAGTAAATCTGCGGCAATGACATTAAAGAAACCACTTCATTTAAAGTGCATGGGCCTATGTAAAGCATGGATGTCTGGGTATCTAATGTCTGGCTCTTGCTATTTTTTACTTCGCCCACCAGGGGGTGTGCCAGCACAGGAATTGATTTTCGGATCGGTGCGGGGTATGGAAATACCATTATCGTCCAGGCTTTATTACATTAACAGGCGTTCAGGAAGCAGCAGAGATTAAGTCATAAAAACTAATAACATTCCCGGTAACACAGGACATTTAATACAAAAACAAGGTGGGCTGTTTGGAGAAATGCTATTGCTTATGTTATTGTTCAGGCTTAAAGGACTTGGACCGTAACACATTACATTAAATGATCCATATGACCGGTATAGATTTATTGAAAAATTCTCACAGTAAGAAATTAGAAAGGTTCAACACTTACTTAAAGGGGTTGTACTGTTAAGGACACCTATCAGCTATCCACAGGACAGGGGATAAGTGTCTGATCACTAGGGGCCCAACTGGCGGCTCCTCCATCGATAAGGAGAACAATGGACCAAGAGTCCAACTAAAGCCTCCTGCACGACCTGCGCTCCATTCACTGCTATGGCGTCGCCTGGACTGTAATCTCCTTCAGCACTCCTTTTACATCACAACCCCTTTAAAGGAGTTTTCCGTCCCCCTCCGCTGTGTAGTAGCAGTGTCTGGGTACTGCAGTATAGTTCTTATTCACTCAAATAACAGATGAGCTGCAGTCATCAGAAACAGCCTGCACATCAGAAACTGTCTGCACATTGAGTTATGATGTCTGTAAAGCGCTGTGGAATATGTTGGCACTATATAAGCAAGAGAAATAGGTAATAATAAATATGCCTGTTTGTTGATCCTGGTGTCATTGCTATTCCAGGTCTGCCCCTGTGCCCCCTGTTTGCTCCCTGCTTTACAACTAAGAACTTGGCTCTGCTACTACACAGCTACTAACTCAGTACTTCACACATACAAACTTGGCTCTGCTGAGACTTCATTGTCAGTTTCTGATCAGTGTTTTGTTACATTATTGATGGCTTCTGCTTTATGGTCACTGCTGTGTCCACATTCTCATCTTGAAATGTTCCTTAGGCTGCTTGCACATGACTGAGTTTCATCCGTGAAATTTGGTCCATGTGTGAGCTGGATTTACTGGTCTATAGCCCTATAGCTATTTATGTTTCCAGGAGTCCCTGCCTCCCAGTAAAATACTGTTGTGTAATCACTATGGAGTATGTCGCAGGGAGGTAGGAACTTGTAGTATCTTAGATAACTGTAATGCTTGGAGTCTGTCTCCGAGTGTAGTGTTCTGGCTGCCTCATTCATACTTGGTCTTGTGAATGAGACATTATGGATCGTAAGCTTAACTGGGAGGGTTAATATGGAGGAGATTTGTAAAATGGGCAGAGTTGGCTATATTTCTTGGAATAATTGAGTTCCTTTAACCTATGCAATAAAATAATAGCAATGTTTTCAGTCTAAGCTCCCAGAATTGTTTACATCCTGGACGTTTCACCGCTCCCTCGCTGCACTTTTAGTAGTAGTGGTTATTGGTCCTATGGTTGTGTTCCATAGATTAAATTGGGCCACTGCTGCAGTACTGCTATCTACGACTACTAAAAGTACAGCAAGAGAGCAGTGCCCAGCATGTAGACAATGTGCACTCCAGGAAATAGCTGATCTGCATGGGTCCCTACAGTTGGACCCCCACCAATCTAAAATTGATGGCCTATCCTCAGTTTTGTAAAAGTGGATAACCCCTTGACCAGAGAGTTTTATTTTACTTACTTCCTCCAGGTTTTTGCAGAGCTATGTAAGTTATATGTACAGTTATGTAAGGAGAGGTGATAGGCCCTCTTTAACCCTGGGCAAGGCTCATTGTTCCCAAGTCATGGTCTCTGGGGTCATCAACTTGAGGGAAATACAGGACCAAATGGAACAGTCATGACATCACGTTTGGATTGATCACCCTTTGGAGGAGGAATCCTGGAAGTCACAATATAACCCTCACAGATATAGCTCTGATCTCAACATGATCCAGTCTATCTGGGATTACTCAAGAGACAGAAGGACTGAAGCAAGCCTCTATCCACAGAAGATCTGTGCTTAGTTCTCCAAGATGGCGGGAACAACTTCCCTGCCGAGCTCCTTCAAAAAGTGTCTACAAGTACCGAGAAGAATTGATGGAAGACAAAGGACTGTCACACCAAATATTAATGGGAGTTTGTTTTTTGAAGTTCCAGGATTTTTCCACACCTGCCTAAAACTTAGGGCCAGCCAAGAGAAGCAACTGGAAGGTAGATAGCACTAAGGGACAACCAGAAGGACCATTCCACAATCAGGACTTTAGGTCTCCTGGTGGAGATGCAGTAAGGTTTGCCATATGGGCCACTGGTTCGAGGACAAATGAGTGCTCTTGTCTGGTTTGGTGAGGCTTTGTTCTTAGTGCGATTGGATGATCTTCATGTCTATATTTGCCACCACTGCTGATTTATTACATGACTCTTAGCACGGAGCCCTGAAGCTGATTTACATCTGAGAGCTTCTAGTCTGACGGGTTATGCGGACGGTGCCGGAGCTGTAACTCATCTGAAGGAGATTCTGTCTACAGATTAATCCTTATGAAGTCATGGCTGTCTAGTCTCATATTCTAGATTTCCTGCCATTTCAACACAGCCATAAATTGGAAATTTTTTCAGTCCCCTGATGCTCCAACAATACAGTTGTGAAAAGGCGAGTAAATGAAGCATTGTAGGACTGGTCACATCTGACCTATATAGTTATTTGTACTTTTTGGAAAAACTGTCTGGTCACAATAAAGTACAACGCTGTGCAAAAAAATTTAGACAGGTGTGCAAAAATGCTCCAAAGTAAGAATGCTTTCAGAAATAGAAGGGTTAATAGTTTATTTTTGTCAATGAACCAAATGAAGTCAATAAAGAAAAGAGAAATCTAAATCTCATCGATATTTGGTGTGACCTTTGCCCTTTGCCTTCCATCAGTTTTTCTCGGTACTTGCAGACAGTTTCTGAAGGAGTGCAGCAGGGAGGTTGTACCCGCCATTTTGGAGAACTAAACACAGATATTCTGTGGATATAGGCTTGCTTCAATCCTTCTGTCTCTTCATGTAATCATGATTTTGACATCAGGGCTATATCTGTGGGGGCCGAATCATCACTTCCAAGACTCCTCCTCTGGATCTGACTGTTTGCGGTCCACAAGAGAGTTTTCTAGACATGCTCTGTGAAGTGAGTAGAGAAACTGTGACATCATCTATTGTCAGTAGTGGATGTAATGATGGCTCAGTGTTGTTATCTATAGAGGTGTTATCTTCTATTGTAATCCTGTCTGTGATGTAAATGAGGTGATTGCTGCGAAGAATATCCTTACAGAATTGGAAAGTGTTCATCTATTATTAGGCTTAATAGCCAGAGTGAAAATGGCAGAACATACTATTTTAAAATATAGATAGTGACATGAAAAATGTAAAAAAAATAAATAAACAAAAAATTAATAATAAAGAGAACTCTTAAAATCTAAAACATAAAAACATTTTTTGATGACAAATTCCCTTTAAATGTACGTAAGGGTTATCTCCTTAATGTTACCATCCATACAAGGATTTAGCAGTAAGTGTAGGAGAACTTTTTGACTTATGGACTGTGAAACCTTGCAATATTACCATATTGTGTTCGGATATGGAGGATCTTCGGATTATTCTGCCGATCGGTTTCGGTATTCTACGAGGACAGACCTTTGGAGCATTGATGTCACTTTTTGTGTTGTTTCACTATCAAAGAATCCAGCGACTCTCAGTTTACACAGGGAAGTGAAAAGGTTAATGAACGCCATATTCTGTGACCTTGCCCCTGAACACCTGAGATATCTGAGTATACAAGGGCTACATGTCTTTCTCATATAAGTGAAGAAACCCAAAGAAAACTCACCACGTGCTTATAATTTTGCGGACAATGTTGACCATGTTTCCGGCCTTGGCTTTAGTAGTCTATAATATTTCTATTAGTGCTGACTTTGAGGCTACGTTGGTTATATGGTATGAGGAGCAGGGCTGGACAAATCCCAGCACTAGAGATGGGCGAACCACTATGGCACGAGCCAGGTTTGACCTGAATATCCCAAATTGTTTGGATTTTAACAAAACCAAACAATCGGGGCTTCGTCTCGGACGAATTAAAATGGTCGCCACAACATGCATTGTGATAAATTATTATATACTGAGGTCTCTTCAGACCCCAGAGTATACTAGGTGGAGGCCCAGGGAAGGTGAAAAAAATAAAAAACATTTATTCACCTTTCCTCATCGATTTTGGGCTCTGGTGACGTCATGTGTCCGTGGTCACAGTGGTCACATGGGCATGTCAAGTGCCATGATGTTCAGGGTCACCATGACATCATGGCACTCAGCTTGCCTATGTCATTGCTGAGATAGATAGATAGATAGATAATACTATAGATAGATAGATAGATAGATAGATAGATATGAGATAGATAGATAGATAGATAGATAGATAGATAGATAATACTGTAGATAGATAGATAGATAGATAGATAGATAGATAGATAATACTGTAGGTAGATAGATAGATATATAGATAGATAGATAGATAGATAGATAGATAATACTGTAGATAGATAGATAGATAGATAGATAGATAGATAGATAGATACTGTAGATAGATAGATAGAGGTGAGTTCTGTACTCCAGCATATTTTACTTTTTCGGAATTGGTGGGTGACTCAGGGACCTTGCTGGCCGGCCATGTATCCCCGATCCTATGGGGTAAATACATTTCTTGGTATAAACCCTTTTACCATTTCCCAACCAGACAACTTGAATCCTGATACAAACTATGTGAGAAGGTTTAGAGATGTTTGTATCTCACAGAAAGCCTCAGCTGTACAAGGTATCAGGTGTATATCAGGTATATATGTCAGTATTTCCTAAATAAGACTGTTCTCATTCATCTACAGTAAGCAGAGATCTGGCGGACGGTGAGAGAAAGTTCTATTGCCTTCATTATATCATTGACATTCGGCTGGACGAGCTCTTTAAGGATTATTGCTGTATTATATGGTGTATATGTGTCAGCTGAAGCCCTTAGGATCTGACACCTACCATCATTTAGTGTAATATATGTGGCGGTATAATTACACCCTTATGGTGCTATTAGGAAACTCAGCATCACCCTCTGACTTCCAGACCTGGGTGAAATGTAGTAAAACTGGTCAGACTTGTGTCCCTGTCCTCCATGCGCTGCTGGCATCTCCATGCAGATTCTCCAGGTGTCACTTTGCACCTACTGCTGGGCTAGAAGTTGTGTAATACTATACTGCCTAGTCTGTATACGCTGCGGCTGACCTATATTTGGCTTCCCTTAGGTTTATATATAACTTGCTGGATTGTAGACTATGGAGCGATGTGAGGTCTCTAAATTCTGACTCTGTCTAGGATCTCATTTTCTCTGCATATTAGAGAATTGCCAGACTAAGGCCCGGTTCACATCTGCGTTCGGGGTTTCCGTTTGGGGAGTCCGTTTGGGGACCCCCCGAACGGAAACCTATACGCATAAAAAAGCAGTTTACCTGGGAAACCCGCGGACCCCATAGACTATAATGGGGTGCGTTTGGTTTCTGCTTGGTTTCCGTACGAAGCAAGCAAGCACTTTACTCTCCGCATGTTGCCGCATGTTTCGTGCGGAAACCACACGGACCTCATTATAGTCTATGGGGTCCGCGGGTTTCCCAGGTTTCCGTTCGGGGGAGTCCTATTTATCCTATTTATCACCGAAAAAAGATACAAAAATTATTTGACTAACCCAAAGGAAATAAATGTTATAGCCCTGAAAAACGGCATGTAGGAAAAAAACAAAACAAAAATGTGTCCGGTCCTGAAGTGGTTAATATTAACCAGTGACGTGACCATCACCAGCCAAGAATGCAGTCTGTGTAAAGTGGAACTCTGACCCCTAATAAAATGTATGACATAGATCATTAACACCAAAGAATCTGTTGACATGTATAAAATATACAGTATCATATAAAACATACACCTTGAGGGAAAGGGATAAAGAAGAGTTGACACGTTTTGACAGTAACTGTTTTGACTCACAATGACCCCAAAATGTAGCTCCGTGTCTGTGTCTTTATAGGGTTTGGCGAGGGGCCAGCAGACTCCATATCCAATAATTCTTACTAATAGAATAGATAATGAGAATTCTTCCAGCAGGAGACAAATATGTCACTGTCATGTTGTGGCAGGTTGAGGCCAGGTGAAGCGCTCCGCTCTCTTCTCTCCATCATCAGGGAGGAATTAAAAACATTCCCAAAACACACTTTTTGAGATCTGAATCATGACGGTAAATAGATAGCTGACATTCCGTTTCTCACCTCAGCCTTCCTCCTCGTACAGATCTTCTGTCATATACAAAGTCTGCATGAATGCAAACAAACATACGAGGTGACGGGATTCAGGATCAGGATCCAAGTTGACGATATGTCTGATAAACTCATCCCCGAGTCTGGAAAAGTCTACAGACGCTGATACAAGAGCCCACGTCTACATTCACGGATGCCAAAGAACATTGTATCAAGTATTTTGCTGTTTGCTGTCACTTTTTGGGCTAGTTCCGGTCCCTATTTTTCATAGGGTTGGGTCAAGATCTGTGGAGGCTCCAAGGCAAAACAGTGTGAAGGCCCACTCCATTTTTATTTCAGTAATTTCCAAGTTATAATGCCGTATAGTACCTAAATAATACCGCCATAGAGTGTCCATAGAGTACGGCCATACTGTACTTACAAAATAGTATCATACTGTGCAGTATCTGAATAAAAAAGTATGACTGGAGTCATAGCAGATGTTCTAGATGTCCCACCAAGATTGGGTAACACCAGAGATGGGCAAACCGAGTTGGGTTTGACCCACACATTCCAAATTGTTCCCTTTTTTACGAAACCGAATTAATGGAGATTCGTCTTGAGCAAACTAAAATGGCTGCCGCATTATACTCTGGGGTCTCTTCAGTCCCCAGAGATTGTAGATGGAGGCCCAGGGGAGGTGAAAAAATAAAAAACATTCATACTCACCTTCTCTTAACTCCTTTATACCTCCTTGCAGCTTCCAGTGCTGCTCTGGTGACTTCATGTGCCTGGGGTGACAATGAGGCCTGTAATTGGGCCACCAGCAGTCACATGGGCATGACGTCATGACACTCAACTTGCCCATGTCATCGCTGAGGCCCAATCACATGCCTGAGCGGTGTCCCCAGGCACATGACACTGTCACCAAGAAGGTGGAGAGAGAGTGTCAGACGCTGCAAGGAGGCCCAAAAGAGGGAAGGTGAGTATAAATGTTTTTTTTTTATTTTCTACACCTCCCCTGGGCCTCCATCTATTATGCTGTGCAGTCTGAAGAGAACCGAGAGTATAATAATGTCACTTCCACTTTGGCATAACTTCAACTGTGTTTGCCTTAGAGAGCTAGAAATTGGATAGATAGGTTCCTAGGAGCCCTGACAGTGTTCTACACTATGTTTTATAGATAGGTTCCTAGGAGCCCTAAGAGTATTCTATATTATGTTTTATAGATAGGTTCCTAGGAGCCCTAAGAGTATTCTACATTATGTTTTATAGATAGGTTCCTAGGAGCCCTGACAGTGTTCTACACTATGTTTTATAGATAGGTTTCTAGGAGCCCTGACAGTGTCATACACTATGTTTTATAGATAGGTTCCTAGGAGCCCTAAGAGTATTCTACACTATGTTTATAGATAGGTTCCTAGGAGCCCTACACTATGTTTTATAGATAGGTTCCTAGGAGCCCTGACAGTGTTATACACTATGTTTTATAGATAGGATTCTAGGAGCCCAGAGAGTGTTCTACACTATGTTTTATAGCCCTACTACTCTATTTCAAGCCAATTTAAGATGTGGTTCGTATCTGACTTGTTTGTCCTGAAATTAATCTTGGACCCGAGCTGTTGAACGAATCAATTCCTTAGAGGTTCGCCCATCTCTGGGTTACACCAGTTGAGGACTAGATGTTGGCTACCCTGAAGCAAATAACCTATTTTCTCAAGCAATCTAGCCAAGATCAGTCCAGTGATCACTTAGGAGAATGGGAGATCTAGTGAGAGCATTTAATAGAGAAGATAGTTGATAAGACTGAGCCAGATCCATAAAGTCCAACCTATAATCCTACTGTACAGTGTTGATCTAGAGGAAGGCCAAAATCCTAGTTGTCCCATATTAGGGTGAAAAATTCCCTCCTTGATCAGTACGGAAACTCCTAACCTTAGAGACAAATAACTAAAGAAATGCCTCGCTATAAGATTTTATATTTATCGGGGATTGTCCTTTTAACTATAGGAGTGAATGTTCTTAAAATTGCAACCGCTGACTGTTTGTGAAGGGTTAATATAGAAAGAGTTGAATTTGCACATCAGTGTCATACAGATTTCAGAAAGGTCACTGATATAGAAGGACACGTTCTTGAACTGAACGTGTCTCGCTCTAACTCGTGAAACGCGCTGGAATTCTCATTTCTAACCATATACAGTGATGCTCACCATTGTTGGCACCCCTTCATTTTTTTCTAGGACTGTACAATATCTTCACAAATAAATGGAAATGTACCAAAATTATATCAGGTTTTTTTAATTAGTTGTACAAAGTGATACAACAATAAAATATTGTTTTTCAACTTACATGTTGTAATTTCAAAGAAGAAACAGAATACACAGCATATGCAACGATAAAGGCCCCCTAAGTAATACCTGGTTGCACACCCCAAAGATTTTCAATGGGATTGGGGTCAGGACTCATTGCTGGTCATTATAAAACAGTCCATTTTTTCTTTTTCTGTGTACTTTTACATGTGTGCTTTGGGTCATTGTCTTGCTGGAGGACCCAAGATCTTCGACTCAAACCAAGTTTTCTTACACTGGGTAGGACATTTCGCTCTAGAATCTCTTGATAATTCTCTGATTTCATGATTCCTGTGATACGGTCAAGGCCTCCAGTACCAGACGCAGCAAAGCAACCCCACAGCATTATGGATCCTCCACCATGCTTAACTGTTGGTAGCGTTTTCTTTTCCTTATAAGCTTCATTGTACCGTCTGTAAATAAACTGTTGCTTTGCATTGTCAAAAAGCTCGATTTTTGTTTCATCTGTCCACAGAACATTTTCCCAGAAGGTACTCTTTGGCAAAGATCAGTCGTTCCTTTTTATGTCTTTTCTTCAGCAATGGTTTCTTCCTTGGCCTTTGCCCAGGCCTTTGGTTTAGTGTGCGGCCTATGGTACTTGTTGAAACCATGACCCTAGACTGTTCCAAGTTAGCCTTCAGGTCTTTGGATGTTTGATGTGGTGTTTTTTCCACCATTCGCACCAACCTTCGAAGACAACTCTTGTTGATTTTTCTCTTTCCCCCACGTCCAGGGAGGTTCTTGACGGTTCCATACTTGGCAAACTTCTTAAAGGGATACTGTCATTGGGAAAGGTATTTTTCAATAACACCACGTCGTAATAGCCTTTAGAAAGACTATTCTTCTCCTACCTTTATTTTTCTGATCCGTGCTGCCATTTCTGAGAATTTTCTTTTTTCTTCTTTATGCACATGAGTCTTCTCAAAGCACAGGGGGCGTTCAAAAGCACAGGGGGCGTCTGCTGTGCTCAAAGAAAACGCTCTTCCGAAGCTCCAGCGCCGCCTCTCTCTTCTTCTGCTGACGCCTCTCCGCTGCGTCATCATCTGCCGAGTCTATGTTCGCGTTGGACAGAGCCAACTGCGCATGTCCAGTCGGCCATTTTCATGTGGCCTCTTAAACGAGGCCACATGAAAATTGCCAACTGGCGCGGGATTTGAATCCCGAACTCAGACTCCGGCAGGTTCTGACGCTGTGGAGAAGCGTCAACATAAGAAGAGAGAGGCGGCGCTGGATCTTCGGAAGAGCGTATGGTTTGAGCACAGGGGGAACGCCCTCTGTGCTTTGAGAAGACTCATTTGCATAAAGAATAAAAAAAAAGAAAATTCTCAGAAATGGCGGCGCGGATCAGAAAAATAAAGGTAGGAGAAGAATAGCCTTTCCAATGATAGAATCCCTTTAATAACATTGCGCACTGTTGAAACTGGGATACCAAGGTCTTTGGAGATGGCCTTATACCCTTTGGAAGTCTTGTGTTTGCTAATAATAGCAGTTCTGATGTCCTCACACAGCTCCTTTGTCTTCATCATTGTGACAAAGGAACAGGGCCTAGCATGATTTTTTTTAAACACTTAAGCCATCTTTCATTGGCTAATTCATGTCACATGGGCACCGAAAATTTATCACAGGTGATTCTCACTTGTGTTTTAACACAGGCGAGTCAAAATGTGTTTCCACATATATTAAATGTAAAGGGGGCCAATACCAGAGTCACATCAAGCTTTACCACAGTCATATCAAGCTTTACCAGAGTCATATCAAGCTTTACCAGAGTCATATCAAGCTTTACCAGAGTCCCATCAAGCTTTACTAGAGTCCCATCAAGCTTTACCAGAGTCATATCAAGCTTTACCAGAGTCATATCAAGCTTTACCAGTGCCACATCGAGCTTTACCAAAGTCATATCAAGCTTTACCAGAGTCATATCAAGCTTTACCAGGGTCACAACAAGCTTTACCAGGGTCACATCAAGCTTTACCAGTGTCACATCAAGCTTTACCAGTGCCACATCGAGCTTTACCAGAGTCATATCAAGCTTTACCAGAGTCACATCAAGCTTTACCAGGGTCACATCAAGCTTTACCAGAGTCACATCAAGCTTTACCAGAGTCATATCAAGCTTTACTAGAGTCACATCAAGCCTTAGCAGGGTCACATCGAGCTTTACCAGAGTCATATCAAGGTTTATGAGAGTCATATCAAGCTTTACCAGGGTCACATCAAGCTTTACCAGAGTCATATCAAGCTTTAGCAGGGTCACATCGAGCTTTACCAGAGTCATATCAAGGTTTACGAGAGTCATATCAAGCTTTGCCAAAGTCACATCAAGCTTTACCAGAGTCACATCAAGCTTTACCAGAGTCACATCAAGCTTTACCAGAGTCATATCAAGCTTTGCCAAAGTCACATCAAGCTTTACCAGGGTCACAGCAAGCTTTACCAGAGTCACATCAAGCTTTACCAGCATCATATCAAGCTTTACCAGCATCATATCAAGCTTTACCAGGGTCGCATCAAGCTTTAGGTTTTTCTATTTTTCCCTCCCATTGTTTTTTTTTTAAATTGTTGTTCATCTTTTGCTCTTTTGTATTTAACACGAGCGCTCAAAACAAAAAAGCTGTCTCACTTGATTCATTTTTTTCAGGAGATGTTCCGCATTATTTACTTAAACTTCATGGGTGTCAATAACAATGAGCAAGATTGCATGGATAGACACACTGGTGGGAATTTTTATTAAGACTGGCATTTCCTACAATTATCTTAAAGAGGACCTTGCACCATCTCCACTAACTCCAACTCTCCGCTGCGTCATCATCTGCCGAGTCTATGTTCGCGTTGGACAGAGCCAACTGTGCATGTCCAGTCGGCCATTTTCATGTGGCCTCTTAAACGAGGCCACATGAAAATGGCCGACTGGCACGGGATTTGAATCCCGAACTCAGACTCCGGCAGGTTCTGACGCTGTGGAGAAGCGTCAACATAAGAAGAGAGAGGCGGCGCTGGATCTTCGGAAGAGCGTATGGTTTGAGCACAGGGGGAACGCCCTCTGTGCTTTGAGAAGACTCATTTGCATAAAGAATAAAAAAAAAAGAAAATTCTCAGAAATGGCGGCGCGGATCAGAAAAATAAAGGTAGGAGAATAATAGCCTTTCCAATGATAGAATCCCTTTAATAACATTGCGCACTGTTGAAACTGGGATACCAAGGTCTTTGGAGATGGCCTTATACCCTTTGGAAGTCTTGTGTTTGCTAATAATAGCAGTTCTGATGTCCTCACACAGCTCCTTTGTCTTCATCATTGTGACAAAGGAACAGGGCCTAGCATGATTTTTTTTTAAACACTTAAGCAATCTTTCATTGGCTAATTCATGTCACATGGGCACCGAAAATTTATCACAGGTGATTCTCACTTGTGTTTTAACACAGGTGAGTCAAAATGTGTTTCCACATATATTAAATGTAAAGGGGGCCAATACCAGAGTCACATCAAGCTTTACCAGAGTCATATCAAGCTTTACCAGAGTCATATCAAGCTTTACCAGAGTCATATCGAGCTTTACCAGAGTCATATCAAGCTTTACCAGAGTCATATCAAGCTTTACCAGAGTCATATCAAGCTTTACCAGGGTCACAACAAGCTTTACCAGGGTCACATCAAGCTTTACCAGTGTCACATCAAGCTTTACCAGAGTCCCATCAAGCTTTACCAGTGCCACATCGAGCTTTACCAGTGCCACATCGAGCTTTACCAGAGTCATATCAAGCTTTACCAGAGTCACATCAAGCTTTACCAGGGTCACATCTAGCTTTACCAGAGTCACATCAAGCTTTACCAGGGTCAAATCAAGCTTTACCAGAGTCATATCAAGCTTTACCAGAGTCATATCAAGCTTTACCAGAGTCATATCAAGCTTTACCAGGGTCACAACAAGCTTTACCAGGGTCACATCAAGCTTTACCAGTGTCACATCAAGCTTTACCAGAGTCCCATCAAGCTTTACCAGTGCCACATCGAGCTTTACCAGTGCCACATCGAGCTTTACCAGAGTCATATCAAGCTTTACCAGAGTCACATCAAGCTTTACCAGGGTCACATCTAGCTTTACCAGAGTCACATCAAGCTTTACCAGGGTCAAATCAAGCTTTACCAGAGTCATATCAAGCTTTACCAGGGTCAAATCAAGCTTTACCAGAGTCATATCAAGCTTTACCAGGGTCAAATCAAGCTTTACCAGAGTCATATCAAGCTTTACCAGAGTCACATCAAGCTTTACCAGAGTCATATCAAGCTTTACCAGGGTCATATCAAGCTTTACCAGAGTCATATCAAGCTTTACCAGCATCATATCAAGCTTTACCAGGGTCGCATCAAGCTTTAGGTTTTTCTATTTTTCCCTCCCATTGTTTTTTTTTTAAATTGTTGTTCATCTTTTGCTCTTTTGTATTTAACACGAGCGCTCAAAACAAAAAAGCTGTCTCACTTGATTCATTTTTTTCAGGAGATGTTCCGCATTATTTACTTAAACTTCATGGGTGTCAATAACAATGAGCAAGATTGCATGGATAGACACACTGGTGGGAATTTTTATTAAGACTGGCATTTCCTACAATTATCTTAAAGAGGACCTTGCACCATCTCCACTAACTCCAACTCTTTGAATCCTTCAGTAGGCCCTGCTTCACTGAGTCCGACGCAGTTGGAATTTTTTCTCTAGCCCTCACCGTTCCTGAGCAATCATTTTTGTTTCATTTTCAGCAGAATTATGCTCCCTACTGTCAGTAGGGAGCATAATTGTGCTGAAAGTAACAGTAATGATTGCTCAGGAACGGTGAGGGCTAGAGAAAAATTCCAACTGCGCCAGAATCAGTAGAGCAATGCTGATCGAAGGATAGAATGAGGTGAAAGTGGTGAAAGGCCCCTTTTAATAAAGTCCCCAACTGGCACAAGGCCTCTTAATAAATCAGGAGCAATCCCATGCTCCAGAATAGAAATATACACCAGGCAGGAACTTGAGTAGTGTTCATGTATAATTCACACTAGTTTTCCATCGTGAGTTATAATAAATTTGTGCGAGCGGGGCATAGAACAAATAATGTAGTGCATCTTTGGCACAAGAAATGGCCTAGATTGGTTAATAAATTCCCCCCAGCGTATCTCACCACCGTCATGTAGATACCGTCCTGGACAGTGTTCACTAGAGTGAGAAGCCACAGGTTTTGCAGTGTGTTCAGACTTGATCGTGAGTCACTCCTGCAGGTTGAGCGCTCGGTATTATTTTAATTTCTTTCCTTACAGGCTTGAAGTGTAGGAGGAGAGAAATGGCTTCCAGACAGATGGATACACACAATGCTGACTCACTGCAAATCTTTTATGCTGCACCAGCAAAATGCTGCGTTGTATTGGTCATGATGCAAAGAAGTGGATTTTTGGCAATGTTTACATGGAGTTTACATGTTTGTGCCTCTTTCACCATACTAAGGGCTTTACAGAGGACCTGCCCACCCTCCTGTGTGGTATAGTACATAGGGTCTGATGTGTTTTTCTTAGGAAATACATTCCACATAAAAATCTAAATTGTGTAGTTCCTCTGTTATACCTCCTGGAAATGTGGGGTTAACTTGGCAACTCGGCAGTACTATATTCCCTTTGTTGTAAGAAGTTGTCCATGTACAATTTACCATGGTCAGCACTGATTGGACAGTGTGAGTATGTAGGGCCACACCCACTACACCATTCATTTTCAGGAAGAATAACAGAGGCACCACCCATCTCTTTAATAGTTGCTCCAGAATTATTTGACTAGTGAACACAGGTATTTATTAAAACAGACATGTCGGTGAAATGCGCTCTAGTTTGTTTTTGCATGTAATGAGTCAGCATGTAGTCAGTAGCCTCATATAAAGAAGGCCAAAGACATGTCTGCTCTTGACACCTTTCACACTACCGTGATTTGTATCCTTCACAATTACAGTATATTATATTGTATTATATTAAAAAGAGCAGAAAACCTGTACAGACATTGCATTTCTCACAGCTGAGGGTTTGCTACAAATCAGGATAGGATAGATTTGTGTTGGATTGTTGCAACCCTTCATACGTGTGCAAGTTGTGAGTCTTGTACATAGCAAAGCTGGAGTCCCTTTGACTCTGTACTCTAGGTCCTAGGCACTTTTTTGCTGTGTGGTGCACCTGTACAGTATGATGTTAGGGAGAAATTTGCATAAATCTATAGTACAGACAACTATAACAAACTTTGTAATATATCTTATTAGAGAAAAATTCTTCTTTTGTCTTTTTTCTGCTTCCCCACTTCCTGCTAAACTAACATTCACTCTGCTGAATCCGTCTTGCTAGAGCAAGGTAGATTGGACCAAAGGAGATATCAGATTACATAGAAGTCTATGGAGATGAGATAGACAGAGAGACTGCAGGAACTAAATAGTAAGTTTCTATCTCATCCCAAGTGCTTTATTCACATCAATATAGGTCAGTACTTCTCTATAATGTCCTATATGATCTTGCTGATGCTTCTGTGGGTGAATTATGAAGTAGATTTTCCTCTACTTACTGTGTGTTTTCTATGGAAGACATTATAGAAGCTCCACCTACCAGCTCAGGGAGAACTGAAGAACTGAGAATTAGAGTTGGGCCTGGTAAAAAGAACATAATACTACATAATGTACTGGCCAGAAATAACGGCATGTAGTCCTCATAGTCCTATAGTGGAAAATTTGTGGAAAGGATAGGTACACTTGCCCATAAACATTAGATAAGCATTGGCCCAAACTACCTATTTTTGATGAAGTATTGAGCATGTTGAATTTCAACATGCCCAGTCCTTTGTTCTTGTGGGAGATAAGCCAATTTTAGAGGTATCTGGCAACATCTTATACCTTTCATCACCTCCATTAACTCCAGCTCTTTCCATCCTTCAATAGGCGCGGCTCCACTGATTCCTGAACCGTTGGAATTTTTTCTCTAGTCCCCACCATTGCTGAGCAATCCTTATTTTCAGCACAGTTGTGCTCTCTGCTGTCAGGTGGGCAGTCCTTGGCTGGAGATGATCGACAGGGACTGCCCACCTGACACCAGAGAGCATAATAGTGCTGAATCTAACATCAATGATTGCTCGGGAATGGTGGGTGCTAGAGAAAAAATTCCAACTGCGCCAGAATCAGTGGAGTGGCAACTATTAAAGGATGAAAAGCGTTGGAGTTGGTGGAGGTGGTGAAAGGTCCCCTTTAAGGACGTATCCATTTTAGCCAAGTGTGTATGTATATGAGGGGGTAGGTAGGAATAGCTGTTGGCTGAAGGAGGGTCTGGATGACAGCTATCTAAGTCGTATAGCTACCTTTTGAAGCATGGCACTAGAGATAATACCTATATTGTGGTATTGATGGAGTATGGCACAATTTTTTGTCGAATTTACTCAGAATTCAGCTTTGCTTGGCTTCTTGTTTTAAAGATTACACGGTTGGCCATTGTCCATAATGGGTTGATCGACAACACGGCTGTTTACCTACTAGGACCCGCTCCATTCCTGTTCCGTCAGTTCAGTGACATACATAAGACTCGCAGTCCTGACTCAGAGAGCTTTGACCACAAACTGAATGAATCGCCTACACATTATTCCCAGCACGCCGAAATCCAGAGCAGTCGAGTTTCAGCTCAGTAACAAGAGGTAAAAGGACAGAAGGTTATTTAGCATGGTAAACAAAACATTGCAAAATCCTCTTCTAAATTAAATTCATGTCCTATATTTCCAGATTCTTGCCACGTCTGACTGCGTAGCCCCTACTAGGACGTCAATGGCTTTATCTGTAACTAAATACTACCGCCATTAGCAATGTGCTGTCCCAGTCAGATAAGTTTCCAGCTGGACAGCAGTTCTTATTCGGAATGTGATGTAATGGGTTGGGTAAGATGTTTATTGACTTGTTGGTACATTACCGCACTGTTTCCCACATCTCCATGTCTCTGGGACCGTCTAAGTTTAAAGGAACATTGAGATGACCGGAAACACACGCTACATTCAAGTGGAATCAGGGCAGGACAGAGAGTAGCATGGAATATGACATACTATCAGTGGTGCCTTAATATTAAAGCTATTCCTCCTGACTCCCTATAGACATGCACACAAGGCTCGGCCAAGTAGGCATCGATGGGGACAGGGGACACCTCATACAACAGCTTATCTCCCTTGAAAACAAAGGCAGTCCAACATGAACATCCCTTCTTTCCCCCAACATATTCCAGTTGGGAGAGTCGGGACATCCCCATACACATTAGTGGACTTAAAGGGGTTTTCCACCCCAAATTGATTTTTCATACTGATGACCTATACACAGGATAAGTTATCAGTAAGTGATCTGTTAGGAACGACACCTGGATCCTGCACAGATCTCCTGTTGCAGCAACCTGAGGATAGGTTATCAGTATGAAAAATTGATTTGGGTGCAGAAAATCCCTTTAAGCTGCCATTCTATTATTGACATTCCACTAAGCAGGGGAGAAAGACTGACTTTAAGGTGTGTATGGTCAATGGCACGCATACACAATGAAGCAAGGTCTACTTTCCTTGGCTTTGCACACTGTGCATGCGCCGGGTTCTGTCAATCATCTCCAGCAAATTAAGGACATACTGCTGGTTTAGGGACCCCAAACCTGGTGACAGGTTCCCTTTAAAGGGGTTATCCAAGGAGTAGTCAACGGGAGCAGAGCTGCAATAATGATGCTGGCCACTAGACAGGGCATGGGTCGCTACATACACTGTGTAGTACATGGATCAGAAATACCCTGAACTGCTAATTTGTTGCCCCCCCCCCCCTCTCAGATATCTTTGGCCTATACTAAGGATAAAACAGAAATAAAAAAAATTCCTGGACAATCCCTTTAAGTGTATCCTGATATCTTTGTGACCAAATCTTTGCACATGAGCACTGCGCTTGCGCACAGGGAACAAGCATAGTTACAGTGAAGGAGGACATTGTCATAGTACACAAGGCTGTGTCCTGTCCTGGTGACAAATCATTTCTGTAGAAAACCAAAAATCTTATATAGAAAGTTCCAGACCTGATAGGTTTGGGGTTAAGCATTTCTGGGAATTGGCTATCAGAGCACCAGGTTAGGAAACTGCGTTACTTATTAACTCCGAGAACTGAGATAATGGAGATAATATTTCCTGGAAATGGAAACTTAGTTTTTGTTCAGGGGCTATGTCATAGCCATCTTTAAGGACAGCTCACACATGGAAGATTTGGTGCAGTTTTTTTTTAATTTAATATATGTATTTTGTTCAATTACTTTTATTAGAAAAGATTCCTGACAATGAGACCCCCAGCAAATAGCTGTAACCTGTGTACAAACCTGAAAGCAAGTGCTCAGTTTCCTTGCAGTGCCTCCGCAGGGAAATTGGAGCATTACACCATGCCCATTAAATTCAGTAGGCTGTCTTTATCAAGCATACATCAAGGGGCATAACTAGGAAAGATGGGGCCCCATAGGAAGCTTTTGACTGGGCCCCCCTTGACCCACATGGTATAACGCTTCCTTTACTGATCCCTCCATTGTATTTTACCCCTTTGTTGGTCCCATACAGTCTACTAGCCCAAATACAGGCCCCCATTCAGTATACTATCCCTGTTACAAGCGCCCATACAATAAGTGCCCATTTTACAGGCTCCCAAACGGTAAGTGCCCATGTTACAGGCTCCCAAATGGTAAGTGCCCATGTTACAGGCTCCCAAATGGTAAGTGCCCATGTTACAGGCTCCCAAACGGTAAGTGCCCATGTTACAGGCTCCCAAACGGTAAGTGCCCATGTTAAAGGCCTCCATACAGTAAGTGCCCAGTTATAGGGCCGCAAACAGTAAGTTCCCCTGTTACAAGCTTTCATACAGTAAGTGCCCATGTTACAGGCCCCATATAGTAAATGCCTGTTACAGGCCCCCATACATTAAGCGACCCCATTATAAGCCCCCGCATAATATAGTGCCCACCCCATACAGGCCCCCACAGAGGTACTTTAGGCTGCTATTTACTGGATTATTACAGCTGATTTTCACTTACCTAGCCCTGCTTCTGTTGTGTACAGTCATGGCCAAAAGTTTTGAGAATGACACAAATATTATATTTTCACATGATCTGCTGCCCTCTGGTTTTTATGTGTGTTTGTCAGATGTTTTTATCACATACAGAAATATAATTGCATTCATATTATGAGTAACAGAAGCTTATATTGACAGAATGAGTTAATGCAGCAAGTCAATATTTGCAGTGTTGACCCTTCTTCTTCAGGACCTCTGCAATTCTCCCTGGCATGCTCTCAATCAACTTCTGGACCAAATCCTGACTGATAGCAGTCCATTCTTGCAGAATCAATGCTTTCATTTTGTCTGAATTTGTTGGTTTTTGTTTGTCCACCCGTCTCTTGATGATTGACCACAAGTTCTCAATGGGATTAAGATCTGGGGAGTTTCCAGGCCATGGACCCAAAATCTCTATGTTTTGTTCCCTGAGCCATTTAGTTATCACCTTTGCTTTATGGCAAGGTGCTCCATCATGCTGGAAAAGGCATTGTTGAGCGCCAAACTGCTCTTGGACGGTTGGGAGAAGTTGCTCTTGGAGGACATTCTGGTACCATTCTTTATTCATGGCTGTGTTTTTAGGCAAGACTGTGAGAGAGCTGATTCCCTTGGCTGAGAAGCAACCCCACACGTGAATGGTTTCAGGATGCTTTACAGTTGGCATGAGACAAGACTGGTGGTAGCGCTCACCTCTTCTTCTCCGAATAAGCTGTTTTCCAGATGTTCCAAACAATCGAAAAGGGGATTCATCAGAGAAAATGACTTTACCCCAGTCCTCAGCAGTCCACTCCCTGTACCTTTTGCAGAATATCAGTCTGTCCCTGATGTTTTTTCTGGAGAGAAGTGGCTTCTTTGCTGCCCTCCTTGAGACCAGGCCTTGCTCCAAGAGTCTCCACCTCACAGTGCGTGCAGATGCACTCACACCTGGCTGCTGCCATTCCTCAGCAAGCTCTGCACTGCTGGTAGCCCGATCCCGCAGCTGAAACACTTTTAAGAGACGGTCCTGCCGCTTGCTGGTCTTTCTTGGGCGCCCTGGAGCCTTTTTGGCACCAATGGAACCTCTCTCCTTGAAGTTCTTGATGATGCGATAGATTGTTGACTGAGGTGCAATCTTTCTAGCTGCAATACTCTTCCCAGTTAGGCCATTTTTGTGCAGTGCAATGATGACTGCACGTGTTTCTTTAGAGATAACCATGGTTAACAGAAGAGAAACAATGATGGCAAGCACCAGCCTCCTTTTAAAGTGTCCAGTGGTGTCATTCTTACTTAATCATGACAGATTGATCTCCAGCCCTGTCCTCATCAACACCCACACCTGTGTTAATGGAGCAATCACTGAAACGATGTTAGGTGGTCCTTTTAAGGCAGGGCTGCAATGATGTTGAAATGTGTTTTGGGGGATAAAGTTCATTTTCTAGGCAAATATTGACTTTGCAAGTAATTGCTGTTAAGCTGATCACTCTTTATAACATTCTGGAGTATATGCAAATTGCCATTAGAAAAACTGAAGCAGTAGACTTTGTAAAAATTAATATTTGTATCATTCTCAAAACTTTTGGCCATAACTGTACAGCCTCCTCTGCTTAAGCCTCAAGGGAGCACCGAATATTATGTCTGGATCAGCAACTGGTACGTAACATACGGTGCCTCCTGGAGGCCTAAGTAGAGGTGGCTGTTGAAAGAAGCAGCGATAGGTAAGTTATAATCAGCCATTACCTGCTGGAGTAATGGTAACGGCCTATTAAAAAGAAAAAAAAAACAGTGGGGGTTGCTGGGCTCATATCAGCCAATATGGCGGTAGTTACGCCCCTGCATGCATCTGCTCCTCCAAAGTGACAGACACTGTTTTTAGACTTTTTCTGCTCCGATTGATAAGTGAGGGTCCTGAATATGGGATTTATAAGTCAGACAACCCCATTAAGGGCAATACTGTGTGCACACAGCCACATGGCAGGGCAGTGTCAGACTGAGGTTCCTTGCGCCCACCAGATAATTTGATTCTTGGGGCCAATTCCCCAATAACCCCTAGGAAATAGACCATAGTACCTTCATATCCATATCTGGGTGTCTTCTTCTATACCATTATCGTTTTAGAGCCTGGGCCCATTGGAGGAACTTCTAGTACTCTGGTGGGCCAGTCCTACATCTTGGCAGGTCTTGGGCTGTGTGCCTCCATATGGTGCCTTTCTGAAAGATCGTATTCTTCCTTAGAAGCAAGACTTCAATGGATTCCCACAGAGAAGAACCTACATGAGGTGGATGTAGATACATACCCTATAGGATCTTATGGGCTTTGTATTCAGGGTCAGTGTGACGTGTATCCAGAATCATACTTGCCAATATTTGAATGGAACATTGGAGGTGATCGCGCTACCTTTTCCATGAGGCCACGTCCATTTTGGGGGTGTTCCACACCCCCTATTTTTGACACAAGATGGATGTAACTAACACATTAAGTGTCCATGTCCTGTATACAACAACAGAGATCCTAGATGCAAGATATTTGCGGGAGAATTGGGAAGTTCGATCCAGACTTTGCCCATGTGCATGAGGCCCAAACATCTAAATAATTCATATATATATATTTTTGGAGGCCCGTGAGAACAATTATATATGTTTTTCCTTTCTTACCACAAATCTTTGGAACAGAAATCCTATAAAAGCCATGATAAGTGAAAAAAAAAATGTTGTGGACTTTAACTGCTCCAAAACAAGATCTGTAACCTTGGAGATAAATGTGGAACGAAGAGTCTCCTCGCTTACAGATATTACTAAGGACGGTCATACAGTTTAAATCCGCATGTCACATGTCATATTAACTCGTAACCTTAAGAACGAGACAAAAATATTTGAAAAAGAAATACTCTCAAACCCAATTTCCAAATACCATATTAGGGAATTTTGAGTTAAATGGGTTATCTAGGAATTACAGATCTCTGACAGGAGGCCGGAGAAGGTGAAAAATAAAAACAAAACAACCCATACTGTCTACAGCGCTCTGGTGTCCCCCCGCCATTGTCTGGTCCAGCGGCGCATTGGGGCTTGATCCAGCCAAAGTCCTTGCAACACATGACTGCTGTGGCCAATCAGTGGCCTCAGTGGTCACAGGAAAAGACACAGGACGTCACCAGTGACGTATGCGAGTGCCAATCCATTGGTCGCCGATGGTCTGGAGAGAGGTGGGGGACACCAGAGCACCGGGGACAGGTATGTTTTTTTTTTTCCACCTTCCCTGGCCTCCTGGCAGAAATCAGTAATTCCTGGACAACCCCTTTAATAAACAGTGTCCATTATTCAGAAAGTGGCTACATCTAGATTGCCTCTTCCTCAGGAGTACCAAGATTTCCATGTATTACTCAGACAGCTCATAGATTTAAATGGGAAAAGTGTAATGCCTTATTTCTCCTGTGGTGGCACTGCAGGGAGATTAAACACACTGTCAGGTTTCCTCATAGACTAAATGTGCTGGCTATGCCACTTTTTCGGACATGACCGACACATAAAGTGTGCAAGTTACCTGGAAAGTGACTCCTAAGCCCAGAGAGATTTGCCAACTCTTCCGGGAGTCAAAGAGGTCACCCCTTTTTATAGACACCTCACAGAGCTTCTAAGAGAGTTGGCAAGTATGGATTACCTTAGATGTTTGATCATTGGGGGTCCAACCTTGAACAAAGAAAACGAGGGCACGTTGGCTTTTTTCCCCACACGGTGTCCATTCAGATCAATGCGGTTGTGTTGCAGGTCGTACAAAGTGTAGGTCAGAGGTGTCACTAGGAGAAAAGCTTAAGGAGTTTCTAGATGCCTAGGCAATGGTGGGGTCCAAAAGTCAGACACCTGTGAATAAAATATTGATAGTATATGCTATTGATATGCCACCAACATTAGTTGTCCGAAAACCACTTGGCCATCCTATGACAGGGAAAAATTGAACAGATACCAAAAACCACTTTCATATCCATGGCCATCCTAAGATAGGGAAAAGTTAAGAGTTGAGCGGATATAAAGTAAATTATGGTCATTCATTAACTAAAGCTATGTAGAGGGAGCTCAGTCACTTATAGATAAGGAAAGAGCATATATATAGTGCTCATGAAGGACATTGTGGAGTTTACTCAAGTATGTCATTCCATTTATATGTAGAATTTATACCAGGGTCCTAACACCAAAGAATGATACCATCTCCCAAGCAAGGAATATACAAGTGTCAAATGTTATCTTGGTTTTCCATAATCCTAAAATATGTGGTTGTCCGACCCTCACCAATCTCGAGAATGAAGAAGCCAAATTGATGGGTTAGTACTATGTCCTCTTCCAAGGCTTTCTTAAATACCAATGTTTTTGGAAAGAGAAGTGAAGAGGAAAGACATTACTATGGATCCTTTATCTTCAGAATTGGTGGAGGACCCAAAGTTCGGACGCTCACCGATTAGAAGGTGATGTCATATCTTAGTGATAAAGATAAAATCAGACAATACAGGGCTTGGGACATAAGCCAGCTGGGTCTCTGTATCACAACTTGACATCAGTTTTTATCAAAAACATCAAACATTTCATACAATGAAACTCTGAAAGACTCAAGTCTTTTGTAATAATTAACTAAGAAAGAACGTTTGTCTCAAGATGTGTCACTATGGGTTTACTGCATAATTCTGCTGATCCTCAGCCTGATTGTGACCCAAGGTATTTCCAAACTTCACAACAAAAGCATGATTGTATTTTCAGAAAGTTACTGAATATTTTTGGTATTTCTTAGCCCACAAATATTTTTTTCTTTGTATAACAATAGGACTTTCTAATAGAACCAAGATGATGTCTTAAGTGTTTCAGTTTTCGTAACCACAGAGGTTGCCTACTTTGGACAATTCCCATTTGTTGGAAGGGTCTTCTTACACTAAGTGAATCAGAGGTAAGGAAATTTGGGCCTCTGGAGGTACTACTGATCCACCATGGAGGTGCATTTAAGGTTGAACCGTATAAGGTTTTCAAAGAGAGAGATCATTTTGGGACTGGACTAGTCCCTTCTGTAGTGTAACATTACTATCCATGGATCAAAGGGTTTCCTGTTGCTGGAATCCCCATCGATCATCAATATGGCATGAGAGAAACCAGCAATATGTGCCACCCAACAAACCATTACACAGTTGCCATGATATTTTATGGACAGTACTTGTAATGCATGGACTTATTTGGTTCTCCAGGGGAAGAGACACTCTTTTACTGTATGTCTTCTTTTTTCAACACCAAACATGTGTTAGGTCCATTTCATATACAATTTTTGGTTGACATATAGGCAAATAGAGTTCGACATGAACTTACGTTGACCAGTTTTTTTGTGGCTTCGAAATATGATTCTGTGATGTGGTTACCTCATGACTTTCTTGCTTTAGGTATTTCCGCAAAGCATGTAAATGAGTTCTTCCCCAGAATGAAGAAAATTGTCCCTCTCTGGTGCCACCTATATACAGTAGGTATTTACCCTGAAAGTCAATGTCTGACCCATTAAAGCAGCGGTGCCCAACCTTTTTTTGCCACGGCCCGGGGGGGTGGGGCAGGCAGTTTAGGGGAGGGGCGTTTGTCATATGGGGCGGGGTTATACAGCAAACAATGCTGTACACCGGGGCGTACTGGCGGGACCTGGGTGTACAGCGCTGTAGACCAGGTCCCCGCCATTAGCTACGTAGCTAATGGCAGGGACCTGGTCTACAGCACTGTACACCGAGGTCCCGTCAGTACACCTTGATGTACAGCGCTGTTTGGTGTACTATAGAGAGCATGGAGGGGATCATGTTTAGTATAGAGCTAGGAGCCACAACACTGTGGCCAGATTGCCGACCCCCAGACCGGCAAAAGACCCCCAACAGCCCTGTCCCGGTCCGCGGACCGGTGGTTGGGGACCCCTGCATTAAAGAACCTTGAAATGTGGCTAGAGATTTAAGAGGACCTTTCACCACCAACTCCAATTCTTTGCATTCTTTACCTGGTGTCCCTTCAGAGATTCCATTCCAGTTGAAATGTTTTCTCTAGCCGTTATTGTTCCTGAGCAATTGGTAGAGTCAGTTTTGGTGCTTGATATTCTAACTAGACTCTCTAGTATCAAATGGGTGGTGTCAGGTAGGAGCAAGCAAGGGGGCGGAATTCAGAGCTCTCCGACTCTGCCCAATCTGAGACAGGCAATCTTGACATGAAAGAGTCTAGGTAGCATATCAGGCACCAAAACTGACTGCACCGATTGCTCAGGAACTGTGCCAGAATCATTGGAGCAGCGCCTATTAAGAGATGCAAAGCACTGGAGTTGGTGGAGATGGTGGAAGGTCCTCTAAATCCTCCAAAAGGAAGCAACACTCATTTGTATAGTTATTGCCCCTTATCAGTACAGAGCAAGTTACTAGTTGGCTTGGTGAGAAGCCTTTGATGTAGCTCTCAAGTCTTCTGGAGGAGAGCTAATTTGCATACCTTGTCCCAATGAGCATTGCCTATTAGACTCCTTATGCCATAAGGAGAAACAGATCTATGAAGCATGATTATTTACATTTATGTAAAAATTAATTAAAAAAAAATACCACAAAAACATTCTTAAAAAAGCACAAAGTTTTAATATACATTCAAAATATTGTAACAAACATACATCAGCAAAAATTGCACCATGGGAAAAGATATTACATTTATACAAAAACTTGTAGTGTCTATAAATGGAGAGGGTTGAACACATTTGTAAAGGCAATGTGAACAGTTTCTAAACTCTGTACATCAGAATGTGTGACACAGCCGTTTAGACAGTTGAGCAATGGCGTTACACAGGTTTCAGCACGTCGCAGTCATACTTCCTTACGTTTCGTGCTGAGATACTTGGTGTACCTGAAAGATGTAAAGATCTAGTACCGTTCATGAAAGAAGCCATGAAATACTGGAAATGTTCGTACCGTTCATAATGCGGACACATAAACTTATATATTAATGTACATATATACAAATACATATAGGCAAAAGCAAAAAGATAAAGCAGACTTAAATAATTGTGCATGGAGTAAACAGTTTAGGGGACAAAATGGAAAGTGTCATTCTCTCTACCGCCATTTTTTTTTTTTTTTTTATTTATTCTTGTTTTAAGGGAAAACATCTGGTAAAAACTGATACACTATGAGGTGTGAGACCTCATGGGTGGGGCTTGAAACAGGAACTCTCTCATTGGTTCTCTTTGACTTCCTGTTTCACGCTCCGCCCCTGCAGACCTTTCACTAGGTATAAAACAGTTTAGACTGTGTTCACATCTGCTTTGGAGGTCTAATGAACCCAATTATAGTCAGGGAGTTCAGTCTGCAGCTGTCTGTTATGTGACAAGGCACTTCCACCATTTTCATTAAACACAAATGTGAATAGAGACTTATCAGTTTTACCTGTAGAGCTCCTGTAATGTGGTTGGGAGATTTTTACAAAAGTTCTTATAATGTTTCAATGTCGCCCTGGTGCTTATGTTTGACAATATCCATAGCTACTTCTAATCCTATATCCGCACTTACACGGTGTACTGTGAGCAGTATGAGACCATGTGCAGATAGAGGAAGGAGCCTGGGACTAATGGGGTTGTTTGTGGTCATGTGACAATATACATCGTCATATAGTACTACAGTTATGGCCATGGGCATTATCAAACAAATTTGTCAGGCGACTGAATCATGGGGACCTTTTTGAAAAACCGGCCAACCCCTCTAACCTTATTTGTTTCAGGGTCTACTGATGGTTATTGGGGGTGGTACATCAACATTTGGGTCTGTCCTTCCACCTGCACTCATACCTTCCAATTTTGAGGAGAAAATGGGGCTCGATGGTCAATGAGGAGAGATGGAAAAATATCCAGACCCAATGGGTCATCGTTTTTTTGATGAAGCTTTCACACATTGTCTCTCTTTTTAGTTTTCTATTTTTATATATGTATTTTTTAGTGGAACATATAGCATGCCAGTAGATGACATAAGAAATAAAATAATACCATCTGCCCTTCCTTCTCCCTAGCTGACAACTGGTTGGAGTTTTTGAGATGCTTTCTAGAATTATCCATGAATCTGTTCGGACAACTGTGGCGTCTTGTCCGTTGGCCCAGCTGTCAGCTAGGGATTAGGCACTGGGTGGAGGAAGCAATGCCATGAGAATTATCGAGAGGGGTATTTCTTTGAAAAGTACAGTATATAGATGGCACTAGTCCCCAACTTTGTATAGCTCGAGATCCACATTCAAAAACACCAGGACATGTCTATAAAATAAAACTTTGACTAAACACATATCCCAGTTAAAGGAGTTTATGAGAGTACACAAAAATGACTATTTTTTTTTTCCAAAAACAGTTCCCTTCTTGGGTTGTGTCTGGTATTGCAGCTCAGTTTCTTGATCCCATAGTCAAAAATGAGCAATGTGGGGGCCAAATAGTCACGTATGGATCCCAAGCCACTGGATTGGGAATACTGCTCTACAGGAATTTTTATATACAGAGTTGTATCTACAACCATTACATCCAATGCACCGATACTGATGTACCGATGCTTGGCACAGTCCCCGTCTCTAGTATGAATTTTGATTTTTTTTTTTTGTTTTTGAAAACCCATATTTACCCTTTGTATCCTATGACTAATTTTATGTCACAGTACATGATAAAAGTGTTTAATAAATCATATACATAGTATATAATTAGCATTTCTATTGCACTGTAGCCTATAGCATAGAAGGTGGTTATATATGATGCGCATATTTCTTCATCTGATCTTTTGTAGTCAGAGTTAAAGAATACACACATGTCCAAGTCATCTGTGCAACCATACTACACCAGCGCATCTAAAATAAAAGTATTAAGCAACTTAATAATCTTAAATAGTCTTTATTTTGTGCATACAGCTACTATGCAAACCTATATGTCTCCATGGCGACAGACTACAAACAAACCCTGTGCAGTCTTATCCTGCAGTCTTATGTATCTCAACTCTCTCTGTCCCATTATAGTCTGCAGGCTCGTAAGAAAAGGGGTCGGAGGAGGGAGAGTAAAACGTGATTGCAGGAACAGACTACATTGGGTTTGTTTGTAGTCTGTAACCACGGAGACACGTAGGTCTGTGTCTGCATAGAAGCTTTATACCCAAAACGGTTAAGGATTGTAATAAAAACCATTTGCAAAGCTGTTGATGTATTGGAGCAATAAAATGTTTTTCGTTTTCGATGAACTGAATAATAAACATTGAGTTTCTCGGAGCTCAGACACAAAGAAGCTTAGAAAAAATACATGATGGGAAAAACTTCTAATACTGGATTCATAGGTTGTGGGATAAAGCAGAAATAGCAAAACATTACTTGGGTACACGTCATATAATATCTGGGCTGGCATCGGCCATGGGCAAGACTGGGCAGATGCCAAGGTCCTATAGGCTTGGGGCCCATGGCTATTTTGTTAAACATGCTCAAAAAAAGCTGCAAGTTGAGTTGGCAGGGAGTCCACTATGACTGTCATCCAAGGCCACACTTATACCTGAAGGAATAGCTGTTGCTTATACACAACCCAATTTCCCCCAGTTTGTCCATGAATATTTTTGCTATGGAGATGCAAGTTCTTAAAGTGGCAAGACATGTTCAACAAGAAGACTTATATTCCTTATGGCAAACTTTTCCAACTACTCAATTACCCAAGGGTTACATGGCAACTGATGGTCGCCAGCTCCCATGCAACATTTTGTCATCGGGATACATGGAGGTCTTTTTGTTGTAAACATGTAACTTGACCCCTACATTCCAGTAGCCACATGCCACTGTGTAGTCCAGGCCTTGAAGTCAACTGCTTTTTGAAACCAAGGCTTCTGTAAGGTTGGCCATACACACTAGATAGCTGACTACTTGTTTAGCCAACATCTACCTCTTCCGACCACCCCATACATATTCATTAGGGCAAGCATATGTAATAAATTAAGAAATGGGAGTCAATGCCGCGTGGTAGCTTATCTCACCAAGAACAAAAGGATGGAGCATGTTGAAATCCAACAGCCCGATCCTTACCTCCCCTCATATATGCTGTTGGGGAGAGTCTGGAGGCCACTAAATACGTCAGATGGTCAACCAGTCCTGTTGACATCGGAAGGTTCAGCCAACACTTATGTAATGCGTATGGCCAGTTTTACAGGTTTAGATGTGCCGTGTCGTGTAGACCTAGAGATATGGACACTCCCTGGATGAAGATGACTGCAAATTTTTCTGACCTAGCCTGCATGGCTCAGACTGTATTAGAAGGAATCATGGTCATAATAATCCTGTTATTTGATGTTTGTTGACATGAAGACTTTTTTTCACTTCCATTTCCTGCTGGGATGAGAAAGTTCCCACAGGAAGTCTATGAGTGTGGCTCTGTTTTATGTCTATCCATAACAAACAGAGAATTTTCATTGGTGTGGCTGGACTAAGGATCAACACATGCTGTTGAAAACAGAATGGGCTTTTGGTGGCTCCTTTTTATATTATAAGATTACAGAAATGGGTCTGCTCTTTTTTAAAAAAAAAACAAAAAACAGCACTACTCTTGTCCAGAATCTGTGCCTTGTATATTCACTTAAAGGGGCCTTTCACCACCTCTCAAGCTTTTTTTCATCCTTTAACAGGCACCAATCCACTGATTCTGGCACAGTTGTAATTTTTTCTCTAGCCCCCACCATTCCCCAGTAATCAGTGCTGTTAGTTTTGGTGTCTGATTTGCTAATCAGACTCTCTAATGTCAAGTGGGTGGTGTCAGGCAAGGGGGGCGTGACTCTGATCTCTGACACTGTCCACAGCTCAGGAATGGTGAAGGCTAGAGAAAAAATTCCAACTGTGTCAGAATCACTGAAGAGGATGAAAATAACTGGAGTTGGTGAAGGAGGTGAAAGGTAAGTAGAGATGAGCTATTCCAGATACAACCCATAAACAGTGTGTTGATATTTCCAAAAAAAAAAAACATAAAGCACACTCTGTACAGAGTGCAATAAAATTAATTACAATGTATCCAATTTAAAAAGAAAACCTCAAGCCATTATTTTAATTTCCGATGACATCATCATAATGATTGCCTGATTCCATCAACAGTAACTAACCCTAACTATCCCCAGATGATACCATTTGATGAAAGGAGTCGCATTTTCATGTGACTATAATTTTTTTATATGGGCCTGGAGGACGGGTAAAATTTGCATTCTTAGCAGATAAAATATATAAAATATGAAATAGTTACTGAAATTCCACAATTGATATAATTTAAAAATGCCTATATAACTCAAGCCGTCCATGCTCGATACTAGTGGTGGGTCCGGGCGCCTTCATTTCTATAACTCAGTAACAATACTGTGCTTTACTAAAATAGTGCCAACTAGTGGTTATTTCTGTGAAAACTATTTGAACATTTTTTTAAAAATTTTAGCAGAATTTTTTAGGCTGGGACTTATTTAGGCGAAACGTCTATTACTTACAGCATTTTAAGTGCATTATAAATTAGAATTATTGAGTTAAGATATATATAAAATATCCAAAAAGTTGAACATTCTGTTAATAGCATTAAGGAAATTCCTGCTTAAAAGTTAAGGGGTCGTGAAGGTTATTTAGAACCATTAGTGTGCAATGGGATTTTTTATTTTTTTTTAAGTGTAATTAAAAAAGTGAAAAATTTGCTTCTTGGCTCCGAAGCATTGTCATTCATCACCTTGTAACAACATTCATTGACTACGACTGGCTAGTCTTTTTGTGCACTTAATTTTTGGAGTGTAAAATCACTTCCGTTCCATTGCACAGAAAATACCGTAATTGCTTTTCATGTCCAATGTCTACATCCATAATAGATTTTCACATTCGGTTCTGCCACAATTTTTTGTTTTACTTCAACTGCCAACATATATCAGAGTGCTAAGTTATCTCAAGAGCTTTTCACTGAAGGACCTGAGGTCTGAAACCTGGCGGATAAAGAGATTCAGGCCCCAAATATAAGGAAATGCAGCGACGCATCATCGATATACCTTTCCCGATCTGGTAATACCAAGATAATCTCGTTCAGATCGCAACTAAGAACCACCAATTTTACTTCAAGATATTGTGGACCTTCTGTCCAAAACTTGTAAGGATCCTCTTCACACAAACGTACTGCCGGTCTTTATGACAGGTGATGTGGGAAAATAGTGTTTTTGCGTGTATCGTTCTAAAGAACTGGAGCTACGTAAATGGAGCATGCATTTATCGGCGTTTCTACTCTTCTGCATGTAGTTCCAACAGCAAAGCACCCTCAGAAATTCCCTCCTCATGTCTTTGCTCCTCAGAGTATAGATGATAGGGTTCAATGCCGAATTCAAGGTGGCCACCCCAAAGAAGTAGTCAGCTTTGTAGAGAATGTGGCAAGACTTCACTTTACAAGCCACATCCATAAGGAGAATCGTGAAAGCTGGAAGCCAGCAGATGATAAAAACTCCAAGGACTATGGTAACTGTTTTTAGGAGGGCAAGAGTCTGTGGCGCGGCTATCTCCGCATGGCTTGACTTTACGATACAGTATATACGGACATATAAAATCACAATGGAGATAAGGATAATAGTGAAGATAGTAACTACAAACAAAATGTACTTTTTGGCGTAGAGAGGAAAAACGGTGGAACATTCGTCCAAGTTTCCAATGCAGTTCCAGCCGATGATGGGTAAACCTCCAATGACCATGGAAATAACCCAACAAGCTCCTATCAGGATGATCATCCTACAGTTCCTGTCTCTGCTGTAGACTTTGACCTTAATGATAGCCACATGTCTTTCGATGGCTATGGCCAACAGGCTAAAGACAGAAGCAGCTAGCGTTGTGAAAGCTGTGCCCTCACGGATAAACCAGGCCACAGGAGTTAGCGTGAAGGTGGCTTTACCAGATAACAAGATATTCGCAATGTAGGCACATCCGGTGAGAAGATCAGAAAATGCCAAATTTCCGATAAAGAAAAACATGGCCGAGTGGAACTTCTTGTTCCTCCAAACTGAAATAAGGACAAGGATGTTCTCCAGGATAATGATACAGCAGATGATGATGAAGATCACGGAGATGACATCTCGAGAAGAGCTGTCTTTTTTAACCCCTTTAGTATAGTTATAATGTTCACAGATCTTGGACACGTTCATGTAATGCTTGTAGATGTTCATCTTGGCTGTTTTGGTGACCTGAAATTGGTCAATTGTTCTACAGTGGATCAAAGATGAGACAGTGGAAGAACACTCCTTAGTCCATTCTCTGTTCTTCTTATGGATATCTTCTCTGGTGGGATCTAAGAATAAAAGAAAATACAATAATGAGTATTAAACACACAAGTGGTAGCAAAATATAGGGCAATACCAAGATGACATATCAAGAGAGGTGAACAGCTAGAAAGATGTAACCTGACCCTAAGACATGTTGATAAAGAAGATGTCCAAAGACTGAAACTTTTTATCTTTGACTACAAGATGGGTGACAATAGTCTGATCCGTAAGGAGCAGACAGCTGGTACCTCCACTGATTTAAAAACTGTGGTCCCTTGTCCCCCATTTGAAAGACTCAGTAGTCAAAAACATGGCGTCTGTCATTTTTCTGGTGAAAAAAAATTTCTGGGTGACAGAAGCTCCGAGCCTCTTAAACAGATGTGAGCATAGCTTTACAGTCTTCTCCCGAGAGCTATATGGAGATATTGGAGGAGGATATATGGAGTAATAGGAGGAGATATAGGGAGGATATATGGAGTAATAGGAGGAGATATAGGGAGAGGATATATGGAGTAATAGGAGGAGATATAGGAGAGGATATATGGAGTAATAGGAGGAGATATAGGGAGAGGATATATGGAGTAATAGGAGGAGATATAGGGAGGATATATGGAGTGATAGGAGGAGATATAGGGAGGATATATGGAGTAATAGGAGGAGATATAGGGAGAGGATATATGGAGTAATGGGAGGAGATATAGGGGAGGATATATGGAGTAATAGGAGGAGATATAGGGAGAGGATATATGGAGTAATAGGAGGAGATATAGGGAGGATATATGGAATAATAGGAGGGGTATAGGGAGGATGTATGGAGTAATAGGAGGAGATATAGGGAGGATATATGGAGTAATAGGAGGAGATATAGGGAGGATATATGGAGTAATAGGAGGAGATATAGGGAGAGGATATATGGAGTAATAGGAGGAGATATAGGGAGGATATATGGAGTAATAGGAGGAGATATAGGGAGAGGATATATGGAGTAATAGGAGATATAGGGGAGGATATATGGAGTAATAGAAGGAGATATAGGGGGAGGATATATGGAGTAATAGGAGGAGATATAGGGAGAGGATATATGGAGTAATAGGAGATATAGGGGAGGATATATGGAGTAATAGGAGGAGATATAGGGAGGATATATGGAGTAATAGGAGGAGATATAGGGGAGGATATATGGAGTAATAGGAGGAAATATAGGGAGAGGATATATGGAGTAATAGGAGATATAGGGAGAGGATATATGGAGTAATAGGAGGAGATATAGGGAGAGGATATATGGAGTAATAGGAAGAGATATAGGGGAGATATATGGAGTAATAGGAGGAGATATAGGGAGGATATATGGAGTAATAGGAGGAGATATAGGGAGGATATATGGAGTAATAGGAGGAGATATAGGGGAGGATATATGGAGTAATAGGAGGAGATATAGGGAGAGGATATATGGAGTAATAGGAAGAGATATAGGGGAGATATATGGAGTAATAGGAGGAGATATAGGGAGGATATATGGAGTAATAGGAGGAGATATAGGGAGGATATATGGAGTAATAGGAGGAGATATAGGGGAGGATATATGGAGTAATAGGAGGAGATATAGGGAGAGGATATATGGAGTAATAGGAGATATAGGGAGAGGATATATGGAGTAATAGGAGGAGATATAGGGAGGATATATGGAGTAATAGGAGGAGATATAGGGAGGATATATGAAGTAATAGGAGGAGATATAGGGAGGATATATGGAGTAATAGGAGGAGATATAGGGAGAGGATATATGGAGTAATAGGAAGAGATATAGGGGAGATATATGGAGTAATAGGAGGAGATATAGGGAGGATATATGGAGTAATAGGAGGAGATATAGGGGAGGATATATGGAGTAATAGGAGGAGATATAGGGGAGGATATATGGAGTAATAGGAGGAGATAAAGGGAGGATATATGGAGTAATAGGAGGAGATATAGGGAGAGGATATATGGAGTAATAGGAGGAGATATAGGGGAGATATATGGAGTAATAGGAGGAGATATAGGGAGGATATATGGAGTAATAGGAGGAGATATAGGGGAGGATATATGGAGTAATAGGAGATATAGGGGGGATATATGGAGTAATAGGAGGAGATATAGGGAGGATATATGGAGTAATAGGAGGAGATATAGGGAGAGGATATATGGAGTAATAGGAGGAGATATAGGGAGAGGATATATGGAGTAATAGGAGGAGATATAGGGGGGATATATGAAGTAATAGGAGGAGATATAGGGGAGGATATATGGAGTAATAGGAGGAGATATAGGGAGAGGATATATGGAGTAATAGGAGGAGATATAGGGGAGTATATATGGAATAATAGGAGGAGATATAGGAGAGGATATATGGCGTAATAGGAGGAGATATAGGGGATGATATATGGAGTAATAGGAGGAGATATAGGGAGAGGATATATGGAGTAATAGGAGGAGATATAGGGAGGATATATGGAGTAATAGGAGGAGATATAGGGAGGATATATGGAGTAATAGGAGGAGATATAGGGAGGATATATGGAGTAATAGGAAGAGATATAGGAGAGGATATATGGAGTAATAGGAGGGGATATAGGGAGAGGATATATGGAGTAATAGGAGGAGATATAGGAGAGGATATATAGAGTAATAGGAGGAGATATAGGGAGAGGATATATGGAGTAATAGGAGGAGATATAGGGAGGATATACAGTGCTGGCCAAAAGTATTGGCACCCCTGCAATTCTGTCAGATAATACTCAATTCCTTCCAGAAAATGATTGCAATCACAAATGCTTTGGTGATAATATCTTCATTTAATTTGTCGTCAATGGAAAACCACAAAAAGAATTGCCAAAAAGCCAAATTGGATATAATTCCACACCAAACATAAAAAAGGTGGTGGACAAAAGTATTGGCACCCTTTGAAGAATCATGTGATGCTTCTCTAATTTGTGTAATTAACAGCACCTGTTACTTACCTGTGGCACATAACAGGTGGTGGCAATAACTAAATCACACTTGCAGCCAGTTGAAATGGATTAAAGTTGACTCAACCTCTGTCCTGTGTCCTTGTGTGTACCACATTGAGCATGGAGAAAAGAAAGAAGACCAAAGAACTGTCTGAGGACTTGAGAAGCAAAATTGTGAGGAAGTATGAGCAATCTCAAGGCTACAAGTCCATCTCCAAAGACCTGAATGTTCCTGTGTCTACCGTGCGCAGTGTCATCAAGAAATTTAAAGCCCATGGCACTGTGGCTAACCTCCCTAGATGTGGACGGAAAAGAAAAATTGACGAGAAATTTCAACGAAAGATTGTGCGGATGGTGGCTAAAGAACCTCGACTAACATCCAAACAAGTTCTAGCTGCCCTGCAGTCCGAGGGTACAACAGTTTCAACCCGTACTGTCTGTCGGCGTCTGAATGAAAAGGGACTCTATGGTAGGATACCCAGGAAGACCCCACTTCTGACCCAGAGACATAAAAAAGCCAGGCTGGAGTTTGCCAAAACGTACCTGAGAAAGCCAACAACTTTTTGGAAGAATGTTCTCTGGTCAGATGAGACAAAAGTAGAGCTTTTTGGGAAAAGGCATCAACATAGAGTTTACAGGAAAAAAAAAGAGGCCTTCAAAGAAAAGAACACGGTCCCTACAGTCAAACATGGCGGAGGTTCCCTGATGTTTTGGGGTTGCTTTGCTGCCTCTGGCACTGGACTGCTTGACCGTGTGCATGGCATTATGAAGTCTGAAGACTACCAACAAATTTTGCAGCATAATGTAGGGCCCAGTGTGAGAAAGCTGGGTCTCCCTCAGAGGTCATGGGTCTTCCAGCAGGACAATGACCCAAAACACACTTCAAAAAGCACTAGAAAATGGTTTGAGAGAAAGCACTGGAGACTTCTAAAGTGGCCAGCAATGAGTCCAGACCTGAATCCCATAGAACACCTGTGGAGAGATCTCAAAATATCAGTTTGGAGAAGGCACCCTTCAAATCTCAGGGACCTGGAGAAATTCCAGCAGAGCATTGTAAGAAACTCATTGATGGTTACCGGAAGCGGTTGTTCGCAGTTATTTTGTCTAAAGGTTGTGCTACCAAGTATTAGGCTGAGGGTGCCAATACTTTTGTCCGGCCCATTTTTGGAGTTTTGTGTAAAATGATCAATGATTTGACTTATTTTTCATTCTCTTTTGTGTTTTTTCATTGCAAGCAAAATAAATGAAGATATTATTAGCAAAGCATTTGTGATTGCAATCATTTTCTGGAAGAAATTGAGTATTATCTGACAGAATTGCAGGGGTGCCAATACTTTTGGCCAGCACTGTATGGAGTAATAGGATGAGATATAGGAGAGGATATATGGAGTAATAGGAGGAGATATAGGGGAGGATATATGGAGTAATAGGAGGAGATATAGGGGGAGGATATATGGAGTAATAGGAGGAGATATAGGGGAGGATATATGGAGTAATAGGAGGAGATATAGGGGGAGGATATATGGAGTAATAGGAGGAGATATAGAGGAGGATATATGGAGTAATAGGAGGAGATATTGGAGAGGATATATGGAGTAATAGGAGGAGATATAGGGAGAGGATATATGGAGTAATAGGATGAGATATAGGGAGGATATATGGAGTAATAGGAGGAGATATAGGGAGAGGATATATGGAGTAATAGGAGGAGATATAGGAGAGGATATATGGAGTAATAGGAGGAGATATAGGGAGAGGATATATGGAGTAATAGGAGGAGATATAGGGGAGGATATATGGAGTAATAGGAGGAGATATAGGGAGGATATATGGAGTAATAGGAGGAGATATAGGGGAGGATATATGGAGTAATAGGAGGAGATATAGGGGGAGGATATATGGAGTAATAGGAGGAGATATAGGGAGAGGATATATGGAGTAATAGGAGGAGATATAGGGAGGATATATGGAGTAATGGGAGGAGATATAGGGAGGATATATGGAGTAATAGGAGGAGATATAGGGAAGATATATGGAGTAATGGGAGGAGATATAGGGGAGGATATATGGAGTAATGGGAGGAGATATAGGGAAGATATATGGAGTAATGGGAGGAGATATAGGGAGGATATACTGTATGGAGTAAGAGGAGGAGTTGTATGGAGTAGTAATAATAGAGCAGACATATAGAAGTAGTAGCAGTCTATATACTGTAGTAGTTGTCAGTAATGTCCTACCTGGCAGCCTCCGAGGTGTGCAGTGACAATATGTAGTGTTGGTGTGTGTCTACTTTGTGTTTGTGGGTGTACGTGCTGTCGGCCCCCGCTACCTGTGTTCAGTGGAAATAGACACTACATCATCAGCCTTCAGACATTTGGGGACTTCCTACATTTCTGGTGACATTAATAAGGATTCCTCACACTCTCGCTTCTCTTTTCTCAGACAGACACATTTCTATACTGTAATTTCTTGTGTAACATTCAGACGGCACATGTACGTGCACTAAAGCATATATAGCTTGTTCTACGACATCTCTTTATATATCATATTATCTTTCGGAGATGGAATAAAGTATGGCGGTATATTCAGTACAAGACGGAGGGGTTGTGTGCTCTGCTTTTTAACACTTAGCTTCCTTCCCTGTGGTTTCCTACTTGGTTTTATACAGTTCCCTCTAATAATTCTACTTTCTCTGTTGGTCACTGAATGAGGACAGTTTTCAAGGTTAACCTCATTGTCAATCTGGTCTCTATCTCCTTAAAGGGAATCTGTCAACAGAACCGAGCCCCATAGATAGATAGGTTAGAGTCACCTGAATCAAACAGCGTTTCCCCTTGTGACTGGGTGCCTCCGCTGCTGAGATATGGCTGTTTTTGTCAGCTGACATATGAGCTCTTTGGAGCAACGAGGGCGGTGCTGCTTACCTTTTGAAGCAACGGCACCACCCTCATTGCTCTAGGGAGCTCATTTCCATACTTCCAAAAACAGCCATATCTTCGCAATGGAGGTACCCATTCACAAGGGGAAACGCTGTTTGATTTAGGTGACCGTAACCTATCTATCTGCGGGGCTGGGTTGATATTCCAGGTTCTGGTGACCCTAACCTATCTATCTGTGAAGCTGAGTTGATATACTTGGTTCTGGTGACAGACTCCCTTTAAAGGGATCATCAAAGGAAAGTCTTTTTTAGATGTAACCATTAAAATGATGAAAGTTGATCTACCACGATCAGTCACTAAATGACCAGGAAAGGATCGGTCACAAGGCCAAAGAGGTCAGCCCCAATACTGACTCCTTATAATCAAAAGACTACAAATTGACCCATCTTGGCTTATAATAATGGCCGGGTTATCATCTTGATAAGTCCATGGCAAGTCGTTGAAAGGCTCTCGGACAACTTCTACTGAAAGGCCCCATAAGGGTTCACATGGATGAATTTGTAGCTGATTTGGAGGCAGATTCCATCTTAAAATGAACTTCAAATTCCACCTGAAATCGGCACCAGATTCATTTCAATGGGAATCAAATGCTGATTTTTTTTCCTCTAGCTGATTTTTTCATTTAGCAGAAAAAAAAACATCAATCTCGATGTTTAGGCAGATTCCGCCTGATAGTGAATGGGAGGCAAAAAAATTCTGCCTGGCAGGTGCGGAATTTGCAAATTCTGCGGCGGAATTTGTTCAAGCAGAAAAATTCAACTTCAAATTCCTGACGCTGAATTTTTCAGCTTGTGAACACACCCTTATTCTATTTGGTGGCATTTGTAGGATCAGTCTCCAACCTGTGACTCTTTCCACAGCTTAGGCTAAGTTCACATTTGCGTCAGAGTCGTCGCAGCGTCCGCCTGAAATTGGCAGCTGAAAAAGTCCTCACACGACTTTTTATTCACTGATTTCAGTTTAAAAACAACGGACATCCATTAAAGTCAATGAGGCCCCGCAGGCTCCGTATGTATCCGCTATCTTAGTGGTCTGCCTGTCCATTGCTCTAGTCCTCCAACGCACCAGTACAACGGACGTAGATCTGAATTTAACCTATGAGGATAAGACAAACCCATTTCTAAGTTTTATCAAATCATATGGAAAAAAATCATATCCGATCTGTTCTGATGGAAGTGCTCATTGCTGACATTCAGTGGGCCCCCCAGGATCGTTGGGCCCCAGTATCTGCCTGGGTTGGCTTAGTGCTTACACCGGCCCTGAATGTGATCATGGAAGGTCGCTAAGACATAGCGACTCCCACTCCAGCAGTCGAGGCCCAGTCATGTATTACACAGTCACTTAGTCATTTGTACATTTCTCATTACAACCCCTTTCAAACTTCAGCTGGTTGTCACTGGCAACAGTCCACATGACTGTCGACAGACACACCCCCGAAGGGCAGGTTCACATGATGGAATATGGAGAAGAATTTGAGGTGGTCTTCCACCACCTGAAAAAAGACACTTCTTGCACTGCCTCCCATTGAAAACAATGGATGGAATTTGGGGGTGATTTGAGGTGTAATTTGCCTTGAAATCAGCTCCAAATAACATGGTGTGAACCTAGCCTTAGTGCTTAGCTATCAATAGTGATCAATTAGTTTTTATGTACATGAGATTACTGTACAGCTCCAAGTATAAAGACAATGCTCTCCTCAATGTAAGTCGTCACGCCAAGCTACGAGCAGGCATTGAGTCAGCAAGGAATGCTGGGAGATAAAGCTATGGACACTAAACAGGTTTCCTGCAACTTCAGATAAGTACAAGACTGAACATAACTACAAGATTCTAGATACTCAACTCTTTTTTAAGAGGTTGTGTAGGATTCCAAAACATGGCTGCTTTCTTCTTCTCAAGAGGTGACATTGTCCATTGGTCACGTCAGTACCACATCTCCAACCCCTTAAAATGAATGGGACTCAGCTGCAGTATGACCATGTAACCTGCAGACATGATGTCACTTTCTGAGAAGAAGAAAGCAGCCATATTTTCAAAGTCCTGCACAACTAAAGGGATTAGCCACAGTGATGTCATACATATCCTTGGATGATGTCATATGTGGGCAGTGTGCTCTAAGCCAATGATATGGCTTCCCATTGCTGCTATCCCTCATATAGTATGTGGTCTCAAAGGGCGGTCACATACACGTGCAACCTTCATTGTGATCCTCGGTGTAATACAGAATAGCCAGAAGGAATCTAATGCCAAAACTGGGTGTACCCATTATTCATGCAGTGTTCCAGGCATAGACGGTGGCCAAAAATACTGCAAGTAACATGTTTTGATCCAGCTTCAGGACAGGTCCATTGTCGTCTGACCCACCAACTGATATGCCAGATGCAAGAACAGATCTCATGGAAAACTATTGGCAGGGGTGTAAGTTGAGGGGATGCAGAGGGTACGCCCTGGATCCTTGGGAGCCCATAAGATGTCTGAGCAATCCGGTACTACAAAAGATACATACTAGTTGGGGATCCTTGTATAGATTTTGCACTGGGGCTCAGGAGCTTCATGTTACGCCGCTGACAATGGGATCCGTTATGGCATGAGTTTCCCTCTATTTTTATTGCACCACGTCGGAGGGAAACCATAAAGGACACTGCGTATACGTGAACACACCCCTAGAAGGAGAAGCTGCAGCAGCATCCCCCTCCTCCCTATTGACTGTATTTTCGGAGGCTGAGGATGGTTAGATGCCTGGTCAGTCTTATCTAGGATAGGTAATTTCTAGTGTAGGAGAATGACATACATATGTCGGTAGGAGGATACAGATCATTAGGGTAAGTGGAGTTATCAGATATGGCGGTTCTTTCCTAAGAACATGGACAATGGATTTTTTTGCTTCTCATAAATTTTTTGGAAGATTTATTCTTGCTATTAGCAGGAACATTAGTCACGAGAGGTTGTTTTATAGAAAGAGGAATGTGCAAGCTCAGTCTTATATATGGAGGAGTAATATATCATCATATACGGCATGTGGGAGAACATACGCATTGCCCGTCACTATTGTGTAAGTCTCCAAATCTTCATACCTTCTCATTGCTCAGCAGTTGACTAGCTTTTCCTCCTTTTTGTGTGTTTACATAAAAACTCTAAATTTTTAGAATATATTTTCAGTATATTATCTCAAAGTCTCGGGAATTCTTGGCATTTTAGACAAAATTGCACAATTACTCTTAAAGAACGCTCATTTCCATATACTCTTTTAGGGCGTTAATAGAGGAGGTCCTCTGTTCAGGATCTTAATCTCTTGGTCAGAGTAGAGAGTGGTTATAAAGAGTGTTTCTTGCTCTGGAGGACCTGCCCTGTCCTGCATTACCCAGACATCCCATTGATCTGAATGGCCACTATGTAATGCTCTATTTCCCCTGTGGTGGCGCTGTAGGAAAAGTGAAAATTCACTGCCAGGTTTGTACACAAACTGATCGTTGAGCTTTCCAGCAGTGGGACATTGTGTGAGCTGCTTATTGTCAAGGGATACTTTAAACAAGTAGGATCATGATTGATGGGGGTCTGACCGCTGGGACCCCAACTGATCCCAAGAATGGGGGTCTGGTTCCACCATTCTGATGAAGCCAAGCATATACCCTGCTTCTCCATTCATTCTCTATGGGAGTGGTGGAGATTGCCAAGAATAGTGCTTGGTTATTTCCAGGCCTACGCCCTGCAACCCCATTATGATGGGGAAACCACAACCCTGGTCGGACGACTGATCATAAATTTATCCTCTACCCTAGGGGATGACTTCAAAAGTTGATACAACCCCTTTAAGTATAAATCAGTGACTTATGTGTTATAATTGTAGATTGTATTACTATGTAGTACTACACTGGCACAATGGGGCACAGTGGCTCTCTTTTTTGGTGTCAGTATGGACTGTTGCTTTGTGTGCACAATAGTAGCTAAACCTTATGGGAACACTGTCTGGTTCTTATGGGGGTACCAGATCTTATGGTGGCACTTATGTGGGCACTGGTTCTCATACGGGAACCAGTTCTTATGTGGGCACCGGTTCTTATGGTGGAACTGGTTTTATGGGGGCACCGGTTCTTATGTGGGTATCAATTTTTATGAGGCCACCGCTTCTTATGGTGACATTGGCTCTTATGTGGGTACTAGCTCTTATGGTGGCACTTATTTGGGCATCGGTTCTTATGGGGGAACCAGTTCTTATGGTGGTACTGGTTCTTATGCTGGTGGCACTGGTTCTTATGTGGGCACCGGTTCTTATGGTGGTGGCACTGGTTCTTAGGTGGGCACCTGTTCTTATGAAGGCACTGATTCTTATGTGGGCACCTGTTCTTATGGTAGCATTGTTTCTTATGGTGGCACTGGTTTTCATGTGGGCACCGGTTCTTATGGTGGCACTGGTTTTTATGGTGGAACCGCTTCTTATGTGGGCATTGATTCTTATGGGACCACTGGTTCTTATGGTGGTACTTGTTTTTATGGGGCACCGGTTCTTATGGTGGTGGCACTGGTTCTTATGTGGGCACCAGTTCTTATGGTGGCACCGGTTCTTATGTGGGCATTCTTATGGGACCACTGGTTCTTATGGTGGTGGCACTGGTTCTTATGTGGGTACCAGTTCTTATGGTGGCACCGGTTCTTATGTGGGCATTCTTATGGAACCACTGGTTCTTATGGTGGTGGCACTGGTTCTTATGTGGGCACCAGTTCTTATGGGGACTATTCTGTTGTACTGTATATGTCTGTTTTTATTGGGAGGGGGGTTACCTAGGACAAATGATATAATTCACATGAGTATATGAGTATATAGTATATGAGTATTACAGTACCTCTTGTGTATACAGGATAATAAAGCGATATTTACTGCCCCATATTAACAGACGAAGCGCAGAGACAGACATGGGGATTACATCTATTACACACACGGGTACATTGTATACACGATAGCTGACGTATGTGCGGCCCCTCTCATCAGCCCAGAGGAAACGACATCTACTGAGCAACTTCTGTTTAGTTTTACAGACCGTTTCTGGCGCCCGTCGTGATTTATTGGCAGTAGTTGCCACCTACAGCGCCTCCATATGTTGTGACAGTATAGGACAGCCCACGATGTGACATTACGGTGCTCTTCCCCTGTGCTGCGCCGCTCTTCAGGCTGTCACTTTGAGTGGTTAAAATACAATAAAACAATTCAGTGCGGATACAGAGGGCACGAGGGGACATTTCCGCCACCGGCCGGATCCCTTGTTTGAGTCTGTGAATTGTCCGGATGAAGGAAGGGGGTAAAAGAGCAGACACGTCCCCAGTGGGAAGGGTCCCTGCCTGGGAGAGAGAGGCGTTAGGTCACATCTGCTCTTGTGTTCTGAACTTCCGCTAGGGGGGGGGGGCAATCTATTTCTGTCCCTCGTCGATATCCTCTGTTTTCCAAACCCATTTCCTTGTGGCTTTTCAAGCTGTTTTCCTCCCTGAGAAACGTATGTGCGCTGCAGATTCTTCTAGTACCTGCTGGGTTAGTATTTTGGCCATTCTTCGTCTGCTCTTAAAGGGGACCTGTCGTCTTAACATGTTATAGTGTAACTAACGTCAGAAGTTTTGATCATTGGGGGGCTCAATGCCTGGAGCCCTGCTGATCAATACGGGACACTGTGTGAACATGATAGGTGCCCTTTACAACTTATATGGGATGTTAGGATACTTTTAGAGATATTATTTAAAAGGGATTTAAAGGGATAGTTACTTTTTACTGTCTACATAGGATAAAATGAAGGAGGTGAGGGATTTGCACCTTTCTTTCTGTTCGGCTGGTCTTTATCTCTCCTCATACAGCAGAGAGAGTAGTTTATGGATTCATAGAAAGTCTATAGAGAGCTGAATTGGTGCCAATATAAGGAGCTCTGTATATGATGATAGTATACGGGGCATTGTGGCTGGCACTGATATAGGGGACTATGTGATTGGTGCTAATATAAGGGGCACTGTATATGATGATAGTATACGGGGCATTGTGGCTGGCACTGATATAGGGGACTATGTGATTGGTGCTAATATAAGGGGCACTGTATATGATGCTAGTATATGGAGCATTGTGGCTGGCATTGATATAGGGGACTATGTATTTGGTGCTAATATAAGAGGCACTATGTATGATGCTAATATATTGAGCACTGTGGCTGACACTGATGTAGGGGACTATGTGATTGGTGCTTATATAAGGGGCGCTATATATGATAATAGTATATGGGGCATTGTGGCTGGCACTGATATAGGGGACTATGTGATTGGTGCTTATATAAGGGGCGCTATATATGATAATAATATATGGAGCACTGTGGCTGGCACTGATATAGAGGACTATGTGTTTGGTGCTAATATAAGAGGCACTATGTATGATGCTAATATATTGAGCACTGTGGCTGACACTGATGTAGGGGACTATGTGATTGGTGCTTATATAAGGTGCACTATATATGATGCTAGTATATGGGGCATTGTGGCCGGCACTGATATAGGGGACTATGTGATTGGTGCTTATATAAGGGGCGCTATATATGATGATAGTATATGGGGCATTGTGGCTGGCACTGATATAGGGGACTATGTGATTGGTGCTAATATAAGTGGCACTATATATGATGATAGTATATGGGGCATTGTGGCTGACACTGATGTAGGGGACTATGTGATTGGTGCTAATATAAGTGGCACTATATATGATGATAGTATATGGAGCACTGTGGCTGGCACTGATATACGGGACTATGTGATTGGCACTATATTTGACACCAGTATATGCAGCACTTTGGTTGGCACTAATATAGGGTATGATATGACTGTTGCTAATATAAGGGGTAGCATATATGACACTAGTATATGGAGAACTGTGGTTGGCACTTATATAGGGGCACTACAACTGGCACTAATTTAGGGGCACAAAAGCGGACACTAGTATAGGGGGCAAAGCGGCTGGGAGACCATTTGGCTGGCACTAGTATACGGGCACTGTAGCTGGCATTATTATACAGACATATAAGGAAAATTTACTACTGAAAATAAGCCAGAATGCTGGTGTAATTTGCACCAAAAGACTGGGGTACATGCCTTGTGCTACGTTTATTAAAGGAGTTTTTTTAGCACTTTGATATTGCCGACCTATCCTTAGATCATTAATATCAGAGTGTAAGGAGGTGCAGAGGGTAGGGTAGCAGCCAGGCCCAGGAGCCTTAGGGGGACTATAAGGTGTCTCTTCCCAATATGAGGATACTATTGCTATAAGGCACAGGTGTCAAACACAAGGCCCGCGGGCCAAATCGGGCCCGCTGCCTTCTGTTATCCGGCCCGGCCTCACGCAATACAAGAGCAATAAAGATGGCGGCCGCCTCACTTCGCCTCATTAGCGGTGCGCCCCTGGGAGGCCGCCATCTTTATTGCCTCAGGCGGCACTGTCCCTCACTGTCTGGGGGGCGGCATTTTTCTATTCAAAGCTGAGCGGGGTCTGTCCTGGGCTGGTTTAAGAGACGTCGCATCTGAGCGCAGGCGGCGATACAATGACGTCATCGTGCCGCTTATGCTGAGACACAGACATCGCGGACAAGAAGAGGAGGCGGTGGCGGCTGCATCAAGGCATCGCAGGTGAGTATAACTTTTTTTTTATATATAAATAGGCCGTGACCTGCTGGAGTATCCCAAGCAGGTAACGGCCTATTTATTTACCTACCCCGCGTCTCCTCGTGGCCGCCCCCGCTTCTCCTTCTGCTATGGGACGCAGAAAGGGAAGTGGATGCCGCTGTGAGCGGCCGCGGGCATCGGTAAGTGAGGCCGCGGGCCTCAAATACTACTATTATTATACTCCGGGGTCTTGTCAGACCCCGGAGTATAATAATCGGAGACCCAGAGGAGGTGACAAACATAAAAACATATCCTACTTACCTCTCCTGCGATCGGTGTTACTCAGAGAAGGCTTGAGGCCTCTGGTGACGTCATCAGGTCGCGTCACCGGCCTGATCACGTGACGTGTGTGCGCAATTAAACAGGGCCGAAAGCTGCAAGGAGTGCACCAGTGTCCAGGATAGGTAAATAACACTGGTTTTTATATTTGTCACCTCCCCTGGGTCTCCAATCATTATACTCTGGGGTCTGAAAAGACCCCAGAGTATAATAATAGTTCATGGTTTGGCCACTATGGGGCATAATACCCTGTGCAGGGACCACTGTGGAGCATAATACCAGTACAGGGGCCACTATGGAGCATAATACAAGTGCAGGGGCCACTATGGAGCATAATACCAGTGCAGGGGCCATTATGGAGCATAATACCGTGTGCAGTGGCCACTGTGGAGCATCATACCGTGCGCAGGAGCCAATATGGAGCATCATACCGTGTGCAGGGGCCAATATGGAGCATAATACCGTGTGCAGGGGCCACTAGGGAGCATAATACCGTGCATAATACCGTGTGCAGGGGCAGCTGTGAGTCATAATACAGTGTGCAGGGACTGCTGTGGAACATTATAGTGTGTGTAAATGGGGCTCTATAAATAGGGGCTATGGCGCCTGTTTATATTATACGCTGTCTAATAGCTCACTTAACTGTTGAGGAGAAGTTACTTTTATACACGTGTAAAATAATCTTGGCCCTTCAAGGTACCCCATGAGGCTGAAGTGGCCCCGGTGAAAATGAGTTTGACACCCCTGCTATAAGGGATATAATATAGTTGGGGCCTGGTAAAGACTTTGCATTGGGGCTCATTTTGTCAGTGAATGAAAACCTATTAAGCCTGTACAGACTGTCTACTTGTCACAGGGGAGAGTCTGCGATAAAGTCCTTAGGATAGGTCATCAAAATTAGATTGGAGGGAGTCCGACTCCCAACATCCCCCCGATCAGCTGATTGAAGGGGCCATATCACTTCGGTAATCACCGAGTCCCCTTTATTGTGTAGCAGACACAGTAGTGGTCATGCATGGTACTGCAGCTCAGTCTCATCACATGAGCACTGCAGAACCATTAACTTGCTGATTGGTTGGTGGGCTAGGGGTCGGACTCACATCAATCTGATATTGATAACCTATTCTAACAATAGATCATCAATATCAAAGTTCCAGAAAACTCCTTTAAACAGTGTGGACTCCAGCTTATAACATTTTAGAACTGATACATTGTAACAAATTATCAGAGACTTATAGACAATGGAGACTCTATTGAACATTTTTGGCCACCAATTTTAGATTAAAAAACAACGGACACACGACAAAACCCATTTGACCCGATGGTCCTGCCCATGTGGCGGTGGCGTAAAAGACAAAAAGTTGCAATTTCTTGTGACCCTGCCAGAAGACTGGCATACAAGGCACGATAACTTCCACCAAGGTATATTAGTAAGTTGAAGAACTTTTAATTATACACGTGGCATCACAAATAGTAGTAGGGGGCCGACTACCAATCCCCCTCCCAGTTTTACAAATCCAATGCAGCCATCGGCCAGGAGTGGCGCTGCTTCACAAATCAAGTCAAACTGTGCTGCACCCTTTATTCTGGTATAGTATGCAGTCAGGTCCTGAGTGCCCTCTAGTGGTGACTGCAAGAAGGCTGAATTTTATCATTTATTGTCTGTGCAGGGGATTTGGACCTATAAATGGCGGTCTTATGTAGTTTCTCTGCTGGCGTGAGATGTGCCAGAATTATTAAGATGCTTTGGTGTCCTCATCAGGGGTGTAGCTATAAGGGGTGCAGAGGTATCAGTCACTATCGGGCCCTGGACCCTGAGGGGGGCCCTACAGTCTCTCTGCCACATAAAATATATCACTATTCTAAAGGACACAGGGTAGATAGGGGCCCCATTACAGATTTTGCACTGGGGCCCAGGAGCCTCAAGCTAGGCTTCTGCTTTTAATCATACTTGCCATCTCTCCCAGGACGTTCGGAAAAGGGGTGACCTCCCAGTGGGTATATCTCCCGTTCCAGGCTCCTGGTCCTGTTATACGTGACTTTATGTGCCAGTCACGTTACAAAAAATGGGGTGTGACCGCCACATTTCGCATCTATGTCGCAAAAGTGGGAGGGGGGCCGTAACCGTATCAAAAATTTTCACAACGTGCCTCTATTAGGCTGGCCTCAAAAAGTTTGCAAGTATGCACATAATAATTCTGGCACATTTTGGGAAGTCTGGTTTGCCAGAATTGAAATTTAGACCAGCCAGGGACTGGTCCAAATTCCAAGTATAACCTAGGCCTGTTTTTCGGTGCAGGTCATGGTAACTTTATAGGGCCGAGGTGTTGTGGTCTGCCCACTTTTCTCAAAACTAACATGGGTCTCAAAAATGAACAGCGTGATGCACTTTTTGGGGGCAAAGCATACTTAGTTTGATAAATTTTGGCCACTTTGCATGTACTGTAATATTATGATGGTACTGATAGCTGCAGGGTTAGTTTTTGTGGTTTCTTCTTTTGGTTTCAGCATCGCTATCTCTTCCGGTAATAAGATGTGTGATATATATATATATATATATACACACCATGTCACAGCACCTACACGTGCCATTTACACCCGAGTGGGGTGTTTCCCTGTCGTCATGATGTCTATACAAAGCAGACATGATATCCTGACTCACTCACTCACAGGTGGTTTTCTCTTAGATCGGCTGTGATTCGGCGCTGCCGTCAGCTTTTGATGCCGGGTTTTGTTTGCTATGTTGAGCTTCAGAGAGTTGAGGTTTTAAAACAGGAAGGAGTCGTGCTGAAGATCTTCTGGTATATGTTGTGCTGTATTCAGCACATTGTGCAAACAAAGCCCTAGTTCACACTTTGAAACACAGACCACTGAAACCTCATTTTAAGTTTTGTCCTTAGCAACTAGGGACAAACACAGAGGAAATGGGGCCTCATGGTAGGGAACAAACTGTCCCTTCCTGCCTGTTTCAATGCTCTTTTGACGCTTTTAAAGGGTTCAATATCACGAATTTCTGTGTATCAAAGCAACAGGTCCTGCCCCAGCCCAGTTACCCGGACTCCTTACAGCAGAACAAGGACTCCTACAGAGCTGAGACATCAATCTCCATTTATTTAACTTTTATTCTGTCTTATTTTTCATTAGCTCTGTCCTGGGTCTCGAACCCAGGACCTTCTGTATGGGAGGATTTTCTCAGCCTAAAAGCCTCAATAATGTTTTCCTTTTTTGCATGCATAATATACTGTTATATAGAGATATATCTCTGAATACCAGTACATTGTATGTTAAAACAACTTGTATGCTAACTTAGATAGTGATCACTAAATGGCGTAAATAAAAATGGTGCAACTGCCATTTGAATTGCTGGGCTAGCTCCGTACCAAAGTATTGTTATGGCATTGGAAGTCTTGATACTACTCTTGGCATCAGTATCAAAGTTAATTCTGGTGTCATGACCAATCTACTCCTTAGGGCCTAGTTTTCGTTAGGGCCTAAGGTTTTTTAGGGCCTACTTCTCATTAGGGCTAGGGCCTAGTTCTCATAAGGGCCTAGTACTTTTTGGGCCTCATCAAGCCAATTCCATGATTCTTATCCCTCACTCCTTTGTTCGTCAGCATGATAGACCTCATGGATCTCAACACCCAATGGTAAAGTAGATGGGACCAAATTTGGTCACTACTCTCTCCACGGGACTGTAGCAACCATATGGGCCACATGTCCTTAGAGCTGAAGACCTTTATCTTAGCTAATCTTCTCAAGTTGGCAAGATTTCTCCAGACTTCTAGAGATAGCCATATACTCCAGATAGTTGTCAATCAAGTGCTTGTTTGGCCGACTTCTCTCGACCCTTTCTATACTCATGCATACTTGGCCTGACTGAGCATGCATGTGTTCTCAATGGAGAGGGGGAGCCACTGCCAGACACCAGTAGATAATTTACTGTGAGCGCAAAAGTATTCAGATGTGAAAATCAACATGTCCAGTTCTTCTTTCCTATGACATCTGCCAGCATGGAGAGCTGAGATGCCACCATACTCAATGGTCAGCCAGTCCTGCAGAAATTGGTAGGATTGGCCAATATTTATCTATATAGGTCATGTTGAGGCTATATTCACGAGAATGCAGATAGATTTCAGCTCTGAAGTCTTCAGAATTGTGAATGCCGCTCTGAACTATGATTCATATACTTTTCTAAGGACCACCTCTTGGGAAGCCCACCACCTTATCCAGACAGATTTTCAGTTCTACCATATATCATGGATAGGGCCCATCTTCTGTGAGAAGACCATAACCCCCCCCCCCCCTTCCCCAGAAGACCACTGTTCAATGCACTTTGGGTAGCTATCTCTCTTTTTACTCTTGATCCCATATATGAAGATATAGATTATATGACTGCAACAAAACCATTTACTGCTGGCTCATGTTTGTCTTCTCGATACCACAGTAATCTTCTCAAGATCTTGTGATAACAGTTTTTTTTTTTTTTTGTATTTTAAGCTTTTTAATAGATTTTCTATATTAGGCAGGCGGGGCCTATGATATGAATAGAACCTTAGGCAGTATTTCACTCCTAAATGTTTGCTGATGTCAACAGAGTCTGGATGTTGATGATGGTGAAGGATATGGTGACATCACAGAGTCATATAGGCATGGAAGTTGATGTCACAGAGGAAGTACAATACAGTCACTGATGGTGATGTCACACAGTGAGATCAGAACTGTTATGCAGTCCAGGTCGATGATATCACAGAGCCTCCATAGTACAGTTACACGGCTCTAGATGGTGATGTCAAAGATGGAGTGTAATGCAGTCACATAGCCCTGGATAGTGATATCACAGAGGGAGTGCAAGGCAGTCACACAGTAGTGGATGGTGATGTCACAAAGGGAGCTCCGTACAGTCACACAATCCTGGAGGGTGATGTCACAGATGGAGCACAGTACAGTCACACAATCCTGGATGGTGATGTCACAGATGGAGCACAGTACAGTCACACAATCCTGGATGGTGATGTCACAGATGGAGCACAGTACAGTCACACAATCCTGGATGGTGATGCCACAGATGGAGCACAGTACAGTCACAAAATCCTGGATGGTGATGTCACAGATGGAGCACAGCACAGTCACACAATCCTGGATGGAGTTGTTACAGAAAGAGCGCTGCAACGATAATTCTAAATTGTGATGTCACAGAGGCAGAATAGTCACACAGTCATGTGATGTCACAGAAGGAGTACAGTAGATTAACATAGCCTGGGATGGAGATGTCATACAGTTCGGGTGAGTTAATCTCTGTGTAGATATAAGGGCTACCTATTAAGACCCTTGGCATGAGTTTTGTTTCTCTTAATCCATCTGCTACTTACAACCTGCTTTCACTTGTTATGCAAAACACTGTTTTTGTAACTTCATCTTATTGCATCAGTGACCTCACGTGCACAATGTTCAGATGAAAGGACCACAAGGTGATGTAACCTTGAACTTCTGTTAGTCGCTTGCTAGACTATTTTTGTCGGTTGCTTTAGACCAGGTGGAGCATCCTCTCAATGGTTTATATGCTGATGTTTGTGCACAGTGGTGTAGCTACAAGGGGTGCAGGGGTAGCGGTGACTACCAGGCCCTGGACCTTAAGGGGTCCCCAAAGGTCCCTCTGCCACATAAAATATACCAATACTCTAAATGTCACAATGTTAGCAATTTTGCATTGGGGCCCAGAATTTACACCTCTGTTTGTGCACATTACTAGGTATCTGCCTCGCTGCTGTGCGTTTTACATATATTTAAGGTATTAGGGGTAATAGCAGAAGTTTTTGGAAGCGCCAATATCACTATTAACACGATGGGGCAGCTCATGGGATGGACACTGGCTTAGAATAGGAACTATACTGGTGATATAAACCCATGGATATTGTGGGTAGTGGGGGGGGGGGGGGTCACCTGATTTTGGAATGTGACGTTTACATTGATGTATCTAAGTGCATGGACCTGCTATTGTGTCATGAACACCACCCGATTTGTGCTCTGTTGTTTGGTATGGTCGTGGTGTAAGCCAGGTTCACTGACACATGGCAGTATTGTCTGGTATTGTTATAGGAGCCTCATAAGTGATTGTTGCTCCTTGTATTGACGTATTCAGTTCCTGTGCAGCGCCACCGCAGGAGAAACGAAGATTTACATTGGTTCCATGGACTGTCCATGTAATGCTCAAACGTCTTGGGTCCTCCAGAGCATGAGACGTACTTTGTAGCCTCCCTTCTAGGTAGATGAGGAGCATTGACCATGGTATTTTATTAATCCAACCATTGGGTTTCTCTATGACTTTTGGTTGTTTTATTATTTTGGCTTCTTTGGTATTTTTCACTACATTTTTCATCACCGACCAACTTTGTTGTAACTCTATGAATACTGGCAATAGTATGAGGTGTAGATGGAATGTCCTAGGCCTTAGGGCAGAAGCTGTACCTGGACCTCCATCTAACCACTGATGTCTAGACATCCTTTAATCTAATATGTAATACAGTGAAATCTCTTTTAGAAGACGTCCCAAAATCGCAGTGAAATGGTTCTATGAGTAGTGTTAATGCCAATAGGGCATACAGGAAAAATGTGTTCTAAATCAGGGATGGTCTCAAAGTGGTGGTCTTTCATAACAAATACTAGCTTTATATCGTGGCCTAGCTTTGGCTAGTATTGAGTAATTGGCAACTTATTCTGGATCAACATGTTAGAATTATAGATTGGACATGATGGACTTGTGTATTTATCCAACCTTATCAACCATGTTACTATGTCACCCCCAGGGGTGTAGCTATAGGAGGTGCAGAGGTAGCAGGCGCTACCGGGCCCCAAAAGGTAAAAAGGTACCTCTGCTCCATAAAATATATCACTATTTCCCAATGGCACAAGCCAGGTATGGACCAGGTTTCAGGTATGGACCCCATTACAGATTTTGCATTGGGAGATTCCCAGGAGATTCAAGTTTTGCCTTTGGTTACACCATTGCTCTACTTTGGTCTGTAATGAGTTGTGGCCTTGTTCCACTTGAAACCTCTTGAAGTCGATTTTGGCACTTTTTGAGTACGTATTTCTATACTATAGCAGATCATTGGGTGTCCAGCTACTGAGATCTCAAGTTCGGTCATCCCTGCGCCACTCATTTCTATGGGACTGTGAAGATAACTAAAATCCAGAGCTCGGGTATCTCAATTGCAATGAATGGTGCATGGGCATCCCTTTAAGACCACCACTCCCTTCAGTCTGGAGAGCAAAATATCCCCTTCTTTATGATCAGTGGGGGTCCCACATCCACCAACCGGCCCAGGGGTGTAGCTATGAGGGTGCAGAGGTAGTAGTTGCTACCAGGCCATGGACTATGAGGGGGATCCAAAGGTCCTTCTACCACATAAAATATATCACTATTCTAAATGGCCCAAGGTAGGTAGGGGCCCCATTATTGATTCTGCATTGGGCCCAGAATTTTCAAGTTGGCATACCCGATCACATTTGCCGAGTCTTCTCCTTTGTCCTCACAGGAGATAAGAGGTGTCTGACAATGGTTCACTCCCCTCTCCCAATTTAGAAAACATGGATGCTCAGGAAAATCAATTATGCGTGCGTATGGGTGGCGGTCCAGAGTTCAGCTGTCAGCTATTAAAAAATGTATGGTCAGGTTTAATCTCAAGTAGTCCCTTTGCTTATGTTGTAAGATCCCTCGAGTCTTGGAGAGGGATAATCTGGGTGGTTGGTGTTACAGCAGTCTGGGTGGTCCTAAATAACCGTTCAGACCAACCCGTAGGGAGGTTAAAGGTATACCACTTGACTGCCATTCCTTTAACGTGAGGTTGACAGGGGTTTTAGGAAATCTTTAAAAAGATCTGCCCAAATTGAAAAAGAGAAGAGCAGGGGGTGTAAGGGGGGTGGACGAAGTGAACGGGAGCTATAAAGGACGTCATTAAATGGAAAACAAAGCTTGACATTGTCCTACATCCCCTTTTGAAACAATAGGGTTTCTGCTCTCTCGGCCTCTGTGTCCAGTATGTGAAAACACAGTGGACCTGTTTCCTGAGACCACAACTTCTGTGATATTCTGATACATAAGGAAGTGGAAGAAATCCCACAATGTGTGGGTGTGCTCAGCCAGCTGAGGAGAACTTAGAGGGAGTGAAGAATGCCTTCCAGGCAAAGACAGCAGAATCTGTTAACACTAATCCCCGGCTCGTCCGCCTTTGTTATATCCTCCACTATAATTATGGCTTCACAGATAGTTGACACAGTTTTGCAAATTCATTGTGGAAACGAGTTTCAAATCGACACCGAACAAGCAGGGATTGATATGGCAGACGCGTCCTGGTCTAGACCTGTCATACAACCCTAGTATGAAACAGAAATGCTGTCCCATCTGTGTTTCATTGGTGGAGACAATCCCGGGATTTTCAGATTTGTCACTGGAAAATTTCCTGAACTCCTTTCCGTTCTGGATTTACAGTGCTGGCGGCTGGGACTTAAAGGGGCTTTCCGGGACTTATTAATTGATGATCTGTCCTTAGAATAAGTCATCAATTGCAGATCAGCCATGGGGCCGACACCCAGGACCCCCGCTGATCAGCTGTTTGAAGTGGCTTTCCTTGAGTCCATGTGGCGTCGCATTCACTGGTCATATAGCCTGATCGTAGATCAGTGTGAATGGGCTGAGCTGCAATAACAGGCAGAAGAAGAGGGGTAAATGAAATTGATAGCCAGTGCCCCATACAATGGCAGGAATTGGACCAAGCTCCATTTTACTCAAAATAACACCACAAGAAATCCATCTCAAAATGTAAAATACAAAACTGACAAGAAATTAAAAAGTTATGGTTTATAAAATCACTCTACCTTTACCAGGGTATTACGATTCAGAGCAAGGGCAACAAACTTAATCATTGCCTAAAAAATAAAAATCTCTCAACACTACAAAATCCGACTACACACAGGGTTTGTCTGTAGTCTGTAACCAGGGTTACTCATTGGTCTGAATAGGAGCTGTGTACCAAGATATTTATAATCAAGAATGTTTACAAAGATGTTTCATTTATACATTTAAGATCCAAGGCCTAAACTAAAGAAAATCCCAACTCCAAAATTACACTGCAGAATCCGACTACACACAGTTTGTCTGTAGTCTGTAACCAGGGTGACTCATTGGTCCACATAGGAGCTGTGTACCAATATATTTATAATCAAGAATATTTACAAAGTTGTTTCATTTATACATTTAAGATCCAAGGCCTAAACTAAAGAAAATCGAAACTCTGAAATTACACTGCTAAATCTGACTACACATGGTTTGTCTGTAGTCTGTAACCAGGGTGACTCATTGGTCCACATAGGAGCTGTGTACCAATATATTTATAATCAAGAATATTTACAAAGTTGTTTCATTTATACATTTAAGATCCAAGGCCTAAACTAAAGAAAATCCCAACTCCAAAATTACACTGCAGAATCCGACTACACACAGTTTGTCTGTAGTCTGTAACCAGGGTGACTCATTGGTCCACATAGGAGCTGTGTACCAATATATTTATAATCAAGAATATTTACAAAGTTGTTTCATTTATACATTTAAGATCCAAGGCCTAAACTAAAGAAAATCCCAACTCCAAAATTACACTGCAGAATCTGACTACACACAGTTTGTCTGTAGTCTGTAACCAGGGTGACTCATTGGTCCGCATAGGAGTTGTGTACCAATATATTTACAATCAAGAATGTTTACAAAGTTGTTTCATTTATACATTTAAGATCCAAGGCCTAAACTAAAGAAAATCCCAACTCCGAAATTACACTGCAAAATCTGACTACACATGGTTTGTCTGTAGTCTGTAACTAGGGAGACACATTGGTCTGCATAGGAGCTGCGTACCAATATATTTATAATCAAGACTATTTACAAAGTTGTTTCACTTGTGCATTTAAGATCCATAGACAGTAGTTGCAAAAGTACTCATCCCCTTTACAGACATCAAGCATGAACTTTGATTCAGAGCCTCTCTTGGGCAGGGGCTCACATTCATTTAGTAAAAACTCAGGGGCCCATATTGTGTCCTATATTTTTCTCCCACTCGCTCCCACTACTTACTTCTTGTTTGCTTCCTCTAATCCCATTTCTCCCCCTTAACTTTTCTGCATGATCTCACTCTCAGTCATTTCAAAGCATTTATATTACAATGCCTGCGACTCCCCCTTCCCCCTCCTCTCTCGCCTTTGATATAAGCCAGCCGTCGTTTCACCTGGGAGATCGAAGGAGGAAGAAATGATGAAGAAACGGGGAAGTCAGAGCCAAGTGACAGTTATTTGTAACAGTTCAGGATGAGTTGGCTAACAGACTGACATTACCAGTAAGGCGATGATGATATTCAGTAACAGTCAAAAAGTTTTATTAAAAGTACCCAAAACCCAAAAACAAAGAAAAAAAAAGTCGCCTATGGGATATCGATATTGCTTTCTCCATGACAGATGGCATCAGAGATAGCGCCGGAGTGTGCACGAGGCGCCAGTTTATGGTGCAAGTTCCTGAGCTCTGTACTACTCAGCATTGTTCGGCTCTGCATCAACAAACACAGCGGTGGATGAGAAGGGTTTGGTCTCCTGTTGAGAAATGACCCTAATAGCTATTGTTGTCTGACCATGAAGAACGGTTCAGGCAGAGCGTATAAATAGAGATTTGTCTACTGCTGGGGGGCGACAAAAAAAAAAAATATCAGGAGCAGCGAAATCTACAGATCGACATCGTCGTGTGACTAGCCACCGATTCCTATATATTGGTGTCGGTACAAACGTGCCTGGTTTTTGTGGATCCTCATCGTTGGCCTTCAGAAAATTTTGGTTTGGGGCACTGTTGTCATGTAATTTTTCTCTCCCTCTTGCCCAGAGAGCCACAGTTTTTTGACATTCCACTCCAAACCTTACCGATGAAACAGTAAGTGGAGCCAAGCTGACAGAGGGGATACAGGGGGGTCTTTGAGTCCCTTCCCTGGACACCTTGGAGTTAGAAGGGAGAGATGGGAACGTTCTGAGCTATGACGCCATAATGGGATATTGTGCAAAAGGAAGGAATGATCGGCTAAAAGTCGTTCAGAGTTTGTGACTGTAGTGTGTCTCCTTACGGAGAATACCTTTACAGTCCACCTAAGGATTCTGGCAAAAGAATACAGAAAAAAGTTCTCCCTGGTGGAAAAAGGAACCTTCTCTAGCGCCACCTTTTGAAAGTTAGCTCCCTATAAATCAATGTCTGGTTTTCTAGAAACCAAGTGATATGATCTGGGATTAAAGTCAAACAAGAATATCTCCTCCAAAAGGAAGGAAGAACCATCCCCAGACAGCTGTTTTGGGGGTTATTGCTCCTCATCAGGGTACTGGTTGACTAGGTGAAAGGTAATAGATGTGGGTCAAAGTGGGTACTTTTTCCCTTTACAGAGCCCCTTGCTCTGTGAACCAGTGCTTTGCACTGATGAGGGGCAATAACCCCAAAACAATTTCGAATGGGTCATTTTTCCTTTAGAAAGTTTGGATTTAATCCCAGATCATGTCACTAGGTTTCTGGAAGAAAAGGCATTGATTAATAAGGAGCTACCTTCCACAAAGGTGGGATTAGGGCAAGTATTCTTTATTAGCATATTCTTTACCCTGAGTAATATACATATATAAGTTCTATACTGAGACCTACACTCCTACTCTGGCCTATCAAATTAATAAGCACATCTAATACTGACGGGTATGGCTGTAAGAGTATTGTAGGCCTCAAATATATCAGAATTACCTGTCACCATGAATAGTACTCTAATATGAGACTATTTGGGTTGCAGGTCCAATTATTGGGATAAGTAGACCAGCAGGAATTTTACTGTACACAGTAACTATAGCCACACAATAGGTCGGCCCTGCCACTAGAAGAGCCACATTCCTAATGTAGACAAACACACATTGACCTATTAATGAAGAAGCACAGTCAAGGCTTATCTGACCCCATTTGGCCAAGTACAGTACAATAATATAGTCTACTAGTGTAGTATTGATCAGAGACAATCACACTAACTCTCAACTATTGCATGAACAATAATTCAGCCCTGACCCTAAAGACAAAGCTTCTTTTTGTGGCGAGCCAATACTTGGTCACGAGCTTCCTGTGCCCAGTCTGGAGCTCAACATGCCCAATCTTTTGTTCAGACTGTAGATAAACCACCACCATGTGGCGGACCTTGGGTACACATGCAGTGAAGCTGAAGTGCATATCCCCAGCTTCACCGAATGAACTGGACATTAAACCTCTGGTCCATTAGGACCTGTCTGTGGTTGAGTGTCCCATATCGGCCTGACAGGTTCCCTTTAAAGAGTTTGTCCACTACCATGATATTGATTGCTGTGGCCTCTTCGCTACTTACCAACCACAGTGCCGTACATTGTATAGTGGGACTGATATGTAGCATGGCCAAGTGACCAATGGACGTGATGTCACTCCCTGAGAAGAGGAAGGAGAGCTCACTATCATAGTCTCTTACGACCCCCTTAAGTCAGAGACACATAACCATGTAAGCAACCAGATACCATCTGCTATTATGACTATGTGAACTAGAGCATAGATCTCTGACAATCTTTGCAGCCTGTAGTTGTATGCGTTCTACTGATAGAGGCGCCACCATCACATCTCACTCTTGTGCTGATACAATGGCTGTCTTTCTGCCCCTGTACCTTTTTCTGGATTTTTTTCATGATATGAAAAATATGCATGTATTTGGCGAGCCGACAGTAGGACACCGTAAATATGTTCTCTAATGCCTAGACATAGGGGATAGAGATTGTAGTCTAATGGTAATGGTATGGCTGTATTGTAATGGTCCCTACTTCCTTGGGATAGTAATACAATGAGATTATGTTTTCTACTGCCTGGATCTACAGCAGTAAAGTAGGAGTGAAATGTTCTCTACTACATGGGTATAGTACAGTAGTGGTGAAATTTTCCCTACTGCCTGGGTATAGTAAAGTAATGGTGAAATATTCCCTACTACCTGAGTATAGTAAAGTAGTGGTGAAATGTTCCCTAATGCCTGGGTATAGTAAAGTAATGGTGAAATATTCCCTACTACTTGAGTATAGTAAAGTAGTGGTGAAATGTTCCCTAATGCCTGAGTATAGTAAAGTAGTGGTGAAATGTTCCCTAATGCCTGGGTATAGTAAAGTAATGGTGAAATGTTCCCTACTGCCTGAGTATAGTACCGTAGTGGTGAAATGTTCCCTACTACATGGGTATAGTAAAGTAGTGGTGAAATGTTCCCTAATGCCTGAGTATAGTACGGTAGTGGTGAAATGTTCCCTACTGCCTGGGTATAGTAAAGTAGTGGTGAAATATTCCCTACTGCCTGAGTATAATAAAGTAATGGTGAAATATTACCTACTACCTGAGTATAGTAAAGTGGTGGTGAAATGTTCCCTAATGCCTGGGTATAGTAAAGTAGTGGTGAAATGTTCCCTACTACATGGGTATAGTACAGTAGTGGTAAAATGTTCCCTACTACATGGGTATAGTACAGTAGTGGTGAAATGTTCCCTACTACATGGGTATAGTACAGTAGTGGTAAAATGTTCCCTACTACATGGGTATAGTACAGTAGTGGTGAAATGTTCCCTACTGCCTGGGTATTGTAAAGTAGTGGTGAAATGTTCCCTACTACATGGGTATAGTAAAGTAGTGGTGAAATGTTCCCTACTGTCTGGGTATAGTAAAGTAGTGGTGAAATGTTCCCTACTGCCTGGGTATAGTAAAGTAGTGGTTAATGTTCCCTACTGCCTGGGTATAGTAAAGTAGTGGTTAATGTTCCCTACTGCCTTGGTAGTAATGTAATGGACAAGATTCTTGGTCTTGCCCAACTGGTGAAACTTTTTTATAGTCCATACATATGAGTTGTAGAATAAAGTTAAAAATGGCGCTGGTTGTCTATATAGCAAGAGTTGAGGGTTATTTCCAGTTTATATTATGCCACCTTTTGTACCCTATCTGTATAATAAATGTGCCATACACTAGGCACTGGTTTCCAAACCACCTCCAACAAGTGTTGGACAGGCCAAGGTCACAGGTCATAGAACAAGAGGATCTAACATAAATGGTGACACCCAAGCTTACACCATACTATGATCTATTTCCTAGGGGATGTGGGAGGGTGGGCCCCATAATAATTTTATCTGGTGGTCTCAGCCTTTAACGCAATAATGGTCTAGCAGAAGACACCCAACTTTGAAAGGTACTATGGTCTATTTCCTAGGGGTTGTTGGAGGGTGGGCCTCCAAAATCATTTTATCTGGTGGGCCCAAGGAACCTCAATCCAACACTGTCTAACCACATTATACTATCACCGAATAGGTATCTCCACCATTGAATCTGTCTGCCACCACCTTCCATAAATATAGACTTTAAATTCATCCCGAAATGTTCTTTGTCAACGTAAAACATGCTAAAGTCTAAGCCATGACTGCATGGTCCGTGAGTGTAAGCAGGCCAATCATCACACATACATATCCCGCATGTATGCTACATCCCCTTTGCCCCTATCTGTTATGTTTTTCCCTGTATTACTTCCTGTCACGCAGAGGTCTTATCAGTGGAGGGCTGTCTGCACTTTGGTAACCCTTTCAGCTCAAGAAACTTATTAAACACAAAAACTGTGAGTTGTAAAATTAGGCATTAAGGAGATAAAGCATTTCCTTTTACGAAAGCTGCCATGGCAAAAATTTTGCATTGTTTACTACAATGCCCAAGAGAAGGCAACGAGGATGAGCTGTAACTTTAAATACCGACTTAAACCCAATTTTGTCCAACAATCGAGGAGCTTGCAAGAAAAGGGAATGGTACTGGAGATGAAGAATATCACCACCTTGATGTCTCATCCAAAAAGGGCCCCCCTACTGTATGTCTAAATGTGACCACTTACAGATATATGGAAAACTTTTGGAAACTATGGAGGTGCAACTAGGCTCTGTATGTCTACACATAACCCCTTAATCTGGTCCTGGTTAAATGTGATGTGAGGTCCTCAGATGGAGACAAGAACTTTATTGGAGACCCTCATAATGTGGACCACCGCTGATCCAACATCCTTGGGACTGTAAGGGTCTTCTTCAGTGTCTATCAGGGCAAAACTATACACTTGATGGGTTGGATTTTTTATTTCCCCCCAAGATATGTAACCACAGGGGTGCTTGGACATGGTCATCTCCCCAGACCTCCACCGCTTTATAATTTTTGGCTTCAGCTCTAGCCATTCTGAGTTTTAGTTTGTGCTTTAGGTATTAGCCAGTGTAAGTGTAGTTTTACTGAATTTAAAGCTATATGAGTGTTTGGTCTTCCATAGGGACTGCCAGTTTCAAAAAGTCCAACATTGGGTTTCCTTGGATCTGATTGACCAGATATTTGGGTCTACAATCTTAGACTTTTTGGTTCGTGGGCATTCCTTTTTCTCTACACTTCATCTTACATAATAAGCATTTTCTGCCAAGGCAAGTTGCCTCTGTCATCTTCGTAACCACAAAACATAAATGTAAATGTAGGTCATTGACAAAAAGGAAATGCCAATTCCCCTTTCTAGGGTAAAAAAAGAAAAACACTATGCAACCTGACACATGCATTGCACACAGTGCTAAAGATCTACTCTGTGATAACCATCTTAAATGGGCTGTCTACTCAGGATAACCCCTGTCTATATGAAGCCCTAACTTCAATGGGCTCTATGTAATACCACATTTCCTCTACTGAAATGGGAGGTTACAAACGTTAAACCTCTCCGATCATTGTGATCGGCTGTATATAGAAACACTTGCCAAATCACAAGTCACCCATAGATATTAGAAATTTGTTGGCCTGAAATTCCTTTGGTTTGGCATCAATTGCCCCAGCCTGTCCACTCACCAATAGAAATTACATCACTACCGTATTCCACCAGCTATATCTTGGCACAGTCTTCCAACATGTAGCACAAATGTGAACAGAAGCCTAATGTTTGTCAAGTCAGAGGTGTAATGATGGCCTCTCCAGGTCTTCTCATGACTTATTGGGCCTACACAGCTTAATGACTTTATGGCCTATCCTGTGATCTTTAGCCCCTGAGTAACCTGCCCATTCCTCAGAATGTACGGTAAGCACTAGCATGTCAATAAAATCCCATAGATAAATATTAGCTTTGGTTTGCTATCTATTTTCTATAGACTAGTCTGCACAGTGATATTAACTGTTTGCAGCTCTGCAAGCGTAAAGTCAATGGCCATAGCTTACATATAGACTTCTACATGAAAAACTGAGACCCTTTGTAAATAGTCATACATGACTTATATTGTACAGTTTGTATTATATTCCAGAGCTGCATTCACAAATTTCCAGGCTTCAGAGCTGGAATTTCCAAGCATACTTTGCAGGCTCAGTAACTGGACAGGGCTCTGGTGATTTGCATTCTTGGATTGCATTTTCTATACCAGGGGCGTGTCTGATCCTAACTGGGACAACTCCTTTCTCACGTCACTGGTTAGAGGGGCTTTACTGCTTCTTCCTAGCCATGGTTGTCAGCCATTTATGAAGGAGTTAGAGTTGGAGTCAGGTGTGGAAAAATTGAGTTGGTGGTTTGGCCTACCAATTCCATCCCACGATTGCTGTCATGGTGTGGCAATGCCACTTAGGGACTGTACAGGTCTTATGAGTGTGTAACCCATACCTTCCAACTCTCCCGAAACATCCGGGAAGCTCCCACAATAATGGATGACCTCTTCGCATACAGAAAAAGTGGGAGAATCTCCCGTATTTTGCAGAAATCTCCTGCACCCAGTGGTCTCCTGGTCATAATATACATGACATGGACACTTTATGTGCTGGCCACATCCCTAAGAAGTAGCATGGGCAGTACGTTTCATGTCCAAGTCACAAAAGGGGGCATGGTAATCCTTAAAGGGATCGGCCTTAAGAGAAAAAAAAGTGTTCCCACTTGAATAATTTTGCCTCTTGAACATTCCCCTCTAAAAGTTGACACGTATGGTGTATACACATCATCTTCATTTTGCTTTAATATACTATTATATATAGTCTCCATTATCTTGGGTAGAAGATATATATCCAATATTATCAAAAAAAAAAAAAGCAAAAAACAGAACACAACAATGAACAATATCTGTTTCTGTAAAATCAACAAGGGAGACCAAGAAGTATTATCTGCCCACTGAGTGGCGAGTATTAGTGTCGTACAGAATGGCCGTCGTGTAAATATTTATGTAGGGTATAATTATTTCAGCTACGCTATAAGACAAGTATTTTGCAAACACCATATGGAAGTAATCGTAAGATTCTGGTGGCGCAGATCCATCATGTGAGTGTAATAATTGCCTCCGTACGGTTATATACTGCCTACATACAGAGCTTTATTCATGAAGACAATACCCGCTCTGTGACTTCATCCTAACCTCAATGTCCTCCAGCAATGGGACTACTCTTTATCTAAGTACAATTTTAATAAAAGGATCCGGCTCAAAAAACAGCACATTTTTCATAGGTAAATCATAGTTTAGGGGTTTTCCAGCAGGGAATTTATATATATACTGTATATATATTTTTTTTTTTATAGCTTAGTAAGGGTTAAAAAATAAAAGAAGCTATATTCTCCTTACTGATCCCCTGCCACTCCCATTCTGAGGCTGACCTGGTCCCCTGCTGGTCTCTACTTTCTAATCCCTCAGCCAATCACTGACTGACGCAGGTTGCTGCTGTTAGCGATTGGCTGAGTGGTCATTTTCTGTGTGTCTAAAGGGGCCAGGAAGTGGAGACCAGCAGGAAGCCAGAAAGGAAGTGGCAAGGGATCAGTGAGGAGATTATTGCATCTTCTATTTTTTAGCCCAGATAGATAGATAGATAGAGGATCTTTTAGAAAGAGGATCGTATACCACCCCAGCAACTCAGATTCTTTGGATACTTCAATAGACCCCGATCCACTGATTCTGTCACAGTTGGAATTTTTTCTCCAGCCCCCACCGTTTCTGAGATATCAGTGCTGCTAGTTTCAGCATCCAATATGCTAATTAGGCTCTCTACTGTCAGGTGGGCCATCCTGGGGAGGAGCAGAGGGATGAGGGACTGCCCACCTGACAGTAGAGAGCTTAATTAGCATAGAAGGTGCTAAAACTAACAGCACTGATATCTAAGGAACGGTGGGGGCTAGAGAAAAAATTCCAACTGTGCCAGAATCATTGGAGCGGCACCTATTAAAGGATGGAAAGAGTTGGAGTTGGTGGAGGTGGTGAAAGATCCTCCTTAAGCAGTAACTGACTCATATATTACCCATGAAGAATATGATCTTTGTTGATCGAGCTCCTTTTATTAAAAGATGTAGCATCACAGCCTCCAATACCCTATGACCGCGAGCCTTCATTTACAGGATCTCTGGGGGGGGTGTTAGACCGCCATCGACCATAAAATGACAGCCCGTCCAAGCAATACGCTATGACTTTACAAGACTGGAAATCCCTTTAAATAAAAATGTCACATAAAAACTGAAAACAGCCCCACTGTAGCAATTTGTAGTGACGCCAGTCCACCACATCCCCCCCCGACCCCCTTAGATTTATGAGTTCCCCTTGTAAATTAAAATTTGCAATGGGATCTTTTTCCAGACAAAGCAATTCTCATGTAAAATGTAACAGGAACTGCAGTGATATCCCAAATCACTCATCGCATCTGCACGGCCTGTGGAAAGGGTTAAAGCCTGCAAATGCTGGTGTGTGAGAAAGACCCGAAAAACCTTTGTACCGTCCCCATGTGATGGAGAACATCTGTTCTGAAATGTTACGCAGGCACAGGAGAAGAAACATGTGGGCTGAGATGTCACATCTTATGTTAACTCTTAGTCGTGAAACCTTTAGACACTTTCGGTGAAAGGGTGGAAGGGCGAACAGCCTGAATTCCAGGGTTGGAGGGTAAACAGAGTGTCAAGGGGCGAGAGGGTGAATAGTCTGCAGAATAGAAATGCTCGAGATACTAAAGGAATGTGAATACAGTGACATAATGAAGCAAAAATTACAAAAACTGGAACAAAGTGTTCATAAAATGATAAAAATTGGGACAAAAAGTTTTCATATAATTTAAAAAAAATAAAAACGAAAAGATATTACACAAATTGTAATAAAAAGTTTTTAGATTTTTCATTTATTTTCATTAGAAATTTTGACATTGCTCTGTTTCTTAGATGGTAGTATGTAAGACTTTGTTCACACTAGCATCATGGCTTCCATCCATGGACATGGTTATAATCGCTAAGACGGATCCGATAGATCTCATTCAACTATAATGGGGTCCGATTCCATGGGAGTTCCAGAATTTTTGAGAGCAAGGATAGGGCACAAATTAGACTATTTTTGCCACCAGATGGAAGCAATAGCCCTGAGTGGTGACAATACACATTAGGCTAGCCTGCAGATTTTTACGGGTCTGGATGACTATCTAATGTGTGTAATATCTAGGGCAGGAACGGATTGGGCATGGTGACTTTGAACACACTCAAGTCTTGGTTGGGGACAAGCCACCTCCAGACATGACTTGGGGCTTTTTCTCTTTCCTCATTGAGAACACATGCACACTCAGCCAATCTGTGTGTGCATGTATATGAGGAAGTCAGGAGGAATCGCTGTCATTGAAAGTGTACGGGCATCTTAAGCCTTTGGCTACACTGAGGCCACTTCTGTGTGATAATAAAGTATGACACCATATATGTCCTACCTATGGGATAAGGCTACATGTTACCTATATATAATATAGATGCTGTATCAGATGTGGTACTATGCTGCACCCCTATGTAAAGGGAATTGTTTTCTCATTCTAGTACTTTATACCATATAGTAAATGATTTGAGTATCTAAGTATATTACACTTCTTATCTTTTACTGATTCTAAGGTCACATCCATTATTATACTCCAGAGCAGCATTCACAATTCAGCTGCCAAAAAATCTGTTGACAAGATCTTCATGGAGTTTGTAGAATGGGAGCTAAATAGCAGCTCCCGTAGCATACATTTCTGACATCTCAGACTTAAAGAGGAGCTGCTGCGACAGCTCTGAATATCCCAATGACATCATCATCTGATTGGCGCTGTCGCCCTGAGCATTGTGGTGTTTTGTTTATCCAGGTCCGTTCAGCCATTCCAAAGATATAAGCCCTTTTAGCGTTGATGCAGATTAGGGTCTACTAGCCAAGTGGGCGGTAACACTGATGTTTCTCTGGGGCGGGGTCTCGTGCTATATGTCATGTAGTGTTACCGCCCACTTGGCTAGCAGACCCTAATCTGCATCAACATTAAAGGGGCTTATATCTTCGGAATGGCTGAACAGATCTGGCTAAACAAAACACTAAAACGCTCAGGGTGACAGCGCCAATCAGATGATGGATGTCATTGGTGTTTTCAGATCTGGTTACAGGGCCTCTTTAAAGGGGATTTCCACTTTGGACAATCCCTTTTGGATAGAAGGTTGCTAGAAAACTGGGTCAAATAATAGCTAAAATCTACACAAAAGTGTTGCCATGATTCATAAACAAGGTATATGAATTATGGTTCCTGTGTGTGTGTATATATATATATATATATATATATATATATAAAGGAATCTGATTAATATGGCAAAAAGTTGCCTTGAGTATGACAAATCTTTCCTGTATCTTCTCCATGCCCTGAGTTTATTGTCATTGCTGCGTTGCGCTCAGACAGAATATGACAGACGTATTGTTGTGGTCTAGATGTTAGATTAAATCTCCGTAACAAGTAGTCTCTCAGGTAGTTTACCTTCTCACTGTCCGCCGCACCTCGTACTGTTTTACAAATATTTTTTTTTCTCTAAAAATACATTCAGGTGGAGAACTTCCATATTTCTGAAATTCTCTGTCCTCTACAAGACATCCTACCTCAAAAATACTTTCAGCGTGACATATTATCCTCTATGTTATCAATACATTCATTTAGTCCCTATCTCAGGCGTCTCTGCTTCTAAGCTAAATCTTCTCTGACAGATGATCTATCCAAGAGTGAGACAAAAATACATGAGCTAGCTGAGCCGCATTCTCATATCTATCAGTGGCCGCACCTCTCTGCAGAACAAGCAGTGCATAACACTAGACATACACAGGGGTACAGGAGAATGGTACATGGATACCACCAAACTGTACCTATATATACAGCCCTCATATACCTGACACTATGACAACTGCATACAACAAATCCTACTACTCCATATATCCTCTCCTATATCTTCTCCTATTACTCCATATATCCTCTCCCCTATATCTCCTCCTATTACTCCATATATCCTCCCTATATCTCCTCCTATTACTCCATATATCCTCCCCTATATCTCCTCCTATTACTCTATATATCCTCCCCTATATCTCCTCCTATTACTCCATATATCCTCCCCTATATCTCCTCCTATTACTCCATATATCCTCCCCTATATCTCCTCCTATTACTCCATATATCCTCTCCCCTATATCTCCTCCTATTACTCCATATATCCTCCCTATATCTCCTCCTATTACTCCATATATCCTCTCCTATATCTCCTCCTATTACTCCATATATCCTCCCCTATATCTCCTCCTATTACTCCATATATCCTCTCCCTATATCTCCTCCTATTACTCCATATATCCTCCCCTATATCTCCTCCTATTACTCCATATATCCTCTCCCTATATCTCCTCCTATTACTCGATATATCCTCTCCCTATATCTCCTCCTATTACTCCATATATCCTCTCCTATATCTTTCCCTATTACTCCATATATCCTCTCCCATATCTCCTCCTATTACTCCATATATCCTCCCCTATATCTCCTCCTATTACTCCATATATCCTCCCCCTATATCTCCTCCTATTACTCCATATATCCTCCCTATAGCTCCTCCTATTACTCCATATATCCTCCCCTATATCTCCTCCTATTACTCCATATATCCTCCCCCTATATCTCCTCCTATTACTCCATATATCCTCCCTATAGCTCCTCCTATTACTCCATATATCCTCCCCTATATCTCCTCCTATTACTCCATATATCTCCGCTATATGTCCTCCTATTACGCCATATATCCTCTCCTATATCTCCTCCTATTACTCCATATATCCTCCCCTATATCTCCTCCTATTACTCCATATATCCTCTCTATATCTCCTCCTATTACTCCATATATCCTCTCCTATATCTCCTCCTATTACTCCATATATCCTCCCCTATATCTCCTCCTATTACGCCATATATCCTCCCTATATCTCCTCCTATTACTCCATATATCCTCCCCTATATCTCCTCCTATTACGCCATATATCCTCTCCTATATCTTTTCCTATTACTCCATATATCCTCTCCTATATCTCCTCCTATTACTCCATATATCTCCGCTATATCTCCTCCTATTATGCCATATATCCTCTCCTATATCTCCTCCTATTACTCCATATAGCTCCGCTATATCTCCTCCTATTATGCCATATATCCTCTCCTATATCTCCTCCTATTACTCCATATATCGTCCCCTATATCTCCTCATATTACTCCATATATCCTCCCCTATATCTCCTCCTATTACTCCATATATCCTCCCTATATCTCCCCCTATTACTCCATATATACTCCCCTATATCTCCTCCTATTACTCCATATATCCTCCCCTATATCTCCTCCTATTACTCCATATATCCTCTCCTATATCTCCTCCTGTTACTCCATATATCCTCTCTATATCTCCTCCTATTACTCCATATATCCTCTCCTATATCTCCTCCTATTACTCCATATATCCTCCCTATATCTCCTCCTATTACTCCATATATCCTCTACCTATATCTTCTCCTTACTCCATATATCCTCCTTATATCTCCTCCTATTACTCCATATATCCTCCCCTATATCCCCTCCTATTACTCCATATATCCTCCTTATATCTCCTCCTATTACTCCATATATCCTCCCCTATATCTCCTCCTATTACTCCATATATCCTCCCCTATATCTCCTCCTATTACTCCATATATCCTCCCCTATATCTCCTCCTATTACTCCATATATCCTCCCCCTATATCTCCTCATATTACTCCATATATCCTCCCTATATCTCCTCCTATTACTCCATATATCCTCTCCTATATCTCCTCCTATTACTCCATATATCCTCCCCCTATATCTCCTCCTATTACTCCATATATCTCCCCTATATCCCCTCCTATTACTCCATATATCCTCCTTATATCTCCTCCTATTACTCCATATATCCTCCCCTATATCTCCTCCTATTACTCCATATATCCTCCCCTATATCTCCTCCTATTACTCCATATATCCTCCCCCTATATCTCCTCCTATTACTCCATATATCGTCCCCTATATCTCCTCATATTACTCCATATATCCTCTCCTATATCTCCTCCTATTACTCCATATATCCTCCCCCTATATCTCCTCCTATTACTCCATATATCGTCCCCTATATCTCCTCATATTACTCCATATATCCTCTCCTATATCTCCTCCTATTACTCCATATATCCTCCCCTATATCTCCTCCTATTACTCCATATATCGTCCCCTATATCTCCTCCTATTACTCCATATATCCTCCCCTATATCTCCTCCTATTACGCCATATATCCTCTCCTATATCTTTTCCTATTACTCCATATATCCTCTCCTATATCTCCTCCTATTACTCCATATATCCTCCCCTATATCTCCTCCTATTACGCCATATATCCTCTCCTATATCTTTTCCTATTACTCCATATATCCTCTCCTATATCTCCTCCTATTACTCCATATATCTCCGCTATATCTCCTCCTATTATGCCATATATCCTCTCCTATATCTCCTCCTATTACTCCATATAGCTCCGCTATATCTCCTCCTATTATGCCATATATCCTCTCCTATATCTCCTCCTATTACTCCATATATCGTCCCCTATATCTCCTCATATTACTCCATATATCCTCCCCTATATCTCCTCCTATTACTCCATATATCCTCCCTATATCTCCCCCTATTACTCCATATATACTCCCCTATATCTCCTCCTATTACTACATATATCCTCCCCTATATCTCCTCCTATTACTCCATATATCCTCTCCTATATCTCCTCCTGTTACTCCATATATCCTCTCTATATCTCCTCCTATTACTCCATATATCCTCTCCTATATCTCCTCCTATTACTCCATATATCCTCCCTATATCTCCTCCTATTACTCCATATATCCTCTACCTATATCTTCTCCTTACTCCATATATCCTCCTTATATCTCCTCCTATTACTCCATATATCCTCCCCTATATCCCCTCCTATTACTCCATATATCCTCCTTATATCTCCTCCTATTACTCCATATATCCTCCCCTATATCTCCTCCTATTACTCCATATATCCTCCCCTATATCTCCTCCTATTACTCCATATATCCTCCCCTATATCTCCTCCTATTACTCCATATATCCTCCCCCTATATCTCCTCATATTACTCCATATATCCTCCCTATATCTCCTCCTATTACTCCATATATCCTCTCCTATATCTCCTCCTATTACTCCATATATCCTCCCCCTATATCTCCTCCTATTACTCCATATATCTCCCCTATATCCCCTCCTATTACTCCATATATCCTCCTTATATCTCCTCCTATTACTCCATATATCCTCCCCTATATCTCCTCCTATTACTCCATATATCCTCCCCTATATCTCCTCCTATTACTCCATATATCCTCCCCCTATATCTCCTCCTATTACTCCATATATCGTCCCCTATATCTCCTCATATTACTCCATATATCCTCTCCTATATCTCCTCCTATTACTCCATATATCCTCCCCCTATATCTCCTCCTATTACTCCATATATCGTCCCCTATATCTCCTCCTATTACTCCATATATCCTCCCCCTATATCTCCTCCTATTACTCCATATATCGTCCCCTATATCTCCTCATATTACTCCATATATCCTCTCCTATATCTCCTCCTATTACTCCATATATCCTCCCCTATATCTCCTCCTATTACTCCATATATCGTCCCCTATATCTCCTCCTATTACTCCATATATCCTCCCCTATATCTCCTCCTATTACGCCATATATCCTCTCCTATATCTTTTCCTATTACTCCATATATCCTCTCCTATATCTCCTCCTATTACTCCATATATCCTCCCTATATCTCCTCCTATTACGCCATATATCCTCTCCTATATCTTTTCCTATTACTCCATATATCCTCTCCTATATCTCCTCCTATTACTCCATATGTCTCCGCTATATCTCCTCCTATTATGCCATATATCCTCTCCTATATCTCCTCCTATTACTCCATATATCCTCTCCTATATCTCCTCCCATTATTTATATAACTTTCTGTAATTACTCCTTCCATACTAAATACCCCACATTGTCACCCCCCCTTACTACATAATGCAGCTTCACACACAAGTCCATTGTGTCCCCTATTCCATAGGTATAGCTATGACCCTATAATAATAGTACGGTATACTACTTTATATTACATTTTATACTAGTTGTATATAATCCTTCTATACAGCACTTACTTGAGACTCCTCAGTGCACTTCTCTGCCTTATCCTAGATTTCCTTGCACAGTGTACAGCCATGTTTGCTCTGTCATACACTTCATCTCTGCTCTTTGTTACTTTCCTTTGATCTCATCTCCCCCGTACTTCTTAGCAGACATGAAATCCTCTCATTCATCTCTGAATTCCTGCGTCTTATATTCCAGGGCATAACATAGAAATCATAGAGTGATCTGGCCTCATGGATCTCTCCCATAGGCAGAACTCTGTCTGTCTCCCAAATTCAGCTGTCCTGTGTTGGTAGCTTTGTCCCCACCTCTCACCTAGTGTGTACACACACCTACATGCCTGCCTTGCATGGTTACTACCTCGCTCTTGAGAGTTCTTTAACCCCCGGGAGCTGCGTTCCTGTCATCTGAAGTGTCCCATTCCCACTCTTGAAGTGTCCTGAATTAGAGACTTTCCTCCCGTAGACTTTACAGCTGTCTGTGGGAACAAGGGATGGCTGTGGACACTCGAATCTGAGGACGTTCTGTTCACGTCTGGTCACACTCGTCCTTACGGCTGGAATCACACATGCTGTTTTTGAGGCAGTTTTTTGAGCCAAAGCCAGGAGGTGATTCAGAGGGTATGAAAAATATAAAAGGAGGACTTAGGCTACATTCACTCTGCATTTGCAGTGTACATTGGCTGTTTGTGCCTATCCACCCGACAGGGGCAAAACAGTGTCCTTTTGTCCTCTTTTGGGCCAGTGTACCTTTCTTTTCCGCACACTAAAAGTTTTTGTTTTTTACCGTGGGAGCCTATCGGGTGCCTATGGCCATACAATGCTATATGCCGGAGGTGTACATACGGTACGTAGAGATATCCTCCAGACATTTACTTGCAAACATGCAAAACATAGTGTAAAAATCTTATAGCCTTACACTTCTCCTTCCTGCTGGATCCACTGCTGACAGGCTCAATAAACTGCACCCCGGACCGCATGTGTAAGCCTAAAGGACAAGTAAGGGGCCCTCCAGTGATGATGATCATAGGAGGTCCTCACTAATAATTTTCCCAGCAGAAATTGAAGTATATGTCCCGAAATCAATGAGTTATGGGTGTCACACATGGTCAAGTAGAGACCATCAGAGCAGAAAACCGAATGGACAAATATGGGGTTCTCCAATAACAATGGTGATAATAGGAGGTCCTCAGTAAAAATGAAGGATATAGCAATCAATGAACATCACAAATGAACAAGCGTCCACCAGATCGAAAGACTCTTGGACAAATATGGGGTCCTCCAATGATGAGGTGGTCCTAAGTAAATTCCCTAGCAAAATTAAGTTTAACTGGACACCATTGAGTCAACAGTATAATGATCCACCAAAGCTAGACCATGTCTAGGTTCCGAATGGATACCGGCAATGATATGATACGTCAATCTCGACCTCTCTCTCTTTAAATATCAACACCATGACTTTCACTACTGATGCCTCCATAGTACAGTCAAACCTCTTTGAGAGGACCACTCAAAATGACATTAAAAAGTCTTCTTCTAGGAGGGTGGTCTTCTGAAAGAAGATGAGTAACATGGAAAACTGAAAATCCGTCACAGAAAATGTGGTCTGAATAAGGGGGTGGTCTTCTCAAAGAGGTAGTCTTTTGGAGAACTTTCACTATAGATCCTATATGATGAATTTCTGATCATCCTATATATTGTTGGGGCAGGTCCTTGGACATATAGTCTGCAAATGTCTGTCCTATCATATCTTGACCCTGCAGAACCTAGATGGTCCTGATGATCCTGAAACCAAAATTATCTGGATCAATCCTTGGTTCTCTTGACTAAATATTCTATGTGTCTGTGTTTCCTAATATATCTTGACCCTGCAGTACCTAGCTTGTCCTGATCATTCAACCACCGCTAATCGTTCATCATTGGTACCTCCATAGTATATCATATGTGATAAACTTCTGCTCATCCTACCCATTACTGGGGTAAGTCCATGGCTCCATTAACAATTACTCTGTACATTTGTGTCTGTCCTAGCATATCTTTATTCTGCTGTATCTAAGTTGTCTTGATCTTCAGACCACCAAAAATGATGGACCAAATACCTTGGCTATCCTAGCGTATCTTGACCCTACAGAACCTAAGTCCCTAAGTTGTCCTGATTATCCTAGTCCTTGGTCCTATTGACTGAATATTTTTAGCATCTGCCTCTGTCGTAACATGTCTTGACCCTGCAGTACCTAGGTTGTCCTGGTCATCCTACCACCAATATGATTTGGTCAAGTCCTTGGTTCTGTTGACCGACTACATATCTTGACTCTGTAGTAGCTAGGTCTAGTCATGCAACAGTAATACAGCATTATAGTAGGAGTATATTTACACCTGTTGTAGACTCCTTACCTTTTTTTAGGTTTCCTTCAGAAGTTGATCATTTCCGACGTATAGACCCACGAACAAAAAATCTTCCGAACTTGTTATATCCACAGGGAAAAATAAGTGCCTCCAAAGAAGGGGTCACAGCCTGAGCACATGATCCAGAATAGACCTGTATCTGCTAAGTCTCTGAACAGGTCTTCTGATCTCCTGGGCTGTATATTGTATCCTTGTCTGCTCCAATTCAGCATCTTAGAAACTTGTCAACTTTCCCTCTCCCACTTGCAGCTCGCCAAAGTGGGGGGTTTTTGGGGTGTGCTTACTACACCCATGATTCTGTCTTGTACTCTCTCTCTTTTTCGCTTTCTCACTCCTTCCCCTCTTCTTGAAAAACAAAATCCAGATGTTTTCCTCTGCTTTGGCTCTGGGACTTTCTGAGAACGAGAAGGGAGGGGGGTAAACCGAGGGTTAGGGGGGCAGAGCTTAATAAAGGAGGGAGTGGGGAAAAAAAGGCAAAGAAATACTATAGCAATGCAATATAGCAAAATGAGTCTTTTTTGGTCAGCAGCCTGGAGATAGAAGAGGGCTAAGAGAATTCAGTCTTACTACTCCCCCTTTGTGTCTCCTCCCTCGCTCTCATTCATGGCTCGCCTCCTCCTCTCGCTTAGTCTTTGTAGGCACACAGTGACTAGTCTTTACTATCTAACTAATTATGGAAACTGCAATTTCAACAAGGCAGCTGCTATATGGGGGGAGGGTCCGCCTCATTTCTTTTTGTCCTGGGATAAGCAAGTTTTTTTTTGTACTTTTGAGGAAGGGAAATTTGGAGCTGCATGAAGTCGTGTAAGAGTGAGGTTACCCCAACCCAGTAGGTAACCTGCTGACAGTGACAAGATCACGCGGTAAAGGGTCACTTCTGGTTATGAGCCAGTTCTTACTGCCACAGTACTGCGCCCACCATGCAAAGTCTGTACAGAGGCCACTGAAGCGTCACGTGTCATTATTAATACTGGTGTAGGACTATGTGATGGTACTTATAGAGTCCACTCTAGTAGCGGCACATGAGTGCTGCTGCAACTTAGCAATACAAAACATAAATCTTGCCCCAATACCGTGAGCCATCGCGTGAACACTAGCTATCTCTCATACACATGCATACTTGGCTTAGTGCTGAATGGGGAGAGGGGAATAAGCTGAAACCAGACATCTCTAGCAGGTACAGAAAGGTTTATGCTTATAGCGGGATAATAACTAAAAAAAAAACACAAATTGTTCCATAAAGAGAACACAGAGTGCACCGAAATACTTGTTTTCCTTGGCAGTTTTGAAAAGTGTCTAGTAATGGACTGTGGCTACGCACTTATCCTGTATTATACTCCAGAGCTGCAGTCGCTATCCTGCCAGGATAGTCACTGTGTACATACATTACATTACTTATCCTGTATTATACTCCAGAGCTGCAGTCGCTATACTGCCGGGGCAGTCAGTGTGTACATACATTACATTACTTATCCTGTACTGATCCTGAGTTACATCCTGTATTATACTCCAGAGCTGCACTCACTATTCTGCTGGTACAGTCACTGTGTACATACATTACATTACTTATCCTGCACTGATCCTGAGTTACATCCTGTATTATACTCCAGAGCTGCACTCACTATTCTGCTGGTGCAGTCACTGTGTACATACATGACATTACTTATCCTGTACTGATCCTGAGTTATATCCTGTATTATACTCCAGAGCTGCACTCACTATTCTGCTGGTGCAGTCACTGTGTACATACATGACATTACTTATCCTGTACTGATCCTGAGTTATATCCTGTATTATACTCCAGAGCTGCACTCACTATTCTGCTGGTACAGTCACTGTGTACATACATTACATTACTTATCTTGTACTGATCCTGAGTTACATCCTGTATTATACTCCAGAGCTGCACTCACTATTCTGCTGGTGCAGCCACTGTGTACATACATTACATTACTTATCCTGTACTGATGCTGAGTTACATCCTGTATTATACTACTCCAGAGCTGCACTCACTATTCTGCTGGTGCAGTCACTGTGTACATACATTACATTACTTATCCTGTACTGATCCTGAGTTACATCCTGTATTATACTCCAGAGCTGCACTCACTATTCTGCTGGTGCAGTCACTGTGTACATACATTACATTACTTATCCTGCACTGATCCTGAGTTACATCCTGTATTATACTCCAGAGCTGCACTCACTATTCTGCTGGTGCAGTCACTGTGTACATACATGACATTACTTATCCTGTACTGATCCTGAGTTACATCCTGTATTATACTCCAGAGCTGCGCTCACTATTCTGCTGGTACAGTCATTGTGTACATACATGACATTACTTATCCTGTACTGATCCTGAGTTACATCCTGTATTATACTCCAGAGCTGCACTCACTATTCTGCTGGTGCAGTCACTGTGTACATACATGACATTACTTATCCTGTACTGATCCTGAGTTATATCCTGTATTATACTCCAGAGCTGCACTCACTATTCTGCTGGTGCAGTCACTGTGTACATACATGACATTACTTATCCTGTACTGATCCTGAGTTATATCCTGTATTATACTCCAGAGCTGCACTCACTATTCTGCTGGTGCAGTCACTGTGTACTGTACATACATTACATTACTGATCCTGTACTGATCCTGAGTTACATCCTGTATTATACTCCAGAGCTGCACTCACTATTCTGCTGGTGCAGTCACTGTGTACATACATTACATTACTTATCCTGCACTGATCCTGAGTTACATCCTGTATTATACTCCAGAGCTGCACTCACTATTCTGCTGGTACAGTCACTGTGTACATACATTACATTACTTATCTTGTACTGATCCTGAGTTACATCCTGTATTATACTCCAGAGCTGCACTCACTATTCTGCTGGTGCAGCCACTGTGTACATACATTACATTACTTATCCTGTACTGATGCTGAGTTACATCCTGTATTATACTACTCCAGAGCTGCACTCACTATTCTGCTGGTGCAGTCACTGTGTACATACATTACATTACTTATCCTGTACTGATCCTGAGTTACATCCTGTATTATACTACTCCAGAGCTGCACTCACTATTCTGCTGGTGTAGTCACTGTGTACATACATTACATTACTTATCTTGAACTAATTCTAATCTTACAGAATTCCCTGATGGAGTGTGCCATTTTACACAGGATATTACTGTATCACTATCTTAGCCATGAGGTGCTGTAGGGGAGAGTGTGTTTGATATATACATATATTATGCCATGTACGCCATTTTGAAAAATGTAGCTGCTTAAATTTATGCGCTCACTTTCACTGTTATGTGATATTAGTTATACTGTGTTTCCTTATATTTTCTGTAGGGGTCACCCATCGTTTTTTTAATTTTGTATGACAGTGTGAGCATGCTCCACCAGTGTGAAGGTTCACATATTTTACACTACGATTGTTCTTCAGCTACAGCAGACACGTCACTGACATACTTACCAAATATGTAAGTACCCAAAATTGCTGCAAAACAAAGACAAAGGCTACTTTTAATACAAAATGTGTGTAATATATTAGAGGTACGTTTGATGATAAACTTGCTGACTATTTGCAATTGCATTCATCGGAATTGTGAATGCTGCTCTGAAGTATAAGGTCAGGTTCACACTATGTTTTTGCTATATCGAGGTATACAAGACAGTGAGCGTTCAAGATCAGATGCTATATCTTATTCCATTCTGCAGATTGTGACGTGAACCTACAGAGTAACGCCGGTGTTGTCTGTCCTTATATTGTTACCACTTGACTGCAGAGTTTGCAGAAATGACAAAAGAGACGTCTCAGGAAGTCCTGGTGGCTTCTAAGGCGCCCGGAGAGGAGGTTGGCTATCACAGAGTAGTTGTGGTCCTCTAGTCATGCATTAGACCGCCCCAGGCACAGAACACTCTCATGTGGTTAGTTGTACTGTGCTGTTGATTTAGTTACATAGTTATTTAGGTTGTAAGACAGACAGATGTCGGTGAAGTACATCCTCTACTAGATACTGTAGAACTGGAGGGTTAACACCAAAGCAGATACAGACAGGCAAATCTGGTAGAAACCTAATCCAAATATGCACACAGTCTAAAGAGTATAACAAATGACACTTTGCACATAGATATAATCTACATAAAAAGTTGAGTCACTTTGTGAATACATGACATAACTTATCTTGTACTGATCCTCCGGAGTTACATCCTGTATCTCTTTTATCATAAAAATATAAAACATAACAATACAACAATATGTACAACATATACGGCGATATAAGCAATATATAAACCAAGGTACAGTCATAACCTGCTCAAAACCACCACAGAAAACAAAGATTCACATCAGCCGATTATAAGATTATAAAACATATTAAAATAATCAATGTACACATAAATTGGTAAATGCAAAGTAAAGCTCCATCTCCATCATCATCATCCTCTGTCAGTGTCCAAGCTTGTCAGTCCAAAATTACCAAAGAGCCCCCTTCCACCTTGTCCCATCACATTCTAGCCACAGATATCTAATTTATACAATATATACAATATATAACATATTCTCCAAAATATATAACTTATTGAGCTACAAAATCTCACCCACCACACCTTAAGGCCCAACTTCGGTGCCTGTGAGCCCTAGATTTCATATAAAACAAAGCAAAAATATACAGTGTTGACATCAGTCCACCACCAGGTTAGAGGAGACGACTAGGCTAAGGCAAACCCATTCCAAAGAAGAGTCCCTCCATGTACCCACGTCTTGTACTCCAGAGAGCGCACCTTTACCAGGTCACCCAGTATGTTTGTAACTACCTCATCCACTAGAAGGATTTTCTGCTGCATTGATACTAAACACGGTACGTTCCATGTGTAGTACTTAACCACTAGGCTAACTAAGAATAAAGTGCAACGGTTCCGACTACACAGGTGTCCTAATTCTCCATAGGCCTATTCCACATAAGGCCTATTCCACATCTGGGCCAACTGATGTTGTACACCTCTGTATTAAAGGGACAATGAAGTAAGAAATGCTCCATGCATTCCAGAACATTGCCACACTCCTCCTAGGGACAACCCCTTTTCTTAAAGCTTCCGTACTTCAGGTTGTCCCTCACATAGAGTTTTCCACAAAAGCAGCGCCAAACCAAGTGCCAATACTTTAAGGGGATCCTGATGGCATTCAGAAGTCTCAAACCAACCCATAGATCCTGGCTTGCACAATCATTGAGCACCAGTGGACTTAGGAAATAAGTTGACAGGACCCTCCATCTTAAGAACTGGGACAGCATAAGTCGGAAGATGAAATACGTCACTCAACTTCCCTGCCCAATCTACATCCATTTACATTACCAAGACACTGGGACGTATTTGCCGTGAGTGGCATGAAGCCAATATTGGAACTCACAGGTACAGGAGGTTGTCCTACTGGTTGGTGGCTTTCATACTTTCAACTTTGAAGTTTTATCACATCCTTAGCCCCTATCAATAAACTATCTGTGTGCCTCAACAAGTTTGAAGACTAGTATCTGATGTCCTCTGCTTTCAAATGAACAATGGCTCAAGGCCTTTACCTTGACCCATAAATTATTGGTTTCTTGGAGATTGCAGGAATGCAATTACAAAATAAGTTACACAGAGTTTTCCCTCAGATTTCCCAACTTTGCTGGAGATACAGCTGGGATGTGGAGTCAATGCTTTATAGATGGTGGGACTGTCCTCAAGTAAATGTACTTCAGAAAGAACAACAACTAGACAATACCATGTGTTGGCCCCTGAACATGCCCTGTTGTCAGTTCTATTATCCAAGATCAAAAAGAGACTTCTCCACCATTTCTGGGCAGTGGCCAGACAATTTGTTCCAAGGTTAAGGAGATCTTCCACCACCCTATCATGTGCCCTATGGGTAGACACCCTTAATTAATGAATGCATATGGAAGAAATTAAGGGCGGGGGACAATGCCTTTCCTGTAACATGAAGGCCATGGATTGCTTTCCGATCATCCAGCAGTTTTGAGCCATGGGTGTTGGAGGGCTGGGTAACCGCTCCATGATGGTTGGAATGTAGTCAAATGGTCCTGACAGATGTTTCTGTGTCCTTTTCCTTTTTTTCCCCTCCCTTTTCTATTCTTTTTTTCTACTAGTCGGGGGCCTGTCCGCCTTTGTTTCATGGTATTCTGTTTTATAATTGTACCAGCTTGTATGATATTGACATGTCTTATGTGGTGGAGGATTACCTTCTCCATGGGACAATCTACTCTGTATGTGAAGTGTTAATAAACAATTTTGTAACCTAAAAATGAAGTCCATAAAATGATGTTCCATAACACCCCCCCCCCCCCAGAATGCAGAGATGTGATGAATGTGAGTACATCCCTGACACCGGGAACACATGACAATTACTAGGCCTCCGCATGTTTACCGGCCATGACCTAGGGCAGCTCAGTCTGTAAACATAGACCACTCACAGATGAAGCCCATCAGGACAATGCCAGGTCTTCTCTTTCCTGAATGAATCCCCCAGAGCCAGGCGGCTGCTTAAAAGCTTTACATTACGCTATGCAACAGAGGAATTCTATTCATTGTAAGTGATGGCTTTGCCGGGGCTGTCAGCGGTGTACCAGAATGAGAACAATTCACAAAGAAAGGCCCCCAGAGCACTGTCATAGAGTCCATAAATCACAAAAATAACCATCGGTGCCAGGCTATGTTCACTGCAGTTTTCGCATTACATCTAAACTCTTCGGCGCCGAGCCCTAAGAATTTTTCTTTCTTTTTGCCTACTCCTGTTTTCTGAGTGTATGAGGCCTTGTTTTTGGGGGAGAGTGGTTGTAGTTTGTTAGAGAATAATGTGAAGGTACATATGTGTTAACCTGTCATTTCTAAAAATGTATAAAATGGGGAAAATTCAATCAAAAACTTTTTGGCATAGTTTTTATTTACAGTTATGGAGATACTAAATATAGGCCTATTATTTGGCGTCTTCCATTTAGTATTTAATAAAACATATTTTATAAAATAAAAATTTTTTTACTTTTATTTTTAAATACTTTTTAATATATACTTATGTACATATACCTTGTATATACCGTACTGAATACGTGAGAAGTTGCTAGGACATCCAGAAATATGTTTTACCAATATGGATATGCTAAAAGACAAGTCTACCTTGTATGGGCAGAGATCACATCACAGGGAATCCTTACATCCAGGTACCCCAGCGGATGTACCTTTACCTACAAAGGGGTTATCTGATAGTTGGTGTTAAAGGGGGGTATCAGAATCCCTACTTATCACCTACACGGGTCTGACTGTGGAGGACAATCATGAACACAGGGATCTGTTGTCCCCAAGTGACCATTGGGCCGTTGCTCAAAAGTTTATGGGACTGTCGAAGATGTCAAGTACTGTCCTTGGCTATCTCCTTCGTTCCCATACAGACTGAACGGAATGGTAACTTGCATGAATGACCGACATCTACCCAAATGGGGGACACTGGACTCCATTCTCGTAATCGGTGGGATCTCAGTGGTGGGACACCCAACCATCAGACACTTACCACCTATGCTTGACTATAACTGAAAGTTGCCTGTTCACATATCGATGAAGTCTTTACCATAAGAATACAGTGCTATGTAGCACATTGCTCCTTCTATGCGGACGCACATAACAGAAAGTAGAAGTATGCATGAAAAATTCTAGCGTCTCCTCTTATGGCCAAAAAAAACCAAACATCATATGACAGAACATATGACCAAAGATCAGATGGACAAGTCAATACTGGGAACAATTGCTCTTATTGTAGTATAATAACGCTGCTCCTAATAATGAGTCTTCTATGTGGCACCACCATTATATATAATATGTGTAAGGGTCATGCAGGTCTAGCTAGAGTTACCCTCTATTGTCCTTGGTTGTCAATGTCTGAAATGGGTTAACCCGTTAAGGGCCAAATAATTTTTGAGCTTAATGAAGTATTTCATTTTTGCCTCCCTGTGTTACAATAGCAGTAAGTGAATTTTTTTTTTTTTTGCTGACATTCATTTGCTATCCAAAAAAGTTGTATTCTTAGTACCATTTTAGGATACAGATAAAAGTAGTATTTTATTTCCAGAAATGTTAAACATTACGTCATGTGCACTAGTGAATAAACTGCTAGAACCCCCACCAATTGGTACAACAGAGGACCCTTGTACCCGATTTCTCCTCCTGTGGAGGGCCGAGGTGGTGAGGAGCCAGGACAATCATGGATTTATGTGGTCTCTGTTGTTTTGCCAGGGGGCAAAATGTAGCCCAGAGCCAGGGTACTTAGCCAGGTAACAGGGTGCGATTGGGTTGCTCAGTCACTCCCCCTGCTGGTGGAGTATTGTGGTGATCATATAATCACTACAGTCTACTTGGTTATTTGTGACTTCTCCCATAAGAAATAACCAATAGTGCAAGCTATTGACTCAGAAGTCAACTCCAAATGGAGTTCTGGATCTTTGAGGTCCATTTACAGTGTCAGAACCTGGAACCACTAGAGGATCCTCTGATACTCTGATGGGATGGTCTGACCCATCCCCTACTTGAACAATGTCATAGAAAACTGGTAGGCCTTAGCATGTGTCTACAGTATGGAGTGAAAGTATGGAGTACAAGTAGAAAATCCCAATAACTAAGAACATTACCCCCAGATGCTCTGACCATGTCTAATAGAAACCACCTGACCTGATATCGTGTAGATTGTGCAGGACTGGAAATTTTGGGACTTTTTAATTGCCTAATATCTGAGTAAGTCTAAAAATGATATGTGTACATAAGCATCATATGACGGCACGTTACATTCCAGGAGTAGGTCAAAAAGTCATCTGTGCAGAAGTGACCACTACTGGACTGACCAGGAATCACACGCATGACGTTCACCTTACACAATGGTGGAGATTCAGTAGTCATAAAGCAATATCAAATTGTTGCAGTGAGTTTCCTTATTGACACTTCCAAGAGACAGGACAAGTCTGTTTAGGACATTGAGTCTTCTGTATGAGGAATGTTGGTTACAGAAGCCTTGGCATTGTACTCTGTGGACATGATAGTATGATGTGTGCTGTATATGGCAGTATTAACTTGGCACTATATGGCGAGCTATAAGTAGGTTGCAATTTCTATAAAGACAGTCTAATAATAATATTGGGGTTTTGTTGTCTAGGGCCCATCTGTTGATACAACAGCCCTGGGATCTCACGTAGACTGTCCTAAGCCCCGGGATTTCAAAAGCCAAACCCATTAGGTGTCTCTGTCTCACAATGACATTGGTTGTCTGATGAGGATCCTAATATTCCCTTATTAGACCTCCTTCAAGCAACCATAGCCCTTATGCTCTATATCAGGGGTACTCAACTACTTTTAGTGAAGGTCCAAGTTGAACGGTAGTTGAATATATCCAGTATTTACATTTGTTAGACCACACCTCTAACCATACCAAGTCCCGCCCATGTCTTCTTTGACTCTACCAATCCCACCCTTTGTACCACTATTACCAAAAAGTAATAGTGCCCTCCTTTGTGAAACACACAGTGATAAAGCATCTATCCTGTCCCCCATACAGTATAATTCCCCCTAAGTGCTCCCACACAGTATAATGCTCTCTTAATGGCCCACACATATTATAATGCCCCCTTAGTGACCTGCACAATATAGTTTTCCTTACTGCCCCCACACAGAATAATGCCACCTTAGTTCCCCGCCACACAGTTTAATGCTGCCGTAGTGGCCTACACATGGTATAATACCCCATTGGTGCCCCTACACAATAAAATTCACCCTTAAACCCCAACATAGTATAATGCCCTACTAGTGGTCCCACACAGTAAAATTCCACTTTAATGCCTTCACAGTATAATGCCCCCATAGTGCCCCCCTCTTTATGTGTCCATAGGGGAGAGGTAGGGGCCCATAGGAGACCTCCACTGTACCCTACGGGACAGCTGACATCCTTGGTCCAGGTTCAGACCATAGGACACCTCTACCCTATATTACTGTGCACAACATGAAGTTGTTTTAGGACACATAAGTAAAACAATTATTCTAAAAGAAATTTCTGTATACAGTGTCCAATGGAAATGGAGCATGCTGAGATGTTTAGGGTCAGCAAGCTGGTTGTGCACATGTCATTTTAAGAACTTGAGAAGAAATGTGTACGTGTGTAAAAATGTGGCAGTGGGTCAGTTGTCATGCAAAATAACCTAGTTTTTGACCATTACAGTGTGTGGTCTCGCATGGCTGCTTTCATTCTCCATATATACCTGATAATTCCGGAGGCAGATGTAGCTAGAAATAACTAGAGAAGGTCTAAAAAGTTCTGCACAATGTGGTAATAGCAGCTACAGCCGCAGGTCCCATCACACATGGACTCCAGAAGCCGCACCATGTACTAATGATGGGGCCCGCTTAATGTTTAACAGGTACTTCAAGAGAAACAAAGCGGCCAATTCCCAGGGACTCTGATCCTGCGACCGCCCGGCCTTGAGGACAAGGCAGCATTACTGTGTCTCCTCCACAGCTGTTCTTCACCTCGCCTTTATTATAGACTTATTATTTATTAATATCACATCGTATCATGCAGAATATAGCAGCTGTCATATTACATACGTATCTACAGCCACAGGAAACCTCCCATATATATTATATTGTCACCTCATATTACTCCATATAACCTGCATTTATATCCCCTCCTATTACTCCATATATCCTCCCCTATATCTCCTCCCATTACTCAATATATCCTCCCCCTATATATCCTATTACTCCATATATCCTCCCCTATATCTCCTCCTATTACTCCAAATATATTCTCCCTATATCTCCTCCTATTACTCCATATATCCTCTCCTATATCTCTTCCTATTACTCCATATATCCTCTCCCTATATCTCCTCCTATTACTCCATACAGTGGGGAAAAAAAAGTATTTAGTCAGCCACTAATTGTGCAAGTTCTCCCACTTACAAAGATGAGGCCGGCCTGTAATTGTCATCATAGGTAGATCAACTATGAGAGACAAAATGAGAAAACATATCTAGAAAATCACATTGTCTGATTTTTAAAGAATTTATTTGCAAATTATGTTGGAAAATAAATATTTGGTCACCTACAAACAAGCAAGATTTCTGGCTCTCACAGACCTGTAACTTCTTTAAGAGGCTCCTCTGTCCTCCACTCATTACCTGTAGTAATGGCTCCTGTTTGACATTGTTATCAGTATAAAAGACACCTGTCCACAACCTGAAACAGTCACACTCCAAACTCCACTATGGTGAAGACCAAAGAGCTCTGGAAGGACACCAGAAACAAAATTGTAGACCTGCACCAGGCTGGGAAGACTGAATCTGCAATAGGCAAGCAGCTTGGTGTGAAGAAATCACCTGTGGGAGCAATAATTAGAAAATGGAAGACATACAAGACCACTGATAATCTCCCTCCATCAGGGGCTCCACGCAAGATCTCACCCCGTGGGGTCAAAATGATCTCAAGAACGGTGAGCAAAAATCCCAGAACCACACGGGGGGACCTAGTGAGTGACCTGCAGAAAGCTGGGACTAACGTAACAAAGGCTACCGTCAGTAACACACTACGCCGCCAGGGACTCAGATCCTGCAGTGCCAGACGTGTCCCCCTGCTTAAGCCAGTACATATCCCGGCCCGTATGAAGTTTGCTATGGTCAGATGAAACCAAAGTAGAAGTGTTTGGTAGAAACACAACTCGTCGTGTTTGGAGGAGAGTGAATGCTGAGTTGCATCCAAAGAAAACCATACCTACTGTGAAGCATGGGGGTGGCAACATCATGCTTTGGGGCTGTTTCTCTGCAAAGGGACCAGGACGACTGATCCGTGTACATGAAAGAATGAATGGGGCCATGTATCGTGAGATTTTGAGTGCAAACCTCCTTCCATCAGCAAGGGCATTGAAGATGAAACGTGGCTGGGTCTTTCAGCATGACAATGATCCCAAGCACACCGCCAGGGCAACGAAGGAGCGGTTTCGTAAGAAGCATTTCAAGGTTCTGGAGTGGCCTAGCCAGTCTCCAGATCTCAACCCCATAGAAAACCTTTGGAGGGAGTTGAAAGTCCGTGTTGCCCAGCGACAGCCCCAAAACATCGCTGCTCTAGAGGAGATCTGCATGGAGGAATGGGCCAACATACCAGCAACAGTGTGTGCCAACCTTGTGAAGACTTACAGAAAACGTTTGACCTCTGTCATTGCCAACAAAGGAAATATAACAAAGTATTGAGATGAACTTTTGTTATTGACCAAATACTTATTTTCCACCATAATTTGCAAATAAATTCTTTAAAAATCAGACAATGTGATTTTCTGGATTTGTTTTCTCATTTTGTCTCTCATAGTTGAGGTCTACCTATGATGACAATTACAGGCCGGCCTCATCTTTATAAGTGGGAGAACTTGCACAATTGGTGGCTGACTAAATACTTTTTTTCCCCACTGTATATTCCCCCTATATCTCCTCCTATTACTCCATATATCCTCCCTATATCTCCTCCTATTACTCCATATATCCTCCCTATATCTCCTCCTATTACTCCATATATCCTCCTCCATATATCCTCCCATTACTCCATATATCCTCCCCCTATATCTCCTCCTATTACTCCATATGTCCTCCTATTACTCCGTATATCCTCCCTATATCTCCTCCTATTACTCCATATATCCTCCCCTATATCTCCTCCTATTACTCCATATATCCTCTCCTATATCTCCTCCTATTACGCCATATATCCTCTCCCTATATCCTCTCCTATTACTCCATATATCCTCTCCCTATATCTCCTATTACTCCATATATCCTCCCTATATCTCCTCCTATTACTCCATATATCCTCTTCCTATATCTCCTCCTATTACTCCATATATCCTCCCCTATATCTCCTCCTATTACTCCATATATCCTCCCCTATATCTCCTTCTATTACTCCATATATCCTCCCCTATATCTCCTCCTATTACTCCATATATCCTCCCCTATATCTCCTTCTATTACTCCATATATCCTCCCCTATATCTCCTCCTATTACTCCATATATCCTCTCCTATATCTCCTCCTATTACTCCATATATCCTCCCTATATCTCCTCCTATTACTCCATATATCCTCTGCCTATATCTCCTCCTATTACTCCATATATCCTCTCCCTATATCTCCTCCCATTACTCCATATATCCTCTCCCTATATCTCCTCCTATTACTCCATATATCCTCCTCTATATCTCCTCCTATTACTCCATATATCCTCCCTATATCTCTTCCTATTACTCCATATATCCTCCCCTATATCTCCTCCTATTACTCCATATATCCTCCCCCTATATCTCCTCCTATTACTCCATATATCCTCCCCTATATCTCCTCCTATTACTCCATATATCCTCTCCTATATCTCCTCCTATTACTCCATATATCCTCTCCTATATCTCCTCCTATTACTCCATATATCCTCTCCTATATCTCCTCCTATTACTCCATATATCCTCCCCTATATCTCCTCCTATTACTCCATATATCCTCCCCTATATCTCCTCCTATTACTCCATATATCCTCTCCTATATCTCCTCCTATTACTCCATATATCCTCTCCTATATTTCCTCCTATTACTCCATATATCCTCTCCCTATATCTCCTCCTATTACTCCATATATCCTCCCCTATATCTCCTCCTATTACTCCATATATCCCACCTTATCTCCTCCTATACTCCATATATCCTCCATTTCTCCTCCTATTACTCCATATATCCCCCATATCTCCTCCTATACTCCATATATCTTATACTTGTTGATACCTCACTATACCTTCACCGTGTACTCCTTGTATGTATTTCGTAGCGTGCGGTGTAAGTTGATCTACGTCTCGGCGTTGTCTATAATTATGGCACTTTCCTTTTCATATTGTATAGTGACATATGGTTAATGGTGTATTTAAGAGATTATCAGTAGGCCGCCCCGTCACTTACCTCCATCCTGTGTGATCTCCCCCGCCCTCCCTCTCTTATGGTCGAAGCTCATCATGTGGAAGTAACATGTCCTGACAATGCCCCAGTTCCCATAATGATGCCTATTGGATTTCTAGGGAAGGGGAACACATTTTTCTTTATACAATTTGTTTTTATAGATTTTTTTTTCATGTTGTAGAATTTTGGTTAGAATTTATTTTTCTGATATTGTTTTTGGCAGGTTTTCTATTTGCCGGATGAGAATATGATTTGTATCACCCGGCAAATCTATCCACACTTAACTGTTTGTATTAGTAACATGCTGTATGACCAACTGACTGACACTGAGCAGATCATTTTCCCACAGTTTTTTACCTATAGACCCCATCCAATGGAAAATAGCTATTTGGACAGCATAATGTCCACCTGGTCAGATTTGGAAATCTAGGAATCCCATGCCTAGCTATAGGTGTAGCATCCCAATGGAGCACTTGGAAAGGAATTGGTTAATTGCACCCATTTGTTACATGACTTGGGGCATCCCTTAACTTGGGGAGGAGACTAAGGAGTAGAGATGGGCGAATAGGCTCATAATGAGCCGGGTTCGTCCCGAATATTCCAAATTGATAGATTTTGTTTTCTTAAAGTGAACAAATGGAAATTTGTCTCCGGTGAACTAAAATGGCCACTGCATTATACTCTGGGGTCTCTTCAGACCCCAGAGTATAATAGGTGGAAGCCCAGGGGAGATGACAATAATAAAAAAAAACACTCATACTCACCTTCTGTTACCTCTCTTGGGCTTCCTCACGAAATCCCGAACTCTTCTGTGACATCATCGGTCCAGGTTCAGTACTGAGGCCTGTGATTGGGCCTCAGTGGTGACCTGGGCACACTGAGCATATGGGAACGATTTCTATGTCCCCATACAACAGCCATGATCTTCTGCATGTCAACGAAGCCAACAAGTGGCCAATAGTCGGGAATGAACAAAACCTAGAGACTTCTACACCCAACCATTGCTCTGCTTGTCGGACAGAGTAAACCACCCCTAAGGCCCATGCACATGGGTAAACAGAGTCTAGAAAACCTGGACTGCATATTACCTGCCCTTCTTGGACTGATTGTAGTCTGGAGACTGGGACTCTTCGCAGCATATAGTATGGTATAGAACATGGAGAAACTCCTAGCATTATAGATCACTATGACAGAAGGAGTCCTGATCTACAGATTGGGTGCAGGGTAGGAAATCTGGCCAATTTACAGACCAGATTTTCTGTCCCGTAGTCATATATGGGCAGGAGGTCTTAGCAAATCTTGACAGCTTGTTATTCATCATCTTATTTTTAGGTAGCCACTAAAGGTAGTCTGTCAGATCCTTAAAAACCAGACCTAAGGCCAGATAGGATAATTAAAAACATGGGGAAAATGCATTTGTAGCTGTAGATCGAGTTAGTACTGCAGTGAAAATAACTTTGATCAGGTATAAGCTCGTAAATGCCCCGTGGGTGATCCCAAACTTGGAAAGAGCTTTTGCTCTTGTCAGTAAACCCAATGTCACCCCCTGGGTGTGGACTGACTCCAGGGTTGAGGTATGTGAGCCGTTAATAGAAACCAAAGAGAAGATATTGGGCAAGGTTTGCTGACAAGAGCGAAAGGACTTTCTGGATTTTAGATCACCTATTGGCCATTTGCGAGCTTATTTGCATGCCCGATCAAAGTTTACTTTCTCAGAAAACGAAAGTAAGTGAGCACCGATCAACTTCCTATATCATTGATTATGGGCAATTCAGCTGGCCATGTAAGGGGATGTTCACACAGAATTTTTTTCCAGGGAAAACTCTTAGAAAACGCTTTCAAAAAGTGTCTCATTGACTTTAATGGAAAACCTTGGCCTCTGTTCAATTTGCAAATTTTTTTCCATGTGTGGTCTTTAAACCATGACATGAAAAAAAAAAAAAATAATTGACAAGTCAATTATTGGAATGTACACAGAGCCACGGTTTCAATACACGTCAGTGGGAGGCTGAAAAGATTTGTCCAAACCTCTTCAAAACCACCATCAAAAACCTCAACCAGAAACCTTGGTTTTTTGGAGGAGTTTTTGACATGGATTTTTCCACATCTAAATACTCTGTGTGAACATACCCTAAAAGGACCATTACCCAAGTAGTACAAAGATACTTAACCTTTCTTTGGCTAGTTCCATCCACATTTGGCTGGGTTATATACCGGGCTCGTGACTCTATTGATGGTGTAGATTGATTTTATAAGTTCTTCCAGATTTATCAAATAATTAAAAGCAAGCGAAGCATAAACCAACGATAGGATAGGCCAATATTACACAACAGCCCTCCACCCTTATATTCCATATCACTGCGGTGGCTGGCTAGCTTCCCTTAGGTAGCCACAATAATAACTATCTGCCGTTCTGGAACCTTAGTCATGGAATTATGTATCAAATTTTTGTTGTTTGCTCCACCCTAACCCTAATTATTCTGGTCACACCAAAGAAGCCAACCCGAGTTACAGCATCAACACAATCCAGTATTCTCTGAGCTTATAGAGCGATACCCCTAAATTATTCCAAATAGTAGACAGCCGACCATCTCAACACTAGTACTTACACGGTGTTAAACTCTCGTGGCTACATCCAAAATGAAGTAATGTAGCCCAAATATTAGTGCCAGCACAGTGACAACATCAATACAGTGAGAAGTATTGAGAGATATATAAGCAAGTGCTCAATTTAACTGCAGAGCTCCCATGGTAAAAATGAAGCACTACATGGTGCACATTGATGGGGCATTGGATCTTCCACTCTGACGTATAGATGGTGGCCCAAAATGTTGAACCCTGCCTATTAAAGGAGTTGTTCAAGACTTGATATTGATGTCCTGTCCTTAGGATAGGTCATAAACATCAGATTGGTGGGGGACTGACAAGCACAACACATGGACACACTGGGTCCTCCACTCTAGTGTTTGGTGGAGGTACAAGGTGTTGGACCCCGCTGATTTAATAAATCAAGTATTGAAAAACCCTTTCGCTTGTAATGTCATAATATCACTTGAAATAATATCACTATCATTTGAAAACAGATTTTCTAAGCCTAGGTTCACATCTGCATTAGAGTCTTCGCACAAGACTCCGCCGCAGATTCCACTTAAAATCGGCGGAGAGAAAAGTCCTGCAAGGAGAACTTTTTTCTCCACCGGTTTCAGTATAAAACTGACGGGAACTGTGCAGGAACTTGGTCCTCTTCTGGCCTCCTGGGTGACGCCATGCGCCCCCGGGGCCCCAATCACAGGTCTTAGTGCGCATTAGGGGCACGCTGATGTCATGATGCTTGTGTGACCCCATTGGGCCTCAGCGGTAACCCCAAAGTGTATGACTTCACAGAGGAGGCAAGAAGAGGACCCAGAGGGAGAACCAGACGCTGCGAGGATGCCCAGATGAGGTGAGGTAACTATAACTGTTTGTTATTTTTCCTCATCCTCCCCTGAGACTCCAGACTCCAGAGTATAATAATCTCATACACGAACCGTCCCTGAAGTGAATCTTCAGAGGTTCGCCCATCTCTACCAGAAACGCCCATAAAAGTTCTTCTTTTATCAGCCCAAATACTCCGTAACTTCTATAGTTCCCGCATCTTGAAATTTCTTTGGTAAATTTGGTTCTTTACGGAAGAACCTTTGGCACTCCTTGATATTATGGTATTAATATGCTACGATTACTATAGCATTGCCTTGGTAGAACTTTATTTCATAAATTACACTGCGGGAGCCCTGCTACTGGGACTCCCAATGGTTCATAGTGGGGTCACAGTAAAAACACACATATCCTTGGCAGATATCACAGTATAAATATTGAATTATCCTTTAATAGGAATCAGATTTTGTATAATGACTTAAGGAAGTAACGTCCAAAAAGAGATTTCAGCCTGGATTAGCTGATAAACTGGAATATAAAAGGAGGAGGAGGACAAGTACGGAGATGTGTTATCATTTTGTTTGTATTGTCAGTTTGGCACCCTTCGTCATCTTCACTGGAAATCTCAGGTTTTGTGCAATAGGGAGTTTTACGGTTCTGCTCGACTGCTCCGTAATACGACGCCTAGACTTTTCCACAATTATACTCTGAGGTTTCATCAGACTCCACAGAACAATGGCGGAGGCCCAGAAAATAATAAACACTCATACTCACCTTCCTTCACCTCTCCTTGGGCACCCTTGTGGTCCTCATTGGTCATCTTCAGGTCTCTTCCAATATCTCTTCCAATATCCCTCTCCAGTTTGCTTATCGGCCGGGCATTGGGGTAGATGATGCCATCATCCACCTTCTGCACAGGGCTCTGTCTCACCTGGAGAAACCAGGGAACACGGTGAGAATAATGTTCTTTGATTTCTCCAGTGCTTTTAACACCATACAGCCCAGGTTATTGAGGGACAAGCTGGGCCTTGCTGGAGTGGACCACCACCTCTCCAACTGGATCCTAGACTACCTCACAAATCGACCTCAATACGTGAGAGCCCAAGACTGTGTGTCAGACACCGTGATCTGTAATACCGGGGCACCTCAGGGTACGGTTCTCGCCCCTTTCCTCTTCACACTGTGCACTGCAGATTTTAGGTGCAACTCATCTAGCTGCTACCAGGGAGCTCCCTGGACCCAGTGCAGGTGGTGGGTGACAGAAGGATACTGTCCGTGGTGATCTCCATGCGGGAGAATAAGTCCCATCCCATGCATGAGACTGTGATCGCACTGGGCAGTACTGTCAGTGACCGACTGCTCCACCCTAAGTGTTAGAAGGAGCGCTATCGGAAGTCTTTCCTCCCCACCGCGGTTAGGCTGTACAACCAACACCGACCTAAGTGGAGATCATTACATACAGAGAACTGAAATATCTCTCTGCATGTTAAATCCTCCCCCTCCTCTGCTACTTCCTATCTGTCTGTCTGCTATTAATGTAATGCCTCTCACCTTGGAACATTCCTGTACATTTTGTATTTGTATCTGCTTATCTTTGCTGCTGTAACACACTGAATTTCCCCATTGTGGGACTATTAAAGGACTATTATTATTATTATTATTATTATTATTATTATATCCTGGATGGTGTCACGGCCTCCGGCTTGACCATTAAGACCACGTGATGTGTGCCCACAACATGATGCTTTGACACAAGCAGATGTATATTGACTAAACTTGCCAACTTTGGTAAGACCAAGTATATATATGGACCTACTCACGCCCCCCGACAGCAGATGTCGGGAGAGGTAAGGATTAGGCAGTGGGTTTTCAATCGCCCGATCCTTTAGTTTTCAGTAAGATAAGCCTACACCAGAATGCCAGAAGGGTCTGAGGACTTTTCAGAACATATGCATGCTTGGGGAGTGCGGCAAGATAGCTATCTCATATGTATTACCAAGTTTACTTCCATGGTCTCCAGCTCCAATAAAAACATGCTGAATTTTCAGCTTTAGCCCAGAAAATCACTTAAAAGGGCAGATTTTTTTCTAGAAATTTTTGCAGGTGAACATCAGTTCCATCTGAATGGGGTCATTCAGATCTATTGCTACAAAACACATTCATATGAATGGAACAGTCACAGCGTTTCTGCAGCGTGGGGTCTTGGCCTAACTTGACTTTTTTCCATTGTGAGCTATCACGGTGCAGCGAGTTATCAGAGTCAAGTTGAAGATGGCTACTTGCGTAAGAATTTTTTTACGTATTTTGCGTAAGAATAGCATATAAGTCATGAACGGTGGGTTGGTGGGGTCTGACACCCCAACACTAATCCCAAGAACAGGACTGTCCAGTTCGCCATACAAGTACAGTGTGATCTCTCCAGTGTTTTCTGTATGTAATGAGCGATTTCTAGAATAACATTACATAAGAACACAAGCCTTTTGTTTGCATAAGTGTGACTAAATGTTATCTTAGAGTATTAATAGCGCCATACCTGAGGCATCTGGGCCCACTAAAGTCATTTTTAGGATTCGCACTCCCCATCGAGCCTCATGGTTGTCTTCCATTAAAGGGAACAACTTCCGATTACTTTCATCTTATCCTTTTCAACATCTCTGCTTGCCCTCAGTGAATGGAAACAAGTATGTACGGACTTAATGCTCTTCACAGATGCAGGGTTGTTACAATTGGATGTCTATTTTTGTGACAAAATGCTTGGAATAGGCAGTGTCAGTCTGCGGAGGATAAAGGGGGCTATGATATACTGGCATGGAAGAGGTTACTGCATACGGGTGTGACTTATCCAAACAAGTTCATTGCTCCCGGGCTAATAAACAGCCATAATTATAAATGATAGAGCCTATATTGTGTGGAGGGAGGAAACTCCCTTCTATAATAATGACATCAAAGCTGTGGATTTCAGAGGGCTGTTGGAGGAAGAAAGGACCCGCAGGGACCATCACTTTTTAATATACTTGGCATTACAGCCTGTCCTTAACGTTATCCCGGCCTGTCATTATGTATCGTGACCTGCGGTGGAACGGCTCCCTCCTGACATCTGTCATATGGAGGGACTAATCCTGACTACATGTGTCTGTACAGTCACCCTTAGGCAAGTCCCAAAAATCAGGAGTGACCAAATACTTTATACATTGGATATATAACTGCGCCCCTATGCTTCCCAACATTGTGTAAGAAAATAGTGTCCCAAGAATCTATAGGTCCTGTATAGCGTGACGTCATTTTATGGGCACCCAGGTCTGCATTGTGCCCTGACTTAGGCTAGTTTCATAGATCCCCGACATTTGAGGGGTGGACCGGACCCTATGTCATATTGTCCCGTATTGTCTAGTCACCCTGTGGTGTAAGAAGCAGACTCCATGTAACATAGCTCCTCCCTTTTGTCTGTGTCACCCTGTTATAGGAGGAGCATTCTATGTTACATAGCTCCTCCCTCCTGTCTGTGTCACCCTGTTATATGAGGCGCATTCTATGTTACATAGCTCCTCCCTCCTGTGTCACCCTGTTATAGGAGGAGCATTCTATGTTACATAGCTCCTCCCTCCTGTCTGTGTCACCCTGTTATAGGAGGAGCACTCTGTTACATAGCTCCTCCCTCCTGTCTGTGTCACCCTGTTATAGGAGGAGCACTCTGTTACATAGCTCCTCCCTCCTGTCTGTGTCACCCTGTTATAGGACGAGCACTCTGTTACATAGCTCCTCCCTCCTGTCTGTGTCACCCTGTTATAGGACGAGCACTCTGTTACATAGCTCCTCCCTCCTGTCTGTGTCACCCTGTTATAGGACATGCATTCTATGTTACATAGCTCCTCTCTCCTGTCTGTGTCACTCTGTTTTAGGACGTGCATGCTATGTTACATAGCTCCTCCCTCCCTCCTGTCACCCTGTTATAGGACGAGCACTCTATGTTACATAGCTCTTCTCTTCTGTCTGTGTCACCCTGTGGTGGGAGGGAAATTCCATGTCACATAGCCCCTCCCTCTTGTATCATTCAGTGGTGGAAGGAGCAGTCTCCATGTTATGAAGGTCCTCTCTCCTGTCTGTGTCACCCTGTGGTGGGAGGAGCACTCCATATCACATAGCTCCTCCCTCCTGTCTGTGTCACCCTGTGGTGGGAGGAGCACTCCATATTATATCACTCCTCCCTCCTGTCTATCACCTTGTGGTTGGAGGAGCATACATTGTGTCACATAGAAATTCCCTCCCCTCTATGTCACCCTGTGGTGGGAGGAGCACTCCATATTATATCACTCCTCCCTCCTGTCTATCACCCTGTGGTGGGAGGAGCAGACTTTGTGTCAGATAGCAATTCCCTCCCATCTGTGTCACCCTGTGGTGGGAGGTGAACGCCATGTCATATAGTAATACCTACAAAGTCTCCCAGAACATTTGGGAGACTCCTGGAGAAAGTGAAGATTTTCTGGAAAGACCCCTGAAAGAGTTGACAAATCACCAAGGGACTGCAGAATCCTCCTGGCCAACAGCATTGTTTGTGCATGATGCCGAAAACCGCATCACAAGATGCAGCACCGCTGGCTAAATGCACATTTGGGTGTCTGCGGAGAAAAAAAAAATCCCATTATTTCTCCAAGCGAGCTTTAAAAAGTTGTCCAATACACACATTACTTCTCCTGTTTGTATATCCCTGTGGTGGGTGAAGCAGACGCCATGTCTTGCAACTCCTAGTGTCCATGTAGCTTCTTATAGGATGGACAGACTTCATGACAAACAGGGGTGTAACTATAGGCTCGTGCGTCCTGGTGCAAACGCCCAGCCTGGGTCACAACTATCAGCCACGTCCCCATCATCCATTTGGCTTTGGCAGCATTTATATTTCCCTTTCTTTCTCTCTGGGCCCAGATCGCCATAAAGACTTCTTCACAACATGTCTGTGCACAGAAGCTTCCCATCACTCCCATCCCCTGTCGGTGCTCCCCACATAATAATCTAGCCCTCTGTTGTGCCACAGCCTCCCCCACAGAATCCCTCCTTAGACTATATGCTGCTGACCAACTACTATTTTTTGCCAAAAAAAGGTTATTTTTCTCCTTTCTGAAAGTGGAAGGCTGTGTATCATACATCTTCTCACTCCAGGGCACTTGAGGGCAGGGGGAATACATTTACAATGCACAGACTACTACCTAGGAAATCAGAAAGGAGATCAAAGAAGTGTATCTAGTGCTAGTGTGGGAAGGGGGACATGTGGGCCCCCCCGGCTTCTGGGCTCAGTGGCAGCTACTGTGACCACTGTGACCTCCATAGTTATGTCAGTGATGTGATAACTTCCTTCTACCTATGTTACCCTATAGTGGAAGGGACAGACCCCATATGGCATAACTCCATCCTACCTATGTCGTCCTGTAGTGGGAAGGGCAGAGCCCATATGTCACAATTCCCTTCTACCTATGTCACCCTATATTGGGAGGGGCAGGCACCATGTTATAACTCCCTTCTATGTCACCCTATAGTGGGAGGGGCAGACCCCATATGTCAGAATTCCCTTCTATGTCACTCTGTAGTAGAAGGGGCAGACCCAATATGTCACAATTCTCTTCTACCTATGTCACCCTGTGGTGGGAGGCGCAGACACCATGTGTTATAACCCTCTTCTAATTCACCCTATAGTGGGAGGGGCAGACACCATGTGTTATAAGCCTCTTCTAATTCACCCTATAGTGGGAGGGGCAGATCCCATAAGTCACAATTCCCTTCTATGTCACTCTATGGGTAGAAGGGCAGACCCCAGTCCTATTCCCTCATCCTGTCTATGTCACCCTCCAGGGACAAGGAAGGATTATTAAATGTCACCAACACACAGTGCTAACGTCTCAGTGAAACGCAGCAGAGTCCCAGAATAATCCCATTGTACATCTGGAAAATATACACGTCAGCTCCCAGAGATCTGGAGTCTCGGTATCATGTAAACTTGGCCCATTTTCTAGAAATTACAGCAGCTTTTCTTCTTGCGAGTAAATCCTGTCTTGTAGTATGTGCCATGAATGTGCCGTTTCATATCACGCAGCCTGCCAGATCCATAAAGAGCTGCCAAACTATGAATATATTCAACAGCTTGTATGTAGGTGGTAAATGGAAAAAAAGGCAGGGCGAGGAGCAGCCGGGACGAGGCTACACATAGAGGAGAGGCCGTACCCTTAACCCCTACAACTGGGATATACAGAGGACAAGGGAAAGTTCTGCAACGTCCAAATAATACATAACAATATCAGTTATTCTACACTGCAAAGTTTCTGCTTATTGTCAGTGAATGGAATACCCTGTCTATCTATCTCATATCTATCTATCTATCTCCTATCTATCTATCTATCTATCTATCTATATATCTATCTATCTCCTATCTATCTATCTATCTATCTATCTCCTATCTATCTATCTCATATCTATCTATCTATCTATCTCATATCTATCTATCTATCTATCTATCTATCTCATATCTATCTCTCATATCTATCTATCTATCTCATATCTATCTATCTATCTATCTCATATTGATCTATCTATCTCATCTATCTATCTATCTATCTATCTATCTATCTATCTCATATCTATCTATCTATCTATCTAGCTATCATCTATCTATCTATCTATCTATCTCATATCTATCTATCTATCTCCTATCTTATCTATCTATCTATCTATCTATCTATCTCCTATCTATCTATCTCCTATCTATCTATCTATCTATCTATCTCCTATCTATCTATCTATCTATCTATCTATCTAGCTCCTATCTATCTATCTATCTATCTATCTCCTATCTATCTATCTATCTATCTATCTATCTATCTATCAATAGAACTCGAACCTCTACAACAAATTAACTCAGACTATAAGGCAACTTTGCAAAGTCTTCCATAAAACCGTCCTCCCGTTTCGTGTATACAGCTCCCATGCAGACTTATATGCCTACATAATTACAGACCACAAACCCTGTATGTAGTCTGATCCTGTAGCCACTTGTTAAAGTGCCATACACGTGAGAGGAAAGTTAGTCGATCCCACTGATTTTGGTGGTACTGATCTACTATCCAATGAGTACAGGGGTGTGACCACTCTGAAGGAAAATGTTGGGATAAAGTAGGATCCCAGACAGAAGATGAGACGTGCCTCATTTTTGAGGGGGCACACACATCCTTATAATAACAGGGGCACCCTCTGCCCGACCTATTAACACAGACTATAAGGCATCTTTGCAAACAGTCTTCCATAAAACTATCTTTCCGTTATGTGTATACAGTTCCCATGTAGACTTCTATATCTCCATAAGTACAGACTACAAACCCTGTGTGTAGTCTGATCTTATAGCCACTTGCTACACGTGAAAGGAAAGTTGGCTGAACCCACTCATTTCGATGGGACTGATCTACTATCTAATGGGTACAGCGGTCTGATCACTCTGACAGCAAATTATGGGAAAAAGATGGACCCCTCACAGAAGATGAGGTGCGCCTCATTTATGAGGGGGCGCACGCCTCCTTATTAATCAGGTGCACCCTCTGTCCACAATGCACATGTGCTGTTTAAGTGCCCTGTGTTCCTTACATGGGCCTAGTGGCAAACTCTATAAGGGACAGCCCTTCTTTCCTTAAGTGAGTTAAACTAATACTGACAAGCTGGAAAGCGCCTAGTGATTATAGCCGAAGTGTTTCCATGGACACCCCTCCTTGGTATTGTACTAGGAAGCTGCAAGGTACCATTTTTCGGGTCTTAAGGAGGCTCTGCTGGATCCATTTTCCACCAGTATTGATAGATATATGAGTTGCACCAAAAAGGAGATATCAGCACAGCCAATATGGGGCACACCCACACTTATGTGTGAACAGTTACAGAAGATATTGCCTCTCATTACAGAGGATTCCTGTGCACCCCAAGCTGTTGGTTACTGTGTTAGCGCCATACCATATTTCTACATATTTTGGTGCCACATTGTTCCGACCCTTCGGCATGACCTTACATAGTAGAGTCAGGTGAAACCGCTTGTTTGGCCAACAGATAGCTCCACTTGGCCTTTACCAATGGCTATCGTATTAGGCTTTATACAGGATTCGTAATAGCCTGTAACCACCTAGGTTTACATTGGAGCTGTGTACACAAAAATATTAGCAAATTGATACCGGCACTGGCCCTTTCTCCAAAACAACCTATATCTGATCTTGCCATTTCCGTTTTCCAGTAAGCCTACATGTGCAGGTGTTACATACTGGAGCAATGCAGTGGGTGGCTGAGTGGGTTACCATCAAACATATGCGCCCACAACTTTTTGAGCCCACAACTTTTTTATTGCTTTATAACTGGAAATCCTGCTGTTTATCGATAATGAAAGCAGATATGAGACGTCTGGGGGAGGATAAAAGCAGTGACGTAGGTGGCAGACAGGATATGGAGATTCTGATCATCGCAGACACTTACAGTATAACCTTTATTATTGTCAGATATGAAGCAGAGACCTGAGCAGGAAAGGTGCTGGCAAAGAGGGTCAGGCTGAAGGATCACACTGTACTTACTGCACCTCCCTGCACAGAACTCAGTACTCGGTGCTGTACTGGGTATACCTCCCCCCGGCAGCTCTCACAGACATCACATCACCTCTTGTGACAGCTCTTCAGGTGACATTACTGACATTCCTACAATAACTCAGAAGCAAGTCACCTGCTTATCTTTCCTCACCTTGAGGGACAAGTTTCTCTTAACCCTTTGCAAAAGGTTTTGCTATGAGAATATTTCTATGTAATTGATCATGGGTAGTATGTCACTGTGTACATATATTACATTACTTATCCTGGGTTACATCCTGTATTATACTCCAGAGCTGCACTCACAATTCTGCTGGTACAGTCACTGCGTACATACTGCACAGTGGCTGCACCAGCAGAATAGTGAGTGCAGCTCTGAGTATAATACAGGATGTAACTCAGGATCAGGACAGGATAAGTAATGTAATGTATGTACAAAGTGACTGCACCAGCAGAATAGTGAGTGCAGCTGTGGAGTATAATACAGGATGTAACTCAGGATCAGTACAGGATACGTAATGTAATGTATGTACACAGTGACTGCACCAGCAGAAAAGGGGGGGGGGCGGGGGGGGACAAAACAGGGGGGGACCCGGGGGGGGGGCAGAAGAAAAAAAAAAAAGTAGGTGGAGAGGGGCGCCCCCCCCACCCCCAATAGTGAGTGCAGCTCTGGAGTATAATACAGGATGTAACTCAGGATCAGTACAGGATAAGTAATGTAATGTATGTACACAGTGACTGCACCAGCAGAATAGTGAGTGCAGCTCTGGAGTATAATACAGGATGTAACTCAGGATCAGTACAGGATAAGTAATGTAATGTATGTACACAGTGACTGCACCAGCAGAATAGTGAGTGCCAGCTCTGGAGTATAATACAGGATGTAACTCAGGATCAGTACAGGATAAGTAATGTAATGTATGTACACAGTGACTGCACCAGCAGAATAGTGAGTGCAGCTCTGGGAGTATAATACAGGATGTAACTCAGGATCAGTACAGGATAAGTAATGTAATGTATGTACACAGTGACTGCACCAGCAGAATAGTGAGTGCAGCTCTGGAGTATAATACAGGATGTAACTCAGGATCGGCACCACAGGATAAGTAATGTAATGTATGTACACAGTGACTGCACCAGCAGAATAGTGAGTGCAGCTCTGAGTATAATACAGGATGTAACTCAGGATCAGTACAGGATAAGTAATGTAATGTATGTACACAGTGACTGCACCAGCAGAATAGTGAGCGCAGCTCTGGAGTATAATACAGGATGTAACTCAGGATCAGTACAGGATAAGTAATGTAATGTATGTACACAGTGACTGCACCAGCAGAATAGTGAGTGCAGCTCTGGAGTATAATACAGGATGTAACTCAGGATCAGTACAGGATAAGTAATGTAATGTATGTACACAGGGACTGCACCAGCAGAATAGTGAGTGCAGCTCTGGAGTATAATACAGGATGTAACTCAGGATCAGTACAGGATAAGTAATTGTAATGTATGTACACAGGGACTGCACCAGCAGAATAGTGAGTGCAGCTCTGGAGTATAATACAGGATGTAACTCAGGATCAGGACGGGGTAAGGAGTGGAATGGGTGTACAGGGGGGGGGGGGAGGGGGGGGACGGTGGTGGTGGGGGCTTTAGTTGGGGGTAGAAGGTGATGGGGGGGGTGGTAGGGTGGGGGTGGTGGTGTTGGGGGGGGGGGGGGGGGGTGGTGGGGGGTGGTGGGGGGGGGGCGGGCCCCTGGGTGGGTGGGGGGGGGGGGTGGGGGGGGGGGGGGGGGGGGGGGGGGGGGGGGGGGGGGGGGGGGGGGGGGGGGGGGGGGGGGGGGGGGGGTGTGGGGGGGGGGGGGGGGGGGGTGTGGGGTGGGGGGGGGGGGGGGGGGGGGGGGGGGGGAGGAGAGTGTAAAGAGACAACAGGACTAGTGAGTCCACGTGAAAGGAACTGTGCTCAGTGGCTGATCAGTGAGACTGACATTGTGACTGTGTATATGGATACCACAGATAGAGACTCGCAGTGCTGTTGATGTACTGGACAGCACCTGCTAAATCCCGGCTTACATCCCAGCTCAGTGTATGGATTCGGCAGGACTGTCAGTGTGCTGAGTGGAATCTGCTGTTGGATTACATTGCATTCAGTTGGTTTCCCTGTCTGTTAAAGAGGACTTCATTTCTCCCAAGATCCTGATAACCGTGAGGAGAGGACGCTTCACTATAAAAGAAAGGACCGACTTTGGGCCCCACCGCGCGCTTCTACGGACTGTAAGCGGTCCACCTGGACCACTGGGGAAAAGGGGGTGCACCCAAATGTGAAGTCAGGGTCAGTTAGGGATAGTTTTGAGTATATTGTTCATTCAGTGTCCATACTGCAGAATTGGACAGAGTAAAAGTAGAAACCATTGCAGAATTTGCCTTGAAATTGTTCATGCTATATTGTATATTTTGCTTGTCTTTATCCCTGTCATTTTACCTTCAAATAGCCTTTATTAACTTATAGTAAATATATATTCTTTTCTTGAACTACCGCGTGTGCGTTCATTTCTGGTTGCGGAGTCCAAACCACCTGCCTTGCTCTCGGTTCACAAATTGGCGTAGTCGGCAGGATCCGCTTACCAGAATGGACGGTGACGCACCCGTTCGGGAGAATGGTGCTGGAGGAAGAATGCCAGCAGGGGCTATAATGCGTCAGTTAGCTAAATTTGATGGCAATAATATGTCAGTGAGTATGTGGGTGGAACAGATACGAATGATACAGCGAATGTACCAGACCGCACCAGAAGTACTAGTAGAGCTAGCAATATTGACATTACAAGGGGATGCTAAGACCACGGTGATACTGAGGCCATTTGAACAAAGGCAGACATTTGAGCAAGTAGTCCAGATTCTAGAAACCATCTATGGAGAAACTGCATTGCTGGGGTCTCTGCAGGCTCGGTTCTTCCAGAGGGTACAACAGGAGAATGAAAGCCTTCCCCAATATGCAAATGCCCTACAAGAACTGCTCCGAGATATTCAAAGGAAGGAAAGAGGGGGCTCGCCAGCCTTCTGTAACCCTGATCGGACTCTCCGTGACCAGTTTGTCCTGGGGATACGTGACGGCAGTTTAACTGTGACTATGCAGGATTTTATACGACGAGAGACTGATGCTAAATTCCATGATGTACAGGTAGAGGCCATCTCCCGTGCCAATAGTATGGTCCCGAGGCCCCAGACTGCAGTTGGAGTTACTTTGTCACAGGGGGCTAGTTCTGGCTCAGAGACAGTAGAAAAAGGGACGGTTAAAGAAATTCTCACAGTAATGCAGAAACTGCAAGAACAAATGGAACACTTGCACACCCGTTGTGATGAACATTCTATGAAAATTGCAGACTTCCAGAAGACTGGAGATGAAAGGGTGAGCCATCCACACCCAGCAAGTCAGAATCACCCACCACCCCGCTGGAGGGATGAGGATAGGACCTACCGAAGGGGTCCAAATCATTTAGTGCAGTGCTCAGGAGAAATCGAAGGGGCTTACCGAAGGGGCCCAAACAGATGGCCAGAACGACGGGGGATACGCTGCTGGGAGTGTGGACGGATGGGCCACGTTGCTGCTAGATGTCCAGAGCTGCGACAAACTTATGAGAGACCGCCGTTAAACTGAAGTCCCCTGCTGCTGTAGGGCGTGTAGTAGGGGAGACTGACAAGGAGACTATGTGGGGAGAATGCCCTAATGATGACCTGATCGCTGCAAGTCCTGTCATACAGGTGGAAATGGAGGGTATTCCGGTTACCGGGATGATTGACACGGGTTCCCAAGTAACGACCTTGAGTAGAGACTGTTATGAACGGTACTTCCGGCAACATGTGAAATATGATCCCCATACATTCGTACGAGTGGTCGCAGCTAACCAGTTACCAGTTCCGGTCGTGGGAGTGGCCTGGATGAATGTCCGGGTATGTGGCCAAGATCTAGGTAGGAAAGGCATTGTGGTGGTACAGGAGTCACATGAAGTAAAGGTCCCTGTCATTTTGGGGATGAATGTGTTAAAAGAATTAGATCAGATCCTCTTTGAAAAGAAAGGTCACGGTTATTGGAAAGAAACCACCACCCATCGGCCTACTCAAACAGCTTTCCAGCGGCTGATCCGGACATGTGGCTTACAGAAAAGTTCAGATGCGCAGCGTCCTCTGGCTCGAATTTCAGTTCCTTTGCATACAAAAGTTACACTGCCACCCAGTCGGGAGACAATAGTGTCCATGCCCGTAGGCACCTGTCGGAAACTAGAGGGCATAGCTGTGTTGGTAGAACCACTGCAGGCAGCCGAAGGAGGTGTTGATCCGCTAGTGGCCCGTTCCTTGGCAATAGTTCGCAATGGAAGAGTACCACTTCGATGTGTAAACACTCAGAACCAGAGTGTGGACCTGACCCCAGGGAGGCAGCTGGCTAACATCTATGTGACTCCGGAGGAAGTAAGGAAAGTAACTCCAATGCAGCTGAAGCCGACTGAAAGGGATGAGTGGACCGTAACTGTGTCCATGGGAGAAGATGAGGAACCCACCTCTGAATGGAATGGCTGTGCAATTCGAGAACAGATGAAGATGGATGCAAGTTCATGTTCTCTGGAATGTGTGCAGAAGGTAGATGAGCTGTTGTGGGAGAACCAAGCCACCTTTGCACGGTATGCTGAAGATTTTGGATGTACCACAGGGATCTACCATGAGATTCCCACAGGAGACACCCCTCCAATTAGAGAGCGCTACCGACAAATTCCTCCACAGTTGTATCAGGAAGTGAAAGAACTGTTAGCTAAGATGCTACAGGGTGGGATCATCCAAGAAAGCCAGAGTCCCTGGGCGGCTCCTGTGGTGTTAGTAAGAAAAAAAGATGGGTCCATCCGATTTTGCGTAGACTATCGGAAGTTAAACGCTTGCACCGTACGAGATTCCTACCCCTTGCCACGGATTGAGGAGTCCCTCTCAGCGCTAGGGAGAGCCCGGTACTTCTCCTCACTAGATCTGGCTAGTGGGTATTGGCAGGTGCCGATGGCCACAAAAGACAAGGAGAAGACGGCATTCATCTTGCCCATGGGACTATACGAATTTAACCGGATGCCCTTCGGGTTGACAAATGCACCCGGAACGTTTCAGCGGTTGATGGAGAAATGTCTCGGTGATTTCAACTTTGAGTTCACTCTCATCTACTTGGATGACATTATAGTGTATTCTGCGACCTTTGAAGACCATCTCCACCAGTTGGGGCAAGTATTTCGAAGATTGCGGGAACATGGGCTCAAATTGAAACCCAGTAAATGTCGGTTGTTCCAATCTGAAATTGATTACTTGGGTCACCGCGTATCAGGAGAAGGGGTGAGACCATCAAGAGACAAGATAGCGGCTGTTCAAGATTGGCCAATACCGACTACCCTGCGAGAAGTGAGGGCGTTCCTTGGAGTAGCCGGTTACTATCGACGGTTTATTAAGGATTTCGCCAAGGTAGCAGCACCACTTAATGCTCTCCTACGAGGCACATCCGGTGGTCCAAAGAACCGGTCCGTGAAGTGGGGACCTGAACAGGAACAAGCCTTCCAGGCATTGAAGGATGCACTGACAACAGCCCCAATCTTGGCATATGCTGATTACCACTTGCCGTTCCAGCTATATACAGATGCAAGCCTGTATGGTCTTGGAGCAGTGCTTTCCCAGCTTCAGGATGGCCAGGAGAGGGTCATAGCGTACGGCAGCCGGTCTTTGAGAGATTCTGAAAGAAACCCCGAGAATTATAGTTCATTTAAATTGGAGCTGTTGGCACTGGTATGGGCCATGACCGAGAAATTCTCTGAATATTTGACCGGTGCTGAAGTTTTAGTACTGACTGACAACAACCCACTAGCTCACCTGGAAAATGCCAAGCTCGGGGCGTTAGAGCAGAGGTGGATAGCCCGAATGTCTACATTCAATTACCGCATTAAGTATCGGTCCAAGACAGAGAACCAGAATGCTGATGGACTTTCTAGGGTAACTGCCCAGACCCCCACAGAAGACGTGGATCATGAGTTGGAGCATGTGGAGGTGCCCGATTTCAGCAGATTTTCACAGGCCTTGACCGCCACTAATCAGTTTGAGATGGAGGGGACTGAAATGGCTCCTTTCTTTGGTCCCTCACGACAGGAATGGGCACAGATACAACAGACCCATGAGGGGCTGGCGCAGATGATCAAGTGTGTTGAGAAAGGCCAGAAGCCCTGTAGAGAGGAAAGAGAACGACTGACACGTGAGATATTATCTGTTTTGAGTCAGTGGGAAAAGTTGGAGATGAAAAATGGAGTGCTATGCCGAAAGGTCTATTTACCTTCTGAGATCGACATTCGATACCAAATTGTGGTGCCTAGTGAACTGGCTCGCTCCTTGGCAGTTGAGGCTCATAATAAGAATGGACATTTTGGTCATGAGAAGACCTTTCGTTGGTTACAGCGACTGATTTACTGCCCTGGTCTTCGTCAAATGGTCGAAGAAGTATGCCGCAGCTGTCGAACTTGTGAGATCCATAAGGCAATAGAACAGAGAGCTCCCCTGCAAACCATCGTGACCCAGGAACCTTTAGAAATCGTCATGATAGACTATCTAATGGTGGGCCCATCCAATAGCGGACACCAGTATTGCCTCGTAATGGTGGATCACTTCACCAAATTTGCGGTGGTAACCGCCACCAAGGACCAGACAGCTGAGTCAGCAGCTCGTGCTCTGTGCCAAGATTTCATTCGAGTATATGGGTGCCCCCAACGCATCCACTCCGACCAGGGCGCCTGCTTTGAGGGACACGTAATGAAAGAAGTTCAACGTATCTACGGGATAAAGAAGTCGCACACGACTCCATACCACCCTCAGGGAAATGGGGCCTGTGAAAGATTCAACAGAACTCTGCTACAGATGCTGCGGACTCTGGAGGAAGACAAGAAGTTACAGTGGCCTCAGTTCTTGTCTGAAATGGTGTGGGCCTACAACAATCAGGTCCATTCTACAACGGGGTACTCTCCTTATACACTTCTCTTTGGGCGGTCTGGGCGAAGTATAGGAGAATTACAGTTGAATGATGTGGATGGGTTCCCTCCGAGGGATCCAACCTCTTGGGTGCGGGCGCATCGGCAGAGACTTGAGACGATCCATCGATTGGTGCGGCAGCGCCTGCAAGAACATCCCCATCCTGATAAGACCCCAGTGCAAGAAGCACCATTGCAACCAGGCAACCTGGTGCTAGTTCGTGTCAAGAAACCCCAAGGGAAATTGGAAAGCAGATGGGAGGCTTTGCCGTATCGTGTTGTTGGCCGCAAATATACGAATGGGCCAGTGTATCAGGTCCAGAAAGAAGGAACTGATTGTGTTCGAGTACTTCACCGAAATATGTTGCGCCTGTGTCATTCTGAAGGGACAAATCATGATGGGCCTGCCAATGTGAATGAGCTCCCACAGTCAGAGAATGGAGGTGCGGAATGGGCCTCCGACGAGGAGGATGATTGTTGGCCGATCCCTGCTCCTGGGGATGTTCCACCTGTGACTACTGTATCTCCGGCCTGTGCCCCCTCAGGTGCGGAATCCGCTGGTCCTTCTCAGCCCATAGCTGCAGCACCCCATAATATACCACCGGTCCTCAGACGGACCACTAGGCCAAATGCTGGTATTCCCCCTGTTCGGTATGCGCAGGATGAGTTTGTTTGGCCTGCCATACATCGGTATACTACCACCCTGTGCATAAAAGTACAACCCTCTGGATATACAGTCATAGGCAGGGACTGCCAATCTTAAAGTGGGGGGGAATATGTAAGAGACAGCCAATGTTGTCTTAAGCTTCATTTGTCTGTATAAACTGTTAATGTTGAATGTATTTCTGTGATTCTGTTCCTTTAAGACAGCAGCCATTGTAATTGTGACATGATGCTGGAGTGAGACCCCCCCCCCTTTTATGTCAGCCTGCCTGTTCTGCAGACAGAGTGTGAGCAGAGAAGCAGGAAGTGACGAGACAGAGAGCAGCAGCCATCTTGGCAAGTGTTGTATTGAACTGGTGTGGAGATTTTTGTGTACAGCTAAGCTGTATCTTGGTCCAGAGACAAACAGAGTGTAAAGAGACAACAGGACTAGTGAGTCCACGTGAAAGGAACTGTGCTCAGTGGCTGATCAGTGAGACTGACATTGTGACTGTGTATATGGATACCACAGATAGAGACTCGCAGTGCTGTTGATGTACTGGACAGCACCTGCTAAATCCCGGCTTACATCCCAGCTCAGTGTATGGATTCGGCAGGACTGTCAGTGTGCTGAGTGGAATCTGCTGTTGGATTACATTGCATTCAGTTGGTTTCCCTGTCTGTTAAAGAGGACTTCATTTCTCCCAAGATCCTGATAACCGTGAGGAGAGGACGCTTCACTATAAAAGAAAGGACCGACTTTGGGCCCCACCGCGCGCTTCTACGGACTGTAAGCGGTCCACCTGGACCACTGGGGAAAAGGGGGTGCACCCAAATGTGAAGTCAGGGTCAGTTAGGGATAGTTTTGAGTATATTGTTCATTCAGTGTCCATACTGCAGAATTGGACAGAGTAAAAGTAGAAACCATTGCAGAATTTGCCTTGAAATTGTTCATGCTATATTGTATATTTTGCTTGTCTTTATCCCTGTCATTTTACCTTCAAATAGCCTTTATTAACTTATAGTAAATATATATTCTTTTCTTGAACTACCGCGTGTGCGTTCATTTCTGGTTGCGGAGTCCAAACCACCTGCCTTGCTCTCGGTTCACAACTGCACCAGCAGAATAGTGAGTGCAGCTCTGAGTATAATACAGGATGTAACTCAGGATCAGTACAGGATAAGTAATGTAATGTATGTACACAGTGACTGCACCAGCAGAATAGTGAGTGCAGCTCTGGAGTATAATACAGGATATAACTCAGGATCAGTACAGGATAAGTAATGTAATGTATGTACACAGTGACTGCACCAGCAGAATAGTGAGTGCAGCTCTGGAGTATAATACAGGATATAACTCAGGATCAGTACAGGATAAGTAATGTAATGTATGTACACAGTGACTGTACCAGCAGAATAGTGAGTGCAGCTCTGGAGTATAATACAGGATGTAACTCAGGATCAGTACAGGATAAGTGATGTAATGTATGTACACAGTGACTGTACCAGCAGAATAGTGAGTGCAGCTCTGGAGTATAATACAGGATATAACTCAGGATCAGTACAGGATAAGTAATGTAATGTATGTACACAGTGACTGCACCAGCAGAATAGTGAGTGCAGCTCTGGAGTATAATACAGGATGTAACTCAGGATCAGTACAGGATAAGTAATGTAATGTATGTACACAGTGACTGCACCAGCAGAATAGTGAGCGCAGCTCTGGAGTATAATACAGGATGTAAGTCAGGATCAGTACAGGATACATAATGTAATGTATGTACACAGTGACTGTACCAGCAGAATACTGAGCGCAGCTCTGGAGTATAATACAGGAAGTAACTCAGGATCAGTACAGGATAAGTAATGTAATGTATGTACACAGTGACTGCACCAGCAGAATAGTGAGTGCAGCTCCGGAGTATAATACAGGATATAACTCAGGATCATTACAATATTCAATGTGGTAATTTTGAACTTGTCATGACCATGTAGGTTTCATTGACAATGCGAATCATTTTGTTAAGTCTTTGAGATCTTTCCTTTCCTCCTTAAAGCAGAGACGGCAGTAAGATTATTTCTCACAGTTCTAGAAGACCAGATGAGCTGCTTTTGATGATGCACGACATTTAATACGGAAGGGTATGTTAAAAATGCAGAACCGTCATGGTGTCCTTCTGTTATACACAAACCCTCTGAGAAGTGAAACCTTTTACATCTTACTGTGGTGTTATAGATGTTATAAAGTAATTCTGCAGTGGGTTCTTTTTATGTTGTCTTGTGCTCAGCAATGATTAAATCTTTGTTCACCGCTTTCTTTTCTTCTGGTCATAATTCATATGCTTTTAGGCATTTCTTGCTGTCAGGGAGGTGTTGCATAATTGAGAATTTTTGGGACATAATGACAGCGAGAGCGCCCTCTAAAATAGCTCCAGTTTTCCCATTAATAGTGTCATTGTAAACAATGTCAGCTGGAGGGCGCCACCATAAATAGTGGTAACTAGAGAGAGCCCATTAAACATTGTCACTTAGAGCGTCTCCCATAAGAAGTGTCATTCACAAATTGACACCTTTAAAGATGACCTCATAAACAGTATCAACCAGAGAGGGCCCCATGAACAGTGTCAGCTGAAGAGTGCCCAATAAACAGTGTTGGCCAGAGCAGGCCCCATAAACAGGGTTTTGTCAGAGAGTGCCCCATAAACAATATCCACCAGAGCGGGCCCTATAAACAGTGTTGACTAGAGAATGCCCTGAGTTTCAGCTGGAGAAGTTCCCATAAACAGTATTGGCTGGTGAGTGCCCCCTAGACAATGCTGGTCAGAGAGTGTCCTATAAACAGTTTCAGCAAGATTGAGCTTCATATACAGTGACTGCTAGACAGGGCCACCTTAAACAATGTTCTGCACAGAGTGTGCCAGGGCGACTTCAATAGTAATATTAGCCAAAGAATTCCACCATAAGAGTGATAAGTCATAGAGTACCAGCAAACACAATGTGAGCCGCAGAATGTCCTATACATACTGTCAGACTGGCATTACTACCATGCTCTCTCTCACTCAGGTGTCTTGGTCGCCGACTTGACCTTCCCAAGCACTGATCTCTATGAGCAGGGATCAGAGCTGAGAGAGTGTTTTTGTTAAGTGACTGATCGCGCTAGTCAACCAGAAATCTGGATTTGGAGAAGACTCATGTACCCTGCCAGAAATCCAGGAAGTCTCCCCTTTCTTCAAAGACTTCTGAAAAGCATCATGGCCCCATCATTATGGTAGTAGCTCATTGGAACTATGTGGATTATTTGTACTATAATAGTGAACTGTTCTTGTGTCTAGTGTGATAGCTCCTCTGAGAGTCATTACATCCTTATAAAATCATTCTCAGATGTCATTGCTCAATTTCGCCACCCACCACTACTCATCTTCCATATAACAAGTGGCCATATGGTTTCCCCAGAGGTAGGTGTGACCTCTGTACCCCATATTAACACCACTAGCTGTCACACCATCTTGATCGGACACATTTGATCATCATTAGCTATTTTTTTCTTTATACAGAATATGGAACTAAGTAGATCATTTGACTGTACTTTTAGGCTCCGTCAGAAGTTCCAGCACATGTTGGTGACAAATCCTTTTCTGTTATGTTACTAAGAAACTCTACTTTACACATTCCTTGCATCATTTCTATACCTAAGGAGCAGAACCATCTGAACTGAGCTGAGGAAACTTCTGTTCATACTGTAGATATATAGTTGAAACCAGAAGTTTACATACACTTTATAAAAGACACATATGGATGTTTTTCTCACTATCTGACATGAAATCAGAACAAACCTCTCCCGTTTTAGGTCAATTAGGATTACCAAAATTATTTATATTTGCCAAATGCCAGAATAATGATAGACAGAGAGAATTTTTTAAGGCATTTTTATGACTTTCTGCAAAGTCAAAAGTTTACATACATTTCATTAGTATTTGGTACTATTGCCCTTAAACTGTATGACTTGGGTCAAACGTCTTGGATCTCCTTCCACAAGCTTCTCACAATAGTTGGTAGGAATTTGGGCCCATTCCTCCTGACAGAACTGGTGTAGCTGAGCCATGTTTGTAGGCCGTGTTGCTTGCACCTGCCTTTTCAGCTTTGCCCATAAATTTTCAATAGGATTGAGATCAGGACTTTGTGATGGCCACGCCAAAACATTCACTTTGTTATCCTTAAGCCACTTTGTTACCAGTTTGGCAGTATGCTTCGGGTCATTGTCCATCTGGAAGACCCATTTGCACCCAAGCTTTAACTTCCTGGCTGATCTTGGGCGCAAATGAGTTTTCCAAATGGACAATGACCCGAAGCATACTGCCAAACTGGTAACAAAGTGGCTTAAGGATAACAAAGTGAATGTTTTGGCGTCGCCATCACAAAGCCCTGATCTCAATCCTATTGAAAATTTATGGGCAAAGCTGAAAAGGCAGGAGCGAGCAAGGCGGCCTACAAATATGACTCAGTTACACCAGTTCTGTCAGGAGGAATGGGTCCAAATTCCTACCAACTATTGTGAGAAGCTTGTGGAAGGAGATCCAAGACGTTTGACCCAAGTCATACAGTTTAAGGGCAATGGTATCAAATACAGGTGCATCTCAATAAATTAGAATATCTTGGAAACGTTTATTTCTTTCAGTAATTAGATTAAAAAAGTGACCTCCTATATTTTCTAGATTATTTACACACACAGTGTTCTATTTCAAGTGTTTTATTTCTGTAAATGTTGATTATGGGTTACAGGTAATGAAAACCTAAATCTATGAAAATTAGAATATTGTAAAAAAGTTCAGTATTGTAAATTCAGTGTGTCACCTGCCAAGGTTTCCTAAGCCTTTAAATGGTCCCTCAGTCTGGTTCAGTAGGACACACAATCATGGAAGACGCTGATTATAGATTGTATTACTGAATTACTGAAATGAATGAACGTTTCAAAAATATTCTAATTTATTGAGATGCACCTGTACTAATGAAATGTATGTAAACTTTTGACTTTGCAGAAAGTAATAAAAATACCTTAAAAAATTATCTCTCTCATTATTCTGGCATTTGGCAAATATAAATAATTTTGGTAATTGACCTAAAACGGGAAAGGTTTATTCTGATTTCATGTCAGATAGTGAGAAAAACATCCATTTGTGTCTTTTTATATAGTGTATGTAAACTTCTGGTTTCAACTGTACAGCAATATTAATATATAGAAATGTTTTTATAGAGGCTTCCAGTTGCCACCATGGAAAGAGGCTTATTATTATTATTATGCTTACTTGTATAGCGCCATCATATTCCGCAGCGGTTTACAGACATTGTCAGCCACTGTCCCATATAGGGCTCACAATCTACATTCCCTATCAGTATGTCTTTGGAGTGTGGGAGGAAAACGGAGCACCCGAAGGAAACCCACACAAACACGGGGAGAACATACAAACTCCTTGCAGATGTTGTCACTGGCAGGATTCGAATTCAGGACTCCAACGCTGCAGTGCTAACCACTGAGCCACCGTGCTGCCACCATGGATAGAGGCTTCTAGTTGCCACCATGGATAGAGGCTTCCAGTTGCCACCATGGATAGAGGCTTCCAGTTGCCACCATGGATATCAAGTGACACTTCAGTCTAGTTCACTTCTATTATGAAACAAAAAGTTGAAGCGTTTGCATCAAACTACCTAACTACCAGTGGTAAAATAATCTGAAGTTGACCACATGCCAATGATCCATGCAACGGTCAGTTGACCATATGATAAAAATGACCACAGTGTTGGACTGGCCCACCAGAGTGCCAAAGGCTCTAACACAAGAATGGCCCTGCAAAGATACCTACATTTGAAGGATACTATGGTCTATTTCCTATAGGTTGTGGGAGGGTGGGCTGCCAGAATAATTTCAACTGGTGGGCCCAAGGAACTTCAATCTGACACTGGATGACCACATAATCAAAACAGACTATTTCATCCAAAACATGTCCACAAATGGTTTCCTTCAAAGAATGTTCCTAGAAAGATTGTTTGTACTTCGCTCCAGAACATTCAACATGTTTGGCCAACTTCAGTGAGCATCATGGCTAATATGGACTAAAATGTGTATAGCTGTGTTCTCCGGACTCCATACGATTGGTTGTTCAACCACTAACCTACTTCTAATGTGTATGACCATCTACTTCTAACATGTACGGCCACCTTCTTCTAGTATATATGGCCTTTAGTCAAGTGATTCACTTTACGATCTTAAGATGTTCATACATATTAGATAAATGGTGACATATTCTTTCGCTTTTGAGAGGACTGCCTGCCGCATGGCAGGTGTTTAGTGTAATGTAGACCAAGCATATTGGGTTTTCACAGGTCATTTATTCTTTAACACTTTGCCAGGCGGGTGTGGTGACAGCTTGGGTCCTTCTCCACATAAAATAGGGTATGAGGAGGGTAGGATACTGGTCAGCCGAATGGCACCACCAGCTATTATATCTGCAAAGGGTGTCATAAATTTAGATTTTGGTGGGACTGGCCATCTAATGTAATGAGGTTATCATGACCTTCCTCTGAGGGCTGATGTGAGGGGAATTGGGAATTTCAACATGACCAATCCTCTTTTTGCAGATAAGATAAACCACTGTCAGAGGCGTATGGTAGTGGCTTACTCCTTCAACCCCTTTCAGGACACATGCACACTCAGTCAAGTGTGCATTTATATGGAGTAGCTGAGAAGAATAACTGTTGGCTGAAAGAGGGCTCACTTGAAAGCCATGAAGTGTATGGCCAGCTTAAGTGAGAAGATCCTTAAAAGATTCCTTCCTTGGCATCCTCCCAGCCAGAATAATAGTTTACTGATCCTTGGAATCCTAGAACAATGGTGTATGGGCTGTTAAAGATGTAGAGAAACGGTCCTCTGACAACTAGTGTCTATGAGCAGTGAGGCTTTCCAAAAACAATGAGGCTCTAACAAGTAACAATAGTGATTGACACAGTGACAATTGTGATCCATAGAGTCATTGGTTACAGAACAATGGCTCTCAAAATCTAGATGGTGATTTACCAGTGGCTCAATAAAATTGGTGAACCTAGAACATGGCAGCAAAAAGTTGAGGGTTTAATTGGCCAGAATGCGCAAAAACACATTACAATAATTTGGTTGGACAGACATGAATAATTCTGTATATATCATATTTCACGAGAGGAGTTCTATTTATTTATGAGGACTAAATGATTTAGTTGACCTTGAAAATTTTGTTGGTAAGTATCCATAAGATGATGTTGCCTAGAGGTGGACGGTATTCAAAGCTTGTAGGCCTCATGTGAAGAACATAGATGGTCCAAGATTGAGGTGGGTGCCTGTCTATGTTGGTGACACATCTGCCCATTTATGGCCAATATAAATTAACTGTGACTGACCTTGCTCGAAGAGATTTCTGCCGTCTAACATATTCTTAGGCCAAACTGGCTTCTAGTATTTCCTCCTGCTGTTTTTCAGGTCATCATCTATCATCCAATGATTAATTGCCTGTGACATTAAGTGGATCACATTAGTGACAGTCCATCAGACTGGAAGCCTGGTGACCACTTCAGGCGACTAATTAACCTGGACTCGTTTCTGGACTAATCACGTCTGCCGAGGACTTTGTACGGGCGAGATGTCGGATTACAATTATTCTTCTTTTTATTACATTTTCTGTTTAGTTTAATGCGTTTCGTTGAGTTAATGCTGAATGCCTCGGTTCTTTACTTCATTGCTTATGCTGAGCTTGTCTTCCTCTCAGAAGTGACCTTCTAAGCAGCTGATGTTCTTCACCCAAAGAATTCATATACTTGATTTCAGGTCCGGAAAGTCAATTTGGAGTTTGAAATATGACTCTTTGCTCATGGCTTTACGTCTACTCTTCAATGGCCCAGTCAGTACTCCATGTCAAATGTGACTGATCATCTTTGAGATAAACTGGGCCATTGTGTTCGTAGCAGCAACCACAAAAACAATGAGGGTTTGTCTGCTGATCTGGAGAACAGGCGACATTCTGCAGAGAAATAGTGCAAGACTTTGTGGTGAGGCTCATGGGCATTATATCCTTGTATGATTATATTTCAAAGTGAAGTTCCACCTCGAAGAATCTTCTGATATCTAATTGAGATAGAAGATGTTATCAGTTTAGGTCTGTAAGCCAAGATCCCTATTTCCTGGAACAAAGGGGATGAGGAGCTTTAACGTGCACAATGTCCTTTCTTCATTACTAAGACATTTCCATATGTCATGAAGAGTTATCAGAAGATATCAGTGGTGGGGATCAATGACACAAGAACGTCGATGATCTCTAGAACAGTACAGCATGCCTCTTTATAGTAAATTTCTATATCTCTTTGTCAGATATATGAATTACAGTTCTTTTAGATTTCAATGAAACCCATCAACATAACTTGAAAATATACACATATGTAACGATTCTGAGTTATATACTGTACAAGCAGAAGGACCGGCTTCGCACGGGGATATTTCATTTTTTGTTTGTGTAGTGGCCTCATAAGAATTGGCACTGGTCTATTTTGTATGTTGTTTGTGTATAGTTTAAATATGTTTCAATTTATAAGAATGCTGACATCCAGTATGGCAGTCCAGTATAGGTACAGTCTATATATGGCTGTGTTGTTATGGAAACCTGGTAAATTACATGTGAAGTTATGTTGGCTGATACACATCATACGACTGAATATTTAAAGATCTGCGAAATGCTATTGACTAATACAGGTCATAAATAGCTTGGTTGCTATGGAAACCTGGTGTAGAGCCGTGTATATGTCAAGACTGAAGAACCTGCGAGTTTCCATTGGTCCATAAGTGTCATGTGAGCATGTGTATCTCAGTTTGGATATCAGTGAAAAACCTGCAATTGGTTGTTATGGAAACCTGGAGTAAAGCTGTGTGTATGTGACCTTGTGTAACAGTGTCATCCACAGCGCCCTGCGCCTTTGAAAGCTGACCTACAGCAGTGAAGACAAATGACTGGATTGTTATGGAAACCTGGAGTAAAGCTGTGTGTATGTGGAGGCTAAGCGCCTGCGAGCTTCTATTGGCTGATAAGGGACATGTGACTATGTGTATGGTAGTTGGGATATGAGTGAAAGACTTGCAGGCTTCTATTGGCTAATGCGGGTCTTTTTTGGGAATACTGTATCTCAGGAACGGTATGTCCTAGAGAGCTGAGACCTGGTCTAAAACCTTCCCAAACACCTGATGTACCTGTGTGCCAAATTTGGTGAAGATCGGTTCAGTCGTTTGGTCGTGCATAAAGAACAAACAGACAGACAGAAACTCATTTTTATATGTATAAGAGATAAGATTATACTCCAGAGCTGCACTCACTATTCTGCTGGTGCAGTCACTGTGTACATACATTACATTACTTATCCTGTACTGATCCTGAGTTACATCCTTTATTATACTCCAGAGCTGCTCTCACTATTCTGCTGGTGCAGTCACTGTGTACATACATTACATTACTTATCCTGTACTGATCCTGAGTTACATCCTGTATTATACTCCAGAACTGCACTCCCTATTCTGCTGGTGCAGTCACTGTGTACATACATACATTACATTACTTATCCTGTACTGATCCTGAGTTACATCCTGTATTATACTCCAGAGCTGCACTTACTATTCTGTTGGTACAGTCACTGTGTACATACATTACATTACTTATCCTGTACTGATCCTGAGTTACATCCTGTATTATACTCCAGAGCTGCGCTCACTATTCTGCTGGTGCAGTCACTGTGTACATACATTACATTACTTATCCTGTACTGATCCTGAGTTACATCCTGTATTATACTCCAGAGCTGCGCTCACTATTCTGCTGGTGCAGTCACTGTGTACATTCATTACATTACTTATCCTGTACTGATCCTGAGTTACATCCTGTATTATACTCCAGAGCTGCTCTCACTATTCTGCTGGTACAGTCACTGTGTACATACATTACATTACTTATCCTGTACTGATCCTGAGTTACATCCTGTATTATACTCCAGAGCTGCACTCACTATTCTGCTGGTGCAGTCACTGTGTACATACATTACATTACTTATCCTGTACTGATCCTGAGTTACATCCTGTATTATACTCCAGAGCTGCTCTCACTATTCTGCTGGTACAGTCACTGTGTACATACATTACATTACTTATCCTGTACTGATCCTGAGTTACATCCTGTATTATACTCCAGAGGTGCACTCACTGTGTTACATTACTTTTCCTGTACTGTATGGCAATATATAGTGGGGGCCTTTTCTAGTGTCTATCCGTATAAGAAACATTGTACCAGGAAATTTCAGCTCTGAAGCAGGCAGAGTAGTGAATGAAGCATTGGAGCATAAAACAGGCTGTAAATAAAAATCGGTTCAAATAATACAATATAGGGGATTCAGATTCGGTCTTTAAAGCCATAATTTGCAGATGTCCTGACTTATAGAAGCCTTTCTCTGTATTTCATCTTTCTTCCTCCAGGCTTGTACCCTGATGGACTGTGTATATTTCCATGTACACATACACATTTGTATACAGCCACAATCCATCACTGTGTGGGCTCGGAGCACAGATAAAGCTCTTTACACTCTGCAGGAATTTCTCCGTCAGACAAAGGACAGGACAGAGGATCTCTGCCTTATTTGGTCCTGTTAGGGACAAGAATCTCTCACATTGAGGAGAGCACCAGTGACCATTTGGTCCTGTGTCAGGGAGGACACTAAACAGGTCACGTCTACAAGGCAGCACACTGACCTAATGCTGGCAACCTCTCACATGCGCTGTGTGAGGTGTTCCTGTGCACAATAGCAGTGTATAAAGGGTTAACTCAAGCATATCTTCACCCTTCCTCCATACTGAGGATGACTTCCGTGATATTATTTTTCTTACTACTTTATAATTATCATCGTCTTACTGGCTTAGGTGTTGGACCGTCACCGATCAGATATTGATGACCTGTTTTAAGAAGAGGTCATCATATGTAAGTCCTGGAAAATCCCTTTAAGAGCTCATCTATGCCTTGTCAACAATCCTCTAAACCTGACAATCCTCGCAATAGTTGAGATTTTTCACCTGACTTTCCCAATGTTGTGTGTCCGACAACCACTCCACCAGAAAGTGATGTTTAGGGCGGTTGTCACTTTTAGGCGCTGGGGTAATCAAAAAAGAATGGCACAAGTAACATTCACACTTCACAACCAGATCCAACTCATGGAGGAGACTGGACAGTGTAAAAGAAAATGGCATTTTAGGCTAGGGATACGCGGTGACGTGTGTCGTGACAACCGCAGTGTCACATTGCAACATCGCATCTAATGGCTGTCAATGGGGTCAAGTTGAGACTTTGACCCTATGTGACATTAAAAAATCCACTACTGGTGTAAATGATAATAAATCTAGCAGCTGCAGCGGAAGGGATCCGGGATGTCAAAGCCAGTGAGAAGTTTCACTTCTAGAAGACACCGGAGCAGCAGGACCGGACTGCGCTCGGAGGACTCCGAAGCACCAGGGTCAGGTGAGTATGATTTTTTTTTTTTTTCACCTTCCCCGCCCTATTTTAAAAATAATTTTTTGCCCGGATAACTTCTTTAAGAAATATGCCCCAATCAGTGTATTCACTCGTACATTTTTTGTGTCTGTTTTGGACAGAAACCAAAGGATCCATTTTTAACAGACATAAAAACCGACTGTTTTCCGAGTTACATCTTTTAAAAAAAAATTGATCAATGGGTTGGGTAAAAAAAAAACCCAAAAAAACAAATAATGAAATTTAACCATTTTTAAAGATGCATTAATAACGGATGAAAAACGGATGCCACTTGGCCGTCAAAAACAGACAAACTGATATGGAACAGAAACGGACACTGTCATGTGAGTATAGCCTAAACCTTATCCTGGGTACCTATAACTTTTGTCTAATAGTACAAGTAGAAGAGGAGGAAGATGTAGGAGAAGGTAAAGAAATGTCTCCCAAAAATATACAGGTCATGATTAGACACTGGTGTAAACATGGCGCATCTTTGGCACAATGTGGGTCATCTTTGGTGCCAGTGTCTGGCGTATCTTGGTACTATTAGTTTGGTCTAAAAATTTTTGACCTGCTGGCCATGTTGGAGAGGATTCTCATAAAAAGCTGGCGTGGCTTAGATGGGCCAATCTGGTGCATTTTCAGACTACTTGTCTAGGTTTACGCTGTCCGGGCCGCTTTAGCGGGGGTACCCTTTGGACAGCAAGACATTCCTACATTTGCTGTCCCACTGTCCAGGGCAGTGGGTCCAGGCTACCCCAACTCATCAGCATCCTCTTGACGCCGATAAGTTGCAGACAGTGATGAAGCAAGGAGCAGATGGCACCCTACTTCATCACCCGGCCGCTGCCTTTGCTCCTGGTGTCCTGGGAGCAGGAGGGATGATTTATTGACATATCTTACATTGGGCCTCTTTCTCCTTGAAGACTCCGGTACCAGAGGAATGGACGGGGGAACGGGGAAATGTGAGTATTGATGTTTGTTATTTTCTTTGATATATACAGTGGGGGACACAAAATTGTGGAGGCAACCTGGGGGGGGAACATGATACAGTGGGGGCAACCTGGTGGGGGACATGAATCTGTGGGGGGAAACCTCGGCGAGGACATGATACTGTGGGGGCAACCTGAGGGGGCCATGTCAGTGTGGGGGGACATGATACTGTGGGGGCAACCTGGGGTGGGGACATGATACTGTGGGGAAAACCTGGAGGGGAACATGAATCTGTGGGGGGCAACCTGGAAGAGGACACGATACTGTGGGGGCAAGCTGGGGTGAGGACATGATACTGTGGGGGGCAACCTGGAAGGGGACATTATAAGGGGCATATTGTATGGGGCAGGTCAGGTATTTCTAGGTGGTTGTGATGGGGGGTTCACTTATGAAATGTTTGCACATGGCCCACCAATGTGTTAAAACGGCCCTGACGCTGTCCATTAGTAAATCTGGGCCACGGTATACACACAATGTATTTTTGTGTTTAAGTTTTGTGTTCTTGTTTTATCTCTATAAAATTCTAGTAATGGAAAAACATTCTAGATGGCAAAAAATTATATATTGCAGTATATAAAAATGTTAAGTTTGTTCCCAGTTGTTTTTGTCCCAGTAGGGATAAAATATTTCTCCCTGCCTGGAAAGGATAATAGAAAGGATTTTATAGGCTTCTTATGGGCAAGGTGCTTTATGTCTTTTTATATTACGTAATATTGTATTTTTGGAAATTTTTATAGTAAGTTTGGCCGAGACAGTGCATGATTTTTTAATGAGTCTTCCTCCGAGTCATAGACAGTTTTATGACTATAGTGTGACAGGCTGTCACTGAGTGTTAAGCTGCCACAGATGTGGTGTGAGTCTGTTCTCCAGAGCACTTGTGAGAATAACAGCCAAGAGTTGACTCAAGTGGGGAGTCCGGAGCCATCCTGATATCACGACAGTGTATATTGATGTGACCTGTGGCCTGTGATTGACTGCCGCAGACAACAAGGGCATTGCAAGGCCAAATTAACATTATGTACGACTATATTCTACATTACAGTTGAGATACTAAGTGCTGTCTGAACTTAAGGAAACCATGTTAGTATAAATTTTTTCTAAGTTGGTCATTGTAGGGATGTCCAGTAGTAGAGATGGGAGATTCTCTAAAGATTCGTTTCCTGATCAGGTCGAATAAGTTTGGTACAAATCACACCTTAAATTGGCTTAAAACATAGTGTAGAATACTCTTAGGGCTCCTAGGAACCTATCTATAAAACATAGTGTAGAGCACTCTTAGGGCTCCTAGGAACCTATCTATAAAACATAGTGCAGAATACTCTTAGGGCTCCTAGGAACCTATCTATAAAACATAGTGTATGACACTGTCAGGGCTCCTAGGAACCTATCTATAAAACATAGTGCAGAATACTCTTAGGGCTCCTAGGAACCTATCTATAAAACATAGTGTAGAACACTGTCAGGGCTCCTAGGAACCTATCTATAAAACATAGTGTATGACACTGTCAGGGCTCCTAGGAACCTATCTATAAAACATAGTGTAGAATACTCTTAGGGCTCCTAGGAACCTATCTATAAAACATAGTGTAGAACACTGCCAGGGCTCCTAGGAACCTATCTATAAAACATAGTGTAGAGCACTCTTAGGGCTTCTAGGAACCTATCTATAAAACATAGTGTAGAATACTGTCAGGGCTCTAGGAACCATCTATAAAATATAGTGTAGAACACTGTCAGGGCTCCTAGGAACCTATCTATAAAACATAGTGTAGAACACTGTCAGGGCTCCTGGGAACCTATCTATAAAACATAGTGTAGAACACTGTCAGGGCTCCTAGGAACCTATCTATAAAACATAGTGTAGAATACTCTTAGGGCTCCTAGGAACCTATCTATAAAACATAGTATATGATACTATCAGGGCTCCTAGAAACCTATCTATAAAACATAGTGTAGAATACTGTCAAGGCTCCAAGGAACCTATCTATAAAACAATGTAGAATACTCTCAGTGTATAATGTGTCTCACTCTCAGAGTATAATGTGACAGCCATTTTAGTTTCCCTGAAACAAATCTCCATTTGTTTGGTTTGGTAAAAAGTGAACAATTTGAACTATTTGGGTCAAACCCGGCTCAGTACAAGTTGGTTTGCCCATCTCTATCCAGTAGACATTGCAATTGGAAACCTAGATATTTTTGGATGTGGTAATACTACTAATAATGCATTATTGCAACTTAAATAAAATGTTGCAAGGAGGTAAAAACACCAAAGATGGAAACATGCAAAGAAGTCCTAAAGCAGTGCTAGGCTAAGTAGGCAACTGCCTAGAGTACTCTAATGGAGGAACGTTGCAATTTATGGATAAAGAAGTCTCGGACCAAATTGATGTTTGCTGGGAAAATTATAATTTGGGGGCCGCCATGTTTTTCAACTTCTATATACTACAAAGTAATCACAATTATAGACCCACAAAAACTACCATACAGTGCAGAAATAAAAGTAACATACAGGGATCGGGGACTTTTTTATTGGGTCTTCTCCCAGTATGTCCAATAAAGGGAAGGATTTTGGTTATTCCCCTGTGCTATCACTCTTTGGAGCTTCCACCAATTACCCCTTATTATTTGAGCACCTCATAGGGGTATATAGACACTTAAGCCCCCTGCAAATGGGCAACATCGTCTGGAAAATCTGGCCCATATGTTGCCCGCATTTCCAGGATTTCATCTGGTCCAGAGATGGGGACTCCCTGCATCATAGTGATTTTTGACTCTCGAAGACCTTGACTCTTCGCAGCTCTACTGTCCCATAAGGCATAGACAGTAGAGCTGAAGGGAGACAGGGACTCCTAGCATTATAAATCACTATCATGTGTGAATCTGGGTCTCCAGACTGGTTTTGGGCCAGGAAAGCCAGTAGATACACATACCGGATTTTCCGGCTTGTGTTCCTCTGTGTGCAAGGGGCTTAAGGTGGTTGATTTATCAAAACTGGTGCACAGGAAGAGAAGTTTCTAGTAGCCAGATGGTCCTAATTTTCAATAAAGTTCCTAAAAATGAGAACTGAAGAGGATAGGAAACACTACTGGATAGTTTTGTATTTCTTGGTGTGATGTTTGCCTTTTGGTGTAGTTGGCTCCTGCTTACACATTGCATAGTGCGCTGTATTGCAGGCTAAAAAACAGCAGGAAACTGCAGCCGCATCCCCCTCCTCCCTATCTCCCATCTACTTTATTTTTTACACTAGATGGATTTTCTACAGCTTGAGGAGGTTTGTGACCATATATAGAGATAATGCAGGCAGAGTAAGGGGAACTTTTTGAAGTGTCAAAAGATTTGCTATAAAATATTAGAATTTCCTAATCAAAAATATAGACCCGGGTGATTCTTAAAGATAGTTTCACATATGAAAGGCCGAATCGGCAACTGAATATCTTTGGTAATAATTGTGAATGACTGGCAACTGTCTCGTTCCGCTTCTTCAGCTCTAGGCCATGGGTGACATCCTGGCACAATGTGAATGGAGATTGTATGTTGTCTCCAAACTTCTGCGGGTTCATCCCAGGTCCTCTTGTTTCTTTCCAAAGTCCAAATACTATCCAGTCTGTCTGGAATAAACCACTATATAAAGGTATATCGTGATTCCAACGTAAAACTCCATATTTTTCTGCCATGGTAAATACACAAAACCTGAATTTTTTAATTTAAAAAAATATTTGCATCAGAGTATAACATTTTGTTAAAAAATGCCTAAAATCTTGTGTTATGTTGTTACAGTGTGATGCAAGCAGAGCCTCTTAGAAATTATCGTGTAGCTCAGGATGTGCAGACGTATCTCTAGATCTACACGCAGATATCTTCACAGATCAGCAGTAATAAATAGAAAATAAAACCTTTGCAATCCACATGAAGCCATGTAGGGTCACTAAGGGGGCATTATACACTGTGTGGGGGCACAACAGATTATACTGTGTGGAGTGAGCCACAGGGGGCATTATACTGTGTGGAGGCACAAAGGGGACATTATACTGTGTGGGAGTATAAGGGGGCATTATACTGTGTGAGAGCAGTGAGGGAACCATAATACTGTATGTGGGGGTCATTGAGGGGACTATATTGTGTGTGGGGGCACCAGCTGGGCCATTATATTGTGTGTGGAGGTGCTGAGGGATCCATTATACTGTGTGGGTGCACTGGGGCGATCATTATACCGTGTAGTGGCACTGAAGGGACGGTATCCTGTGTGGGAAACAACACATCATTATACTGTGCGTAGTGAGCTAAGGGAGCATTATACTGTGTAGGGGCATAAAGGGGACACGATACTGTGTGGAGGTGTAAGGGGGCATTATATTATGTGGGGAAATAAAGGGGACATGATACCATGTGGGAGTGTAAGGTGGGAGTGTAAGGAAGCATTATATGGTGTGGGGGTATAAAATGGACAGTATACTGTGTGGGGGTGTATAGGGGACAGTAATCTGTGGAGGGGGGGCATAAAGGGGACAGTATTCTGTGTGGGGGGGCATAAAGGGGACAGTATACTGTGTGCGGGGCATAAAGGGAACAGTATACTGTGTGGGGGACATAAAGTGGACATTATAGTGTGTGGGGACATAAAGGGGAGATTATACTATGGTGGTATAAGGAGGCATAAAGGGGGCAGTATCCTCCGTGTAGGAGCATAAGAAGGTATTATTTTGTGGCATAAAGTGGGCACAGTATCGATAGGGGGTGTGGCCGGCAAAAATAATTCCAGCAGAATGGTTTTTCCTTCCTCCCTGAAACAGGTCTTCTCAATATTTGATAGGACATTCCCCAGCTCCCTCACCACTCTGCTCAACCAAAGCCAAGGCTTAGAGGGAACATTGGTCGAGAGGACAAACACATAGGGGGTATTAGATACGCAGCTGTTGACCTAACCTGAATGTGACAGATAGCACACATCCATTGTGATTGGCAAAAAATAAAAAACAAGAAAAAATTCTGTATGAAATTGCAGAATATATGAAGGCTGTACAGATGAGAGATGTCAGTGTCAGGCTGTGCTCTGTCTTCCTGCTCTTACTTGCAGCTCCCCCTTCCCCTACACAGACACAGTAAAAATTTTTCTCCCACCTCTATATCGGTGTCACTTCTGAAGTATTTGGGCTAGAGCTTTGACCGTGTTATCAGTTGGAAGCGAAGGTATTATAAATGCCCTTAACAGTATAAGGATTAAAGTTCAAAAAAGCTTAGAATGGGTTAAAAACAAGCATAACTCACCTTACCAGTCACTCAGTACCCCCCAATCCAATGCTAACCAGGTCCCCAATCTTGATACACAAGGAATGTCTGCACAGCCAATCACTGGATGAGGTGGGTCACCATTGTGGACAGTGATTGGCCGAGCGGCATATCTTGGTGTGCCAGGACAGTGACTAGGGAGCAGAGATTAGTGGGACCCAGTAGGGAACCGTAGCATCAGGGGATTGGTGAGTACTTTTTTTTTTTACCCAATCTGAGCTTAAGTTTTGACCCTCTGGTCTTGTGAGATGATTTAGATGTCAGCTGTGAGAACCACTCCGATACTGAACGTACTAATTGGGCAGTGGAGTCCGCCCAGTTGTCAATTGACTCATTAATCAGACAACAATGGGGTTGAATGAAAGGTAAATGGGGGAACCTACAGGAGAAAAAGAAAAAAAAAACACTCTACAATCTGGGAGCAGGAAGTTATTGAAGGGGTTATCCAGGATTAGAAAACATGGCTTTCATGGATTTCTTCTTCTCAGGAAGTGATGTCATGTCCATTGGTCACATGACCATGTTAATGTTACAGCTCAGTCCCATGTATTTGACGAGATGTCACTTCCTGAAAAGAAGAAAGCAGCCATGTCTTCTAATCTTGGATAACCTAAGGTATGGGGACATAACAGGTGAGCAGGCCACCTCTGTGATCAGCTGATCGCTAGAGGTCTGATGTACTTAGGCCACACCTTTGTCCCACAGCAGCCACTACAGGAGAAATGTAGTATTGCAAGTCAGATCATCCAAATGGATAGGTGACTTTTAGTACATGATAGCCCTTCCAGGAAGGGAGCTGACATGTACTATGGCAGGGCATTACCTTGTTTCCTCTCTACATCTATATGATATGGCCACTACTAATTTTATCCCTGACATGTCTGTTGCAGATTTTTTTTTTTTTTCTAGACATCCGCTTTCATGTTAAGAGCATTTGCACTATTTTGGGATCTACTGATGCAATTTCAGTAAAATGGAACTACAGTACAGTAAGTATCCGGCCTCTGGTGCAAAAAAGGGATCTTCACCTTAAATTCTCTTTTATTGTTACACATTTTGCTAAACTGGTTCTAAACATAGCAACCTATTCCTATGCAAACAATGGGGGTTGTCAGTCTGGTCACCATGGTTACATCCAGTGGCTATAGGGGGTGCAGCAGTAGTAGTTGCTACTGAGCCCTGAGAGGGCCCCAAAGGTCCCCCTGCCACATAAGATATACCACTATTCTAAATGCCACAATGTAGATAGGGACCCCATTACAGGTTTTGATTTGGGGCCCAAATATTGTCAAATAACATATACAGTGTAAGGTGTATATGTATAGAGACCCGGAACGTAACCATGGTGATCAGAATGAAAACCTCTACTGTTTACACATATAAAAGATACCCATAGTTAAAGGGATTTCCCAAGAGTTAAATATTGATGACCTATCCTCATCAGTATACTGATCAATATCTGATCAGTGGGGGATCCAACACCAGGACCCCCACAAATCAGCAGATTGAAGTGGCGCTCTAGTGAGTGCTGCCTCCGCTTCACAGGTCACTGACGTCATGTTCATCACTCACATGGCCTGTGTGCAGCTCAGTCCCTTTCCACTAAACGGTGCTGAGCTGCACTACCAATGACAACCTCTATATAATGTATGGTGCTGTGCTCGGTGACAAGTTAAGAGAACACTCAAGTAGTGATTTGTTGGGGTCCTGGGTGTCGGATTTGATACTGTTGATCTATTCTAAATTTATCTTGGCGTCGGAAACCCCTTAAGGCTGAGGCCCCCATGTTACGGAAACACAGTTTTTTGTTGTTGCGGGGTTTTTTTAGCCAAAGCCAAGAATGGCTACAAAAGTAATGGGAAGTACTGTATATAAGAAGTTCTTATACTTCTCCCTTCTTCTCAATCCACTTCTGGCTTTGGCTTAAAAAACCACAGCAAAATCTGCATAAAAAAGCTGTGTTTCCGCAACGTGGGGCCTCAGCCTTACACACATTTGTCAAGTGTCAGCTCAGCTCAGCTTTTTACCATATTTGCTACTTTGTGCAGCTGTCATCCTTCGTACGTGTTAACTGGATGTCACAGCTGCTATAGTTTAATAGACAAAACCACGGCCACATGCCGGCTTCCTGTAAGTATACATTATGAAGATACCAGCTGCCTGTACCAAAAGTAAAACTCTACATATAGTCTAGGATACAGCTTATAGGAAAGGGGGCTCAATGGCAGAAAATGCATGGCAGAAAAAAAATGTACATTTTGCTGCGGATTCCTTTGCAGAATTGCTGCAGTTTTGCAGCAGTTTTCACTTTATGCATTGCAAAGGGTATGCCAGAATTTGTTGCGGAAATTTCTGCAAGTAAAAATCATCTTAATGGAGCCTGCATAAATCCACATGCTGGCCTCCAAAACACCTATTCCTGGGAATACAGCTGCATGTGAACGCACCCTGCTAGGGGAGTAGCTATAGGGGGTGCAGAGGTGGCCGTCGCTATCAGGCCCTGGACCCTGAGGGGGGTCCAAAAGATCTCTATGCCACATGAAACATACCACTAGTCTAAATTACATAAGGTAGGTGGGGCCCCATTACAGATTTTGCGCTGGGGCTTCAAGTTACGCCTCTGCACCCTACACCCCATAAACTGACATATTGTGGATTTAAGACCAATAGGGCAAGTCAGTTTGCTCACAGATTTTTTTGTGGATGGGGTCAAGTAAAATCTCATTCACTTTGTTGACACTGTAATACTCTGCAGATTTTCTGCATGAAATTTCATGATATATGTGCTATGTGTGAACACAGTCTAAAGGGGTTTTGATGATCCTTTGTTCCCATGGAAGATAATCCATTGCAGAGGGTTTTCATCTTGGATGGGGATCCCACAGGATTTGCCATCTTTGACTATGGAAGAGCATGATCTATATTATTGACCTGTTACTGGCTGGCACATTGGCTTTGTGTGTATGTGTGGATTTAAAGGGGTTTTCCATCCTTTATTAATTCATGATCTCTCCTTAGGTTAGGTCATCGATTGAAGATCTGTGGTGGTCCAACACCCAGGTCCCTAGCTGATCAGCTGTTTGAAGCAGTAGTGGAGCTTTCTGAGAACCGCTTCCCATTCATCAGTCACATGAACTGTTCACAACTCAGTCCTATTCAAGATGCAATACCAAGCACAGCCACTATATAATGTAGGGCGCTGTGCTTGGTTTTCTCTAAAGAAGCTGCAGCGCTTACCCGAACACTGAGGTCTCTCCCTACAGCTGATCAGGAGCCTGGGTGTCGGACCCCCACTGATCTTCAATTGATGACTTATCTACCTAAGGATGGTTTTTCAATTGATAAAGCTTGGAAAACCGCTTTAAGGCTGAAGTCACACGTGGAGGAAAAACTGTGATTTTTTTTTTTTGTTGCCTATTTTGCTGTGTTTTTTATCTGGAGCCAAACCCAGGAGTGGCATCAGAAGGATTAGGAAATATAAAAGATGTTCTTCCTCCTACTTCTCCCTTCTGCTAAATCCACTCCTCAAAAAAACGCAGCAAAATGCAGCTTTTCTGCCGAGTGTGGCCTCAGCCTAAAGTGGATCTGTCATCTTCACCCCCATACACATTAGATGTTTGGGCAGTTCCACCAAAATTAGTGACATTTCCTGTGTCAGGGAAGGGGGCGCCTTATTGATGACTAGGCACACGCCTCCTAATAAGTCAGACACACCATCTGCATGGCCGTTCTCCTCAACTGAAATATACAGCAACTCATAGCTGGCTTTAGGTTTCAGGCATCATGTACACCAGTTAGTGGCGTAAATGATCATAAATGTGGCTGAGCCTGTGGCCCAACCAATGTCATGACCTTTGCACGTCCCCTTTCTGGAAAGTGGTGATGGTGGAATAATAAGAAAAAAGTCACAAATTTTTGTGCAAAAATATGACCAGTGCAAAACATCTGCAAATTTTGCAGGCCTTCTATATCAGAAAATTGGCATACAAAGATATAATAAATCTCCCCCGATATGCTGCCCTATGCAAGGACATTTTACAACTGGTCGGATACCTCATTTGCCCCTTGACATAAATAGTGCTGGCAACAGATATTATTATTATTATTATTGTTTATTTATATAGCACCATTAATTCCATGGTGCTTTACATTTGTGGATTTACATACAGTACACCAGATATACAAAACAGATAGTACAGTGGGATAGAGGGGCCTGCCCGCAAGGGCTTACAGTCTATGAGAGAAGAGGGATAGAGACAGAAGGAGGGGGTAGAGGCTGCTCAGGTGGTGGTGTGGTGACAGTGTTATTGGAGGTTGTAGGCTTTCTTGAAAAGGCGAGTCTTCAGGGCCTTCTTGAAGCTTGTGACTGTGGGGGTCAGTCTTATGTGTCTTGGTAATGAGTTCCAGAGTATGGGGGATGCACGGGAGAAGTCTTGGAGTCGATTGTGTGAAGAGCGGATAAGAGCAGAGCGGAGTAGGAGGTCTTTGGAGGATCGGAGGTTACGTGCGGGCAGGTAGCGGGAGATTAGGTCGGAGATATATGGAGGGGACAGGCTGTGGATGGCTTTGTATGTCAGCGTTAGTAATTTGAACTCTATTCGCTGGGCGATGGGTAGCCAGTGAAGGGATTGGCAGAGGGGAGCGGCCGATGAAGAACGGGGGGAGAGGTGTATTAGGCGAGCAGCACAGTTTAAGGTGGACTGGAGGGGGGCGAGAGTGTTAGCTGGGAGGCCATGGAGAAGGGTGTTACAGTAGTCTAGGCGGAAGATTATGAGGGCGTGGACTAGCATCTTTGTAGTTTCAGGGGTGAGGAAAGAGCGAATTCGGTGGATGTTCTTGAGTTGGAGGTGGCAGGAGGTGTTGAGGGTTTGAATATGCGACTTTAAGGATAGGTCAGAGTCTAAGGTTATCCCAAGGCAGCGGGCCTGTGGGGCTGGGGTGAGAGTGGTTCCATTAATTTTGATAGATGGGTTAGGTAGGGGGGCCGTGCGAGGAGGGGTGAAGATTATGAACTCCGTTTTCTCCATGTTGAGTTTGAGAAAGCAGGAGGAGAGAAAGGAGGCTACGGCTGCTAGACATTCTGGGACTCTAGACAACAGGGAGGTAATGTCTGGTCCAGAGAGATATATTTGGGTGTCGTCAGCATAGCAATGGTAATGGAAACCGTGGGATTCTATGAGTTGGCCAAGGCCTAGGGTGTAGATTGAGAACAGGAGGGGTCCTAGGACGGAGCCTTGGGGGACACCTACAGAAAGAGGGTGTGGCAGGGAGGTGGTGTGCGAGTGGGAGACGCTGAATATGCGGTTGGTGAGATATGAGGAGATCCAGGAAAGGGCCAGTTCTGAGATGCCAAGGGATGAGAGAGTTTCTAGCAGGAGGGAATGGTCGACTGTATCAAAGGCAGAGGAGAGGTCGAGGAGGAGGAGGACAGAATAGTGACGTGTGTCTGGTACCCACTTATCCCCCCATAGATATAACATGCCCATCCAAATCGAGTGGACAGGTCAATGAGGAAAGGGGGATATATTTTGTGATTTTTTTTGCCCACATAAGTAGTACATATGAATTCATAACACTTTTTAGTATATGTCATAAGTGTCATCTTTCACACCTTCCCGTAGACTGTAGTTTCACTTTTTCTGCCTGTGGGTTTTCTGTAGAAACCTTCTCACTTACTAAATAGCTTGTTTTTAGTAATTCAGTAACTAAAACAAAATGAGGGGGATGCAGCTGCAGTCTCTCTGCCTCTCAGCTGTGAGAGGGGAGGGGAAGCAACAGAAAGAGACAGCTGATTGGCTCAGAGCACACAGCACAGCTTACATCACACCCACTTAGCACAGTTATAGAGAGAAAATAGGAGTTTACAAAAACCAACATAGGGAAGGACAAAGATCAAAAATCTGCAGGTTATATACAACATTTCTGGTTCCACTACATCTTATATATGTCTGACTCTTGAAGTATTGTAGAAAGCCACTCTTGAGACTCACCAGAGCACAGCAGGGCTTAGCTGCACAGCTTCATGCCCATGTAAAATTTACAGCTACTGTCAAAACCCAAATATCATCTATTTTTATCAAAAGACTCAAGGGCACGAAATCCATGCATGGATGTTACAAATAACCACAGAGAATGTCCCAGATCCTTCTAAACGTCTTGGTATTAGACTGGTTTATGACTTATTACCCAAGATCTCTTTGGAACATCCCATAGACTTGTCTTCTGAGAAGATTATTTTGTCTGAGATTGTTTTTTCTTTAGTTGTCCATAACTCTTTACTGGAAAACATCTCCAGTGATGGCGCGGGCCTCCCCTAGTGTTTAGATTTTTAGCTATAGCATCTTATATGGTATATGTATAGGATTTCACACAAATACACCAGAACCCAACATATCAACCTAGCCCCGCAGACAGATAGGTTAGGGTCACCTGAATTAAATGGTGTTTTCCCCTTGTCAATCGGTTACCGAGATATCGATATTTTTATCAGTATGTAAGTGAGCTCTTTGGAGCAATGAAGGTGTTATCATTGTTCCAAAAAGGTAAGTGCCAACACCCTCATTGCTCCAAATAGCTCCTTTGCATTTTGACAAAACTGTTGTCATCTTTGTCATCTTGGCAATTCACAAAGGGAAAATACTACTTGATTCTGGTGACCCTAACTTACCTATCTGCGGGGCTAGGTTAATATGCTGGGATCTGGTGACAGGTGCCCCTTAAAGGGATTTTGTTTGTCCATATGGCATCAGATGTTGTGGGAGTGGGGTCCAGAACCCCTAGTATCCTTAAAATGATGAAGCCATGACATTAGTGTAATGAAGCCATGACGATAGTTAAGCGTTAACAAAAGGTTGGGCACTTAGATTTGGCACCAAAAAGTTTTAAAAGTCAACCCTTTATGATCATAAGATAGGAATGTGTCCTTACAAGTTTGAAGCTGACCATACATATTAGATGGTTGTTGACAGCGCCGGGCGACCTAATGTATATGAGGACTTCTTGACTCTTCCACCAAATGGCAAATGTTGACCAGTTGGATTTCAATTGGCAGTTCTTTTTGTTTTCAGTGGGATTTGCTGCTACAAAACATGTCTGGCATTGGCTTTCGCCTGTTTCCCCCTTCCCAAGCTTAGAGTGCAAGTGTAAGGAGACGTTGGGCAAGGTAGCTGTTGGTTGAACGATGGTTTGGCAAACAGTTGTCTAAACTGCATGGCAAGCTTTAGTCATACACCAAATGAAGCAGGTCTTCAAGACATCTTCAAGTTATACACAATAAACTATTGTCACAGTTGGGACTTGGGCCAAGAGCATATGCTAAACAGGGGGAGCCCTACCAAAAAAGCCCATTGTGGCAGTATGGACTTGGAAACTAAAGGTCTCATGCATGAACTTTCAACAGAATTTAAATAAAAAGTTAAAACAGCAAAAATTCACTAAAAAGCTTTATAAAATAGGAAGAGAAAAAGAGAACTAATCGTCCCTTTGTATGTTTTCACAACAGGCATATAAAAGAGGAAAGTGAATGTGATTAGATTCACAAAGATTGTGCTGAATAAGTACTTATTTTTGAAGTAAAAAAAAATTTAAATATACTTCAGAGAAAATTCTCAGGAGAAAATACTTTTTTATATTCAGATCTCCTCTTAGTTGGGCACTGAACACATCTGTAGAGAGGAACCACCACAAAAAGATCACAGGCCCATTTCCAAAAACTCACTTCCCAAAGCGGTTGTCTACTTTGAACTTTTAAGTAGATGTCCCTCTAACAATAAGCCGAGCACAAGGTGTCCTGCTGCTATCTACAATCCCCAGTGATCAGCTGTAATCTACAGCAAGTAGTCAGTTCTCCTACAGTGCCACCACAGGGGAAAAAAAGCATTACATGTTGCCCATTGTGATACATGAACATAATGAGTCCTCCAGAGAGATTGCTTAGGTTAATTGATGGCTGTCCTGAGATATTGAGTCAATATTTTCTAAAAAAGTTTTTTTCTACACCAGACATTACCTAAGATAGTCATGTTCAAGGGCAAATGATACATACAATGATACATACAGTTCAGAATCTCCCAAAAAAATTATCATTCTGTAACATAGCTTTTTATTACAAACCATGATTGTCACCTCTGACCTAAAAAGGTTAAAAAAAAAAAAAAAAAAAACATGGCCGAATTACCAGTGCAGGGGGATATAGTGGTAAACTTTGTTATTCCCCTGATAACCCATTAATGGGTTGGTGAGACAGTCCAGGAATCCAAAGGGAATCCTCAGAGTTCAAGGCTGTAATGCAGATACCGACACCTAGTTGACCACTTCACCATATCTCACATTGACTTCTTTCCAAAAGGGATCCCTATTATACCGCTCAGAAGGGATATAGACAGTAACGTGATGTCTCAAAATAAACTATTCCAATGCCACTTTCTTTGGCCTAAATGTGAACAAGGGTTGGATTCCTTGGGCCATCACCCGGCTGATTCCTGAGTGAATTGTGACCGTCATAATGGAGAGTTATTTCCTTCCTCTGTCACATTATGTCCTACCTCATGACGTTACAATAAACCATTATCAGATGACCTTTCTCTGTACTTGGTAACAATATATGGGTCTTACGTCTGGAAGATTTCTATCAAATGTCTATGGTCAGTTTTACAGACTGTACTTATCTTACACTCATGGTACACCAAACTGCAGAAATGTTTGTTCTGTTCATCTTTAACTCTTAAAGGGGTACCCACCTTTTGGTCCTGTGCCATAAATGTCTGATAGGTGTGAGTCCCACATAACATCTACAGATGGGCACACATCTGCATGGCTGTCTCCTTTCATTTGGAGTTACAAAAACATCAGAGCAAATATGCCTATCTAGATGTGGTGACCAGTGGTGGCCCCACTAGGAGGGAAAAAGGTTATTGCACCCCATCATAGAGAAAGGTGCTAGTTACAGAGATCTAGAAAGCAGTTGGACTTGTTTACAATGTTATTCAGTAGTTGCAGGAAGGATCTTAGGGCTTAATTTTTTTTTTTTTTTTTTGCCTTGAACAATCTTTCTGTGAAAGGTCTTCTAAGAACGTTCCAAGGAAAATCGTTGTCCTTCACCCAGAGTCACTGACCATGTATGGTCTATCTGAATGACTGTAATATGGACTGATATGTGTATGGCTGTGTTGACATATCAGTTGTTCACCAATAGCTCATTCCCAACAGTTGTTGAGCCATCAACCTACTTCTATGTAGGCCACCGTTACACCCAAGTCTTGTGAAGTCATTTTCTTGTTGCCACGAGCAGCGATCACCTATGATTTATCTAGATGACAAACCTCTGTTGTATCATCAACCCAGATGCTCTGTGGATATGGCATGAAGATTTTCTCGGGTCATGGAAGACCAATGTTGAAAGTCAATCAGCTGTGGTATCGAAATTCTCATATCCAGGACCCCCTACTCTTCCTTAAGTTTTCCTTCCATGCTAGAGAAAATTAATTCATAACGGCATGTCCCATAACAGTTTTATAATGGATTAGCAGAATTTCCAAAAAAAAAGGTAAAATTATGAACTTGATTTCTTCAGTTTAAGCCTACTGAGATGTCTCCATGTCTATCTCACCCAAGTCAAGAGGTTCTCAATGTATTCCTGACTTCTTCTGCCATTGATCCATTACTGAAAATGTTACACTCATATTGGTGGTTTTCTATGAGGCAGTATATATGGGTAGAAGATGGATGAACTCTATTGTGTAGCCCCTCGAAGAAGTCATGTTTGGACAAGAGTGTTGCAAATATGGAACTTTCCAAGAGCTGCAATGTTTATGCTTATTTCTATGGCTAAATTTCCAGCACAGAAAGCAAATAACAAAACCTCTATGACAAATATAAAGAAACGTCATTCCAGCTCTATTCCCTCAGATGTCCTGTATATATTATACTATGTCTTTAGTATGAGATAGAGCAGCTGCTAGAGACAAGCGGACTGACCAGACGGACATTAGTAATATTTTAGTTTACTATTTTTGTACTTATTTAAATTATTTTTGCCTGGTTGAAACATAAGATAAATCGCTGAGCTCCAATGGAGAAGTAAAGTGTATAACAAAGTATTTACAAAGTGCAATTGAAATGTATATACTGCAGTGGGGCATATATACAGTACAGACCAAAAGTTTGGACATACCTTCTCATTCCAAGAGTTTTCTGTATTTTTATGACTATAAAAATTGTAGATTCACACTGAAGGCATCAAAACTATGAATTAACACATGTGGAATTATATACTTAACAAAAAAGTGTGAAACAACTGAAATTGTATTCTAGGTTCTTCAAAGTAGCCACCTTTTGCTTTGATTACTGCTTTGCACATTCTTGGCATTCTCTTGATGAGCTTCAAGAGGTAGTCACCTGAAATGGTTTTCACTTCACAGGTGTGCCCTGTCAGGTTTAATAAGTGGGATTTCTTGCCTTATAAATTGGGTTGGGACCATCAGTAGTTTTGTTCAGAAGTCAGGTGGATACACAGCTGATAGTCCTACTGAATGTAGTGTTAGAATTTGTATTATGGCAAGAAAAAAGCAGCTAAGTAAAGAAAAACGAGTGGCCATCATTACTTTAAGAAATGAAGGTCAGTCAGTCCGAAAAATTGGGAAAACTTTGAAAGTGTCCCCAAGTGCAGTGGCCAAAACCATCAAGCGCTACAAAGAAACTGTCTCACATGAGGACCGCCCCAGGAAAGGAAGACCAAGAGTCACCTTTGCTGCGGAGGATAAGTTCATCCGAGTCACCAGCCTCAGAAATCGCAGGTTAACAGCAGCTCAGATTAGACACCAGATCAATGCCACACAGAGTTCTAGCATCAGACACATCTCTACAACAACTGTTAAGAGGAGACTGTGTGCAGCAGGCCTTCATGGTAAAATAGCTGCTAGGAAACCACTGCTAAGGACAGGCAACAAGCAGAAGAGACTTGTTTGGGCTAAAGAACACAAGGAATGGACATTAGACCTATGGAAATCTGTGCTTTGGTCTGACGAGTCCAAATTTGAGATCTTTGGTTCCAACCACCGTGTCTTTGTGCGACGCAGAAAAGGTGAATGAATGGACTCTACATGCCTGGTTCCCACCGTGAAGCATGGAGGAGGAGGTGTGATGGTGTGGGGGTGCTTTGCTGGTGACACTGTTGGGGATTTATTCAAAATTGAAGGAATACTGAACCAGCATGGTTACCACAGCATCTTGCAGCGGCATGCTATTCCATCCAGTTTGCATTTAGTTGGACCATCATTTATTTTTCAACAGGACAATGACCCCAAACACACCTCCAGACTGTGTAAGGGCTATTTGACCAAGAAGGAGAGTGATGGGGTGCTACGCCAGATGACCTGGCCTCCACAGTCATCAGACCTGAACCCAATCGAGATGGTTTGGGGTGAGCTGGACCGCAGATTGAAGGCAAAAGGGCCAACAAGTGCTAAGCATCTCTGGGAACTCCTTCAAGACTGTTGGAAGACCATATCAGGTGACTACCTCTTGAAGGTCATCAAGAGAATGCCAAGAGTGTACAAAGCAGTAATCAAAGCAAAAGGTGGCTACTTTGAAGAACCTAGAATATAAGACATATTTTCAGTTGTTTCACACTTTTTTGTTAAGTATATAATTCCACATGTGTTAATTCATAGTTTTGATGCCTTCAGTGTGAATCTACAATTTTTATAGTCATGAAAATACAGAAAACTCTTGGAATGAGAAGGTGTGTCCAAACTTTTGGTCTGTACTGTACATCCTGTGGTGTATGAGCACAGGGGGTCATCCTGGGCTGGTAGTAGGAATCTGCAGCCTGTGGAGGCCCATAGGGCAGATGGAAGCGCTATTGATAGCCTAGTACCCATAAATCCTTACAATTGTTGGTACATGACCATTGTATAGATATTGTAGATTCATGTTGTGTAGGGAGATGTAGTTTTAGTAACAAATGGCATCACACAGGGCATCATCCTAACCTGATGCATGCCCTGGAATCACTCTTGGGTGGGTGGATGGTTGCAATTCAAAGCTGCACTCTCTCTCCAATAACCATCAGAGAAACTTCCAATTCTAGATGTTTAGCACCTAAAACACACTATTTACTCAAAACTAATAAAACTATTACTGTTAACAGCCACCACTAGGGGAAACCTACTGCATACTGTAGGTATGTCTCATTCTCTCTCTCATGGGTGTATCATTTTAGCCTATCAGGCTGTTCAGCAGTCCTCACTATTACATCACAATATCTTTGGCTCACTTCTCACATGGGAGGTTCCTTGGCTACCAAAGACATATGCTTGGCGGAAAGCACTGACTAAAATACCCCCATGTCTCTGCCCAATGGAGCATCAGAGTGAGGCATACCTATTGTTCTCGTGTGGGCCACAGAGACTTTGTACCTAACTTCTGGATTCATCACTCTCACCATTTCGAGAACCTGCACAGAATGGTGATGGGGCTACAGGTCCTGCACACATATAATACCAGCAAGAAAAAAAAACACTATGTGCTAGCAGTAATATTAAAGCAACTCTACAACTCTAAAACACAACAAGTATACACAATAAAAAAACTTTAGCAAAAAAAATGGGTAAAAGTAGATATAAAGCTAAATATGGTTAATATCCTAAATTTGTAGAACCTGCACAGAATGGTCATGTGGCTACAGGTCCTGCTCACATATAATACCAGCAAGTGCTAGCAGTAATATTGTAGCAACTCTATAACACTTCAAGTATACACAATATAAAAGTCCTCAGCTAAAAAAGGGTAAAGGCAGATATGAAACTAAATATGGTCAACGTCCTAAATTTATAAAACCTGCACAGAATGGTCATGTGGCTACAGGTCCAACGTACATATAATACGGTACTAACAAGGAAAATCCATCATGTGCTAGCAGTAATATTATAGCAACTCTACAACACATCAAGTATATAAAATAAAAAAGTCCTTAGCTTAAAAAGGGGCAAAGGCAGAAATAAAACTAAATATGGTCAACATCCTAAGGCTAGGTTCACACTAGTATTCAGTTTCAGTTCTTCAGGTCCGCTTGGGGACCCGAAAAACGGAAATCTAATCCATTTAAAAAGTGGTTACCTGCAGAAACCCAAGGACCCCATAGACTATAATGGGGTCTGCTGGGTTTCCAGGACTTTTCTCTCTGCATTTTTCAAGCGGATTCAGGGATGGAAACACCGCACGAAATACAGGCGCAGGTGTGAACCTAGCCTAAATTTGTAGAACCTGCACAGACTGGTCACGTGGCTACAGGTCCTGTACATATACACACGTGGACAAAATTGTTGGTACCCCTCGTTTAATGAAAGAAAAACCCACAATGGTCACAGAAATAACTTGAATCTGACAAAAGTAATAATATATAAAAATTCTATGAAAATGAACAAAGGAAATTCAGACATTGCTTTCCAACCAGGCTTCAACAGAATTTTTAAAAAAAGAAAACTCATGAAACAGGCCTGGATAGAAATGATGGTTCCCTTAACTTAATATTTTGTTGCACAACCTTTTGAGGCAATCACTGCAATCAAACGATTCCTGTAACTGTCAATGAGACTTCTGCGCCTCTCAGCAGGTATTTTGGCCACTCCTCATGAGCAAACTGCTCCAGTTGTCTCAGGTTTGAAGGGTGCCTTTTCCAGACGGCATGTTTCAGCTCCTTCCAAAGATGCTCAATAGTATTTAGGTCAGGGCTCATAGAAGGCCACTTCAGAATAGTCCAAGGTTTTCCTCTTAGCCATTCTTGGGTGTTTTTAGTTGTGTGTTTTGGGTCATTATCCTGTTGTAAGACCCATGACCTGCGACTGATACCAAGCTTTCTGACACTGGGCAGCACATTTCTATCTAGAATCCCTTGATAGACTTGAGATTTCATTGTACCCTGCACAGATTCAAGACACCCTGTGCCAGATGCAGCAAAGCAGCCCCAGAAAATAACAGAGCCTCCTCCATGTTTCACAATAGGGACAGTGTTCTTTTCAAGATATGCTTCATTTTCCGTCTGTGAACATAGAACTGATGTGCCTTGCCAAAAATTTCAATTTTTGTCTCATCTGACCATAAGACATTCTCCCAGAAGCTTTGTGACTTTTGTCAGATTCAAGTTATTTCTGTGACCATTGTGAGTTTTTCTTTCATTAAATGAGGGGTGTGATGAACCAACCCCCAGTTGTATATCTTTCTCAGAAATGTATTTTTACTTGCTCATATCAGTCCTCTTCCTACTTGTAGGAATGTTGTGCTTAAGTTGGGTTTACACTGCTGGACGATACGCTTCAGTGGTTTTAAGTGTGTACCATGGGAGATGGCTTGCTGTAGCCGGCCAGTTTTATTATCCCTGGCCAGATGGCCATGGGGGAGAGAAGGCCAGTGACCTTAAGTTCACCCACAGACACTCAACTCTCCCAACACCTAGGAAGACATCCATATCTCCGAAGGTTCTGCAAAGGAGAGAAAAGGGGGGCGCTGCCTGGGGAGGAGTGTGGGGTGGGGCACTAGCCATATGGTGCGGGGGAGACCTGGATTCTTGGTCACTCAGCAAAGAAGCAGCAAGGAGTTCTTATCTGTGGAGAAGATGAGAGGGCATTTCATGCTTTGGAATGCAGCATGGGCCTAACATGGAGGCCTGAAGCCTTTCCCTTTGTTCTGGACAACATGTAGAAGACTTGTTTTCTGTAACTCACTTAAGGATGCGCCCTAGGCCCAAAAACCTGTTGCGGCCTAGAGAAACGGACTACAAGCCTGTGCCGGTATTTTTTCTATTTTTTATTTCCCTTTTTATTTTGTGTGCTGTATTTTACCTTTATCCGTAATCTGCTTGTTTAGCCATTGATATATCTTTCTGTATATGTTAATGCTTAGTACCGACCCACTTGGGTTAATAAATATATAAAATTTAAAAAGCTTGTTTTGTATTATCCTATGACCCGGTCCGCTCACGGTGTGTGAGTGGGAGGTTAAGAAAGAAGGTTGATCATAGGTGTGCCTAGCAGTAATAGCAACTCTACAAGACAGCAAGTATACACAAAAAACAAAGTCCTCAGCTAAAATCCATTGAAAACAATAAAACAGTATGCTTTAAGCTCCAAAGTACCCCCTAGTGATGGCCGCTGCAGTCAGAATTCTATAATGTAGCTATATACCTATGTACGAGACTTGGAGCTTTGAGCACCAATCCCTACACAGAGGTCTGGAGCTATTTAGATTAAAGCAAATGTGATAGGATATCAATGACATGATATGTGAGGAGCTCCCATGGCTGCCATTTCCTCTCACTTTAACATCTTGTGGGATCAGTCTCTGGTGACCTCACTTTATGACCTGATATGGGGAGAGACATGTGGTGAAAATTGAGTTTGTTTCCGGTTATAAAGATTCACAGCCACAAATCTCAGAAGAGAATGGAGACTCTCTCAGAGAGGAAAAGGGTTGTTATAGTGGAGACATCTGGAAATCGTTGTGTGTAACACTCGCAGAGATGACCATGCCCTATAAACACACTTATAAGTTACATATGTCCTGCCGGGCTGCCAATAAGTGAAGAATATGGGACTATGCTCCATAAATATCACATACATTATACTCAACAATCCACATCATAATGTGCCGCCATATGTTGGACTAGATGTATTTATAGTGTGAAAGAATTTGCCCCACCGTTGCCCCAATTTAATTTCACATGATGCACAATGGAAACCAGATGGTGTCATCCGATACGGTGTTTATTTTTAAGGGTATTGCCCTTTAACCTATAAGAACAAGTATAGCCCAATGTGAACATAAGCCTACTAGTCCAGGTCCATAGGGGGCAGTATTTGTGTATATTGCTACTGAAGTAAAGACGGTATAGCAGCTCTACAGGGGAGACAATGATTTAATGATACCCTTTTATTAATATTCTCTCTCCGCTACAGTCTGTACTGGATTCAGTGGAAAAATAGAAAGGCGGGCACTAATGGGGCACATGCCATGCCAATTAAAGGTGTGTCTCCAGTTTTATATATATCAAGAACTCTATTGGACCAAGACACTGACATGGTATTATAGGCAGATACCAATAGCAGGCCTGGGGGCCTTTATTATACCATTGTACCCTACGGACACCCCACAATAGGAGACACGCCTTAGAGGTCAAGCTCCTATTGACAGAAACATTGAAGGGATTATACCGCCAACTCAGAGGTTTCTGAAAAGGAGACTGGTTGTCTATCACTATTGGGCTAATGCTGTTGATCACACGACACAGCTCTTGTGTCCAGGCAATCATCATGACATAACTGTATGCCATAGTGTCTTTCTGTATGGTAATCAAAGGTGTAGTTACATCATGGTGCGTTAAGGGGTTTGTCCACTTTAGAGTCACTCTGTACTGCACCATAATGGCTGGTTGACATGGCACTGGTGCACTTGGAGGGGGGGGATTTAGTCCCCATTTTACCATTATGGGTATTCGACCTTCTTTATCACAATCAGATTGGCACAGGCTAACCAAAAGTACAAAGCCTATCAGAGCACTTGTATCTTGGTAACTGGTGCCATTGTGATTTTTGGCTCTGAAAACAAGGGCCCTTAGACTCCAATTATTACAAACGAGAGACAGCGATGGGCGCTGTTTGTCAGAATTATGAAAATAGAAGCGCCCTGCCCAGTCTTGCTACAGAATCAGTCGCAGAACCCATGGTACAAGGTTTGGGCTGATTATTTCCATTGTGTCTGAGGCCATCAGCGAGCAAAGCCAAATTGGAAAGACAAAGCTCTGCTTTGACTTTCCACCAGGGTTTCCACAGGGTCGGAAATTTGGAGAAGAACCTGAGGTAAAATACTGCCTCAAAATATTCTCCAATTATGGCGCGTGAACCTAGCCTAACTAGAGATGAGTGAACTGCTTCGGAACGAGCCGGGTTTGACCCAAATATCCCAAATTGTTGTTTTTTTTACGAAACCGAACAATTTGGGATTCATCTCGGACTAACTAAAATGGCCGCTGCAATATGTATTGCAGTAAGTTATTAAACTCTAAGGTCTCTTCAGAGTCCAGAATATAATAGGTGGAGGCCCAGGGGAGGTGACAAAATGAAAATGCATCTATACTCACCTTCCGTTACCTCTTTTGGGCCCCCCGCAACTTCTGGCGCTCTGTCTCTGCCTCCTCGGTCATCAGGCACTCTCCCGTGATGTTATATTCCCTGAGGCATGATTGGGGCAAAGTGGTGACAGTATCATGATGTCACAGTAGAGGGCCAGACATCACCGAGGAGGCAGAGCACAGGACAACGCGAGGAGGTCCACAATAGGTAGCGGAAGATGAATATAAATGTTTTTTATTTTTTTACACCTGCCCTGAGCCTACACCTATTATACTCTGAGGTCTCAAGATACCCCAGAGTATAATAATATCACTTCCAGTTCTATCGAACAAGTTTGGACCAAAACAAACTTCATTCAATCACTTCGTCCGAACCCGGGATGAAGCAAATCTTCAGAGCTTTTCCCATCTCTAAACCCAATACTGATATTTTGCCCCACCCCAAGAGATATTTTGCTTCACCCATCTCGAATCATTATGTTGGGTTTTACAGCCATGCCCCATTCTCTTGGCCAAATCAAGGTATAAAAAGTTTGCCAACATTCCCTCATTGGCTTTCGATACTTTACGTTGCCTCTCTTTCCTGGACTGCTATGGTATCGCTTGGATTTTGGGGGGATTGCAGATGTTGAACATCTGCGGTGGATCCAAAGTCTGTATTTTTCTACCAGCATCTGTGTTTTGCTTTGTTGGCACAGCCAAATACGACATCCTGTCTCAGCGATTCTTGGAATATTTGTAGTAGTCTGTTCTGCAGAAGGATAGAGTTCCTTGTGATGGAGTGATAGGAAGAGGATTGATAAATGGTATCAAGGGAAAAGGCTCTTGAGATAAGACCGCTTGTTTACTGCAATAGTATACTCCTTCCTCAGAATTCATCTCTACTTATGTAATTTAAGGGTCTGTCAGACATTTTAGTTAGCAACATATCAATTGTTCAATTTCCCTGCAACGCCATCACAGGAGGAAACTAAGTACTACACAGTCTTCATTGACGTCAACATGCTGTCAATGTACAACATGGACATGTTGGGTCCTCCAGGGTCAGAGTAGCTCTTTTTACCAGCTCTCACACCCGTATATAAGGATTCACTTCAAACTCCAAATTCCCTATGTTATGGAATTGCTGCATAAGCAATTCCAAAAGGAAATTTAACTGGTATTTAAGAAATTTCGTAATACGCTGCAGGTAACTGGCAGGACCACCAGACAGCTAGCTATAATCCTACACTGCTCTGGTTTGCAGAGTCTAAGGTCACCTTGAAGTAGTCACCAGAGCCTGCGCAAAAGGAAAGATGGACTTGGTTTCTTGGAACCAAAGTTGCAGTCCCAGAATAAGGGGCCAGAAAATAGGTGCACTTCCAAGCTAAGGAATAAACCAGCTTGCAGAGAGAGCAACACACAAGCCAGGATCAAAACCAAGAGAATATAGGAATTGCTAAAACAAAAGCAGAAGAATTCCAGAGCCACAGTCAAGTCCAGGAGGTCACAGATAAAGCCAAATCAGAAAGAGAAGAGTTAACGGAATATAGAGTAAAACAGGGAAAGTTCCTGGGAGTAAATTCACAGAACACAGAGCCTCCATACAAATGCAATCACAGGCACCTGAGCAAGGAAAGTATCAGGTTAAAAAAAACCATATCAGCCCATCATTGGACGCCTGCCCTGATTATCTCTGCATCTGAAACCTCTGACTGGACGAACAGACCCAGCCAAAGTTTGACTGGCAGGAATAGCAACCTTAAAGCAACAGCCATGTGGCCAATGCAGATACCGAACAGAGTCTTCCCCCAGTAGCGCTGCACAGAAGAGAATGGCAACTGCTGGGTGGAAAAACAGGAGCAAGGAAAATTAGATACTTAACACCCTCATAGGTTATCTAAAACAGTTTTCTTCTAAATCCGACAACTAGCATTAGTTTGGTCAGATGCTTGGGAAGTATCTGTGGCATATATTATGGGAGGAATGGGTGGTAGGCTCTGTAGCATGCACTAAGTGGTGGTATCATTGGCAGCCAGTGTAGAGTAGGTTACTACCTGATAGGTGAGTGTCCCGCGACCCCTAATGATTGATTTATAATGCCCATAATGGGAATACCCTGTTAATGTTATATCCCTAGAAAGTGATCTAAATTTATCACAAGGCATGTAAAAAGTCATGGAGAGGGGGTGAATACTTTTTCCAGCATGTGTCTGTGTGTACATATTAACCATTGCTATCACTCTGCTCCATGTATGTATACTATTAGATACCGCTAATGATTTCTTCCTTTCCGCCGTTCGGTTGTTTGCAGTATTTTATGTAACGCTGTAGATTGTTTATTTGTGCATATCCTGTGTAGCCCGGATAATCCCTGGAGGGCTGGAGGCTTTTGCTCTCGGCAGACTTAGGTCACTAACAACAAAACTACAGGCTGTAGCTGAACAGGGTCATGAAAACTTAGTCTCTGGTAATGGATGTTAAATGTGTCCAAAACAAGCTGTCTGCTCCAGAACAATTTATTACTATACAAGACATGAGCTCAGAATGGACACTGCAGATTATAGAGACACCAGGGTCACACTCCGGCACCACAACTGGAACAGAACACTTAGTTCACTTTAATTATTTTATTATATCTTTATAGCTGCCAGACCTGCATTTTATATCACTGTTTATTATCCCTGTACTGTGACATCACTGTGTGTATATTATCTCTGTACTGTGACATCATTCTGTTTATTACTTCTGTACTGTGACATCATTGTGTGTATATTATCGCTGTATTCTGACATCACTGTGTTTATATTATCTCTATAGTGTGACATCACTGTTTATTATCTCTGTACTGTGACATCATTCTGTTTATTACTTCTGTACTGTGACACGTTGTACTATTACATATTGACATATTGTACTGTGAATATTATGCCTGCACTGTGACATCACCGTGTTTTTAATCACTGTAATGTGACATCACCGTGTTTATATTATTTCTGTAGTGTGACATCACTGTGTGTATTATCTCTGTACTGTGACATCACTGTGTGTATTATCTCTGTACTGTACCATCACTGTGTTTATTATCCCTGTACTGTGACATCACTGTGTGTATTATCCTGTACTGCGACATCACTGTGTGTATTATCTCTGTACTGTACCATCACTGTGTTTATTATCCCTGTACTGCGACATCACTGTGTGTATTATCTCTGTACTGTGACATCACTGTGTTTATTATCCCTGTACTGTGACATCACTGTGTGTATTATTCTGTTCTGTGACATCACTGTGTGTATTATATCTGTACTGTGACATCACTGTGTTTATTATCCCTGTACTGTGACATCACTGTGTTTATTATCCCTGTACTGTGACATCACTGTGTTTATTAACCCTGTACTGTGACATCACTGTGTGTATTTTCCTATACTGTGACATCACTGTGTGTATTATCTCTGTACTGTGACATCACTGTGTGTATTATCCCTGTTCTGTGACATCACTGTGTATATTATTTCTGTACTGTGACATCACTGTGTGTATTATCTCTGTACTGTACCATCACTGTGTTTATTATCCCTGTACTGTGACATCACTGTGTGTATTATCCCTGTACTGTGACATCACTGTCTATATTATCTCTGTACTGTGACATCACTGTGTTTATTATCCCTGTACTGTGACATCACTGTGTTTATTATCCCTGTACTGTGACATCACTGTGTTTATTAACCCTGTACTGTGACATCACTGTGTGTATTTTCCTATACTGTGACATCACTGTGTGTATTATCTCTGTACTGTGACATCACTGTGTGTATTATCCCTGTTCTGTGACATCACTGTGTATATTATCTCTGTACTGTGACATCACTGTGTGTATTATCTCTGTACTGTACCATCACTGTGTTTATTATCCCTGTAATGTGACATCACTGTGTGTATTATCCCTGTACTGTGACATCACTTTGTGTATTATCCTGTACTGTGACATCACTTTGTGTATTATCCTGTACTGTGACATCACTGTATGTATTATCTCTGTACTGTGACATCACTGTGTGTATTATCCCTGTACTGTGACATCACTGTGTGTATTATCCCTGTACTGTGACATCACTGTGTGCATTATCCTGTACTGTGACATCACTGTGTGTATTATCCTGTACTGTGACATCACTGTATTATCTCTGTACTGTATCATCACTGTGTTTATTATCCCTGTACTGTGACATCACTGTGTTTATTATCCCTGTACTGTGACATCACTGTGTGTATTATCCCTGTTCTGTGACATCACTGTGTATATTATCTCTGTACTGTGACATCACTGTGTGTATTATCTCTGTACTGTACCATCACTGTGTTTATTATCCCTGTACTGTGACATCACTGTGTGTATTATCCCTGTACTGTGACATCACTTTGTGTATTATCCTGTACTGTGACATCACTTTGTGTATTATCCTGTACTGTGACATCACTGTATGTATTATCTCTGTACTGTGACATCACTGTGTGTATTATCCCTGTACTGTGACATCACTGTGTGTATTATCCCTGTACTGTGACATCACTGTGTGCATTATCCTGTACTGTGACATCACTGTGTGTATTATCCTGTACTGTGACATCACTGTATTATCTCTGTACTGTATCATCACAGTGTTTATTATCCCTGTACTGTGACATCACTGTGTTTATTATCCCTGTACTGTGACATCACTGTGTGTATTATCTCTGTACTGTGACATCACTGTGTTTATTATCCCTGTACTGTGACATCACTGTGTTTATTATCCCTGTATTGTGACATCACTGTGTGTATTATCTCTGTACTGTGACATCACTGTGTTTATTATCCCTGTACTGTGACAACACTGTGTTTATTATCCCTGTACTGTGACATCACTGTGTGTCTTATCCCAGTACTGTGACATCACTGTGTTTATTATCCCTGTACTGTGACATCACTGTGTTTATTATCCCTGTATTGTGACATCACTGTGTGTATTATCTCTGTACTGTGACATCACTGTGTATTATCCTCTACTGTGACATCACTGTGTGTATTATCCCTGTACTGTGACATCACTGTGTTTATTATCCCTGTACTGTGACATCACTGTGTGTATTATCCCTGTACTGTGACATCACTGTGTTTATTATCCCTGTACTGTGACATCACTGTGTTTATTATCTCTGTACTGTGACATCACTGTGTTTATTATCCCTGTACTGTGACATCACTGTGTGTATTATCCCTGTACTGTGATATCACTGTGTGTATTATCCCTGTACTGTGACATCACTGTGTTTATTATCCCTGTACTGTGACATCACTGTGTGTATTATCTCTGTACTGTGACATCACTGTGTTTATTATCCCTGTACTGTGACATCGCTGTGTTTATTATCCCTGTACTGTGACATCACTGTGTATTATCCCTGTACTGTGACATCACTGTGTTTATTATCCCTGTATTGTGACATCACTGTGTTTATTATCCCTGTACTGTGACATCACTGTGTTTATTATCCCTGTACTGTGACATCACTGTGTGTATTATCTCTGTACTGTGACATCACTGTGTTTATTATCCCTGTACTGTGACATCACTGTGTTTATTATCCCTGTATTGTGACATCACTGTGTGTATTATCTCTGTACTGTGACATCACTGTGTTTATTATCCCTGTACTGTGACAACACTGTGTTTATTATCCCTGTACTGTGACATCACTGTGTGTCTTATCCCAGTACTGTGACATCACTGTGTTTATTATCCCTGTACTGTGACATCACTGTGTTTATTATCCCTGTATTGTGACATCACTGTGTGTATTATCTCTGTACTGTGACATCACTGTGTATTATCCTCTACTGTGACATCACTGTGTGTATAATCCCTGTACTGTGACATCACTGTGTTTATTATCCCTGTACTGTGACATCACTGTGTGTATTATCCCTGTACTGTGACATCACTGTGTTTATTATCCCTGTATTGTGACATCACTGTGTGTATTATCTCTGTACTGTGACATCACTGTGTATTATCCTCTACTGTGACATCACTGTGTGTATTATCCCTGTACTGTGACATCACTGTGTGTATTATCCCTGTACTGTGACATCACTTTGTGTATTATCCTGTACTGTGACATCACTTTGTGTATTATCCTGTACTGTGACATCACTGTATGTATTATCTCTGTACTGTGACATCACTGTGTGTATTATCCCTGTACTGTGACATCACTGTGTGTATTATCCCTGTACTGTGACATCACTGTGTGCATTATCCTGTACTGTGACATCACTGTGTGTATTATCCTGTACTGTGACATCACTGTATTATCTCTGTACTGTATCATCACTGTGTTTATTATCCCTGTACTGTGACATCACTGTGTTTATTATCCCTGTACTGTGACATCACTGTGTGTATTATCTCTGTACTGTGACATCACTGTGTTTATTATCCCTGTACTGTGACATCACTGTGTTTATTATCCCTGTATTGTGACATCACTGTGTGTATTATCTCTGTACTGTGACATCACTGTGTTTATTATCCCTGTACTGTGACATCACTGTGTGTATTATCCCTGTACTGTGACATCACTGTGTTTATTATCCCTGTACTGTGACATCACTGTGTTCATCATCCCTGTACTGTGACATCACTGTGTGTATTATCCCTGTACTGTGATATCACTGTGTGTATTATCCCTGTACTGTGACATCACTGTGTTTATTATCCCTGTACTGTGACATCACTGTGTTTATTATCCCTGTACTGTGACATCATTGTTTATTATCCCTGTACTGTGACATCACTGTGTTTATTATCTCTGTACTGTGACATCACTGTGTTTATTATCCCTGTACTGTGACATCACTGTGTATCCTTGTACTGTGACATCACTGTGTTTATTATCCCTGTACTGTGACATCACTGTGTGTATTATCTCTGTACTGTGCCATCACTGTGTTTATTATCCCTGTACTGTGACATCGTTGTGTTTATTATCCCTGTACTGTGACATCACTGTTTATTATCCCTGTACTGTGACATCACTGTGTTTATTATCCCTGTACTGTGACATCACTGTGTCTTTTATCCCTGTACTGTGACATCACATTGCTATGGCCATCAATGGCTTGTATTTTCTATATTATGTATAGTACCTGCTGTATCTTTTTCTTTTTTTGGCTCCTTACACTCTACTATAGTCATTACTTTATTTAAAAACAAAAAATTTAATTTCTCCAGTCTCCATTACTGTGATGTATTGGCGGAAATCATGGGTCGTGGTTAGCTGTATGCCCAGGAGACCGAAGTGGAATTTAATGTAAAGTGAAACACGTCTGTGGCAGTCATAAATGTACATGGTCTGGTCTCGGGCAGATAACATCAGTGTTTATGTGGGCATTCCTCTAACCACATTACACTAAGCCCCACAATGTAAATGATTTCAATCAGATGCTTTAATTTCCCGTATGGCAGAAACTTACTGTACATTCCTTATGACTCATAGTCTTTTAGAATTTTACCTGAATTTTAAGTGATATCAAAATTACATCTTCATATGGTTCTTAATCTTTTTAGTGGGGCTGTATACAGGAAAAGTAATGCTGTCGCCCCCCAGAGGATGACTAAACAGCAGGAATTCTGTACATTTTGGGAACACTCCATTGGTGCACCATATTGATGAAACAAAGAGCTGCACCAGGGATGTAACTAGCAAAGATTGGGCCACATAGCAAACTTTTGTCACTTGTTCACTTTGTCAAACTTGGGTCACTCATCCCTCACACAGCATTGTGCCCCCTTTTCTGGCCCCCATTTACACACACTATAATATCCCAAAGTGGCCTCCAGACAGTATAATATCCCATAGTGGTACCTCCACACAGTGAAATGTCCCATAGTGGCCCCTCAACACAGTATAATGTCCCAAAGTAGACCTTCCACACAATCTAATGTCCCATAGTGGCCCCTCCACACAGTATAATGTCCCACAGTAGACCTTCCACACAATCTAATGTCCCATAGTGGCCCCTCCACACAGTATAATGTCACACAGTGGCCCCTCCACACAGTATAATTTCCTATTACGTTCCCTCCACACAGTATAATATACCATAATGGCGCCTCCACACAGTATAATTTCCCATTGTGGCCCCTTCACACAGTATAATGTGTCGCGCTGGAGCCCAAGAGAAGTGAGTAACACTGTTTCTTATGTTTGCTCACCACCCCTGGGCCTCTGATCGTCATACTTTGGGGTCTGAAGACCCCAGAATATAATAATAGCAGTTTCAGTTCAGACGTATTCGGTCCAAATGGAACTGCCAGGCAAATCTTGCGAGACGAATCTCGCAAGGTTCGCCCAACAAATACTTTTGTCCGTGGCCCTACTTACTGATCCCCATTTCTGCTCACAGCCACCTCCGCTTCCCCTTCTGCTCTCCATGGGACCCCGTGCATCTCAAATCATGTCACTGTCAGTGACATACTGATGCTGTTCAGAGTCAGCGATGTGATATGGGACGCATGGGGCCCCCTGAAGGGAAGAAGGGGAAGCGGAGGCAGCTGTATTATAGTAGTTATATTCTTGTACATAGGGGCAGTATTATAGTAGTTATATTCTTGTACATAGAAGCAGTATTATAGTAGTTATATTCTTGTACATAGGAGCAGTATTATAGTAGTTATATTCTTGTACATAGGGGCAGTATTATAGTAGTTATATTCTTGTACATAGGAGACAGTATCATAGTAGTTATATTCTTGTACATAGGGGCAGTATTATAGTAGTTATATTCTTGTACATAGGAGCAGTATTATAGTAGTTATATTCTTGTACATAGGAGCAGTATTATAGTAGTTATATTCTTGTACATAGGAGCAGTATTAGTTATATTGTACATAGGAGCAGTATCATAGTAGTTATATTCTTGTACATAGGAGCAGTATTATAGTAGTTATATTCTTGTACATAGGGGCAGTATTATAGTAGTTATATTCTTGTACATAGGAGACAGTATCATAGTAGTTATATTCTTGTACATAGGGGCAGTATTATAGTAGTTATATTCTTGTACATAGGAGCAGTATTATAGTAGTTATATTCTTGTACATAGGAGCAGTATTATAGTAGTTATATTCTTGTACATAGGAGCAGTATTAGTTATATTGTACATAGGAGCAGTATCATAGTAGTTATATTCTTGTACATAGGGGCAGTATTTTAGTAGTTATATTCTTGTACATAGGAGGCAGTATTATAGTAGTTATATTTTTGTACATAGGAGGCAGTATCATAGTAGTTATATTCTTGTACATAGGGGCAGTATTATAGTATATATTTTTGTACATAGGAGGCAGTATCATAGTAGTTATATTCTTGTACATAGGGGCAGTATTATAGTAGTTATATTCTTGTACATAGGAGGCAGTATTATAGTAGTTATATTCTTGCACATAGGAGCAGTATTATAGTAGTTATATTCTTGTACATAGGGGCAGTATTATAGTAGTTATATTCTTGTACATAGGAGTAGTATTATAGTAGTTATATTCTTGTACATAGGGGGCAGTATTATAGTAGTTATATTCTTGTACATAGGGGGCAGTATTATAGTAGTTATATTCTTGTACATACGTCCTTGCAGGGTTAAGACTGGACCGCCCTGACATATATAGTCAACGTGCCGTCCGGAATCGTTTAAACATAGCGATGTCAAGGGATGTTACCTTTGCTACAAATAAGTTCATGACACTGCTAGATCTACCTCAGTCATCTGTAAGTGCTATTATTGTGAAATGGAAGCATCTAAGGGAAATAACAGCTTAGACAAAAAGTGGTAGACCATGAAAACGCAAAGAGCGAGACTCTGCTGACTGCTGACAATTTTAACTATCCTCTGTTGCATAACTCTATTACAGAGCCCCACATTGCCATGTGACCTATGGTGGAGCAGCTACACACAAGCCTGAGATCACTATTCTCAATGCCAAGTGTAGGCTAGAGTGGTGTAAAGCACGGTTTCACTGAGAAAGTAGAAATGTGATCTGTGGGATGATGAATCACGTTTCATCTGGCAGATCCACATGCTACCTATTGGAATGCATAGTGACTACTGGAAAAATGGGAAGAAGAGGGATAATATTTTTGGACTGTTTTTCAGGCTTTAACCCTTTATTTCCAACAAAGGTAAAATTATTGCTACAGCATACAAAGACATTTTACTCAACTGTCCTGACCTTAGCCCGGTTCAACTTTGGGATGGATTGCAACGCCAACTGCAAAAGTAGGCCTTATCGTCGATCATTAGTACCTGACCCCACATCACATTGTGGCCATAGCCCTGAATCTGTCGCCTATCCACAGAGTCAAGAGAATTTGGTTCCCCCGTATGAATGGATGTAGTTGTGGATGTAGGCCGCATTTCCATTCAATCACTATGGGAGTGACAGATATCACTGTGTTTGGTGCTTATCTACCTTTGTCAGTCCCATAGACTTCGAATGGAGTGGCAGCACAAATGTGCAACCAGAGCACCATTCACTGACCTTGGTTCTTCTTACTGGTGGGAGTCCCAGTGATCAAATACTGTTCAATGGACTGGTAATAAGTTGTGAGTTTGGGACAACCCCTTTAAGGGGAGATCACATCAAAGTTATCAAACGGCCATGTGAATAGCCAAGTTCACATGAATGGATTAATAGGGCCGCATGATGGCTGATAAAAAAAAAAAAAAACACCATCAAAACAGCCGATTACTGCTGTGTAAATGTAGTCTAATGTGAATATTGCAGAGGATAAGACATTACTCTTGCATTACCGTTTTCCTTGGTCACAAGCTCTAAAAGGAACTGAGCTGCAATACTAGTCACATCCTAAGGACTAGAGTGGTGCTCTTTCATGGGGAAAAAAATATCAGACTTCTGGTTTCTAATCTCATACAGGCACTTTAATATCTGAAATCAGTAAAAAAAAAAAAAAAGTTTTTTTTTTCCATTTTTGGTGATCCTTAGGCCTCATGCACACATGATCCTTATGTTAATCCACAATTGTGGATATTAGTATATGGTTCCATTCATTTCTATGGGCCCGTACACAAGCACAATTTTTGCAGCCGTATGTCCGTGCTTTATTCAAGGACCGCAAATTATGAAGTGTGTGGCCGTATTGGTGACACAGACCAGTGTAGGGAATCATACAGGATCCGTGATCACAGATGACATAGTGATGCAGGGTGGACATGTTTTTGTGTGGATTGTGGATCAGTATTTGCGGACCGTAAATCCACTACGGTCGTTTACAGGAGGCCTTAAAGTGTGACACTGAAGAAATCTCTCAGTTTTCTTCTAGGTTGTGGTTGAAATCAAGTCATCAATACTGAGCTCCAGGAGGCCTAAGGGCTGTCATGTGGACGTTCAGGGAGGTACAGTAGGAACACGCCGATTGTAGTAATATACACAAGTGTGACAAAAGAGAGAAGGAACGTGTCTATATATACAGTGCCTTGCGAAAGTATTCGGCCCCCTTGAACTTTTCAACCTTTTGCCACATTTCAGGCTTCAAACATAAAGATATAAAATTTAAACTTTTTGGTGAAGAATCAACAAGTGGGACACAATCGTGAAGTGGAATGAAATTTATTGGATATTTTAAACTTTTGTAAAAAATAAAAAACTGAAAAGTGGGGCGTGCCAAATTATTCGGCCCCCTTAAGTTAACACTTTGTAGCGCCACCTTTTGCTGCGATTACAGCTGCAAGTCACTTGGGGTATGTCTCTATCAGTTTTGCACATTTTCCTTGGAAAACAGCTGGAGCTCAGTGAGGTTGGATGGAGAGCGTTTGTGAACAGCAGTTTTCAGCTCTTTCCACAGATTCTCGATTGGATTCAGGTCTGGACTTTGACTTGGCCATTCTAACACCTGGATACGTTTATTTGTGAACCATTCCATTGTAGATTTTGCTTTATGTTTGGGATCATTGTCTTGTTGGAAGATAAATCTCCATCCCAGTCTCAGGTCTTTTGCAGACTCCAACAGGTTTTCTTCCAGAATGGTCCTGTATTTGGCTCCATCCATCTTCCCATCAATTTTAACCATCTTTCCTGTCCCTACTGAAGAAAAGAAGGCCCAAACCATGATGCTGCCACCACCATGTGTGACAGTGGGGATGGTGTGCTCAGGGTGATGAGCTGTGTTGCTTTTACGCCAAACATATCGTTTTGCATTGTGGCCAAAAAGTTGGATTTTGGTTTCATCTGAGCAGAGCACCTTCTTCCACATGTTTGGTGTCTCCCAGGTGGCTTGTGGCAAACTTTAAACGAGACTTTTTATGGATATCTTTGAGAAATGGCTTTCTTCTTGCCACTCTTCCATAAAGGCCAGATTTGTGCAGTGTACGACTGATTGTTGTCCTATGGACAGACTCTCCCACCTCAGCTGTAGATCTCTGCAGTTCATCCAGAGTGATCATGGGCCTCTTGGCTGCATCTCTGATCAGTCTTCTCCTTGTTTGAGATGAAAGTTTAGAGGGACGGCCGGGTCTTGGTAGATTTGCAGTGTTCTGATACTCCTTCCATTTCAATATGATCGCTTGCATAGTGCTCCTTGGGATGTTTAAAGTTTGGGAAATCTTTTTGTATCCAAATCCGGCTTTAAACTTCTCCACAACAGTATCACGGACCTGCCTGGTGTGTTCCTTGGTCTTCATGATGTTCTCTGCGCTTTAAACAGAACCCTGAGACTATCACAGAGCAGGTGCATTTATACGGAGACTTGATTACACACAGGTGGATTATATTTATCATCATCAGTCATTTAGGACAACATTGGATCATTCAGAGATCCTCACTGAACTTCTGGAGTGAGTTTGCTGCACTGAAAGTAAAGGGGCCGAATAATATTGCACGCCCCACTTTTCAGTTTTTTATTTTTTACAAAAGTTTAAAATAACCAATAAATTTCATTCCACTTCACAATTGTGTCCCACTTGTTGTTGATTCTTCACCAAAAAATTAAAATTTTATATCTTTATGTTTGAAGCCTGAAATGTGGCAAAAGGTTGAAAAGTTCAAGGGGGCCGAATACTTTCGCAAGGCACTGTACTTGTAAGTGACTGGATGACCAGAAAGCTCAGCTCCATGAATCCAAAATGGCCAACTATCATTTAAACTACTGCTCAGACAAGTGTAAGGCCTCATGCACATGATCGGGTGTGCCTTCCATCCGCCATCGATTTCAATGGGGTTTCCATTCCGATACATTTTCATGGAGCAGGATAGGATCTACTCTATAAATATTGGAACAGAACCCCCCCCAAAAAGGTGGGGGCCCGGGGGGGGGGGGGGGGCCCAAAACGGGCCGCCCTTATTCACAAACAAAAATTTTTGCCCTATTTTTGGTGTTTTTTTTTATTAAAAAAAAAAAGACTCTATTTTTTTTTTTTTTTTTTTTATATTTGTTTTTTTTTCCCGGGTTTTGTGTTGGGGGGGGGGGGGGGGGGGGGGAGGTGGTTTGGTCTCCGCAACCAGAAATGAACGCACACGCGGTAGTTCAAGAAAAGAATATATATTTACTATAAGTTAATAAAGACTATTTGAAGGTAAAATGACAGGGATAAAGACAAGCAAAATATACAATATAGCATGAACAATTTCAAGGCAAATTCTGCAATGGTTTCTACTTTTACTCTGTCCAATTCTGCAGTATGGACACTGAATGAACAATATACTCAAAACTATCCCTAACTGACCCTGACATCACATTTGGGTGCACCCCCTTTTCCCCAGTGGTCCAGGTGGACCGCTTACAGTCTGTAGAAGCGCGCGGTGGGGCCCAAAGTCGTTCCTTTCTTTTATAGTGAAACGTCCTCTCCTCACTGTTATCAGGATCTTGGGAGAAATGAAGTCCTCTTTAACAGGGAAACCCAATGAATGCAATGTAATCCAACAGCAGATTCCACTCAGCACACTGACAGTCCTGCCGAATCCATACACTGAGCTGGGATGTAAGCCGGGGTTTAGCAGGTGCTGTCCAGTACATCAACAGCACTGCGAGTCTCTATCTGTGGTATCCATATACACAGTCACAATGTCAGTCTCACTGATCAGCCACTGAGCACAGTTCCTTTCACGTGGACTCACTAGTCCTGTTGTCTCTTTACACTCTGTTTGTCTCTGGACCAAGATACAGCTTAGCTGTACAGAAAAATATCCACACCAGTTCAATACAACACTTGCTAAGATGGCTGCTGCTCTCTGTCTCGTCACTTCCTGCTTCTCTGCTCACATTCTGTCTGCAGAACAGGCAAGCTGACATAAAAGGGGGGGGGAGTCACTCCAGCATCATGTCACAATTACAATGGCTGCTGTCTTAAAGGAACAGAATCACAGAAATACATTCAACATTAACAGTTTATACAGACAAATGAAGCTTAGGACAACATTGGCTGTCTCTTACATATTCCCCCCCACTTTAAGATTGGCAGTCCCTGCCTATGACTGTATATCCAGAGGGTTGTACTTTTATGCACAGGGTGGTAGTATACCGATGTATGGCAGGCCAAACAAACTCATCCTGCGCATACCGAACAGGGGGAATACCAGCATTTGGCCTAGTGGTCCGTCTGAGGACCGGTGGTATATTATGGGGTGCTGCAGCTATGGGCTGAGAAGGACCAGCGGATTCCGCACCAGAGGGGGCACAGGCCGGAGATACAGTAGTCACAGGTGGAACATCCCCAGGAGCAGGGATCGGCCAACAATCATCCTCCTCGTCTGAGGCCCATTCCGCACCTCCATTCTCTGACTGTGGGAGCTCATTCACATTGGCAAGCCCATCATGATTTGTCCCTTCAGAATGACACAGGCGCAACATATTTCGGTGAAGTACTCGAACACAATCAGTTCCTTCTTTCTGGACCTGGTACACTGGCCCATTCGCATACTTGCGGCCAACAACACGATACGGCAAAGCCTCCCATCGGCTTTCCAAGTTCCCTTGGGGTTTCTTGACACGAACTAGCACCAGGTCGCCTGGTTGCAATGGTGCTTCTTGCACTGGGGTCTTATCAGGATGGGGATGTTCTTGCAGGCGCTGCCGCACCAATCGATGGATCGTCTCAAGTCTCTGCCGGTGCGCCCGCACCCAAGAGGTTGGATCCCTCGGAGGGAACCCATCCACATCATCCAACTGTAATTCTCCTACACTTCGCCCAGACCGCCCAAAGAGAAGTGTATAAGGAGAGTACCCCGTTGTAGAATGGACCTGATTGTTATAGGCCCACACCATTTCAGACAAGAACTGAGGCCACTGTAACTTCTTGTCTTCCTCCAGAGTCCGCAGCATCTGTAGCAGAGTTCTGTTGAATCTTTCACAGGCCCCATTTCCCTGAGGGTGGTATGGAGTCGTGTGCGACTTCTTTATCCCGTAGATACGTTGAACTTCTTTCATTACGTGTCCCTCAAAGCAGGCACCCTGGTCGGAGTGGATGCGTTTAGGGCACCCATATACTCGAATGAAATCTTGGCACAGAGCACGAGCTGCTGACTCAGCTGTCTGGTCCTTGGTGGCGGTTACCACCGCAAATTTGGTGAAGTGATCCACCATTACGAGGCAATACTGGTGTCCGCTATTGGATGGGCCCACCATTAGATAGTCTATCATGACGATTTCTAAAGGTTCCTGGGTCACGATGGTTTGCAGGGGAGCTCTCTGTTCTATTGCCTTATGGATCTCACAAGTTCGACAGCTGCGGCATACTTCTTCAACCATTTGACGAAGACCAGGGCAGTAAATCAGTCGCTGTAACCAACGAAAGGTCTTCTCATGACCAAAATGTCCATTCTTATTATGAGCCTCAACTGCCAACGAGCGAGCCAGTTCACTAGGCACCACAATTTGGTATCGAATGTCGATCTCAGAAGGTAAATAGACCTTTCGGCATAGCACTCCATTTTTCATCTCCAACTTTTCCCACTGACTCAGAACAGATAATATCTCACGTGTCAGTCGTTCTCTTTCCTCTCTACAGGGCTTCTGGCCTTTCTCAACACACTTGATCATCTGTGCCAGCCCCTCATGGGTCTGTTGTATCTGTGCCCATTCCTGTCGTGAGGGACCAAAGAAAGGAGCCGTTTCAGTCCCCTCCAACTCAAACTGATTAGCGGCGGCCAAGGCCTGTGAAAATCTGCTGAAGTCGGGCACCTCCACATGCTCCAACTCATGATCCACGTCTACTGTGGGGGTCTGGGCGGTTACCCTAGAAAGCCCGTCAGCATTCTGGTTCTCTGTCTTGGACCGATACTTAATGCGGTAATTGAACTTAGTCATTCGGGCTATCCACCTCTGCTCTAACGCCCCGAGCTTGGCATTTTCCAGGTGAGCTAGTGGGTTGTTGTCAGTCAGTACTAAAACTTCAGCACCGGTCAAATATTCAGAGAATTTCTCGGTCATGGCCCATACCAGTGCCAACAGCTCCAACTTAAATGAACTATAATTCTCGGGGTTTCTTTCAGAATCTCTCAAAGACCGGCTGCCGTACGCTATGACCCTCTCCTGGCCATCCTGAAGCTGGGAAAGCACTGCTCCAAGACCATACAGGCTTGCATCCGTATACAGCTGGAACGGCAAGTGGTAATCAGCATATGCCAAGATTGGGGCTGTTGTCAGTGCATCCTTTAATGCCTGGAAGGCTTGTTCCTGTTCAGGTCCCCACTTCACGGACCGGTTCTTTGGACCACCGGATGTGCCTCGTAGGAGAGCATTAAGTGGTGCTGCTACCTTGGCGAAATCCTTAATAAACCGTCGATAGTAACCAGCTACTCCAAGGAACGCCCTCACTTCTCGCAGGGTAGTCGGTATTGGCCAATCTTGAACAGCCGCTATCTTGTCTCTTGATGGTCTCACCCCTTCTCCTGATACGCGGTGACCCAAGTAATCAATTTCAGATTGGAACAACCGACATTTACTGGGTTTCAATTTGAGCCCATGTTCCCGCAATCTTCGAAATACTTGCCCCAACTGGTGGAGATGGTCTTCAAAGGTCGCAGAATACACTATAATGTCATCCAAGTAGATGAGAGTGAACTCAAAGTTGAAGTCACCGAGACATTTCTCCATCAACCGCTGAAACGTTCCGGGTGCATTTGTCAACCCGAAGGGCATCCGGTTAAATTCGTATAGTCCCATGGGCAAGATGAATGCCGTCTTCTCCTTGTCTCTTGTGGCCATCGGCACCTGCCAATACCCACTAGCCAGATCTAGTGAGGAGAAGTACCGGGCTCTCCCCAGCGCTGAGAGGGACTCCTCAATCCGTGGCAAGGGGTAGGAATCTCGTACGGTGCAAGCGTTTAACTTCCGATAGTCTACGCAAAATCGGATGGACCCATCTTTTTTTCTTACTAACACCACAGGAGCTGCCCAGGGACTCTGGCTTTCTTGGATGATCCCACCCTGTAGCATCTTAGCTAACAGTTCTTTTACTTCCTGATACAACTGTGGAGGAATTTGTCGGTAGCGCTCTCTAATTGGAGGGGTGTCTCCTGTGGGAATCTCATGGTAGATCCCTGTGGTACATCCAAAATCTTCAGCATACCGTGAAAAGGCGGCTCGGTTCTCCCACAACAGTTCATCTACCTTCTGCACACATTCCAGAGAACATGAACTTGCATCCATCTTCATCTGTTCTCGAATTGCACGGCCATTCCATTCAGAGGTGGGTTCCTCATCTTCTCCCATGGACACAGTTACGGTCCACTCATCCCTTTCAGTCGGCTTCAGCTGCATTGGAGTTACTTTCCTTACTTCCTCCGGAGTCACATAGATGTTAGCCAGCTGCCTCCCTGGGGTCAGGTCCACACTCTGGTCCTGAGTGTTTACACATCGAAGTGGTACTCTTCCATTGCGAACTATTGCCAAGGAACGGGCCACTAGCGGATCAACACCTCCTTCGGCTGCCTGCAGTGGTTCTACCAACACAGCTATGCCCTCTAGTTTCCGACAGGTGCCTACGGGCATAGACACTATTGTCTCCCGACTGGGTGGCAGTGTAACTTTTGTATGCAAAGGAACTGAAATTCGAGCCAGAGGACGCTGCGCATCCGAACTTTTCTGTAAGCCACATGTCCGGATCAGCCGCTGGAAAGCTGTTTGAGTAGGCCGATGGGTGGTGGTTTCTTTCCAATAACCGTGACCTTTCTTTTCAAAGAGGATCTGATCTAATTCTTTTAACACATTCATCCCCAAAATGACAGGGACCTTTACTTCATGTGACTCCTGTACCACCACAATGCCTTTCCTACCCAGATCTTGGCCACATACCCGGACATTCATCCAGGCCACTCCCACGACTGGAACTGGTAACTGGTTAGCTGCGACCACTCGTACGAATGTATGGGGATCATATTTCACATGTTGCTGGAAGTACCGTTCATAACAGTCTCTACTCAAGGTCGTTACTTGGGAACCCGTGTCAATCATCCCGGTAACCGGAATACCCTCCATTTCCACCTGTATAACAGGACTTGCAGCGATCAGGTCATCATTAGGGCATTCTCCCCACATAGTCTCCTTGTCAGTCTCCCCTACTACACGCCCTACAGCAGCAGGGGACTTCAGTTTAACGGCGGTCTCTCATAAGTTTGTCGCTGCTCTGGACATCTAGCAGCAACGTGGCCCATCCGTCCACACTCCCAGCAGCGTATCTCCCGTCGTTCTGGCCATCTGTTTGGGGCCCCTTCGATTTCTCCTGAGCACTGCATTAACTGATTTGGACCCCTTCGGTAGGTCCTATCCTCATCCCTCCAGCGGGGTGGTGGGTGATTCTGACTTGCTGGGTGTGGATGGCTCACCCTTTCACCTCCAGTTTTCTGGAAGTCTGCAATTTTCATAGAATGTTCATCACAACAGGTGTGCAAGTGTTCCATTTGCTTTTGCAGTTTCTGCATTACTGTGAGAATTTCTTTAACCGTCCCCTTTTCTACTGTCTCTGAGCCAGAACTAGCCCCCTGTGACAAAGTAACTCCAACTGCGGTCTGGGGCTTCGGGAACATACTATTGGCACGGGAGATGGCCTCTACCTGTACATCATGGAATTTAGCATCAGTCTCTCGTCGTATAAAATCCTGCATAGTCACAGTTAAACTGCCGTCACGTATCCCCAGGACAAACTGGTCACGGAGAGTCCGATCAGGGTTACAGAAGGCTGGCGAGCCCCCTCTTTCCTTCACTTGAATATCTCGGAGCAGTTCTTGTAGGGCATTTGCATATTGGGGAAGGCTTTCATTCTCCTGTTGTACCCTCTGGAAGAACCGAGCCTGCAGAGACCCCAGCAATGCAGTTTCTCCATAAATGGTTTCTAGAATCTGGACTACTTGCTCAAATGTCTGCCTTTGTTCAAATGGCCTCAATATCACCGTGGTCTTAGCATCCCCTTGTAATGTCAATATTGCTAGCTCTACTAGTACTTCTGGTGCGGTCTGGTACATTCGCTGTATCATTCGTATCTGTTCCACCCACATACTCACTGACATATTATTGCCATCAAATTTAGCTAACTGACTCATTATAGCCCCTGCTGGCATTCTTCCTCCAGCACCATTCTCCCGAACGGGTGCGTCACCATCCATTCTGGTAAGCGGATCCTGCCGACTACGCCAATTTGTGAACCGAGAGCAAGGCAGGTGGTTTGGTCTCCGCAACCAGAAATGAACGCACACGCGGTAGTTCAAGAAAAGAATATATATTTACTATAAGTTAATAAAGACTATTTGAAGGTAAAATGACAGGGATAAAGACAAGCAAAATATACAATATAGCATGAACAATTTCAAGGCAAATTCTGCAATGGTTTCTACTTTTACTCTGTCCAATTCTGCAGTATGGACACTGAATGAACAATATACTCAAAACTATCCCTAACTGACCCTGACATCACATTTGGGTACACCCCCTTTTCCCCAGTGGTCCAGGTGGACCGCTTACAGTCTGTAGAAGCGCGCGGTGGGGCCCAAAGTCGTTCCTTTCTTTTATAGTGAAACGTCCTCTCCTCACTGTTATCAGGATCTTGGGAGAAATGAAGTCCTCTTTAACAGGGAAACCCAATGAATGCAATGTAATCCAACAGCAGATTCCACTCAGCACACTGACAGTCCTGCCGAATCCATACACTGAGCTGGGATGTAAGCCGGGGTTTAGCAGGTGCTGTCCAGTACATCAACAGCACTGCGAGTCTCTATCTGTGGTATCCATATACACAGTCACAATGTCAGTCTCACTGATCAGCCACTGAGCACAGTTCCTTTCACGTGGACTCACTAGTCCTGTTGTCTCTTTACACTCTGTTTGTCTCTGGACCAAGATACAGCTTAGCTGTACAGAAAAATATCCACACCAGTTCAATACAACACTTGCTAAGATGGCTGCTGCTCTCTGTCTCGTCACTTCCTGCTTCTCTGCTCACATTCTGTCTGCAGAACAGGCAAGCTGACATAAAAGGGGGGGGGGGAGTCACTCCAGCATCATGTCACAATTACAATGGCTGCTGTCTTAAAGGAACAGAATCACAGAAATACATTCAACATTAACAGTTTATACAGACAAATGAAGCTTAGGACAACATTGGCTGTCTCTTACATATTCACTTAGTGATGTGAATGAGTCCATGAAAAAAACAGATCCCACATGTGATGCATATATAGATGCGATAAACACTACTGAGAATCGGCACAGTTACGTGAATGTAGCCTAAAGAACAGGAACATTCGCATGTACACAAGTTGTGGGCAGACAACTCTGATCTCCAGTAATCTCTGAGAAGACAGAAATAGACGTTCACTAAATATGTCCTTCGTGCCATGGACGACTAATTAGAAGTGTCCTAAGGCCACATGTACGAGTCAGGAGGTCGGAGTGTTTATTAATATTCGCCTGTCATACTCGGCTTCTGCTTTATATTTCCCTTGTAATATTGGACAGTTCTTGGAGAACGCAGTTTTTTGTAATATTCTGCCCTATCATTACTGGCTTCAGAACCATGTAATAACAGGGCTGCTCTGGTGAAACGGATGTTTTCATGACCTCAATTCGCTGCACACCGCAGAGAGTGTGACCTCATGACCGGCCATAGAACAAGCACGGAGACTCAGTGGTGTGTGTCTTCACCTGTAGAGCAGCTGTAAACCATTTAGAAAAGGCACTCCTCACTATTTGACACTTCACCCAAAATAAATATGGGTCAATGGTATCATATAGACCACTAAGGCACCTGCTACCGGGCCTAGCTCATGTTAGCCTCCTCTGACTATCCAATGGCTGCATGCCATAGCACCGACGCCTTCACAGATTCCAAGATGTTGGCATGAGAAAGAGTGGAAGACATACTCACAAGCCGTGTATATGGATGTAGGTGTGAGATGGTATGAACATACTTAGAAAGGGGCATTTTTATAGTTTGCATTTGTCCTCTTCACCTCTACTGTATGCTTCTGGGTGGAAGTCATCTCCAAGCCTTGTAGAGTCAAGCAACTGTCTTATCACATCTCCCAACCATCTCAATTTCCTGCGGACTATCTTGATTCTTTTATTCCCGAAATTGGTGTTACAGTATGTTGAGGAAAGGGTTTGACCTATTCCAAATTATGGCAATGCTATAGATATCTCATATACATACTTGCCAACTCCCCCAAAAGATCTAGAAGGCACCTACGAAAAGGAGTGACCCAGTAAAATGTCAAAACTCCCAGGCAGAATCCAATAGCAGCTGGTGATAACCTCCTGGACATACTACACTGATGGTCATAATATCCCATTCATGGATATCGGTAGAGCAGATGCTATGTGGTCCAGAGATTATGGTGGCACATGTTCTCTGAAGTAAAACTATTGGATGATAATGTGAAAGAGCTAAAGACCGAGGAAAGGAGGACAAGAAACATGGGCCAAGATGGTGACCAAATTCAGAACCTCTGCTGATAAAAGTGGTCATGCTGGAGTTGTCCCCATTCCAACCTTTGCTGTCACTGTCTGCTTCGTGGAAGGAGATCAGTGTATTTTTGGCGTTTTATACCTGTCTTTCTACCTCACATCCAAGATATTACCACCTCAAAAACATTTCTCAAATCTGCTCTTTCCTCAACCATAAAAATGTTAGTCCTTACCCTCATCTCCCTCCTAGACTACTGTAACATCCTCCTCTGTGCCCTCTCATCTAACACTCTTGCGCCTCTGTAATCCACCCTAGATTAGTTGACTCTAATTTTTGAGTTGCTCACTTTTAAAGATACTCTAGCATTACAATTGGCTATGAGAGGAAAACTACATCCTACATCCTAGCCGGAAAGGGAGACCATCTCGTGCAGTGACCTACCACTAGCAATAACCACTGACCAATAGCAATAACCACTGACCACTAGCAGGTCTCCATTTAGAAAACGAGGATGTCCTGTTGTGACAACCCCTTTAAGAAAGATTCACTTGTGAAACACAGATGTAGCAGAGTTTATGTTTTCCGTAAATACATTGCAAAAGACAATTGTGTTTTTGTAGACATTTTAAGAGTTAATTATGATTTCTGTACAAATATTGCAAAATGGAAAAGTATCTGGGAAAACACTTAGAAGAGGCGTAAGAAGAATTATAATATCGTCACTGGGATAAACCGAAATTGACAGCAAACCTACAAAATTACCATAAGTGGGAATGAGCCGCTGACCTCCAAGCTTCGCCTGGATAATCCCTCCTCCTTACAGGAATTAATTCAGAACACACATTGTTTATGACACAAAATATGAGAGATGAAGTCTTACGGGCCTTTCGTTACAGAACACTAACTTTTCTATATTCTGGAGCGGAAAGGAAGACTTACAAGTTCCTCCATTTTCAAAAACATTTTTATTGTTGGGGGTGTAAATTTTTAGGGTGGCAGAGCTGATACATCAAGATATCTTGACTTACAAGGACAGACAACATAGAGGAGGAGCCCTGCCCAGGACCCTCATTCAACAGCTAGAATTGAGCGTTGCTGCAAAAAAATGGCTTCCACTCTGGCTAGTTTGGAATGGCCAAGTGTTACATGGTCATTCATGTGTATCAATGGGCACCATGTTACACACAGTTTTATATGCAGAGGACCACTCTTTCCGCTCTGCTCAGTTACTTTTGAGATGGGTTTGCCAAGTTTAGACAATCCCTTTTACAGGAAAGCTTGTTCTGGCCGCCATTAAAGGGAATCTATGAGATACAGAATGCCTAAACCAATAATAGTGTCATGTAGGGGCAAAAACCTTTGTCTACTGCACTGGTTTGGGAGGCATTTTGGACCTCATAGACTCCCTCTTACATTCACAAATAAGTAGGATGACCCCTTATTATATTGAGTCTGACCCAGAAGTCAGCGTGTAAACCACTCATACAGTACTGGTAGTGTCGTGCAGCGTAGTGTACTCGTGACAAAAAGGAAACTACCAGATGTTCTTTAATACTGAAACCAAGACTTTACTTTTCTTGATTGTAGATAACAAGATGGAGATAAGAACATGCAGGATATGGCGCACAATATCAGTAAACCTCTAGGGACTCATGCACATGAGCTAGCGGGCATCCCCAGGAGACGCTCTCTACCACACTCATGGCCTAGGCCTCCAACTTCTGGTGACGATACCTAGAATGACGCAAACTGACTAAACCAGTTCGTTCCCTGGAATGGCACAAAGGCCCTTTTTATAAAGTACACCTTCACCCCGCTGTAATCCAATTAAAATGACCTTAATTCATTTAGCGGATTCTGAATAATGGACCCAGGAATTATGGCCTGGTTCGAATTCCCGGTCATGTGACCAGAACCAACCCTCGACCCCCAAGTTGCTTCCCCCATCCTCTTCTGATCTCACAGCTATGGGGGCTGAATTTACTATAGTCCGAGGCTGGTTCGGATCACGTGACCCGTGGGTCGGAACGAAGTCACAACACCTGGGTCCATCACAAAGAACCTGCCAAATGATTTAAGGTAAATTTGGGACACAAGGTTGCAAGGGATGAAAAACAGACACAGCGAGGGCGCCCAAGAGAGGCAAGGAAGGTCAGACTATTATTTTTCTGCACCTCCCCAGGGACTCCGATTATTATACTCTGTGGTGAACCCCAAAAATAATAAACCCAGCTCATCTCTACTAGATAACAAAAAAATCCACTGAAACCACCCCACTGAAAAAGATGGTCTTCTATTTTCTTGTGCAATGGGTAAGGAGTTTCCTCTGCTTCAGGATGCTACCCATCTAGTTACACTGGCATCCAAGATTGTTGTTTTACCCTCAGGCTAAGCAATGTGGGTGGCTTTCAATTGTGCAATGTTTTTTAAACTTTTTATTTTATTATGGTACCATGTTGAATGCTTACAATCTAACATGTCCAGTCTTGTCACGGTAAAGGATATTTCCCCAAGAATTAAAGGGAAAAAAAATCATTAAAAAAAAAAACTTAAATTGCCCTTTTTTTTTAACCCATTAGTGACATAATTCATTTTAGCCAAAAATTATACATTCTGATATGCACTTTGTAAATGGAGGGTTAGTTTGCATGCGGGATCATGGCTACTGGGGGATGTAGAGCCAAGTGCCCCATAGAAGGGAATGGACCCACAGACCCCATTCTTGTCCTCGGTCTCCCAGTGACCAGACATTCTTCTCCTATGTTTTTGTGAGCTAACCCCTTAAAAGCGTTTTTCAGTTAAATAAAAATATACTCAAAACAGCTAACAAAAAAAAACATTATGCTTACCTCTCACTGGTTCCCATCTTTCTGGATCCACGACTACCCAGGTTCCTGCTGTTCTTGACTTCCTGGTGTCCAACATACACAGGAAACACTTGGAGACGCCAGCTCAGCCAATCGCTGGCTAAGGCGGGTCACCACTGTACCCATTGATTGCCTGAGTGGTCCATGCATTTCCTGTGTGACAAGAGACAACAGGAAGTGGAGAGCAGCATTGGAACTGGATGAGCACTATTACTGTATGTATGGGAGCCTCCCAACTCAGCCCAATATTTTATAATAAGGCTCCTGGTTTAGCTGCTTGAAGTAAATTTTCAGTCATCTGGAAAATCCCTCTAAGGACCTCCTCCCTTTATTCAATGCAGTCTTGTATTTTGTTCAACAAGCTAAATTTTTCAATGTGACCTACTATCACAAACGTACCGTATGGACACCTCCCAATCCCATGTTAGACACTCGCCCACTAGAGTATATTTAATCCACCAAACATTATTAAAACGATTTGTTTTTACCAATTGCTGTACCTTTAAATAATCATTGGCTTGGCTGTGAGATCTCGGCGTTTGTTAGACGTCTAGTTCTATCTTCCCTCAGGGCCACTGTGGAGGATGAGAATAAATTGGATTTTTGGCACAGTAGAGGAACGTCTGGGTGTATTTCCCAGTGAATATTGATACTGGCCACATTCACCCTGGGGCGTAGAACATCTCTGTCATGTGAAGGTTATTTACAGATCTATTCCAATCAATCTGTCTGGGATAATGCTGCCCCCGAAAAAGAGAATATGCCAGGGTCTGTAAAGGCTCTACAGGAGGTCACATGCTGGATATTTAGTATAATAAAGCCACTGATCGCACAATGAAGTTTGCTTCTGTAATATGTAACGTATATGAACATAGGATAGGAATAACATACAATAAAAAGAACATATTAAGGTTTAGGTGCTGAGGAACTTCTTCATTTCTATCCTTCCTTCTGTAGCTGAAGCCATTTTGAATTCTATGGTGATCTATTTTTGGTCAATCGGTCACCCACCTACATTTTTATTATATACAAATACATCTCGCCCTCTTCTATTTCTTGCCTTCTTCCATTTCCGTCATTTTTGTGTAAAGGTCACCATACAGATTAGATAGGTGTTATCTCTCCAAAAATATACAGCATATGCTCGACTCATTACTTGAGGCTCCTGGGCCCCAGTGCCAAATCTGTAACAAGCCAATGTTCACTTTGTGGCCCCCACACAGAATAATTCCTCCTCCATGTGGCCAACACACATTATAATGCCTCTGTTTGTGGCATCTACACAGTATAACGTCCCCTAGTGACCCCCACACACATTATAATGCCCACTCCTTGTGGCAAAAATTCACCTCCAGAAGACTCAGAACCAAAATGTTTTATCAGGTTCTCTTTCTAATGGGACCTTATAGAACCTAAAGCTGCTCAGTAGAAAAAAGTTGTCTCTTTTGGGTTACATGTAGGCCCAGATGACATGTTACGGTCTTTACAGTCAGCCTGTGGAGCTTTATATGCAGTTTATATGTTCTTTATCCTCTTAGATGGCCCTGTGCCATGCCAGAGTGCGGAGACTTCTGATTTTGGTCTATATTGGTTCAGGGAGATAAATGAAAACTAACCACCAGAACTGGCGTTGCCGAGCAATGGAGGAGATCAAAGAATATAATGAAGACTAAATAGATGAAATAATAACAACCACAAAACGACATTACCCTGGAGTTAAACTCATTTACGTTGATCTTTTCCTACCTGAACATAAAGATCTCTGAAAATTATAAGGAAATAATTGTATTATTAAGAGACAGTAGAATTAGGAGAAAAGAAGAGCCGGTCATAGCACAAAGAGGAGGACTTCATGTCAGGAATCTCAGTTTAGCTACTATTGCTTTAAGGTTACTGTGCCAACCTGTGAAGCTTCTGCAGTGTCAGTGTTCTCTTAGACTTATCTAATTAGCAGCTGAGGAGGGATATTTAAACCCTCTTCCTCCTGACCCAGGTGTCTGCTATTTGGTTGTGCCTAGTTTGGCTTTTATATAGAAAATGGGCACACTTGTCAGTAGTAGACCTTACTTATTGCTACCTGCTGGACATTATGTATAGAAGGTCTTAAAGGGGTTGTGCAGACAAAAAATTGTTTTGAAAACTCAATACAGCCACCAACTGGCTGCCGCAGTCACAGGTCTATGTTGGGGATTACTGCTGCAGCAAGAAATGCAGAGACCACAGGAAAACTGGAAGCACTGGATGGGAACAGCAGATGATCGGTAGGGTGAGTATGGCTTCTGTTGTTACTATAACCAATTTTTAGCTATTTTCAATTTTTTTTTTTCTTCGGCCGGTCTCCTCCTTTAAAGAAATTGTGCGATCAAGACAATCATTGCGCAAAGCAGTTTTTCTTAAAAATGATTCAATCATTGGAAGTCAATGTAGCCAAGGCATTAACAAAATTATTACATTTTTTTGTATGGACTATAATCCATATTAATATCAGTACAGTGTCCACATGACGGATGCCAGCGAGAACAGTCCTGCTCGTAGAGCTGTACACATGTGGTCTGATATATCTCAGATAATACTTCCTTTTACAAGGCCCTGGAAAAAAGACAAGCCTAAGAATAGAAACTTGTTGACAGCAGATAAAGGCCCATCAGCCTGTCTGGCCTGCTCTGCTTATCACCAGCCCTGGTACAGACATTCATCCTAACAGATCTGTCAAGTGAAAGCGTAACCATATCTGAATTTACTTTTTGAGTTTGTTTTTGCAGGTTATATAGGGGTTTGGTATGTTACCTACCTAGAAGCAATATTTAAAATAAAAAATATTCCTAAATTCATTTGTTTTAACTTCCTGTATAGCAAAATAAGATCTCTACAAGGAAAATTAAGTATTGCACATCCCATATTATAGATCAGTGGGTTGTCCCTGATAATATAACGTGGGATATACTGGGTCCTTGCTTTTTGACTTTTTCATCACTATAGTTTGAACTGGATGGCAGATGTTACATGGCCAGGGATCGGTAACTTCTGGGGTACATCTGTTTGTCAGTTCTTCCCCTACAAGAATAGCATGGCTTACCAACCAAGGTCTAGCATCCAACAGGCTCTGACACAACAATGAACCCTACTACAACAGGGCTCTTAAAGGTCAGCAGAAGACAATGTCCATTGGGGTTGACTTTGGGTCTATTTCAAAGGAGTTGATTAACTTTTTGTGTATATTATAATATTGATATGTCCCCTATGCGCAGGTGGATGTGGACATGTCCTGTATGGGTGGAGGGTGTACCCAGTGAAAACTTGTCCAACTGCTATAGACTAAGAGAACTTAGACTAAGAGAACTTGCGGAGACTTGTAGTCTCGCACTCTATATAAAGGTATCTAAACACATTAGATTAACGTTGCCAACCCAACAAATTTGTCAGAGCTGACCAACTATCTAACATCTATGGGGTATTCCAACTCTCTTTGATGGAAAGAAAAATTGGGAATGTTGGATTTCAACGTATGATTTTTCTTCCCCCGACATCTGCCATCAAAGAGGTTTGGAAAACCCCCATAAATATTTGGCCAGCTGTGCCAAAATTGGTGGGGTTTGTCTTTACCCTTACTTCTGTCATTGCTCTTATAAGAGATAAGCTGGCGCCAAGGTGTCTGACAACTCCCCTTCATATTAACGACACATGCAAGCATATCATGCATGTGTATAGGGATGTTGGGGGAATGCATAACTAGTATTTGGCCGTCAACTATCTAAAGCAGGCAATGCACATTAGATGGCTGCTGGCCTACAGCTGTTCTTTTAGAACCCACATATACATGCACACTTGGCTTGTTCTAGTGTGAATGTGTTCTGAATGGGTAGAGTAAGGTGTTGCCAAACACCTCTGTAAGCAACTTACCTCCTTAAAAAATTTTTTATTTATATCAGACAGGTGATCCCTATATGGATCAGGTGTACAGGAACCACTTTTGACTCCCGCACTATAAACAGCACAGAGCCAGGCACAGATGGCTCCATTCTCTACATAGTGGCCTGGCTCAGGTGCTGCAGCTCAACTCCCACTGAAGTTTGTCAGCCACCCACTGATTAAATTATTTATGGCCTATCCTAAGACCAGGCCATAGATATAAAATTCTCGGTCAACCCAGTTAAGGACAAAAGGATCAGACATGTTGAGACCCAACTGTGTCATCCTTCTATCTCCAACATCTGTCATCGATGAGAGTCAGGAGGCCCCATACACATTAGATGGTTGGCTGGTCCTGCAGAAATTGACTGCGTCGGCCGACATTAATCGAATATGTATGGCCACCTTAACTCTTCCTCATCACACCCTATATAAATCACCACAGTGGACAAATTCTTATTGGCGTATTTGATAATTCCTCTCCCTCTTCTCTCAGACTCTTCGTTTATATACGAGCAGTCAGGAGCTCCTGTGTCGTAAATGTCTCCTGGATGAGGGAGTCACACAGTTTAGAGGAAATTGTTTTGGTAAGTTGCCACACCAGTGCACCCCTCCTATCCCCCTGAGGTCTGTCAGCAGAGCAGCTCCCAGTCATCCTGGTGGGATCTGCACAGCTTCTGGTCTCAATTATATTTACATCTGCTAATTCTCACCCTTTCCTTTCCCTCCTTCTCGATATCCCCTTACAATGGTGGTATTCCTCCCCCCCTTCTCGCACTTTCTGCTTTTGTTCTTTGGCCCTCTTGTTCCATTTGCTGAACCCTCCCATCTTAAACCAGTCATGTATCACTGACATCCTTTCTGATGTGACCAGACAGTCCAAGCTTGTGTTGATTTAGCCCGGGCCCAGACTCTACCGTCAGCAGTCAATTTATTCCACTTTGGCCGAGCACACAAAGCTATTTTTCACAGTCAAAGCTTGGAAGAGTCTCAAAGCGGCAGCAGTAAAATACAGTGCAGTGACTGTAAGGGCCATCTCCACCCAATACTAAAAAAAGGTTCAGGGTGAGGCTGTTTGGGTACAATAAAGAATGTTACTTAATTCTGCTCTTTAAGTTCCAAGATATGATGGATTGACTGTCAAGGACGCAGGAAATATGAAAAAATCAGAGAAAATTTTTTTGGTGAAAATACTATACCATTATAAATGGACAGTATAGAGACACAATGGTACGACCTTTCAATGGAGGATAGTCTGGAGTGAAGCCAGCAAGATAATTTCACCTTCTGTTTCTCACATTTCACCAAAAATAATACCTTTTAATTTTATCTTGAAGATAAGAAAGGCCAAGAAGAACATAGGAAATATCGGGGAACTTGTGATTCCTCAGTGGGAGACTGTTCTGTTTCTTACCACAGATATGGATTGTCTTAAGTCCCAACTGGTTTCGTGTTGACCATACTGAGGTGCAGATCTAAGGAATCTCCCAGTTCTTGCCCCATAATAAACATAATGGATTTTTGAGGGATAACTTCTAGGTTGTGGTCCCCAAAATAGACACCGACTGGGAGGCAGTAGGGCTGACGGAGACCGGAACGGAGCAAAGAATGGTTAGGATACAACAAGCCAGAGGACACGACAGAAGTACAGTCAGTAGACAAACAGGGGTCAGAGTCAGAAGAAAGGTACAAGGCAAACAATTCCATAGGTGAGGCAGAAGAAACTATGCCGAGGTCAAGGTTAGGCGTAATTTTGGAGTCAAGATTAGGATTAATATTAGAATTAGAATGAGAGCCAGATGATGGTTAGAACTTCAATCTGTAGGCTAGGCATAGCAGGCCAACCCTCCTTTAAATAGGCCACAAAGGCCTGATGTCATCTTTGGACACTGATTGACCAAGTAACATGACAACAATAGTTGTGGCCCAGCCACACTTGTCAGGGCTCATAGCAAGAACCAGAAGAGAAGAGTAAGGCTGGCTTCATATCTACGTTGTTCAAGAGACACTGTCACAGTATCCGTTGAAAATCACAGGACAAAAAAGTCCTGCAAATACAATTTTTAATCTGGCGGTTTCAGTTAAAAAGAATGGATACACGATGGATCCCATTATTGTCAATGGGGTCCATCGGGGTCTGTTCGTGTCTGCTATCTGTCACCTCACCACAATGACTTCACCCCATGTGGCTACTTCCCAACAGACCAGTAAATCCAGAAATCTGTCTTTATCTGACCACAGTCTGACCTTCACACGGGCCCAGGTGAGGAAGGAGATGAAAAAGATCAATGCGAGGAAAGCCGCAGGGCCAGATGACATCAGTGCAAGACTAATTAAGACTTGCGGGGACCAGCTGTGTGGTATAATTACATATATGTATAATATGAGCCTGAGGCAGGAAATAGTCCCTGAATTATGGAAATATTCTTGTGTGGTACCAGTTCCAAAGAAACCTCACCCTATGGACCTCAACGACTACAGACCTGTAGCACTGACATCCCACTTGATGAAGATCTTAGAGAGATTGGTTCTCACACATCTTCGCCCTCTAGTGAGCCCCGCTATGGACCCTCTCCATTTTGCTTATCGACTGGGCATTGAGGTAGATGATGCCATCATCCACCTTCTGCACAGGGCTCTGTCTCACCTGGAAAAACCAGGGAACATGGTGAGAATAATGTTCTTTGATTTCTCCAGTGCTTTTAACACCATACAGCCCAGGTTACTGAGAGACAAGCTGGGCCGTGCTGGAGTGGACCACCACCTCTCCAACTGGATCCTAGACTACCTCACAAATCGACCTCAATATGTGAGAGCCCAAGACTGTGTGTCAGGTACCGTTATCTGTAATACGGGGGCACCTCAGGGTACGGTTCTCGCCCCTTTCCTCTTCACACTGTACACTGCTGATTTTAGGTGCAACTCATCTAGCTGCTACCTGCAGAAGTATTCTGACGACTCTGCAATAGTAGGCCTCATCACAGACGATGATGACAGGGAGTACAGAGAACTGAACCGGTTTTTTGTGGACTGGTGCCACCAGAACCACCTGAAGATTAACGCAGGGAAGACCAAGGAGATGGTGGTGGACTTCCGTAAAGGCAGATGCCCTCCAAAACCAGTGGACATCCTGGGGACGGGCATCGAGATTGTGAACACCTATAAGTACCTGGGTTTGCTCCTTAATAATAAGCTGGACTGGGCAGATCATATGGAGGCCCTGTACAGGAAGGGCCACAGCAGGCTCTACCTGCTTAGGAAGCTGAGAGCCTTTGGAATCCGGGGGGCACTTCTTAGGACTTTCTTCAACTCGGCAGTGGCATCAGCCATCTTCTTTGGAGTGGCCTGCTGGGGGAGCAGTATATCAACCAGGGACAGAAATAAACTTGACAAGCTGATTAGAAGGGCCAGCTCTGTCCTGGGGAGCCCACTGGACCCAGTGCAGGTGGTGGGTGACAGAAGGATACTGTCCGTGGTGAGCTCCATGCGGGAGAATAACTCCCATCCCATGCATGAGACTGTGATTGCGCTGGGCAGTACTGTCAGTGACCGACTGCTCCACCCTAGGTGTGAGAAGGAGCGCTATCGGAAGTCTTTCCTCCCCGCTGCGGTTAGGCTGTACAACCAACACCGACCTAAGCGGAGATCATTACATACAGAGAACTGAAATATCTCTCTGCCTGTTAAATCCCCCCCCCCCCCCTGCTACTTCCTATCTGTCTGTCTGCTATTAATGTAATGCCTCTCCCCTTGGAACATTCCTGTATATGTTGTATTTGTATCTGCTTATCTTATCTTAGCTGCTGTAACACACTGAATTTCCCCATTGTGGGACTATTAAAGGACTATTATTATTATTATTATTATTATTATTATTATTATTTTAGCATTCTGTTTGTCTTTGTTGTAGTCCTCTAACTGGACCACACCCGACACTAATGTGAACCTATTCGCATCTAAAGGTATACACAAATTTGAAGTTGCATTAAATTGTTTACTTTCTGCTTTTACTGATATCTATGCTTGTGCAGCCACAAGTTCAGAGCTTAGTGGGCAGTCCAGGGACAACCACTCTTATTATTTCTCCAGCCCTTCTCTCTTGTGCATCTTTGTCTCCTCCAACACACTGACTGGAAGAAAACTGTTCACCTAGTAGAATAGGGAATTTAAGAGACTGAGACCGATGTGCATGTTGTCCTCAATCCAGACATCCATACATAATGTGGATCACCTGCAGACATGAAAATAAAATAAAAGCTGGGACGTCTGCAGTTTTGCTGTCAGTTCTAGCTAGGAGAGTCATTTCCACAGTCTCTGAAGTAGCTAATGAATAATTCCTTTAATAAAGTCTCATTAAAATAACACATTTCAGGGAAATTCCCCGGTAAGATAAAAGTACAACATTTGCACCTCAGACTTCCTTTTATCTTAATATGCTGCTATTTTAAACATGTATATACAGTTTCCTTTGATCTGAGGAAGGGGATTTTCTCCTAAATGAATTATCTTGATGATACTTTAAAGATGTTTTTCAGGTTCACAATAGTGATGACCTATCAGTGCCCGTTTCTTGGGGACCTTAGTGTCCCTAGGGCTGGTTCCCGATGGCCGGGCTCTATGAAATATGGATCGTATATTGGGCACATTCCCTGAACATTGAGCAGGACTCAGACTCCAAATTTCATAGTCATCTCTATGTTAGGAGTCACTGCCGGACTACTGTCACATACTGTAAAAGTGTTTTCAGTACGGGACACTACGGGCCATATTTCATGAACTAAACATGGACGTCTGAATCCGGCCTACTAATGTTATCTCTGTATGACATCAGAATCAGTAAACGCACTGGAAAAGTCCCAGATATGATGAAGACCTCGCATGACCCCCCTCAGAGGACTACATGTGGCCTCATCCTGCCTCTCGCCAACGTGTCCTGCACAGCCTTGGGGGAGGTTAGATGGATAGACGTGCCTGCTCGGCATGAAAGCATCTCTGGAAATTAGTTTACAATTCTTCAATTATGGTGTTTGGAAGCGTCTATAGTACATTGTGTATCTGATCGCTTGTTTTTCAAGATCTGTCAAGCAGCAAAGATGAGAAGAGCGTGTCCAGCTTCACATATGTGGACCACTGCACTGTAAATCAGATTCTATAAATCACAGACTGTATAGGGGCAACCGACCACATAGTATATATAGGTACCCTACCCTGCCCCCCACCGCCATCACGTCATGTGTTGAGCAGATGCTTCCTGAGCAGGGAACAATATTTCTCACTAAACGGTTGCAGACACATCGAAGGACTTTGAAGCCATCAACTTCTTCTCCGGTTCCCTCCCGTAATTAACAAACCAGATGTATGATCTTCACATAGTCCGACCACAGAGGCCATTTTGTTTGCAGAAAATATCTTCGAGCAATTATGTGGCAATTAAAGATTAGATAAATCAGTCGGGGCCTCCTCTTGGCCTCCTTACAATAGATTCGATGGAAGATATTGCCCTCGGAAAAATGTACAGACCAGTTGGGAGGATTGTGTGACAACAGCTGGTGGGGTATTACGCAACGCTTGGAATGTCAGCTTATCAGATGTGGCATCAATCGGATTGGACTCAGAACAAAGTATATAACATGACATCGGGGGGAGAGAGGAGGTCATAAGATCTCCCCCACCAACATATAAACACTACATCTGTATATGATCAACCATTCTCCAAATTGCCTGTTTACGTTGAGACAATTTTTTCTCGTCTTCATCCAAGGTTCTCATGTAACACCTTGATCTCAGACAGGCAGCTGTTGCGACCGGTGCCAAAATTTATCCGGCTGCTGTTTTGTGCGGCAGCTGCTTAAACATACGGCGCCAGGCTTATTAACACTACATATTGTGTTTTATACGCTCTCTCCGTGTTTCATTGGCTCCTATATACAGATCGTGTTTATGACTCTCAAGGAGATTTATAAAAAGTCGCGCAACGGAAAAGAGGACAGCTGCCCATAGGCGCCCATCTAATTTTACAACTCACCATAGATAGATGAGATCCACTACAGGAACACTGATTTTTTTTTATATTTTTCAAAGGAAGATATCCGGCCTCTGTTTTTCAAATTCTGGATTTGGTGGATGAATTCTAATATATAAAGTATTGTGTGAAAGTTTTAGGTGGGTGTCGAAAAAATGCTGCAAAGTAAGAATGCTTTCAGAAATAGAAGGGTTAATAGTTTATTTTTGTCTATTAACAAAATTAAGTGAATTAAGAAAAGAGAAATATCAATATAATTTGGTGTGACCTTTGCCCTTTGCCTTCTATCATTTCCTCTCGGTACTTGCAGACAGTTTTTGAAGGAACTCGGCGGGGAGGTTGTTCCCGCCGCCATCTTGGAGAACTAAGCACAGATCTTCTGTGGATGTAGGCTTGCTCTAATCCTTCTGTCTCTTCATGTCATCCTAGACAGACTGGACAATGTTGAGATCAGGGCTCTGTGGGGGCCGAATCATCACTTCCAGGACTCCTTCTCCAGAGGCTAAGGTCACACAAAATATTGATGGGATTTAATTTCTCTTTTCTTCATTTATTTAATTTTGTTAATTAACAAAAATAATCTATTAACCCTTCTATTTCTGAAAGCATTCTTACTTTGCTGTAATTTTTCCATACCAGCCCAAAACGTTTGCACATTACTGTACATAAATAAGGATATATAGAAAAAAGGAAGAAAGCACTCAAAATAATAAAAATGAATCAAAATTTATTGAAATCCTAATAAAATACATATAGAATTAATACAAGACAGAAACAATGCAGATAAGATGTCAGCGAACTATATAAATATTACTGTTGAAATTCAGGTTAAGATAATGCACTACCAAGTATACAAACACATTGATGTAGGAGATAGAAGTAATAAATCATAACAAGTGCATATAAACTGTAACACCTACATCAATGAACACTATATAAAACCATAATCTATTTTGCAGAAAAAAGTGCATAGTACAAAATCATACAATACCCATATTGATAGTATAGCAAGTGCTTTCAGAAAGAGCCTCTGACTGCTGACAACACCCGAAACGCGCGAAACGTTGCAAGACCCATGATCTGCGACTGAGACCAAGCTTTCTGACACTGGGCAGCACATTTCTCTCTAGAATCCCTTGATAGTCTTGAGATTTCGTTGTACCCTGCACAGATTCAAGACACCCTGTGCCAGATGCAGCAAAGCAGCCCCAGAACATAACAGAGCCTCCTCCATGTTTCACAGTAGGGACAGTGTTCTTTTCAAGATATGCTTCATTTTTCCATCTGTGAACATAGAGCTGATGTGCCTTGCTAAAAATTTCGATTTTTGTCTCATCTGTCCATAGGACATTCTCCCAGAAGCTTTGTGGCTTGTCATAGAATTTTTATATATTATTACTTTTGTCAGATTCAAGTTATTTCGTGATCATTATGGGTTTTTCTTTTATTAAACGAGGGGTACCAACAATTTTGTCCACGTGTGTATATAGTTCGCCTCTGCCCTTGTATTTGTATGTGCTGACATCTTATCTGCATTGTTTCTGTCTTGTATTCATTCTATATGTATTTTATTAGGACTTCAATAAATTTTGATTAATTTTTATTATTTTGAGTGCTTTCTTCCTTTTTTCTATATATCCTTATTTATGTATTAGTGGTAAGAGCATGATCTATAAAGGGTTTTTGTCATTTATTTAGAGACAACAGTAGTTGTTATATATGCTATCAGTATTCTCCGTTTTATGTGCTATGAAGGTTTTGTTGTTACATTACTGTACATGTGTAGGCACCAATTTGCTGAATCTAGACTATGTCTAACAAAAATTGCGCCATTCTGTAATGCCTCCTGAAAGCATAACCTCATTCAGCCATATCAAAGGAAGTCTAGACAAAACTGATCTACTGCTCTTAGTGCAGTACCTAAGGTGTCGTGCATGGTACTCCTCCCCCTTAGGTCCTGCACTAGGCATAACAAAGTATATAAAGTAAGTCAGACAGATATACTGGTCTCTAATTAATGTCAACATCTGCAACTGCAATGGTCTCTGATTTTATCAAACCAGAACAGGTGTTTATAGAACCAAAGACATACAGAAAGAACGCACGTAACAAGCATATATTCAGCAATTAATCCAGAATGGAATGCTGAAAATTCAGCTCTGAAGTCTGCAGAGTTGTGAATCCAGCTTGGGAGCATAACACAGGATGTAACTCAAGATCAGTACAGGATAAGTAATGTAATGTATGTACACAGTGACTGCACCAGCAGAATAGTGAGTGCAGCTCTGGAGTATAATACAGGAGATTACTCAGGATCAGTACAGGATAAGTAATGTAATGTATGTACACAGTGACTGCACCAGCAGAATAGTGAGTGCAGCTCTGGAGTATAATACAGGATGTAACTCAGGATCAGTACAGGATAAGTAATGTAATGTATGTACACAGTGACTGCACCAGCAGAATAGTGAGCGCAGCTCTGGAGTATAATACAGGATGTAACTCAGGATCAGTACAGGATAAGTAATGTAATGTATGTACACAGTGACTGTACCAGCAGAATAGTGAGCGCAGCTCTGGAGTATAATACAGGATGTAACTCAGGATCAGTACAGGATAAGTAATGTAATGTATGTACACAGTGACTGCACCAGCAGAATAGTGAGTGCAGCTCTGGAGTAGTATAATACAGGATATAACTCAGGATCAGCACAGGATAAGTAATGTAATGTATGTACACAGTGACTGCACCAGCAGAATAGTGAGTGCAGCTCTGGAGTATAATACAGGATATAACTCAGGATCAGTACAGGATAAGTAATGTAATGTATATACACTTGACTGCACCAGCAGAATAGTGAGTGCAGCTCTGGAGTATAATACAGGATGTAACTCAGGATCAGTACAGGATAAGTAATGTAATATATGTACACAGTGACTGCACCAGCAGAATAGTGAGGGCAGCTCTGGAGTATAATACAGGATGTAACTCAGGATCAGTACAGGATAAGTAATGTAATGTACGTACACAGTGACTGCACCAGCAGAATAGTAAGTGCAGCTCTGGAGTATAATACAGGATGTAACTCAGGATCAGTACAGGGTAAGTAATGTAATGTATGTACACAGTGACTGCACCAGCAGAATAGTGAGTGCAGCTCTGGAGTATAATACAGGATGTAACTCAGGATCTGTACAGGATAAGTAATGTAATATATGTACACAGTGACTGCACCAGCAGAATAGTGAGTGCAGCTCTGGAGTATAATACAGGATGTAACTCAGGATCAGTACAGGATAAGTAATGTAATGTATGTACACAGGGACTGTGCCAGCAGAATAGTGAGTGCAGCTCTGGAGTATAATACAGGATGTAACTCAGGATCAGTACAGGATAAGTAATGTAATGTATGTACACAGTGACTGCACCAGCAGAATAGTGAGTGCAGCTCTGGAGTATAATACAGGATGATCCTTAATTATCTGTAAAATTGTAAGGCTATGGTCACACTAGCATTGGTTGACTGTTCAGGGACTCCATCCACCATTCCGCTTAAAATATGTGGAGAGAAAAGTCCTGCAAGCGGAAACCTGGTGGACCCCATTATAGGGTTTCCACAAGTGACCGCTTTTTAAGCTGAGATTGTTTCTGTTTTCCAGTTCCCATGCGGACCCAAAGAATGGAAACCCAAACACTAGTGAGAACCTAGCGTAAGACTAAATGAAGATGTAGAAGTGTTAATGAACCTTACATAGCTGTCAAGTATATAATGTCTATGAGCAGCTTACGCTAGGTTCACACCTATTGTAACGTCTCTGCCTGTTCGGGTCTCGGCGCCACCCTCCGCTCGCACGCTGTGGCGAAGGAGGCGTGTTCGTTTTGATTCCTTGCGTAGGTTTCTTGTTGCTCAGTCTGAACATGGTCCTAGACTATGTAATGGATTTCCGGCCACACTCATGTTCTGAGCATTTCTCTCTCTGGACTGCATAGGGTTAATCTTTTCCTGGCCTGAGTGATTGACAGCCTGTGTACCTATCAGGTCTGGGGCTGGTCCCAGACTTTCTATAAACAGGTTGTCAGCCCTCACATGGTCGCCGGTTATTGCACTTGTGTTTGTCTGCTCTCTTTATTATATCCCTTACTACTTTGTTACTTGATTCTCTGACCCTTTGGCTTGCCTTTTGACTATTCTCTTGGATTTTGACTTTGTACTGCATTGCTCATTTGTTACCGACCCCTTGGCTTCCTGACCTCTCTTTTGTCGTTTGTTCTGTCTTTGTTCTGTGTGTCACTTACCCAGTATAGGGCTTGTCTTCTAGTTGTCCTTTTACCGTTTAGGGTAACTGAGGCAATAGGAAGGGACAGTGGCTGGGGTGAGATTAGGGCTCACTTGTCTCTGTCCTTCCTCCCAGACCGCTGCAGTAGTGTCAGGGTATTGCTACGTTTGGCAAGACCCTTACACCTATGCAGGACTTTTCTCTACGCATTTTTCAAGTGGAATGGGGAACGGAATCCCTGAACGGTCATCAAGCACAGGTGTGAATCCAGCCTTACCAGGGTTATGTGGAAACATATTAGATAGTTGTTGGATTGTGTGATATCTAAAGTTTAGCTTATGTGGGTCTGCGAGGCCAAGAGATATAAGACAGGTGGCATGTATCTAGCGTCAGCTACTGTATTGTATGACGGCTGTGGTCACTGAAATAGCTCAGCCTGCTGGTAAAGAAGACCGTCTTCCTCTGAGACTGTGTATACAGAGAGGAGACAGTGGTTAAATCCATTCTGAAAATTAGGAAAACACCACTTCTGCTTAGGGTAAACATAGTTAAAATTAGCAGCGAACAGATAAAATCAGCAAACACAGCAAAAAAAGGCTAAGAGCTGGACAAACGTGAAGTGAATGACCCCCATTTGTAATCTTTCGTGGGCTCTTTAAGATGTTCTATTATGGACTCTCATGCGATAGAATAATGAGTCAGATAATGAAAGATCCTTATCTCTAAGATGCTCCTCCGAGTGTCACCTGAGTGCATTCTGTTATGTATTCATATCTATAGGGGCTTCTGATCTGATCCGTTACGATGACATGGAGCAAGATAGGACTTGCTCTATAATTATCTGTGTCATCGGAACGAAATGAATCCGCATCCCCCATAGACATGAATGCATAACAGAATGCACTCAGGTGACACTTGGATGTCACTCTGTCTCCTGAGTGCATTTTGTTGCAAACTTGGCCCCACATCGGATGCACACTCGGTCATGTGCATGGGGTCAGAGTGGAGGGAGTTTACAAAGAGTGTCTCTTACTCTGGAGGATCTACTCTGTCCTGCATAACAGAAAGTGTCACCTCATGGTGAGGGGCATTGTGTAATGCTTCATTTCTTCTGTGGTGGCGCTGCAGGGAAACTGAATGCTCACGGTCAGTGGTGAACCTAGCCTCTTTGCTGCCTGAGGCGGACTATAGAAAGACGCCCCCCCCCCCCAAAAAAAAAAACAAAAAACTGAGTTTCCATGCTACTAGTTTAACACACTGTTATCGTCGCACAATATACACAATACACAAAGTTATAAAACAGTTTATAAGAATTCTTCTTCCTGTATTACTTCAGTATCAGATCAACAACACGGCATTAACAATGAAAGTAACTTCACATATCTTCTGCTTGGTGGATGGACGAGCCCACGTGGCCCCCATTCTCTATAATAGGAGCCCCACAGATAGCTGAGTACTGGACTTCGGCTATCTTTGGTGCTCCCATTGAAGTGAATGAGAGACACGCGGGTTCGTCCATCCACCAAGTGACATGCTTATATATATGGCTGCGGTCAGGCTGAATTCCCACCTAGTGGGGGAAAAAAACCAATTCTCAGGCTCAGTGGGGGTCTCAGCAGACAGACCCCCATCACTCAGGTATTTATCCTCTATCATTTAGGTGAATACAGGGCAGTAACATTCTGTGACTTACAGGTGACGTCTCTGACTAATCGGTCACATTTCCCTTCTCTTCCCTTTGGACCGCCATGACCACTTCTTCCAGCTGTGACTTGTCTCTGTAAAGTTTGCAACACAGACATCTTTGGCTCCTCACTTTTCCAGGCACCGACCCACATTGTCCTCACCTACACAAAGCCCCCATCCTGCTGCTACCCCCAATTATAAAATATATGATATAACCCCCCATAATGAATAATACCCCCAAGTGCATCTTTATATTAATAATGTCCGTGTGTACCCTGTATAAATAGTGCCCCTTATTAATAATGCCCCAGGTGTTAACTAATTAAAACGTTTTCCAGGTCATTAATAAACTAATCAGTGGCCCCTGCACTGGTATTATCCTCCATAGTGGCCCCTGCACTTGTATTATGCTCCATAGTGACCCCTGCACCCGGTATTATGCTCTATAATGGCCCCTGCACTCGGTATTATGCTCTATAATGGCCCCTGCACTCGGTATTATGCTCTATAGTGGCCCCTGCACTTGTATTATGCTCCAGAGTGGCCCCTGCACAGGGTATTATGCTCTACAGTGGTCCCTGCACAGGGTATTATGCTCTATAGTGGCCCCTGCACTCGGTATTATGCTCGATAGTGGCCCCTGTACAGGGTATTATGCTCTACAGTGGTCCCTGCACAGGGTATTATGCTCCATAGTGGCCCCTGTACAGGGTATTATGCTCTACAGTGGTCCCTGCACAGGGTATTATGCCCCATAGTGGACCACCCATGAACTATTATTATACTCTGGGGACTTTTCAGACCCCTGAGTATAATGATTGGAGACCCAGGGGAGAATACAAACATAAAAACCAGAGTTACTTACCTATCCTGGACACCGGTGCACTCCTTGCAGCTTTTGGCCCTGTTTAATTGCGCACACACGTCACGTGATCAGGCCGGCGACGCGACCTGATGACATCACCAGAGGCCTCAAGCCTGCTCGGAGTTACATCGGATCGCAGGAGGTGAGTAACATTGGTTTTTATGTTCCCTCACCAACCCTAGGCCTCCAGTTATTATACTCCGGGGTCTGAATAGACCCCGGAGTATAATAATAGTAGTATTTGCGGCCCGCGGCCTCACTTACCGATACCCGCGGCCGCTCACAGCGGCATCCAGTTCCCTCTATGCGTCCCATAGCAGAAGGGGAAGCGGGGGCGGCCACGAGCAGACGCCGGGTAGGGAAATAAATAGGCCGTGACCTGCCGGGGATGATCCAACAGGTTACGGCCTATTTATATATATAAATTTATATATATATAAAAAAAAGTTATACTCACCTGCGATGCCTTGATGCAGCCGCCGCTGCCTCCTCTTCTTGTCCGCGACGTCTGTGTCTCAGCGTAGGCGGCGTGATGACGTCATTGTATCGCCGCCTGCCCAGGACAGGCCCTGCTCAGCTCTGTTTTTTTTTTTTTTTTTTAAAGTGGCCTGTCCTGGGCTGGTTTACATGAAATAGTAAAAATGCCGCCCCCCGGACAGTGCCGCCTGAGGCGGCCGCCTCAATTCTTCTCATTAGCAGTGCGCCCCTGATCACGGTGGAGAGCGGTTACAAAGAGTGTCTCTCACTCTGGAGGACCAGTCCTGTCCTGCATTACAGGGAGAGGCAACTCAAATCATAGAGCATTGTGTAATGCTTCATTTATCCTGTTGTGGCGCTGCAGGGAAACTGAATGCTCACGGTGGAGAGTGGTTACAAAGAGTGTCTCTCACTCTGGAGGACCAGTCCTGTCCTGCATTACAGGGAAAGGCAACTCAAGTCATAGAGCATTGTATAATGCTTCATTCCTCCTGTTGTGGCGCTGCAGGGAAGCTGAACACTTACTCTGGAGAGCGGTTACAAAGAGTGTCTCTCACTCTGGAGGACCAGTCCTGTCCTACATTACAGAAACTGTTAACCAAAGTGAAGGACATTGTGTAATGCTTCATTTCTCCTGTGGTGGTGCTGCAGGGAAACTGAACACTTACTCTGGAGAGCAGTTACAAAGTGTGTCTCTCACTCTGGAGGACCAGTCCTGTCCTACATTACAGAGACTGTAAACCAAAGTGAAGGACATTGTGTAATGCTTCATTTCTCCTGTGGTGGCGCTGCAGGGAAACTGAACAATTACTGCCAGGCTTCCCTAATACCAGCAGGGGGAGTCTATAATCAGCTTACTGTCAATATGTGTGTACAATATAACCACAGTCAAAAATAGATAACACAGCTTGGAGATCTCCAGCTCCTTCATACTTTGCACCACAACCTTTGAGATCCCCCTTCATCTCCTGCACCATCTAGTGGCTGCCACAGGTTGTTACATCATTATGGACATCATTGCAAACTAGTAAGATTACCGGGTGGAAGAAGGTCTTGAGTGGGGGGCATAGAAGAAATCCAGTGATTGTAGAGGGGTACACTAGGTAAACGCGCAATGTTCACCTCTTTCCAGGGTAACACTTAGCTTGTCCTTATTCCACCTATGAACAAAATGTATTTTGGAGACAAATTATATAATTACAGGGAGTGGAGTCCAAAAAAATAAGGAGAAAACAATAGGAAGATAATAATAAAAAAAAATAAAAAAAAAAAAACCCACAAAAAAACCTCTCATAGACATACATGGTTATAGAGACCTCTAGTGGTCAAATGAGATAATTTGTTTCAGGCCATGACAACTGATGTCCAAGTTCTGACAGTACAAGCAGAGCGCATGAGGAACTTAATGGAAGACCTTGCAGGGTTTTTGGTCTGTTGACGATATGCAATGGCTTGTCTGCTCTGACCCCAAAAATGCTGATCACAAGTTATCCTGCTGTTGGGACCACAAGCAATTGGCTAAAAAGAGTGTCAAAAGCTAGAAACACATGATCAATTCCCCTACAGCGCCTCCGCAGGGGAAATAAAGAAACACTCTTTGTAGCCACTCTCCAACCTGGTTAATAGATATGAAGAATGTGGTGAGGCCCAAGAGCATGGGGAATCATATCAGTCACCCGCTATCCCTGACCCAAATATATTCAGGCTACTGCTTGTCAGGACACTGGACAAACATATTCTGCATTAGGACTAACTGCAAGGGTTAAGAGATCCATTTTGGCCAGGCCTGTTGTCACAGTTGCAGAGTCCTCCAGGATTCAACAGGTCAATCTAGAGGCATCACACGTCACTAGCTGTTAAGACTGATAGAGAAAAGCAGACAAGTGGTAGGGGTGAGGTTGGGGGGACAATGTGACCTATTGGGGGTGCTAGGGTTGGAATATGGAGCAAACTATGGGACCGGTATGACAGTCACTGGGGAGCTCTGTGGCTATTGCTAGAGGCAATATTACTGGCATTTGGCTAACATTTGGGTGCTGTGACTAACTTTCGGGCAACGCGGCTGGCAATGGGGTGCAAAGATGGACACGTGAGGGCATGGTAGGACTGGTGGGTGCCTAAAATACCAATAAAGTTTCCATACATATTAAACACATCACCCCACCGTTGTGATCAATCACAGTCAACTTCAGTGACATTGTTATTGACCCTATATATACATTTAAAGGGGAAGTCCATAAGGAATCTGCCACTCTTTAGAACACCCCTTTAATAATGCAGTGAACTCCACTGCGACATCCCACTATTCACTATTCGCCCCCATAACATCTGTAGCAAACATCAGCCCTTTACAATGCACCTGCATTACAAAAGCGCCCTCCAGTGTACGCACGGTTTCCCAGACGCATGCGCAAGTACGTGTTGACGTTGCGCTGTGGGCAACGTCCTCGCTAGTGCTGGCAGTAACGGCTTCAGCGTCGCGTCCTGTGGGCCGGAAGTCAGCTTGTCATGCCGTGCAGTGACCTTCCTGCCTTCATGTGAGAGTATCTGAGCCCGGGATGATGCTGAGGGGTCTTCTGCTGACCTGTGGGCGGAGGGGGCTCGGGATACGGGTGAGTGATGGTGCCCAAGAGTTGTAGCAGTGATTGTACCTGTGTAATATCATGTCGTATGTGTGAGGAATGGTACAGTCCGGTTTAATAGAATGGAATCGTTCTGTATTATAGAATGGTACAGTCCGGTTTGATATAATGGAATAGTCTTGTTATAGAATGGTACAGTCCGGTTTGATATAATGGAATAGTCTTGTTATAGAATGGTACAGTCCGGTTTGATATAATAGCATAGCCCTGTGTTATATAATGGTATCGTCCTGTAATACAGAATCTATCCTGTTTCTTGCCACCTGTTGTAAAACTACAACTCCCAGCATGCCTTAAAAACGCAATTCTGTCAGGGAATTCTGGGAGTTGTAGTTTCGCACAAGGTAGAGCTCCATGGATTGGAGACCAGTTAGTCATTGCAAAACTATGACTCCCAGCATGCCTTGACAGTCTGCAGCTGTCAGGGGATGCTGGGAGTTGTAGTGCCACACTAGGTGGAGGCCCACGTGTCGGAGACCACTGAACTGAATACGAAGAGTCCACATAGTTGTGCTTAGTCCGGTCACTGCAGCTTTGGAGCTAACCTTTAGTCACGCAGTCACCCAGGCTCCATACAGATGTGTAGTCCTGACATGGAGTGACGTCACATTATATTGATATCTGACATCTTTACTTCTTCCTTGCAGCTTCTCTCATCCTTCTCCTCTGACCCGGCTGTTCCTTCCAACCTCATCCTGCCTGCTGGATTAAGAGACGGACCCATCAAATGTATGTGAGGCCACGTCATGTAGTGGGGTTGTATTATTCATTGCCGGATTATAGGAATGCTACACTATATGTGTATAGATAGATTCCCAGCTAATAAATTCCTTTAAGATGGCATCATATTATCGGATTTTCTGGGTTATTGGATGCCGGATTAAAGGGATTTCATCATGTACAGACTAGATGTAATCTGTGAAGTTCATTTATTCCAGATGTGTTTGTAAATTTCCGGATCATCAGATTTTCTGGATTATTGGATGCTGGATTAAAGCGACTTCTTCGTATACAGATCACTAGATGTATTCTGTAAATTCATTTATTCCATTTATTTATTTATTGTGTTTGTAAAATTCCCAGTGCTCAGACTTTCCGGATTATTGGATGCCGGATTAAAGTTTTGTTTTTTTTTTTGTATACAGAACATTAGATTTTGTGAAATTCTTTCAGCGTATATGTAAACGTCACATGTTGAGGTTGAAATGCAGTTTTTGTTTTTACAGATGACGCATGTTACATGTGTAAATCCACAACTCCATTGCTGAACACTACATGTGAATATACCTTGAAAGAGAAACTGTCAGGGCAATTTGAGACACTAAACCACCCACACATCCATATGGACCTGGGGTTTAGTATCCCAAATCACCCTGTTATAATGCAATCCATGGTCACATTAAAGATAATAAAGCTTTATACTCCCCCTGCCGCTGTACTCCCCGCGCCTGCACAGTTCTTCAGTGAAGCCAGAGGAGTACACCTCGGCTTCAGTGCGCATGCCCCGCAATTACATAGTGAAGCCGGGGTGTCCATCTTTGGCTTCACTGAAGAATAGCGCAGGCGCTAGGAGGCGTGCCAACGAAGAATCTCATGAATAGGCCGGACTGTTCTCGGCTGAACAGCGTTGATCGGACCCTTCTCTGGTAAATATAAAGTTTTTTTTTTTATTTTTAATGCGGATTGCAATACAACAGGGAAATTTGGGACACTAAACCCCAGGTCTATAAGGACCTGTGGGTGGTTTAGTGTCCCAGATTGACCTGACAGATTCCCTTTAATCCAGCGTCAGTAGCATTGAAGGGTATCCCAGTTTTTGGACATTCTGGATTATTGGTAGGCTTTATAAATGTATAAATCTCTCTTGTAAATGTAAAGAATTAATTTTTGTTTTGTTATTCTCTACATTACAGTCCAGCGCCCCCCAGTGGACCTCTCCCGGCCTGTGGCACGAGCATGTAATTTCCCAGTGCCCGCTCATTTATCAGTCAAGACTGTTTGGTTGGAAACCCTGGACGAGCAGGAGGATGAACCAACGAGCCTGGTCCAGCTTCACCCTGATGTGTTTGACGTCCCCCCCAGGTGAGCGCTATATTATATATCTGTTACAGGAGTGGCAGGTATATATGTATAGAAGGTAGAGTGCTGGTTGATTTACTACTGCTAGGGTTAAAGGGGTTGCCCAGTGATCAGGAGAATGGGGGGCCAGTCTGCTTGTGTGACTGGCGCTCCATTCACTGCTATGGGGCTGAGGGCACTGCCAAAGATTACATTCCTGGCGCTCCATTCACAAGGGGGACTTTCGGTCGTCTGTCCTCCTGATCACTGGGGGACCCAGCGTTCGGGCCCCCAGTTATCAGATACTTATTCCCTGGCCTTTGGATAGGGGATAAGTATCCATTACAAAACAATCTCTTTAAGTGATGTAAAACATTGATACTAATAGGAGTTGTGTGGATCCTTGTGCTGTGTCCTCCCGCTATTGGTAACTACTTTATATAATTGGCACAGGTCTGGGGATGCCTGTAGGGTCCTGGTGGCTTTGCAGTGGGCACCTGGACAGTCCATGATGTAGACTTAGTTCCTGGTCTAGTCTTGTCCTGTAGGCGGCCATTTATGTCACTACTGAGGATAGTAACATGTACTTGTGCTCTGTCTTTGTGTTTAGGATTGATGTCCTTCACCAGGTGGTAACATGGCAGCGAAACTTCAAAAGAATTGTAAGTATCCTGTGTATCTCCTCTAAGTCACACAACTGTATATGGTTACCCTTACAAGCTGTATACAGTACGGCTCCAGGCCTCACCCACATGTGCTCTCTACGGTGTGGCCCCCTGCCCTCACTCCTCTACACAATATAGATGCATCCTCCCTCTACACCCACACAGGGGCAAATTCATCAATCCCTCTACGCCAGGGGGATGACATTAAGGCGCACTCAAGCCTCCCATAATATTCTGCATGTGTGTGCAGGGCAGGTCGAGGTGGGAACTCCTCAGCATGACTGATATATTAAAACTTCCTGGCGTGAGTATGAATCGAAATCTACGTTAGTTCCTACCTGATGTTAGCACTGCAGCCTTGCAGCGTTCAAATCCTACCAAGGACAACATCTGCAAGGAATTTGTATGTTCTCCCTGTGTTTGTGGGTTTCCTCCGGGTACTCTGGATTGAGTGGGACAATGACTGACAATATATGTAAAAGTGCTGCCCACACACACACACACACACACACACACACACACGCCCCTCTGCCCATACACACCCCCGTCTGCCCATACACACACCCTGTGCAGACACATGCCCCTCTGCCCATAGTCACGTTCATCTGCCCATACACACACATCCTTTGCAGACACATGCCCCTCTGCCTATACACACACACCCTGTGCAGAAACGTGCCCCTCTGCCCGTGCACACGCGTGCCCCTCTGCCCGTGCACGCACAGTCTGTGCACACGCGTGCCCCTCATGTCTCTTCCCCTGTGTAGAACCTCTCCTGGTTCCTGCCTGTCTTCTCCCCACCTCAGTGTGAGCAGGAACATCTGGCTGAATGAATTGCTTACTAAAGTTGGGCTCGATGAGCCTGGGGCCGCAGGGTGGGCTCCACCACAGTCATAGATTCTTATACCATACGTTCATTCTGCCATCTTTCAGAGCTATGCCAAGACGAAGACTCGTGCGGAGGTCAGAGGAGGAGGAAGGAAGCCCTGGGCACAGAAAGGAACAGGACGGGCACGGCAGGGCAGCATCAGATCACCTCTGTGGAGAGGAGGTAGGTGCTCTGTACTACAGCTCTACTATCGTCTTATATATTCCTTATATACTCTCTGCTTGCTGTCAGTGAATCCTGGTGACAGGATTTAGATATACGTCATTGCCTCCATTTCTCAGCCACGTTGTCTCTATCTCTCACAGTTTTGTTTGCTTTACAGGTGGAGTAGCTCACGGTCCTCGGGGCCCTACAAGCTATTATTACATGTTACCTATGAAGCTCCGTGTCCTGGGCCTGAAGACTGCACTAACCACAAAGCTCGCTCAGGTGAAGTACCCCTTATACCCTACACATTAGGATTGATGGAGTCCGTATAAGGTTGACACACGGACACTGCAGCTGACAGATATCGCTGTCTGTCAGTAGTGCAGCCTCAGGCCTTCCGCTGCTGTCCCCGGTCTTGAGACGGTGGTTATACAGTGGTTTTTCTTGGTATTACTGCCCAGTCTATTCACTTCAATTCGCTGCCTCAATCAGCTGATTCGTGCCGGTCCCAGGTGTTGATTCCCTCAGATGTTAGGACAAGTCATCAATAATAAAAGTCCCGGAAAACCCCTTTAACTATGAGTGAATTTTCTGAAATATTATGTATGACTAATCTGCACACAATTGGCAGATTTTTGAAAATGTTCAAAATTAAATCTCTGTTGCCCATAGCAACTAATCATTTCATATTCTACTCCAGAAAAATGGAAGCTGCGCTCTGGTTGCTATGGGCAACCATCTTTTTTTTTTTTTTTTTAGACTGTTGATAAAAAATATTAGTTTTTATCTCTTCTGCTCCTTTACCAATTATTTTGCACATTAACCCATTAATGCTCCTTTCATCCCACAGAAAGATCTTCACATAATCGAGTCCATTGAGATCCCTTCCCTCGACCCTCAGTACCTTGTAGATCTCTTCAAGCAGCGACATTGGGGAGAGTCCGTGCTGATTGTGGATGTGTAAGTACCAGAGTGTTAAGGAACAGTGAAAAAATGGCCAAAAATAGTCTTAAATATAAATAATCTTATATATAGTTATAGTGGTTGGAGCTTGTCATGAAGTGGAAAATTTGCTGGATGCCTGCAGCCACCAGTAGAGGGAGCTCAGGAGCTTTCTGCATACTGTATGCTCATGAGCTCCCCTAGTGGTGGCAACTGGTATCAGGTGAATGTAGGTAGAATAATTTTTGTGTAGATTTTTTTTTTTTTCTGTTAATAATAATAATTATAAAATTAAAATCTTACTTTTGTGACATGTCTTTCACAGCAACGAGGACATGCCAGAAAATATTCTCAGTGCGACGGTCGATTCAAAGAAGATCAATTTAATTCCAGCCATAGGTAACAATGTCATGTTTTGTTGTTTTTAAAGGGTGGTTACTAATGGGTGTTCAGTGTTTTTTTTTTTTTTTTTTTTTTATTAATGTTTTTATTTAGTCCTCTTAGTCAACTTTTACAGGCAATTATTGATATGACATTGCAGTACTTTAGTGTTTCATTGTGTTGTACTTGCGATGTCTCATTTCTTCGTTGCAGTTTAAGGAATGTATATTACTGATATTGCACCCCAAGGTTACACTATGGCTGCCAGATCCTCCCTCACTGCTCAATTTATGCCTGACATGGTGGGAGTAGTTATACCAATGCACAGCAGATAATGCATTTCCTGACATGGTGGGAGTAGTTATACCAATGCACGGTAGATAATGTTATTTCATCACTGAATCCGCTGGTACAGGAGGTACATTGATGACTGTCTGATAATCTGGCAAGATAACATCAGGACGATTCACAGATTTTTGTGTTACACCAGTTTTAACCTGCAAAAATTTGAGATTTATGGATGCAGTTGCAGTTCCTTATTTGGACGTCGTCTTAACAGGGAGCCTTAAAGGGGTCGTCCAAGCTTAAAGAGGACCTTTCATGTCCTCATGAATGTGCGGTTTTATATACCGCTAGAAAGCCAACAGTGCACTGAATTCAGAGCACTGTCGGCTTTCCCAGTATGTTCCTGGGTGGTGGAGATATCTGTGCCGTTAATTTCGGCACTGATATCTTCCCACTGTCAGAAGGACGTTCCTCATAGCTCAGCGTCATCACTTGGCTGTGAGGAACGTCCCCCCTGACAGTCCTCTTCTGTAACCTTGTACTGTCAGTAGGGGGGTTCCTCGCCACCCAGCGATAACGCTAGGCTGTAAGGCCCGCCCTTCTGACAGTGGAGGGATATCAGTGCCGAAACTAACAGCACCGATATCTCCTGCACACAGGCACATACTGGCAAAGCTGACAGTGCACTGTCAGCTTTCTAGAGGTATATAATACCGCCGATGTCAGAGGACATGAAAGGTTTTCTTTTAAGAGGACATCTACAATTGTGTCATAAAAACCCATATAAACTGTAACATTACGTGTGTGTATATACAGTGCCTTGCGAAAGTATTCGGCCCCCTTGAACTTTTCAACCTTTTGCCACATTTCAGGCTTCAAACATAAAGATATAAAATTTAAATTTTTTGGTGAAGAATCAACAACAAGTGGGACACAATTGTGAAGTGGAACAAAATTTATTGGTTATTTTAAACTTTTGTCAAAAATTAAAAACTGAAAAGTGGGGCGTGCAGTATTATTCGGCCCCTTTACTTTCAGTGCAGCAAACTCACTCCAGAAGTTCAGTGAGGATCTCTGAATGATCCAATGTTGTCCTAAATGACTGATGATGATAAATATAATCCACCTGTGTGTAATCAAGTCTCCATATAAATGCACCTGCTCTGTGATAGTCTCAGGGTTCTGTTTAAAGCGCAGAGAACATCATGAAGACCAAGGAACACACCAGGCAGGTCCGTGATACTGTTGTGGAGAAGTTTAAAGCCGGATTTGGATACAAAAAGATTTCCCAAACTTTAAACATCCCAAGGAGCACTGTGCAAGATCATATTGAAATGGAAGGAGTATCAGACCACTGCAAATCTACCAAGACCCGGCCGTCCCTCTAAACTTTCATCTCAAACAAGGAGAAGACTGATCAGAGATGCAGCCAAGAGGCCCATGATCACTCTGGATGAACTGCAGAGATCTACAGCTGAGGTGGGAGAGTCTGTCCATAGGACAACAATCAGTCGTACACTGCACAAATCTGGCCTTTATGGAAGAGTGGCAAGAAGAAAGCCATTTCTCAAAGATATCCATAAAAAGGCTTGTTTAAAGTTTGCCACAAGACACCTGGGAGACACCAAACATGTGGAAGAAGGTGCTCTGCTCAGATGAAACCAAAATCCAACTTTTTGTCCACAATGCAAAACGATATGTTTGTCGTAAAAGCAACACAGCTCATCCCCCTGAACACACCATCCCCACTGTCACACATGGTGGGGGCAGCATCATGGTTTGGGCCTGCTTTTCTTCAGCAGGGACAGGGGAGATGGTTAAAATTGATGGGAAGATGGATGGAGCCAAATACAGGACCATTCTGGAAGAAAACCTGTTGGAGTCTGCAAAAGACCTGAGACTGGGACGGAGATTTATCTTCCAACAAGACAATGATCCCAAACATAAAGCAAAATCTACAATGGAATGGTTCACAAATAAATGTATCCAGGTGTTAGAATGGCCAAGTCAAAGTCCAGACCTGAATCCAATCGAGAATCTGTGGAAAGAGCTGAAAACTGCTGTTCACAAACGCTCTCCATCCAACCTCACTGAGCTCCAGCTGTTTTCCAAGGAAGAATGGGCAAGAATTTCAGTCTCTCGATGTGCAAAACTGATAGAGACATACCCCAAGCGACTTGCAGCTGTAATCGCAGCAAAAGGTGGCGCTACAAAGTATTAAATTAAGGGGGCCGAATAATTTGGCACGCCCCACTTTTCAGTTTATTTTTTACAAAAGTTTAAAATATCCAATAAATTTCGTTCCACTTCACGATTGTGTCCCACTTGTTGTTGATTCTTCACCAAAAAATTTTAATTTTATATCGTTATGTTTGAAGCCTGAAATGTGGCAAAAGGTTGAAAAGTTCAAGGGGGCCGAATACTTTCGCAAGGCACTATCTATAATATAGTTTTCAGTACAATGTGTAAGACAATATATACTGTCAGTGGACGAGTCGCATCAGGAGCACATCTTCTTCTCTCCCTGACCAGGTATGAATGTCTACAGCATACTGAAGCACGATACCATCCTCTTGACCGTCGCAGCTGTGGATTTCCTAGAAGAGAAATTACTATTTCACGATTCCCGTTACGCACCCTTGTACCCTTTCCGACTACCCTACAGCGACTTCCCCTGAACACGAGACGCCTCACTATTTTGTACATAATATTACATTTCAATAAAAGCAAAGAAAATTCCATCCAGCTGTGTGTTATTTCTATTTGCTGGTTTATTTATTTTTATTTTATTATTTATAAAATTTTCACAAATATAAGAAATACAACAAAAAAATAGCAAAAGATGTCAGCTTCACAGAACGCACAAAATCCTCATAACCTGTATAAGGACAACCATGTGTACATGGAGAAAGGGAGAGACAAAGCTATAAACTGTAACATTGTAACAAAAAGGAGTAGAAGCTAATAATCTAAGTCTCAAGGTGCTGGACTCCGTATCCTCGTCTTCCATAAGATGACAGCAGTGATGAGAAAGATGAGTACAGGGGATATTATGTATCCAATGTGGCTTCGTGGCGGTCCTGCGAAGATACCAAACAAGGTCATATTAAATATTACAAAAAAAAAAAGAAATTGGTAGAAATCTAAAATTAGTTACGGTAAATGTTAGTTACCAGTATGGATCCTTTCAGATAGCCATGTTTGGTCCAAGAAACAGCCACTTTTCCCAGCCCAACGACAGCTGAATTCTCAGCATTATAGTGATTTATGGGGCTGCGAGTTCCCGAGTTATCAGGGGTCTACTGCATCATTTGAGTATGGGACAGGAGACCCACAGTTGTTTGGGAACTCAGAGCATCATAAAGGATTGAAGTAAGAGTAGAAAGCAGTGATGTAACCATAAAAAAGGGGGGAGCCATGGTGTAGCCAAAGGTGAAATGATGAAAAGCACTGCCGTGATCGAGGGGGGAAGGAGGGGATCCTGCTGTGAGTAGTGGGGGGAAATAAGAAAAGCTCTGCTGTGATTGAGGGGGGAAGAAGGGGATCCTGCTGTGACTAGTGGGGAAAATAAAAGCACTGCTATGATCAAGGGGGAAATAAGAAAAGCACTGCTGTGATCGCTAGGGAAAGGGGTGCCTTTTTGCAAGGGGATAGGATGAGGAGACTAGTGTTATCACTGTAACGGCATAGGGGATAGCTTACACAATTTTGCAAAGTTCTGTAAGATATGAAAGGCCTTTTCTGGGGAGAGGGCAGTGACCAATCAGATACTGGTTAGTTGGCGGTCAATGTCACCTACCCAAGTATTCTTAAAACCATAGTGTCTTGGTAGTGATCTATCTGCTTCTGTAACATAATGACAGTGAACTTGGACGTCCAAGACAGCTTTATGTTGCTCAAAAACGTTTCATAAGATTTACCAATCTTCCTTAGTTTCTAGCCCTTTTATACTTAAGTCACCAGTCGTGGTCAAGACATGACAGTCGGTTGGGTGGGTGACTATCCATAGTCTTGTACCACTCAAGGATAAGGATAGTGGACCTCCTGACCGTCCAACTAGAAGCATTCTGGCCATACCAACCACTTGACACTTTGACCAATGTTGATATGTCTTGCTTACCTTTGGTTAGGGATATAATCCGTACGCTCTTAGAACCTCTGACCCATCCATGTATATTTCTGGCCTCACAAGTGTAGTTTCCATTATTATTCTGACCAGCCATGATAACCAAGACTACTGAATTATTCCGAGTGTAAGTCACATCAGCACCTGTAGGGACTATCCAGTGATACTCGGGGCTTGGAGACCCATCTGATAGGCAGGTTATGTTAAAGGAGCCTCCTTCCTGAATATCTGATTCCGGGGTAACAGTGATAACAGGAGCATCTGGTTGACCTAAGGATTTTATGGGGACATAAAGTAGACAATTAAATACAGACATGGACAAAATTGTTGGTACCCCTCGTTTAATGAAAGAAAAACCTACAATGGTCACAGAACTTGGCATAGCAACCCAGCCCCGCAGATAGATTAGTGTCACCAGAACCCGGCATATCATCCCAGCTCCACAGATAGATAGGTTAGGGTCACCAGAACCCAGCATATCAACCCAGCCCCGCAGATAGATAGGTTAGGGTCACCAGAACCTGGCATATCAACCCAGCCCCACAGATAGATAGGTTAGGGTCACCAGAATCCAGCATATCAACCCAGCCCAGCAGATAGATAAGTTAGGGTCACCTGAATCAAACAGTGTTTTGTGAATCGCTGCCTACCTTGCCGAGATATGCTGGAAATGCTGAGTTCTGGTGACAGACTCCCTTTAAATGGCCAATATAGGCTCATGTCTATAGGCACCAGTGTCTTCAGTGGTCTACATAGAAGAAAGGGGCCACATTAAAATGCTGTTTTAATGCTTGGGCCATTCCCTTTCTTACCTACAATTCGGTTCTTTTGGAGAACAGACTACTTGCATAGGATCTTACCATGGCTGTGTTTGGCCATAAAGCAACCCACGTTGCATGGGACCCTGGAGATCAGGTGGACCCTGCAGCACTCAGTTTAGTTATGGGTTTTTTTTTTTTCATTGGATAATTCTAACAAGTAGTGTCTATTACGCCACGTACATCACCATCCAGATGTCACATCCTTGTTTAGCATCTGCACGTAGTGCACGGCGCCCGCTGGTGGCCGAAGCAGAGATGACCCTGAATCCAACAGGTAATGGCCTAATGTGGGGGCCCTAAAAGGGGGCAATGTACCATGTGGTGGTCATAAAAGGTGGATATATATTGTGTGGTGGCCATAAAAGCAGAAAATTAACCAGTAAAGGGGATGTTATACTGTGTGAGGGCCAGAATAAGGGGAAATACACCGTGGGGGCCAATAAATGGGGTGTTATACTGTGTGGGGCCGATAATTGACAAACCTTCCCCTGGTTTTCACCACCTGGTAGCTAAGCAAATGGGACCAACTAAGAGTAGATCATCTTCCCCCAAGGGTCCTAAAGTAGTTGTATAATCTGTCTCTATAGTAAATTCACCTATGGGTTCTACTGAAAGTTTGCAAAGAGATTAAATGTCCCCATATGTCCAGATGTTTTCTTTGGAGGACTTTACTTTAACCTTCCATACAGTTATGGACCTTACCATATGTCCTTACGGTCACACTGGAAGAATTGACTGTGATAATAGTCTCTTTTGCCACCTCTATGCCGGCCAGACAGGAGAAGTTCTGGAGATTGTCCATACGACTAGCTGTGATGTCATACGTGGCCTTCACCGTTTGTTTGCCCCTTCGTCCATCCCCTATAAACGTTGAACTATGGAGGACCATGTCGGCTCTAAGCAGTTGGATTTGAAGATTCTCCACTGGAGCCACGTCATAGACAATGCAGGCAACGTGGTGTGTTGTTCCCTCCTTCAGTTCTTGATCCAGGTCTATGGTCACATTGTTCGGTAGGGCTGAAATCAAATATAGAAAAAAAAATGACTTGCGCATGACACAAAATAATCTGGACTTTTTTCTTCAAGAAAACCCAACAGAAGCTGCAGCCACATAGTGGAGTCGATAGCCTCCGATGTTCTGGATATGCAGATGTGTGAAACATCCGATACAAACAATATAAAACTAACAGCATCATAGCCACCCCTCATATCATAAACCACTGGCATCATATAATAACCAATGATCATATCATAAACTCACATCATATTATTAACCCCCATTATATCATATCCCACCATCATCTTATAAACCTCCATCACACCATAAACTATAAAATCATAAACCACCAACAACAAAGCACAATCACATCATAAAGCAGCATCGTATCACAAACCATCACTGTCATAACATCATAAACATTCATATCATAACCCACCATCCTAACCCTCCGCCATCATATACCGTAACCAACCATCATATTATAAACTGCCATAAACCGCCAACATACCATAACCCACAATCATCTTATAACCCACCGCCATCATAATAATAATAATAATAATAGTCCTTTAATAGTCCCACAATGGGGAAATTCAGTGTGTTACAGCAGCAAAGATAAGCAGATACAAATACAACATGTACAGGAATGTTCCAAGGTGAGAGGCATTACATTAATAGCAGACAGACAGATAGGACGTAGCAGAGGGGGGGGGGGGATTTAACAGGCAGAGAGATATTTCAGTTCTCTGTGTGTATTGACCACAGCTTAGGTCGGTGTTGATTGTACAGCCTAACCGCGGTGGGGAGGAAAAACTTCCGATAGCGCTCCTTCTCACATCTAGGGTGGAGCAGTCGGTCACTGACAGTACTGCTCAGCGCGATCACAGTCTCATGCATGGGATGGGACTTCTTCTTCTGCATGGAGCTCACCACGGACAGTATCCTTCTGTCACCCACCACCTGCACTGGGTCCAGTGGGCTCCCCAGGACAGAGCTGGCCCTTCTAATCAGCTTGTCAAGTTTATTTCTGTCCCTGGTTGATATACTGCTCCCCCAGCAGGCCACTCCAAAGAAGATGGCTGATGCCACTACCGAGTTGAAGAAAGTTCTAAGAAGTGCCCCCCGGATTCCAAAGGCTCTCAGTTTCCTAAGCAGGTAGAGCCTGCTGTGGCCCTTCCTGTACAGGGCCTCCATATGATCTGCCCAGTCCAGCTTATTATTAAGGAGCAAACCCAGGTACTTATAGGTGTTCACAATCTCGATGCCCGTGCCCAGGATGTCCACTGGTTTAGGAGGGCTTCTGCCTTTGCGGAAGTCCACCACCATCTCCTTGGTCTTCCCCGCGTTAATCTTCAGGTGGTTCCGGTGGCACCAGTCCACAAAATCCTGGTTCAGTTCTCTGTACTCCCTGTCATCATCATCTGTGATGAGACCTACTATTGCAGAGTCGTCAGAATACTTCTGTAGGTATCAGCTGGATGAGTTGCACCTAAAATCTGCAGTGTACAGTGTGAAGAGGAAAGGGGCGAGAACCGTACCCTGAGGTGCCCCCGTATTACAGATCACGGTACCTGACACACAGTCTTGGGCTCTCACGTATTGAGGTCGATCATATAACCAACCATCATATCGTAAGCTCACATATAAACCGCCATTATATCCTTAACCACCATATCATAAACCACACAAAAACATTGCTGTGTTACTTACCATAGGCCATGACCACAGTTAAGGATTGTCTTATGCCTCCGTCATCTAATGATTGGATACAATACAGTTGTGATTTCTCCCAGTCGTCAACAAGAACTTCCACCGATGCCCAGTTCGGCCCCCGCTGAGTATTATTCTTCTGTAACCGGGTTTCCCAGATGGCCCTTCCAGAACAGTTAAAGGTGCAATTGAGAGGAACCCATTCTCCAAGTGGGACGAGCACCTTAGAACTAAGAGTCCTCAACTCACAAGGCTCCTCAGTCTGTCCTGAAATTGTAGAAGACCCATCAAGACAGTGACATCTAACAGTAGGATATATAAAATTTTACAGATAGACATCGTAGTTACACCATTATCATATATCATTACATCAATATCAATTTTTTGTCCCTCAATTCATTGCAGCTGATGCCAAAACTGAAGCAAAAAGCCGGTAAACAGGCTAACACTAACCCAATTGTTATCCCAATACCCGCTACCAAGAGGATTGCCGGGAAGAGCCAGATATTATCAAACTGGAAAGGACTAAAAATTGAGAACATTCCCTGCTGCCTGCTTTATCTAGCTTGTTATGAAAAATAGGAGGAACCCCATGATTTTTTTTTCAATAATTTATTTAAAAAAATGACTGCAGTTCACTTTTACCAGGGTAGAAAGGTTTATTCCTTTTGGACTTTTGCAGCCGGATAATACTAACCTATGCCTGCCCCATTACCTGACCATCATTTCAGATGGTCTGGCACTGGACAATATCTGACTTTTCCTGGGACCCCTGGTTTCTGTGAATTACAGATTGGTTTGGCAAGGTAATTACATTACACATTCCTGCAATTCACTTTGCTCTACAGATTGTTACAAAACAATCCTCCTCGTGATCCCATTTAGTATAATGGCTCCCTCCTGGAGGCCAACACAGTATAATAGCCACTCCTTGTGACTTAATTCTTGTGGTCAACAGTATAATGTCCCCCTTTGTGCCCCTAAAGTATAATGATCCACTCCTTGTGACTCCAATAGAATAATGTACCCTCCTTGTGGTCCCCATAATATAATGGCACACTTCTTGTGGTCCCTAACATTTTAATCGTCCCCTTCTTGTGGTCTCTAACAATATAATAGCCCCCTTTTTGTGTCATCCACAGTATAATGGCCTCTTCTTGTGGCTTCCAACAGTATAATGCCCCTCCTTATGGCCATAGTATAATGTCTAATATTTGTGCTCCCCAAAAGTATAATGGCTACTGCCATCTGGCCCCCCACAGTATATTGACCCACTCCTTGTGGCTCCAGCAGAAAAATGCACTAAAAACTAAAACTTAATACTTAATACCTCGTCCTGTCCCCCTGCAGACCACTCCTGTCTCTGATGTCAGTGGCTTGGGAGTAGTAGGTACTGCTACTCCCAGGGGTACGGCCCCTGCCTCAAGGGTACTGCAAATACCTGCTTCCAAAATACTGGGAGCAGAGATGGAGGCTGAATGGTAAAGCATGGAGCAGGCTTCATCCTCTGGATAGGGTTGAAACCAGGACATATTCCCTGCACCAGGGGCAATGGGACAACCATAATCCATGTATGTATAGGTAAGTAATACAATACTATCTATTCTGCTCACCTGTAGGAACGAAGACCGCAAAGACTGGCAACGCCATCAGATATACACACTCCATTCCTGGCGGAGACATTCACTGGAGATATAACATGGGCTGGAGTGGTGGAGACATAAAGTTTGACACTTTATGGTGGAAACACAACATTTGCTACATGTCTTAGACTTCCTTCCTGTATAGCGCATAGCAAGCTCTTTAACATTTCCTATCATAAGAAAACCCATCCAGTTACATGCCCTGCTGCAGATTGGTGATACGAGCGCCATCTGGTACAGTTTACCTATCACTTTCCCCCAGAAATGTTCCTCACCCTCTCCACAGAGTTATTGCTAGGCCATCCATCACCAAGTGAAAAAATTCAGTTTACAGCCTTAGCCCACAGTCTTAGTCAAGGCAGAGTTGCCTGTTTCTTTGGTGTTGTATTGTCTTATTAACTGGTTGCAAAGTGTGAGGTTCACACACATACCCTCATACATACTGTGGTTGCTATAATAGGCGGATGGGTGTTCTGCGCTGTTCTTCCTTGAATGTTTCCCAGGCTATGAGTGTGTACTACATCCTCATAGTATCAGTGTGTACTACATCCTCATAGTGTCAGTTTGTACTACATCTCCATAGTGTCAGTGCGTACTACATCTCCATGGTGTCAGTGTGTACTACATCTCCATGGTGTTAGTGCGTACTACATCTCCATAGTTTCAGTGCGTACTACATCCCTATAGTGTCAGTGCGTACTACATCCTCATAGTGTCGGTGCGTACTACAACTCCATAGTGTCAGTGCGTACTACATCCTCATAGTGTCAGTGCGTACTACATCCTCATAGTGTCAGTGCGTACTACATCCTCATAGTGTCAGTGCGTACTACATTCTCATGTTGTCAGTGCGTACTACATCTCCATGGTGTCAGTGCGTACTACATCTCCATGGTGTCAGTGCGTACTACATCTCCATGGTGTCAGTGCGTACTACATCTCCATAGTGTCAGTGCGCACTACATCTCCATGGTGTCAGTGCGTACTACATCCCCATGGTGTCAGTGCGTACTACATCTCCATAGTGTCAGTGCGTACTTCATCCCCATAGTGTCAGTGCGTACTACATCCTCATAGTGTCAGTGCGTACTACATCTCCATAGTGTCAGTGTGTACTACATCCTCATAGTGTCAGTGCGTACTACATCTCCATAGTGTCAGTGTGTACTACATCTCCATAGTGTCAGTGCGTACTACATCTCCATAGTGTCAGTGTGTACTACATCCTCATAGTGTCAGTGCGTATTACATCTCCATTGTATCAGTGCGTACTACATCTCTATAGTGTCAGTGTGTACTACATCTCCGTAGTGTCAGTGTGTACTACATCTCCATAGTGTCAGTGCGTACTACATCCTCATAGTGTCAGTGCGTACTACATCCTCATAGTGTCAGTGTGTATTACATCTCCATCGTGTCAGTGCGTACTACATCTCCATCGTGTCAGTGCGTACTACATCTCCATCGTGTCAGTGCGTACTACATCCCCATAGTGTCAGTGCGTACTACATCTCCATGGTGTCAGTGCTTACTACATCTCCATAGTGTCAGTGCGTACTACATCTCCATGGTGTCAGTGCTTACTACATCTCCATAGTGTCAGTGCGTACTACATCTCCATAGTGTCAGTGCGTACTACATCTCCATAGTGTCAGTGCGTACTACATCCTCATAGTGTCAGTGCGTACTACTTCTTCATAGTGTCAGTGTGTACTACATCCCCATAGTGTCAGTGCGTACTACATCCTCATAGTGTCAGTGCGTACTACATCCTCATAGTGTCAGTGCGTACTACATCTCCATGGTGTCAGTGTGTACTAAATCTCCATAGTGTCAGTGCGTACTACATCCGTATAGTATCAGTGCGTACTACATCTCCATAGTGTCAGTGCATACTACTTCCTCATAGTGTCAGTGTGTACTACATCCCCATAGTGTCAGTGCGTACTACATCCTCATAGTGTCAGTGCGTACTACATCCTCATAGTGTCAGTGCGTACTACATCTCCATGGTGTCAGTGCGTACTACATCTCCATGGTGTCAGTGCGTACTACATCTCCATGGTGTCAGTGCGTACTACATCTCCATGGTGTCAGTGCGTACTACATCTCCATGGTGTTAGTGCGTACTACATCTCCATAGTGTCAGTGCGTACTACATCCCCATAGTGTCAGTGCGTACTACATCTCCATAGTGTCAGTGCGTACTACATCCCTATAGTGTCAGTGCGTACTACATCTCCATAGTGTCAGTGCGTACTACATCTCCATAGTGTCAGTGCGTACTACATCCCCATAGTGTCAGTGCTTACTACATCTCCATAGTGTCAGTGCGTACTACATCTCCATAGTGTCAGTGTGTACTACATCCTCATAGTGTCAGTGTGTACTACATCTCCATAGTGTCAGTGTGTACTACATCCTCATAGTGTCAGTGCGTACTACATCTCCATAGTGTCAGTGTGTACTACATCTCCATGGTGTCAGTGCGTACTACATCCTCATAGTGTCAGTGCGTACTACATCTCCATAGTGTCAGTGCGTACTACATCTCCATAGTGTCAGTGCGTACTACATCTCCATAGTGTCAGTGCGTACTACATCTCCATAGTGTCAGTGTGTACTACATCTCCATGGTGTCAGTGCGTACTACATCCTCATAGTGTCAGTGTGTACTACATCCTCATAGTGTCAGTGTGTACTACATCTCCATAGTGTCAGTGTGTACTACATCCTCATAGTGTCAGTGCGTACTACATCTCCATAGTGTCAGTGTGTACTACATCTCCATGGTGTCAGTGCGTACTACATCCTCATAGTGTCAGTGCGTACTACATCTCCATAGTGTCAGTGCGTACTACATCTCCATAGTGTCAGTGCGTACTACATCTCCATAGTGTCAGTGCGTACTACATCTCCATAGTGTCAGTGTGTACTACATCTCCATAGTGTCAGTGCGTACTACATCTCCATAGTGTCAGTGCGTACTACATCTCCATAGTGTCAGTGCGTACTACATCTCCATAGTGTCAGTGTGTACTACATCCCCATAGTGTCAGTGTGTACTACATCTCCATAGTGTCAGTGCGTACTACATCTCCATAGTGTCAGTGCGTACTACATCCTCATAGTGTCAGTGCGTACTACATCCCCATAGTGTCAGTGTGTACTACATCCCCATAGTGTCAGTGTGTACTACATCCTCATAGTGTCAGTGTGTACTACATCCCCATAGTGTCAGAATTTTTAAGTGTCATCACTGTCATGGCGTACGGTAAATTGTGTATTATATATCAAAAGAGTGTTTTTATGTCAATGGGGTTGTCCTTCCATTTTTATTAGAAGGACCATGGAGTGTCCTGCTGCTAGGATCCCCGATGACCAGCAATATTCTGAAAAGGAACTTGGGTGCAAGTGTTCAATGTCTCTGCAGCACCACCACAGGATGCATTAAACTTTACATCTGTGGGTTGTGAGAGCCACTTTTTGTAGCAGATGTCCGCTGTAGCTAGCAGAGGGGGTTTAAACGAGAAATTCCCTTCTACTGAAATAGAACTGAACCCCCTACGCAATTCTGCAAGGATTCTGATGTGTTATTCTTGGCACACGTCACTACACATGCATAAGTGCCTACTACACAGCAATGAATGTATCTGTATCAGGTTACAACAGCATGAAATATCTGCTGCTGTAACTTTGGCAAGTTTTGCTCTACCGTCTGATCTCTGAAGGAAAAATGTAGTATCTCATCACTGCGCTGGACGGTCAGTGGTTTGAGAGTGTGAGTAACTGTGTGTCTTACGTCTTAACATTTTGAAGACTTCTATGGTGTGTAATGTATCAAAGCACATGGGCTCTACCAAATCATACAAGTAAATGAATAAAAATTGAATGTACATTTGATGTCATTGCAGCTCTGCCTTCCAATGTCACTATAGACCTTCAGACTAAACTAGAGGAAGGACAAGAACATACGATCAACTGTACGGTTTATGAAGTTGCTCCTTTGGAGTTTCTTACCATAAATATCAGCAGAGGAGGGGATGTCATTGACAGCAAATCATATAAAGGACCACACGTGGAGAACAGGATGACTGTGAGTCACCTATATAAATTCAACGCTAGTTGCAGGGACAATTTTATGAATTTCACCTGTGTGGCCATCCTACAACTTGGGTCAATGCAAAAAATAGCTAAGTCCCCGGAGATAACAGTACAGACCTACGGTAAGTTGGATCCCAGTTATATACTTAAGGATTTCTTCACTTTTTCTAGAAAACGTGTATTGTGGACCATGGCCCCCATTATTAAGGGACCAAATTTTTAAATATTTCCTCCAAAATTTTAAAAAAGTGGCAATATAGGTTATCTGGGACTATGATACTGAGCGCCACTTACTCTTCTCAGAAGGTGACATCACGTCCATTGGTTACATGGTCATACTGCAGTTCATTCCCATTCAATGGTCACTGGGCGGCAGCATGGCCATGTCACCAGTGAAATGAATGGGATTGGATTGCAGCCTGGCCATGTGGCCACATCACCAATGGACATGATGTCACTTCCTAAGAAGAGGAAGTGGAGCTCAATGCCCAAATTGATTAAAGTGTTATGTCTTTGGCGCAAAAACGGGCTATGTGCCAAATATGCGTCACAACTACCCTCATCCATGCCGATTTTCTGCCATAAAAGGGATAGTAAATCCCTCCACATTTTTCTCAACACATTTGGAATTTCAATATTTTTGATCAGTTTTTTAAGGGGATATTCTCAAAGATCTAACTATCAGGTTAGGCTACACATCGATGAACTCTTTCAGCCTCGTGACTGCATGTCGCCATGTAGTCTTAGCCTCAGGGGAAGTGTTAATAAAAAAAATCTTACCGATTTTTTTTTTTTTTTCATAGCAATGAAGACAAGCCAGAAAATATTCTCATTGCAAATGTTGATTCCAAGACAATAAATCTATTTCCAGCCGCAGGTAGTATTATCTTTTATTTTTAAAGGGTGAGAGCTAAAAATTTCATTTACTGTTTATAAAACATTTTCTACCTTAGCACTTGTTGAATAGAAGAATTTTCTGCCCAGAGTATAGTGACCGAAAAAAAAAAAAAAAGAATGGTTAGAATTTTTTTTTTTTAAATTGCCCCGTTTTTTCCACCGCATAGTAGTAAATGGCAAATTCCCATACGTATGTGTATTTAAAGCTGCAGGAGGGCACTAACAAATGAAGGTTGTCTGAAGGTGAACATGTTTTTTTTAGGAAGACTATACATATGAAATTTACTAGGCTATTGCTGGAGTTTCTTTGCCGATCGACTCTGTCTCTGACCCAGGTATGAAGGTCTACAGCATGCGGTCACAGCTGTGGATTTCCTACAAGAAAAATGGCTGCGGCAAGACTCCCGTTGCTCATCTTTATACCCTTTCAGCTTATCTTACCTGTAAAGACACACAGCTTTATATTTTATATATTATTACCTTTCAATAAAAGTACAGAAAATCACCACCACTTACTTCTAACATCCTTATTGGACGTATCTAGAAATTGACCTTGGTACAGATTTTGCCCATTGGCCCTGGAGCTCTAGACTTGCTATATCATACTGTGCGAAGGTTTTAGGCAGTCTGTCTGGGATTACATGTAGAGACAGAAGGATTGGAGCAAGTCGACATCCACAGAAGATTTGTGCTTAGTTCTCCAAGATGGGAACAACCTCCCTGCCAAGTTCCTTCAAAAACTGTCAGCAAGTCCCGAGAAAAACTGATGGAAGACAAAGCCAAAAGGTCACACCAAATATTGAGGGAATTTAGACTTCTCTTTTCTGCATTTGCCGCAACCCAGATGGGAGTAATAGTGGCAAATTAAGTGACACCAGCTAGGCCGAGCACACTCAACCACGCTCCCCAGCTCTGCTCCTAGGCCGGGCACTGCTGAGGGGTCCCTGCAGCACTACCTGATGTTGGTGTTACTAGTTTCCCTCGGGGGCACTTCCAGTTTGAGAAGGGACCCACTAGAAGTCGGAATGGCCCTGATGGTAAGACAGGAACGACTGAGGCAGACAGATGTGCAGTGAAACAGGATAATACTTTACTCAGCAACTGAACAGGTAAAAACAAGTTGCTTACAAAATGGTGGTTGTAGTTCTCCAGTGTCCAGCTACCCAGCCTTGGTCTTAGGAGGGTGCCCAGGAATGTTATGGCTCTAAGGATAATCTCCGCTCCAACTATAATTCCTCTCATCCGTCTCTCCCAGCAGTAGACACTGGGGGTTGTAGTACAGGGCAGTCCTGACAGGAATCTGGTTACCCTGGATAAGGTGCCGGGCCAACTCCTCCTGTCACTCTTGACAGCTGAACTCCACTGCTAAGTGCTGTCTGTAGATAAGCCTTGGGTTGAATCTTCCTCATAGGGGCTGTGTGGAAAGCTGCTGAAGCTCAGATTCAGTGCTGGTTTGCACTGACTCCTCTGCAAACTGCTACTCTGGCAACACTCTCTAGACTAAGAGTAGACTGAGCATCAACGGTTGTCCAGGAGACAAAAGTCTCCACAGACCTCGCCCAGTGGCCCAGTGTACCAAGTACATGGTTTGAAATACGGGGGGAACTACAGGGAAAACAATGGGATAAGCTGCATAACCCAGTGTATATAAGACACAGTGTATACAAGACACAGAACATAGAACATAAGGACATACCAACATAGCCCAGAGGCACAAGAGACAATAGAAGCAGGAGCACTCTGGGATGCTGCACATTTAATTTGTTTTGGTAATTGACAAAAATAAACTATTAACCCTTCAAGACACAGAACATAGAACATAAGGACATACCAACATAGCCCAGAGGCACAAGAGACAATAAAAGCAGGAGCACTCTGGGATGCTGCACATTTAATTTGTTTTGATAATTGACAAAAATAACCTATTAACCCTTCTTGTATATTCAGAGCTTAGATCTTTCTAATGTATCATGAAATGTGCCCATGTGCCCATCTATGGCTATGGGGGTATAATATGATAATTTTACAATTCAGATTTCAGGATTGGACAGAAATAATCCTTCCTGCTTGATGCTTGGTTTCCCTGGTAAGAGGCATTTTTGCTACATGATGTCACATCTTAAAAACCTGTCCTCTTTATTGCAAACCCCGCCTATGTTTTATAATCCCACCCCCATGGTCGGGCAACAGTTAATAAAGGGTGCAATTTTGGCACAAATTCAGGCACATTTTATGCTACATTCACATCTGCGTCAGAATAGTCCCAGGGCCAGAAGAATGGAAAAATGGTTCATCTAATGATGAGCACAAATGGATCCCGAGAGTCCTTATTGACTATAATGGGTCCCGTCTTGTGCCCATTGGGCGTTGTTTTTTTTCCCCCTGAAATCAGGGGCATAAAAGTTGGGTTTGCAGGTCTTTTTCTTCTGGTATTTCTGATGGCTTTGCGCAGGGTGTGAACTCAGCCTTAATAGTAAATCTGCCCCAATATTTGTACATACTGTATAAGACATTTTATTACATATTGGTTAGAAAACACCAAATAATATACTGTACACCAACCTGGTATCATCAAAACCGTAACAAACTGCATTATAAAGCTATAATATTACAACAAACTGGATATAACTGTAACAAACCTTCAGATCAGAGGGGAATATTATAAACAGGGGTGTAGCTATAGGGGGTGCAGAGGGAGCAATCTCTACCAGGCCCAGGAGCCTCAGGGGGGCCCAAAGGCCTCTTTACAACATAAGAAGATGTCAGTTTTATAGATAACACGTGATAAATGGGGGCCCCATTACACAGTCTGCATTGGGGCCCGGGCGCTTCAGTTTACACTTCTCTATTATATACTTCACATCCAATGCTGTCCAAGACATAGGAGCTGCTAATCGGAATCTCCAGGGGTTGTACTCCGGATTCTCGTCTTCCATAAAATGAGAGAAGTGACAATAAAGACAAGCACCGCGGATATTATGTTCCCTATATGTCTGCGTAACGGCCCTGGAAAACACAAAATATTGTCATTTACAGAATTATTAGGAAGAAATACAGAAATCGCCAATGCAATGTATGGTCCTAGTATGTATCATCATCACACAAAGACTGTCAGATAATGGCAGCTCTGCTGTGACCACTAGGGAAACTGGGGGAACCCTGTTGCGTCTGGTGATGAAAAATTGGAGAGTCATTGACCATAATAAAAGAGGGAGCGATGATATGATGAAGGGTAAAACGGGGAGCCCCACTGTGACCAGTGGTGAAAGGAAGAGAAGCCCTGCTGAGATTAAGGGGGGGAAAGGAGGGGATCATGCTGTGACTAGGAGGGAAAGAAAGTAATGCTATGCTGTGACCACTGGGGAACACAATGTTCACCTGCAACTACTGACTGCTGGAAATAAGAGGTCACTGCACTGCCAGGACAGACACCTCTGAGATAACTGTTTAGAGATACAGTCCCATACATAGTGTGGGATGAGGCTCAAACATTCTGTCCCTCAAGGCCCCTTGATAAATCTGATACTGCACAGAGGAAAACGCTGACATAACATAGCTTCATATCAGTTATATTAATGTGGATGCTAATTCTGAGAACCTAACAATCCCAGAAAAAAAAGCTTTTCCTGGTCCCAGCATAAAATATGGTGTCACCATTAAAAATCTGCATTAAAGACAAAAATATTATAAAGTTCCACAAGATCTGAAGGCCTTACCCAAGGAGATGTCACCTCCACCACTACCCATCTATCCCAGAATCCATAGTGTTCTGGTGGCAATGCTACGTCTGAGACCTCAACAATCCAAGATATAAGCTGGTCCTGGTCCCAGCGTACAATATGGCGTCACCATTAAAAATTTAAGTTATATAAACTTCTAAGGAGTTAAGGACATATCCTAAAAATATTCCAAAGTACCTTAAAATTTGAAAGGCCTCCTCCGAGGAGATGTCACCTCCACCACTACCCTCAACTATCCCAAAAACTAGAGTGTCCTGGTGGTGATCTACTAACAGGGTGACAGTGGCTTTAGAAGCTCTGAGGATATGGATCAGTCCTGGTATGTGGCATGGAAATCCTACCATGAGAGATATACTTTGGTCGAAGAGGTTTCGTAAGGATTCCCCATCTTTGTTAGTTTCAAGCTCCTTAAGTTACCAATTATGGTCGTTGGTTAACCATCCATAGTCTTGTGCCTCTTAAGGATGGTGGAATTTCTGACCATCTAACTAGAAGCATTCTGGCCATAACAATCCACTTGACACTTTGACCAATGGTAATATGTCTTGCTTACCTTTGATTATAACATGTACGTTCTTAGAACTTCTGACCCATCCATGTGCATTTCTGGCCTCACAAGTGTAGTTACCATTATGAATCTGACCAGCCCTGATGACCAAGACTACTGAATTATTCCGAGTGTAAGTCACATCAGCACCTGTAGGGACTATCCAGTGGTACTCAGGGCTTGGAGACCCATCCGATAGGCAGGTTATGTTAAAATAGTCTCCTTCCTGAATATTTGATTCAGGTGTAACGGTGACAACAGGAGCATCCGGTTGACCTAAGGATTATACAAAAAATTATGAAATTTAAAGCATACCCATAGCTTCTGAATGGAAGATGCCTTCAAAACCAAGAGTTCACAAGGAATAAGACAGACACTTATGGCTGGTTATGTTGGACCTTACCATATGTCCTTACTGTCTTACTGGAAGAAATGATGTTGATAACAGTCCCTGTTGCCACTCTTAAGCTGGCCTGACAGGAGAAGTTCTGGAGATTGTCCATACGACTAGCTATGACTTCATATGTGGCATTCACGGTCTGTTTACCCCTTCGTCCATTCCCTTTAAACGTTGAGTTATGGATGACTGTGTCGGCTTTGAGCAGTTGGATTTGGAGATTCTCCACTGGAGCAACGTCATAGACAATGCAGATGACTTGGTGAACTTTTCCTTCCTCCAGCTCCTGATCCATATTTATCGTCACATTGCTTGGTTCGGCTGAAATGCAATCCCCCAAAATGGTGGTGATTAAAGGGGATGTCTCATGTATGTCATTAAAGAGATGTAAGTTTATAGATGATACATAATGGTTCTTTTTTTGTATTGTTGCAGTTATTTATTTTTTATATATAAAAGCTTCCCTGGTGGCGGCCATATTGGAGTGACACCCTGTATTTCCTGTACAGACAGTGCAGTGTGTTGCACTTTATGGCAGCTTAAATAATAGGGAGTCAATTAACAGAAAAATGTCATATTACAGTCTCTAGGATGTGATAGAGTACAGCGCCCTTTGAGTGTAGAAAGTGAGGGGAAAGCTGCAAATAGAACCTTATCTGTGTACAGTCCATAAAATCATAAACCACCATCATATCATAACCGAAATCCACGCCCAGTGGTAACTCCTTCATTGCATTAGACAGTTCTAAGAAAGTTTAGAGGCACCAATGGAGGATTACCTACAACCTCCACTTCCAGCTTTCAAATTATCTTCCAAAATTTTTCCCTAGAACCCGGCATATCAACCCAGCCATGCAGATAGATAGGTTAGGGTCACCTGAATCAATATGTAGCCCTTGTGAATGGATATCTCCATTACCAAGATATCACTGTTTTTGTCAATTTGGAAATGAGCATTTTTGAGCAATGAGGGTATTGCCGCTTACCTCTTTGGAGTAATGACAACGCCCTCATTGCTCCAAAGAGCTAATCTGCATATTAACAAAATCAGCGATATCTCAGAAACTGATTCACAAGGGCAAACACCATTTGATTCAGGTGACCCTAACCTGTCTATCTGGAAGGTTGGGTTGATAGGCTGGGTTCTGATTAGAGATGAGCAGACCAGTTCGGATTAAACCGGATTTGACCTGAATTTTCCAAAAGTTTCTTGCTCATCTGAAAACAAAAATTTTAGGGTTTGCCACCTGTGAACTGGAAAATGAAAATTTTTATAATCTGGTGTCTCTCCAGACCCCAGAGTATAATAGGTAGAGGCCCAGGGGAAGTGTCATTAAAGAACAAACAGTTATACTCAACTTCCCTCTTCTGGGCTTCCTTACGACGTTTGGCACTCTCTGGGTCCTCTTCTGGACTCCTGGATGACAACATGCACCCGAGGGTCATTGCTGAGGCCCAATCACGAGGGGTGCACCAAGCGTCATGATGTCAGCGGTAACCCTGGGCACATGACGTCACCCAAGAGGCCAGAAGAGGACCGAGAAAGTGCTGGACACCTCGCTCTCTCTCGGAGGAGGCCCAGAAGAGGTGAGGGAAGGTGAATATAACTGTTTTTCTTTTTTTTAACACCTTCCCTGGGCCTCCACCTATTACACTCTGAGATCTGAAGGAACTTCAGAATATAATAATTTCACTTCCAGTTCTATCCGTACACGTTCGGACCAAAAGGAACCAGAGGGTTAACTAGTCCAAATCTGATACGAAACAAATCTTCAGAGGCTCACCTATCTCTAGTTCTGATGATAGACTCCCTTTAAGCTTTACATTATTGACGGCCTTGTGGAGTAAACATGATATATCAGTCATAGTTCATTCTGGAATCTAAGGTTTATAAAATAGTGTAGCAAAGACCTATGTATAAAAACATTGAGACTCTTTACCATGTATGGCCACCGTAGACATTGCTGTGTTACTTACCATAGGCCATGACCACAGTTAAGGATTGTCTTATGCCTCCGTCATCTACTGATTGGATACAATACAGTTCTGATTTCTCCCAGTCATCAACAAGAACTTCCACCGATGCCCAGTTCGGCCCCCACTGAGTATTATTCTTCAGTAACCGGGTTTCCCAGGAGGCTCTACCAGAACAGTTAAAGGTGCAATTGAGAGGAATCCATTCTCCATGTGGGACGAGTACCTCAGAACTAAGAGTCCTCAACTCACAAGGCTCCTCAGCCTGTCCTGAAATTGTAGAAGAAAGACCCATCAAGACGGTGACATCTAATAGTAGGATATATAAAATTTAGCAGGTAGACATAGTAGTTACATCATACCTGGCCTGCTTGATTTTGGTTAAATATTAAACTTTTAAAGGACTTATGCAATACCCACATTATCAAATGAGACAATACGCCCTATCGACCTGTACGCTAAAAATATAATGCCAACATACATGATCCTCCTCCAATGGTAGTACTTATCTTTGAGGGAGGTGCGAAAAAAGGATCCATTAGGACATATCCATCCACTGGACCCTAGTACCCCTAGTCTTTAGTCAAAGGTCTGCCAACAACTGTAGACATGGGCACAATTACCAGGATAGCAGACATACTTTGTAGTGGTCAAAAACTAAGGGCACTCATCTCAATTCATATGGTAGGTTAGTGGTGCAAATGGATGATGGGAAATTAAATGTGACCCCATTCTAAATTTATTGCAGAGGCCCAATAGGTAGCCCTACTGTGTGTATTATTTCTTGCACTATTAGGGGACATTCACACTACCGAAGTTAATGTTTGTTGCTGTCATCAGTCATAGGATGACAGCAACGGATATTAAATGCAGCTAAGTAAACAGACACAGATGGAGCCCCCATCACCTGTGTCCACTCCCATTGACAATAATGTAAACAACATGATGAATACTGTCTTCTGTCATGCACAACTTTTTCTTCAGTCAGAAAACTAAAATACATGACAGACGAAAGCTTTCATCATGTTGTTTACATTTGGGGGGTGCAGACAAACAACCGACAGAGAAGGCTCCGTCTGCATCTGTCATTTAGTGTTCGTTGCTCTAATCCTATGACAGATGACAGCAACGGACATTAATAATGGTAGTGTGAACCTACCCTAACTGTGTTGTGTCATCATGTGTTAATTATACCTGCATGTGACATTGTTATATCTTTTTTTCTATGGCATTCCACTGTACATGAGTTTAATCTTGAGTTTCTCTGTACTGTGACATCACTGTGTTTATTTTCGCTGAACTATGACATCACTGTATATATTATCTCTGTACTGTGACATCACTGTTTATTATCCCTGTACTGAGACATCACTGTGTGTATTATCCATGTACTGTGAGATCACTGTGGTTATTATCCCTGTACTGTGACATCGCTGTTTATTATCCCTGGACCGTGACATCACTGTGTTTATTATCTCTGTACTGTGGCATTGCTGTGTATATTATCTCTGTACTGTGACATCACTGTGTGTATTATCCCTGTACTGTGATATCACTGTGCGTATTATCCCTGTACTGTGACATCATTGTGTGTATTATCCCTGTACTGTGATATTGCTGTGTGTATTATCCCTGTACTGTGACATTGCTATTTATTATCCCTGGAATGTGACATCATTATCATTGTGTGTATTATCTCTGTACTGTGACATCACTGTTTATTATCCCTGTACTGTGACATCACTGTGTTTATTATCCCTGTACGGTGACATCGCTGTGTTTATTATCCCTGTACTGTGACCTCACTGTGTTTATTATCACTGTACTGTGACATCACTGTGTTTATTATCCCTGGACCGTGACATCACTGTGTTTATTATCTCTGTACAGTGGCATTGCTGTGTATATTATCTCTGTACTGTGACATCACTGTGTGTATTATCCCTGTACTGTGATATCACTGTGCGTATTATCCCTGTACTGTGACATCATTGTGTGTATTATCCCTGTACTGTGATATTGCTGTGTGTATTATCCCTGTACTGTGACATTGCTATTTATTATCCCTGGAATGTGACATCATTATCATTGTGTGTATTATCCCTGTACTGTGACATCGCTGTTTATTATCCCTGGACCGTGACATCACTGTGTTTATTATCTCTGTACTGTGGCATTGCTGTGTATATTATCTCTGTACTGTGACATCACTGTGTGTATTATCCCTGTACTGTGATATCACTGTGCGTATTATCCCTGTACTGTGACATCATTGTGTGTATTATCCCTGTACTGTGATATTGCTGTGTGTATTATCCCTGTACTGTGACATTGCTATTTATTATCCCTGGAATGTGACATCATTATCATTGTGTGTATTATCTCTGTACTGTGACATCACTGTTTATTATCCCTGTACTGTGACATCACTGTGTTTATTATCCCTGTACGGTGACATCGCTGTGTTTATTATCCCTGTACTGTGACCTCACTGTGTTTATTATCACTGTACTGTGACATCACTGTGTTTATTATCCCTGGACCGTGACATCACTGTGTTTATTATCTCTGTACAGTGGCATTGCTGTGTATATTATCTCTGTACTGTGACATCACTGTGTGTATTATCCCTGTACTGTGATATCACTGTGCGTATTATCCCTGTACTGTGACATCATTGTGTGTATTATCCCTGTACTGTGATATTGCTGTGTGTATTATCCCTGTACTGTGACATTGCTATTTATTATCCCTGGAATGTGACATCATTATCATTGTGTGTATTATCTCTGTACTGTGACATCACTGTTTATTATCCCTGTACTGTGACATCACTGTGTTTATTATCCCTGTACTGTGACATCACTGTGTTTATTATTTCTGTACTGTGACATCACTGTTTTTTATCCCTGTACTGTGACATCACTGTGTTTATTATCCATGTACTGTGACATCACTGTGTTTATTATCTTTGTACTGTGACATCAATGTTTATTTTTCCTGTACAATGACATCACTGTGTGTCAAATTAACCCCTATGCGCCCCAGGATGTACATGTACATGCTGGTGCTGCAACCCAGATGGAGGGAACCAAAGGATGGGAGTTGTAGTGGTGGATGATGTGCCACCTGCTAGAACGAGCACACTGAACCAAGCTCCCAGCCCCACTCCTGGGCTGCTGAGGGGGGTCCTGCAGCACTACCTGATGGTGGTGGTAGTAGTTACCCCCGCGGCATTCCAGTTGGAGAGGGGACCTCTCCTCTCTGAGCCGGTGTGATGTTGTTCGGAAGGGCCCTGGTGTTATTGCAGACACGACTCAGGAAACCAGTGGTTGAAGTTGAACAGGGAACAGCTTTATTGCAGCAACTGGAACAGGTACAACTGCAGCTTCCAAATGGGAGTAGTAGTACCACAATGTCCAATCCCACAGCCTTGGTTATAGGAGGGTGCCCAGGGATAATACAGGCTCTATGGCAGACTTCTCCAACTACTGGTCCCCTCATGCCCTCCCAGGTAAAGATGCTGGCGATAGTGGTGCAGGGAGTCCTGACAGGGATCTGGTTACCTTTGCTTAGACCCGAGTGAACTCCTCCTGTCAGTGTCCTCCACTGCTCCTTCTGGCACGGTGTACAAATGTCCAGACAGCGGTACTCCCTTCTCAGGGCTGTCTCTAGATGAGCCTGGGGCAATGTTCTCTCCTCCTGGAGGCTGTATGGGCAGCCGTTGATGCCCAGTCTCAGTGCTGACTGCAGGGATGCTCTGCACACTGTCACAGCTACACACACTAGACACTGACTGAGTCTCAATGAACACCCTGGAGACCTAGATCTCCTACAACCCCGCCCAGTGGCCTGTGATTGGCCAGGGCTGAACCAAGGCTAAAGGATTTTAAATACTGGGGGCTGCATTACAATATATACAATGTACATATAACATAGAACACAGAGGACGGGACATACCAACACAACCCAGAGGCACAAAAGACAAGCACTTAAATCAGTAGCACTCTGGGATGCTGCACTGGTTGATGTGACTAACTATGGTTACATACAGCAGGGACCCGGCAGCATTGCCCAGGTGATCAGAGATGACTCTGATCATGGGCATTTAACCACTCAAATGCCGTGGTCAAATGCGACCATGGCATGTGAGTGGTTACTTTCACTTTCCCTGTTATGTATTGCCTGCAGCCGGCTTCCATGGTTACACAGCAAATCTGCCATAGACTGCAATACAGTAGTAATACAGTAGCTGTTGAGCTGTGTCTTTTCCCAACCATACTGAATATGGATCAAACATTCAACCAATTGTAACCAGTGCCCCTAAGCAACGTCTTCTCTGCAACACTGAACACAGCAGGGGGCGCCATAACACATATGCAATGTCAATACCTAGCATGATCCTTCTACTACAGTGCCTAGAATACACATACTCATGTCCTGCTAGTATCCATGGGGTTATGCCGTACAATAAGCTCCGCTCACCTGTAAGAACGAAGACTGCGAAGACTGGCAGCGCCATCAGATAAGCACACGCCCGCCCCATTCCTGGTGGAGACAGTCGCTGGAGATTACACAAGGGCCGGAGCGCTGGGCACTAGGACAAGACTTCCTTCCTGTATAATGTATTTTTCAACATTTCCTATCGTAAGACAACCCATCTAGTTCCATGCAATGCTGCAGCCCTGAGATAGACATGCCGGAGCCCCAGCTGTTCTTCTTCTGCTAAAGATGTCTCTCACCCTCTCTAGAGAGTTGTGTCTAGGCTGTCCCTTAAAGGCAAAGATGCAGATGCATCATGCACATGGATATCACCCCTTACCAGTGACTTGTTGGCACTCTCATGGACTACCCAGTGCTCAGGGAACAGGCCCCATAGCCAAATACATTCTGGGGGCCACTATACGGCTACATGCAAATATTACCTGACACTTCTTCGCAGATTCCTAAAATATCACCAAAATGAATATTTCCATTAGTGGTCTGCTGCCTAGCCCTGTCAGTATTCTGCTGCTGGCCTATTGCCTTGAACTAGGGCCCTTCTAGCTCCGTGTGCCAGGGATAGGTGCCCACACCGCAGCAGATCTCAGGGAGCAGCAGCAAGATGGTTGTGTCTGGGGCCCCTGCAATGTGATTGAGAACATGGGAGCCAGGCAGGAAGGATCCTCGATGGGCTCACTCTGCAGCCAGATGTCACCTCAGTCGCCCTGTGTGTCTACAGTATATACAAAAATCTGGGTAGTTTCATAAAATTATCTACTCACTATATTATACTGACACATGGCCTGGGCGAGAGGCTCTGCATGAAGTACAGAGAGTGTAGTTGGGGACCCACCAGGCTCAGGTGACCACCAGGGGTTCACTTGTGGGCCAACCTGAGCTTACCCCTAGTTATCCCATGTCTCTTACCCTGTGATGTGATGGTCACCTGGTGTAACTCACCAGTGCTAAGGTTCTCAGCCCAGTGTACCCTACCAGTGTACTGTGATAAGCCTGGTGTAACCTACCAGTGTACTGTGATAAGCCTGGTGTAACCTACCAGTGGTACTATCCTCAGCCTAGTGTAACCTACCTGAGACCAGTGTAACCTACCAGTGGTACTATCCTCAGCCCAGCGTAACCTGAGACCAGTGTAACCTACCAGTGGTACTATCCTCAGCCCAGCGTAACCTACCTGAGACCAGTGTAACCTACCAGTGGTACTATCCTCATCCCAGTGTAACCTACCAGTGGTACTGTCCTCAGCACAGTGTAACCTACCTGAGACCAGTGTACCCTACCAGTGGTACTATCCTCAGCCCAGCGTAACCTACCTGAGACCAGTGTAACCTACCAGTGGTACTATCCTCAGCCCAGCGTAACCTACCTGAGACCAGTGTAACCTACCAGTGGTACTATCCTCAGCCCAGCGTAACCTACCTGAGACCAGTGTAACCTACCAGTGGTACTATCCTCAGCCCAGTGTAACCTACCAGTGTTACTGTCCTCAGCACAGTGTAACCTACCTGAGACCAGTGTACCCTACCAGTGGTACTATCCTCAGCCCAGCGTAACCTACCTGAGACCAGTATAACCTACCAGTGGTACTATCCTCAGCCCAGTGTAACCTACCAGTGGTACTATCCTCAGCCCAGCGTAACCTACCTGAGACCAGTGTAACCTACCAGTGGTACTATCCTCAGCCCAGCGTAACCTACCTGAGACCAGTGTAACCTACCAGTGGTACTATCCTCAGCCCAGTGTAACCTACCTGAGACCAGTGTAACCTACCAGTGGTACTATCCTCAGCCCAGCGTAACCTACCTGAGACCAGTGTAACCTACCAGTGGTACTATCCTCAGCCCAGTGTAACCTACCAGTGTTACTGTCCTCAGCACAGTGTAACCTACCTGAGACCAGTGTACCCTACCAGTGGTACTATCCTCAGCCCAGCGTAACCTACCTGAGACCAGTGTAACCTACCAGTGGTACTATCCTCAGCCCAGTGTAACCTACCAGTGGTAATATCCTCAGCCCAGCGTAACCTACCTGAGACCAGTGTAACCTACCAGTGGTACTATCCTCAGCCCAGCGTAACCTACCTGAGACCAGTGTAACCTACCAGTGGTACTATCCTCAGCCCAGTGTAACCTACCAGTGGTACTATCCTCAGCCCAGTGTAACCTACCTGAGACCAGTGTAACCTACCAGTGGTACTATCCTCAGCCCAGTGTAACCTACCTGAGACCAGTGTACCCTACCAGTGGTACTATCCTCAGCCCAGTGTAACCTACCTGAGACCAGTGTAACCTACCAGTGGTACTATCCTCAGCCCAGCGTAACCTACCTGAGACCAGTGTAACTTACCAGTGGTACTATCCTCAGCCCAGCGTAACCTACCTGAGACCAGTGTACCCTACCAGTCGTACTATCCTCAGCCCAGTGTAACCTACCTGAGACCAGTGTAACCTACCAGTGGTACTATCCTCAGCCCAGCGTAACCTACCTGAGACCAGTGTAACCTACCAGTGGTACTATCCTCAGCCCAGTGTAACCTACCAGTGGTACTATCCTCAGCCCAGTGTAACCTACCTGAGACCAGTGTAACCTACCAGTGGTACTATCCTCAGCCCAGTGTAACCTACCTGAGACCAGTGTACCCTACCAGTCGTACTATCCTCAGCCCAGTGTAACCTACCTGAGACCAGTGTAACCTACCAGTGGTACTATCCTCAGCCCAGCGTAACCTACCTGAGACCAGTGTAACCTACCAGTGGTACTATCCTCAGCCCAGCGTAACCTACCTGAGACCAGTGTAACCTACCAGTGGTACTATCCTCAGCCCAGCGTAACCTACCTGAGACCAGTGTACCCTACCAGTGGTACTATCCTCAGCCCAGCGTAACCTACCTGAGATCAGTGTAACCTACCAGTGGTACTATCCTCAGCCCAGTGTAACCTACCAGTGGTACTATCCTCAGCCCAGCGTAACCTACCAGTGTTACTGTCCTCAGCACAGTGTAACCTACCTGAGACCAGTGTACCCTACCAGTGGTACTATCCTCAGCCCAGCGTAACCTACCTGAGACCAGTGTAACCTACCAGTGGTACTATCCTCAGCCCAGCGTAACCTACCTGAGACCAGTGTAACCTACCAGTGGTACTATCCTCAGCCCAGCGTAACCTACCTGAGACCAGTGTAACCTACCAGTGGTACTATCCTCAGCCCAGTGTAACCTACCAGTGTTACTGTCCTCAGCACAGTGTAACCTACCTGAGACCAGTGTACCCTACCAGTGGTACTATCCTCAGCCCAGCGTAACCTACCTGAGATCAGTGTAACCTACCAGTGGTACTATCCTCAGCCCAGTGTAACCTACCAGTGGTACTATCCTCAGCCCAGCGTAACCTACCTGAGACCAGTGTAACCTACCAGTGGTACTATCCTCAGCCCAGCGTAACCTACCTGAGACCAGTGTAACCTACCACTGGTACTATCCTCAGCCCAGTGTAACCTACCAGTGGTAATATCCTCAGCCCAGTGTAACCTACCTGAGACCAGTGTAACCTACCAGTGGTACTATCCTCAGCCCAGCGTAACCTACCTGAGACCAGTGTACCCTACCAGTCGTACTATCCTCAGCCCAGTGTAACCTACCTGAGACCAGTGTAACCTACCAGTGGTACTATCCTCAGCCCAGCGTAACCTACCTGAGACCAGTGTAACCTACCAGTGGTACTATCCTCAGCCCAGTGTAACCTACCAGTGTTACTGTCCTCAGCACAGTGTAACCTACCTGAGACCAGTGTACCCTACCAGTGGTACTATCCTCAGCCCAGCGTAACCTACCTGAGACCAGTGTAACCTACCAGTGGTACTATCCTCAGCCCAGCGAAACCTACCTGAGACCAGTGTAACCTACCAGTGGTACTATCCTCAGCCCAGCGTAACCTACCTGAGACCAGTGTAACCTACCAGTGGTACTATCCTCAGCCCAGTGTAACCTACCAGTGTTACTGTCCTCAGCACAGTGTAACCTACCTGAGACCAGTGTACCCTACCAGTGGTACTATCCTCAGCCCAGCGTAACCTACCTGAGATCAGTGTAACCTACCAGTGGTACTATCCTCAGCCCAGTGTAACCTACCAGTGGTACTATCCTCAGCCCAGCGTAACCTACCTGAGACCAGTGTAACCTACCAGTGGTACTATCCTCAGCCCAGCGTAACCTACCTGAGACCAGTGTAACCTACCAGTGGTACTATCCTCAGCCCAGTGTAACCTACCAGTGGTACTATCCTCAGCCCAGTGTAACCTACCTGAGACCAGTGTAACCTACCAGTGGTACTATCCTCAGCCCAGTGTAACCTACCTGAGACCAGTGTACCCTACCAGTCGTACTATCCTCAGCCCAGTGTAACCTACCTGAGACCAGTGTAACCTACCAGTGGTACTATCCTCAGCCCAGCGTAACCTACCTGAGACCAGTGTAACCTACCAGTGGTACTATCCTCAGCCCAGTGTAACCTACCAGTGGTACTGTCCTCAGCACAGTGTAACCTACCTGAGACCAGTGTACCCTACCAGTGGTACTATCCTCAGCCCAGCGTAACCTACCTGAGACCAGTGTAACCTACCAGTGGTACTATCCTCAGCCCAGCGTAACCTACCTGAGACCAGTGTAACCTACCAGTGGTACTATCCTCAACCCAGTGTAACCTACCAGTGGTACTGTCCTCAGCACAGTGTAACCTACCTGAGACCAGTGTACCCTACCAGTGATACTATCCTCAGCCCAGTGTAACCTACCTGAGACCAGTGTAACCTACCAGTGGTACTATCCTCAGCCCAGTGTAACCTACCTGAGACCAGTGTACCCTACCAGTGATACTATCCTCAGCCCAGTGTAACCTACCAGTGGTACTGTCCTCAGCACAGTGTAACCTACCTGAGACCAGTGTACCCTACCAGTGATACTATCCTCAGCCCAGCGTAACCTACCTGAGACCAGTGTACCCTACCAGTCGTACTATCCTCAGCCTAGTGTAACCTACCTGAGACCAGTGTAACCTACCAGTGGTACTATCCTCAGCCCAGCGTAACCTACCTGAGACCAGTGTAACCTACCAGTGGTACTATCCTCAGCCCAGTGTAACCTACCAGTGTTACTTTCCTCAGCACAGTGTAACCTACCTGAGACCAGTGTACCCTACCAGTGGTACTATCCTCAGCCCAGCGTAACCTACCTGAGACCAGTGTAACCTACCAGTGGTACTATCCTCAGCCCAGCGTAACCTACCTGAGACCAGTGTAACCTACCAGTGGTACTATCCTCAGCCCAGCGTAACCTACCTGAGACCAGTGTAACCTACCAGTGGTACTATCCTCAGCCCAGTGTAACCTACCAGTGTTACTGTCCTAAGCACAGTGTAACCTACCTGAGACCAGTGTACCCTACCAGTGGTACTATCCTCAGCCCAGCGTAACCTACCTGAGACCAGTGTAACCTACCAGTGGTACTATCCTCAGCCCAGCGTAACCTACCTGAGACCAGTGTAACCTACCAGTGGTACTATCCTCAACCCAGTGTAACCTACCAGTGGTACTGTCCTCAGCACAGTGTAACCTACCTGAGACCTGTGTACCCTACCAGTCGTACTATCCTCAGCCCAGTGTAACCTACCTGAGACCAGTGTAACCTACCAGTGGTACTATCCTCAGCCCAGTGTAACCTACCTGAGACCAGTGTACCCTACCAGTGGTACTATCCTCAGCCTAGTGTAACCTACCTGAAACCAGTGTAACCTACCAGTGGTACTATCCTCAGCCCAGTGTAACCTACCTGAGACCAGTGTAACCTACCAGTGGTACTATCCTCAGCCCAGTGTAACCTACCTGAGACCAGTGTAACCTACCAGTGGTACTATCCTCAGCCTAGTGTAACCTACCTGAGACCAGTGTAACCTACCAGTGGTACTGTCCTCAGCCCAGTGTAACCTACCTGAGACCAGTGTAAACTACCAGTGGTACTATCCTCAGCCCAGTGTAACCTGAGACCAGTGTAACCTACCAGTGGTACTATCCTCAGCCCAGTGTAACCTACCTGAGACCAGTGTAACCTACCAGTGGTACTATCCTCAGCCCAGCGTAACCTACCTGAGACCAGTGTAACCTACCAGTGGTACTATCCTCAGCCCAGCGTAACCTACCAGTGGTACTGTCCTCAGCACAGTGTAACCTACCTGAGACCAGTGTACCCTACCAGTGGTACTATCCTCAGCCCAGCGTAACCTACCTGAGACCAGTGTAACCTACCAGTGGTACTATCCTCAGCTCAGCGTAACCTACCTGAGACCAGTGTAACCTACCAGTGGTACTATCCTCAACCCAGTGTAACCTACCAGTGGTACTGTCCTCAGCACAGTGTAACCTACCTGAGACCAGTGTACCCTACCAGTCGTACTATCATCAGCCCAGTGTAACCTACCTGAGACCAGTGTAACCTACCAGTGGTACTATCCTCAGCCCAGTGTAACCTACCTGAGACCAGTGTACCCTACCAGTGATACTATCCTCAGCCCAGTGTAACCTACCAGTGGTACTGTCCTCAGCACAGTGTAACCTACCTGAGACCAGTGTACCCTACCAGTGATACTATCCTCAGCCCAGCGTAACCTACCTGAGACCAGTGTACCCTACCAGTCGTACTATCCTCAGCCTAGTGTAACCTACCTGAGACCAGTGTAACCTACCAGTGGTACTGTCCTCAGCCCAGTGTAACCTACCTGAGACCAGTGTAAACTACCAGTGGTACTATCCTCAGCCCAGTGTAACCTGAGACCAGTGTAACCTACCAGTGGTACTATCCTCAGCCCAGCGTAACCTACCTGAGACCAGTGTAACCTACCAGTGGTACTATCCTCAGCCCAGTGTAACCTACCTGAGACCAGTGTAACCTACCAGTGGTACTATCCTCAGCCCAGCGTAACCTACCTGAGACCAGTGTAACCTACCAGTGGTACTATCCTCAGCCCAGTGTAACCTACCAGTGGTACTGTCCTCAGCACAGTGTAACCTACCTGAGACCAGTGTACCCTACCAGTGGTACTATCCTCAGCCCAGCGTAACGTACCTGAGACCAGTGTAACCTACCAGTGGTACTATCCTCAGCCCAGCGTAACCTACCTGAGACCAGTGTAACCTACCAGTGGTACTATCCTCAACCCAGTGTAACCTACCAGTGGTACTGTCCTCAGCACAGTGTAACCTACCTGAGACCAGTGTACCCTACCAGTCGTACTATCATCAGCCCAGTGTAACCTACCTGAGACCAGTGTAACCTACCAGTGGTACTATCCTCAGCCCAGTGTAACCTACCTGAGACCAGTGTACCCTACCAGTGATACTATCCTCAGCCCAGCGTAACCTACCTGAGACCAGTGTAACCTACCAGTGGTACTATCCTCAGCCCAGTGTAACCTACCTGAGACCAGTGTAACCTACCAGTGGTACTATCCTCAGCCCAGCGTAACCTACCTGAGACCAGTGTAACCTACCAGTGGTACTATCCTCAGCCCAGTGTAACCTACCAGTGGTACTGTCCTCAGCACAGTGTAACCTACCTGAGACCAGTGTACCCTACCAGTGGTACTATCCTCAGCCCAGCGTAACGTACCTGAGACCAGTGTACCCTACTAGTGGTACTATCCTTAGCCTAGTGTAACCTACCTGAGACCAGTGTAACCTACCAGTGGTACTATCCTCAGCCCAGTGTAACCTACCTGAGACCAGTGTAACCTACCAGTGGTACTATCCTCAGCCCAGTGTAACCTACCTGAGACCAGTGTAACCTACCAGTGGTACTATCCTCAGCCCAGTGTAACCTACCTGAGACCAGTGTAACCTACCAGTGGTACTATCCTCAGCCTAGTGTAACCTACCTGAGACCAGTGTAACCTACCAGTGGTACTATCCTCAGCCCAGCGTAACCTGAGACCAGTGTAACCTACCAGTGGTACTATCCTCAGCCCAGCGTAACCTACCTGAGACCAGTGTAACCTACCAGTGGTACTATCCTCAACCCAGTGTAACCTACCAGTGGTACTGTCCTCAGCACAGTGTAACCTACCTGAGACCAGTGTAACCTACCAGTGGTACTATCCTCAGCCCAGTGTAACCTACCTGAGACCAGTGTACCCTACCAGTGATACTATCCTCAGCCCAGCGTAACCTACCTGAGACCAGTGTAACCTATCAGTGGTACTATCCTCAGCCCAGTGTAACCTACCTGAGACCAGTGTACCCTACCAGTGGTACTATCCTCAGCCCAGTGTAACCTACCTGAGACCAGTGTACCCTACTAGTGGTACTATCCTCAGCCCAGCGTAACGTACCTGAGACCAGTGTAACCTACCAGTGGTACTATCCTCAGCCCAGCGTAACCTACCTGAGACCAGTGTAACCTACCAGTGATACTATCCTCAGCCCAGCGTAACCTACCTGAGACCAGTGTAACCTATCAGTGGTACTATCCTCAGCCCAGTGTAACCTACCTGAGACCAGTGTAACCTACCAGTGGTACTATCCTCAGCCCAGTGTAACCTACCTGAGACCAGTGTACCCTACCAGTGATACTATCCTCAGCCCAGCGTAACCTACCTGAGACCAGTGTAACCTATCAGTGGTACTATCCTCAGCCCAGTGTAACCTACCTGAGACCAGTGTAACCTACCAGTGGTACTGTCCTCAGCACAGTGTTACCTACCTGAGACCAGTGTACCCTACCAGTGGTACTATCCTCAGCCCAGTGTAACCTACCTGAGACCAGTGTACCCTACTAGTGGTACTATCCTCAGCCTAGTGTAACCTACCTGAGACCAGTGTAACCTACCAGTGGTACTATCCTCAGCCCAGTGTAACCTACCTGAGACCAGTGTAACCTACCAGTGGTACTATCCTCAGCCCAGTGTAACCTACCTGAGACCAATGTAACCTACCAGTGGTACTATCCTCAGCCCAGTGTAACCTACCTGAGACCAGTGTAACCTACCAGTGGTACTATCCTCAGCCTAGTGTAACCTACCTGAGACCAGTGTAACCTACCAGTGGTACTATCCTCAGCCCAGCGTAACCTGAGACCAGTGTAACCTACCAGTGGTACTATCCTCAGCCCAGCGTAACCTACCTGAGACCAGTGTAACCTACCAGTGGTACTATCCTCAACCCAGTGTAACCTACCAGTGGTACTGTCCTCAGCACAGTGTAACCTACCTGAGACCAGTGTAACCTACCAGTCGTACTATCATCAGCCCAGTGTAACCTACCTGAGACCAGTGTAACCTACCAGTGGTACTATCCTCAGCCCAGTGTAACCTACCTGAGACCAGTGTACCCTACCAGTGATACTATCCTCAGCCCAGCGTAACCTACCTGAGACCAGTGTAACCTATCAGTGGTACTATCCTCAGCCCAGTGTAACCTACCTGAGACCAGTGTAACCTACCAGTGGTACTATCTTCAGCCCAGCGTAACCTACCTGAGACCAGTGTAACCTACCAGTGGTACTATCCTCAGCCCAGTGTAACCTACCAGTGGTACTGTCCTCAGCACAGTGTAACCTACCTGAGACCAGTGTACCCTACCAGTGGTACTATCCTCAGCCCAGCGTAACGTACCTGAGACCAGTGTAACCTACCAGTGGTACTATCCTCAGCCCAGCGTAACCTACCTGAGACCAGTGTAACCTACCAGTGATACTATCCTCAGCCCAGCGTAACCTACCTGAGACCAGTGTAACCTATCAGTGGTACTATCCTCAGCCCAGTGTAACCTACCTGAGACCAGTGTAACCTACCAGTGGTACTATCCTCAGCCCAGTGTAACCTACCTGAGACCAGTGTACCCTACCAGTGATACTATCCTCAGCCCAGCGTAACCTACCTGAGACCAGTGTAACCTATCAGTGGTACTATCCTCAGCCCAGTGTAACCTACCTGAGACCAGTGTAACCTACCAGTGGTACTGTCCTCAGCACAGTGTAACCTACCTGAGACCAGTGTACCCTACCAGTGGTACTATCCTCAGCCCAGTGTAACCTACCTGAGACCAGTGTACCCTACTAGTGGTACTATCCTCAGCCTAGTGTAACCTACCTGAGACCAGTGTAACCTACCAGTGGTACTATCCTCAGCCCAGTGTAACCTACCTGAGACCAGTGTAACCTACCAGTGGTACTATCCTCAGCCCAGTGTAACCTACCTGAGACCAGTGTAACCTACCAGTGGTACTATCCTCAGCCCAGTGTAACCTACCTGAGACCAGTGTAACCTACCAGTGGTACTATCCTCAGCCTAGTGTAACCTACCTGAGACCATTGTAACCTACCAGTGGTACTATCCTCAGCCCAGCGTAACCTGAGACCAGTGTAACCTACCAGTGGTACTATCCTCAGCCCAGCGTAACCTACCTGAGACCAGTGTAACCTACCAGTGGTACTATCCTCAACCCAGTGTAACCTACCAGTGGTACTGTCCTCAGCACAGTGTAACCTACCTGAGACCAGTGTAACCTACCAGTCGTACTATCATCAGCCCAGTGTAACCTACCTGAGACCAGTGTAACCTACCAGTGGTACTATCCTCAGCCCAGTGTAACCTACCTGAGACCAGTGTACCCTACCAGTGATACTATCCTCAGCCCAGCGTAACCTACCTGAGACCAGTGTAACCTATCAGTGGTACTATCCTCAGCCCAGTGTAACCTACCTGAGACCAGTGTAACCTACCAGTGGTACTATCCTCAGCCCAGCGTAACCTACCTGAGACCAGTGTAACCTACCAGTGGTACTATCCTCAGCCCAGTGTAACCTACCAGTGGTACTGTCCTCAGCACAGTGTAACCTACCTGAGACCAGTGTACCCTACCAGTGGTACTATCCTCAGCCCAGCGTAACGTACCTGAGACCAGTGTAACCTACCAGTGGTACTATCCTCAGCCCAGCGTAACCTACCTGAGACCAGTGTAACCTACCAGTGGTACTGTCCTCAGCACAGTGTAACCTACCTGAGACCAGTGTACCCTACCAGTGGTACTATCCTCAGCCCAGTGTAACCTACCTGAGACCAGTGTACCCTACCAGTGGTACTATCCTCAGCCTAGTGTAACCTACCTGAGACCAGTGTAACCTACCAGTGGTACTATCCTCAGCCCAGTGTAACCTACCTGAGACCAGTGTAACCTACCAGTGGTACTATCCTCAGCCCAGTGTAACCTACCTGAGACCAGTGTAACCTACCAGTGGTACTATCCTCAGCCCAGTGTAACCTACCTGAGACCAGTGTAACCTACCAGTGGTACTATCCTCAGCCTAGTGTAACCTACCTGAGACCAGTGTAACCTGCTAGTGGTACTATCCTCAGCCCAGTGTAACCTACCTGAGACCAGTGTAACCTACCAGTGGTACTATCCTCAGCCCAGTGTAACCTACCTGAGACCTGTGTAACCTACCAGTGGTACTATCCTCAGCCCAGTGTAACCTACCTGAGACCAGTGTAACCTACCAGTGGTACTGTCCTCAGCCCAGTGTAACCTACCTGAGAACAGTGTAACCTATCAGTGGTACTATTCTCATGATGACCCTTGTGTAACCACATGGCAGTGGCCACATGGACCAAGTAGAGGACTAGTACTAGAGACCACACAGTTAGTAGTGGATTATAATATATCCTTTTTGGGCAGCCACCCGTGGGTCCTAGGGGGGCTACGGCCATGTAAATCTCTCACCAATTTAAACAAGTATATATCACTTAGACGTTTCCTGCGATAGCAATAGAATTTTACATGTACCTGTAAATACAGACCTAGTCTAGTCTTCCCATAATCAAAGGGGCAGCATCATAGTGTGGGTGCTGCGTGCCTACCCCTGTATAGTGAGGGAGCCTGCTCCCCATTCACAGCGAAGTCCCCATCGTGTGCCCTGCAGCCATTAAAATAAAACTACCTTCATCTACCCTCATCTGCTCCCTGGGTATGGCAGTGCAGTACATATTGTTCAAAAACTAAACAGAATGGAAAGCTGATACATTGTAACAAACTATCAGGACAGGAGTAGAAAGATTTTTTGCTCTTGGTGCATTTAGCTCTATTTAGCAGTATTCAGACATCATTTCAACAGTGCTATGACAATCAGCACATACACTTTATCTGAATGCCAGCAGGTGGCGCTGTGTCCTTATTCCATGGAATTATCCAGTGGAAAGAGTAAGAATATAATGTCATTTTATCATATTGAAATTAATAAGTGTTAATCCACTTGGGGACCCTAAAAATGGAGACCCTATCCGCTTAAAAAGTGGGGTCCGACGTGTTCCCACCTAAAATCGGGACTTTTCTCTCTGCATATTTTAAGCGGAATGGAGGACGGAGTCCCCAAACAGTCCACGAACTCTAGTGTGACCGCAACCTAAAAGGAAAGCAAAATTGGAGAGCAGAATTACCCATCCAAGGGGATCATGTATTAAAGAGAAGCATGTACTCACATCTATGCTAGAAGCTCCCCCTCCTCCCCAAATCACTGCGCCTCTGGGGTCCTTCCAAGACCCCCAATATACCAGCTGACAGACAATCCACTTTTAAAGCACTTGGGTTTCCCCCTTCGTCAGGAATGACGGTGTTCATACTACACCAGTAATTGCTTACATTGTGTGTAATGGCACTTGCAGCTCAGCACTACCGGAGTCTGGACAGTCTCTATCCCAGCAGCACAGAGTTATCTCAGCAGCTCAGTCTCTTATTTGTGCCGGTCATAAGCACTCTCTTACAGTTTCCCGTCCTGGCTGTACCTTAGTCTAGTCGCAACCATGCATTGTTGCACTCTTGCGGTCTACCTTTCTTGTGGCACAGGCACTGGGGTGTCTCTGGGGTGGTGTGGTGTCCCAGAAGGATTGCTACTAAAGGACTGGTTGTATATCTTACTGTGTACTTGCACTTTATTGCATTTTATGCTGTTTTGATGTTCCTGACTGATGTAAATGGACCACTGTGGCTGGAGGTAAGTAGATAGTACATCCCTTAGCGTAGATCATTCTACTGCCGCCTGTCAGATACAACTCAGGACCGTAATATCACAGTCAGGAGATGGGCCGGAGCCCTGCTCACTTTTTAGGACAAGTGTGTATGACAGAGACTGTGAGGGTAATATATAGACAGACCTTATAGCTATGACCCAGGCTCAGGGCAGTCTTGGTAAATATTTAGGATCCTGCACCCTGCAACTTGAGAAATTGCTAGAATTTTACAAATTTGCGGAATAAACTGAGTACACTTTCTGAGGAGACTGTCCAGAACCAGAGACACTGACCCCAGCGTTCAGGATCACCATGCCCCAGCTCCAGCCTAGTGATTACCAAGACTGTGCCTCAATTTTATGGAAGATTGGTGGTTTAACCATTTATCTGCCATCCTCAATCCTGAATTGCTATGAAGGGCACACCAACCACCATCAGGCTCAGAGAGGCTTACTACATGCAGTGGGTGATACTACTACCACCACCAACATCCACACTGCAGGCCTCCTTCTCACTCATTGCACCACCCCATGTTAAAAGGGTTATCCTCATTATGGACACTTATCTCCTAACCACTGTACAGGAGATAAGTATCCGATCGCTGGGTCCCCCAGTGATCAGAAGAACAGGGGATTGAAAGTCTCCCTAAGGTCTCATTGTGAATGTAGTGCCAATGTGCTTGCGTGACCAGCGCTCTATACATTTCCATGGGGCTGAGATTACAGATCACTCGGTGATCAGGCCCCCAGCGATCTGACACTTATCCCCTGTCCTATGGATAGGGGACAAGTGTCCATAATGAGAAAACCCATTTAAGGATTAGTGGGGCCGAATAAAGTCACCATGGGCCTAACTTACTGGAAGATGCACTGTATTCTATACTATGACAGGTGGGCTGACATCTTCCGCCCAGAACAGATTCACATCTGCAGCTTCTTTGTGACCCTTTCTAAGACCTAGGCTGGTGCACCTTAATAGAGAGCGCCGGACACCGCCAGATGACCCAGAACGGGTGAGGGACAGTGAGTATGTTGTTTTTTTTATTTTTTACATCTCCCTGGGCCTCCACCTATTATACATGAGGTCTGAAGAGTAGATACAACATGTATATAGTAATAACACAATAATGATAACCCGGTGGTACTTGTGGTACCACCACAATAAGGTCACTGGTAACCCATAGAAGCAACAAGGAGGGTACAGCAGGGTCCATGTTGAGTTGGACAACTTTCAACCCATCATCCATTAGTCAGGGTTACAGACAGAGGCGTAACATGAAGCCCCCAAAGCAAAATCTGTACCAGGCCCCCTTATTATAACGTATTGTTTATAGTAGAGGTCTCTTCCTATTGGGAAGAGAAACCCCCTAATGGCAGGTTTACATTGGGAGAATTTGGAGAGGAATTTGAGGGAGTCTTCCCCTCAAATTTATTGCCAAATATCAACCCTGTGGAACTTTGGTCTGTTTCTCCGCCATAGGTTTGCATGCTGAGTAGCTCAGATACAATGGGGCCTCCGGCTGCAGTTTCTGCAGTTGAATCAGCCAGGAAAACTACAGCAACATAGAGCATAACGGGCAGACAGGGAGTGTTGTCATAGGGATCCAGAATTAGAGAAGCTGATGTCTTTGGTTCAGTAATGTCACAGACTCCAGTTCTAAGACATGCTGTACTTTGAGATCTGAAGGTGTCAACCACTTTTTTGATGGATTTTATGTAATAAGTCATGCATTGTGCAGGAGGGGGTTACGGGAAGTAATTGTCCCCTTCCCTGCCTGCAGCGGCTCACATCATACACTTGCATCTGGGCCTCCGTGAGCACAGCCCTTCCTTTCATTGTTTTGAGACAGTTCATGCGATTATTATACGAGTCTGGAAGGAGTACTATGTCTCCTGTGTCTTTGCAGGCACCTTGCAGTGTGTACAGTAGTGTCTTACATACTATACATGATCTACCAGAAATTCTGGGACAGGATGTGATGATTCTGCTTAAGTGTGGCTATAACTCAGCTGTATTTTGGTCTCTGGGTAGTGTATTTCTCTCTAGTTCCATTTACTCATAAGGTGCGCAACTATAATCCCAGGTGTATATTGGCAATAGTGGCCAGGCTGGCACAATAGGGCTTTGTATCCATCCCAGAATAGCTATTGTATTCCTATGCAGCCTTGAGTGATCAAAGAAACAATAGTGCATTGTTCAAGCCTGGGCTGTTGATCAGACCTGGCTGATAACATTGTATCAATTCACTTGGTCTCAGTTCTATACAAAGGATCTGGACTTGATTGCATTAACTCATCAGACTTACTGTTGCCGGTGACCTCATTCTGGGGGGTGGCATAAAGGGTATAAAAGATGAGGTAAGAGGTCTGTGGGAGGAGATTATGCTATGGAGTTGAGACAGACCATCACAGACTTCCACTGAGAGAGACTATCACTGAGATGCTACTATGAGCAGGTAGGTTGGAATGCTGCTGCTGACAATGATGAACCTACAAGAGACTGAGAGATATTACAGAGAGACTAATGCTGAGATTCCTGTGAAAAGCATGCAGGCAGGATTATTCTATTGATGCCACATGCTAGGAGTTAAGGCTGAGAAGCCTCCACTGGTGACTCACACATGCCATGTGTGAGTGTTGGACTATAGAACCACATCAAGGACATGTGTGGTAAAGTAATTATTTCACCTTTATCCCTTTTATTTTTATTGTACTGTATATTGTAACTAGTAACTGTTAATGCTTGCATACATCTGCATATCTGTTCTGAACTGCATGTGTTAGATGTTAATACCGACCCATTTAGGGGTTAATAAATATATAAAATTTAGAAAGCTTGTCTTGTATTTATCTGTGAACCCAACATTCACTGGCGGTGAGTGTGGTTTTTATATGAAAGAGGACTCAGGGGTGGCCAAAACGGTGTTGGCGCACTGAGGATCTTTCACATTGGTGGCAGCATAGTGGGATCTTAGGATAAACGGCGTGTGTTGGTGACCTTTATCACTCACATGCTGGGGTTTATGGTAATCCTATGAGACAAGCTCGGTATTAAAGCAAGCATTAAGATACAGTGAAAGTTTGATACAGTGCTGTTCCCCCCCTTACTCTTTGTATTCTATCCTATCTTTTATTTGGCAAATACCAGTGGATGGCTAGTGGGCTCAGAAGCAGAGCCCCAGAACTGCTGAACCAGGCTTTTGGAGATCCTGAGCGTATGGCTGAAATGGAGGCAGCCACAGCTATGCAGAGTCCTGATTTTGGGGCTAGGCCAGGAAGTGCAGCAAGCAGCCCGGTCCCAAGGATTACTTCACCAGGAGAGACCAGTAACCCCAGCCTTGCTGTGGGAGGAATGGCTTCACACTGGCAAATGGTCCTGCAGCAAGCAGGCACCGGTGACCCTAACACATACCTGCAGGTGTTGGGCTGCTTTCAGGAAGCTGCAGAATGGCAGGCCGATCGTGAGGCAACAGAACGGCAGGCTGATCGTGAGGCAGCAGAATGGCAGGCTGAGCGGCAGTATCAGCTTGAGCTCAAACGAATGGAGCTCTCCCAGCAGGCACCGTCTGTCACTGCACACACTCCAGAAGCCCAAGTACCAAGGCTCCGATCCGAGGACTTTCCAATCCTTGAAACAAACGGGGATTTGGACTCGTTCTTGTGGGCCTTTGAGAAAGTGTGTAAGCAGTATCAGCTACCACAGACGGATTGGGTCCGTTACCTGGCTCCCCGGTTGAGGGGAAAAGCCCTGGACACTTACGCCAATTTGCCAGTTGACCAGGACTATGAGTCTGTTAAAGCAGCGCTGATCCGGAGGTACCAACTCACACCGGAGCTATACCGTCGAAGGTTCCGAGGACTGCAGAAAAAGCCTTCAGAGAGCCATGAGGATACAACAGCCCAGGCTTGAACAATGCACTATTGTTTCTTTGATCACTCAAGGCTGCATAGGAATACAATAGCTATTCTGGGATGGATACAAAGCCCTATTGTGCCAGCCTGGCCACTATTGCCAATATACACCTGGGATTATAGTTGTGTACCTTATGAGTAAATGGAACTAGAGAGAAATACACTACCCAGAGACCAAAATACAGCTGAGTTATAGCCACACTTAAGCAGAATCATCACACAGGAATATGCAAATAAGTTCTCCTTGAAGGAAAAAGCAAAACTTGCTATAGCACCACCTTTTGGAAAGTTGTTCCCTATGTAAGCTGTGACAGGGGTGGGCCCCCTGTCATACGTTCAGTCGCAGTTCACGATGCGGCTCCTCACAAGCCCCGGCTTTCGTTGCTCCCCAGCGGCACTCTCCTGCACAATCTTCTCCCATCTAAGGTGAGGAGTGTAGAAGAAGTCGTCTCCGTTCACCCAGAGCTGTTATCGGTTCCGGCAAAACGTTCTCCAGAGCTGATGGCGACAGATCCTATCCCAACATCTCTGCCTTTCACAGATGCTAGGAGACTAACCAACTAACATGGCCACATTAGAGCTTCCTGTGTAGCACTTCCTCCTACCAACCAGTCTCTAACAAAGTTTGTGGAGGAACGGCAGGTGGGGGGGGGGATCATTAGCATCTTGTGGCCAAAGGGTAACACTGCAGGTATTAGTTCATTCATTAGTTCATTAGTATTAGTTCATACATTATAATGTAATCAGCATACATTGTGCAACTGTATACAACTGTACAGCTCATCACAAACTCCAGGGTACTCATTCAGAATGTATAGGTTGTCAAATATGGGCAAGTGTGGTGTATTTGCCAGCCTCTCACACAAATAGATCAATGCCTGGTTTTCTAAGAAACCTAGTGACATGACCAGGGATTAAAGTCAAACTAGAACATCTCCTTCAAAAGTAAGAGAGACCAATCCGCAGACAGCAGTTTTAGAGTCATAAGACTGCATTCACACGATGGTGAAAATGACTGAAAAATGGACATATTTCACAGTCGTTTTGCACCCCAGAAGCACCTGATTTCACAGATCTGTCATAGATATGACTCTACTGATGGAGTCGTAAAAAAGGTTAAAAATAGTACATGTGAATAGCCACATTCACATGCAATGAATTTAAAAGGGTTTTCCGAGCTAAAATTGTTTTATGGCCTATTCTCAGGCACCTGATTGGTAGGGGGCTGACACCCGGCCCCTGGACTAATCAGCTGTACTGAGTCGCTTCCCGTGCACAATACAGGGCCAGAAACAGAAAGTTCCGTATATTACGGACATCACTGCATCATTGAAATCAGTGTTAGCTGATGCTGCAGTGAATAGGATCGGCCACTATACAGTAGATGGAGCTACTTGTATGTGTTTCCGGCCCTGTATTGTGTATTGGACGGACACCCGAAGTGCTCTTTCCTACAGCTGATCGGTCTGGGGGCTGGGTGTCGGCCTACTACCGATCAGGTAAAAAAAATTAACCCCAGACAATCCCTCGGAGTCGAGTGGAGAACGTTTTTTTATGCCCGATATTCTTGCCTGATAGTTGTGTGAATATATATTTCGGAGTACCAAGACTGTAGTCACATCGAAGCTCTGAAGCCCAAAGGGGCCCAAAAAGTCTCCTATAGGAGGAGACCAGTACTATATGACATATTATAGTTTGACGGCCATGTTGGCTATTTCACATTGGGGCCCAGGAGCTTTAAGTTACACATCAGGCCTGTCATGGAAACAACAAACGATTAAAGGGCTTCTCCAACATTAGAAAACATAGCTGCTTTCTTTCAGAAAGAACTCCCCTTCCTCTTCTCAGGACGTGACATCACGTCCTTTAGTCACATGGCCATGCTGCAAATCAGTCCCATTTATTTGAAAAGGAGAAAAGGAAGTCGGGCTCTTTCTGAAAGAAAGCAGCCATGTTTTCTAATCCTGGAGAACCCCTTTATTCATCTGTCATATAACCGCTACCTACTGTAGTCCTCTATATCCTTATAACCCACTAGATGGCAGGTATATAATAATAAACCCCTAGGCCATCAGGGACATTAAAATTTACCCTATTGACACCCTATATCAGCAGGGATTTTTTTGTATTAAACCCTGAGGATTTTCCCGATAAATCCTTGACTACCCCTAGACCACCAGGGATATTACCATTAACCTCTAAACCACCCTCCACCACAATAAACTAAACAACTAAATAACCCCAGGAAGTAATATGTAATATGTATTAAATTTAATCCCTAAACCACCATTTATGACTAGGACTAGTTAGAATTAGAGGATTTTTCCAGGATTCCAGATCCAAAGGATAGGTCATGAGGGCAGCATGGTGGCTCAGTGGTTAGCACTGCAGACTTGAAGCCCTGGAGTCCTGGGTTTGAATCCTGCCGGGGACAAGATCTGCAAGGAGTTTGTATGTTTGCCCCGTGTATGCGTGGGTTTCCTCCCATACTCTAAGGACATACTGATAGGGAATGTAGATTGTGAGCCCTATATAGGACAGTGGCCACAATGTATGTAAAGCGCTGTGGAATATGATGATACAAGTAAGCAAAAATAAAATAAAGTATGTGATTGGTAGGGGAGAGTGAGGGGAACTAAAACTGTGCCTGATCATGAATTGCAGAAATGTGATGGGCTTCATAATGGAAAAGTCAAAATAAGGAACCATTTTGGCATCATCCACTCCTGAGTCACCAAATTTACCATGTGAAAGTGACAAATCTATTGTGCAACCTCAGTCACTGAGGCGATGGCGTGGTGAGGCTGAAGGTCAGCAGTCGTGGAAAACGTGAAAGTGCAGCTCATGTGTGTGTCAGCAGTTTCCAAGAAATGCAACATCAAAGATTTCCCCACATGTGTTTTACAGTATAGGCGTACACGTTACATACACATGGCCAGCAAACGGGGAAACACATCACATAATGTGCCTGCTAACAGATTCAGACTGCTGAATAAGATTGTTATACTGATGATCTATCCATAGTATAGGTCAACAACTCACTAATATGTTATCTATGGCTGTCCCACACCCAGACCCCGCACAGATTGGTAATCAGTGTAAAAAATACATTTGGTGCTTGACTACCCCTTTAACTCCTTCATACCACTGCCAATTTTCGTTTTTGCTTTTCCATTTTTCCCTCCCCCCGTTCCAAGAGCCATAACTTTTTCATTTTTCAGTTCACAGAGTCATATAATGCTTATTGTTTGCGGGACTAATTGTACTTTGTAATGGCACCCTTCAATATCCTGCATTATGTACTGGGAAGCTGGAAAAAAAATTCAGAATGAGATGGAATTGGAAAAAATACGGGTCATACTGCCGGCACCCGCTGTGTATGGAGAGAGCTCTCTGTGCAAAACCAATATACTGAATTATAACTACTGCAGGGTCTGAGGGAGTGAAGCACAACAAGGGTTCTCTGCCATTCAGGTTCTGTAGGCATAACATGCACAAGGTGAATGTAACATACTGTATGTAGCATGCAGCTGCTCCCCGCTGAAGCGGGCACCTCAGATGGCCTGGCGCGTAGCTTTAGGGGGTGCAGAGACAGCAGTCACTTCTGTACCCTGGACACTGAGGGGGCCCCATAAGTCCCTCTGCCACATAAAATATATCACTATTCTAAAGGGCACCAGGTAGGTAAGGGCCCCATTACAGATCCTGCATTGGGGCCCAGCTGCAAGTTACGCCTCTGCCTGAGGCTTTATTAGTTCTATACAATATTTATGTGTTATTAAAGGGGATGTCCAAGACTGACAACTTTTGACCTATCTTTAGGGTACAGTTGCAGTCAGTTTTATAGTTATGGCTGATCAGTGTGTATACATTAAAGGGTTTGTGCAGGACTTCAAAAACATGGCTGCTTTCTTCTTCTCAGGAAGTGACATCATGTCCGGTCCGTTGGTCACAGCTCAGCTCCATTCATTTTAATTGCCAAGTGACCAAGGGACATGATGTCACTTCATGAAAAGAAGCAGTCATGTTTTCAACTCCAGCACAACTCCTTTAAACTTCATGATCCCAGTGGTTGGACCCCCACCGCTCTTAAGAACAGGGTTTGGTTTCTGGTTATGCCAGAGGTATAACTAGGAAAGACGGGGCTCCATAGCAAGCTTTTGACTGGGATACTCCCCCACTCCCCACACGGTATAACGCCCCCTTTACTGGCCTCCACACATTTTAACACCCCCGTGACTGATACCCCATACAGTATACTGTCCCCACTACAGGCCTCATACAGTAGGTGCCCTTGTTACAGACACCCACATGGGTCTGTAACAAGGGCACATGAGACCACTGCCTACTGGATTACTCCACGTCACATAAAGGGGTGTGACACGCAATAAAAAGGGGGCAGGATTTGTAAAAAGTAGACATGGTCACCCAATAATTTTTGTGGGTGCGTCACTCACTAGGCCTCCCGAATTGCCTTTAAATAACTTTTCCTTATACAAACTGACATCAGTTTTTACATAGAGACAAAACCCTTCCTAACCCAGCATTATTAATATATTATATTATAATATTACGCATTATAATGACTCATAGCTTCATATAACAGGAAATGTCGTACAAAAAGTCACTAACCTGAGAATTTTATCAAACTGTAAGTGAAAATCCACAGGAAAACCACATAAATACCACACCACTAAAATAAGTCACATATACGCTCCTCTGTATACTACACACTGGCCGGCGCATGGCGACTTTCTCACACATTACATTAACCACTTCAGTACCGGGTTATTTTCCCAAACCTGTGCACACAGCGATTGGGAAGGCAGGGATGGTAATAAACCATCCCTGTCTTCCCTATGGGATGTCAGGTTATAGTAATAGTCGGCATCCCGTTCCTAAAGCCTGGGCGTATATATGGGTGGCCCGAAAAAGGTTAAGTTTCTATATTTAACCTAAAGTGAAAGAGACCACCCACCTGACAATGCTCCTTTAATGACCCCCACAGTATAATGCAACCCTCAATGTGGGCCCCACGGTATAATGTCCCCCTCAGAATAATGTACCCTTAATATGGCTCCCACAATATAATGTCCCTCTTAATGTGGCTCTCACACTCAGTATAAAATTTCCCTTAATGTGGCCCCCACAGTATAATTTCCTGCTTAACATGGCCCTCCAAAGTATAATGTGCCTTTTATTATGGTCCCCACAATTTAATGTCCCTCTTAATATGGCCACCGCAGTATAATGCCCCCTTAATGTGGCCCTCACATTATAATGTCCCCCTTAATATGGCCCTCAAAGTATAATGTCCCCTCTTAAAATGGCACTCACATTATAATGTCCTCCTTAATATGGCCATCACATTATAATGTCCCCCCTCAATATGGCCCTAACGTTATAATGTCCTCCTTAATTTGGCCCCCAAAGTATAATGCCCCCTTAATATGGCTCTCACATTATATTGTCCTCTTTAATATGGCCCTCACATTATAATGTCCTCCTTAATTTGGCCCCTACACTATATAATGCCCCTTAATATGGCCCCACATTATAATGTCCTCCTTAATATGGCCCTCACAGTATAATATCCTCCCTTAATATGGCCCTCACATTATAATGCCCTCCTTAATTTGGCCCCTACAGTATAATGCCCCCTTAATATGGCCCTCGCATTATAATTTCCTCCTTAATATGGCCCTCACAGTATATATGTCTCCCTTAAAATGGCTCCCACTTTATAATTTTACTTCCTGATGCCGCGAAAAATGCACAAACAAACAAACAAAAAAGAAATAAAACTAATGCTCACCTTGCCTGGTTCTCATACATTCCACTCCAAACTCTGCAGGCTCCATGTTGGGATGTCTCTTCTACCTGCCGGGAGCAGAGACAGCGGCCACAAGGTGATACAGGGAGAGGATGGCCCCCGGCTTCACCATTGCACTTAACTCAATCTGCGTCCAGCAGAAATGGGGGACTTGAAGCTCGGACATACAGTACATTCCACCGCCTGGGATAGCAGGAGAGCACCTGGAATCCGAGACTGTCCCAAAAAACTGGTTGAGAGGTGTGTCTATTATACTGCATGACAGAGCCACCCACCATATCCTACTGTCGCCCTGTAATACTATTACGATTTATGTCTGATATGACGGGCACCTTCGGATCTCCTTTGCACCCCTTTAATATTTTTATAACGGTATAAATCACCTATTATGGTGTATCACTACAGTTTCTGGTTAACTATAACAACTATGACTGGCTGCGACTATGACTATGGCATTGTTGATAACAACCTCCCTGGACTTTCTCAACACTTCCTACAATGTGAACTACCTTGGAAAGAGGAAGAGAAATCTCGCCCTTCTGAATTTCTTCTTTCTGAAAATAAAAAGTTCTCAGAACTCACTTATCAGCACTCTCCTCAGCAGCAATTGCACATATTGGTGAACGATGACCTTTAAAATCCCCCACCCAAAAATTTATAGGGTGTTGAAATACAAAAAAACTTAATATTATACTTTCAATCTTAAACAAGACGCATTGTAAAAAAAAAGGAGATAATGAAGACCATTACTGAATGTTCTCGCGTCGACACCAAGAATCACTGTATAATAATACAATACAATCTTAACAACCAGCACTGAATATCCTGGACTGCCTGCTCTCTTTCAAAAACAGCGCCTCTCCTGTCCACAGGTTACATGTGGTATTACAGCTCAGTCGTATTTACTTTAAGGAATCAGAACTACCAAAACCAGACACAACCATTGAACAGGTGTGATGCTGTTAACCCTAACCATGACTCTAAGAAACACAAGAGACCACACAAAACCACCTTTCACTGCTATCTGTCTCAAAATCACAGGTCACATGACCATATCAGTGCAGGTCATGTTACTGTAGAAGGACCTGCACAGGTGAGGTCACATGACCATATCAGTGCAGGTCATGTTATTGTAGAAGGACCTGCACAGGTGAGGTCACATGACCATATCAGTGCAGGTCATGTTACTGTAGAAGGACCTGCACAGGTGAGGTTTTAGAGTTTTAGACAACTGCCAGCATTCCTGTTCTGGTCAATGCACTACATCTCTTCCAACCCTCGCTGGGCCCTGCCTGCTTAAAGGGTCAGCACATAAGGTCCAGTAGTTTATCCATGGACAATGCCATGCACCTTAGGGTTATTTAAGGCACCTTCCCTCATTGGAAGGTGCTTGAACATTAAGGTTCCTAGTGTGCTTGTGAAGGAGTTTCTGACCTCTGTCTTTTTAACTGCCTTTTTATCTGTTCCACCAGCCCCAACCTCTTCCTGGTTACCCATACCTGAAACCGATCAACCTTTCTCAACCTCTTCCTAGCTACCTGTGAAGGATCTCGCCTTGCCACGCTACCTGGCACACCTGCAACCTTCTTTCTTATCCTCCCACTCACACACCGTGAGCGGACCGGGTTTATAGAATAATACGAAACAAGCTTTCTAAATTTTATATATTTACTAACCCCAAGCATAAGCATAAGCATTAACATATACAGAAATATATATCAATTACTAAGCAAATGCGGATAAAAGTAAAATACAGCACAACAAAATAAAAAGGGAAATAAAAGATAGAAAAATACCAGAACAAGTAGATAGTCCATTTCTCTGAGCCCATGTGGTAGGCTTCAGGGTTCTTCCTTAAGCAAGTTACAGAGCGGGTGAGCATGTGTCTCCTACATGCTGTCAAGAACAAGAAGACCCCCCGCTCCCTCCAGGCGAGACTGTATAATTATCCCCAGTTTCCTTCCAGCGTGATGTTACTAGGAGGAGGAGCCCCACCCTCCTTCCTCAAATCTCTATAACCATGCTTCATTATATTTCCTCGCCTGTTGACTATAGAGTGGGGTAGGAGGTATGATAGGGTTTGGGACGATATCCCCATCGTGTAGACACCAACGATGACACCCCAATCCCATTTGGGTAAGGAGATCAGTGTCTGGACCTTTTCCGGGCTTTGAACCTTAACATGTGTGGGCTCTAAATGTGTGCCTAGGCCTGGCACATCTGAGGAATTTATCGGGGCGACTGTAAGAGGTTCCCCAGGGCAGATATTGTCATAAAACCATATCCCTTTTGATGTGTAGCTGGCTCCATCTTGTCTGATGGCTGTATGCGGAGAGCCCCCCCAGCACATCCTTTCTGCAGGACCCCCTGCCATGTTAACGAGTGTAGCACTGCTATGTAAACAAAAGGCTTGTGTAAGTGACTCTCTGGGGATTAAAGGGTTGTGGGATAACAAAGGGTTGGATACACAGCAGACATACCACATGGTGTAGGAGTAATCTGAGCATGTGACAATACACTGATGCAAAATACATATCTGGGAAATACATAGCTGGCGGTCTCTCATCATCACACTACCTATATCTGAACCTGCCTGTCCCAACCTCTTCCTGGTTACCTATATCTGAACTTTTTCCATCTGTCCCAACCTCTTCCTGGTTATCTGTATCTGAACCTGATCTGCCTGCCACAACCTCCCTCTGGTTACCCATATCTGATCCTGTTCCGTCTGTCCCAACCTCTTGCTGGTTGCCCATATCTAATCCTGTTCCACCTGCCACAACCTCTTTCTGGTTATCCATATCTGATCCTGTTCCACCAGCCCCAACGTCTTCCTGGTTACCCATACCTGAAACTGTTCCGCCTGTCCCAACCTCTTCCTGGTTACCCATATTTGAACCTGTTCCATCTCTCCCAACCTCTTCCTGGTTACCCATACCTGAACCTGTTCGGACTGTCCCAACCTCTTGCTGGTTGCCCATATCTGATCCTGTTCCACCTGCCCCAACCTCTTCCTGGTTATCTGTATCTGAATCTGTTCTGCCTGCCTTGACCACGGCCTGTGGTGCTGTTAAGAACTCTGTCTGCCCCAGCCTCAGCTTGTCTATTGGCCATGTCCCTGTCTGTCTCTTCAGTGTCAAACACCAGTGTCCCTTGACCTCTCTGGGTCAGCCGTCACTAAATTGAAACTACTCCTGAGGTAGCAACCTAGTTGTTCCCTGCAATGAAAATCAGATCCCTGCATCTGGATCATAAGGTGAAGACCAGGGAACCACTTAGACAATGCCCTAAAAAGTTGCCCTACGTCAAACCAGTTTAATGCCACAATGGGTCAGCACCCACTGTGTGACATTTATTTTGAGGTCTGGTCTGGTTCTGTATTTATTTAGGGACTCTGAGGTCTGAACTGAGGTCTGAGGTGTTTTGTTTTTTTCAATCTGGGTTTTAATTTGGGTTGTATTATATATTGTTCTGGGGTCAGTATTTATTTGGGAGCTCTTGGATCTGCACTTATTCTGAAGTCTGATTTTTTATTAGGATTTTATCTGTATTTTGGAGTTTATTCTGGGGTTTAAATTCTGGGGTCTGCATTTGTTTTGGGGTCTATTCTGAGGCCTATATTTATTCTGAGGGTTGATCTGGGCTTGCATTTTAGCGCGCATTGGGGACTATGTAATTAGTGAACATATGTTAAAAAAGTTTTATCACATCTCTTCACAAAATTTTAGAACCCATATAAAAATATCCCTACACCCTTGGCTTCTGCCAACCAGTAACTGGGGCACCAGACAGTGCCAGAGCATAAAGCTAGGTTCACACTTGCGCCATGCTCTCTGTTGTTCGGGTCCCATGGCGAATACTAAAAGAGCGGTTACCCGCAGACACCCGCTGACCCCATAGACTATAATGGGGTCCTCCAGTTTTATACTGAAACCAGTGGAGAGGAGTCCTCCATGCAGGACTTTTATCTCCGCCGATTTTCGGCGGAATCTGCGACAGAGTCTCTTACGGAGTCTCCAACACAGATGTGAATGAAGCCTAGGGAGGTGAAAACATGACTGGAGATCAGGTACTTGAGTCAGAAATGTGCCCATTAACCCATTCACTTCAATAGACTACCAAGTATGCTCCCATTTTCTGCCAATGGTAAGTGGGCCCCCATTACAGATTTTGCATTGAGGGCCAAGTGCTTAAAGTTGCTCCTCTGCCTGGGTAGACCTGAGAGCAGACAATGAGACTGGGTTCACACTGCTTTTTTTGGAGCTTGTTTTTGCAGCTTGACAATAGTGTGAACACACCCTTACATGAATAGGTTTCAAGATAACCATATTGTTGTGACACTGAGGGTGAAGTGCTCCAGTACCAGTTGTTACACCAAGAGCCTGTGCAATATTAGTCATGTACCAGCGTCATTTGCTCTTGACAGATAAAGTTCATTGAGTTGTTTTGCAAAAGTTTCGCACAATGCTTATCACATCTCTTCACAAAATCTTACAACCTGGATGTCCATATATTTATTTATTATTTATTTATTATGCTTACTTATATAGCGCCATCATATTCCGCAGCGCTTTACAGACATTGACGCCACCGAGTCACCGGGTATTTGACTCAGAAATGTGACCATTAACCCATTCACGTTCTTAGACCACCAGGGATATTCCCATGAACTTCTTTTCCAGTCAAAATGCCATCCAAGTTTACACGGGTGGTTTTGGAGCTATGGCTTCCTATGAAGCGTGTTGTGCCACCAATGGCATGTTTACATGTGGAGTTTATGGCATTTGGTACTGGTGCGTGCCAAGATTCATATGAAGCTAATAGAATAAGTTGGTCATACTTTACTAAATTGTTGTAAAACAGCCTCAGAATTTATCTACACTGTATGTACTGGTGGCTATGGCACTGTTCACATGAGCTAAGCCAGCTCTGCCTCAGAAGTGCCAGCAGAGCGTAAACTTGTTTACACTGCAAACCTTGTAGGTCAGGAAAAGAATCTTCAGGTCAGGATGAAATATGTTCTTGCAGTTTTAAGTAGCTGCACAAAGCGCTGAGAGCTTTATACACAGCTATGGGAGCCGCCATGATGTGGCTCCCCTCTGACCAGGCTGTCACATGATCAGCCGGGGATTGGAGACTGGTAGAGCTGCTGGGTCCTAGATGCCCAGATCAGCTCAGCAGTCGTGCCCAGGAGGCTGTATTCCTCCTGTAACGGGGGGCTAAGCAGGGGCGTAACTTGAGTGGGTGCAGAGGGTGCAGTCGCACGGGGGCCCAGGAGCCTTAGGGGGCCTATAAGCACTGGCATCAGTATTGAGATTGCAGCTTCCATCTGGCCCATAAACCATGGAGACCCACAAATTACCCTAACCACACTAAGGTTGATTAAACTCCTTAGCACCCGTAACCATCACTATCAAGAATTCGCTGTAGGGATGAGGTAGGGGGCCCTGGACAAAAGTTTGCACCTGGGCCACAAGACTTTAGTTACGCCATTGGGGCTAAGGTATCAGCCCCAGCTACAGGGGAAATCAGCCCCCCACCATAAAAATAGTGTTCAGATGTCCCAAAAGGTCTATTGTGACCTTATGGGGACACAATGTAAAAAAAACAAAAATAAATAGAAAAGTAAAAAATAAAAATACCACACCCACATCACAAGTTATAGTCCCACCCCTGACGATACAATACACAATAAAAATTACCGTAACGGAGAGGGAAAACTATTTTTAAAAAGTTTTTTTAAAACAGACACGTTCTCCCTCCTCCTTTGTTTATATTTTCCTGGATATAAAAAAAAAAAACATGCAAAAATAAAAACAACATAAAAATAAAGCCCTAGGTGTCACCAAAGAAAGACACAAAAATTATTTGAATAAGCCAAAATGTTATAGCTCTCAAAACCGCACATACAAAAAAAAAAACAAAAATGTGTTTGGTCCTTGAATCAGAGAAATTGGCCAAGTACTGAAGGGGTTAAAGGGGTTTTCTGGGCTAAAACATCAATGACCACTCCTAAAGATAAGTCTTCAATATAAGATTGGTGGGGGTCTGACACCTGGGACCCCCACTGATTGTGTTCTCAGCAGCTGCTACACAGAGAAAGGAGCAGGAAACAGATAGCTCAGTTCTCTGCCAAGTGGCCAGACCTGGTACTGCAGATCAGCTTCCATTCATTTGAATGGGACTCTAGCTGCAGTGACTTGATTCAGTCACTACACAGAAAATGGAGATGCTCCCTGCTCCACACAAAAAGGTCATCAGCATAAAAACTTTTCCAGCAAAAAATTGTCCAGCACATTGTGTTGTCCAGCAGACAGGGCACTGCTGGGAGCTCCTGCCTAATTCCTGAGGATAATGCCCCTTGGAGAATGTATGAGGAAAGTGTGTGCCCCATGGCCCAGACCATAGCGGTGATGGTGTGGGTGTCCCACTGCCTTGCCTCCCCCTCAATAAGTGCCCGCCAAAGTCAAAAAGTTGTTGCTGCTTATCTGTACTTGCACATACCTGCTGATAGACCCTGTCTTAGATCTTTCTTTGCAGGTGCTGAATGAGTCACTGCTTCTGGTTACTTCTAGAGCACCCATCGGTAGTCAGGACACATATAGTACAGTGAACCCTTGACAGCGGGGAAGACACCACCTTGCTCTAGTCCAGCAGGAAAGTTTAGGCCACAGTTATTGCATGACAAGTAAGAAGAGAACCGAGCAAAAACAGTGGGAGAGGGTCCACATTGTTTCTTTTGGAGCTGTTTTTTGAAAGTATTTTTGCAGCTTGACAAAATAAACAGTGTGAGAAAGTCATGAGATAACCATATTGTTGCTGCATTGAGTGTGAAGTGTTCCCGTACCACTATGTATACTAGACATGTACTACCGGAATTTGCTCTAGACAGATAAAGTTCATTGAGCTGTTTTGCAAAGAGACTCTTGATATATCTATATATGTGCTAACAAGAGATGGGTGAACCTCTGAAGATTTGTTTTCTTTTGGGTTTGGATGGTTAGATCCAAAGATTCTTTTCAGGTGAAATAAGTTTTTCACAGACCGAAACTGCAAGTAATATAGTTTGGGGTCAGACCCCATAGTATAACACATGTAGGTCCAGGGGAGGTATGGAAACATAAGAGTTATACTTACCTTGCCTCACTTCTCCTGGGCATCCTAGTGGCATCCAGTGCTCCTTCACACACCCTGGGGTCACAGCCGACTCCTCAGTGGTCACATGGGGTGCACTAAAGTCATGACGCTTTAAAGGGAATCTGTCAGGGCAATTTGGGACACTAAACCACCCACACGTCCATATGGACCTGGGGTTTAGTGTCCCAAATCACCCTGTTATAACGCAATCCATGGCCGCCTTAAAAATAAAAAAGTTTTATACTCCCCCTGCCGCTGTACTCCCCGCGCCTGCGCAGTTCTTCAGTGAAGCCAGAGGAGTACACCTCGGCTTCAGTGCGCATGCCCGCAATTACATAGTGTCCGGGGTGTCCATCTTTGGCTTCACTGAAGAACAGCGCAGGCGCCGGGAGGCGTGCCAACGGAGAATCTCATGAATAAGCCGGACTGTTCTCGCCAAACAGCGTCGATCGGACCCTTCTCTAGGTAAGTATAAAGGTTTTTTTATTCTTAATGCGCCCGCGGATTGCATTACAACAGGGCGATTTGGGACGCTAAATCCCAGGTCTATAAGGACTAAATCCCAGATTGACCTGACAGATTCCCTTTAACGCTCTATAGCATTCCTTCAAAACATATTTCTTCAAGGAGGCTTGTGTCCCACAACCATAATCCATGGTTCATGGCCAACATCTCCACCACACTCTGTCCTTATCTAGCTACCCACAATGCATCTCTCTGCTCTTTATATGTTGTGTAAACCAGGTAACCGGTTTATACAGCTTTATTTATAATTTAGATGCCAAGTTGGCAGAATATGTTGGTGCTATATAAAGATTATGGTGTGATTGACTAATCTTCTCAGAGCCTGATCCAGTGTCAAGTACTTGCAGGAACCGACTTGGCCGAGTCGATCACGCGATGGTGTGAGATGTTTTTGGAATACTCAGTATCTGCTTGTGAAAATATTTCCCGACTCATCTGTAATAACAGCTCATGTTTTGTTGTCGTTCTTTAGAATAAGTGATGAAAGTAAGTGACCCTGGGACTGCATCCTAAATGAGCTAATAGTTGACCTCCCCAGTGATGTTCAGTACCGGAAATGCCTTCAAAAACAATCCATTCCTTCCTTAGCCGCTTTCCTCTGAGTAACTTTTTCCGGAAGGGCTGTTTCCTACTTAGAATTCTGCTAAAGTTGGTAATAAATGATGGAGGATTATTTGTATCTCCATGGTTGCAAATTCAGAAAACTTTCATTCCCCTCTTGGGCTTCAGGGTCAAGGGAAACAATTTCTGTGCATTGTATGGTAGTCACAGATATTAAACAGACTTGGGCGGAGCACCGCTGTAATGCTTACAGGGATGGAGGAGCTCTACTTCAAAAGCCCTCTTCTCGGAAGAGTCGTTTGACATTCCCAGATCCCAATGCAAAATCTGTAATAAGGCTCCCATATTCTATTTACAATACTGATGTCTTCGGACCGTGTCAATGAACTAAGACTAGTAGCCGTGCAACCTTTTAAGTATTCCTCATGAAGAGCAATAAATTAAATCCCCCAGAGTCACCAAAAAATCCATCTAGTGTAAAACACTAAACATATGATAGGGAGGAGGGGGATGCAGCTGCAGTTTTTTAGTGAAAGAGCATCTGATTTGCTCAGGACACACAGGACAGTGCTGACATGACATTGGAGATAGACTGCCCAGTCAGCAGGTATGGATACTAAAAGAAACCTCCTCAGTCACCAAAAATCCATCTAGTGTAAAACAGTAAGTTGGATATAGGGAGGAGGGGGATGCAGCTGCCATTTCCTACTCAGTTTTTTCGGTGAAAGAACATCTGATTGGCTATGGACACAGAGCACAGCGCTGACATGAAACTAGTAATAGACTGTCCACACAACAGGCATAGGGATTTACAGAAACCTCCTCAGTCACCAAAAATCCTTCTAATGTAAAAGATTAGGGGATAGTGAGATTTACAGAAACCTCTTCAGTCAAGCAAAGAATCCATCTAGTGTACTACAGTAACTAGGAGATAGGGAGGAGAGAACACAACACAGCGCTTACTCAGCTCTGGGAATAGACTGCTCACTCAGCAGATATGGAGATTTACAGAAATCCCCTCAGTCACCAAAGAAGCCATCTAGTGTAAACAGTAACTTGGAGATAGTAAGGGGGATGCAGCTGCAGTTACTCACTCCGCTTTTCAGTGAACTAGCATCTGAATAGCTCAGGGTACACAGCAAAGTGCTGACATCACATTGTGAAATGGGAATAGATAGCCCAGACAACAGGTATGGAGATTTACAGAAACCTCCTCAGTCACCAAAGAATCCATCTAGTGTTAAACTATAAAACAAATATAAGATATGGAGGGGGGAGATGCAGCTGCAGTTTCTTACTCAGTTTTTGAGTGTAGGAGCATCTGATTAGCTTAGGACACACAGCACAGCACTGACATCACATTCGAATAGACTGCCCACTCAGCAGGTATGGAAAAAAAAAAACATCACTTTTTCCATGGAGGTGTCTACTATTGTAACACATATTGCTTAAAAGGGAATGGGACTGAGTTGCAATACCAGACACACCCATAGGTCAAGAGTTGTGCCCACTTATAGAAAAAAAAAGACTGTTCTTCTCATTCCAGGAAATCCCTTTAATTTATGTTGAGGCAAGACCAATTGATCGCATTGGGTGGGGCCCTCTACTCCAGCGTTCTGGAAATGTTCTTTTCCCATATTGCAAGATTGTTTACTTTTACAGCACATTTCCCTTTGTAAACCATGGACGCGGAGATGTACTTAAAATAGGGAAGTTGCGACTCCACGGAGAATTCTATGTACTTACGATAGGAAACCAGAGAGCTCTACATAGCTCACTGATAGCTTCCTAAGAAAGGATAAGGATCCTTCATTGAGGGTTGGGTGAGAAAGCTGTGAGAAGGTATTCCAGGAAGCTGAGCTCATTTCATCTCTCTGACAGATAGCTGGAATATTTTTGTTAGAGATTTCACTAGAATTGGAAGAAAGTTTCGCAACACCTTATGGGAAATAATATACAACTGACCCCATTGTTCTCCAACCTTTGGCTATTCATCTGTTGCAACACTACAATTCCTACCATGCCCTAACATGATGGGATTACGTATAGGTTGGCATTCAGTTTATATTCATTTTTAACGGGAAGTTGCCAATTTACAATTTCAAAAAAAAAAAAAAAAAAGATTTTGACTATACATTCCTTAAAATTGTTAATTCTAATGGATTGGGATATCAGATATGTATATGTGTTGATTTCTTTGGCATTTATTATTGTCTTTAATTTGGAGAAGGAAGAGCACCATTTTATATTGTGCCTAAAGCTAGAGTCTTGCCTGGGAAAGCTCAATGCCAAGAAGCAGCTGCAAAAGCATATTCTAGGGTGTACAAAATGTGATATTTTCTAGGGCTGTGGAGTCTCTAGGCCAAACCACCAACTCAGACTCTGATTCCTGTATTTTGACACAGCCCAACTACAACTACGATTCCTGCTCCGGCTTCCACTCCAACTCCTTCATAAATGGATGACAGTCATGGTCAGTCAGAAGCGGTAAATTAATTAAAAAGTCAATGATTGATTCCTATGAAAGTAAATATGTAACAAGCGATGTGTCTAATTAATTGTATAATATCAATAATGGTATAAAATAATTATAAACAATTAATAAAAGTCTGTAACTTTTTTTTTTACTCCACCCATTGGTCCTGACTACAACTACATGGCCCTGATTTATTTCCTTATACAAATTACTTGCTGTATGAGGATATATATATATTTTGTACAGTTTGGGGCATCATCATGAGAGTAGGACAGCACTTTCTGGGGACAAAAGCTGAACATGTATGGGAGATTGAACCTATATAACTATGTATAACTATTACATATTGCTGATAAACCCATGATAGATTTAGATATATCCACAAACCTGACCACGAACAATCATAACATATGTGAATGACTTTTTACACACTATTATTTTGGGCTCATTTATGGTCATAACTTAGGGTGGCCACAATTCTAGTCATGTAGATACTTATGTAAAAAGTACTATGAGTATTATGAGTTTTAGTTTACCATCTAGAATCTGGCAAAGGTTTATACCACCCAAAATAATACAATATCCTAATAAATTAGATTAGCAATTCCAAACCTTATTACCATGAACCCATGACTACTCTTGAGGAACCCTCACTTCCATACTTACCTCAAAAAAGCTTAGCGTAGGTGTAGGAGTAGGTACAGCATTGTATCATTCTCTATTCTGGCCAAAACTATTTACTACCTAACTCAGGGCCATCCATAGTTTGGATAAGGCAGAGTCCAGTGCAATTCCACCACTTTATGGGGTAGCGTAAAGTAAGAATATGGAGGAGGCCTAATGTATAATGATGGACTACACAAAGGGGGTTATTGAACTCAGTCCTGTGCAAGGTACTTGAGAAGGTGCAGGGAATGACACTTAGACACAAGGAGGTTACAATCAGACAGTTCTTTTTACTTATTCCATTTAATAGTACTTTACTGGCAAATGACTCACTGTTATTAAACACTTTATCTTCTCCATTGCAGAGAGAATCCAGCTTGCCAATAGTTACAGTCATTCAACATGAACTTAACTCTTTCTAGACAGACTCTTGCTGCAGTTACCCAGCTGTATACCGTCGCCTGACTCTGCGCAGCCACCTCTGCGCAGCCGCTGTTCTTCTGTGACATCATCAGCCCGGGCTCAGTGCTGAGACCTGTGATTGGGCCTCAGCGGTGACCTGGGCTGCCGAGCATCATGACTACAGATGAGCGCATTGATTCTGTAGAAGTGGAATTTGATCCGAATTTCAGGAAATCTTCGATTCGCCACGATTCCAGATTTCTTGATGCTTCGCGGTAACGAATATTTAGTAAGGACCTTTGTGACATCAGACGGTCACATGATGTTCTCTAGTGATGTGATTGGGTAGGCGTGTCTTTGTTTGTTAGCAGATCCTTCCACATGAATAAAACTTGTGTGTGCTGGAGAAAGAGAGAGAGACTTGACCGTGGCATCCAAGGGCTTCCGCCATTTTGCCGCCCACCCCGGCTCTCTGAAGGCCGGAAATAGCTGTTTATTCGCCGCAAAGTAATTCGAATCGAAGCAAATTTTTTTGCAACTTCGAATCGAACTGCCGAATTGAACTTTTGAGAAATTCGCTCATCTCTAGTCATGACGCTTGGCGTGCCCAAATGACTGCTGATCAGTCATCCAATCTTACAGTAAAAGAGATAGGTCATGCTACTCCATCCCAACTATAGTTAGCTATTCTATAAGTCATTGTCTGACACTAAATATTTTTCAACATAATTTTGGTTATCAGCCTAACCAAACACCATCGATAGAGATCAAAGTTTTGGAGTTGGTTCTGTAGGGTTCTGTTTGGCTGTGTGAAATACCTGTGTAGTGGCTCTTGTAAGGTCCCGATTCTTAGTATAGCCACCCATAGGTCACACAAGAGAGTGTTTCCTATTTCTAATGGATAGGTGATAAGTGTATGATTACTGGGAGCCCAACCATTGGGATCTTCCACTGATAACAGGAAAAGAGGTTCCTTCCAGCTGGATCTCCACAAGGAGAGTTATTCCTTCCCAAGAGCTTGCAGAATCATTGTATGCTAACGTTTTGTTTCACTAAGTAGACTACATATACAAGTTTTCAAGACAGCTTTGATCTCTTTCTCAGATACTGTGTGGTATAGAAACAGGGGTCAACCTAAGCTTTAGCTAAGGTTGACCACTTTTCCATGGCCCTTGAGGGGCCTAGCAAATCTACTGTGTAGATTATTTGAAGACTTTTGAAGATCTTCTTGCTAGAGTTTGGAGGTCGTCCCTTTGGCAATAGGTTAGACTCTAGGAATATGTGTCCTTTTCCAGTAGACTAAACCAACTTTAGAATTAGATCACTCATATGGTCCTTTACATTGGAAGGTAATGTTAGATATGATTTCCTCTATGTCCTTATACTCATGGATCCTTATTGCAGTCTGTAGTAATGCATGTTATTGGAGAGATCCCTATTTTATGTTGGTCTCCACTTTTGATATACATACAACCTCCAAGCTTGTAATATCCTGTAGTGAGAGGTTCTGTAAATGAGTCATGAGAGAATAGCACTTCACCCTGCCTGAGGAAAGTATGCGGAACTGGTGCCCACGTAGTTACATAGTGGTTTGTTAAGACCTAACTCCATCATTTTTTATGCACTGGTGCCCAAAATAGGATGGCATAGTCAAGTTGAAGTCACACCAGTGTTTTATAGAGAGGTGTTTTCAGAAGCCATGCTTTTCCTAATACCGGATTATATCTTATTGGCTTTATATGCAGCAGACTGGCATTGAGGGCTATAACTTACTTTATCATTAACAGTTGCTCCAAAATCCTTCTCCATTGTAGACTCACCCAATAGTGATCCATTTAGGTGATAAATATGTAATATCTAATAAATGTCTCAGTTAGGGACTCTGTGGAGGAGAATTGAACGGAGATTGGACACTTACCAGGCCTAAACCTAAAGATCAAGCCGCGTGTTGAAAAAAAGAGATGCCCATCACTGCCTTTCATTGAAAACAATGGGTTGAAGATTCTGAACAGACTTTGGAAAGAATGTTGAGGACTCAAATTCTTCCCCAAATTCCACCGTGTGAACAAACCTTAAGTTTACTCAAGTTTTTTAACCCCCTTAATGATGTGCTTGCCTTACGCACATGGGACTCAGTTTTTTTGTGTAAATCTAATTTTGGAGGGCCATAACCATAACTTTTGTATTTTATTACAGATTCCTGTTCCTGTAGTTGTAGGAAGAGTTATTTTTCAGATTTCTCAATTGTCCAAAGAAAAATAATCAAGGAAGTAATATTAACTCCCACCACCATCACCATAGGAAGCCAGTCATATCAGCCTATATGTGGGTAGATAAGTGATATCTACATTCCATAGTGAGATACGTGAACCTCCCATAGCACCAAAGAATCTGTAGGGGACTGCTGAAACTTTCAGTACAATACATAACACAATACCAAGCAATGTGCAGTGTTTAGGACAGGACTCATATCACACTCATAATATATAATGCACTCACATCCCAGGGCCTGTACTTTTGGCAGCAAATGTTGGTGTCTTAGGACCAAGGTTCACACTGATCAAAATTACCCTTCAAAATGGCACCCAATGACTGAAAGAGGGATAAGATCTGCCCAGTGTGCCATGGCAAATTTGGGTATCATCAGCCACGCCTCTAAACCCACCCCCTTTGCCCTGCCCACTCCTGTCTTTGTACTCCCACACAGTATAACGCCCCTTTAGTGGCCCCAACATGCTATCATACCCCCTTGTGGCTGCCACACAGCACGTTGTCCCCCTTATTATGATCCCCACTGTATAATGTCCCCCTTAAGGTAGCCTCTACAGTATAATGTCATCTTGTTATGACCCCACAGTACAATGTACCTCTAATTGTTGATAGGCCATAAATGTAACATTCCTGGCCAACTCCTTTAAGGGTATATTCACATTGGACGTGTGCTACTATAATGTGCCCACAAATCTGGATGGAAAATCTCGACCTCTTCAGGGAAAGTCTGCTCCTGCAAAGACTCTCTGTGCTCTTCTTCCTAAAGATTGGGCAGAGCGCTGATAAAGAGCTCTGTCTGATCAAAAAGAAAACTTTCAATTCTGCTTTAGACTGGAAGGTAGTGTTAGAGAGCAGTCTGTGGGAAGGAGAGAGCAGTCTGTTTGGAGGGGGGGAGTAGTCTGTGAGATGGGGAGTATAAGTCTTTGTGATGGAGACATGGGGAGCAGTCTGTGTAACTGAGAGGGACATGCTGAGCATTTGTGTGAGAAAAGAGACATAAGGAACAGTCAGAGAAATGGGACTATGGGGAGCAGTATGTGTGAAATAAAGGGGGGCCATGAGAGAAGTCTGTGAGAGAGGAGAACCACGGGGATCAGTCTGTGTGAAATAGAGGGGGGCCATGAGATAAGTCTGTGAGAGCGGGAACCATGGGGAGCTACCTGTGTTAAAGAGAAGGGTGCCTTGAGAGAAGTCTGTGAGCGGGGAACCATGGAGAGCTACCTGTGTTAAAGAGAGATGGCCATGGGAGAAGTCTGTGAGAGAGGAGAACAATGGGGAGCAGTCTGTGTGAAAAAGAGAGGACAATGAGAGAAGTCTGTGAGAGAGGAGAACCATGGGAAGCAGTATGTGTGAAATAGAGGGGTGCCTTGAGTCAAGTCTGTAAGGGAGGAGAACCATGGGGAGAGGAGAGACATAAGAGAAGTCTGTGAGAGAGGGGAACCATAGGGAGCAGTCTGTGTGAAAAATAGAGGACAATGAGAGAAGTCTGTGAGAGAGGAGAACCATAGGGAGCAGTCTTTGTGAAATAGAGATGGCCATGAGAGAAGTCTGTGAGAGCGGAGAACCATGGGGATCAGTCTGTGTGAAAATGATGGGGGTCATGAGAGAAACCTGTGAGAGAGGTGACCCATGGGGAGCAGTTTGTGTGAAAAAGAGAGGAGAGACATAAGAGAAGTCTGTGAGAGAGGGGAACAATAGGGAGCAGTCTGTGTGAAAAATAGGGGACAATGAGAGAAGTCTGTGAGAGAGAGTAACCCTGGGGAGCAGTCTTTGTGAAAGAGAGATGGCCATGAGAGAAGTCTGTGAGAGAGGTGAACCATGGGGAGCAGTCTGTGTGAAATAGAGGACAGCCTTGAGAGAAGTCTGTGAGAGAATAGTAGATATCTATGTAGTAAAAGGAGATTATTCAATAATATTTATTTGGATCAAACACTTTAGTATGAGCATGTCCTTAAAGGGATATTCCCACGTTCATAAGAATTTTTATATTTGTAGATAATTAAAAGTTAAACATTTTTGTAAGTATAAGTAATTAAACAATTTGCAGAGTTTTAAAGATTTTCTCTAAATATCTTGTGGTCACAGTCTTGTTGTCTTGATTGGTTGCCAATGGATACGACCATGAATGCAGGATCTTTCTAAGGTCAGAAAAACAGCCATGGTTTCCTTATCGTGGCTGGGATATCTTCTCATACATCATGTAGTGTTCCTGTCTGATAACCTGTCCACAATAAGGAAATCATGGCTGGGTTTTTGACAAGTCCCAGACCATATAAAGTTTCTGCATTTGTGGTCGTATCCATTGGCAACCGATCAAGACAACAGACTGTCACCACTAAGATAGTTAGAGAAAATCTTTAAAACTCTGCAGAATTTTTAACTACTTATATTTGCAAAAATGTTTAACTTTTAATTATCTACAAATATAGACATGGTTATGTTCATGGGAATACCCCTTTAAACTCCCTGCTCACTAGCTTAAAGAGAGCATTTACTATAAGGGATATAGAGGTAGCCCTTGTACCTGGACTCTGATTCATGGGGTTCCCTCTGCTACATAAGAAGTGTGATATAAATTACGTATACGAGGATGGGGGTGGCGGACACCCTCTTTTTCTTCTTACTGTGATAGTCTTTGGTCATGTCCTTTGTCCATGTCAGGCTATTTTGGCCGGCAGTATTTTGCTGATTGTGTCTCTTGTCTCTCGGAGACCTACTGTTGTTCCTCAGTAATCTGCTGACCGGGGCGATATTTAGGAGCACAAGTTAGGAAGCTGTGGAGCTCCCTGCGTGAGACTTTATTTCACAGTCATCCAACCTTGGCAAGAAATAAACTTTCAGACAGAAATGGGTCAGTCACTCAGGAAATGGAAGCTTCATCTTTACTCTGACAGTAATAAGTGGAAGCTCCACTTCCAATTGTACAGAGACATAAGGGGAAGTTCCACTGCCCCAAGGCAAAATCTGTATCCGGACCCGTTCACGTAATATTTATAACACGAGTGGCTTCATATGTGGCAGAGGAGTATTTAGAACCCGCTTAGGCTCTAGGCCCAAGGTACTAGATGACTTCTTCTTCTGCACTCCCTACACCCCTGCTTAAAGGGTAATGCATTACCAAAAATAGCCTATTTCTCTAAACCAAGTTTTAATGTTAACCATATTCTTATAGTATTTTATTTTAAATTTTCTATATCACTATCTATATTTTTTTCTTTTTAAAAAAGTAATACATCCTACAATTTTCACACTGTCCACTAAGCCTAATAATAGACCGACACTTGGCAATTTTGTAGGGGTTTTCTTAGCAACAGTCTCCTCATATACATCAGAATATCATTATGGCCTACCAGTATCTAAGCCTATGACATGTAATAGAGTCTGTTGAGCTGGTATACCTATGTCTCTCATGTGTGATAGTGTCTGATAGCAGATGTATCTAAGTCTTTCATGTTGGATACAGTCTTGTAACTTGTTGGAGTAAAGTATGTATGATACTGTCTGTTGAGCAGGTATACCTAAATTTACCACGTGAGATACTGTCTACTGACTTCATATATGATACAGTCTGCTGAAGTGGTGTATCTAAGCCTATCATATATGATAAAGTCTGCTGAGCGGCTGTTTCTAAGGCCTCATACACACGATTCGAGTGCCTTCTGTGTTTCATTCATCTCTATAGGGGTTCTGATCCGATATCACGAAGCAGGATAGGACCTGCTGTATAATTATGGGATCGGAGTATCAGAGCTCCACTCGGTTGTGTGCACTGGGCCTTAGTCTTTCATGTTTGATACTGTCTGCTGAGTTGATATATCTTATCATGTATGATATTTCCTGCTAAGTTAGTCTATCTATGCTTATCCTGTGTGATACTGACGGCTGAGCTGATGTAGCTAAGCCTATCCTGTTTGATACTGGCCGCTGAGCTGATGTAACTAAGCCTATCCTGTGTGATACTGGCCGCTGAGCTGATGTAACTAAGCCTATCCTGGGTGATACTGACGGCTGAGCTGATGTAACTAAGCCTATCCTGTGTGATACTGACGGCTGAACTGATGTAGCTAAGCCTATCCTGTGTGATACTGACGGCTGAGCTGATGTAACTAAGCCTATCCTGTGTGATACTGACGGCTGAGCTGATGTAGCTAAGCCTATCCTGTGTGATACTAAAGGCTGAGCTGATGTAGCTAAGCCTATCCTGTGTGATACTGACCTCTGAGCTGATGTAGCTAAGCCTATCCTGTGTGATACTGACCTCTGAGCTGATGTAGCTAAGCCTATCCTGTGTGATACTGACGGCTGAGCTGATGTAGCTAAGCCTATCCTGTGTGATACTGGCCACTGAGCTGATGTAGCTAAGCCTATCCTGTGTGATACTGACGGCTGAGCTGATGAAGCTAAGCCTATCCTGTGTGATACTGGCCGCTGAGCTGATGTAGCTAAGCCTATCCTGTCTGATACTGACGGCTGAGCTGATGTAACTAAGCCTATCCTGTGTGATACTGACGGCTGAGCTGATGTAACTAAGCCTATCCTGTGTGATACTGGCCGCTGAGCTGATGTAACTAAGCCTATCCTGTGTGATACTGGCCGCTGAGCTGATGTAACTAAGCCTATCCTGTGTGATACTGACGGCTGAGCTGATGTAACTAAGCCTATCCTGTGTGATACTGGCCGCTGAGCTGATGTAACTAAGCCTATCCTGTGCGATACTGACGGCTGAGCTGATGTAGCTAAGCCTATCCTGTGTGATACTGGCCACTGAGCTGATGTAGCTAAGCCTATCCTGTGTGATACTGGCCACTGAGCTGATGTAGCTAAGCCTATCCTGTGTGATACTGACGGCTGAGCTGATGTAGCTAAGCCTATCCTGTGTGATACTGGCCGCTGAGCTGATGTAGCTAAGCCTATCCTGTGTGATACTGACCTCTGAGCTGATGTAGCTAAGCCTATCCTGTGTGATACTGACGGCTGAGCTGATGTAGCTAAGCCTATCCTGTGTGATACTGGCCGCTGAGCTGATGTAGCTAAGCCTATCCTGTGTGATACTGACGGCTGAGCTGATGTAACTAAGCCTATCCTGTGCGATACTGACGGCTGAGCTGATGTAGCTAAGCCTATCCTGTGTGATACTGGCCACTGAGCTGATGTAGCTAAGCCTATCCTGTGTGATACGGTCTTCGGAGGTGCTGTGATCCAGGACGGTGCGGTCCACCAGTTTATACAAACATCTTCTCCATGGGAGTGGAGCCTGGAGATATTAGAGAAGTATTATTTCATGAATTCCAGCAAGTATTATGAGGCAGCGGGCAGGGGGCCGGGGGGTCAATCATTTCCCTGCCAATATTGTGACATACAACAAATGTTCATCTTGGCATCTTAGATGTACAATCTGGAGCCCAGACCCCTCACCACATGTCTCCATCTTCTTCACTCCTCTCCCTTTTTACTCCATTGTCATATCCATCACTATAAGGCCAAGGGTATAAAAGTGCTCCTGGTTTTTAGTATTTACCCCTCACGGGGTATTTGATTATCAATGAAGCAAGTGACCTGTGACAGCAGGGGGCAGTATTTCGCCAGATATGAGAACGTGTAATATTCTTAGAGGATAGTCAGAAATTTTACACTGATATGAGGAGGCAGAAGTTGATTCTCCAGGGTCACAGTGCAAAATTTGTCACAGGGCCACCAAATACCATCCAGCGAAGGTCTATGGTACAAGGAGAGTAATGGTGTAACTAGAGGGGTGTTAAGGTCATTGAGACACCAGGGCCAGGAATGTATCTAGGGGGGTGTAGAGGTAGCAGTTGTACCCTGATTCTGTTATCTGAAGGGGGCCGAAGGCCTCGTCTGCCACAAGACCACACAAGGTCATGTATTCTTAAATGCGTTCTGTTACAGGTTTTGTAGGGGGCACCAACTTTGACCTTGGTGCTCTATTAAACCCAAAATCCTTTCTACCATATAGGAGCACAGCAGGCCGACCATGCATCCTGTCACTCCTTTTATTCTCTATAGAAGCATTGGATGCATGCTCGGCCTAGTGCTCCATCAGGACAGGAAACCAGACACCCATTCTTGGGATCGGTGAGGGTCCCAGCAGTTGGACCCCAACTGATAATGAAATAATCCCCTATCCTATGGTTAGGGGATAACTTCAAAACTCGGTACAACCCCTTTAACCACTTAAGGACGCAGGGTAGTTTGTACGTTAAAGCTTGGTGACTTTTTTCATATTTTCACTCCCCGTATTCCAAGATTCATAACTTTTTTATTTTTCTGTCTACATATTGTATGTGAGGTCTTATTCTTTGCGTGACAAGTTGTACTTTCATATCCCACCATTTTGGGGTACATATAATTTTCACTAGCTTTTATTTGCGTTTTTTGGGGGGTCCATGTGAAATAACACACAATTCTATCATACTTTTTTGCATTTTGTTTTTACGATGTTCACTCTGCATTAAAAATGACATGGCAGCTTTGTCCAGCGGGTCATTACGATTACCGCGATACCAGATTTATATTGGTTTTATTATGTTTTACCACTTTTACAAATAAAAGTCATTTTTTGAAAATGAAGGATTTTCTTGGGGTCACCGTATTCTGACACCTATAACTTTTTTACTGTATTGTTGATGGAGATATATTAGGGCTCTTTATTTGCGGGACAAGTTATACTTTTCATTGGTACAAATGTTTGGCATGTATGACTTTTTGATCATTTTTTATTGTGACCAAAATATGTTAATCTGCGCATTGCAGTATTTTTTGTTTTTACGGCATTCACCGTATGGGATAAATAACTCTATTTTTGGATAGTGGGGACTTATTCGCACGTGGGGAATACATAACATGTTTATTTATTTTTGTTTATATTATATATTTTTGAATATAAAGGTGTTTTTTTATTATTTGTTTGCTTATTTTTGTGTGTTTTTACTATGTATTTTTGTATTTTTTTCACTTTTTCCCTGTCCCACAAGGGGATTTGAAGCTGGGATCTCAGATCCCCTGTGCAATGTCCTGTAATACGTAGTATTGCAGAACATCGCACAAAAGTTCCTATGTGAACTATGCAAAGGCAGTCAGGAGGTCGTGGCCTGGCCTCCTGGCTGCCATGGCAGCCAGTCGGAACCTGCAATCTTATAGAAGGGGGTCCGAGGGGTGACGGGAGGGGGGGGGGCAATCTTGCTAATGATCACAGCATCCAGGGGATTAATCTGCCGGAGTCGGAGTATCTTCTGACTCCGGTGGCTGGTCTCACCCCTTCGCTGTGTAACACAGCTGAGAGCAGGATGTGATGCTGCATGTACAGCTTCTGTGCCCGTGGTATTGCAGTGCCATACTATTACTGAGCTGAGCTTTAACTATAGACTCAGCGTAAAGTAATAGTACGGCGCTGAGCGGGAAGGGGGTCAACCCTTAGAAGACTCCAGATTTTTCACTGGGTTCCAAAACCTACAAGCTACATTTGTGGAGGAGAACATATCTTTTAAGGTGCTATAGATAAAAAAAACCAAAACTTGCAGATTCTATAGTCATTAGGTTTTCTTTGTATGGGTGAGTGCTTCCGTGTATTGTACATACAATATACAGTATTGTACATAGCTATCCTATGATGTTTTTAGGTCACGACTGGGGAAGAATGTGTGTCCTCCTGATTTCAAAGTATCCCAAGAACAATTGAGAACATGAAAGCTTCTATGACTAGTGACTTAGAGTGACTCTAAGGAAGTCCCTCATTACAGAGCCTCCAATTCTTACAAGTCATATAAAGCCATCATGGGAAGAAATATCCATAAAGATTGTCATTGAACCTATGCCACATCTTTTAGCAAGAATATAGTTACAATAATAATGTTCACTACAGGGAAAAATAACTACTACATTACTGCACCCTATGTACAAGACTATAACTACTATAATACTGCTCCTATGTACAAGAATATAACTACTATAATACTGCCCCTATGTACAAGAATATAACTACTATAATACTGATCCTATGTACAAGAATATAACTACTATAATACTGCTCCTATGTACAAGAATATAACTACTATAATACTGCTCCTATGTACAAGAATATAACTACTATAATACTGCCCCTATGTACAAGAATATAACTACTATAATACTGCTCCTATGTACAAGAATATACTATAATAATTCCTCCTATGTACAGGAATATAACTACTATAATACTGCTCCTATGTACAAGAATATAACTACTATAATACTGCCCCCTATGTACAAGAATATAACTACTATAATACTGACCCTATGTTCAAGAATATAACTACTATAATACTGCTCCTATGTACAAGAATATAACTACTATAATACTGCCTCCTATGTACAAAAATATAACTACTATAATACTGTTCCTATGTACAAGAATATAATTACTATAATACTGCCCCCTATGTACAAGAATATAACTACTATAATAATGCTCCTATGCACAAGAATATAACTACTATAATACTACTCCTATGTACAAGAATATAACTACTATAATACCGCCCCTATGTACAAGAATATAACTACTATAATACTGCCCCTATGTACAAGAATATAACTACTATAATACTGCCCCTATGTACAAGAATATAACTACTATAATACTGCCCCATGTACAAGAATATAACTACTATAATACTGCTCCTATGTACAAGAATATAACTACTATAATACTACCTCCTATGTACAAGAATATAACTACTATAATACTGCTCCTATGTACAAGAATATAACTACTATAATACTGCTCCTATGTACAAGAATATAACTACTATAATACTGCTCCTATGTACAAGAATATAACTACTATAATACTGCCCCATGTACAAGAATATAACTACTATAATACTGCCCCTATGTACAAGAATATAACTACTATAATACTGCTCCTATGTACAAGAATATAACTACTATAATACTGCTCCTATGTACAAGAATATAACTACTATAATACTGCCTCCTATGTACAAAAATATAACTACTATAATACTGTTCCTATGTACAAGAATATAATTACTATAATACTGCCCCCTATGTACAAGAATATAACTACTATAATAATGCTCCTATGCACAAGAATATAACTACTATAATACTGCCCCTATGTACAAGAATATAACTACTATAATACTACCTCCTATGTACATGAATATAACTATTATAATACTGCTCCTATGTACAAGAATATAACTACTATAATACTGCTCCTATGTACAAGAATATAACTACTATAATACTGCCCCCTATGTACAAGAATATAACTACTATAATACTGCCCCTATGTACAAGAATATAACTACTATAATACTGCCCTCTATGGACAAGAATATAACTACTATAATACTGCTCCTATGTACAAGAATATAACTACTATAATACTACCTCCTATGTAAAAGAATATAACTACTATAATACTACTCCTATGTACAAGAATATAACTACTATAATACTAATATTATCATAACTCATATAACATCCATTTTTCCTCCCTTGCAAATATCACCTGGAAGATATCATTCCATATCTGTATTTGTTCTAGTAACAGTTCCCCTTTAAACTTGTTACATGGAATAGCCGGAGGGCACTGCTCTGCCAGTAACAGCTGCAGCTCTGCCAAACATCACCCACTGCAATACCCTGTCGTCTGCACATATCCCCTGTGATTACAAGTCATTATGCTGTAATCCTCCCCCGCCACACTCTGAATTATTCATGTTCTATGACATAAACAAAAATACCAGCCAGACACAAATGCACCTACGTCTAACCCCTACTTACCCAGAATAAAACCAAATCAATCAATGTTATATTTTTGGTAAATGGAGTAGTTATATTCTTCTATTATATACTTCTAACGGCAGTATTATACATTAGTAGTTATATTCTTGTACATAGGGGGCAGTATTATAGTAGTTATATTCTTGTACATAGGAGAAGTATCATAGTAGTTATATTCTTGTACATAGGAGGTAGTATTATAGTAGTTATATCCTTGTACATAGGCACAGTATTATAGTAGTTATATCCTTGTACATAGGAGCAGTATTATAGTAGTTATATCCTTGTACATAGGCACAGTATTATAGTAGTTATATCCTTGTACATAGGAGCAGTATTATAGTAGTTATATCCTTGTACATAGGGGGCAGTATTATAGTAGTTATATTCTTGTACATAGGAGCAGTATTATAGTAGTTATATTCTTGTACATAGGAGCAGTATTATAGTAGTTATATTCTTGTACATAGGAGGCAGTATTATAGTAGTTATATTCTTGAACATAGGAGGTAGTATTATAGTAGTTATATTGTTGTACATAGGGGCAACCATATATTAGATAAACTCCCCCCCAGAGAGGGGTGAATTAAAGCTGAAATTTATTGTTATTGGGGGGGTAAATAAAAAAAAACAAAACTTTTTTTAAGGAGGGGGGGTGGGGGGGGGGTGGGGCCGCGCCCCGGGCGGCCCCCCCCCGCCAGCCCACCCCCCCGATGAAAGAGGGGGGGGGCAGCCCCGGGCGGGGGGAAAGGGGGGGGTGCGGGGAGAAAAAAACAACCCAAAAAAATATATATTCTTTTGATAACAAGGCTTGTAGCTCTCCTTGGCGTCTAGCTGACATAATCGTCATTAAGAAGAGAGGTCTTAGGGACACATGTTTGAGGCTGACCTGTGCCATAGGCTAAAAGGGTGGGCCAGACAAAGAATTCAACATCAGAGGAAGATCCCAGGTGGGTACTGGATTATAAGGAACTGGTTACATGTTCCTGATCGCTTTGAAGAACCGTCTGACCATGGCATGGCTGGAGAATGTATACTGTAACTAAGAATCGATGGCAGTAGAATGAACTTTGTCATAGCCATCTTGAAGGAATGGCCGAATAGACGAAAGAGCTTCCACTGTGACTCTAGCAGCTGAGCACCAATTTCTGTAAAAACCCCAGACTCAGTTGTAAACAAAGACTGTAGAAGGTTTTCTGGCTGCGAAGAGAGTATTAATGACATTTTTTGATAATCCTGACTGAGTCAGATTCTGCCGCTAAGCCTCCAAGCCATAACATGTAGATTCTGAGCTTATGGATGGAAGAATCCTCTCTGAGACAACAAGTCCTGTTGGGGTGGTAGTCTTCCAAACCTGCCTCTGGAAAGCGACCACACTAGAGAGAACCAGGCTCTGCTGCGCTAGAATGGTCATATGATTTTCGACTCTTCTTGTTTGTTCATGATTTTCCTGTGGACACTCTTTACTACACGAATAGGACGAAATACACATATCATTTTGTCTGCCCCACTGAGATAGAAGCCATCTATATTTACTGGTGACCTATTGGAGACAGAGAACAAAAATTCTGAAGTTTTGTATTCTTTAGTGACACCATCACATCTCGATCTAGTTGACCGATTTTGTCTGTAACCTGCTGGATTTGCCACTTTATACTCTACTTTGCTGTATGGAGAGTGTTCCTACAGTACCAATCTGCTCTCTAAATGACGGTTCCTCAGATGTGAACTACAGAGATTTTTAAGAGGTTGGCTTCTGACCAAGACATTATGTATTTGGTTTCCCTGGCTAAGAAAGGGCTCCTGGCTTCCTTGTTTATAGAATATACTGCCACCAGATTGTCCATCTGAATGAGAACATACCGGTTATGAAAGATGTAAAACTGTACCAAACTAATCTGATACCTTTTAGTTCCCTTAGATTGGAAGGTAGTAGCTTGTCCTGTGGAGACCATGTCTGTTGACACCATGTTTTCTCCACAGGCGCACCGCAATCCCAGGAGGAGGCCTTGATCATGTGGACCTCCTGTGTATAGAGACTAGAGACTTCCCAGTCCATAGTCTTACAGGATCTCTCCACTGGTCCTTCTTGGTATCTGATAGACAGGAAGCCTGTCCCAGGCTGCTAGAATGTTCTCTTGGAGTGTACAAATGTGTGGCTTGGTCCATGGGACATCATCTATAGCTGACGTTAATAGACCCAGTACTCTTATCGCTGTAAAAAGAGACACTTTCTTGCCTGAAATAAGATGTAATTCTGCTTTCTACATTTTGTGGAGAGTTTAAGTGACCTCAGAGAAGTTTATTAGAGACTGTATATACTGAGTCAGACACAGGTGAGACTTTTTGTTCTGGTTGATCCTTCAGACTCTGTAAGTTTAGAAACAGATCATGGTGAAGAAATTGTTCTGTCTCTGACTATCACCAGCCAGTCTTCTAAAAATGGTTCCACTGTAGGTCCCTGCAGATGAAGGGCTGCCGTCATTGCTACTACAATCTTGGTGAACATTCTCAGTGCGGGCATGGAGAGTGAAGAGTCTTGAATTTTGTCTGTTTGACAATTCTCGGGAACCTTCAGTGGGTTGGGAGGATAGGCACATGAAGATATGCGTCTGTTAAATCTATGGAGTCCATTAAGCTACTTTCTTGAAGAACTGCTAGGACTGACCTGATGGTCTCCATCTTGAATTTCTTCTTTTCAAGGAATTTGCATAGACATGTCAGATCTATCAAGAGTCTCCATTCTTTGTTGGATTTTGGTACAGGAAAAATTCTGGAGAGCTCTCCTCTGCCTCTTTGGTGATGGAGGACATATTCTACTGCTTCTTTCTGAAGAAGATGTTACAGAAGTCATAATAGTATAGGGTTCTCTAGGGTTTCTGATTGGAAATTTATGAGTTCCAGAGAGTATCCTTACAGGATGGGGAAGATACCAAGATGTTGTGTTTTCCTGTCCATCTGGTCAGATAACAAAGATGACTCCACAAATGGAAAAACAAACAGTCTCTTTACACTAGGTTCAGACTAGTGTTCGGCTTTCCATTCTTTGGGTCCGATTGGGGACCCAAAAAACGGAAACCCAATCTGCTGAAAAAGCGGTTACCTGCTTCTGATTGGCCCTATTGAAGGGTTTGTCCCCCCCCTTTATATTGAAGTGGGAGGCAGATCTATCCCTTTCCCTCTCCCATGAGCAGAGGAGACGTATTTTCTGCCTCTCCCATGAGGCCTCCGTCAGCTCCCGCTACCAGGAGACCAGTTTCAAGATCCTGTCCCGTTGGCATAGGGTCCCCACCAGGCTACACATGTTGTTCCCACAGGTCCTCCCGACGTGCAGGAGGTGTGGGCAAGAAGAGGGTGACATGCTTCATGTCTTCTGGTCCTGTTCTGCCCTGTCCCCACTTTGGGATGGTGTTAAACGGATCATTTTGCAAATTACTGAGACGTCTCATCATTTGGGCCCTGCTTTGCTTCTTCTCCACCACTGCGAGTCTTCGGTGATAACTTACAAGCGCTCACTACTCCGTTTTTTGGTCCCCGCAGCCCGTGCTTGCATTCTGCAATACTGGAGGCAAGTAGAACCTCCTCCTCCCCACTTCCTTCCTGCAGGACATGGTTGAAGTCTTTAACAAAACTTGGTTTTACTGGTTGGAATTCCAGCGCTCTGGAGAGTATCAGGCGCTTCTGGGCACTGGGCCTTCCTCTTAGGCCTGAGCATGGTGCTCTGTGCATGGTTTCCACTGTCAGCCTCGGTACTATTTAGGTTAATTTTTACTATTTCCACGTTGGATTTATTGGCTTTTAGCAGTTTTTCCTGTTTAAGAAGATACATCTCATGGTTATCATCTGACGCGTTATCTTCAGACACATATTGTCCATCAGAGAGGGAAGAATCATCTGACAAAAAAAAAGAGACCGGTTGTTCTTGTAAAGAGGCAACAGAAGATATGTGGTTCTTCTTCATGTTTTGTGAGGATCAGAGGTGTAGCTAACGGGGGGGTAGAGTCAGTGGTGAACCTAGCCTCTTTGCTGCCTGAGGCGGACTATAGAAAGACGCCCCCCCCCCCCAAAAAAAAACAAAAAACAAAAAAAAAAAAAACTGAGTTTCCATGCTACTAGTTTAACACACTGTTATCGTCGCACAATATACACAATACACAAAGTTATAAAACAGTTTTTAAGAATTCTTCTCCTGTATTACTTCAGTATCAGATCAACAACACGGCATTAACAATGAAAGTAACTTCACACATCTTCTGCTTGGTGGATGGACGAGCCCACGTGGCCCCCATTCTCTATAATAGGAGCGCCGCAGATAGCTGAGTACTGGACTTTGGGTATCTTTGGCACTCCCATTGAAGTGAATGAGAACCACGCGGGTTCGTCCATCCACCAAGTGACACACCTATATATATGGCTGCAGCCAGGCTGGATTCCCACCTAGTGGGGGGAAAAAACCCAATTCTCAGGCTCAGTGGGGGTCTCAGCAGACAGACCCCCATCAATCAGGTATTTATCCTCTATCATTTAGGTGAATACAGGGCAGTAACATTCTGTGACTTACAGGTGACGTCTCTGACTAATCCTTCACATTTCCCTTCTCTTCCCTTTGGACCGCCATGACCACTTCTTACAGCTGTGACTTGTCTCTGTAAAGGTTGCAACACAGACATCTTTGGCTCCTCACTTTTCCAGGCATCCAACCCACATTGTCCTCACCTACACAAAGCCCCCATCCTGCTGCTACCCCCAATTATAAAATATATGATATAACCCCCCATAATGAATAATACCCCCAAGTGCATCTTTATATTAATAACATCTGTGTGTACCCTGTATAAATAGTGCCCCTTATTAATAATACCCCAGGTGTTAACTAATTAAAAGGTTTTCCAGGTCATTAATAAACTAATCAGTGGGGTTCAAAAACCCAGGACCCCCACTGACCAGCTGTTTGAATGGTACCTGTGTAAGCACCATGACTGCTTCTCTGTTTACATAGTGTATTTCATCTCATAGCGGCCATGTAATGTAACTACAGCCTCGTCCTGTACATGTCTACAGTATGTGACAAGGCTACAATTACATCACATGGTCACTATAAACAGACAGCGTATAATATAAACAGGTGCCATAGCCCATGTTTATAGCACCCCATTTACACACACTATAATGTTCCACAGCAGCCCCTGCACACAGTATTACACAGTGTTATGGCCCGCAGCGGCCCCTGCACACTGTATTATGCCTCTCAGCGGCCCCTGCACACGGTATTATGCTCCATAGTGGCCCCTGCTCACGGTATTATGTTCCACAGCAACTCCTGCACACAGTTTTATGCCCCATATTGGCCCCTGCACACGGTATTATGCTCCATATTGGCCCCTGCACACGGTATTATGCTCCACAGTGGCCCCAGCACACGGTATTATGCTCCATAGTGGCCCCTGCACTGGTATTATGCTCTATAATGGCCCTTGCACTGGTATTATGCTCCATAGTGTCCCCTGCACTGGTATTATCCTCCATAGTGGCCCTTGCACTGGTATTATGCTCCATAGTGGCCCCTGCACTTGTATTATGCTCCATAGTGACCCCTGCACCCGGTATTATGCTCTATAGTGGCCCCTGCACTTGTATTATGCTCCATAGTGGCCCCTGCACAGGGTATTATGCTCTACAGTGGTCCCTGCACAGGGTATTATGCCCCATAGTGGCCGACCCATGAACTATTATTATACTCTGGGGTCTTTTCAGACCCCAGAGTATAATGATTGGAGACCCAGGGGAGAATACAAACATAAAAACCAGAGTTACTTACCTATCCTGGACACCGGTGCACTCCTTGCAGCTTTCGGCCCTGTTTAATTGCGCACACACGTCACATGATCAGGCCGGCGACGCGACCTGATGACGTTACCAGAGGCCTCAAGCCTGCTCGGAGTTACATCGGATCGCAGGAGGTGAGTAACACTGGTTTTTATGTTCTCTCACCAACCCTAGGCCTCCGATTATTATACTCCGGGGTCTGAATAGACCCCGGAGTATAATATTAGTAGTATTTGCGGCCCGCGGCCTAACTTACCGATCCCTGCGGCCACTCACAGCGGCATCCACTTCCCTTTCTGCGTCCCATAGCAGAAGGGGAAGCGGGGGGCGGCCACGAGCAGAAGCGGGGGTAGGTAAATAAATAGACCGTTACCTGCCGGGGATGCTCCAACAGTTTACGGCCTATTTATATATATAAAAAAAAAGCTATACTCACCTGTGATGCCTTGATGCAGCCGCCGCCGCCTCCTCTTCTTGTCCGTGATGTCTGTGTCTCAGCGTAGGCGGCGTGATGACATCATTGTATCGCCGCCTGCGCTGAGATGCGACGTCTTGTAAACCAGCCCAGGACAGGCCGCGTTCAGCTGTTTTTTTTTTTTGTTTTTTTTTAAAGCGGCCTGTCCTGGGCTGGTTTACATTAAATAGTAAAAATGCCGCCCCCCGGACAGTGCCGCCCGAGGCGGCCGCCTCACTTCGCCTCATTAGCGGTGCGCCCCGGGCCCAATGAGTCTTTGGGGGCCCACCCCGGGGCCACCATTAATACAGACCTTTATTTCTAACTAGATCGGTGTCTGCAGACACCGATCTAGTTACAATGCTTCCTGGTGCTTAACTGTCTTGTAAACCGCAAGCCAATACAGGCCTGCGGTTTACAAGACGCCGAGACCACAGACGGATGTCCTCTTCTCAGCACGGGCGGCGCGATGACGTCACAACATCGCGCTGCCCGCGCTCAGACACAGACGTCCTGTGCATGGACAGGGAGGAAACGCTGTCGGTTCCGTTCATCAGAATCGCAGGTAGGTGATTATGACTTTATTTTTGTGGGTATATTAATAGTATAATGGGTGGTTAGGAGGGGGAATATAACTATGAAGGGAGGATTCATTAGGGGGCATTATGACGATGGGGGGGTCCTTTATATAAGGGTTATTGGAGGGTATTATTAATACAAGGGGGGAGGTTATTTATATAAGGGGCCATTAGGGGGCATCATTTATATTAGGAGGCATTATGAAGATAAGGGGGGTGGTCATTGATATAAGGGGTCATTAGAGGTGCAGTATTTATGTCAGGGGGAATCAGGGGCATAATATGAGGGTCAATTAATTTAATGAAAGTTGCACTTGGGCTTTATTAAGACTAAGGCCCCACGTAGCAGGCTGCAGGAAAAACCATGGCGGTAACATTGTGGTTTTTCCCGCAGTGCTTTTCACAGAAGGTCCGCAGAGATTTCCCCTGTGGACTTTCTGTTTTCAATACACCTATATGGAAACCACCGGTGTTTCCATAGGTATAATTGACATGCTGCGATTTCCAAAACCGCAACGGTTTTGGAAATCGCAGTGCGTCTGCCGTACATATTTTTCTGTAATGTGTGGATGGGATTTGCTAGAATGCCACGTTTTTTTTCTGTGGGTTTTCGCCACAAGGGGCCACATCCAATCCCCACTTTGCAGTAAAATATGTGCAGCGGAAACACTGCGATTTCCAAAACAGTCGCAGTTTTGGAAATCGCAGCATGTCAATTATACCTACAGAAACGCCGGCGGTTTCCCTATAGATATAATTGAAGCAGAAAGTCCTCAGAGGAAATCTCTGTGAACTTTCTGTGCAAAGTGCTGCAGGAAAAACCACGATGTGTCACCGCCGTGGTTTTTCCCACAGCTGTTTTTTGCTGCGGGATGCTACATGGGTCCTTGGCCTTAAGGAGTTTTCCAGCTCATTTTTATTGATTATCTATCCTCAAAATAAATCATCAATAAGAGATAAGTGATTCCCCACTGATCAGCTGTATGAAGGGGCTATGGTGCCTGTTTATATCATACGCTGTCTGTTTATAGTGACCGTGTGATGTAATTACAGCCTTGTCACATAGACATGTATAGGATGAGGCTGTAGTTACATGACATGGCCGCTATGAAAAGAATGACACTATGTACACAGAGAAGGGGTCACGGCGCTTACACAGGTACCACAGTTCATTCAAACAGCTGATCCTGGGGGTCCTGGATATTGGAACCCCAATCATTTTTTTCCCTTGGTTTTTTTTTTCCCTTTTCAATTAGAAAATACCTGGGACATTATTAATAAGGGGAACTATTTAAAGGGGTGCACAGGGAAGTTATTAATTTAAAGATGCACTTGGGGGTATTATTCATTATGGGGGGGTATATTATATATTTTATAATTGGGGTAGCAGCAGGATGGGGGTGCAGGTGAGGACAATGTGGGTCAAAGATGTCTGTGTTGCAAACTTTACAGAGACTGGAAGAAGTGGTCATGGCCGTCCAGATGAAAGAGACGGGGAATGTGAACGATTAGTCAGAGACGTCACCTGTAAGTCACAAAATGTTACTGCCCTGTATTCACCTAAATCGTCTGCAGAGCCCTGTGTAGAGCAGCTATATACCACTATATGCTCACCGTATACTGATAGTATCCGTATACGAACATGTCTAAGTAGGGGGCCCACTTGGATATGTTCGCCCCCCCCCGGTGCTGAACCCCTAGCTACGCCTCTGGTGAGGATCTAACATCCGGAGCCTTCTGAACTGCTCTTTGAACCAGGATAAGAAAAATCTTGCCTCATCCTGTATGGAATCATTCTCTACAGATGGAGACCATAAGGCATGCAAATTTGAAGCACAGTGATAAGGTCATTTGAAGAACATACAGAAAAAAGGTTAAAACATGAATTTTTCTTTACTGACCATTGTCTAATTTTACACAGCTCCCCCTGCCTCTGCACATGTTGTCCATAATCTGTTGTCTATATCTACTCACAGCACAATGTGAACCAAAATGTTGTGCCTGGGTCAAGGAATTCCGCACATAAGCACAATATATTTAATGTATGCATTTCTCATATGATATGGCAATTCTTATTGGAAGGAACACTTAAAAGCATTGTTCCCATTGGACAATAGCTTGTTGAATTGTATGGTCTGATACTATAAAATAAACAATTGCTGTGAAGTGATCATGAAGGTTTTCACACATGTTACAAGTCCTGTGGGTTATCTTGTCCAGGTGGCTGGTATTTATTTCCCTTTTCTCCCAGAAGGGAACTTAAGAATTGAAGAATAATTAAAGAATACTTAAGATACTGACACAAAGAGATCGCAAGAAGGTATATATCATGGCTCATTATCTTATATGTATTATAGCAGTTATATTGTTGTAAATAGGGGGCAGTATTATAGTAGTTATATTCTTGTACATAGGAGCAGTATTATAGTAGTTATATCCTTGTACATAGGCACAGTATTATAGTAGTTATATTCTTGTACATAGAAGCAGTATTATAGTAGTTATATTCTTGTACATAAAGGCAGTATTATAGTAGTTATATTCTTGTATCTAGGAGGCAGTATTATAGTAGTTATATTCTTGTACATAGGAGCAGTATTATAGTAGTTATATTCTTGTACATAGGGTGCAGTATTATAGTAGTTATATTCTTGTACATAGGAGCAGTATTATAGCAGTTATATTCTTGTACATAGGAGCAGTATTATAGTAGTTATATTCTTGTACATAGGAGCATTATTATAGTAGTCATATTCTTGTACATAGGAGCAGTATTATAGTAGGTATATTCTTGTACATAGGAGTAGTATTATAGTAGTTATATTCTTATACATAGGAGGCAGTATTATAGTAGTTATATTCTTATACATAGGAGGCAGTATTATAGTAGTTATATTCTTGTAACCGGCCCATACATTCTGCCATTGCTTCCTATAAGGTCAGCATGGATCCGATTCAGGGCCTTGCAGCCAAGTTGGAAGGTTTGGTAGGTCTGGTAGCTGAGCTTGCTAAACAGGTGCAGACCCTTACTGATGCTGCTGCGGCATCCCCAGTTGTTTCTGCCCCTTTTAGGGTTAAGATGCTACTCCCCGACCGTTTTTCAGGGGATCATGAAAAACTTGAGACTTTCCGGGAGTCTTGTCGCTTATATTTCCGGATTAATCCACATGCATCCCAGGCACACATGGTGGGAGTAGTTATATCCCTCCTACAGGGGGATCCACAGGCTTGGGCCCTTAAACTCCCTCCAGGGGCTGAGGAGTGGATTAACTTTGAAAAATTTTTTTTGTCTTTGGGGTCTATATATGCTGAGCCAGACCACATTGGGCTTGCAGAATCGCAACTCCTCACCATGCGGCAGGGCAAACGCTCTGCTGAGGAATATTGTGCAGAATTCCGCAAGTGCAGCGTGACTGCAGGTTGGTGTGAGTCAGCTCTAAAGGCCCACTTTAAACAAGGCCTGTGTGACCGTGTTAAGGAGCTCTGGGTTGGTCACCCAGATCCTCCCACTCTTGAGCAGGCCATGACTTTGGCTGTCCGTATCGACCGTAGGATCCGGGAAAATGTTAAAGAGAGAATAGGGTCTGCTTCTTTCAAGTTTTCTGTCTCTCCCTCACTCTCTCCTGAGAAACCTGTTAATTCTCCCATGACTCCTGGTGAGGAACCCATGCAACTAGGAGTTATGGACGCCAAGATGCGACGAGAGTATCGTCTCAGGAACAACCTCTGCCTGTACTGTGGTGCTTCCGGTCATTTCATCCGTGACTGCTCGACCAGACCTCGCAGACCAGCAGAAAAACTTCAGTGCCTGAGTGGTAGTCAGAAGAACCACTCAGGCAACCAGGTATTTGCTGATATGACTGCTCTGCACACTTTAAATTGTGTTACTGAGGAGACTGTCTCAGCTGCTAAAGGTGGGAAACACCAGGTGAATAAAAAATGTTTGCCTGGCCCACCAGTGTCTGTGGTTGTGCAAAAAGACCCTGAATTGAAGGCAGAGAAAATACTGGGTCCTACTAAAACTGGTTTATATGGTGAGGGTCCGGTGGCCCCTCATAAAGGGGGGGGGTACTGTAACATCTCTGCCGTTTCGGGTCTCGGCGCCGCCCTCCGCTCGCACGCTGTGGCGAAGGAGGCGTGTTCAGTTTGGTTCTTTGTGTAAGTTTCTTGCTACTCAGTCTGAACATGGTCCTAGTCAGTGTAATGGATTTCCGGCCCCACCCGTGTTCTGAACATTTCTCTCTGGATGGTATAGAGTTAATCTCTTCCTGGCCTGTGTGATTGACAGCCTGTGTACCTATCAGGTCTGGGGGCTGGTCCCAGACTTTCTATAAACAGGTTGTCAGCCCTCACATAGTTGCCGGTTATTGCTCTTGTCTTTGCCTGCTCTCTTTATATTATTCCTTGCTACTTTGTTACCTGATTCTCTGACCATTTGGCTTGCCTTTTTGACTATTCTCTTGGATTTTGACTTTGTACTGCATTGCTCATTTGTTACTGACCCCTTGGCTTGCTCACTCTGCTTTTGTGTTGTTTTTGTCCTGTCCTGTTCTTTGTGTCACTTACCCAGTGTAGGGCTTGTCTTCGAGTTGTCCTTTTACTGTTTAGGGTAACTGAGGCAATAGGAAGGGACAGTGGCTGGGGTGAGATTAGGGCTCACTTGTCTCTGTCCTTCCTCCCAGACCGCTGCAGTAGTGTCAGGGTTGCTACAGTTGGCAAGACCCTTACACCCACCCAACAGCTTCCTGCTAATAGCCTATACCACGGCTCCTTCACTGAAGTCTTACATATGTGCTGACTATCTGGTGTTACTGAGTATGTTCCCAGTATAGTCAACCCCTATTGTACTGTGCAGGCCCCAATAACTCCATGGCCAGTTCATGCACAGTACTGTATGGGGAATGACATGGCCATGGGGCACTTCACGTATGTGCAAGATTATAGTGAGGGAGCTGTGATGCAGACATAGCACACAGGGCTGCCAGCAGGAATTGTGAGCCCCCCTCCCCCCCCCCACAGTATAATGCTCTACATGGTATATAATGCTCCACAGTATAAAATGCTCTCCTGAGCCCTCCAGTTTCCCCACATGGTATATAATGCTCCACAGTAACCCCACACAGTATAAAATGCTCCCCTGAGCCCCCCATAGTGGCCCCACATGGTATGTAAGGCTCCACACAGTATAATACTCCACAGTGGCCCACACAGTATACTACCCCTTAGTGGCCCCAGACAGTGCAATATGCTCCCCAGCAGCCTCACACAATATAATATGCTCCATACAGTATAATATGCACCCCACAATGCCTCCCCAGTATAATGCTGCAGTGGCCTAACACAGTATAACATGCTCATAATGACCTCCACACAGTATAATATACTTCCCAGAGGGGTTCCCCCAGTATAATGCTCCACAGTGGTCCCCCACAGTATAATATGTTCCCCACAGTCCCCCCAGTATAATGCTCTACAATGGCCCCACAGAGTATCATATGCTTCCGAAAAGCCCCACAAAATATAATACACCCCACAGTGGCCCCACACAGTATAACAGGCTCCCCACACTGTCCCTTCCCCCAGTATAAAGCTCCACAGTGGCCCATAATATAATATGCTCCCCAGAGGGCCCCCGCTAGTATAATGCTCCACATTGCCCCCTCCAGTATTTTGCTCCACAGTGGCCCCACGCAATATATTATGCTCCCCAGAGCGTCCCCCCAGTATAATGTTCCACAATAGGCCCTACGCAGTATAATATGCTCCCCAGAGGGCTCCCTAGTATAATACTCCACAGCGGCCCAAAACAGTATAATATGCTCTCCAGAGCCCCCCCCAGTATAATGCTCCACAGTGGCCCTAAACAGTATAACATGCTCTCCAGAGCCCCCCCAGTATAATGCTCCACAGTGGCCCCGTACAGTATAATATACTGGAGAGAATATTATACTGTGTGGGGAAATCGTGGAGCATTATACTGGGGGGGGGCTCTGGAGAGCATATTATACTGTGTGGGGCCACTGTGGAGCATTATACTGGAGAGGGGGCCCTCTGGAGAACATGTTATATTCTGTGAGGCCTCTATTGAGTATTATAAAGTGGGGGGGGCTCTGGAGAGCATGTTATATTCTGTGGGGCCACTTTGGAGCATTATACTGGGGGGCCCCTCTGGAGAGCATATTATACTGTGTGGGGCCACTGTGGAGAATTATACTGGGGGGCCCCTCTGGAGAGCATAATGCTCCAAAGTGGCCCCACATAATATAACATTATCTCCAGAGCCCCCCCATTATAATTTTCCACAGAGGCCCCACAGAATATAACATGCTATCCAGAGGGCCCCTTCCCCAGTATAATATACTATCCAGAGGGGCCCCCCAGTATAATGATCCACAGGGGCCCTACAGTGCTATTATTATATTATATTCTGGGGTCTCTTCAGACCCCAGAGTATAATAATCGAAGGCCCGGAGGAGGTGAGAGAAAATAACAAACAGTTATACTTACCTTGCCTTACCTCTTCTGGGCCTCCTCGCGCTGCTCCGCTATCCCCGCCGGCGCTGGCTTCTTCTTCTCTGCGGCTGACGTCACGCGTTGTGGACATCACCGCTGAGGCCTGTGATTGGGCCTCAGCGATTACGTGTGGCAAGCTGTCAGCACGCCCCCACGTGATCGCTAAGGCTGAGGCCTGGCCTCAGCGGTGATGTCCGGAACGCCAGAAGATGACATCAGACACAAGGACAGGTGAGTAAAAATGTTTGTTATTTTTACTCACCACGGAAAGGGGCCCTGCGATCCCTTTCTGTTATTGATTTGTCCGGGCCTGACTCTGAGATCCGGAGTCATCAGGTTCCGGATCCCGGGGGGCCCCTTTGGGGATGAGGCCCTGGGCAATTGCTCAGTTTGCCCCCCCCTAACGCCGGCCCTGACTGTAAGCTAGTATTTTCTAGATCTGACCCTCCTCCCTCATAAGTTGTTAATATCCCTGTGTTCTCAGCTTCACTGTATTATGTAACATACATATTACATAGCTGCCAATATTATAAAATCATTTCCTGTGACAGTATCCTCTTCAGCCGTCACATCTAATCCTGTCCACCATGATACTGCGCCTGAGCTCTATGCAGCTGTACATTCATGAGGTAACTATAGTATTTCTAGCATCTCACAGGAGCACTACTGTGGAGAAAGTGTTTAGATATGTAATAATATATACTTGATGCAAAAAGTTCTGAGCCCGCGCATCAAACATGCACCAAAATTTAGTTGCACTTTTCTGGTGCAAACTAACTCAACTAATAAGAGGTGTAAAGTTAGACTTGAAAGTCTAATAGTACATGACAAGGGTATTGCCAGGATGGATTGAATTGGCCACGGCACCCGTTTTATTAAAAGGACCATTTAAGTGCAAAATAAGACCAACAAATCCAACAGTTACCTCCATAGACACCGCAAGTGTCTACCCACCCCTTATGTAAACAATATGACCCTACTGAGTGACACGACAAGGGAGGTCCTCAAAGCCGCAAACCCTATTTGAGAAATAATGCGCTCCCATAGCACAAGCTATTTTATCCCCTGTCGTTCCACACCAGCATAGAGGCACCGACCAATTGAAGCTTCTTGGTGCTCAACCATAACCTCGTGCCCTGAATGCGCCATAATCACTTTAAAATCCCCCCAACCTAAAACTCAGTCCCATCCCAATGGCGTCAGGAGCCAAGCCCCTGCCTTGGGGCCCTCCCCACCAAAACCATTTCCACACACCACCAGCTTTGAGGACCCCAACCGCCAAAACTACTGTGACAAAATTCCTCCCAAGACAGTCTGTTGCTTCCCCGAGAATGGCGACAGAATTCCCGCTCCTTCCCTAGCCATTCTTAACGTCCTGCCCCTTTTTCCTACAGCCCTCCCCATCAGCGGCCAATTTAACCCCTTCTAGTCCTGATGTCCTTTTATGTCCAACTCGTGTCGTGTAGGCCTCACTTTTAAAGGCTCTACCTTTTAGTCAGGCTTCACTACAGATTCATCATCCAGTATCAGGAACTAGACTGTCTAGTCTAACTTTGCCCTGTCTGACTTTTAGACAATCTTAGTAAATCTACTCCACTTTCTCTATATATTTGAAAAATGTCAAGGCCCAGACAGGAAGTGTTTTCATATGGAGAAAGGAGAAGAGAATTGACAGACATCAGGCTGTAACCTCAAGCACTGATAGCACTGATAAGAAGGATGTAAAGTAGTTTATTTTGTGTCACAAATGGCCAAGAGTTTGGCCTTCAGTGGGGAGAAATCCATTCCTAATAGCTGACTTTCCCCAAAAAGTCCATGGGCTGCGTGTAGTATCACAGCTCCGTCCAATTCATATGACTGGAGCTGGGCTGCAATACCAGACAGCACCTGTAGAAAGGTGTGGCACTGTTTCTGGAATAAGAAAGCAGATACTTTTTATAGTCCTGAACATTGACTGGTAAATGAATGGGTTGGTGACTACTACAACCCTAAGACAATAGAGCCCTACAGCCCTAGTGTCCCTACACTACAGGTTCGGGCGAAAAGTCTGTCAAGCAACATGGTCTATTCAATAGACTCTATTGTGAAGTAAAAGAACTTTCTACTAGTTTTCTGGTGTAGAAAATATTTTTGATTTTGTGCATGTTCACCATTTTCTGAGGCTCACACCACTTTTTCTATACCTATAGGTGGGAGGGGTTGGGCAGAGAGTGGCCTCCATGGGCTGGTGAGGTAGAGGACAATGGAGGACAGAGGAAGCCTACGCCCCGTATGAAATGGGCCATGCTCTCTTATCAGTGGGGACACGCACCTTTTGCACCTCGACACACACACCCTTTTTATGATATGGACACTTTATGTGCTGGCCACGCTCCTTTTTTGGGACGTGAAAGGCACATAAAGCGCCCAAGTCATGTTATAAATGACTGCTAGGCAAACATTCTGCCAGGAGACATGGCCACTCTTCCAGGAATCCAGGAGCTCACTTCTTTTCTGGAACCTCCAGGATGTTCCTAAAGTTGGCCATGCCGCTTCAGTAGCAGAGGGGTAAACAACTAACAGCTATTTATACTAACTTTTGTATACACATGCATGCTTGGTTGCTCATGCATGCACTGACAAACATCTATGGCATGTTTACTAACATTGCAGTTGGTTATTTTGGGACACCTAAGTCCCTGCCCCACAGTTGCCTTGGCCTTATCCCAAATCACTTCAGAGCAGACCTTTTGGGCAGGGTTTTATATGGCACTCTTCATGGCACCGTATTCTTGTTGTGCCATCTATGACTCAGTCCTAATTGGATCTCGATCCCGATCGCTATGACTTCTCCTTCCTGTCTGTACTATAAAAAACACCAACACCAGATTATCAGATTTTCTGGATGATTAGAGTTGGATTGACAGTATTTCACCATATTAGGCCTTAGACCATGCCATGTGCGTGGGACCTTTATGGGAGTACAGGGGAATACCTCCATAATACGCCATCTACTGGAACATGCCATGCCCCAAAAATGGGCCTGTAGATTTCATTGGGTGCCGTATTCTGGATCCGTTATCTGAAATACAGGGGTGTACCTGAGGCAGAAAAAGAAACCAAAAAAACTTTGAGTTTCTTTTCTTGACTTTTTCCCAGTCACCACTTCCCCATTACCCCCTCCCCTGCCCCCTTGTCCTCAGCAGTGCCCACTCTGTTACATCACAATGAAGTTCTCCTCTCTCGCTCCGGGAAAGCACGGACAATAAGAAGAAACCATCAGACAAAGGATTGACCTCTCAGCCAATGTTGGCTTACCGAAATAGAGAAAATCCCAGCTGTGCCTGGAATTTTTGGAAGGTTGTCCCTTACACTACCCCCAAATGAGATGCACTTCTGTACGAAATTCTAGTTCACGTGATCCCTATATAGATCCCATTATGAGTCCTCTCTAGAGGCAGCAGTGAATGGGTGTTAGGTCAGAGCCTGGCATGTTCAGGCCTCAGGGGTTTCCGGGAATTCATTCATTGTGATGAAACTAAAAGTGAAAGGAGCTAAATGTAGAGAACATGTAATGAGAGCGGCTGCCGGCTGTCAGTCTCTTTATAGAGGCTGTCATGAGACCCAGGGGTCTGCACGTAATCGCTAAAGCATCTCTATAATATACACAGGAATGCAATGTCAGAATATCAGGGGCTTACAAGCCTGCACAAGAGTTAAAAGAGCTGTTCCATCATGCAACTTTTTAGTAAACCTAAGCAACCATGTGGACAAACCATCTGCACAGTAAATGTGACTTCACCCACCTCCTAAGGGAGTCACCGCATTTCCAATATATGCAGCATGTGACTAGTCAAAACTATACATCCCAGGTTCAGCAGGTAAAACTGAGCATGCTCGTCCAGGATGAGGATGGACTACAGGACGTATCTAGTGGCAACAGTGCTCAAACAGTGTTAAGCTTTTGCTAGTGCTTAAAAATAGAAGAAAAATAGCACCGAGCAGTGCATAGATTAACACTGAGAGCGACTAATGATGGTAGTAAGTAAGGTATAGATGGACTCTCACCTTAGGGGGTTGTGTGCTGGACACAACAACCTTTCACGTATTCAGTCTACCCACAATCGAGGCATATGGCAGCAGCTGGAGCCGAGACACGCCTCACACAGAGAGAACATCCTAGAAGCTTTTACTAGTGTCCTATATGCAATAACCCAGTTGAGGAAAGCAGGGAAGTTAGGAGTAGTAGTTGGTCACAGATGGTCTCATGGTGGCTGAAGTTGGTTCAACCAACCTTCCAGTACTCCTCAGGGCTGGTGCAGTGATGATGGAACTGCAGTGTGGAATAAGGTGGTAGTAGTATCTCCTGGGGCATTCCCTACCTGAGCCTGATGGTGCCTGGAGTGCCTTTGATGGTGAATGCAGGATAAAGGACTCAGGGGGTAGTGTTGAATGATGCATTAACCCAGTTTACTTGGAACAAAACAGGTAACAGAACAGCAGCTTTGTCCATAGGATAGAAGTACAGTCCTTAAGGACACCACAAGTTGGAGATGAGTCTGAATGATGGTACTCCCTAGGGTCAGTCTTGCTGGAGAAGTTGCTTGAAGTCTTCCACAAAACTTTATAAAATATCTGCAATGTGCAGAATGCGGGGAGCAAGTTCTATAAAGGGTGCCCAACCTGGCTTGTGCCTTATAGCCTGGAGTGCACCTATGAGGGCCGTCTGAATGTACCCTTATAGTCTTTGTCATGTACACAAAGTTCCATAATAATGAGTAAAGATGGGCGAACCCATCCTGTGTTCGAATAGAATCGGAAGGGAAATTATTATATTCTGGAGTCTCCTCAGACCACAGGGTAAAATAGGTGGAGGCCCAGGGGAGGTGTTAAAAAAAAATAAAAACACTTATACTCTCCTTCCATTACCTCCGCGTGGCACCCAGCGCTCTGTGACTTTCTTCTCACAATGTATGGTGCTTCTCTGTGATGTCATGACCCTAGAGTATAATAATTTACCGCCGGCCATTTTAGTTTATCCGAGATGAATTCCCAATTGTTTGGCTTTGTTACAATCTGAACAATTTGGAATATTTGGGTTGAATCCGGTTCGTTGCAATCTGATTCACCCATCTAGAAAAATGGCCCAGCTCCTGACTTCCTGGGCTTCCGGGGGTCTTCATTTTAGCGGCGAGAGTAACACATGATACAATTTTTTTATTATTAAGTTTAAAGGTTTTTTTTTTTCCTTCTGAATTTATCGGGGAAAGGTCTCCTAGAAAAGCAGACCAATCTCCTGAGCTACCGGGGTAGCGGACACTTTCTATATGACACAGTGCCCATGTCACAAGAAAGGGGGCATGACAATGTCCAGAAGGAACAGTCTTAGTCTGAATTAGTCTAATTCTTATGGCGTACCACAAGCACAGTTCTCCTGGATATTAAAAGCAAAGTGTTGCCAATTATGAACCACATTTGTGTGAACAGAGCCTTATTGACCAACTGACTATATATAGCAGAAAGAAAAAACCTAAAATCACATGACATTATGTCTGAAACTGGTTAACCACTTCCTAGATAGAAGAGGAAGGAATGATGTGAGACCTTCTCATAATGAGGCAGATATATGAAAAGCAAGCAGTGTTTTTTGTGCATAACAACCAATCATAGCCAAGCTTACTTTTTGTATTCTGTGGGTATTTTTGGGTTCTAGTTTTGGCGGAAGACCCCGCCACATGTGACAGCTGAGACCAATAAGCGGCCTAAGGAAAGGACACGGGACACTGTTGTATATCTCTATGGTCTTGTTTCTTATGGCCTTGGGAACACCAAATATGTGGGGGTTAGGTTATGTTTTTTTATTATGCTAAAGGGTTTATCCACCTTTACAAAATTGATGGCTTCTTCCTATCATTTTACTTGCTTTGACAGCAGCCGCCTGGCACTGGTCACTGAGGCTACATGCACACAGATTTTGCTCTGGGGTCCAAGATCTTCAAGTTATATCTCTGGGAATTTTCTAACACAATTATCAGGGGAATGTTCTCATAATACCTGGCAGGGCTGGACGGCTGGAAATTCTGTTGGCCTGTAGTTCATCAACAGAAAGTCATACAACAGCCACATCTATTAATAGGTCTATGGGAAGGTTGGATTTTCCAGCATACCGCCAGATTGTTGTATGGTGGTAGCAGTGTACAATTCCCTTAATCCCTTTCTGACTGCCCCACATAAATATACAGCAGCTAGTAATGCGGCAGTCTGTAGAGCTGCTGTATATTCACAGTCCACTGTCCCACCACGGTCCTACTTCATAGGGTGTCCAGCTATGTCTGTAACAAAACTAACTGTAACTAGTCCTTGATTCGGATGCCCTCCTCATGTAGTGTATGTATGTATATGTAATTTACTGCTAAATTCTGTCTAAGGAATCTAAAGTTCACCTTGTAAAAACCAAGACTTCAAACTGCTGTGTAGTCTTAAAAGGGTTATACTATGAAAATTATTTGTCCCCTAAAACCTCCCCAAGATCTCAAGATTGGTGGGGGTCTCAGTGGTCAAACGCCCACTGATCAGAAATTTATCCCATATTCTATGGAGGATATATATATATATAACTCCTTAAGACATAGCAGTTCCATGTCTTGGTTTTTACAGGGTGAGCTGTAGATTTCTTAGGCAGAATCTATCTATCTATTTAGCTATCTCACTGCTGAATTCTGCCTAAGAATTCTACAGCTCACCCTGTAAAAACCAAGACATCAAACAGCTACACATGTGGACAAAATTGTTGGTACCCCTCATTTAATGAAAGAAAAACCCACAATGGTCACAGAAATAACTTGAATCTGACAAAAGTAATAATATATAAAAATTCTGTGAAAATGAACAAATGAAAGTCAGACATTGCTTTCCAACCATGCTTCAACAGAATTTTTAAAAAAAGAAAACTCATGAAAAGGCCTGGACAGACATGATGGTTCCCTTAACTTAATATTTTGTTGCACAACCTTTTGAGGCAATCCCTGCAATCAAACGATTCCTGTAACTGTAAATGAGACTTCTGCACCTCTCAGCAGGTATTTTGGCCACTCCTCATGAGCAAACTGCTCCAGTTGTCTCGGGTTTGAAGGGTGCCTTTTCCAGACGGCATGTTTCAGCTCCTTCCAAAGATGCTCAATAGGATTTAGGTCAGGGCTCATAGAAGGCCACTTCAGAATAGTCCAATGTTTTCCTCTTAGCCATTCTTGGGTGTTTTTAGCTGTGTGTTTTGGGTCATTATCCTGTTGTAAGACCCATGACCTGCGACTGATACCAAGCTTTCTGACACTGGGCAGCACATTTCTATCTAGAATCCCTTGATAGACTTGAGATTTCATTGTACCCTGCACAGATTCAAGACACCCTGTGCCAGATGCAGCAAAGCAGCCCCAGAACATAACAGAGCCTCCTCCATGTTTCACAGTAGGGACAGATATGCTTCAAAGATATGCTTCATTTTTCCATCTGTGAACATAGAGCTGATGTGCCTTGCCAAAAATTTCGATTTTTGTCTCATCTGCCCAAAGGACATTCTCCCAGAAGCTTTGTGACTTTTGTCAACATGTAGTTTGGCAAATTACTTTTGTCAGATTCAAGTTATCTCTGTGACCATTGTGGGTTTTCCTTTCAGTAAACGAGGGGTACCAACAATTTTGTCCACGTGTGGATGTGGTCTTAAAGGGATTAAATTATTTGTCCGCTATCCTATAGAACAGGGGTCGGCAACCCCCGCCATACATTCCACTCTTTTTTTCCCTGGCATGGGCAGCCCGAGTCCTTGCCCAGCTGTTTCGATTGGACCAAGCACGGCCGAAACAAAACTGCTATTATTATGCTGTGGGGTCTCTTCAGACCCCAGTATATGGTATATGTGGTATATGGTATATGTGGGTTCTCTTCAGACCCCAGAGTATAATAATCGGAGGCTCAGGAGAGGTAACAAACATAAAAAACAATGTTACTCACCTTTCCTGATCTCTGCAGCAGCTCTTTGTTCTGCAGGCGCTTCTGCCTGAAGTAAGAGACCGCTGACAGGTCCTCAGGGGTCACGTCCGGCGTCATTACGCATAATAATGCCGACGTGACCCGAGACCAAATCAGCGGTCGCTGACTACAGGTAGAAGCGCCGAAGAGAACAGAGCCGCTGCGGAGCGCAGGAAAGGTGAGTAACATTGTTTTTTGTTTGTCACCTCTCTTGGCCCTCCACTTATTATATTCTGGGGTCTGAAGAGAACTCACAGTATAATAATTGCTAGTGAGTGGCGAAAATTGCAATATTATAAAAGTTGGAATATTATACCGTGTGCAGAGGCCACTATGGGATATAATACCGTGTGCAGGGGCCGCTATGGGACATAATACCGTGTGCAGGGGCCGCTTTGGGACATAATACTGTGTGCAGGGGCCGCTATGGCAGTGGGACATAATACCATGAGCAGGATCTTCTATGGGATATAATACCGTGTGCAGAGGCCGCTATGGGATATAATACTGTGTGCAGCGGCCGCTATGGGATATAATACTGTGTGCAGAGGCCGCTATGGGATATAATACCATGAGCGTAGGCCGCTATGGGACATAATACCGTGTGGAGTAGCCGCTTTGCGACATTATTCTGTACAACGGTGTGTTTTTGCACAGAAAGCACAAGCATTTTTTTTTTTTTTTTGTGCAAAAATGCACCATGTGAACGCAGTTTTACATTAAAGTAAAAGTTCCAGTGGCCTAAGAATATAGCTACTTCCAGATACATAGTGTGTTTCCACCATAAGGTGCTGCCATACGGTGCTCCTGGACACATTTACCACTATTTGGGGGCTGCACATGGACTTTCATTGCTTCTAATCGGAAAGTACAGCTGCATCCCGGAAAATAGCAGGAAACGCATGTGTCCTGAAGCATCTGGTGGCAGCACGAGGACCTCATCTTTGATTTTTTAATTAAAATCGGCACTCTGAACCTAAAAGGTTACCTACCCCTGTTATAGAGAATGAATACTTTTAGTGGCATAATCCCTTTAAAAATAAGAAAGCTATGACTGAAGAGGAGGCAAAAAAAAAAAAAAAGTATAAACCCCTCGATCCTTGAAGTCTATTACTTTTGGTGGTCTATATTTCTTTAGAGGGTCTGGTCTGGAGTTTGCATTTCTAAAGGTGTATAGAAAGGGTCAAAGGCTGAAGGTTGGACAGGGTATAAGGCGTAAATTTCGGACAAGGCATAAGGCATAAACTAGTTACTGTATGAGTCTGTTAGTACACCAGGCAGCACAAACCACTGAAGTACCGTAAAGCATCAGAGGGACTCTCTTAGCCACAAATGTTATAATGTATAGAGGATAATATATTAATACTATATCGACAACCTTCTCTTATTTGGGAAATTCCGTTGTTTCTGATCTGGAAATCCCCCAACTACCTTATCATTCTGCACCCTCCCTCCTACAAAAAAAGAGAAGCAGCATGTGAGACTTGTAAAGGAGAGGAACAGAGAAAGGGTCTGCAAGAGAGAACTAAAAACTCCAGGATATAGGTAGACAGACGTCAGGATATAGGTAGAGAGACGTCAGGATATAGGTAGAGAGACCGCAGTAATACTAAGAGAGTATAGCAGAGTGCAGGAAGTGAGCATTTAGAAGGTACCACGGTGACTGACTTCCTATATACATCTAACCTCCCACCATACCGCCCCTTGGCCCTGAGCTCATTCTTGGGGGCTGGCACTATGTAAAACTGTGTGAGAGACTCTCAACCAGAGAGAGAACTGGGTTTTGTCTGGAGTAGTTAAGACAGAAGGAGGGAAACTATCAGAAGACTACAAGGGCATCCCAGGGATTTTACAAGGCTGTGCCATTCTCCTCTTTTGTGGGCACCCTATACTGGACTCTTCATCATCACCGTACCCGCCAATCGGAGTTAACCCTCTACTGCTTGTCACCATGAAGACCCGCCACATTCTGCGTGTGCTGGTTACCGTTGTACTGATTTACCAAGGTAGGACCAAGCGTCAGTAAATGTTATGACCCCGCCTGGTACTAATGTAGCAGAGCTGAGCGCCCTGAGAACAATATGACTGTTTTCCAACCGGCTAACAGGGTACCAAATCATTTTCTTTAGAGCTTTATCATTCAGCAGAACTCATTGTGGATGTAGCAGAGTAGAAGTGAGCGGATTCATCCCAGATGCTTCCCTCCGATCTTACAGACCATCTCTGTAATGAATGCAGAGACCCCACTGTCATGTGCCCTACTTTTTACCCCACATTTAGTAACTGCTGATCCAGCATCAGAGGGGTTAAGCAGGGCTGCAGGCGTGTTTGTCAATGTTTGTACTGTTGCTGGAGGTTCAGATATTCTTGGCGCACACCCAAATCATCTAGTGGTTCATTGACCGGTCCTGAGCCCCCTCTAGGAGATAAAACAAATTTAGGGAGGGCTGTTGTTTATTCAAATCAATGGTGCTCGCTGAGTGGGTGTGTGCCATGGCAAACCGTTATGGTAAGCCAGTATGCCAGCACTGGGAAAACCCGCGACCAGGGGGCAGGCAGTGTGAATAGGGGTCTGCTATCAGGATAGTACCTAGAAAGGGTCATGGCGCTCAATATATATGGTATAATTCTACCTTACCTATATATCTCATATCTAATGATGCCAAATTCATGCCTCTTAATAATTCCGGCACATCTTGGGTGGTCCTTTTGCCAAAGGCTGAAATCTATGTCAGCTAGGGTCTAGTTTAGGTTTCTGCTGTTATAATGTAATGTTAAATTATAATGTAAAATCTATTGGGGCCTGGAGCGTCGCCCCCTCCCTGTCCACTACAGGCCCACTTTATTAAAAGTTGATATTTGTTCATTCGCATGGGTTACAAAGGGCAGATCGGATCACTAATGATTTCCCAAACGTCTCATCGGATCACCCAATATTTCTGGAAAAGGAAAGTTTTTGAGTGAAAATAACAACACGGAAACTTGATATTTTAACCCCAGAAATCCCCTCATGTCTACGTCTAAACCTACAGTTATATTAATGAACTTATATTCACCCATATTTACTCAATGATCATGATCTCTCACTTCCAGGTGTCTAAATAACTAGAAAAATCTACTTGACAAATAGCTCAGTTTCCTTAAAGTGATAAATACTAGATTGGTGGCCCCCACAACTGCCAGATCTGGGACCCTGATCCATCCTTTCCCCCAGTCACAAGACAAAGTGTATGGAGACAGCCAAGTACTAGGAAAATTGACCTTCTGTATTGCAGAGTATTATGCCCATGTGTGTTACAATGTCAGGCAACCTATGGGGTTCTTCCTCACACAGGGCCTAATCGGCTTTGGTACATGGCAGGCCCCTAGTTGGTAACCCAATTGAATCCTGCCATCACATTGCTACATTGCTAGGGTACTGACATATTTGATCTGGAAAACCTTTGAGGTGCCATAAATGAATGGACCAGTCACAAGGGGTTGTCCCATTATGAACACTTATCCCCAATCCTCAGAACAAGGGATAAGTGTCTGATCACTGGGGGGGGGGCCAGATCGTCATGATCAGGAGGACAAAAAGTCCCCCTAAGGCCACCTTGTGAATGCGGCACCAGTGCGCTTGCGTGACCGGCGCTCCATTCACTTCTATGGGGCTGCTGGTTCTGCTGGAGATTACAGTCCCAACAGCCGCATTGAAGTTAATGGAGTGCTGGGACCCCCGTCCTCCTGATCACTGGGGGACCTGATGTTCAGGGTCCCATCAATCGGACACTAATCTCCAACCCCTTTAAGCAACAAATCTGCTGTGTGTGAATATATCCTAATTTTCAGCTTCATCTGCCCTTGGGCAAAGCAGTGATGGACTTTACCTCTCACCCGAGCACAGCTCAGGATAAGCAGTAGAAGGATAAAAGATGGCATTATTGGAAGTTTCCACCCAAACTGCTCCTCTTGAAGGCTAATGTTTTTATATACCATCCTGGCTGTATACTGTATGTATATACTGGCATAAGACTCATAATATAGGAAATCACACTGACCTTCTCCACATCTCCTGCCATTTATTGTCCACCTCTGCCACATGTGAACCTAGCCTTAGGCCATAGACAATACAATACATACTTTGTACTTACTAACCTTCCTGGATTGTATACAGAAAAAAGGCAAAACTTCAAGACTCCCAGAAGGGCAGGCGAGTCTTACAAAGACATATGAGGAGCCGCTTTTTGGCAACTAAAGACACTTCAGCAAGGAGAAGGTTGAAACGGAGTGCAGATATTTTTTTCTTTGAGACACATTGTCTGGTTTTATTAATAGGGGGCATGAACGGGGATATGGATGGCATTGTAGTATCAGATCGGTGTGGGGTCTGCCGCTGGTACTCCCACCAATGGGACTGTGACCAGATAGAAAATGGGTCCACCATGCTGTAACAAATATAGGACCTTTACCTCATATGGAGTCCACTGTTGAACCTTTGCCATATCCTCTGATGTTATATGTTATAATTGACCCTGTGTAGGTGGCAAGACCATCATATATGCCATGTATGTCTTAGACTTTGGTGCCTTTAAGTTAATGTCACTTTATACCATGCCGTATTACAGTATGTGACACTATGTTGAGTACCGCTAGCAATGTCATATTTGCCTCTAGTTTGGGTTGCACCTTAGAGAGTGTGCTATTGCTCCTGACATCTTGACACTAATACCCCCTGTACAATACATATCAAGGAGTATGGTGTATAGGTATATACGTATGTATTAAGGTGATGTATGAGTTGTTATCATATATAACAACCTGTGTCAGTAATGGCATTGTTAGATTTCAGTAATACATATCATGGAGGAGACCGCATGTATACTACATGTGATGTCATCACTAATATTCTGTGGGAAGGAAATACCCCAAGACAAGAAATAACTTCTTCAGGGTAATGTTAGGTAGCAAATGAGGAAGCTGAGCTAGTGGCGAGAGGTTTGCGCAAAGCCCTAATAAAATTTTGTAATAGTCTATGATAGGTGCAGACTAGGTCAGGGGACAGTACAGGGTCAGCAGCAGGCGGGCATCCTCACTCCTTCTTGGGATGTAAGGAAAAGTATTAAAAGGATTTCCCGGGCCTTACATATTGATGACCGATCCCTAGGTTAGATCATCAATATGTGTGCAGCTGTACCATGTGACTGACTGAACGTGACGTCATCGGACAGGGAAGAGATTGCATTGCTGATCAGCGGGGGTCCCTGGTGTGAGAACTGTATGCAAATTATAAGAACCATGTAACCATCAAGTGTATTGCCTCCTTGTCAGTAAAGTTTCCTTTAACAGCTCCACGGTCTCCGTGATTGTAGAACCAGAGGCATAACAGGAACCTGCTGGGTCCTGATGCAAAATCTGTACCAGACTCCCCAACTATAATGTATTGTTTAAAGAACTGGTCTCTTCATATTAAGACACACCTTATGGGCCCCCTTAGGCACCAGGGCCCGGATGTGACTGTATGTTCTACACCCCCTCAAGTTAAGCCCTTGTGTGGAACTGTGATCTAAGTGGGGAGTTGATGATACCATTCAGGACAGAACCTTTAATTGTTAAAAGGGGCACACCGCCCTCGGACACAGTGCTTGGTGATGTCCCATTATAGAACCAATCTGTTATAGCAGGCATAAGCACAACAAAAAGTTCAATACTCACCTAGACCCGTTTCCCTGCTGATATCTCCTGTCTTCTGCTTCAGGAAGTTACAAGCTTAATGTAAGTGACATCTCTACACCAGGAGCAGAGACGGGGGCCGAATGGTGCAGCAGAAAGCAGACAGCTCCCTGCTCCACCATTGCATTCAACTCCGAACGCAGATGAGTTGAAGTCAGGACATATCTCCCGCCTAATGGGACAGCGGGATAGGACCCAGAATTAGGAAGTATGCCATCAATTTGATATTGGTGGCTTGTAGTCCCACATAACCCCTTTAACCCTTACTAGGTGCCACAGGCCACAATGACACTCTCTGAGACTATATTTATTTGAGGCCTAGTGAGGCTTAGTGAACGCTACTGTATTTCCGTGCTCTATATGGTGCCAACATAGACATATAGATATAGAACATGTGCGCTTGTATCTGTCACTGCCCCGGTTGGGACTTGATTCTGTATCTATGACACGTGCTAGGGTCAGTCTTTTAGGAAATGAATTGACCTACAATTCGGCAGACATTCTAATTCCCTGCACATCCACCTAGTCCTGCGGGAATATGGGGAGGGATGAGTTATAAGACATATCTGCTTATATAATAGGTCTTGTGTTATCATATGACTGACTCCCTAAAGACACAATGATTCGCATCAGCAGCGTAGAGCAAAACATCTAGATTTCTAAAAAGTGTCATGAGGAAGTCCACATAATATACATCCATTAGATGATCAGTCTACTATTTTCAGTTATCAGCCAAAGTGGTGTAAGCTATAATAAGACTATTTTATCAAGTTTTCCTTTATCGGGGAAATCTCCGGAAGCGCCTGCAGCCCCATAGAAGTGGATGGAGCACTGATCACACAAGTGCACTGACACTCCATTCACAAGGAGGCCTTAGGTGGACTTCGGTCCCCCGTCCTCCTGATCAATGACAAGACATGTATCCCTTGTTCTGTGGATGGGGGATAAGTGTCCATAATGGGACAACCCCTATAAGCCCTAGCAATGGCATGCCTGACGAAAGCTATTATGCTCACTAGTATGTCAGTGAGTCTAAGTTGATCAACTTCGTCTTTCATGGTCCGTGCTGAACCATCAACATATTCTGCCTATATGTCTGTACGTACCAATAGAAAAAAAACTCAAAAAGTTAGGCACCAGCAGTAAATACATATACATACTGCGTTGCCCATGGGATTTGTATTATACTGTATAGTAGTAAAAATGGTCTGCACTATGGTGGGTCTCACCCTTAGATACTCCTGCATATCTGAGTAAGGTAGGCAATGAACCTATATATTTGGTGCCGGTGCCTAACTTTTTGAATTATTTTCTATTAAAGTCAATAGTGGACTTTAGAAAGGTAAGACTTAAGTCCACATTGTTTAGATCTAGGGTTACGTTGTTCCTCACTCCGTCAAGAAAATAATGGGTGCTGTCAGAAAGGCTAGTCATATCCGTACAATACAGGAATCAGAATTCCAAGCACTTCTTGGTGTGTTGAAGAAAAAAATTATTTTTTTAATGTGTTTCACAATATGGGGTCATAGAACCCAAGTCCAGGCGGCGAACCAAGTTCATATAGCCTCAATGTGGGTCTATGGAGTCAGACGCCACCAATCAAACATTGATGGTTCATTTTAAGGATCAGTCATCTATATTAATGGGTTCTTCAGAGGTCAAGATATCGGTGATCTATCCTCAGATTGGTGGGGGTCCAACACCCAGCATCCCCACCGATCAACTGTTTGAAGAGACTGCAGCATTCGGACAAGTGTTGTGGCCTTTCACTGCTCACCAAGCAGTGGCTGTGCTTGGTAGTATAGGTCAGCCCCAGTTACTAAAATGGTACTGAGTCACACACAGGCCACATGATGACTGAACGTGAGGTCGCTGGGATTTAAAGTGGAAGTGGTGCTCCTACGATCAACTGATCTATGGGGTCTTAAGGTGTCAGATCTTCACCAATCAGATATGAATGACCTATCCTAAGAATAGGTCATCAATGTTTTAAGAGGACCTTTTACCATCTCCACCTATTCTAGTGCTTAGCATCTGTTAATAGGTGCCATTCCACTGATTCCAGCACAGTTGGAATTTTCTCTCTAGCCCCCACCATTCATGAGCAACAAGTTCAGGTAGTTTTGGTGCCTGACGTGCTATTTAAGTTCTGTAATGTCAGGAGAGCGGTGTCAGACAGGGGGGCGTGATTCAGAACTCCAATCAGAAGCAGCCAGTGTCAGAGCTCAGAATCACACCCCTTGTCTGCTCCTGCCTGACACCGCTGTTCTGACAGTACAGAGTCTAAATAGTATATCAGGTACCAAAACTAACAACATTGATTGCTCGGGAATGGTGGGGGCTAGAGAGAAAAGTCCAACTGTGTCGGAATCAGTGGAGCAGCGACTATTTAATGGAGGCTGTGAAAGGTCCTCTTTAACTCCCGGAAAACACCTTGAATTTCCCTACCTTTCCAACCCTATTGGGTTAATAACATTCAACATCAATAAAAAAAAATTAAAAAGTTAGGCAATGCCAGTAGTCCTAAGGATAGGCCATGATTATTAAAGCCCCAGAAAAACCCTTGAATTACCCTATGCTTCCAAACCCCACTGGACATAGAATTTCCAACAGAAGTCAATAGAAAAAAAATTCAAAAAGTTATCTACCAACCACAGTCTACCGCTCTCTCCTATAGATAAACCTTCAATATTAAAGTACCAGGGAAACCCGTTTAATAACCCTCCCTTCGAAATCCTTCCATAGATATAAGAGGGCTAAAATTCAAAAAGTTGGCACCAGCAGGCACCTGAGTTAGGCAACACAAGTTGTGATTTGTTTTTGGCTAAATATTGCTCATGTTTTTGATCGGTTTCATTGCCCACCTACTCATTTAGTGTCTAATATTTTTCTTATAAAGGGTGTACAACCTAGAGGCTCTGTAGGACGGAGAAAGTTCCTCATTGTATCTTTGGGTTTTTAGAAAAGAGCATTGTGTTTTTAACCGGAAAATGTTTTATATATGACTCTACATAACTTTCCATCAGAAATACCCGGCCAAAAGGGGAAATGCAATTATTAGCAGGTGCCTAAGCAGACAGGACCCCGCAGATATGATGTGGCCCTAGACCTCTTCTATGTTTGCACAGATCTTTCCTTGGGCCCAGAAGTTTCAAGCTAGAATCATGTCACAGGAAACCCCACAGAATGCTGTGAAAGCCACATACAGTGTATTAACCCACTAATGACTGTGTGCCGAGAATAGCATAGAACCATGAAATTTCTGCCATCCCAGTCTTTGTTTAGTTAGTGCTGCCTCTGTGCATCCTGGTGATTAATGGAACTGCAGATGTGGCAGAGGAAATATGTAGTATATGCCTACAGAATTTGACTATGTGATTAGAAAATATTCCTACGTCGCAGAATTTGCATTGTCTATACACCATCTTAGACACACTTTATCTCAGCCAAGCACTGTGTGAGCTAAATATGTCTGGCCGATTATAGACCATGCCAGCACCCAAAGCTCTCACTTGCTTACGGTTATAGTATACCAGTTTTCCCATAGATCTGTAGACATTCAGCACTCCAAAAATGTAAAAAAATCTTTATAGAGCAAGTGTATGCTGAAGACTGGTACACAAAAGCAGAGGTAAGTGTCTCCATGGTAACAGACTACAAACAAACCCTCTGTGTAGTCAGATCATTCAGTTATATGTTATTCCTTTGTATCTTTCCCTTCCTCAAAACGTGAGATCAGAACTAGATTAAATCATTGCAGGATCAGACTACACACAGCTTTTTTTGTAGTCTGTAACCATGGAGACAAATAAAACTGTAAAACTTTTTTAATCAAGACAGTTTGTAAACTTGCTTTATACAGTTGCTAGAATGTATATATCCCTGAAGTGGTTTCCCTTCAAAGAACTTCTATTGCCTATCCACCAAATAAATAAATACACCCAGAGAACTGAGAGTAAATTGGTGGGGGCTCTTTAATTCACCAGTTTGCGATCTGTTCTAATTTTGGATACCTTGCACTCGTCCTATTATTGAGTGTCAGATTTGGGAAGCTTCATTCCCGTGAAAGGGTATCTGGAGAATGTTTGGTATGAAAGGCATCTCATGGGGGGTTTCCATCACTACTAAACCCTGTGACAGGAAGCGAAGCCAGCTGCTCATTCCCCACCAAGTTCACACTTCTGTGTTACATGCTTCACCATTTTAGTTTTATTTTCACTATTTTGATCCTGTACCTTAAGTATACATTTTTCTAATACCTGTCCATGGGTTGTTGACTCTATTGAAGACAATGTGGCTGAGCTGCTATACCGCACACCACCTATGGACAGGAGTGGCGCAGTTTTTGGAAGATATCAGCTTTGTTTTTGTAATTCTGGAACCTCTTTTAGCATAAAACAAAAAATGCATAAGCATAACTGTTTGCAACGTAAACCATTTTAGTGTACCATTTAGTGCATACAGCACCTATGCAGACCTATGTGTCTCCATGGTTACAGACTGCAGCTTTGTATAAGTACCAGTACCATAGATTTCATCTTTCTCGGATGTTAGTCAGGGTTAAGATGGTCCTTGAATTCTACAAGGTCACATTCTAATAAACTATCTGTTAGCTGACAAGTATTTCCTGTGAAACTGTCTTTAGAAAGATGTCTGGTTTCTTGAGAACCGAGAGATGACTTGAAGCATGGAAAGCTAGAGGATCTGCCACAACTGTATGTGTAATGGGGCTGTGGCTGACACTTTAGGATGGATTTTCAGAGAGCTACTAATGGTAAACCCATCACACTGTGGGGTCTTCAGAAGTGGTCCTTACCTCTACCTGAGGTCCATCTGCAGTGAACCTATCATCTATCTTTCTATCTATCTATCTATCTATCTCTGTATCTATATATCTATCTCCTATCTATCTATCTCATCTATCTATCTATCTATCTCATATCTATCTATCTATCTATCTATCTATCTATCTATCTATCTATCTATCTATATATCTATCTCTTTTCTTTTTCTTTCTATCCATATGAAATATTTCATATTGTCTGTCTATCTATCTGTCCATCTAATTATCTATCTATCCGTCTCTATCTATCTCATATCTATCTATCTATCTATCTATCTATCTATCTATCTATCTCATATCTATCTATTTATCTCATATCTATCTATCTCCTATCTATCTATCTCCTATCTATCTATCTCTTTTCTTTTTCTTTCTATCCATATGAAATATTTCATATTGTCTTCTATCTATCTATCTGTCCACCTAATTATCTATCTATCCGTCTCTATCTATCTCATATATTTTTTCCTATGCTATATACAGATAGCACTATATACCACCAGATGACCAGGGCCATGGTAATATATGTATTGGCTTGTGCAGATATTAATATTGTTGCATCAAATATTGTCCAGGGCTGGATGACAGGGGCAATGACCATGAATGAATAACCAGGACTAAGTAGTGTAGGTACTAGTGGTCACAACAGATCTCTTACCCTCCAGGACCTGGATACTATATACACCTAACTTAGGACTATATACAGTATGCCACTCAGGAGCCAAGTATTGTCCTCCAGGTGTTATAAGTTGATGTATGTGAAGACATTGTGAGACTTGTCATGGTTACTATTATTATTATATAACAACTCTTTGTAATTTCTTTTGCAGTGAGATCAGAGGACGTGGAACTCAAAGCTCTAAGTCATGAGGTGTTTGTCCCATTTGGAGAGTATGTTTGGCTAAACTGCTCCACTCCCTTACCTAACAGAACAAGCCTTGAAAGCAGATTATTCAAGAACGAGACCGTGAAGGGGCCCAACTGGGTGGCAGCTCAGATTCTTGTTGATGACTGGGAGAACTCAACACTATACTGCTTCCTTTCCAAAGGAGGAAATGATTTTAAGAGTCCCATCACAGTCATGGCATACGGTACGTAGTGTATTATATATCTAATGTCACAGTCAGAGTGTTTTTATGCCAATGGGGTTGTCCTTCGATTTTATCACAAAGGTGTTTTGATGATAAGCAGACCACAGAGTGTCCTGCTGCTAGAACCTCCTTTAAGGGAAACTGGAAGCAAGCATTCAATATCCCTGCAGCACCACCGCAGGATATGTTAAGTATTACACAAGATGGGTCCTCCAGAGTGAGAGTCACATTTTGTAGCCTATCTCTTTTCTGGTTAACAGAGTTGGTCTTGAATTGGAAAATCCCTTCTAATGACTCAGATTCAACCTCCAAACTCATCCTGCAAGAATTCTGATATGTGTTACATTTGTGATCACACCAATACACATACATATACAGTACAGTAATATCTCGTACACTCGCGTTTCCGAATTTGCGAATTCACAGATTCGCGATATTTTTTTGGCAACTAACATATATAGATTTTGCTCTTTTTTTTCAGATCTGTGAAATTTAATTAAAAAAAACACCTTCGCTATTGGGTAGTAGCGTCCTGTTCGTTACGTACCCGGTAATTAGTTTCATTTTACTGTGAGTGTATAAGAAAAATGAATGAATGTATTAATATACAGTACTGTACAGTATACTTTAGTATACTGTACAGTACTGTAGGGTAAAGTTTATTGGTATTTAGGGGTTAAACATTAGAAACCGGCATTGTAAGTGCTTCTAAGCGCTTGTACCAAACATTCGCGATTCCTCGCGATCCGCGACCCGCTCTGGACCCTAACCTCGCGAATGTACGAGGTATTACTGTATACACATTACACATACTGTACATATATCCATCACACACTTATGCACATTACACACACATATATATACACATTACGTACACATATGTTTAACAGATAGCAGATGTTTGGACCTTTGTCCTACAGGAATCCTGGGAAAGTAGGGACCATTACCCCATGTCCCGTCCTAGAACATGAGTTGTGGGTTATTACTAAAAGCCCAGCTAGAGGGGGTAGTATTTGTCCTACTCTGTATCAGTACACCCTCTCCTGTCAGTCCTGCATCTGTATCAGGTTACAACAGTAAGAATTGTTTGCTGCTGCAACTTTCTCATTATATACAGTGCCTTGCGAAAGTATTGGGCCCCCTTGAACTTTTCAACCTTTTGCCACATTTTAGGCTTCAAACATAAAGATATAAAATTTTAATTTTTTGGTGAACAATCAACAACAAGTGGGACACAATTGTGAAGTGGAACGAAATTTATTGGTTATTTTAAACTTTTGTAATAAATAAAAAACTGAAAAGTGGGGCGTGCAGTATTATTCGGCCCCTTTACTTTCAGTGCAGCAAACTCACTCCAGAAGTTCAGTGAGGATCTCTGAATGATCCAATGTTGTCCTAAATGACTGATGATGATAAATATAATCCACCTGTGTGTAATCCAGTCTCTGTATAAATGTACCTGCTCTGTGATAGTCTCAGGGTTCTGTTTAAAGCGCAGAGAGCATCATGAAGACCAAGGAACACACCAGGCAGGTCCGTGATACTGTTGTGGAGAAGTTTAAAGCCGGATTTGGATACAAAAAGATTTCCCAAACTTTAAACATCCCAAGGAGCACTGTGCAAGCGATCATATTGAAATGGAAGGAGTATCAGACCACTGCAGATCAACCAAGACCCGGCTGTACCTCTAAACTTTCATCTCAAACAAGGAGAAGACTGATCAGAGATGCAGCCAAGAGGCCCATGATCACTCTGGATGAACTGCAGAGATCTACAGCTGAAGTGGGAGAGTCTGTCCATAGGACAACAATCAGTCGTACACTGCACAAATCTGGCCTTTATGGAAGAGTGGCAAGAAGAAAGCCATTTCTCAAAGATATCCATAAAAAGTCTTGTTTAAAGTTTGCCACAAGCCACCTGGGAGACACCAAACATGTGGAAGAAGGTGCTCTGGTCAGATGAAACCAAAATCCAACTTTTTGGCCATAATGCAAAACGATATGTTTGGCGTAAAAGCAACACAGCTCATCCCCCTGAACACACCATCCCCACTGTCACACATGGTGGTGGCAGCATCATGGTTTGGGCCTGCTTTTCTTCAGCAGGGACAGGGAAGATGGTTAAAATTGATGGGAAGATGGATGGAGCCAAATACAGGACCATTCTGGAAGAAAACCTGTTGGAGTCTGCAAAAGACCTGAGACTGGGACGGAGATTTATCTTCCAACAAGACAATGATCCCAAACATAAAGCAAAATCTACAATGGAATGGTTCACAAATAAACGTATCCAGGTGTTAGAATGGCCAAGTCAAAGTCCAGACCTGAATCCAATCGAGAATCTGTGGAAAGAGCTGAAAACTGCTGTTCACAAACGCTCTCCATCCAACCTCACTGAGCTCCAGCTGTTTTCCAAGGAAGAATGGGCAAGAATTTCAGTCTCTCCATGTGCAAAACTGATAGAGACATACCCCAAGCGACTTGCAGCTGTAATCGCAGCAAAAGGTGGCGCCACAAAGTATTAACTTAAGGGGGCCGAATAATTTGGCACGCCCCACTTTTCAGTTTTTTATATTTTACAAAAGTTTAAAATATCCAATAAATTTTGTTCCACTTCACGATTGTGTCCCACTTGTTGATTCTTCACCAAAAAAGTAAAATTTTATATCCTTATGTTTGAAGCCTGAAATGTGGCAAAAGGTTGAAAAGTTCAAGGGGGGCCGAATACTTTCGCAAAGCACTGTATATGTGTGTATATATGTGTAATGTATAGGATGTGTAATGTATAAAAATTTTATATACATTTGATGTCATTGCAGCTCTGCCTTCCAACGTCACTATAGACCTACAGACTGAACTAGAGGAAGGACAAGAACATACGATCAAGTGTACGGTTCATGAAGTTGCTCCTTTGAAGTTTCTTACCATAAACATCACCAGAGGAGGGGAAGTCATCGATAGCAAATCATATAATGGACCACATGTGGCGAACAGGACGACTGTGAGTCACCTGTATAAATTCAACGCTGGTCGCAGTGACAACTTTATGAACTTTACCTGTGTGGCCATCCTACAACTTGGGTCATTGCAAAACATAACTAAGTCCCCGGAGATAACTGTACAGACCTACGGTAAGTTGGAAATGTGTCAAATCTATGCTCTAGAAAAAGGGAATAGCCCTTATCATTAGGGGAGCAAATTTGTAAGGACTTGCCCCAAAAACAAAAAATGGTCATATATATATATATATACATATATATATATACATATACAGTATATATATACATCAGAGCCCAGGAGGACTGAGAATGATCTGGGTCCTCCATAAGGGGAACACTGACCCAACATTACTACTACAGTAGATGATGTTGCCGCTTATCTCCTCCCCTCCCTGCACAGAACATGTCTAGAAAGCCCCCATAGACTTCAATGAGTTGGCTCATGTCTATTCCTATGGTCATGGCTATGCTGTAAAGCATATCACTAAATGCTGTTAACTGAGTAGAGGAGAAGCTCAAGCAAGATGGTCGCCTCCATAATCATGGACAGAAAATAGAATAAAAAAAATCTACATCCAGAAAATAAAAACACATGAGAAAAAAGCGATTGATTTCACTATCTACTTTTACATAAAAATAAAATGGTGATACATTCCTTTTAAAGAAGTATACTAGAAGAAATTGCTAACGGCCCTCAGCCTATGCTAAGCCTGAGGCTGCACAACTGAAAGAATATGATTTTGCTTTCACACCAATGTTCACTCCTGTATTTGCAATATTTGACTTACGTAGGATGTAGACATTGACGTACATGGTGATTTCCCTCCCCACAGACTGATGAAAACTGTCTTTGTTACCCATAGCAACCAATCCAAGCTGTCATTTTGCGTAACAAAGACAGTTTTTCTTTTAGACTATGTTCGTAAATCCCCCCCAATGTCTCCCTGACAATACTAAAGGGAACATATTGTAATCTGAACTTTTCAGTAGTGCAGCCTCAGGCTTTGGGCCTGTAATTTCAAATTGGGATATCTCAGTCTAGAAGTAAGATAGTAACAAAATGTTTTCACATTGTTCATCTACTATAACATGGCCTTTCTTACAGATCTGTAATAGGTCTCCTCTTGCATTGATACGCAGTATTTTTTTGTTAATGTTTTCAGCACTGCCAAAAGTTCCTGTTATAACTGTGGAAAATTGGATAGAACATGGAACCAGATTTCAAGCAGAGTGTTTGGTCACCGATGCATTTCCTCCACAAAATGTCAACTTGAAGATGATCGTGGAAGACTCCTCGTATGATGTTGTAGATGTCCAGAGAAATGAAAATACCATAAAGGGCACGTTTGAGCTTTACGCCACTTATAGAGATTTAGGACCAAACAACATCAGATGTGAATCTCACTTATTTACCTTGTCTAAAGAAATTAAGGAGAATGTAAATATTTATGGTAAGTTTTTGGGGTCTGGCTATATTGGGATTTTGAGGTTCTTCCTCTCAGATCCTACCAGATCACAATGCCAACAGTGCCTGCACCTAGTGATGTCATCATGGCCTGGCCATATTGGGATTTTGAGGTTCTTCCTCTCAGATCCTACCAGATCACAATGCCAACAGTGCCTGCACCTAGTGATGTCATCATGACCCGGCCATATTGGGATTTTGAGGTTCTTCCTATCAGATTCTACTAGGTCATAATGCTTACAGTGCCTGCACCTAGTGATGTCATCATGACCCGGCCATATTGGGATTTTGAGGTTCTTCCTATCAGATTCTACTAGGTCATAATGCTTACAGTGCCTGCACCTAGTGATGTCATCATGACCCAGCCATATTGGGATTTTGAGGTTCTTCCTATCAGATCTTACTAGGTCATAATGCCCATAGTGCCTGGACCCAATGATGTCATCACAACCCAGCCATATTGGGGTTTTTAGATTCTTCCTATCGGAGCCTACTAACTAATAAAGCCCATAGTGCCTGCACTCAATGATGTCATCACGACCCAGCCATATTGGGATTTTGAGGTTCATCCTATCAGATGCTACTAGATCATAATGATGTCATCATGACCTATGAAGCCATGGAATGATCATGACACCTTTTCTATGAGGTGGTGTAAATATCTTGGGCTGCTAGAGAATGTATAGATGTCTTTTTGACTAAGACCACTTTCTGTCTATGGACTCACTAAGAATCATCCCTCTCTTTCTATCACAGCATTGTGTAAATAATGTGACCTTCACAAACTGGTAAAAAAAAAAAATTCTATCCATGGTGTGTTCATAGTTGGCGCCAGTTGTATGTGAGCTCTTGACCAACAGAGTCACAGTATATCTTCTTTCTACCCCACCTTTGACTTGTTATTCAGGTCTTCATAAACCCTCTCTAAACCTAGTGTGTCTTGGCACCAGTCAAGGTTTGCCATGGCTGACCCCATTAATGGGTACATCTTTTACACCCATTAAAAGGTTTTTTGAAGAGCACATTTTCTGTGAAAAACTCTTTGGCTATGTTTGCATGTGTCAAGGCTTCTGCTGAGTATAGAAGCTACAACGCTCTGCAGTATCTGTCACGCAACTATTGGTGCCTAATGGACACCATTGACCAGGGTTCCACCATGATGTCTAGCGTTTCCACTAAAGGAATATCATTGCCTTGGAGTCTTATTCTGACCTTTAAACATGGGCAATCGGTGCATCCAGGGCTGGCACCAGTTGTATATATGAGCTCTCGAATAATAGACTCACAGTGGGCCCCACCTTTTGGATTATCAAGCACAGAACATCCTAATTCAGATCATCAAAGGCCCCTGAAAACCCAGTGGGCCCTGGCCCCAGATCCAATGGTAGATGCACCTTATCAGTGTATATATGGGACAGTCCATCCTTAGTGATTGTAGTAGTCCGCTCTGGATGCGGCATAGTCAGATTATACTGCAGAGGACGCCATTAAATTTATGGTAGGCTTTACGACCTATATGTCTGTGGTGACAAGTTCTCAATCTTTATTTCCAGAGCTTCCTATCGTGAATTTGACTCTATCCAAAATATCCGTGGACCTGAATGAGACTGTGACCGCTTCTTGTAATATAGCTAATGGAGATAAAGATGCTTATGGTCTGTCCATCAGTGTGGATGGTGATAAAGAGCAGAAGAATGAGACCTCACTGCTGACCCACACATTCACCGCAAGCAGGAGAACTCCGAGCCTTCCCATCATCTGCACGGCTTATATTGTTAGAAATCCGCATATAAACCAATCCTCATCACAGACACTGGAAGTACATTGTAAGTCATTATGAATGCCAAGAATCCCAGGTCTACATGAAGAGCAAAGACAGGTAGATAGCCAAAAAAATATCAGGCAGCAATGAGTAAGTTGGGGTACCTCATTGACCCATACTAGCAGCGTATCAGCCCTCCTCAAGGCTTGAGAAAGGCTCACGTATGAGCTGAAACGTTGCCAGCATGAGTCGATAGATGGATAGATAGATAGATAGATAGATAGATAGATAGATAGATAGATAGAGTGAGTGAGTGAGTGAGTGAGTGAGTCAAAAAGTATCTCCCCCAGCTTCCTGAAGAAAAATGAAAACATCTTTATTGTAGCCAAAAACAACACGTATTGGCCCACATAGGGGCCTTTGTCTAGTGCACTCGACAAGCCAACTGAGAGGGCCGATATGTGGTGGTTTTGGCTCCACTAAAGCTTTTATTTGTTAGTTATATTCTGAGATATTGCAGTTGACAAAGGTCCCGTTGAGGGCCGATAGGTGGAGTTTTTGGCTTTGATAAAAAAAAAATTCCATTTAGTTTTTTGATTTTGTAATTTTTTTACCCAAAGTTGAGATTGGGCTACTGGCATGCATATTGTGGGGGTAATACCCCAAAGATGGAGCTATTGAAAGCTTTAGATAGATAGATAGATAGATAGAACGGAAGGAGATGGATGGATGGATAGATAGATAGATAGATAGATAGATAGATAGATATGAAATAGATAGATAGATAGATAGATAGATATGAGATAGATAGATAGATAGATATGAGATAGATAGATATGAGATAGATAGATAGATAGATAGAACGCAAGGAGATGGATGGATAGATAGATATGAGATAGATAGATAGATAGATAGATAGATAGATAGATAGATAGGAGATAGAGAGATAGGAGAGAGATAGGAGATAGATAGATAGATAGATAGATAGATAGATAGATAGATAGGAGATAGAACGGAAGGAGATGGATAGATAGATAGATAGATAGATAGATAGATATGAGATAGATAGAATGCAAGGAGATGGATGGATAGATAGATAGATAGATAGATAGATAGATAGATAGGAGATAGATAGATAGATAGGAGATAGAACGGAAGGAGATGGATGGATAGATAGATAGAGAGATAGGAGAGAGATAGGAGATAGGTAGGTAGATAGAAGTTAATAAGCTGCCATGATCATGTGACACGTCATTCACCAATAATATGTAATATTCAATGTTTCTTTTTTTATTACAGACCCCCCAGAGTTCACCGATAGTTTGTGCAACTCGTATCAAGTTCTGGTAGAAGGAAAAAGCTCATTTTTATGTGAGGCTGATGGAAACCCAAAGTCGAATGTAGAATGCAGCTCTAATGGAAAACATATAGATGGCTCGGAAACAGCAACGAGAAACATGTCCGGGATTTATACATGTCAGGCAACAAACCAGAAAGGAAACACAATGAAGTCTGTCACTGTAGAAGTAGAATGTACGTCCGTTGCTCTCTATGACCTTAACTTCATACTCATCTCCATAGTCTGTGGGAAAACTCAAGTAGAAAGTGTTCAGTTTCCCTGCAGCACCCCCACAGGAGAAATTAAGCATTACATGATATATGTAATGCACAGATGTGCCAAGTCCTCCAGTGCGAGTGACGCTCTTTTGCGCTGATACTTCCCCGGTTAATACAGTAGATGGGTGGATTACTCCCATATATTAACTAGCAGGTTACTGGAAATAGGTTTTATAAAACACCCACTTTAAATATTCTACCCAGCCATTGTCTGCTTCTGGGAAAGCTGGGTGACAACTTATTTGCCACCAGTCATCACAGGCATTTTCACCCAGCTTTTTTACTGCTCTCAAATCTGTGTACTCATTTTTTGATAAAACTCAGGCTCCCATATCTATTCTATATAGTAAGAGAGAGCAGGAGCCTGGGAAAGTTGGGTGACAACAGTGTAGAGGCTGTAATTTAAAGGGGTTATCCAGTTTCTAAGATTGATGGCCTATCAATATTAGATCTGCGGGGGGGTCTATGTGGCAGCACTGCATTAGCCATACTCGCCACTACAGTTGGTACGGTGAGTGAGCAGCATGGCTCTCCCGCACTGCCTTGGTACCAGTGATCTGATCTATGGGGGTCCCCGGTGTCAGATAAGTCTCCAATTAATTAAAACCACCCCTTTAAATCACCCGGAAAGAGATATAAGGATGAAACAGCTGTACAGAAAAACAACTTTCTTCCTCCTATAGGTGGCGATAGAGAGTAGAGAACTATTTTGCATATTTTTCCCAGAATGCATTGCGTTAAAGTCTCCCTAATTTATACCAGAAGGAAAATCGGTGTCTTACAACACCTCTGCACTAGCCAGTGCAGCAATATGGAAAATATTAAATACCATGCACTATAGGATATCTGCTCCTACTGACCGTGTCACCTTCCTACAATTATTTGACCCTCCCCTGAGGATCCATTTTGTGTTTCTGATAAAATTTTTATTTTTTTTCATTCCTCAGATGCACCGATGAACTCAACTGTGACTTTTTCGCCCAATGCGACAATTAGTTCAGGAAATCCGCTAAACATTACATGCCAGTCCGACGGGTTGCCGCCTCCCACATACAGCTGGAAAATCCCCCAAAATGCAGTGGTCACTTACTCACTGGATGAAAGCTCAATCATTATCCGCACAGTAACGCAGGACCACAATGGAACATACACATGTAAGGCCACAAACAAACACGGAGAGGTGGACAAAAAGCAAGAAGTAACAGTTGTGCCTGGTGAGTTACACGGCCAAGGATTAAAGGGGTTTATGAGTTTAGAAAAGAACAGCGCCACTTTTATCCATAGGCCATGCCTGGTATTACAGCAAAATAAAATAGTGACAAATATGAACCTCTAAGTCTAAGATTTCTGAATTCTAGATTTCCAGTCATATTGGAGGTATTTTTAATACCTGAAAAGATTGATTTGTATTTCTGCTTGCTTTTACAGAGAAAAGTAATATTTTATTGTATATCGGTATCGGTGTGGGTATCGCTGCTGCCATCATACTTCTAGTATGCGCATTGGTTTATACACTCTGGAGAAAAGGTCGAACCGGAGAATATAAACTGCTGTCAAGGCTCGGCCTATGTCACCAGAACGGCATCATCGCATCTGAACTGCCAAGAAACGACACAGACACGAGTAAGGTCTAATATGGAGGCTACGACTGAAATTCTCACTGGAACTTGATAATATTGCTCAAACAATGTGAAAACGGACTTCTATGTAAGCCGCCATGTTGTGGTCATTGCCTCCCATTCACTTTGGAAACCAAAATTCTAGCAAAAAGGAAAAAACATTTTTGACAGCCAATCAGATTGCAGCTATGATCCTTGTAAAAGCAGTCACCTGATTGGTTTCTTCCTATCCAGAGGACCGTTGTTACCCATGGCAACCAATTGGATTGCAGCAGATAATTTGAAACTGGATGTCAGAAGGCTCTGTTGTCAAGGCAACCAGCTGTCCCCCCAATCTGTACACACTGTATACAACTCCCCCTCCATAACCTTCACAGAGAGATATTTTTATATGGTTTTTATTTGTTTGTACTGTAATTTTTTGGGATTTATGTTGATATTGTGGATCAAGGGGGGGGGGATTATGGAAAACTAAAAAATGCCGACCATTGGGGGCAAAAGGGAGTGCCGGGCTCTGAGAAAGGACATGAGATGAGACAGATATCCCAAGAAGTCACAGCTTTCCTGTATAAAGAGATTACACATTGCTTTCCTTGGTAAGATAGATAGATAGATAGATAGATAGATAGATAGATAGATAGATAGATAGATAGATAGATAGGAAAAAATAGATTTATATATAAAGTTGTACAAATGTAAATAGTAGAAAAGCCTCATGTCTGCCTATCTATCTATCTATTATATCTATCATATCTATGATCTATCAATTTCATATTGATCATTTATCTTATATCTATTTAATAATGATCTATCATCTATTTTATACCTAATCTATCCAAGTATCTATCTATCTATCTATCTATCTCCTATCTATCTATCTCCTATCTATCTATCTATCTATCTATCTATCTATCTCATATCTATCTATCTATCTATCTATCTATCTATCTCCTATCTATCTATCTATCTATCTATCTATCTATCTCATATCTATCTATCTATCTATCTATCTATCTATCTATCTATCTATCTCCTATCTATCTATCTATCTATCTATCTATCTATCTATCTCATATCTATCTATCTATCTATATCCTATTTATCTATCTATCTCATATCTATCTATCTATCTATCTATCTATCTATCCATCTATCTATCTATCTATCTATCTATCAACAAGATAAATACACTAGTTGGCTATCTATCATCCATCAATCTAATATTCATCATTTTTCTAATGTATCAACCTATATTTAGTTCCACCTTTTGGAAGGTAGCTCCCTATAGATCAATGCCTGGTTTTTCAGAAGCCCAGTGGCATGATCTGGGATTAAAGTAAACCAGAATATCTCCTCCAAAAGGCATTGATGCATAGGGAGATCCCTTCCAAAAGGTGGTGCTAGAGCAAGGAAAACATAGCAGTCTCCTTAAAGAGACCTAGTACCCCACCATGCTTACATGTCCAGGTCACGCAGCTACTTCACCGTCACTGAAATAGTTAAAATGTGTTATTCTATCATAGGTTGTATAGATTTCTTTACTTTCTTTTCATTACGCCTATCTCAGGTCTAATCTGTTACATTAGATGATTATAATATATTATTATTACTTTATCAGGGTTGTTTTATTGATCACTTGTGAAATAAGCTAGATTATGTTTCTGTAACACTTAGGATATTAAGGGTTAAGTAAATCTGTAAATCCACTTTTCAACACTGATATATACTATATATAAATATATATATATATATATATATATTACAATAACTTTGTAAATACATTACATTACTTATCTTGTACTAATCCCAGATAACAACCTGTATTTTCCTCCAGAGCTGCATTCAAAATTCTGAAAGTTTCAGAGCTAGAATCTCCCAGTATTTCATGCTGATTCTGGCCTACACAATTTTACAAAAAATTTAGGTGACAGATGGCCATAATATGACTACTATGCCATTGCTCCAAAGAATTAAACGGCAACGCCCTCATTGCTCCAAAGTTCCAATATACATAGGATTAAAAACTGAGATATCTTGGCGCCGGAGGCACTCATTCACAAGGGGTAAACACCGTTTCATTTCGGAGGCCCTAACTTGTCTATCTGTGCGGCTGGGTTGATATGCTGGGATCTGGTGACAGACTCCTTTTAACAGAGACTCCAACCCCATTTTAAGTGCACACCCCACCCCCTTTTTATGAGGTCACCCATGTCCTGTATACAATAACAGTGATCCCCAGCTCGTCCAGGAGGTCACCCCGTATTTTGGGAACCTCCTGGACTTTCAGAAGAGTTTTTAAGTATGTTTATAATGAGTCTTTGTTCCAGCATAACTTGACGACCAGAATAGTGCGGCAAGAAACACATCCAACGCACATAGAAACTTAGAATCGTATCATTTGAGGTTGTATTCCTGCAACCTCCACTAGGGGGAGATAAAGAGCTTACAACAATCTACATTATTGTAGAGTTTAGTGTATAAACAGTATACGGTAAGCCCATAGGCTCCCCCTAGTGGTGCCTGCAGGTAAATAGAATTTTTCTTTTTAATTTTGTCTACACTATGGTTTTTGTTGTTTCTGTCTTATTTATTTATGGTGTGAGAGTTACAGTCTCCCTCTTACTGTATGGCCGGATTTATGGAAATATAGCTACGAACATTTTACTTCAAGTCCTAAATCTGATGGAATGAATTTCCAGTGGTCGGCAGCAACAAGACACAATAATGGTTAATGACAACAGCAGGGTGCACGGACACCTCTAGTTTCTGTCGGACCGACCCCTCGTCTTTACATGTACTGATGACCCATGAAATCATAGAGAAGTTTCCTCGGGAGCTCTCAGTGACTGAATGGCCGCAGGAGGATCCACGGGACGTGTAATATTCTCTGTGTATATACTGTTTATGTGCTAAATCTTAACTTTATACAGTAAAATGGTTTCTATAAAATGTGTTTTGTTGGTATTTAATACGCCTGCGCCGGGCCCATTGACTCTGTGGGGCCCACCCTGGGGCCACCATTAAAACGTGCTTTACTTTTAACTAGATCGGTCTCTAGTTAAAACGCTTCCTGCAACTTAACAGTCTTGTAAACTGCAAGCCACATGAGGACTGCGGTTTACGAGACACCGAGACCGCAGACAGATGTCGGCTTCTCGGCACAGGCGGGAGTGATGACATCACAACATTGCGCCTGCTGCGCAGAGACACAGACGTCCTGTGCATGGAAGGGAGGAGGCGGTGGCTCCATTCATCAAAGGATCACAGGTAGGCGAGTAGAACTTTCTCTTTTGTTTTTTGTTTTTAGCACAGTTGTGGGTAATTTAATAGTATAAGGGGAGGGGAATTACAACTATAAGGGAGGATTCATTAAGGGGCATTAGGACGATAGATTTATATATATATGGGGACATTATGAACATAATGGGGGTCATTTATATAAGGACTATTAGGGGGCATTAGGAATACAAGGGGGGAGGTTATTTATATAAGGGATCATTAGGGCGCATTATGAACATAAGAGGTGGTCATTAATATAAGTGGTCATTAGGAGTGCAGTATTTATGTCAGCGGGAATCAGGGGCATAATATAAGGGGCAATTAATTTACTTAAGGTGGAATTGGGGTTTTATTAAGACTACAGCCCCATGTAGTGGGCCGCAACAAAAAGGCGCTGCAGGAAAAACTGCGGCAACACATCACGGTTTTTCCCGCAGTGCTTTTTACAGAAGGTACGCAGAATTTCTGCTTCCATTATATCTATAGGGAACCCCCCAGCGTTTCTGTAGGTATAATTGACATGCCACCATTTCCAAAACCACAACAGTTTTGGAAATTGCAGCATGTCCGCTGTGCATATTTTTCCGCAATTTGTGAATGGGATTCGCTGCATTTTTTTTCCGTGGCGTTTCCGCCTCATGGGGCCCCAGTCTTAAGGAGTTTTCCAGCTCATTTTTATTGATGATCTATCCTCAGAATAGATCATCAATAAGAGATAAGTGATTCCCCACTGATCAGCTGTATGAAGGGGCTATGGCGCCTGTGTATATCACACGCTGTCTGTTTATAGTGACCGTGTGATGTCATTCCAGCCTTGTCACATAGACATGTATAGGACGAGGCTGTAGTTACATTACATGGCCCCTATGAGATGAATTACACTATGTAAACAGAGAAGGAGTCACGGCACTTACACAGGTACCACGGGTCATTCAAACAGCTGATCCTGGGGGTCCCGGGTATTGGAACCCCAATAATTTTTTTTACCTTTTAATAAGGAAATGTCTTGGGCATTATTAATAAGGGGCACTATTTAAAGGGGGTGCACAGGGAAGTTATTAATTTAAAGATGCACTTGGGAGTATTATTCATTATGGGGGGTTATATTATATATTTTATGATTGGGGTAGCAGCAGGATGGGGGTGCAGGTGACGACAATGTGGGTCAGGTGCCTGGAAAAGTGAGGAGCCAAAGATGTCTGTGTTGCAAACTTTACAGAGACTGGAAGAAGTGGTCATGGCCGTCCAGATGAAAGAGATGCGGACTGGGAACGATTAGTCAGAGATGTTACCTGTAAGTCACTTGTTACTGTCAAATGTTACTGCTCTGTATTCACCTAAATGGTCTGTAGAGCCCTGTGTAGAGCCGCTATATACCACTGTACGGTCACCATATAGTGATAATATCGGTATACCTAAGTTGGGGGCCCACTTGGACATCTTCGCCCCCCCCTGTGCTGAACCCCTAGTTACGCCTCTTGCACCAACATATATAATGTATACTGTCAGGGCTGGGCACACTGGGCAAGGTCAGGCCTGCTGGAGAAGAGTTATGGGGCACTGTTTGTTCACAGTACATTTTGTGACAAAATGCTTCTTGTAAACACAGAACACAGCAAAATATAATAGAATCACAAAATGCATTACACTAACAAAAAATACATTCTGTATACCCACAAAAAAAAACCCACAATGGTCACAGAAATAACTTGAATTTGACAAAAGTATTTTGCCAAACTACATGTTGACAAGCCACAAAGCTTCTGGGAGAATGTCCTATGGACAGATGAGACAAAAATCACAATTTTTGGCAAGGCGCATCAGCTCTATGTTCACAGACGGAAAAATGAAGCCTATCTTGAAAAGAACATTGTCCCGGAGGGGCGTGGCCTGGACGCGCATGGAGTAGCACGCGCGCAGGTCCTTCTCCGCTCCTCCGCTCGCTACTGAGACCCGTGGACCCCTCAGCAGGCGCAGTATGGGCAAGCGCTTACCGAGGAAGGTGGCCCCCGGGCACCCCAGCGCCCGTGGAGAGGTCTGGGGGGGCCACCCTGGACGCCTTTCTGGCCCAGCGGCCTTCTCTACCGGGCCAGGCTGCTGCGGGGCGGCCATCTTGGATTTCCTCCGCTCTCCAGGCACAGGGGTCGCAGCGCAGCTTCTCTCCTCCCGCGCTCCCCCTGTCAGCCAGCGGAGCGCCGCTTCAACAGAGATCCCTGTCGGCGCCTGGGCAACCCAGAGTTTCCCCAGCACGAGTGCTCCCACAGTCTCCTCACCCTGGGATGTCCCAGCAACTACATTCTGCTTCACCAGCACTCCTGGCAGAGCGGCATGAGAGGACCCCGGATGTCTCCAGCTTCTCAAGGAGTTCTGAGGTCAGTGGCTCTGCTCCCTCCTGCACCGCTGATGAGTTGCAGCCTGTGGCCACAGAGCTGGTCTCTGTGGCCCCCCATCTACTATCTTCCCCCATCGCCCCTCCCCTCCATAGCTCAGGGGGGGATGGCGCGGTGGGAAGGCGCTGGCGTAGGGGCTCCTCCGCCCCACACTCCCAAGGATTATGCCTCCCCCCCTCCAGTCCTGCACCCCCAGAGCTGCATTCCAGGCCCATCTTCAGCACCATCATCCATGGCGGACCTTCTTCCTCAACTTCCTACTAAACAAGACCTTAAAAGTATGGTTGCGGAAATCACAGCATCCTTCCGATCTGAAATTGCTACCCTCCGCACTGATTTACACTCCATTGCTAACCGAATGGACACGCTGGAGAATGACCATGACACTACCAGAGACTATGTTGCCTCACTGCATGATACTACCACTGAACAGGGTTCAGCTATACGGGACATGCAACGCCACTTGGAGGATCTTGACAACAGGGGCCGGCGCAACAATATACGCATCAAGGGACTCCCAGAGGCTGACCAATCTGAGGATCTGCCTGTTCTGCTGGAGGCTGTCTTCAACACTATACTGCAGGAGCCCCCGTCCCACAAAATTAAGTTTGATAGGGCACATCGAGCCCTTCGACCCAGAGGATCTTCCGCCACACCCCGTGATGTCATCTGCTGCCTCCACGACTTCACCCTTAAAGAGGCTATAATGAGCAAAGTGCGCAAACTCAAAGACTTCGAGTTTCAGGGAGCTCCACTACAATTCTATCAGGATCTGTCGCTAATCACCCTCCAGAAACGCCGCCATCTCCGACCCCTCCTCCAGATTCTTCAGGAGCACCAAATTCCTTACCGGTGGGGATTTCCGTTTGCTCTCATTGCTCGTAGGGATGGTCGCTCCGCTACGCTTCGCTCCTTTGCGGATTTGCCTCTCTTCTGTGACCTATTGGATGTTCCCCTGCCGGATTTAACAGACTGGGAGCTATTCTCTCCACCCCCCTCCCCCACCACCGGTTTGGCAACGATTGGAGCCCAGACGACGTCATGCATCCTCCGCGGTGGTGACCACTCGGAGGCCCCAGCTGGAGACTGATCCCTGAGGAGGCTGCCCCCCCTTGAGACGTTCTCCCTTTTCTCGGTGGTGCTTTGGAATCTGCATGCCTTAATGTTATGTTTGCTTCTTTTTTTTTTTTTTTTTAGGTCTACGGGTCTCATCTATTATGCTTATTATTGGATTGTTTTAGCGGAGTGGGGCGGGGTGGGGTTCCGGTGACTCCCCTTCCTTCCTTCTTTTTACTGGTGGTTGGGGATCCACCGCCTCCCCTCCGACCTCCTGTCCACGCTCTCCCCCCTAAGGGGATACTTGGACTGTGCGGCCATTGATCCTGATTGGACCTCTGGCTGCCCTCATTGGTCCCCAGGCGAGTGACTTAGCCTCGCCCACAAAGTATTGTTTAACTGTTTTTATTTTTACTTTGTCATTTATGATGTCTTTTGCCTCCCTCCCTCCCTCTCTTTCCCCCCCCCTCCCTGATCTAGAGACCCTGCCTCGACTTTGGGTTCCTGTTTGTGGATTGCCCTTTTGCCTCTCCGAGGGAAACTTGCCAGCGTCATGTGAGATGGGTGAGCTTATTGCAATCCGCCACTGTCCTCCAATCCTGGGTCCCAATGGTTAGGTGCGTGACAATTAATGTCAAGGGCCTGGGTTCCAACATTAAAAGGCGCCATGTCCTTAGAGAACTCCGCTCCTTACGAGCGGATGTGGCGTTTCTTCAGGAGACTCATTTTGACCGCGCTGGTACTTTTGCCTTCGCTAAGCATTATTTTCCCGTAGCTTTTTCAGCCTTCCACAATCGACGCAGAGCTGGGGTGGCTATCCTTCTTTCTCGATCCTGCCCAATTACAGTGACGACTTCCCACATAGACCCAGGTGGCCGGTTTGTTATCTTGGAGGGGCTCCTTTATGGTGCCCCGATTGTTTTATGCAATGTCTATGCCCCCAATTCAGCACAGATCCCGTTCTTGCACCGGGTATTCTCCCGTCTGCGCGCTCTCCCACCATCAGCTTGGCTGGTGGGGGGAGACTTTAACATGGTCTTCTCTGAACGGGCGGATCGTCTGGCGTTACCCCAGGGCCCAACCCCCCATAGGTTGGCCCAACTTGCAAGGGAGTTCCGCAGGCTGATCCGCGCCCACTCTTTGTATGACCTTTGGCGAGTGGACAATCCTACGGCGCGCTCCTACACCTTCTTTTCTCACCCTCATAACACTCACACCCGCATTGACTACTTCTTTGGAAATGCTCCCGCTCTTCGTTTGCTTAGGGACACGAACATTGGCCCTCTCACCTGGTCTGATCATGCCCCAGTCGTGGTTACCTTATCTACGACTCCAGTGCCTACTCGCCAATGTCATTGGCGTCTTAACGAAACACTGCTCAATTCGCCGACCTCCCTCGAGACCCTGCGCACACACTTGATAGATTATTTTAGGGACAACTTAGGCTCGGTAGACTCTCTTGCCATTCTCTGGGAAGCCCATAAGGCGGTCATGAGAGGATGCTGTATCGCATTGGCTTCTAGGCTTAAAAGGGACAGACAGGCCCAGGAACAGCTCCTCCAAGCCCGTATTCGGTCCCTTACGACGACTTTGGCAGCGCATCCATCCCTGGGGGTTCTTCGCCGTTTGGTCCTGGCCCGGGCGGACCTCCGTGATTTGGAGACCCGCCATGTGGAACGACTTCTCCTTTATACCCGTCAGCGGTTTTTTGAACGAGGTAATAAATCTCATACCCTCCTGGCAGGAACCCTCAGGGATCATCGGGCCTCTTCCACACCACACTCTGTCCGTGACCCCGCGGGTACTCTTCAACATCACCCTGATGCTGTGGCGCTGGCGTTCCACTCTTACTACTCTAAGCTGTATGACTTACCCCCCCCCACGAGCACTACTCCCTGGGGATGACTCAACACTACTGGAAGACTATTTAAAGGATTGTTGTCTCCCACGCCTTCCTCCTGAGGCCCTAACCTCCCTGAACACCCCCATCACCAGGGAGGAACTAGAAGGGGTCCTGAGGGACCTCCCAAATGGGAAAGCCCCAGGCCCAGATGGGTTCACTTACAATTATTATAAGGTTTTCCAGGGTGAACTCTCTGCTCATCTATTGTCCCTCTTCAATTCCTTCCTTTCAGGTTCCCCTATACCCCCGACTATGCTCTCTTCACTACTCACATTGGTCCCTAAACCGGGTAAGGACTTGCAGGATTGTGCTAACTACCGACCGATTGCTTTGCTGAACACGGACCTGAAACTTTTCACCAAACTCTTAGCCAATAGACTGAATGCTTGGCTCCCTCTGCTTGTCCATAAGGACCAGGTGGGATTCATCCCCTGTCGTCAGGGTGGTGACAACACCAGGAGGACTGTGGATTTGGTGGAGGTGGCCAATCATTATTCTACCCCGGCCCTTCTCTTGAGCCTGGACGCTGAAAAGGCTTTTGACCGCATAAATTGGTCGTTTATGCATACTACGCTTAAGGCGTTCGGGCTTACGGGACCTTTTCTCACAGCTATCCAGGCCCTTTACTCCTTACCCTCAGCAGCAATCAAGCTTCCCCATGCATCTTCGCCCTCCTTCCCTATTCGAAATGGCACTAGGCAGGGTTGCCCCCTGTCACCCATCATATTTGCCCTCTGCATTGAACCGCTAGCGGCCAAGATTAGGCGAGACCCTAATATCAAGGGCATCATGGTCCAAGATAAGGAATTTAAGATATCTCTCTTTGCGGACGATGTACTCCTCACTCTCACCTCCCCTCATACTACCCTTCCAAACTTGCTGCGCTCGCTAGAGACCTATGGTGATCTCTCAGGGTATAAGGTGAACCCCGCGAAGACTGAGGCACTCCCACTTAACATCCCACGGGACCTTCTCCTTCTCCTCCGCAGTAATTACGATTTCCAGTGGCGGGAGTCCTCTATCCGCTACCTGGGAGTCCATATATCCACTTCCTATGCGACCCTCTACTCGGCAAACTACCCGCGGTTGTTTTGTGAGCTAAGAGCCCTATTGGACAAATGGCAACCCTTGCCTATCTCCCTTTTGGGGAGAATTGCTGCGGTCAAGATGACTCTCCTCCCGAAGCTACTGTATTTTTTCGAGACTCTCCCAGTCGCGATACCTCGGGGAGAATTACGGAACCTACAGAAAGCTATCTTCCAGTTTATCTGGAAAGCAAAACGACACCGAATACCTAGATCTGTTATGCTGGCGGATAGGGGGTCTGGGGGTATGGCTGTCCCACATCTGTTACATTATTACTGGGCAGCCCACTTACGCCATATCCCATTCTGGGCGGCTATGCCAGCATACACCAGATGGGTGCAGGTAGAGAAGCTATGGCTGGCACCCATGCATCCTAACGCGCTTCTGTGGGTCAGCTCCCCCCCCACCCCCCCTGCCTCGTACCTGTTGGGCCCCATTCGGTTTACTAGATCTATCTGGTCTACCTGTTGTGCTAGATTCTCCCTGATGTCCCCGCGCTCATCTATGGTCTCCATACTATACAACCCCCTTCTCCCAGAGAGCCTGACTTCTGCCATGACTAAAGTGTGGTCTGAAGCTGGCCTTTACCGGATTGCTGATATGGTTGACCCTGGAACCTTGGAACTCAGGTCCTTTGCTTATCTTACAGCTAATCAAAACCTGCCAAGTACTGAATGGTTCCATTACTTGCAGGTGGTTCACTTTGTCCGCTCCCTCCATGGGTCTCTTAAGGTGTCACTCCCCACCGCTTTTGAAAAGATTTGCCGTGCAGGCATGTCCACTAGGGGCTTTATATCCTCTATTTACCAACTTCTTAACTCACAAACTACAGGCTCTCCTGTTAATCATCGCTATATGCTTAAATGGGAGGAGGCGGTGGGTAAACCCATCTCCCAGGAACAGTGGCGGATTGTATGGTCTCGGGCCCAGAAATCATCTCAGTGCATTACGTTTAGGGAAACGCAGTATAAGCTGTTGATGCATTGGTATCATACTCCGGCTCTCCTTCATACTTTAAACCCATTAGTTCCCCCATGGTGCTGGCGCTGTGGAGCTGCGGTGGGTACCCTGCACCATATCTTTTGGACGTGCCCTCTCATCCTCGGTTTTTGGAGGGAGGTCAGGACTCTGACGACTGCTCTCTTTTTGCAAGAGGTTCCTCTTGACCCTCTTCTTTATCTCCTGAACCTTCCCCCCAGACACCTGAGCAATAAGTCATCCAGGCTTTTCTTGCATCTTTGTACTGCAGCTAAAACTCTCATAGCTAGAAACTGGAAGAAGGTGAGTCCCCCATCTAGTCTTGAGCTTGTGGCTAGAATGAAGGATGTGAGGAGTCTTGAATACCTGACTGCTGGCCTACATAATTCACGGGAAGCCTTTGGGGCTATTTGGGCACCCTGGGACATGTATTGTACATTACAGGGTCTCTGATCTCTAGTCCTCTCCTTCCCTCCCCCCCCTTCCCTTTGGTCCTACCCTTGTCTTCTTAACCCCTCCATTCCCCCCTCCCTTGTTCACTGCTTAATTTAAATGCATATTGCTTAAGGGGGAGGAGGCAGATAGCCTCTATTTACCTCAATGCTTCCTGTTTGTTTGATTATTATTGTTTTTCTGTTTTTTCTTTATTCCTTGTTAATGAAAAATTTTTCAATAAAATTACAGTTATATAAAAAGAAAAGAACATTGTCCCTACTGTGAAACATGGAGGAGGCTCTTATGTTCTGGGGCTGCTTTGCTGCATATGGCACAGGGTGTCTTGAATCTGTGCAGGGTACAATGAAATCTCAAGACTATCAAGGGATTCTAGAGAGAAATGTGCTGCCCAGTGTCAGAAAGCTTGGTCTCAGTCACAGGTCATGGGTCTTACAACAGGATAATGACCCAAAACACACAGCTAAAAACACCCAAGAATGGCTAAGAGGAAAACATTGGACTATTCTGAAGTGGCCTTCTATGAGCCCTGACCTAAATCCTATTGAGCATCTTTTGAAGGAGCTGAAACATGCCGTCTGGAAAAGGCACCCTTCACACCCGAGACAACTGGAGCAGTTTGCTCATGAGGAGTGGCCAAAATACCTGCTGAGAGGTGCAGAAGTCTCATTGACAGTTACAGGAATCGTTTGATTGCAGGGATTGCCTCAAAAGGTTGTGCAACAAAATATTAAGTTAAGGGAACCATCATTTCTGTCCAGACCTGTTTCATGAGTTTTCTTTTAAAAAAAATCCTGTTGAAGCCTGGTTGGAAAGCAATGTCTGACTTTCATTTGTTCATTTTCATAGAATTTTTATATGTTATTACTTTTGTCAGATTCAAGTTATTTCTGTGACCATTGTGGGTTTTTCTTTCATTAAACGAGGGGTACCAACAATTTTGTCCACGTGTGTAGCTCACACCAGTTTTATGGCGTGGGATACAGTAAATCAGGGGCGAGCCCAACACAGCCTGCTCAGATTACTGCCCCACCCACCCACTGTCTAAAAAAAGTTGCAAGCTGGGAGCAAGGGCTGAGATGTGCCACAGAGAGCCAAAAATGCACCAAATTTAGACACATTTTTGGCCACTTTCTAGGCACATCCGATTGTGTCTCAAAACGGTTTGTTGTTTCCTGTTCACAATGTGAACCTAAGACACCTAAGGAGCAGCTGTTTGTTACAAACTGTAATTTTGTGTGCACAAGAAAAATTTTATGATTCTGTAGTCACAAAAATGAATTCTGGGTGACAAAATTAATTCTGTGGGAAAAAAAAATCTATTTTTGTGATACAAAAATTGTATTTTGTGAATCTAAATGACTATTTGTACTGAGAAATAGGTTTTGTGACACAATTATGAACACAAAAATTAAATGGCATCATAAAAAGATTTTTGTGCATTCTGTGGAAAACAAATTGTTTTTGTGATCACAAAATGGATCCTGAGATCACAAATGTCAAATCTTAGCAGACAAAATTAATTCTATGATCTAATGTCCCTGAAAAACAGACAAAGATATAGAGCATGTCAATTTTTATTTGACGGTCAGAAAAAACGACCTGTCAAAAAAACAGACATGTGTTATTAAAACAGCAGTGTGACAGCCGTTACAAAAACTGCAGTCACACAGTAGTTTTTCACTTATGTGTGAATAAGTCCTTAGGCTCTGTTAACATCTGGAACACGCTGAATATTATCGCCCAGTATAATAACTAACACCCCACAAACTATATTATAGTCAATGGTATCCGTGGTGTGAGGGCTCTACAATACCGTCTTTTTCGTTCTTCTGCTCCTATGACAGGTGAGGATACAAATCAAATGGGCAATGACAGACGAGAACCAAAGTGCAATGAGCATGTACCAAAACTAGCAAAAAAGGGGAAAGGACAAGACAAGAACAGACTGCACATCCAGAGAAACCTACAAAAACAGTCACCAGCCCATAGAAGGACTCCAAATACAAAACAAGAGCACCCCCACCAGGACATTCTGGCTACATGCCAGGCACCACCAAACAGAAGGAGGCAGTAACAGCCCCTATACCTTCTAAGGATCAGATGTGTTTTTTTTATTATGCCATTATATGTAAAATCATAAAATTCAAAGAGGGTGGACTTTATTTTTTTCATGCCTGTAGATATAAAGATAGACAGATAAAAAGATACATAGATATGCAATAGATAGATAGATAGATATTAACAAAAATAGTAGCACAGTGACACCTAGTGGTACAGAGTAAGTACTGATAGACATACATACATCCCAAGTTTTAAAGCATTGATAGAGGGTCAAAATGTGGGGTACACCTAGTGCTCCAGGGCAAATTTTTGCATCGTAAGCCCCACCTTCAGCCTTGCCCACTAGCAGTTTGGCTCAAACCATTCCTATCCATGTCTCTTTGTGCCCACACACAATATAAAGCCCCTAAAGTGGCCTTTTCACAGTATAATGGTCCCTTTAAATCACTATGGTATAGCGCTGACGTGAATATGCCCCCACCTTAGTGTCTCCCTGAATATGCCTCTATCTTATAGTGTACCCTGAATGTGCCCTCTTCATATAATGTGCCCCTGAATTTGCCCCACTATATAATGTCAACCTGAATATGCTCCCACCTGATAATGTCCTCCTCCTAGTGCCCCATAGTATATATATATATATATATATATATATATATATATATATATATAAATTAATTCTGTGCACACAAAATAAACAGGATCACAAAATGATTTTTGTGTATTCTGTAGAAAATACAATACAAATAAGATACAAATGTGATCACAAATATATATATATATATATATATATATTCATACCTCTCAACCATCCCGGATTCAGCGGGACAGTCCTAGATTTTGGGTCTTGTCCCGCTGTCTCGGTCGGCAGCAGGTATGTCCCAGTTTCAACTCCAGACACAGATGAGTTGAATAAAATGGTGAAGCAGGAGTCATCCACGGACATGATGACATCACTCACATCGCACCTGCATCTCCCTGAAGATTAAAGACTCCAGGAGCAGAGACATCAGACTGAGTAGCAGGGGAGTGAGGAGAGGAGTGTATCGGTGTTTTTTATGTTTATTTGTTACCAGGAGGAGGGCATTAAACTGTAGGGGCAGATGGAGGGGGAGATATTATACTATGAGGCAGATGGAAGGGGGGACATTAACCTGTGGGGGCAGCTGGAGGGGGGCATTAAACTGGGGGCAGATGAGCAGGATATTAAACTGGGGTAGCTGGAGGGGGTCATTAAACAGTGGGGGCATATTATGTTAGGATGACTGTAGGGGTGTTATACTGTGTGGGGCCACAAAGATAAATGGATGGAAATGGGCGGAGTCAAAGTAGATGTAGGTGTGGCTAAATTTGCTGCAGCGCATTCTGTCCACCTTTCTGTTCTTTGAAAGTTGGGAGGGATATGGATATATATATATATATATATATATATATATACAGTCATGGCCAAAAGTTTTGAGAATGATACAAATATTAATTTTTACAAAGTCTACTGCTTCAGTTTTTCTAATGGCAATTTGCATATACTCCAGAATGTTATAAAGAGTGATCATCTTAACAGCAATTACTTGCAAAGTCAATATTTGCCTAGAAAATGAACTTTATCCCCCAAAACACATTTCAACATCATTGCAGCCCTGCCTTAAAAGGACCACCTAACATCGTTTCAGTGATTGCTCCATTAACACAGGTGTGGGTGTTGATGAGGACAGGGCTGGAGATCAATCTGTCATGATTAAGTAAGAATGACACCACTGGACACTTTAAAAGGAGGCTGGTGCTTGCCATCATTGTTTCTCTTCTGTTAACCATGGTTATCTCTAAAGAAACACGTGCAGTCATCATTGCACTGCACAAAAATGGCCTAACTGGGAAGAGTATTGCAGCTAGAAAGATTGCACCTCAGTCAACAATCTATCGCATCATCAAGAACTTCAAGGAGAGAGGTTCCATTGGTGCCAAAAAGGCTCCAGGGCGCCCAAGAAAGACCAGCAAGCAGCAGGACCGTCTCTTAAAAGTGTTTCAGCTGCGGGATCGGGCTACCAGCAGTGCAGAGCTTGCTGAGGAATGGCAGCAGGCAGGTGTGAGTGCATCTGCACGCACTGTGAGACAGAGACTCTTGGAGCAAGGCCTGGTCTCAAGGAGGGCAGCAAAGAAGCCACTTCTCTCCAGAAAAAACATCAGGGACAGACTGATATTCTGCAAAAGGTACAGGGAGTGGACTGCTGAGGACTGGGGTAAAGTCATTTTCTCTGATGAATCCCCTTTTCGATTGTTTGGAACATCTGGAAAAACAGCTTATTCGGAGAAGAAGAGGTGAGCGCTACCACCAGTCTTGTCTCATGCCAACTGTAAAGCATCCTGAAACCATTCATGTGTGGGGTTGCTTCTCAGCCAAGGGAATCGGCTCTCTCACAGTCTTGCCTAAAAACACAGCCATGAATAAAGAATGGTACCAGAATGTCCTCCAAGAGCAACTTCTCCCAACCGTCCAAGAGCAGTTTGGCGCTCAACAATGCCTTTTCCAGCATGATGGAGCACCTTGCCATAAAGCAAAGGTGATAACTAAATGGCTCAGGGAACAAAACATAGAGATTTTGGGTCCATGGCCTGGAAACTCCCCAGATCTTAATCCCATTGAGAACTTGTGGTCAATCATCAAGAGACGGGTGGACAAACAAAAACCAACAAATTCAGATAAAATTAAAGCATTGATTCTGCAAGAATGGACTGCTATCAGTCAGGATTTGGTCCAGAAGTTGATTGAGAGCATGCCAGGGAGAATTGCAGAGGTCCTGAAGAAGAAGGGTCAACACTGCAAATATTGACTTGCTGCATTAACTCATTCTAACTGTCAATATAAGCTTCTGTTACTCCTAATATGAATGCAATTCTATTTCTGTATGTGATAAAAACATCTGACAAACACACATAAAAACCAGAGGGCAGCAGATCATGTGAAAATATAATATTTGTGTCATTCTCAAAACTTTTGGCCATGACTGTATATATATATATATATATATATATATATACTGTATATATATTGTCCCCTCCTGGTGCCCCCACAGTATATATAGTAGTAAAAACCTAATACTCACATCGCCCCATTCCTCTTCAGTCCTCCCCTGACTCTGCTGGCTTCAGGGAGGTGACATCACTACATTATGTCTATCTATCTATCTATCTATCTATCTATCCCATATCTATCTATCTCCTATCTATCTCCTATCTATCTATCTATCTATCTATCTATCTATCTATCTATCTATCTCCTATCTATCCCATATCTATCTATCTCCTATCTATCTATCTATCTATCTATCTATCTATCTGTCTATCTCCTATCTATCTATCTCCTATCTATCTATCTATCTATCTATCTATCTCCTATCTATCCCATATCTATCTATCTCCTATCTATCTCCTATCTATCTATCTATCTATCTATCTATCTATCTATCTATCTATCTATCTCCTATCTATCCCATATCTATCTATCTCCTATCTATCTCCTATCTATCTGTCTATCTCCTATCTATCTCCTATCTATCTATCTATCTATCTATCTATCTATCTATCTCATATCTATCTATCTATCTATCTCATATCTATCTTCTATCTATCTATCTATCTCATATCTATCTATCTATCTATCTATCTCATATCTATCTTCTATCTATCTATCTATCTCCTATCTATCCCATATCTATCTCCTATCTATCTCCTATCTATCTATCTATCTATCTATCTATCTATCTATCTATCTATCTATCTCATATCTATCTTCTATCTATCTATCTCCTATCTATCCCATATCTATCTATCTATCTATCTTCTATCTATCTATCTATCTATCTATCTATCTATCTATATATCTATCTCATATCTATCTATCTATCTATCTATCTATCTATCTCATATCTATCTTCTATCTATCTATCTATCTATCTCATATCTATCTATCTATCTATCTATCTTCTATCTATCTATCTATCTATCGTATATCATATTAATGTTGTGGAACAGAAAGTGAAGATTCTTCCTTATTATATTATCTTTATGGCCGGTGTCCTGTTAATCTTTGGAATAATACCTTTCTATTGAAGTCCTGGTGTTCTACCACTGTTCAGATTTGCAGAAGGCTCAGCTTCCAGACATTCATGAATTAGACATTTCAGACTTGTAAGATTGATAGAAATATCTGGGGAAAGTCTTTGAAGCCGGAAGCTATAGACAGATCACTGAGACATCAGGTTCCTCTTTGGTATAGATAAGAAGTTGTGGTTAAAGCTCTTCAGGAAATTCTTCTTCCTGCACTTAGTTCCTGCACATCCTGCCGGCTGGAGAACGGAGCAGGAGGATGAGGGTTGTAATACACAATGTTCTGTCAGCTCTATAATATAATGTACATTGTCAGTCATCCACCCTGTATCCTACACTACAGAGAGATAGGTCAAAGTCATTGTCTCCTACCCACACCCATCCGGGGGCTGCAGCACAGACCACCACTCAACATGCATTGTCTCAAGAGTTTTTCTCTGCTAACAATGGTTCAGTAGTGTCTATGGGAGGGTCTCTGTATCCTACAGGAAGGGCTGCCCATCTGCATTCACACCCAGAATTTGTATCTTGGCGTTCCCTGTAACAAGCGATGCAAGGATTGTATTAGCCTTTCACACTGATGTGGAAATTAAAGAGGACTTTTGTCCACCTCCAACAACTCCAGTTCTAATTGGTACCCCTCCACTGATTCTGGCATAATTGGAGTTTTCTCTCTAGCCCCCACCATTCCTGAACAATCATTGCTGTTAGTTTTGGTGCCTGATACAAGATTTAGGCTCTGTACTGTCAGGTGGGCGATGTCAGTTCAGAGCAGGCAAGGGGGTTTGGAGCTCCAAACAGAGGTGGACCGTGTCAGAGCTCAGAATCACACCCCTTGCCTGCTCCAGTCTGAGACGACCCACTTGTCTGTACAGAGCCTAATTGGCATTTCCGACACCAAAACTAACAGCACCAATTGCTCAGGAATGGTGGAGGCTAGAGAGAAAATTCCAACTGTGTCAGAATTAGTGGAGCAGCAGCTATTAAGAGCTGGACATGGTGGCGGTGGTGAAAGGTCCTCTTTAAGGAAGAAATTGAGAGTGAAGGATGTCTCCGTATTGAAAAGTATAGTCAACTATGGAAAAATCAAGGACCATCCGGCACAATTTTATATATATTTTATATGAAAAGGTTCCTCCACACCACCTCCCAAGCTGGGGCAGTGTTGAGGGGGCCTGCAGAGTATCTGATGGTGGTGGTAGTTCTCTGGGGGCTCTTCCTGTTGTAGGAGGCCTCTACAGTCATGGCCAAAAGTTTTGAGAATGACACAAATATTATATTTTCACATGATCTGCTGCCCTCTGGTTTTTATGTGTGTTTGTCAGATGTTTTTATCACATACAGAAATAGAATTGCATTCATATTATGAGTAACAGAAGCTTATATTGACAGTTAGAATGAGTTAATGCAGCAAGTCAATATTTGCAGTGTTGACCCTTCTTCTTCAGGACCTCTGCAATTCTCCCTGGCATGCTCTCAATCAACTTCTGGACCAAATCCTGACTGATAGCAGTCCATTCTTGCAGAATCAATGCTTTAATTTTGTCTGAATTTGTTGGTTTTTGTTTGTCCACCCTTCTCTTGATGATTGACCACAAGTTCTCAATGGGATTAAGATCTGGGGAGTTTCCAGGCCATGGACCCAAAATCTCTATGTTTTGTTCCCTGAGCCATTTAGTTATCACCTTTGCTTTATGGCAAGGTGCTCCATCATGCTGGAAAAGGCATTGTTGAGCGCCAAACTGCTCTTGGACGGTTGAGAGAAGTTGCTCTTGGAGGACATTCTGGTACCATTCTTTATTCATGGCTGTGTTTTTAGGCAAGACTGTGAGAGAGCCGATTCCCTTGGCTGAGAAGCAACCCCACACATGAATGGTTTCAGGATGCTTTACAGTTGGCATGAGACAAGACTGGTGGTAGCGCTCACCTCTTCTTCTCCGAATAAGCTGTTTTCCAGATGTTCCAAACAATCGAAAAGGGGATTCATCAGAGAAAATGACTTTACCCCAGTCCTCAGCAGTCCACTCCCTGTACCTTTTGCAGAATATCAGTCTGTCCCTGATGTTTTTCCTGGAGAGAAGTGGCTTCTTTGCTGCCCTCCTTGAGACCAGGCCTTGCTCCAAGAGTCTCCGCCTCAAAGTGCGTGCAGATGCACTCACACCTGCCTGCTGCCATTCCTCAGCAAGCTCTGCACTGCTGGTAGCCCGATCCCGCAGCTGAAACACTTTTAAGAGACGGTCCTGCCGCTTGCTGGTCTTTCTTGGGCGCCCTGGAGCCTTTTTGGCACCAACGGAACCTCTCTCCTTGAAGTTCTTGATGATGCGATAGATTGTTGACTGAGGTGCAATCTTTCTATCTACAATACTCTTCCCAGTTAGGCCATTTTTGTGCAGTGCAATGATGACTGCACGTGTTTCTTTAGAGATAACCATGGTTAACAGAAGAGAAACAATGATGGCAAGCACCAGCCTCCTTTTAAAGTGTCCAGTGGTGTCATTCTTACTTAATCATGACAGATTGATCTCCAGCCCTGTCCTCTTCAACACCCACACCTGTGTTAATGGAGCAATCACTGAAACGATGTTAGGTGGTCCTTTTAAGGCAGGGCTGCAATGATGTTGAAATGTGTTTTGGGGGATAAAGTTCATTTTCTAGGCAAATATTGACTTTGCAAGTAATTGCTGTTAAGCTGATCACTCTTTATAACATTCTGGAGTATATGCAAATTGCCATTAGAAAAACTGAAGCAGTAGACTTTGTAAAAATTAATATTTGTATCATTCTCAAAACTTTTGGCCATGACTGTACTTTCACTGAGCCAGGCAATAGTGGTCAGAAGGGCCCTGACGGTAAGTGCAGGAATGACTTACACTAGGTTCACACTAGCATTCGGGTTTCCATTCTTAGGGTCCACTTGGGTACCCGAAAAACGGAAACCCTATCTGCTTAAAAAGTGGTTACCCGCGGACCCGCCCGGTTTCCGTCTGATATCGTTGGAGAGAAATGTCCTGCTTGCAGTATTTTTCTCTCTGCATATTTTAAGCAGTATGGGGGACAGAGTCCCTGAACGGTCACCGAACGCAAGTGTGACTGTAGCCTTAGTAGGTAGAAGTGCAGTTGAACCAAATGATGTTACAGGAACAGATGCAACTTCCCAGATGGGAGTAGTAGTGCAACAGGAGTCCCACTGTGTGTGTTGGTACTGAGCCTGGTAATCGTTGATTATGATGTTAAGCTGTTTTCCCTTAGTCCTAACAGCAGCACAATATGGGGTATTCCTGCCCCTATTTTCTGGTAGGACAGGCGGAACTTTTAATTAACATAAAATATGCATGACTACGCTACCCTATAAGAGGGCAAAGAGACCTCCCCCCCCTTGTGTAAGTTATAAAGTAAAAAATTTCTAAGTTTAGGGAGGGAAGCTTGTGCTGCTGTTGGGGAAAACAGATTAACATCATAATCAACGATTCCCTTACGTCCCACGGCAGCACAGTATGGGGATATAGCAAGTAATTCCCTTAGGGAGGGTTTCCCTGCTCTATAACACTTAGGACTGACTGACCAAAGGAAGTCGCCACAGAACTCCGAACATCTAGACAATAATGTTTTATAAAGGTTAGGTGAGATGACCAAGAAGCAGCTGCACTGATCTGATCCAGCGGTAAGGCCCGGTTCTCATCCCAAGAGGTTGATACAGCCCTGGTTGAATGGGCTGCTCAAAATTCGGGTGGAGCTAACCCCTGAGCAAAAAAAGAGACTTTGATTGCCTCCTTGATCCACCTTGACAAGGTAGGCTTGGAAGCCTTGAGACCTTTGTTTCTACCATACATGTTGACAAGGAGATTCTCAGCTTTCCTAAAGGCCCGCGTACGTAAGAGGTAAATCCGGAGATTCACAACAACTAGTGTGTGAAGTTTTTTCTCCTCTTCAGAGGAAGGGGCTGGAAAAAACAAAAGAGAACCAATTGGTTAATATTGGCACAGGAAGGCACCTTAGGGTTAAACCCAAGAAGATACCTAAGTTGGACCCTATCCACAAAAAAACATATATAAGGTTCCTTGGAAGAGAAAGCCTGAATTCACTCACCCTTTTGGCTGAAGTGATGGCTAACACAAACAAACTGCCTAAATAAAAAAAACCTTCTTTTCCACAGAAGCGTCCACAGGAAGAAAGAAGAGAAGAGAGGTGTAAAGATGACTCCCCAAAGGAAGTTAATAAACTTTAGGGGAAAAAACAAAATATTGGAGGACAAAAGACCTCCCTCCACCTGTCCCACCACACAGGACAGAAAAAAACACAAGGGGGGAGGTCTCTTTGCCCTCTTATAGGGTAGCGTAGTCATGCATATTTTATGTTAATTAAAAGTTCTGCCTGTCCTACCAGGACACAGGGGCAGGAATACCCATATTGTGCTGCTGTGGGACGTAAGGGAATGGTTTTTCACAGTAAGGGGATGTTCAATATTCAGGTGACTCTAACCTATCGATCATTGGAGCTGACTTGACATGCTGGGTTCTGGTGACAGACTCCCTTTAGAGTCAGCAGGAGCAGTATAAATATGTGACTACATTTTGTACTGTATGTCTAGGTCCTGGATAACCCCTTTAATAGTGCCATACAGTGGCCCTTATTGGTGCTGTACTATGTTCCTATTAGCGCTCTAATGTCACCATAGTGCCACTTCAATAGTGCTGTGACACAGTCCATGGGTGAAAGTAGCTGTTTCTAGAAAACTTTCAGACATTCCCTTTAAATCAGAATCTGGTGGCATGACAGCCAGGGACAAAGCATGTCTGGGCCCGGGGCCATGGTGTAAAATATAGGAAGTGAAGTGAATTGGAGGAACAACTGCAAATTCCCAGGGGGGGTTGAGTTGTGTGTTAATGGCCTCTATAGCAGTGTACCCAGTCAGTATTCATTACTGGGCGGCTGCTCATATTATGACACGTCCGACTATACACAGGTCCCAAGTGAGAAATAAAATGTAACGCTACGTAGAAGTGTCACCTTGTCATCATAAACTACAGTAAATATCGTATTGGCTTGCGCCAATCATTTAGTACATGTCCCAGATTAAGGACATCCTAAGAACATCTAATAATCCAGAATATTTGATAACCTGGCATCTATCAAGTCTTTCTAAACATCAAATCTCCCACAACTTAAATTACTAAGGGGATCGCCAATGTAGATACAGCTTTGTTCTATTTATTGTTTCCCAGGTCTTAAACCCAGGACCTTCTGTATGGGAGGCAGGCACCCTTATAAATGAGCCACAGGCTTAACTGATCTTGGTGGTAGGATCATCTCTAAAAGTTTCAGAAGTATATTTCTTATTTTCATGCATAATGTCCTGGTATAGAGATAAAGATCTGTGTATGTGACTACATTTAAAAGATTATCTATCTATAGACTGTATATATTTTCTAACATACAATGTATGTACTGACTATATATATATATATATATATATATATATATATATATGTGTGTGTGTGTGTGTGTGTATATATATATATCTCAATACATTATGCATTTAAAGAAAACACTATTGAAGCTTGTGCTCAGAGAAATCCCTTTACAGAGATCAGTTGAGTCTGTGGCTCAACTATAATGGTGACTGCCTCTCATATACAAGGTCCTGTGTTTGAGACCTTAAACAGCCATTAGGTAATAGTACAGATTTTATTTTTTTCCCCCAAAGTAAAGTTCAGCTTAGTGATCTAGCGCCTGTAGCCAGCTAGGTATATGCAGTGACTACGGAGGGATTAGGGCCTCTAACAAATTACAAGAAGGCCTACTTCATAGGGGCATTTTCAGTCCATGAAATACAGACCAAATGTTGGCTGTGTTTCCAAGCACCCGGTCTCAGAGGATTATAGTCATCTATGGGGCTAGGACTTCCTGCCTCCCTACAGGACTGCTGTCCTGTTATGTAGTCATGTTTTCAGTATGGGACAGTAGTCCAGCAGAGAAGTGGAAGGATACTGCAAAAAATGAGTCCTTGAACAGTATTCAGTCTGGAAAATACAGCTACAGATGGTCTAACAGTGATTGAAAGCAGTTTGTGTTAAAGAGTAAAGCATGCCAGACACTTAAGATAGCTGTCGGCTGAAGGCTACTCCTCTGATGGCCCCATATTTGGCATGGCGGATCATGCATGTCATCTGAATGGGGAGAGGGATGTAAACCGTTGCTGGGCACCTTGAGAATGGAGGATCATCTTGGGTATGTTGAGGTCCAACTGCCCAACCCTTGATACCCTCAACATCTGCCATGAGTCGAAACATTATCTAACCGGTCCACCATCTAATATGTACAGTGGACCATATACATTAGATGGATGAACCATGATGCCAAATATCATAGGGCTTGCTGTCTAGTGTGTATGACCACCCATGATGACCCTTTGGATGTATCTATTGACAGCTGACGATCTCGTGTTGACTGAATGGGAAAAATAGGACATTATAACAAAAAAAAAAAAAAAAATCAATTTATTTCATTATTAAATTAAAAAAAAAACATTTGGATGAAACATTTCTTTTCACACAGTATACGGACACACACTTAGACACAAGGGGTATGGGGTGGGGGCAGAGACAAATACAGTAAAAGGTACAGACTGTGCAGTATAGTCCATAAAAGAAAAACATACACCCTGCTGGAAAAAATAAGTCACAAGATACTGTCTGAGGTAATTCCTGCAGTAGAACTGAAATGTCTTCAAGTTGACCTTTCATTCTTTTCATGGTCCAGTCTTCACATTCCGGTGGCCCAGCCGTTCTTCTGGATTGCGGTAGGTAAAACAGTAAAGAGGCGGTTAATCGATTCGTTGCAGGTGTCTTTGGTTAGGTGGTTGTACCAATAGTTTTTTATCGCCTCCATCAGCTCCTCTTTGTTCTTTGGCTTGGCCACCTTCCGAATGTGGTTTTTCATTAATGTCCACACTTTCTTTATTGGGTTGAAATCCGGTGATCTTCAATAAACAAATAAGATAAACTGTTATTTTTGTTTAACATTTTTGTTTTTTCATCATTACTTTCCAAGAATGATAACTTTTTATTTTTTTGTGTTAAAATAGCCATAAGAGGGCTTGTTTTGTTGTGGGATGAGATGTATTTTTAATGGCACTTACTAATGTACCATATAAAGTTGGAACGGAAAAGGGAAAAAAATAGGAATTGTGCATAGGACTGATTTTTGGGTTTTGCATTTACTATGTGGAAAAAATGACAAGTTAAGGCTACATTCACATCAGTGTTAAACTATGTTATAGGAGCAGAAGAGCGGAAGCAACAAATCTTTAAAATGATGGAAGTCAACAAAGCCTAAAAAAAATCCCACGTCGATAATGGGGTCCGTTGAGATTCTTTTATTGTCAATGGAGCTATGTAAGGGCTTGTTTTTTGCAGGATGTACTGTTGTTTTTATTGGTTTATACCATTTGGGGTATATTTTTTATTTTTATTGGTTCCATTTGCAGTGACTTTTTAAATAATTTTTTGGGAGGTTAGGTGTCAGCAAACAACAATTCTGGCGTTGTTTGTTGGATAAATGACAGCAATATCATTTGTATTAATTTTATGTTTATGTGAAAAATGGGAAAAGGTTTTTTTTTAGCTTTGAATTGATTTTTGTAACCTTTTACTTTAAAAAATAAAAAAATTACATTCTATAGTTTACATTCTATTATACTGCTTATATAATACACTGTAATACTTCTGTACCGCAGCGTATCATGCCTGTCAGTGTTATCCTATTAAGGAGGGGTAATAAGTTGGCATACTTGGGGCACTCATTAATCCTTTGACGGACATGACAACCCTGTATCAAAAGGAGGCAGACTGGGCCCATCTGAAGGTGGAAGCTCCGTCCCCTGTGAAATTCCTTGGATACCGCGTTTACTATTGATCGCACCATCAAAAGGTTAAACAAAGAGGAAGGAGTTAAAGGGTTTTCCCAGGACTTTTTAATTGATGACCTATCCTTATATTGGTTTAAGATACCCCTTTAAGATAATAAAGCACATCACGTCCATACATCAGTGTCCTCCCTATAATAATGTGATGAACATCTACATACTCAGGAGGGGTGCGAAGCCAATTTATTCCATTCTGTAACAGGAAAGCTGCAGAGGCGCTATACTTTGGATCGTTGTCTTGGAATAACCTGTGGCCCGAGGACCATTCTTCCTTTATGTATGGAGCTAGGAGTCCGACCACAATTTGTTCCTGAAAGACTTGTTTATCTATTACACCTACAGAAGACAAGAAAGAACAACATTTACCATCTTACCTTAGATACCGGAAGGCAACATTATGCGTTGTATACTTAAAGGGAATGTGTTGCCAGAAAATGAACTACTTTTTAACCCATGGTTTTATATTATTTAAGAATTGCACCAAAATGTGCAACTTTTTTGCACCAGATACATTCATAAATCTCCCCCATAACGCTGCTTTGTTACATTTCGTGTATCTATAATACTGTATCCGGGATACAGTCTGTGGTCAACATTGCAGTGCCACAGTGTCCTCATCCCAGCTTTCCCAAGACCCTGATAAACACATGAATAGGAAATAAAGGGGAATTTAGCACTGCATAATTTGGCACACTTGATATTCAGCTGTCTGGGGTAACTGGGTAAGAACCTCTGCAGAGATGTAATGGAAACCACACATTCCCCACATACTATATACACACATATAGTATCAGGACGACTGTGAGTATATACTACATACCCAGCATTCCTCCACCTTGGCTGTCATCCAGCTTCAGAGATCCTAAAAAGCAGATCTGCCAATTATGCAGTAGAAAAAATGCCTTTTACTGTGCCGCAGTCAGTGAGGTCCCGCGGGCGGGCACCACCATGTGCACTACTGTGGAGATTGTTACCACAATTGGCTTGTACTATTGATCATTTAGCCTACACGGTGACGTGTTGCACTTCAAAAAGTTGCACTAAAATTTTTGTTGCACAACTTCTGTGCATCTCTATGGTGTTACATTGCGACGTAACATCATGTGACTGTGCCACAGCAGTTGTAGAAAATCCAAACGTGTTGGATTTTGGTTGCAGGTCTCACAAGCAACATATCTGCGACTTGACAGCTAAATCAGTTCAGGCGGTGACTGACTTAGAAGCAGGGTCTGAGCCCATTTGACAAAAAAAAACTTTCCCAGTCGGACATCCCCTTTAACTGTAATAGAGCCGTGGTTCAAAGGCAGTAGAGACGTCAACCATGTTGGAAATATTCATCAAACTATCGTTCAACCATCAACCTATTCTATCCCAATAGGAGATCATGAGTCTCAATCCCATGGGATGCAAAAACCATGAGCATCTCTTAAAGGGTTGTGCTGTTAAGGACACTTACCCCTATTCACAGGACCCCTAGTCCCCATAAATCCTCCTTGTAAATGGTGCACTTGCGTGATCAGTGCTCCGTTCACTACTACCTTACAGTTCTGGCAGCCCCATAGCAGTGAATGGAGAGCTGGTCACACAAGCGCACTGCGCTCCATTCACAAGGAAACCTTTCAGTCCCCCATTCTCCTGATCACTGGGGGACCCGCCAGTTTGACCCACAACTATCCCCTATCCACTGCCCTTAATGGCACAACCCTTTAAGTTTGCCATACACATTTTACAGCTGTCAGTCAACCACCCCATACACTTGTACACTCAGCCATTGGTCAGAGGGAGTGAACTGATTTCAGACACCTCAGGATGTCCTGAGAATGAAAGGATCAGGCATGTTGAAATCCAACATCACGATCCTTAACTCCTCTGATTTCTGCGGTCGAGGAGAGCTGGTTAGCTGATCCCACTGAAATCGGCAGGTTGGACCACTATACCTCTAATATGTATGGCCAGCTTCATTCAATCAGTATATCATGGTGTTTTTACTCACTAATTTTTTACTGGTACCTGAAAATTACTTGTCTTTATATGAAATTAGATTGTAAGCTTCAGGGATAAGGACTGATGTGAATGGATATTATGTGTATAGTGCTCAGGATTCATATAAGTATAGGATAATGCATACTGTACCTTCAGAAATCATCATTGGTCCTGGACCAGCCCGGGAGATAGCGCCCCACATGTGCACTTTCACCGGGTGCTTTGATCGGCGTTTGGTTGACAGATGGGTCTCATCTCTAAGTGACAGTTCTGAACATCCCTCCAAAGCCACCGAGGTTTCATCCGTGAATATGACGTCATCGAACTGCTCATTGCTTTCCAACCAAGCTCTTGCCTGGGCTACCCTTTTGTCCCGATTGGCATCCTTTATGATGGGGTAATTTCTGTGTAGAAAACATATGTACAGTATATATAGTACTGGCGTTTTTTTTATATGACTGTTTTATACATACACATTAAAGGGAGTCTATCACCAGAAACCAAACTATCAACCCAAACCTATAGATAGATAGGTGAGGGTCACCTGAATCACATGGTGTATTCCCCTTGGGAATTGGCTGCCTTGGTTGCCAAGATATCACCGGTTTTGTCAATATGAAAATGAGCTCTTTGGAGCAATGAAGGCGTGGCTGCTTAACTTTTTGGAGCAATGGCACCGCCATCATTGCTCCAAAGAACTCATTTGCATATTGATCAAAAAACAGTGATTATTTTGGCAGTGGAGGTAGCTGTTTGATTCAGGTGACCCTAAACTAAATCCGAATCTGGGTTGCTATGCTGAGGTTTGGTGCCACACTCCCTTTAATAGGAAAATACAGGGAGAGCCAGGGGTGTGGTAAGATAAAAAAGCAGCAATACTAAACTACCCCAAGTCCTTCTGTCTGGTGTAAGGTTCCTGGTAGAGACACTGCCCGGAGCAGAAGTGAAGCAACTCAGGTGACTGATCACAAGCGGTGACGTCACCGATAACCAACATGTGACTGCAGAGATTGACCACGGCGATCATCTGAGGTTCTTCATGTCTGCCTTGGTCAGTGCCTTCACATGATGGGCAAGGGACTCAACACCAGAAGGGAAGACTGGGGGTAGGTGAGTATCACTAATTTTTTATTTTACCCCCGTGTCCCCCTGGGTTTTCCAGTTTGCCATCTTTATCGTTGCACTCCTGTGTACAGTACCTGGTTGGCTTAAAGGTACAGCCCAGTTGGCGTCTTATAGTTCGTATGCTGCTTTCTGAGATTTCTATATTATACTGGTTCTGCAATATTCTCTTTATTTCGGCGGCACACAGCTCATCGTTCTCGCGGCTGATTTCATTCACCAGTTTTCTTACTTCTCTGTAAATGGACGAAAGGCAAGCTGCGATATGACATTTGAGGAGACCCATGTTACATCATATTTAGGAATTACCGAGGTAAAGTCCAGAAAATCACTACTTACGGTGTCGTTTTGGTAGGATTGGCACATCGGACTTTTTGTAGTCCCTTGGCGTAGTACCACACACTCTGTCTGCTCATGTGAACACCGGAGCTTTTCAGCCATGTCTGAATGGCTCGGACAGAATGACCCTCTTTTGTCATAGCAACTATCTTGTCGGTCCATATGTTGTCAAATTTTTTGGGCATTTTTTTCCTGTGTCAGATCGGACGTTGGCTGTATAGGAGAGAACAAAAAACGTAATAAGCCATGATACAGCATCACCTCAAAGTATAAGAGACCTATTAAACCACTCCTAAATCTATAATGGTAAAGGTTAAAGGGAGTCTGACACCAGACCCAGCATATCAACCCAGCCCCAGAGATAGCTTAGGGTCACCAGAACCCTGCATGTCAACCCAGCCTCAGAGATAGGTTAGGGTCATGAGAACCCGGCATGTCGACCCAGCCCCAGAGATAGGCTAGGGTCACCAGAACCCGGCATGTCAACCCAGCCCCAGAGATAGCTTAGGGTCACCAGAACCCTGCATGTCAACCCAGCCCCAGAGATAGGCTAGGGTCACCAGAACCCAGCATGTCGACGCAGCCCCAGAGATAGGTTAGGGTCACCAGAACCCGGCATGTCAACCCAGCCCCAGAGATAGGTTAGGGTCACCAGAACCCAGTATATCAACCAAGCCCCAGAGATAGGTTAGGGTCACCAGAACCCAGTATATCAACCCAGCCCCAGAGATAGGTTAGTGTCACTAGAACCCGGCATGTCACCAAGCCCCAGAGATAGCTTAGGGTCACCAGAACCCGGCATGTCAACCCAGCCACAGAGATAGGTTAGGATCACCAGAACCCGGCATGTCAACCCAGCCACAGAGATAGGTTAGGATCACCAGAACCCAGCATATCAACCCAGCCCCAGAGATAGGTTAGGATCACCAGAACCCGGCATGTCAACCCAGCCACAGAGATAGGTTAGGATCACCAGAACCCAGCATATCAACCCAGCCCCAGAGACAGGTTAGTGTCACTAGAACCCGGCATGTCACCAAGCCCCAGAGATAGCTTAGGGTCATCAGAACCCGGCATATCAACCCAGCCCCAGAGATAGGTTAGGGTCACCTCAATCAAACTGTGTTTTCTCCTTGTGAATCGCTTCCTCCAATGCTGAGATATATATTTGTCATTATGCGAATGTGCTCTTTTTTTTTTTTTTTTTTTTTTTCCAAGATGGCGCCGCTGGAGTGGCTGCCAGCTACAGCAGCTCTGAGACTCTCTATCTTATTTTTTCTTTCTATGACTCGTTTTGTACCTCTCTACTTAAGGACTTTTGCACTATGAAGAAACACACACAAAGACTTGGACCCTTGTGATACTTTTTTTTTTTTGTTTTTTATCTGTCTTTTGTTCTGCTTGAAAATGGGATCTTTTGTGTATGCAGACAATTCATTTGTCTATACAAGAGAGGAAATTCTGCAGCTCAGAGACACAGCAGGACGGCATACCATCTGGTCACACATCCCCCCGTGAGATTTGGAGAAAGAAAAAGCGGGTGAGGGGATGCAGAGCAGGAACTCTTCAGAGGATTAAAAAGAGGCGTTACCGACCAGCTGTTCCCTCCATCATTATGGGCAATGTGAGATCTCTTGCAAACAAGATGGATGAACTAACAGCTCTCACCAGGCATCATCAGGAGTTTCGGGCGTGCAGCATGATGCTACTTACAAAGACTTGGCTCACTGAAGTTACTCCTGACCCTCTGGTCTCCTTGGATGGTTTTAAACTCCTTCGGGCAGACAGGACAAGGGAGAGCAGTAAGAGGAAAGGAGGGGCGCTGGCAATGTTTGTGAATAATAGATGGTGTAATCCTAGGCACATTGTGATTAAAGAGCAAACTTGCTGTAAGGACATTGAACTATTAGCTGTGAGCATGAGACCTTTCTACCTACCAAGGGAACTATCACATGTCATCGTGATAGCTGCATATGTCCCCCCCTCTGCGAAAGCTGACACTGCCTGCGAGGTCCTACAAGCCACGCTGAGCCAGTTACAGTTAAAACATCCCCAAGCCCTCTTTCTTCTGTCGGGTGATTTCAACCATGCCTCTCCATCATCCACACTGCCCAGTTTCACACAGTATGTAACCTGCCACACAAGAGACAACAAAACACTGGACTTGTTCTTTGCCAACGTGAGGGAGGCATATAACTCATCAGCCCTACCGCCCCTGGGAAGATCGGATCACAACCTAGTACATCTCCGACCTGTGTACAAGCCACTTGTACATAGAGAACCAGCTGTCACCCGCACAGTGAGGATATGGTCCGAGGAGAGTGATGAGGCTCTGAGGGATTGTTTTGACACAACCGCATGGGAAGTGCTGCAGGATTCTTATGGAGAAGATATAGAAGGACTTACACACTGCATAACGGACTACATTAATTTTTGTGTGGCCAACACAGTACCCACAAAAGTGGTGAGGCGCTTCTCCAACAACAAACCATGGATTAACTCTGATATAAAAACACTACTTAAGGAGAAAAAGATGGCATTCAGGACAAGAGATAAGGAGGGGTTGAGGGAAGTACAAAAGGAGCTGAGGCATCAAATCAGGCAGGGAAAAGCCAGTTATAAAGAAAAAATGGAAAAGCAAATGGAAAGAAAAGACATAAGGGGGGTCTGGGAGGGGCTTAAGTCAATTTCGGGTCATAAACAGTCTGTCTGCCCGATTGAGGCAGATGTTAATTGGCTTAATGAACTAAACCTATTCTTCAACAGATTTGATCACACACCAGCTCCTCCCACCCCAGTATGTCCTTCAGCTTCCCCCACCACAATGACTTCTCCCCATGCGGCCACTTCCCAACAGACCAGTAAATCCAGAAATCCATCTTTATCTGGCCACAGTCTGACCTTCACACGGGCCCAGGTGAGGAAGGAGATGAAAAAGATCAAGGCGAGGAAAGCCGCAGGGCCAGATGACATCAGTGCAAGGCTAATTAAGACTTGCGGGGACCAGCTGTGTGGTATAATTACATATATGTATAATATGAGCCTTAGGCAGGAAATAGTCCCTGAATTATGGAAATCTTCTTGTGTGGTACCAGTTCCAAAGAAACCCCACCCTATGGACCTCAACGACTACAGACCTGTAGCACTGACATCCCACCTGATGAAGATCTTGGAGAGATTGGTTCTCACACATCTCCGCCCTCTAGTGAGCCCCGCTATGGACCCCCTCCAGTTTGCTTATCGGCCGGGCATTGGGGTAGATGATGCCATCATCCATCTTCTGCACAGGGCTCTGTCTCACCTGGAGAAACCAGGGAACACAGTGAGAATAATGTTCTTTGACTTCTCCAGTGCTTTTAACACCATACAGCCCAGGTTATTGAGGGACAAGCTGGGCCTTGCTGGAGTGGACCACCACCTCTCCAACTGGATCCTAGACTACCTCACAAATCGACCTCAATACGTGAGAGCCCGAGACTGTGTGTCAGGTACCGTGATCTGTAATACGGGGGCACCTCAGGGTACGGTTCTCGCCCCTTTCCTCTTCACACTGTACACTGCAGATTTTAGGTGCAACTCATCCAGCTGCTACCTACAGAAGTATTCTGACGACTCTGCAATAGTGGGTCTCATCACAGATGATGATGACAGGGAGTACAGAGAACTGAACCAGGATTTTGTGGACTGGTGCCAGCGGAACCACCTGAAGATTAACGCGGGGAAGACCAAGGAGATGGTGGTGGACTTCCGTAAAGGCAGATGCCCTCCAAATCCAGTGGACATCCTGGGGACGGGCATCGAGATTGTGAACACCTATAAGTACCTGGGTTTGCTCCTTAATAATAAGCTGGACTGGGCAGATCATATGGAGGCCCTGTACAGGAAGGGCCACAGCAAGCTCTACCTGCTTAGGAAACTGAGAGCCTTTGGAATCCGGGGGGCACTTCTTAGAACTTTCTTCAACTCGGTAGTGGCATCAGCCATCTTCTTTGGAGTGGCCTGCTGGGGGAGCAGTATATCAACCAGGGACAGAAATAAACTTGACAAGCTGATTAGAAGGGCCAGCTCTGTCCTGGGGAGCCCACTGGACCCAGTGCAGGTGGTGGGTGACAGAAGGATACTGTCCGTGGTGAGCTCCATGCAGAAGAATAACTCCCATCCCATGCATGAGACTGTGATCGCGCTGAGCAGTACTGTCAGTGACCGACTGCTCCACCCTAGGTGTGAGAAGGAGCGCTATCGGAAGTCTTTCCTCCCCACCGCGGTTAGGCTGTACAACCAACACCGACCTAAGCGGAGATCATTACACACAGAGAACTGAAATATCTCTCTGCCTGTTAAATCCCCCCCCCCCCCCGCTACGTCCTATCTGTCTGTCTGCTATTAATGTAATGCCTCTCACCTTGGAACATTCCTGTACATGTTGTATTTGTATTTGTATCTGCTTATCTTTGCTGCTGTAACACACTGAATTTCCCCATTGTGGGACTATTAAAGGACTATTATTATTATTAGAAGCAACAAGGGAATTACTGTTGCTCCGAAGAGGAACACCACCCACCACTCTATGTCACCCTTCACCCCTCCGTCCTTTCGCTGATTGACTGGGACTAATCTTGTGTGGCACTGAGTTCTTTTGCACTTGCTGCTGTTCATAATCTTGGCGCATGCGCATTACATGTGACTCACACCAGACAAGCATCACAGCAGTACTGCGCATGCGTCTAAAATATGTGCATTGAAGAATGTGACAGACCTGAGGGCCAGGTGAAATTAGGTATACAGTGCCTGACCCTATCAATCAGAGGATGGAGGGTTGGAGGGCGACACAGAGCAATGGGAGGCTCACCTCTTTGGAGCAAGGGCAAAACCCTCATTGATCCAAACACCATTTGATCCAAGTGACCCTAATCTATCCAGTGTGGAGGTAATAGACTGGGTTTTGGTGACAGACTCTTTTTAATAACAATAAAAAAATAATATCTAAAAAAGCATATCAAATCCTTTGTACATAAAAAGTAAAAACTACAGATCACCCCAAAAAAACAAGCCCTCAAACAGCTCTGACAACAGAAAAACATGAATAGGACACAAAGCAAGAATTTTTTATTGTGTAAAAAAAGTAAAACATAAACATATCAATTTGGTATCACCATAACCGTACAGATCTACAGAATAAAGTTAAGTCTAAGTTCACACACGCATTTGTGTTTCCATTCGTGGGGTCCATTTGGGGACCCGACTAACGGAATCCTAATCAGTTTAAAAAAACGGTTACCTGCCGAAACCCGCAAACCCCATAGACGGTAATGGGGTCCGCTGGGTTTCTCCCCGAAAAAGGCATAAAAATGTGGAGAGAAAAGTCCTGGGGACGGAAACCCCTAATGGAGACTGGGCGCAGGTGTGAACCTAGCCTGGCATGTCATTATTCCTCAAAAAAAAAAAAAATCACCTTTTTTTCCTTCAAAAAATAATTTTTTAAACATATATGGAAAATTAACCGGTGACATTAAAAAAATACAACTCATCCTGCAAAAAGCAAGCCCTCTTATTGCAATATGGACTGCAATACAAAGTTATGATTCCTGAATGGCCAGAATGAAAAATTGACAACATAAAAAAGGGTAAATGGTTGCGCAAGAAGGGGTTAATGGTTCTGTATTGTATAAGCGAGATAGATCTGTAATAGAATCTGTACCGGTGTGATTTCTAGTATCTAGGAGGTTATAGCGATGGAGTATACGGGGTTTCAGTGATTTAACCTTTCCACTACTCAATATAATGGGAGATCTGCTTGAAGATAGCTTTATTGTGCAAAAAGAAAATATTACAATACCTGAAATATCCTCGCTGAGTCTTCTTTACTCTCCTTGTGATGTTTTCTGTGTGATTTTCAAGCTTTCAAATGATATTTGCAGCCTCCATTCACAGCAGCCCAGCTGCAACATATCCTGTTTGGAAGGTACTTCCTGTTCCCTGTGTACTACAAGTCCCATCATGCTTTGCAGCACTTATCCTCCCTCCTACCCTACCATATTCAGCGTGTGATCCCCCGCTCTCCTGACTGCATGAGTCTCTGCCCTGTGTACACATAGACCTCTTTACCTTCCCTCTTATTGCAGCAGTCCTGGTTATCTTACATGGCGTATCAGGAACAATCCCCCTCCTCTGTCTCTCCCAAACATGTCTCTCACAGACCTCCTTCCTTCCCTCCCTGCCTACCCTCTCCACAGATCCTCCCTCCCACTCCTTACGTATCTCTCCCATGCAGCATGTGTATATGTGTATGTACTGTATATAATAGAGCTGTGAAAATTATTGAATTAATTCGATTCATTCACCATTTTAAAAAATTGCATCTGTCTCATAAATCTGAAAAAAATGAGATTTTATTTTTAGGCAAAATAAGCCCTAGTATATACACACGTGGACAAAATTGTTGGTACCCTTCATTTAATGAAAGAAAAACCCACAATGGTCACAGAAATAACTTGAATCTGACAAAAGTAATTTGCCAAACTACATGTTGACAAGCCACAAAGTTTCTGGGAGAATGTCCTATGTACAGATGAGACAAAAATCGAAATTTTTGGCAAGACACATCAGCTCTATGTTCACAGATGGAAAAATGAAGCATATCTTGAAAAGAACACTGTCCCTACTGTGAAACATGGAGGAAACTCTGTTATGTTCTGGGGCTGCTTTGCTGCATCTGGCACAGGGTGTCTTGAATCTGTGCAGGGTACAATGAAATCTCAAGTCTATCGAGGGATTCTAGATAGAAATGTGCTGCCCAGTGTCAGAAAGCTTGGTCTCAGTCGCAGGTCATGGGTCTTACAACAGGATAATGACACAAAACACAGCTAAAAACACCCAAGAATGGCTAAGAGAAAAACATTGGGCTATTCTGAAGTGGCCTTCTATGAGCCCTGACCTAAATCCTATTGAGCATCTTTGGAAGGAGCTGAAACATGCCGTCTGGAAAAGGCACCCTTCAAACCCGAGACAACTGGAGCAGTTTGCTCATGAGGAGTGGCCAAAATACCTGCTGAGAGGTGCAGAAGTCTCATTGACAGTTACAGGAATCGTTTGATTGCAGGGATTGCCTCAAAAGGTTGTGCAACTAAATATTAAGTTCAGGGAACCATCATTTCTGTCCAGGCCTGTTTCATGAGTTTTCTTTTTTTTAAAATTCTGTTGAAGCCTGGTTGGAAAGCAATGTCTGACTTTCATTTGTTCATTTTCATATAACTTTTATATATTATTACTTTTGTCAGATTCAAGTTATTTCTGTGACCATTGTGGGTTTTTCTTTCATTAAACAAGGGGTACCAACAATTTTGTACACATGTGTAGATATATATGATTTTTTTATGAAAAATGATTCCATCGGTATAAAAATACATTCATGTGTTTCTAGAACATGTGTGGCCATTGTTTATTCCATCTCTCTGTGGTGAGATACTCGGTAGCCTAAGGGTATGTTCACACAGCATTCCATTTCTGCCCCTCCGGTATCCTGCGACAGAAAGCTAAAGCTAAAATTGAGCTTTGGTTCTCTGCCGAGGCTTAGGTAAAAGATCTGATCAGTAGAATGGCTCGTGCTGCAGGTTTTATGGCAAGATTGACCAGGATGCTTGACCTCTGCCTTCAATTGAATATAATGGGAGGCAGAATTTGGTGCGTGTGAAAGGGCCCTTACGCTGTTTTTTGCAGACACATAGGGGCATATTTATCAATAGTCCGACACTTTTCTGTCTACATATCCGCATATAATTTATGGGGCATTTACGACATATTTATGAGCAGCATGAGGCAGAAAGAACACAAAAATACAACACTTTTTTAAAAATGCGCCCCAGAATGGGTGTGGTTTATAATGGGCGTGGATTATAAGGGGCATGATTTACAATGGGCGTGGATCATAAGTGGCGTGGTTTATAATGGCCGTGGGTTAGAACTTTACGACACATTTCTGAGACAAAAAAGAACAAATATGGTGCAGATTTTTTGTGCAAAGTAGATTAAAATGGTGTAAATTTATGAATTTACAATTTATGTAGTGCGCCACAAATTCCTGTCGTGCGCCACATATATAAGCAAGAGATAATTTGTGTCTGCTTATTTTGCCCCACGCCAGTCTTCATAGCTCTGGAGCCTGCAGAGGGTGCACCTCCTCACACGCCTCATAAATGAGGTGCACCCTCCGCCCGGCTGTACATCTCAGGGGAAAATATACACCAGCTACTGGCGTACATTTTCCCGGTCCTTTACGACAGATCTCTTGTGTCAATGATAGTAAATCTGTCCGCCTTCGCCATGCCTCCTTTTCAGGAAGGCGACGCAGATTTTAAAAAGTTGCAATTGTTTTGCGCAAAAAAAAAAAGTGAAATGTCAACTTTACAAAACAGTTTTCTGAAAAAAAGTTAAAAAAAAATAAAAAATTATTAAAAACATTTTAATAAATATGTAGAAAAAAACAAAAACTATTTGATATTAAAAATCTTTTTGTGATTAATTTTTATAGGCTTTTTTTACACGGGGGAATATGACACACATACATATATATATTTGTGATACAAAACAAACATTTGTTAAACAAACTTTCGACCCAACCCCAAGATTTCTGACTAGCCACATTTTGAAACATACATGCCCACCATACACAAATCACCCACAGGTCTGCCCATACACATACGATTACAGCTGACAGATGGCTGAAAAAAATCCGACAAAACCGATCTGGGCTGTGACCAACTTTAGTCATCCCTATAAAACTCAGCCCCACATCGGATTAAACTGGGGTCTTAAAGCAACGCATGCAATGAAAACAAAAAACACTATGAAAGTGGCAAAAAACAGCATTAAGGAAAAATGACAGGTTATTCATGAAGACAGGTGTTTTGTATGCCAGTCTTAATTCCCCGGCTGGCGCAAGAGGCGTCTGAATTATTAAGATGCTCCGGCCACCGACATCAAAATCTACGCCAGTCAGGAACTGTTCTGGTAAATTTCTCAGGTCAAGGCATCCCCGGCCCGACCTGCCTTGTCTCCGCCCTGCTCCACCCACTTTTATAAAAAATGGTGAGTAGGGTACAGAAAGAGGGAAGTGACGCATTTCTTGGGCTAAGAAGGTCTGTGTGCCGAAGAAGCTACACAACTATTCCAGTTTTCTGTCGTAGAGGGAACAGTAAATTTCCTTAGTGTTTTTAGGGCACTTCAGAAAATCCCACTGACCAGCATGTACAGTCATATGAAAAAGTTTGGGCACCCCTATTAATCTTAATCATTTTTAGTTCTAAATATTTGGGTGTTTGCAACAGCCATTTCAATTTGATATATCTAATAACTGATGGACACAGTAATATTTCAGGATTGAAATGAGGTTTATTGTACTAACAGAAAATGTGCAATATGCATTAAACCAAAATTTGACCGGTGCAAAAGTATGGGCACCTCAACAGAAAAGTGACATTAATATTTAGTAGATCCTCCTTTTGCAAAAATAACAGCCTCTAGTCGCTTCCTGTAGCTTTTAATCAGTTCCTGGATCCTGGATGAAGGTATTTTTGACCATTCCTCTTTACAAAACAATTCCAGTTCAGTTAAGATTGATGGTCGCCGAGCATGGACAGCCCGCTTCAAATTATCCCACAGATGTTCAATGATATTCAGGTCTGGGGACTGGGATGGCCATTCCAGAACATTGTAATTGTTCCTCTGCATGAATGCCTGAGTAGATTTGGAGCTGTGTTTTGGATCATTGTCTTGCTGAAATATCCATCCCCGGCGTAACTTCAAATTCGTCACTGATTCTTGTACATTATTCTCAAGAATCTGCTGATACTGAGTTGAATCCATGCGACCCTCAACTTTAACAAGATTCCCGGAGCCGGCATTGGCCACACAGCCCCAAAGCATGATGGAACCTCCATCAAATGTTACAGTGGGTAGCAAGTGTTTTTCTTGGAATGCTGTGTTTTTTTGATGCCATGCATAACGCCTTTTTGTATGACCAAACAACTCAATCTTTGTTTCATCAGTCCACAGGACCTTCTTCCAAAATGAAGCTGGCTTGTCCAAATGTGCTTTTGCATACCTCAGGCGACTCTGTTTGTGGCGTGCTTTCAGAAACGGCTTCTTTCGCATCACTCTCCCATACAGCTTCTCCTTGTGCAAAGTGACACCATCTGCAGCAAGATGATGCTGCAGCTCTTTGAAGGTGGTCTGTGGATTGTCCTTGACTGTTCTCACCATTCTTCTTCTCTGCCTTTCTGATATTTTTCTTGGCCTGCCACTTCTGGGCTTAACAAGAACTGTCCCTGTGGTCTTCCATTTCCTTACTATGTTCCTCACAGTGGAAACTGACAGGTTAAATCTCTGAGACAACTTTTTGTATCCTTCCCCTCAACAACTATGTTGAACAATCTTTGTTTTCAGATCATTTGAGAGTTGTTTTGAGGAGCCCATGATGCCACTCTTCAGAGGAGATTCAAATAGGAGAACAACTTGCAATTGGCCACCTTAAATACCTTTTCTCATGATTGGATACACCTGGCTATGAAGTTCAAAGCTCAGTGAGGTTACAAAACCAATTTTGTGCTTCAGTAAGTCAGTAAAAAGTAGTTAGGAGTATTCAAATCAATAAAATGATAAGGGTACCCACATTTTTGCACCGGTCAAATTTTGGTTTAATGCATATTGCACATTTTCTGTTAGTACAATAAACCTCATTTCAATCCTGAAATATTACTGTGTCCATCAGTTATTAGATATATCAAATTGAAATGGCTGTTGCAAACACCCAAATATTTAGAACTAAAAATGATTAAAATTAATAGGGGTGCCCAAACTTTTTCATATGACTGTAACCTCTGGATATGGCATTTTTGGAAAAAAAAAAAAAAAAAAAAAAAATCACTATGCCAAAATGAACTAAAAACCTAAACTGAAACAAAAAAAAAAACAAAACTAAAAGTTTGCAACCAGCCTGAAATCTTTTATTGTGAAAAAGAACAAAAAATACCTTACATATATATTTTTTTTCAAACAGCATAACAGATTCACACTCCCCCTTAATCCAAAGTAAAATGGTGAAATTGCTACTTTAATTTTATTTTTTCTTTCTTAAAAATGCAGGTGACTTGGCCAGTAATATGGGGAAAAAAATCTAGCCTTCAGCCTCCAGGGGGCCCTGTGTGAGGGTCCCTGGAGGCTGAAGGGGAAGAAGAGGAATCCTTGGGCAGGAACCGGGATCAGTAAGTGAATATTGGCTGTTACCTGCTGCAGTAATCCAGTAGGTAGCACCCTATTAAAAAAAAAAAAAAAAAACAGTCAGGGGGTCAACTAAGCCCCTTAAAATCATGGGCCCACAGCTGCCACTATGGCTGCTATGGTGGTAGTTTTGCCTCTGCTATGTGTAACAAAAGATGGTAAAACACTGCATAAATAACCAAGCAGGCTTGCAACCACAACACAACAAGATGGAAGCCACCACGATATCAAAAGTTTACCTCGACAGTGGTGCCCATATGTGGTAGAGCTCCTAATTTTGTAAGTGGGTGGTGGACCCATTTTCAACCTTCTTACCAGAAGTGGCTGAAAAAGCAAATGAGATTTAAGGTGTGTAAAAACACAATGTAATATTACCCCTTTATAAATCCTTCATAAGACCTGATCTCACATATTGGATTCGGTTTCGGGATTCACATTCTTAGAGAGGGTTCAAAGGTGGACAACTAGAGTGTAAAATGGAATTTAAGGTCTCTCTTAGGCCCCATGCACATGACTTAGGCTAGGTTCAGATGGATGAATTTGGAGAGGAACTTGAGGAGGTCTTGGCTTCCTTTTGTGTGTTCTGGGGCCCGTTGGTGTGGGGCAGCCTGTCTAGTCCTAACTACCACTAACTAGAGAACTGAACTTGCTCCAAATCTCCATATCTGCACTAACTACCAACTGCTAACAGGCCCAAACTGGCTCAAGGGGCAAGGCCATGACTACTAACTCATCCCACCTCCTAGAAACTACAGAGCCAAGGCCACTTTGAATGACACGCAACGTAGAAATGGCTGATTAGTCCTTAAAGTCGCAGCATAAAGCTAGAAAAGTGCAATAACCATTATAAAGCAGTGTAAAACACATCAGACATCATTATAACCATTAAATATGACAAGGAGTGTCCTTGTGGGACACTACATAACTATGTGACCCCTTGAATTCTGTATATGCTGGTGTGACAGCCCGGTCACTAATGGTGGTTGTGCAAACAAAGTGATCTGGGCCTGGGGCCATGTTGTAAAATCCAGGAAGTGAAGTGAATTATAGGAACAATTGCAAATTCCCAGATGGGGCAGAATTTTGTGTTAATGGCAGAAATGAGTTGTGCGGCCTCTATACCAGTGTACTGGGCGGCTGCTCACAAAGAATCACAGCGCCAGCCATACACAAGTCCCAAATGTGCAATAAAGTGGAAGGCTATGTGGAGGAGTCGCCAGTAACAGAGAAAATACTGAAAATACAATATGGCATCTGATAATCCATAAAATTTAATAATCCACAATCTAAGGCTAAGGCTTAGCACCAGGGGGCTCCACCGCAGAAACCGCCTGCACGGAGGACTTTTCTCTCCACCGCTTTCAGTTTGAAAATGGCAGACACCCCCCCGCAGACCCCATTATAGTCAATGGGGTCCGTGAGTAACCCCAGTTTTAGCGGTTCGACTCTTTGTCGTTTGGGTCCCCCGAATTACGGACAGCCCGGCGCAGATGTGATCCTAAGGCAAAAACTGATCAGAGCGAACCAAACAGTACCTGACCCTGGTGATCAATGTCAGCCCTCACAGGGGAGATGTATGTGATTGTCTATCACCAGCTAATAATCCGACATCTATCAGGACTCATTGTTTTAGACTTTCCTGACTATCAGTGAGACTTGCATCCTATCTATCTATCTATCTATCTATTCTATCTATCTATCTATCTATCTATCTATCTATCTATCTATCTATCTATTCTATCTATCTATCTATTCTATCTATCTATATCATATCTATCTATCTATCTATCTATCTATCTATCTATTCTATCTATCTATCCTATCTATCTCCTATCTATCTATCTATATATTCTATCTATCTATTCTATCTATCTCATATCTATCCATCTATCTATCTATCTATTCTATCTATCTATCTCCTATCTATCTATCTATATATTCTATCTATCTATTCTATCTATCTCATATCTATCCATCTATCTATCTAGCTATCTATATCAAATCTTTCTGTCTATCTATCTATCTATCTATTGCATATCTATCTATATATTCTATCTATCTACCTATATCTATCTATCTATCTATCTATCTGACATCTACTTATCTATCTATCTATCTATCTATCTATCTATCTCCTATCTATCTATCTATGTCCTATCTATGTATCTATCGATTATCTATCTTTTCTATCTATCTCTATCTATTTATCTATATATCTCTTATCCATCTACATATTTGTCTGTTTGTCTATCTCTATTTATCACTATCTATCTATCTATCTATCTATCTATCTATCTATCTATCTATCTAATTCCAAATATAGAGCAGCACCAATAAATAGAAAAAATGACCTTACATAGTCCAAGGGTGCAAGTCCCAAAGGTCCAGCATATGACCCCCAGTAAACTAATGCAGAAAATGGACAGCACTCCAAACTTCAAATATCAAAAACAGCCTGGGACCGAAACGTTGCTGCTATGGAAAAAATCTTCATCTTTTTGATATTTGAAGTTTGGAGTTCTGTCCATTTTCTGCATCTATCTATCTATCTATCTATCTATCTATCTATCTATATCATATCTATTATCTATCTATATCTATTTATATATCTATCTATCAATCTATCTCATATCTATCTATCTATCTATCTATATCATATTGGTGAAGGTCCAACAATCCTGACCCCCTCAGCTGATCACATTTTCAAGATATAAGACATTTAATAAAAGATTGGCCTAAGAACGATTTTCTCACACATCACTAACTAATCCCTTGACTTTAGTTTTACTAATTATTTTTTCTCTTCATTTATAGGTAAGAGATAAAAGGATAGCAGACTGCTGTATGGCACTGACCTGCCTCACCTGCTTCCTGCCACAGTCTTTGTCTACAACCACCACTAGGGGGAGCTCAGTGCATACAGATTTATACAGCTGTCATTGACTGTAATGCAGTGTAAGCTCCTCTGCAGTGGCCCCCACTAGTGGCCATCCCTGTCTCACCTCTATACAACCATAGTATAAAATCATGATAACATTGGAATTTTAAAAACATGCATTTGGTGCGGCTGTCAGTGAGTGTGGGCCCCATTATATACCCCCCATCATCACTCTAGTGCTGAGAACCTCCAGACACATGTTCATACATTTATGTAAGTGATATCAGCAATGCGTTTCAGGCTTATTATACATTTTTCCAAAATTACAACGGATTTAGATAAGTCTGGGCTGAATGCCATATTTTTTTACAAAAATCCTGATCCCCTCCTCCATTCTGACAACTCTGCTTGACCTTGTATGAAAGCGACCTGACATACAATAAATTATAAGCTCAGGAAACTGGTGGAGTTCCTCTGAGTGCAGGAGGGAGAGGGAACACCTGTTATAGTACTGTATAGTATAGTATAAAGTGAGTCACTCGTGTGATGACATATAAAGGCATTTTAGGCACCACCGAGAACAAATAAATAGGTTATACAGTGCCTTGCGAAAGTATTCGGCCCCCTTGAACTTTTCAACCTTTTGCCACATTTCAGGCTTCAAACATAAGGATATAAAATTTAAATTTTTTGGTGAAGAATCAACAACAAGTGGGACACAATCGTGAAGTGGAACGAAATTTATTGGATATTTTAAACTTTTGTAAAAAATAAAAAACTGAAAAGTGGGTTGGCACAGTCTTGGGTGAATTTGCTGGTACATCCAGATTGTCAATTGTCTTGAATGTTTTCCACTTGAGAATAATATTTCTCACTGTAGAATGATGGACGTCAAATTCTTTGGAAATAGCTTTATAACCCTTCCTAGATTGATAGAAAGAAACAATTGCTTTTCTAAGATCATTGCTGATGTCTTTCGTCCTTGGTAATGTGAATGTTCCAGACCAGCAAACTGCCAAAACATCTGCTTTTTTAGAAGTGGTCATACTTGCTGATGATTAATGGCCTTTGGCTTCTTCTTATCCTCTTAATTCTTATGGAAGCGGTAAGGGTGTACTTACTTTTTCAAACATTGCTTCTGCATTTAGGCCTACTTTTTATTAAACAGTACAATCTGTTGTGTGTTGTTCTTCATCTGAGGGTGGTTTTAGCTAATTTTAAGACCTTTTAAGGGCAGGATTTTTTTTTTATTATGTTCTGATATGTAAATCTATAGAATTGAAAGAGGATAGACTTTGTTTTTCTCATGGCTGTATATATTAAAATGAGATACTGGATACAGCAAAAATAGCCGCCCACATATACACATACTGGTTGTTTAGCCCCTCTGTACTATCTGTACTATATTGTTATGATCATACATGTTCTGTTATAAGTATGAGCTTAGGTCTACGCTCAACCTCAGGAAATGGGCACTAACACTGTGAATCTGTATGCAGGAATAGTAAAGATGTCAGTGTATCTGCAGGGCCATTGTTTGCAACTCTCACTGCCGACGCTCAACATTACACTCTATATATCCTGCAGTACGTGTATAGTCTGGTAAAACATATACAGATCTGTAGAAGCTGGAATAAGACTGGGTTTCTTGCTTCTTCTGCTAGGGTGTATGAACATCCTAAAGGGGGACCCAAATGAGGGCCTTAAAGTGGAGAGCTGCTGCAAACAACAGATTCTGCTCTGAAGGACTTAATTCAGTTATGTATTACATAGTCTCCCATTTAATAGGAGATATGTGACCACACACAATCCCTTATCCCTTGGCTATAGCAATGGGTCAGGTACTGTACCTGCAGCGATGGCAGTGGTTCTACCCGCAGCTTATTGACAGTAGGTCCTGGCAACCCTTCCGAACATGCCATACCCGTACTGTCATTGACTTGAACATGCTAACTGAGGTTGGTATAATCTTAAGTACAGCTCTTAGTTTATTTGCAATTTCTCTGAGCATTGCACAGTCTGACCTTGGGGTGAATTTGCTGGAACATTCACTTTTGGGAAGACTATCAACTGTCTTTAATTTGGTTTTTACTATAAAGGGTCCAGATCTTATTAATTTCCTGTTCCTTTTATAGCACAAAAAATATTCCCAAGTGCTGTGGAGAGAACTCTGTCCTGATGAATTTCTTAATATATCTTTATAAAGGTCATGTTATGGTTAGATGCAAGGCCACAAGAAAAGCAAAAGCAAGAAATTTTCTGATAACTGTGAGCAGTAGAGACAGCTATCTACAACTAGCACACCGCTGCGAGCCAAGACAGGCCCCCAGACGCCTTCACCAGAGCTCGCCACAAGCAGAAATTTACTTTGCTGGATCTGGGGATCTGAATTGTCACCAAACAGATAAATGTCCTCATAATAAATGCACTGCCGCAGAAACCAAACACAAAGTCCAGAAAACGTGGTTGCAGAGTAGTCGTACTAGCAGAGTCAAAAACCAGGTGAGCACGTAGTAAGCAGAGATGGGAGACAAAAGCAGTATCCGAGAAATTAGCCAAGGGTCACAAATCCAGCCAGGAATGTCACAACAGAATCAAGAGGCAAAAGAGGAATCCAAGGAACAAGCCAATAGTCAGAGATCAAGCAGGTATACACAGACAGTCAGAGCCAAACTAGTGAGCAACAAAAATGGTCAGCACCTGTATCAAAAAGGAGTGATCCTATAAAGGCCTCTTCAGCTGCTGATAGGTCAAGGCATGGAAGTATACAACCGAAAAGCTTTCCTAAGTTGTCACTGCAACCTTAAAGAAGCAGTAGCCGAAGAGACACTCCTGGCAGGTCGAAGCTTAAGCTGCAGAGCTCCAGATCCCATCTCCCATCATCCTTCCATAGAGCTGAATGATTTCCATTGATCAGTTTTCACTTATCAGAGGATAATGCTTCTTTCTGCTCTTATCGGACTGTTTCTCTGCCCTCTCCTAGACTGACTTCCAACTCTGAAAATTCTGTTAAATTCATCTGGAGACAGACTTCAGCGTACATGACTTTGGTTACACATGTCTATGGCGAGGGGAGGGCGAAGAAGAGAGTAGGAGCAGAGGGAGAAGCACTGGTTTAGTCTGGAGCTAAATAGGAGCTTTGTATCAGAAGCAAAGTGTTTTATCCCCATCAGTACAATCAGTGCTTCTTTATATATGTCCTGCATGGTCCTGGGACTATTTCTGAGTGTGGAGAGACAGTTATAGAGATTCTCCTCTACTTACTGAGAGAAATATGCCAGCTAGTTTTCATCTACAGCCTGGAGAGGAATACAAACTAATGGAATGACACTTGGATATCACTTTGAGTGTCATCTGAGTGTATTCCCACATCGTGTGCATGGGGTCTTAATTGGACACTTTACACATACTTGTCAACTTTGATGTTGGTAAAATAAGAAAGCTTAATTCCCACCCCTGAGTTGACCCTCATCTTACCCCTAGATCCCATGGGACCACCAACATGGGGCGAGGTTTGTAAGTGACACCCCCTTTTCAGTCCAGGACATGCCCAAATTTGCCTTTCTGAAAATTAGGGGCTGTCCCAACAAATTTAGGGCCAATATTTGGGCATTGTGTGATATTTTATTTGGCCCTGTATGGTGTACCTTAAAGGGAGGGATGTGAGTAGGAAACTCTGCATAGTGCCCCCTCCAGCCAAAGTGCCACACTGCTTGCAAAAAGCCAAAAGCCACAACTGGACATTGGGACCCTGACTCCTTCTCACTTTTCTAGAGGCAACTGGATTTAGTTAAGTGTATTATGGCCTGTAACGTACTAGTAACATTATAATAACCAGATGAGCAGTTTCATAGAGGAAGCTTCGCCATGGGAATTAATGGCTTCCTGTTTTTGCATTTTCTGCCAATAAGACATTTAATAAGACAAGACCTTGAGCTTTTAATAAGAGGCGAGAAGTCTCAGTCTGGAGCCTCCTCTGTATAGAGGGCTGATATGATCCAATGAAGCGGACAGTGGAGAATGATGCCATAGTAAATACAGAGAGGTACATGTGGGGAGTGCATGAATAGCAAAGTAAACCCTGCTGGGAACTTGGGATGCTGGGAAAGATATAAACATCTGCCAAGTATTCCTAGCTTGCTGTGCCTGGGATTTCATAAGACTATGAGAAGCGGAAACTACAGCATGTAATATATATTCCGAGAATCAGGTAGATAATTCTTGTCTTATAGCTATATGTCTAAACTTTACATTATATCCTTATCATGCTCTATAAACTCTGATCCATACACCTGATACCCTCTTCTATATTACCAAACCCCTCTAGAAATACCTCTTATCTTTCTGATTCTTACATACCAAGGGTTATTGTATCTACCTGTAAAACTACACATAACCTCTTATTACTCCATATATCCTCCCTTATATCTCCTATTACTCCATATATCCTCCCCTATATCTCCTCCTATTACTCTATATATCCTCCCCTATATCTCCTCCTATTACTCCATATATCCTCTCCCTATATCTCCTCCTATTACTCCATATATCCTCTCCCTATATCTCCTCCTATTACTCCATATATCCTCCCTATATCTCCTCCTATTACTCCATATATCCTCTCCCTATATCTCCTCCTATTACTCCATATATCCTCTCCCTATATCTCCTCCTATTACTCCATATATCCTCCCCTATATCTCCTCCTATTACTCCATATATCCTCTCCTATATCTCCTCATATTACTCCATATATCCTCCCTATATCTCCTCCTATTACTCCATATATCCTCTCCTATATCTCCTCCTATTACTCCATATATCCTCCCTATATCTCCTCCTATTACTCCATATATCCTCTCCTGTATCTCCTCCTATTACTCCATATATCCTCTCCTATATCCCCCTATTACTCCATATATCTTCTCCTATATCTCCTCCTATTACTCCATATATCCTCTCCTGTATCTCCTCCTATTACTCCATATATCCTCCCCCTATATCTCCTCCTATTACTCCATATATCCTGCCCTATATCTCCTCCTATTACTCCATATATCCTCCCTATATCTCCTCCTATTACTCCATATATCCTCCCCTATATCTCCTCCTATTACTCCATATATCCTCCCCTATATCTCCTCCTATTACTCTATATATCCTCCCCTATATCTCCTCCTATTACTCCATATATCCTCCCTATATCTCCTCCTATTACTCCATATATCCTCCCCTATATCTCCTCCTATTACTCCATATATCCTCCCCTTCCTCCCCCTCCTATATCTACTCCTATTACTCCATATATCCTGCCCTATATCTCCTCCTATTACTCCATATATCCCCCCCTATATCTCCTCCTATTACTCCATATATCCTCCCCTATATCTCCTCCTATTACTCCATATATCCTCTCCCTATATCTCCTCCTATTACTCCATATATCCTCTCCTATATCTCCTCCTATTACTCCATATATCCTCTCCCTATATCTCCTCCTATTACTCCATATATCCTCCCCTATATCTCCTCCTATTACTCCATATATCCTCTCCCTATATCTCCTCCTATTACTCTATATATCCTCTCCTATATCTCCTCCTATTACTCCATATATCCTCCTCTATATCTCCTCCTATTACTCCATATATCCTCTCCCTATATCTCCTCCTATTACTCCATATATCCTCCCTATATCTCCTCCTATTACTCCATATATCCTCCCCTATATCTCCTCCTATTACGCCATATGTCCTTCCCCTATACATATATATACAGCTCCATCTTAATAATTACAGACTACAAACAAGCCCTATGTATAATCTGATCTCTCCATCCGGTGTTTTTCTACATACATGATGCTGAGAGTTCTCAGACAAGTAGGACTGGCCAACACAAGGACCATGTTTCTCAGCCCATACATGGCCATCTGAATAGACCATAATGTGAGGGTCCCTTTGAGTTCTCTTTAACATAGACACTTCTGCCTCCTTTAAGATGATATCTCTTAAGACCTCTGACTTTAGCACCTGCCAGCCTTTTTGCGGCGTCATATAATACCGCCCACTTGTACGTCACTTTTTTGCAGATGTTTCTTTCATTCTGCCCAGTAATTAAAAGCAATCTGAAAGTCTCAGGGAAAAAAAAAAAAACACCAGTACATCTCTCACCAACCGACTTCCTTCCATCTATTGTTTTGACCAAGTTTGTGATAAGGGAAAAAGCTGCAGAAATTTTTGTTTCTCAACCCTTCAGTGATTCGCAGCGTTCAGCAATGAAGCTCCATCTACACTGCGTTGTCCTCACCCTGGTCTCCAGCACTGTATTAGGTAAGCTATCCATCATTGTACTACTTTACTTTCTCTAGATTTGACACCTTATGCTTCACATAGTAGGCATCGAGACTATCAAGTTATAGGACAGTGCAGGAAGCTGAGATACAGGGTGTTGTTGGGCAGGGTGCTCATGATGGAGAATGGGTGGCTATCGAGGCGTTGTCTTCCTCACTAAATATTGGTCTTCAGGCTCTGGAAGGTAGAGGAATAAAATCACTTGGGAATATCGGCTATCCATTAAATTACAACAATACAACAAACAGCACCCCATATCTCAGTTTCCTGATCACCTTTTTATCTGATAAGAATATTTTCAGGTAGTGAAGTTTCGTTTTAGATCTATTGTCCTGTAGTCAGACTTGCAAGTCACAGTATATCTTATCTGCCGGATAATACTAAAAACAAAACTTATTCTGCTCTTAGTTCATGAATTTTTGGCATCAGCTCAGAGCCCAAAAATTTGTACAGGGCTTAAAGGGATAGTGTAACAAATGATTTGTCCATAGGATATGCTGTAACATGTTTTACATGTGGGGCCCCAGGTACTGCCACTCCACACCAAAGACCTCCTTGTCATCTCCATATGTGAACCGAGAGCAAGGCAGGTGGTTTGGACTCCGCAACCAGAAATGAACGCACACGCGGTAGTTCAAGAAAAAAAAAAAATATTTACTATAAGTTAATAAAGGCTAGTTAAAGGTAAAATGACAGGGCTAAAGACAAGCAAAATATACAATATAGCATGAACAATTTCAAGGCAAATTCTGAAATGGTTTCTACTTTTACTCTGTCCACTTCTGCAGTATGGACACTGAATGAACAATATACTCAAAACTATCCCTAACTGACCCTGACTTCACATTTGGGTGCACCCCCTTTTCCCCAGTGGTCCAGGGGGCCCAAAGTCGGTCCTTTCTTTTATAGTGAAGCGTCCTCTCCTCACTGTTATCAGGATCTTGGGAGAAATGAAGTCCTCTTTAACAGGGAAACCCAATGAATGCAATGTAATCCAACAGCAGATTCCACTCAGCACACTGACAGTCCTGCCGAATCCATACACTGAGCTGGGATGTAAGCCGGGATTTAGCAGGTGCTGTCCAGTACATCAACAGCACTGCGAGTCTCTATCTGTGGTATCCATATACACAGTCACAATGTCAGTCTCACTGATCAGCCACTGAGCACAGTTCCTTTCACGTGGACTCACTAGTCCTGTTGTCTCTTTACACTCTGTTTGTCTCTGGACCAAGATACAGCTTAGCTGTACAGAAAAATCTCCACACCAGTTCAATACAACACTTGCTAAGATGGCTGCTGCTCTCTGTCTCGTCACTTCCTGCTTTTCTGCTCACACTCTGTCTGCAGAACAGGCAGGCTGACATAAAAGGGGGGGGGTCTCACTCCAGCATCATGTCACAATTACAATGGCTGCTGTCTTAAAGGAACAGAATCACAGAAATACATTCAACATTAACAGTTTATACAGACAAATGAAGCTTAGGACAACATTGGCTGTCTCTTACACATATATAGAGGGGAAGATTAGGAGTTCAGGTCTGGCTTTTTTGGCTTTCTCTGTTCAAAACGGCCTGCATATGAAGGGGGCCAAGTTGTATCCACCTCCCCCGTTGTCACCACAGCCGGTAGTACGGTATGAACATACAATGGTTGCCAAAAGTTTCGAGACTGACAAATTTTGCTTTTCAAAAAGTTTGCTGCTTCAGTGTTTTCGTATGTTTTAGTCAGATGTTTCTGTGGTTACTAAAGTACAATTATATGCAGTTCATAATTTTTTACACAATACATCAAGTTTTTGTAAAGACCCAATATTTTCAGTCTTGACCCTTCTTTTTCAAGACTTGTGCCCTTCACCCTGACATGTTGGATATCAGCTTCTGGCCAAATCCTGACCAATGACAACCCATTCTTGTATAACCACTGCTTGGAGTTTATCACAATTTCCGTGTTTTTTTTTTTTTGTTCACCCACTTTTTGAGGATTGACCAAATGTTCTCGATGCAATTGAGATCTAGAGAGTCCATGGACCCAAAATTTCAATGTTTTGTTAGGCAGGGTTGACACTACCGTTGGCTTCCGTTATGAAGGTGTCCGTTAACAAAAAAAAAACGGACACCTATCATAACAGACATTAGCAGACACTAACTGATGCTAATGTGTCCGTTTTTTTAACTGATCCAATTAATGGATCAGTTAAAAAAAAAACGGACACATTAGCATCAGTTAGTATCAGTTAGTGTCCGTTTTTTAACACTGTCCTTTTTTTTTTTTTGTTTCTGCTTTCTGAGCATGCGCAGAAAAAAACGGACATAAAATAACGGACAATAACTGATGGCTATCAGTTACTGTCTGTTATAAGTCCGTTACCCGTAGACTTCAATGTTAAAAAAATAACGGACACTTGCTGTCCGTCAAGAATCCATTTTTCCAAACGGACAAAAAAGTCCTGTGTGATGATTCTGCCTAAATATGGCCATAACTCAGCTATATTTTGGTCTCTGGGTATAGGATATCCCTTCTTGCTTGCTTGCATACTGTGCGCAGCTACAAGCCTAGGTGCATATTGGCAGTAGCAGCCAGGCTGGAACAATAGGGCTCCATTGTATTCCTATACAGCCCTGGCTGATCAAACAATAGTGCATTGTTCAAGCCTGGGCTGTTGATCAGATATGACTGATAACAGTGTATCAATTCACTTTGTCTCAGCTCTATACAAAAGATCTGGATTTGATTGAGTTAACTCATCAGACGTACTGTCGCCGGTGACCTCATTCTGGGAGGTGGCATAAAGGGTATAAAAGATGAGGTAAGAGGTCTGTGGGAGGAGATTATGCAGGAGATTACACTATGGAGATTATGCTATAGAGTTCATGCTATGAAGACTGTGCTGAGATAATGCTACAGGATATTACAGACTTTGACTGACATGCTACTATGAGCAGGCAGATTGGAATGCTGCTGCTGACGATGATGAGCCTACAAGAGACTGTGAGAGACTGTAAAGAGCATGCAGGCCGGACTATTGTACTGTGATGCCACATGCTAGGAGTTAATGCCACATGCTGAAAAGCCTCCACTGGTGACTCACACATGCCATGTGTGAGTGTTGGACTATAGAACCACATCAAGGACATGTGTGGTAAAGTAATCATTTCACCTTTAATCCCTTTTATTTTATTTGTACTGTATCTTGCAACTAGTAACTGTTAATGCTTGCATATGTCTGCATATCTGTTCTGATCTGTATATGTTAGATTTTAATACTGACCCATTTAGGGGTTTAATAAATATATAAAATTTAGAAGGCTTGTCTTGTATTTATCTGGTGAACCCGACACTCACTGGCGGTGAGTGTGGTTTTTATATGAAAGAGGACTCAGGGTGTGGCCAAAGCGGTTTGGCGCACTGAGGATCTTTCACATTGGTGGCAGCGGTGGGATCTTAGGATAAACGGTGTGTGTTGGTGACCTATATCACTCACATGCTGGGGATTATGGTAATCCTACTGCATTAAGATACAGTGAAAGTTTGATACAGTGCTGTTCCCCTCCCTTATTCTTTGTATTCTATTCTATCTTTTATTTGGCAAATACCAGTGGATGGCTAGTGGGCTCAGAAGCAGATCTCCAGAACTGCAGAACCAGGCTTTTGGAGATCCTGAGCGTATGGCTGAAATGGAGGCAGCCACAGCCATGCAGAGAATCGAGCAGAGTCCTGATTTTGGGGCTAGGCCAGGAAGTGCGGCAAGCAGCCCGGTCCCAAGGATTACTTCACCAGGAGAGACCATTAGCCTCAGCTTTGCTGGGGGAATGGCTTCAGTCTGGCAAATGGCTCTGCAGCACTTAAGCACCAGGGACCCTAACATATACCAGCAGGCGTTGCACTGGTTTCAGGAAGCTGTAGAACGAGAACGGCAGGCTGATCGTGAGGCTGCTGAGCGACAGGCAGAGAGAAAGAGGGAGGCTGCTGAGCGACAAGCAGAGAGAAAGAGGGAGGCTGCTGAGCGACAGGCAGAGAGAGAGAGGAAGGCAGCTGAACGACAGGCTGCTGAGCAACAGGCCGAGAGGGAGTTTCAGCTTGAGCTCAAAAGGATGGAGCTCTCGCAGCAAGCGCAAACTCCAACAACCCTGCACAGACCCTCAAGTTGGAACGAGAGGCCAGGCCGGAGTTCACCACAGCTGTCTGTCATCAGGTCGGGTGAGACACACTATGCCCCGGGTGGTCCCTCCCCTGTCCCAAGAACTCTGGGCGCCCTAGTGACCTTCCCCAAACCCCAAGGGGAGGTGCGTTGGGGCCATGCCTGTAACCCGACAGAACATTTCAAGAAGGAGTGCCCCAACCACCCTGAGAACTTCCCTGCTTCTAAAGCCACAGCAGGTGGCCCATCTGTGTGTCTGGATGGGGGTGCAGGAAAAGGAATGCGGACTGTGGGACTATTGACTGATTTGCCTGCTAAGGTACTGTTGGAAAGTGATTTAGGACCTATGATGTCCCAATATGGGGTGGGGAGCACCCCAATTTACTGTGATAGACTGTCTATGATTAATGCTGATAATGTGTCTGTCATATCTGCAGAGAGGGCCCGTAACCCCCTCTCTGAGATACTTCCCATGGCAGTCAATGTAAATGCTAATGAGTTGCCTTCAGCTGAGAGCAGGGAAAATGCCAATGAACTTCCTGCAACCCAGCTCAGCAAAAATGTTATTGATGCTTGGTTCACCCCCGTGCTAGGATCCAATGAGACCTTGTCTGTAGACACACCTACATCTTTCACATCCTGCATGTAGGATTTTTTGTCCACGGAAAAAAAAACAGACTTCTGATGGATTGGGTGTAAACGGACACAAACGAACACTAACGGACACAATATAAAAACCCATTGAAATGAATGGAAATTTTAACGGATTTCTGATGGTTCAGCTAGTGTCCGATGCTAAAATCTTGTAACGGACACTACTGAGGGTCACCAAGGGTAGTGTGATCGCCCACTTAGTTATGACTTTTACCTTGTGATATGGTCTCTATCGTGCTGGAAGAACCATTGTCCATCATCAGATGTCTCCTGGATGTTTAGGAGAAGTTGCTTTTGGAGGATGTTTAGATACAATTCCTTAGTCATTGCAGTGTTCTTAGGCAAAGTTGTGAGTGAGCCCTCCCCCTTGTATGAAAGGCAATCCCTGGAATGGCAGCAGGCAGGTGTCAGTGCATCTGTATTCACAGTAAGGTGAATCGGAGTACCTGGAGGAAACCCATGCAAACACGAGGAGAACATACAAACTCCTTGTAGATGTTGTCATTGGCAGGATTCAAACCCAGGACTCCCGCACTTCAGTCATGGTTAACAAAATGTAACCTTATAAATTAGGGTGATCCTGTTTCACAATGTACTGACATACACACGTGGACAAAATTGTTGGTACCCCTCGTTTACTGAAAGAAAAACCCACAATGGTCACAGAAATAACTTGAATCTGACAGACTGGAATTTGCCAAACTTCATGTTGACAAACCACAAAGCTTCTGGGAGATGAAACAAAAATCTAAATTTTTGGCAAGGCACATCAGCTCTATGTTCACAGACGGAAAAATGAAGCATATCTTGAAAAGAACACTGTCCCTACTGTGAAACATGGAGGAGGCTCTGTTATGTTCTGGGGCTTCTTTGCTGCATCTGGCACAGGGTGTCTTGAATCTGTGCAGGGTACAATGAAATCTCAAGACTATCGAGGGATTCTAGAGAGAAATGTGCTGCCCACTGTCAGAAAGCTTGGTCTCAGTTACAGGTCATGGGTCTTGCAACAGGATAATGACCCAAAACACACAGCTAAAAATACCCAAGAATGGCTAAGAGGAAAACATTGGACTATTCTGAAGTGGCCTTCTATGAGCCCTGACCTAAATCCTATTGAGCATCTTTGGAAGGAACTGAAACATGCCGTCTGGAAAAGGCACCCTTTAAACCTGAGACAACTGGAGAAGTTTGCTCATGAGGAGTGGCCAAAATACCTGCTGAGAGGTGCAGAAGTCTCATTGACAGTTACAGGAATCGTTTGATTGCAGGGATTGCCTCAAAAGGTTGTGCAACTAAATATTAAGTTAAGGGAACCCTCATTTCTGTCCAGGCCTGTTTCATGAGTTTTCTTTTTTAAAAATTCTGTTGAAGCATGGTTGAAAAGCAATGTCTGACTTTCATTTGTTCATTTTCATAGAATTTTTATATATTATTACTTTTGTCAGATTCAAGTTATTTCTGTGACCATTGTGGGTTTTTCTTTCATTAAACGAGGGGTACCAACAATTTTGTCCACGTGTGTACGTTAGTATCCATGCGTGTTGGGGACTGGGTCTAACATTCCTCTAGGAAGAGTTGGAGAGGGCACTGGGTGACCCAATGGGTGAATGACTAGAAGGAAGGAAAGTGCTATTAGACTTATTATAGTTAATTTTAATTGTCCAGAAAGCTACAAACCAAATATTTTGGGTTATTCGCTTCCCAGCATCAGTGTCAGATATACTATATGGTAGATATAACCTATGAAGTAACAGCATGTGACATGTATGTCTCTGGGCCCGGTGGTACGTGGTGCACAATACTTGACCCTGTGATGTCCTTCATATCCATAATTTAACTCTTTTTGCGCCATGATCAATCCTGATCATAGGACGGGTCCTCGTTTTTGTGGGATGTTCTGCCGAGCAACATCCCAGAACCTTACTGGCCAACTTGAAGCTCGAAGTTCTGGGCCAGAATGCAAAACTAGTGCCATTTCACCCCATCTACTACATTTAACTTTATATAAAATAGATGCTGAATGTGAATTATTAACTTCCTCTCACATACCACAAAGTGTGATATTACTCAGGAAATGATGGAGACAGATATAACAACCCCTTCAGGACTGAACTTCAAGATTTTTTTTTATTTTTGCTTATACTCATTTGGAGAGCTGTAACCATTTTTTTTTCCATGTACGTAGCTCTATAAGGGCTCGCTGCCTGTACTATAAAGGCACTGTGGTGATCTGTGTTATGGGGACATTGTGGCTGGTGGTGTTATGGTGGTGACTGTGGCTAACACTATGGAGCATTGTGGCTAGTTATGGGGACCATGGCTGTTAATCACTGCCTGGTGGTATATGGGATGGGACTGATGCTTTTACTGGCAGAAGCACTGACCGCTCCTCGAGAGAACGGACACTTCTCCTGTACATGTGTCCTCTGACATGAGTCGTACACATCTGTATGTCCAGTCTAGTATCTGGATGGATATCACCCGCCATACTCAGAACATCAATATACCACAAAATACTTGTACATCAAACATTTACACAGTATAAGTCACCACCGCAAGGACTGTAGTGTCCTCCACCCCCACACACTGTGTAATAACCAGGTAATGACAGGCCTTACCACCATTTCCTGCATCTTCAGGTTTTCGGTAGAGTTGTCATTTAGCATAGGCCTTGATCACACATTGTCAGGTTTTGGGTAGAGTTCTCTTTTAGTGTAGACCTCGATCACTCATCTTCAGTTCTCTTTTAGTGTAGGCCTTGATCACACATCTTAATAATAAATAATAATAGTCCTTTAATAGTCCCACAAAGGGGAAATTCAGTGTGTTACAGCAGCAAAGATAAGCAGATTCAAATACAAATACAACATGTACAGGAATGTTCCAAGGTGAGAGGCATTACATTGATAGTAGACAGACAGATAGGACGTAGCAGAGGAGGGGGGGATTTAACAGGCAGAGAGATATTTCAGTTCTCTGTATGTAATGATCTCCGCTTAGGTCGGTGTTGGTTGTACAGCCTAACCGCGGTGGGGAGGAAAGACTTCCAATAGCGCTCCTTCTCACACTTAGGGTGGAGCAGTCGGTCACTAACAGTACTGCCCAGCGCGATAACAGTCTCATGCATGGGATGAGACTTCTTCTGCATGGAGCTCACCACGGACAGTATCCTTCTGTCACCCACCACCTGCACTGGGTCCAGTGGGCTCCCCAGGACAGAGCTGGCCCTTCTAATCAGCTTGTCAAGTTTATTTCTGTCCCTGGTTGATATGCTGCTCCCCCAGCAGGCCACTCCAAAGAAGATGGCTGATGCCACTACTGAGTTGAAGAAAGTACTAAGAAGTGCCCCCCGGATTCCAAAGGCTCTCAGCCTCCTAAGCAGGTAGAGCCTGCTGTGGCCCTTCCTGTACAGGGCCTCCATATGATCTGCCCAGTCCAGCTTATTATTAAGGAGCAAACCCAGGTACTTATAGGTGTTCACAATCTCGATGCCCGTCCCCAGGATGTCCACTGGTTTAGGAGGGCATCTGCCTTTACGGAAGTCCACCACCATCTCCTTGGTCTTCCCCGCGTTGATCTTCAGGTGGTTCCGCTGGCACCAGTCCACAAAATCCCGGTTCAGTTCTCTGTACTCCCTGTCATCATTGTTTGTGATGAGGCCTACTATTGCAGAGTTGTCAGAATACTTCTGTAGGTAGCAGCTAGATGAGTTACACCTAAAATCTGCAGTGTACAGTGTGAAGAGGACAGGGGCAAGAACCGTACCCTGAGGTGCCCCTGTATTACAGATCACGGTATCTGACACACAGTCTCAGGCTCTCACGTATTGAGGTCGATTTGGGAGGTAGTCTAGGATCCAGTTGGAGAGGTGGTGGTCCACTACAGCAAGGCCCAGCTTGTCTCTCAGTAACCTGGGCTGTATGGTGTTAAAAGCACTGGAGAAATCAAAGAACATTATTCTCACCGTGTTCCCTGGTTTCTCCAGGTGAGACAGAGCCCTGTGCAGAAGGTGGATGATGGCATCATCTACCCCAATGCCCGGCCGATAAGCAAACTGGAGAGGGTCCATAGCGGGGCTCACTAGAGGGCGGAGATGTGTGAGAACCAATCTCTCTAAGATCTTCATCAGGTGGGATGTCAGTGCTACAGGTCTGTAGTCGTTGAGGTCCATAGTGTGAGGTTTCTTTGGAACTGGTACCACACAAGAAGATTTCCATAATTCAGGGACTATTTCCTGCCTCAGGCTCATATTATACATATATGTAATTATTCTACACAGCTGATCCCCACAAGTCTTAATTAGCCTTGCACTGATGTCATCTGGCCCTGCGGCTTTCCTCGCCTTGATCTTTTCCATCTCCTTCCTCACCTGGGCCCGTGTGAAGGTCAGACTGTGGTCAGGTAAAGACGGATTTCTGAATTTACTGGTCTGTTGGGAAGTAGCCACATGGGGTGAATGGGGTGAAGTCATTGTGGGGGGAACTGAAGGACATTCTGGGGTGGGAGGAGCTGGTGTGTGATCAAATCTGTTGAAGAATAGGTTTAGTTCATTAAGCCAATTAACATCTGCCTCAATCTGGCAGACAGACTGTTTATGACCCGAAATTGACTTAAGCCCCTCCCAGACCCCCCTTATGTCTTTTCTTTCCATTTGCTTTTCCATTTTTTTCTTTATAACTGGCTTTTCCCTGCCTGATTTGATGCCTCAGCTCCTTTTGTACTTCCCTCAACCCCTCCTTATCTCTTGTCCTGAATGCCCTATTTTTCTCCTTGAGTAGTGTTTTTATATCAGAGTTAATCCATGGTTTGTTGTTGGAGAAGCAACAAATTTTTGGTAGAGTTCCCTTTTGATGTAGGCCTTAATCATGCATCTTCAGGTTTCAGGTAGAGTTTCCTTTTAGTGTAGGCCTTGATCATGCATCTTCAAGATCTAGGTAGATTTCCCATTTAGTGTAGGCCTTGACCAATCATCTTCAGGTTTTGGGTAGAGTTCTCTTTTAGTGTAGGCCTTGATCGCACATGTTCAGGTTTTCGGTAGAGTTCCCTTTTAGTGTAGGCCTTCATTGCACATCCTCAGGATTTGGGTAGAGGAGCTCTCTTTTAGTGTAACCCTTGACCACGCATCTTCAGGTTTTCGGTAGAGTTCCCTTTTAGTGTAGACCCTGATTGTACATCTTCAGGATTTGGGTAGAGTTCCCTTTTAGTGTAGGCCTTCATTGCACATCCTCAGGATTTGGGTAGAGCTCTCTTTTAGTGTAGGCCTTGATCACACATCTTCAGGTTTTGGGTAGAGTTCCCTTTTAGTGTAGGCCTTGATCATACATCTTCAGGATTTGAGTAGAGTTCTCTTTTAGTGTACGCCTTGATCACATTTTCAGGATTTGGGTGGAGTTCTCTTTTAGTGTAGGCCTTGATCACTTATCTTAAGATTTTGGGTAGAGTTCTCTTTTAGTATAGGCCTTGATCACTCATCTTAAGGTTGAAGGTAGAATTTTCTTTTAGTGTAGGCCTTGATTACAAAGTCCAACTTGAAAGAACATTTATTTACTTCCCACTTTCCATAGCAAACAACTCCCCAGAGACAAACCTGCCAAGTAACCAGCCATGACGTAAGAAAATTCCTTCCTGCCATAGAAAAGACAATCACATTTCTTGTAAGAACAACCTGGATAAACATTTATGTGATTTTCTTCTTCATATTACATTATATCTGTCAACACAGACTTCCTGAGAAAGTTGCACCACTGACCTGCGATCAGTCAGTTCTGGCACCCATAGAGGGCTGGGGCCATAAACGTAACACTGCAGCATGTGGATGACAAGAGCTGGACTTCTGTTCCTTTGTTCACATTGGTTTTATCGCTATGTATACGCACAATTCACCACTGAGGTTTGGAAATCTTGAGTTCTGTCTTTAGCGAGTCCATAAATGGAAGGCACTCATAGACCCCCTGTGCTTGGGAACAAGCAATGATTCATGAAGGGTGTCCTGACCTTTCAAAGGAAGGCAGATGATGGTAGTCATCACCTATAGACATAGTTCTACTCTGAAGGAAATATGCTGTGAACACAAGTCATAGTTTTTGACTCCCCGCCTCCCAAACCCCATAACTTTTTTATTTTCCGTTCACAGAGCCATAGGAGGTCTTAATGTTTGCAGGACAAATTGTTCTTCATAATGGTACCATTTATTATTCTGTACAATGTACTGGGAAGCTGGAAAAAAAATCAGAATGGGGTGGAATTGGAGAAAAAGGCAATTGTGCAACTTTCTTACGGGCTTCGTTTTTACGGCGTTCACTCTGCAGCCAAAATTACTTATCCCCTGTATTTTGTGTTTCGTTAAATTTCTGGGGATACCAAATTTATATAGTTTTATTTACATTTTAACCCCTTAACAAAAATCCAAAACTTTGCAAAAAAAAAATTCTTCTATTAAAGTCATCATATTTTGACACCCATAACTTTTTTATATTTTTTTTTATATGCATAGGGCGTCTTTTTTTTGCGGGGCCAGGTGTACTTTTTTGTTATACCCTTTTGGAGAATGTCTGTTTCTTTGATCACTTTTTATTCAAATTTTAAAAATCAGAGGCAAAACAGTGAAAAAAAAACTACAGTTTGGAACTTTTGATTACGGCGTTTACCGTACGGGAAAAATATTTTTACAATTTGTAGACCGGGCGTTTTTGGACACAGGGATACCTAATGTGTGTGTGTGTTTCACAGTCATTTTCTATTTTTTATGTATGCTAGGGAAAGGGGGGTGATTTGAATTTTTAATTATTTTTAATTTTTTTTTATATTTTTAATGTTTTTTTTTTCTTAAATACTGTATTTATTAGAGTCTTGAGCCACAGGGGGTCTGATCACTAATGCAATGCATTACAATGCTAATGCATAGCAAAATACCAGCATTTCTATGACAGGCTGCTTCAATAGGCTCCCAGCTGTCATGGCAATGGATCACAGGCCCCCGGATTTTGTTCTGGGTGCCGGTGATTCTCCCCAAAATGGTGTCACCCATGTGCCGCTGGGAAAATAGCATCTTGGACAACTTTGACCTAGGTGTCGGGTGCTTTAATGCCAGCATTCAGTGTGGATTGGTAGGAGAATCTCCCAAAAAATGAGGTGTGGGGACCACGCTTCACCAAAGATGCTTTATTATACTCAAATAACACAACGCGTTTCGGGGAAATCAGATCCCCTTTATCAAGTGTATAAGAGACAGCCTGAGGAGGTAGGCTGTGAGATCTGAAGTGACAGTGTGGACACTGATCGTGGGTATTAGCTCCAGGTCTGCTCTATAATACTGCAAAGACCCGGCGGCTATGGCGGCCTCTCAGCTCCTGAGCACCCACCATATTTAAATACCTGACATCCCCCGTACTGTTATGGCGGATGTTGGAAGGGGTTAAAGAGGACCTTCCACCAACTCCAACTCTTTGCATCCGTCAGTAGGTTTTGCTCCAGTGATTCCAGAGTTGGAATTTTTTTCTCTTGCCGCTGTTCCTGAGAAATTGGTACTATTACTTTTACCATCCAATATGCCAATTAGCTTCTCTACTGTCAGGTGGGTGGTTCTGGGCTGGAACTGACAGACAGGAACCGCCCATCTGTCAGTAGGGAGCATAATTATGCTAAAACTAACAGCTGATTGTTTGATAAAGTTTGGGGCTAGAGAAAAAAAAATTCCAACTCTTCCAAAATCGTTGGAGAAGCACCTACTGAAGGAAGCAAAGCATTGAAGTTGGTGGAGGTGGTGAAAGGTCCTCTTTAAAGAGCAAATCTACCATAATATTTTAATAGTTTCTACTATGGTATCAAAAAGCTTTCTTCAAGACCAACCAAAACTCTCCACACTCCTTCATCATTTAGTTGCCACTTTCTCCAACTATCCGATATTTTTCTCGAACTGGTGACCACACTCTTGATGTGTCCAAACCAGCGCTTTGTGACAGGATGAAATATTACTTCTCTAGAAGCCATGGTCTTTCACATACAAGACAATATCTTTATAGCTCTTGGTGTTTATATGTAAAATCCTGCCCAAAACCCATCTTGCAAATCAACATCGGGGAGCAAAATGAACATGTACAGGGTAGTCTAAAGGTATGGAGATACCAGGGTGGTCCCTGTAGAGTCCCTCTGGGTGGAAATAAGGGTAAATAAAATACCAATAGGGGTTTGTTATGAGCATCTAAGCATAATGGAGGAAGTGGAATGGTTACTAATGGAACAAATACAAGGGGGGGTTTAATTAGCCCAATATAAATTGAGCAACAGAAACCTGCAGGTCCAACAAGGTAACAGGTTCTTAGCAATAATTAAAGATAATTACCTTTCCCTACTAATGCAGGACTCAACATGGGAGCAGGAACTTCTAGACCCAACAGAATTTCGAAAGTGGAGATTGGGGGTCCCCGGGGTAGTAGTGACCCCAACATAATACATTTTCAAATATCCTTTAGTAAGACATGTAGTGGAGGAGGTATGAAAACACTAAACTTCAGGAAGGTCAATTTTCATCGCTAAGGGATGACCTTAGGACCAAAAAATGGGACAATGTCCTCAAAAACAAAAGTACACAGGTTAGATTGGGTCTTTTTTTTTTTAAAAGAACCTTAAATGTGTCCTGTGAAAGATGTATACCATATGGGAACAAACAAATCAGGAACAAAAGAAAACCATTGTGGTTATACAAGCCTGTGAGGATGTGTTAATTTTAAGGTGAAAAATTAGATGTGAAAAAAATAGATAGAAGCAGCAAAGATTGAGGCAGAGAGGTTCATGGCAGGGAAAGTAACAATAACCCAAAATAAACAAGTCCATAAATAACAAGAAATTTTAAACTGAGATGGTGGGCCCTCTCAAAAATAATCTGGGAGCAATGGTGGAGGAGGATGAGGAAAAGGCAAATCTATTAAATGCCTTCTTCTCTACTGTATTTACACAGGAAAATGCAATGATGGTAACATACAGGGCCGGCGTTACGGGGGGGGGGGGCAAACTGGGCCCCACAGCCCAAAGGAACCCCAGAGGATCCGAGGCACCCGATGTTTCCCCTGGTGCCTCTGATCATGAGAGCACTACTTTCAACTGAAGTAGAGTCCTCAGGACTATGATACAGTTGAACCTGTCACCTATGACAGCATATGGAAATCTATTCTCCATGCTCTGTCATACTGTAAGCTACAGTATAGTGCACACCTTACGTCTTGGCTCAGGCTGCGTGATGACGTCACTGCACGCGCAGTCTGTGCCGGACCTCTTCTGCAGCAGGGGAGTTTTCATCAGCCTTCAGTCATCACAGGATCGGGTAAGGTGAGTAGGTTTTTAATTTATTTATTTTTTTTTCTGGAGGACAGAGGGGAATTAAAGCTGTAAAGGGGCGCTGTAACTAATAAGAGGCACTAGAACTAAAGGGGAAATCATAATAAGGGGAAAAGCTGGGACTAGAACTAATAAGGTGGCACTATAATAAGGTGAACTAATAAGACGGCACTATAATAAGGGGGAACTAATAAGACGGTACTATAATAAGGGGGAACTAATAAGAAGGCACTATATAAGGTGGAACTAATAAGAAGACACTATAATAAGGGGGAACTAATGAGGGGGCACTGTAATAAGGGATTACTATAATAAGGTGGCACTATAATAAGGGAGAACTAATAAGAAGGCACTATAATAAGGGGGAACTATAATAAGGGAGAAGTAATAAGAAGGCACTATAATATGGGGAAACTAATAAGGGGGCACTATAATAAGGGAAAAGTAATAAGAAGGCACTATAATATGGGGGAACTAATAAGGGGGCACCATAATAAGGGGGGACTAACAAGGTGGCACTATAATAAGGTGAACTAATAAGACGGTACTATAATAAGGGGGAACTAATAAGGGGGCACTATAATAAGGGAGAACTAATAAGAAGGCACTATATAAGGTGGAACTAATAAGAAGACACTATAATAAGGGGGAACTAATGAGGGGGCACTATAATAAGGGAGTATTATAATAAGGTGGCACTATAATAAAGGAGAACTAATAAGAAGGCACTATAATAAGGGGGATCTAATAAGGGGGCACTATAATAAGGGAGAAGTAATAAGGGGCACCATAATAAGGGGGGACTAATAAGGTGTACTAAAATAAAGGAGAACTAATAAGAAGGCACTATAATAAGGGGGAACTATAATAAGGGGGAACTAGTAAGAAGGCACTGTAATAAGGGGAAATAAGGGGGCAACATAATAAGGCGGGGACTAATAAGGTGACCCTATAATAATAGGGAACTAGAAGTATTAAGGGGGCACTATAATAAGGAGGAACTAGAACTAGTAAAGGGGCACTATAATAAGGGAGGGCTAAAACTAATAAGGGGAAACAAGAAGTAATAAGGGGGCACTATGGGGGATGAGAACTAATAAAGGGGCACTATAATAAGTGTGAATTAGAACTAATAGGGGGACACTATAATAAGGGGTAACTAGAACTAATAAAGGGGCACTATAATAAGTGTGAATTAGAACTAATAGGGGGACACAATAATAAGTGGGAACTAGAACTAATAGGGGGACACTATAATAAGGGGTAACTAGAACTAATAAGGGGGCACTATAATAAGAGGGCACTACAGCTAGTAAGGGGACACTATAATAAGGGAGGGCTAGAACTAATAAGGGGGAACAAGAAGTAATGGCATTATGGGGGGATGAGAACTAATAAAGGGGCACTATAATAAGTTGGAATTAGAACTAATAGGGGACACTATCACAAAAAGATACTATAGCTGATAAGCTGTAATATATGAGGAGACACTATTACCTATTAGGTGGTACAAAGTGGATCATTATTATTCTGTGGTGGCACAAAGAGGGCTGTACTGTTTGTGGGACAAAAAGGGAGTGTTATTAACAATAATAACAATAATATCCCCTTTCTACCCCAAAGCAGTAATAATCCATTTTTGCCCCCCACACAATAATAATGCCCACCTTTATTACTTTGTAAAGCACACAAAGGTGGGCATAGTTACTGTGTAGTGGGCAGAGAGGGGCATTATTACGTTGAAGGGGCATAATGGTGGGCATTATTACTATGCAGGGCTGAAATGTGGGCATCATTACTGTGTAGGGGCACAGAGGTGAGCTTTAATATCATGGGAGGAATTGCTGAATTATTATTTTAATTATATAATCAAATTTTATTATAATAAAAGTGTGTGGTCACTATTATTCTACTGAGTACAAAAGCTGGCACTATTACTGTGGTGCATTACTGCCGTCTGCAGCACAACTAATGTTTTGGGCAAAATATGAGGCACTATCTGGCATTATATGTTATTAGGGGCAACAGAGCATCTGTGTAGAGGAGGTATCTGTCACTATGTTGTGGTAATATTGGTTTTGTACAGTGACAGTAACAATATGGTGGTATGTAATGGTAATGGTTGCCGTCATAGTGTGGCAGTATTATTTAGGCCTTGTATAGAGGTATCATTGGTAACATTAGTGTATGAGGTGTTTTGTTCCATAACAATATGGACATAATATTTGTTTTTTGTATAGCATTATTATTCAATAAAAATATATGTTTATAAATCATTTTTTTGTGCCTGTAGGGAGTCAGACCTCGTGCCCCTTATCTTTTAAGATCCTAGCAAATACACTAATGCTAGAAATCAATTCAGCAGCACTCTGCACAGTGTGTGCCAATTGAATGCGTTTGTTTCATTGGAACAATATGTGAGAAGTTGAGGCCCCACTTTTAATTTTGCCCAGGGCCACACTTCGTCTAAAACCGGCCCTGGTGACATGCCTAAAGAACAAATGAGTCAGGAACAAAAGAAAACCTTTGTGGTTATGCAAACATGTGAGGATGTACTAAATAATTATAAGGTGAAAAAAAATAGATAAAAGCAGCAAAGATTGAGACGGAGAGGTTCATAGCCAGGGAAACTAACAATAACCCCAAATAAACAAGTCCATAAATAACAAGAAATTTAAAACTGAGACTGTGGGCCCTCTGAAAAATAATCTGGGAGTGATGGTGGAGGAGGATGAGGAAAAGGCAAATCTATTAAATGCCTACTTCTCTACTGTATTTACACAGGAAAGTGACATGACTAGAGATAATGTAAATTCTCCAATAAAATAAGATGCAGAGGTGTCCTAAAAATACTAATATAGACAAATCACTGGGTCCTGATTCCACCTGATTCACCCACCAAGGTCTGATGGAATTAAATACAGTAATAGCCAAACCCCTATATCTAAGCACTCTATAGAAACAGGGTCTGTCCCACGAGACTGGCACACAGAAAATGTGATGCCCATATATAAGAAGGGGTCGAGAAGGGAACCTGGAAACAATAGGCTGGTAAGTCTAAGTTCAGTGATGGGTAAAATATTTGAAAGTTTTCTAACAGATGTTATCCTGGAGTATCTCAATAAAAATAAAAAATTGATCTGTCAGACTAATCTGATCAGCTTCTAAGCAGAGGTCACTTCTAGACTGGACTTGGGTAATGCGGTGGATGTGGTGTATCTGGAATTTTCAAAGGCTCTTGATACTGTACCACATAAAAGGTTGGTATACAAAATGAAAATGTTGGGACTGGGGGAAACATATGGATTTGGGTTCACAAATTGCTCAGTGATAGGAACCAGGAGCCCTGGTTAATGGTAAGTACCAGTGGGATGCCACAGGGGGCAGTATTGATCCCGCTTCTTTTTAATATGTTTAGTAATGACCTGGTAGAAGGTTTACAGAGCAGATGATACTAAACTCTGTAAAGTATTCCAAACTGAGACAGATAGCAGAATATTACAGGAGGATCTCAGGAAGCTGAAAGCATGGGCAGAGACTTGGCAGATGAAGTTTAATGTAGACAAATGTAAGGTTATGCATTCTGGTCGAAAAAAATAAAATGTATAATTATGTACTTAATAATAAATTACTGGGTAAGACTGCCAATGACAGGGACTTGGTCCAGGGTTTTGTCCCGATTACCAGCTTTGTAGTCGGAAAGGATTTTTCTCCCCTGACATGGGCCCATTGGCATCAGCTTCATTGGAGTTTTTTGCCTTCCTCTGGATCAACACTATAAGGTTATAGGTTGGACTTGATGGATCTTTGTCTCCACCCAACGTCATCTACTACGTTACTATGTAGAAGACTGACATTGAGTACGATCATCTAGTTTAGTACCAAGTCCTTCTCCATAGCAGACATATTTTTGGCCCCAGAATGTATAACACCATCTGCCACTTCTACTGGGAATAATCCATTGTGACTGACATTTCTCTTTCCTCTTTCAGCTATTCTACCTATTCCTGAATTGCATTTTCAAGAAAAAAATTATTGAGGATGATGAAACAGTAATCACATGTATATTGAAATACACAGACCGCGTGGGAGTGAACTTGGAGATAAAAGGCAATACAACTTTCCGAGATTGTAAGCAAAAGACAGAAGACCAGTCCAACAATGTGATCCACACCAGCAAAATGTGTACAATTGATGTTACACAGGAAATGGACAAGATGGAGTTCATATGTGAAGCTCATTTTAAAACCCAAAGCAAACCAGAGAAGATGCATTTACAAAGTAAGTATCAGGCCTATGGATGGTCATGACCAACACGGTCAATCTTGTGACCCTGAGATCCTCCACACACGTCTTCGCTCTTAGAAACCTGGAATGAGACATTCATTGGACATGTTAGTTGGTCAGTCATTGGCAAGTCTGTAATTTTATCTACATATGTCAATGTTTAATGGAATTTTTTACTGTTTTTAACTACAACTCCACAAGTAGCCTAAAGGAATTGTACTAACTAGATGGGGGTTCGAGCAGAAGCATCATCGGTACGATGTCCATGCCTTAACAGGACATATGAAAAAGAGTTGCCATGAAGAGACAACTCCTTAAAGAGAGTCTGTCGCTAGAACTCAGCATATTAATCCAACCCCGCTGAAAGATATATTAGGGTCACCTGAATCAAATGGTGAATCGCTGCCTTCCTTGCCGAGATATCGCTGTTTTTGTCATATGCAAATGAGATCTTTGGAGTACTGAGGGCATTACCACTTACCTCCTTGGCACAATGGCATCGATTCACAAGGGAAAAACACCCTGACAATTCAGGTGACCCTAACCCATCTGTGTTCGGGGTTGGGTTGATATGCCAGGTTCTGGTGGCAGACTCCCTTTAGCCCCTTCCTGCTTTTATTTTTCCATTCACAGAGCTGTATGAGGGTTTAATGTTTGCGGGACAAATTGTTCTTCATAATGGTACCATTTGAAGAATGGGGTAGAACTGGAGAAAAACTGCATTTGTGTGACTTTTTTACGGGCTTCGTTTTTACAGCGTTCACTCTGCAGCCAAAATGACATGTCACCTGTATTCTATGTTTCGGTACCATTCAGGGGATACCAAATTTATATAGTTTTATTTACAATTTAAGCCCTTAAAGAAATTCAAAACTTTGCAAAACAATTTTTTTTCTTAGAGTCTCCATATTCTGACACCCGTATCCTTTTTATATTTCTGTATACAGGGATGCATAGGGCATCTTTTTTTGTGGGGCCAGATGTATTTTTTAGTTATACCATTTTGGGAAATGTCCGTTTTACAGGTTGCATAGATCGCGGGCATTAGCGCTGGGTACAGCAAAGATGAGGCAGCTATGCAGCCACCATATTTAATACCTGACATCCAATGTAATAGTACGGCGGATGTTGGGAAGGGATTAAGCAGTCATAATGGGTAAAATTTCTGTAGGTTAGCGTTTGGGATATTGTAGAATTCTGGGCAACGTGGACTTTGAAGAGTGTTGTGAAGTTATGGATTAATGTGGATATAGCTAGTGCAGGGGTAGGCAATTTTCGGCACTCTAGCTGTTGTGAAACTACAAGTCCCAGCATGCCTACTTGTTCTGCTCTTCTTGGAGCTACCCATAGAAGTGAGTGGCATATGCTGAGAGTTGTAGTTCCACCGCAGCTGCAATGCCAAAGGTTGCTGATCGCTGGGCTAGAGTTATAGGGCTTCAGCCCTGTTTGGAGGGGTTATTCAACTCAGGATAGGTCATCAATAAAAGATCAGTAGGGGTGCAACACCTGAGACCCCTGCTGATCAACTGTTTGATGGGGCTGCTGTGCTCATTGCCTCTACGCTCCCATTCATTTCCCTCAGTGTCCTGAGTTTTGCCCCGGGATCACTACCGTAGGCCTGTGATAATATGTTATTCCCGGTGATACAAAGGCTAGATATTGTAGCTGTGGTTTGAGCACAGATTGATCCATGAGCTGGGGTAATAGGAAATGTCGTCTCTCACACAAGATATATCCGACTTGCTGTACACCAATTCTATCAGGTATCCATACACCTTGCTCACCACACGCACACAGACAACCCTGGATGCTACCTTAAAGGGGAACTCCGTTTCCACACTCCCACACTCACCTATGACACTAAGCTACACAGGAGTGAAGCGACCTCTACAATCACACGTCCACATAAATAGTTGCCACCACTCGCCACTTAGGGTAGACAATATACCCAAACCACTTACACCAATAGCAAACAAAAGAGTAATTTACTCTCTTCGGAATTGTGGGGACGTTTAGAGCCAAAGACAACCAAGATTTAATGTACACAAAAAAGTACAGTGCTTAACAAAAAAGATGAGAATAATAATAATAATTTCCAGGAATCAGGGGCGTAACTAGCAAAGACTGGGCCCCACAGAAAACTTTTATCTTGGGCCACCCCATGGCATAGCCCCCACACAGTATAACGCCCCATTTACACACACTATAATATCCCAAAGTGGCCCCATCACACAAAATAATGTCCCATAGTGGCCCCTCCTCACAGTATAATGTCCCATAGCAGCCTCCATACAGTATAATGTTGTCCCATAGTGGCCACTCCATACAATATTATATCCCACAGTGGCCCCTACATACAGTATAATGTTCCATAGTGGCCCCTCCACACAATATTATGTCCCATAGAGGCCCCTGCACACAGTAAAATGTTCCATAGCAGACTCCATACAGTATAATCTTTCTTAGCAGACCCTCCACACAGTATAATGCCCCATAGTGGCCCCTGCACATAGTATAATGTCTCATAGTGGCCCCTGCATACAGTATAATGTCTCAAAGTGACCCCTCCACACAGTATTATGCCCCATCGTGGCCCCAACAGTGTTTGTTGCATTTGCACCTGGCCCAGGAGCCTTAAGAGGCCCATAAGCACTGGCATAACTTGTCTGCCAATGGATCCATAAGACTGGGGCCCGCAGGTCCCCCTCACCACACAAAACTTTTATGATCACCTTTCTGAATCCCTTTGATGATTGTCAGTTTGTGCATTGTAAATTTATTACCCCTGTCCTCTGGTGAACTGGAGTGACAAGATTTCTGACACTTACCCTTCTACTGTCAAAAAAGAGAAAATTCGCTTTTTCTTGCCACATGGAGTATCTGGTCAGAATATAGGTAAGGATGGATTCTGTGGGGAAGGTTGTGGCACAAAAGGGGAGAAAATTGCTGTTGGGGGAGCACAAACTGCATCATAAGTCTGCAAAGTGGATATGGTAGAATTCTAGGTAATGGCGATATAGGCTAGCCTCATGGGTATTGGGAATTCGGAATAAGACTATAGGCTAGTAATGTGGGTATTGTTGAATTCTGGGCAATGGGGCTATAGACCTACCTTCTGGGTATTAAGGAATTCTGGGTAATGTGACTTTCCTGCTCTCATGTCTTCTCCCTTTCCCCCAGCTGAACCTACCATTACAGACTGCCCTAATAAATTGGTTTGGGTAGAAGGAGAAGAAAACAGTTTCCATTGTAAGGCCACAGGATATCCAACTCCCAACGTGACTTGTAAGAAAGACAAAGTTGTCTACAAGGAAGGAGAGAATTACAAAACGTTTAGAAATATGACCGGCACTTATTCTTGTGAAGCCAGAAACTTTGACATTACCTCAAAGTCAGTAGAAGTCTCCGTACAGTGTAAGTATCTGTGTATTGGGGTTCTCAGGAACCTTATTGAGATTGGATATTTGGTGTAGTCATCATCGTAAACCTATAAAGTAATATGAAAATTCAGCAAAACATAAACTTGAGGTGAGGTAAGTCATGTCTGATCTACTATGGTAGGTCGACCCGTGGATGAGGGCTCCTGTCACAGATAGTTGCCTTACAGTAAAAGACAGGTCTGATCTCAGGGGAGGCAATGTCTTAAAGGAAAAGTTCAAAAAATGGGTCCTTGGACTGCTTCTTTGTATTATGACACATTATTGTAGGGAAAAATAACCCACAAGATCACAAGCACGGGGACATACTTGGGTACTTTAAATAATGTTATACCCTAAAATGTGAGATTTTACTGCATAAGATATGTGAGTCTGTTTTATGGTAGACTCAGACTCAAAAGACTCGCATAATCGTAGCTTTCCAGCTTGGTGAGAGCAACATCTTGGGTAGTAGCAGTTGGGAGTTGGCCCAATACGGTGTGGCACAGTGATGACTGTTGTGCAAGCGCAACACATGTCAAGTATGAGTGGCAAGAAAGACGTGTCCTTGTGTGAGTGGTGCAAGTACAGCATGTGTCCTAAATACCAGTAACTTTTTGGACATGGCAACAGCGGAACGTGAAGTTCCTGGGTCCCAATGCCAAATTTGAACACCCCCCTTCCCCCCCCAACTATAATGCGTCATTTATAGTACTGGTCTCCTCTTATTGGGAATAGCTTATGGGCCCCTCAAGTTACACCTGTGCATGTTCTTGTACAGGCGCCCTCTGCAGGTAGGGGTCTGCTTCTCTTTGACACAGTCGCCTTGTGATATCCACGGTGTTCTTCTATTTGCTTTTTCAGACAAGCCTAAAGTATTAGAGATAAAAGTGAATCCTCCTTTGCACAATGAAGGTGACACTGTGACACTGACCTGTAAGGCAGCCGGTGAGCCCGCTCCTACCTACATCTGGACAACCATCCACCCATCCAATGTCCAGTTTTCTCCGGACAACACAACTATTACAATCCAGGGCATGAAAAAGAGTCACCTCGGAAAGTACATGTGTACAGCAAGTAACAAGCATGGAAGCCACAGTCTGGAGGAGGAGCTCGCCTTAGCAGGTTAGTTACTATCCCTTACCGGAATAAGGGGTGCAACAGCTTGGCCATAGGATATACCCTAAATTCTAGAATTTACCTCTTTCCTGTCCCATCCATTTTACATTTTTGCATTTTTATTTTTTACTTCTTATCTTCCATAAGCTATAACGTTTTACTTTTGCCATACGAGGGCTTGTTTTTTGCAGGATATGTTTCCACTTAATATTCCATTGTATGTATTGGGAAGGTAACTTTAAAAAACTATTAATGGGATATTGGGAAAAAGCACAATTGTGCCAAAGTTTTCCAGATTTTGCTATTACCACTATATGGTAAAATTGACACATTACATTCTATAGGTGAGTACAATTCTGCCAAATTTATATAGTTTTTGTTATTTTTTAATACTTTATAAAAATGAAATAAAAAAAAAAAAAATGATCCCCAATTCCATATTCTGACACCCATAATTTTTTAGAGTTCTACAGAACTGTGTAAGAGCTCTTTTTTTGCAGGGCAAGCTATAGTTTTTATTGGTACCCTTTTTGGGTACATACTGAATGACTTTTATCAGTCTGTGCAGGTTTTTAGCCTCTGCCAGCTCGCAATATTTATATTATAACTGAACATAGAACAGGGCTAGAAATAAATGTTCATTTTTTCCAACAACAGCGCCACTTTTTTTCAAACCTGTTCCTGGTACTGCAGCACTGTCTCATTAAAGGGAATTGGGTGGATCTTCAACACCAGACACTGCTCTAAGCATTACTGGAGCTGTTTCCTGAAAGCCTGAACGGTCCCTTTAAATTGTTGGAGATATTACCTGGCTGATAGAAGTATCTACAATTATTGGACTGGGTGGTGAAGGCCACTAGGTGGTGGAGGTCCTTGGGTAATTTCCTCTTGGGCGCTCCTCATACTCATACTCTCTCGATTACTATGGTTTGGTATTTAACACTTGTATTGCTATTTTTGTTTTTTAAAGTCCAGCCAAAAATATCAGACATAAAGGTGGAGCCGTCCATGGAAGTTCTTGAAGGCGACAATATCACATTGTCCTGCCAAGCCAGTGGATTCCCAATTCCGATGTTGAGCTGGGTCTCACCAAGTCTTGAGGTCCAGCGCTCTCCAGATAACCGCACTCTCAAAATATGGAAACTACAGAAGAAACATATAGGAACTTACTCCTGTACTGCTCAGAATAAGCATGGGAAAGACTCTCGGACTCAGCAAATCACACTCGCAGGTAACATAAAGCCTACAACTAGGATATACTCAATAAAAAATGGTCACTTTTCCCCCCATTGGACATATACTGTGAAGCTCCTGGACCCATTGAAAAATGGTGTCTTCTTATGTTGGCACCAGCTATAGCTATGCCCCTGTCCTACATATATAATATGTCATCTGTAGTACATTTCGGGGTATTGGGTAACACTAGTATCATTATTAATAGTCTGTGATTTACTGTTTATTTCTAGTCAAGCCTAAGGTGTTAAGTATTAAAGTCAAACCATCGACACCCGTGGCGGAAAACGGAAACTTGACCTTGACTTGTGAGGCAGAGGGTATACCCCAACCAACCTACAGCTGGCACCTCCCGCCATCCAATGTGCTCTTCTCACCTGATAACAGCACCATTAATATCTTGGCTGTCCAGAAAGCACATGGCGGAAATTATAGCTGTACTGCTCAAAATAAGCATGGGCGGGACACAATGACAAAGAGAATTACTGTCACAGGTAATGGAATGCCTACTCGTATACTACAATGCATGGCATGTGAAGTCAGGACGTCTGGTACCTCCATAACATAGATACTCTATAGAAGACATCACCTTTTATAGACGTCATTCTCATCTGCCAAGTAGAAGACCAAGTCTCACTAATATTACATATAGTATCATGAACCCTCTAATACATCGCCACTATGTACTCACCATCATTCCATGAATAATCTACTAATCTATAAGACTTTCAAGGAAAATATTGTTTTTCTCTTTTTAACAGGTGACTCCTCTTTTTGGGCCCTCGGGATGCAGCAATTATGGCCATAACATTTTTTGTGATGTTTCTGAGTTGTCTTTTTATGGGATGGGGTGTAGTTTTTATTAGTACCTTTTTGTGGTTCACATAACTTTATTGATTCACAACTGTGTCATGACCAACGGTGTCCTGCAAGTCCGAGTTTTTCGTCCATCGATGTCAGGGAGAAAGTAACGAATACTCAATGGACCCAATCATATAGTCAATGGGGTCCCTCGTAATTCCTACCGGGGCCTCGAACCTGTGATCAGAGCAGAGCATTATTGCCTATCAGTACAACTCTGGTGTGGCCTAATAAGCAGATGCCTGTTGCACACCATTGTTAAGTCCCTGTTTACCATCACTGGGCAGACACATGTCCTCGATGCCCCATTTGCTATAAATTATACTCGCCTCTCTCCATTCCTGCAATGCTCTTCACTCCTAGGCGCTACCAAAGACAATATCCTAATATCAGGCCTGCCGTCAGGGCACCTGTAGGGAGATGTAGGGAACAGGGAGAGGCAAGGTTGCCCCTAATATGGCCATGTAAACCCAACCTATGTAGCTCTGTGTCTGAATTGGAGTCTGTATTACAAGTAATGGGGAGTCTGGTCTGGGGTCTGCATCATAGGGGGTTAACCTTTTTACTGAGAGGATCCTGCAGGGGGTCTTTATAAAAGTGGTCTGATGTAGGGTCTGCATTAAGTAGGATTTGGTTATTGAGGGTGTTCTGGCTTGGGGTCTTCATTAAGGAAACCTGTCAGGTAGTTTTTGGACATCCAGCCAGCACCAAAATTGCAACTATTTCCATACCTTGTACGCCAGTTTTCTAGATCAATAGCCATAATAACTCAAACCCCGTGTCTTCCTCTTAGGACCCCCAACTGTAATCTGTGGGGAAACCTGTCAGTAACTTCCTACAGCGCCACCACAGGGAAAATGAAGCATTACACAGTGTCATTCAGTGGTCTATAAATGTAAGGCAGGACCGGAAAGTTCTCTGTTTTCTGGAGTCCGGTTATCTTAGTTCTTGGAGGGTTAAAGTCATTGATAAATTCTCCCTAATATGTCCTGAATGTGACATTATAGCAGCTTATGATAAAAATACCTCAAGACAGGGCTGTACCCCTTAGAGAGTCATATTGGGCCCCCTGCCTACACCAGATAGCAAAGCAGTTTACACTTCCCTGTCCTTGCTCCTATTGAGCACTATTAAGTGCCTTATCCAGTAGAGGGCAACAGTGAGCACAGACTCCACCCAGTGAAGACAACATTCAATATGTAAAATTTAGAATAAAAAAAGAAAAAATCACATGGCAAAATCTCATTTTCAAAAGGATGTTTTCAGTGAACTAGGGATTGTCTAAAGTAGGAGTCTCAAAGTCCGTCGGTCAAATGGGCCACACGTAGAAAAATTTGAAGTTGGTGGGCCCATTCCTTACAAATTCTATACAATACAAATCTATTGTTAAATAACCCCAGCAGTGCCCCATATAGTCTCATGTCCCCCAGCAGTGGCCCCGCACAGTCTCATGTCCCCCAGCAGTGGCCCCACACAGTTTAATGTCCCCTCAGCAGTGGCCCCACACAGTTTAATGTCCCCTCAGCAGTGGTCCCACACAATTTAATGCCCCACACAACTTAATATCCCCCAGAGTGGCCCCACCCATTTTAATATCCCCCTAGCAGTGGCCCCAGTACTTACCTCACTGCTCCCGGTCACACTCTCTTCCCTTGCTCCAGGTGCACATACATCATAGCAGCGCTCCCGAAGCAACGGAAGACAGCAGGAGGTAAGTATACACACTGAAGCCTCCCCGAGATTGTAGGCCTCAGGAGAAGGCCATAGACCGCAGACTGCAACCTTGGGGGCTGCATGGTTGAGACCCCTGGTCTAATGTATGGTCAATATTAATATCAGCGATGACTGGAACTCCCCTTTAAGTAACTGATGCCATTATGACTCTTTCAGATAAAGGAGACAGAACAGAGACGAGCATCACCATCATCCTCACCATGCTGATGTCCACTAGTCTGATGTTCTACTTGTCCTAAAGATGTCCTCCACATCTACCTTGTCTACAGCAAACATTCTACAGATTATGGGCTTTCCTGTGGTTTATTGTTTTACAAACCCAAAAATTAAATGAATTACAATTTTTTTGTAAAATTATATTTATTGTATGTTTTTCACGTTTTTGGATGACGCAATTTCATGAAACTTCAAATAAACCACTATAAAATTTATGAAAGAGATTGAATGTCTAACCTTAAAGGAATTGCTCATTTATCATACCTTTCCACCATCAAAAAGTTTACCATAAGTTGTTCCACTACTAGCTCTACCAGAGATCAGCAAGTCTTTAGTTTCCCTGCAGCACCCCCGGAGGTCAAATAAGGTATTACAGGGTGCCAATATAATGCATATATTCCAGGATATGAAAGTTCCTCCAGAGTAAGAGGTGCTATTTGTAATTGTTCTCTGCTTAAGGTAAAAACTTCCAAACCTGACCTTAAAGAGAACCTTTCACCATCTCCACCAATTCCACCAAGCATCAGACACCAAAACTAACTGCACTTGTTGCTCAGGAATGGTGGGTGCTAGAGACAAAATTATAACTGTGCCAGAATCAGTGGAGCAGTAACTATTAACATTTCCCACATTATTTATGCCATATTACTATACAGGAGGCAGAAATGAAGATAAATTGTCAGCTCACTGAGAGATCAGGTTACAGCTAATGCCCATAGAAGTCTATAGAGAGGGAAGAGGAAGAGAGATAGACAGGGGAAGAGACAAGCGGGGAAGCAGGATTGCCTCTTCTCTATGTGTGCAGGCTATGGGTAAAATCATAGCAGAAACTTCCAGCCTACCAGCTCAGGGAAAATTGAGAACTTGAGTCTGCTGAGCGGAAAACTGCAAAAAATGCAAAGTCATATATTGACCAAAAATAATGTTACTCGTCATGTACACACAGCTTATTGTGAAAAGTCACCTGTTAGTCTATAACCCATCATCACTGGGCCATTTTACCTAGATCATGGCTAGACATATTTTTGGGTTTCATGGTATATATGGTTCGGAGGGCTATAACATTTTTTTGCTTGGGTTATTCAAATAATTTTGCTTTTTTTTTTGATACATAGGGCTTCAATTTTATGTACTTTTTTATTTTTTGCATTGTATCAAGGAAAATGTAAAAAAAATTGTGGTTACCACATTTTTTTCAGCTTTATTTTCAAAAGCACAAAATGCTGCTAAAATTTTTCTAAGGTTGAGGCTCCACGTTGCCGAAACGCAACTTTTTTTGTTGCAGTTTTTGTAGAGGTTTTTTGAGCCAAAGCCACAAATGGCTACAAAAGGAATGAAAAATATATAGGAAGCTCTTATACTTCCTATAGGAAACCAAACCAAACTCCTCAACTTTTTTATTTTTCCGTTCAGAGCTGTATGAAGGCTTATATTTTACGGGACAAGCTGTACTTCGTACTGGTACCATTTAATATCATGTACAATGTACTGGGAATCTAGAGAAAATTCAGAATGGAATGGAATTGGAGAAAAACCGCATTTGCGCGACATTATTAAAGGCTTTGTTTTGTACAGCATTCACTGTGCAGCCAAAATGTCATCTGTATTCTATGGGTTGGTATGATTCTGCATATATCAAATGTATAAAGTTTTTATTTTATGGTTTAACCCCTTAAAAAAATCCATAACATTGCAAAAAAAAATAAAAAAATTTATTGGAGTCACCATATTCTGACACCCATAACTTTGTTATATTTCCATGTACGGTAATGCATAAGGCATGTTTTTTTTGCGGGGTTAGGAGTACTTATTAGTTATACCATTTTGGGGAATGTCTATCGCTTTCATCGCTCTTTATTCAAATTTATATGAGAGGGAAAGCAGTGGAAAAACGGCGATTCGGCTCTTTTGATCTTTTTTTCCCACTACGGCGTTCACAGGAAGGAAAAAATATTTTTAGAAGTTTGTAGACCAGGCGTTTTTAGACACAGGGATACCTAATGTGTGTGTGTTTCACTTTACTTATGTACCTTTCTACGGAAAGGGAGGTGATTCTAATTTTTAGTTCTTTTGTATTTTAAAAATTTTTTTTTTTACTGCCATTTTTAGACCTCCTAGGGATTTTGAACCCCAGGTTGTCTGATCACTAATACAATACATGGCAATGCATAGAGCAGCCTGTAATAGAGGTGTATGCCAGGCAAACCTGGAAGTCTTTAATAGATTTCCCAACTGTCATGGAAATGGGTTGGATCAGCCCCAGATCTTGTTTTGGTGACTGACGATCCGCCCCAAAATGGCAGCGCCCATGTGCCGCCAGGAAAATGGCACTGATTGCTAGCATTGCTGCTGGTTCTCTGCTGTATAATACAGTGGAGACTCTGCGGCAATTGTGGCCACTCCGTTTCTGATTGGACACCATATTTAAATATCCAACATCCAGCTTACAATTACAAAATATGTCAGGAAAGGGTTAAAATACCCGATTCCTTATGCTTCACCTTTCCATATTTTACACAGGACTGCTGCACACAATATAATGCCCCCTTAGTGATCCCCAAACAGTATAATGCCCTCTTATTGCATCCCCTCAGCAATAGTGCCCCCTTAGAGAATGACATGTTATTCCCATGGACTGGGTCAGCTGCGGCTGGTCAGGGTGCATCCATCTTACTGCAAGCATTACTGCACATTAATACATATGATACATGCAGTGGAGCCAACACACAAAGTTACTGTATATGTCACGTGCTGCATATGAGCCAGGAATAGTATTACTTACAAAGCAGACGTTACATATTGAACTATTGTCTCGGAGAGTCAAAAGCAAATTGAGGATTTGTTACATCCAATAGAGGGTGCATGAGCTCCCCAGCTCCTTTCCCATAATGCCTTGTGATATGTAGATGTTAAGTAGAGGGCAAAAGGCAATTAAAATCTCTACACACCTTCACTGGTGCTCTCCTCAATGTGAGAGATTCTTGTCCCTAACCCACTCATTGCCTCCCACTAAGCCAGCCAATTCACTTTGTTCTGTACTGATGAAGGACAACAATCCGGAAACAGTGCTGTATGCAGATAAGTGAAATTGGCTTGGCTAAAATCCCTTTTGCTGTTTCAAGGCTCAGTGAGTCAAAAGCAAATTGAGGATTTGTTACATCCAATAGAGGGTGCATGAGCTCCCCAGCTCCTTTCCCATAATGCCTTATAATCTAATAGGTAACAGTCTATATTTTTTAAAAACTGCTTCCCCCATTTTTGCCAGGGACAAATATTTGTCGGGACTGCCCAATAAAAAAAAGGGACAGTCAGGTAAATTCTGGACTGATTGCTAGTAAAAATGCGCTGTGTTTGTTGAAGAATTTTATTGTTGGTCACATGACACACCTGAGAACCAGAAGGGAATGAATAATTCACAAATAAAGCCACCAGAAAGACGATTATCTTCACTACAATTGACACCATTTAACATTGTTGTGGAAAGTGCTTCTTCAAAGGCGTTGTCTACATTATAAAAACTGAGAAAAAAACTTATATTTCTAGTTATAGTCGATCCCAAAGGGGCTGTGACTTGTAGAAATCAATGAACTGATTCCTAAGACAAAGAGTAAATCCAAAAATCCTACCCCCATATCTCCTCCTATTACTCCATATATCCTCCCCTATATCTCCTCCTATTACTCCATATATCCTCTCCTATATCTCCTCCTATTACTCCATATATCCTCTCCTATATCTCCTCCTATTACTCCATATATCCTCTCCCTATATCTCCTCCTATTACTCCATATATCCTCCCTATATCTCCTCCTATTACTCCATATATCCTCTCCTATATCTCCTCCTATTACTCCATATATCCTCCCCTATATCTCCTCCTATTACTCCATATATCCTCTCCTATATCTCCTCCTATTACTCCATATATCCTCTCCTATATCTCCTCATGTTACTCCATATATCCTCCCCTATATCTCCTCCTATTACTCCATATATCCTCCCCTATATCTCCTCCTATTACTCCATATATCCTCCCCTATATCTCCTCCTATTACTCCATATATCTTCCCCTATATCTCCTCCTATTACTCCATATATCCTCTCCTATATCCCCTCCTATTACTCCATATATCCTCTCCCTATATCTCCTCCTATTACTCCATATATCTTCCCCTATATCTCCTCCTATTACTCCATATATCCTCTCCCTATATCTCCTCCTATTACTCCATATATCCTCCCCTATATCTCCTCCTATTACTCCATATATCCTCTCCCTATATCTCCTCCTATTACTCCATATATCCTCCCCTATATCTCCTCCTATTACTCCATATATCCTCTCCTATATCTCCTCATGTTACTCCATATATCCTCCCCTATATCTCCTCCTATTACTCCATATATCCTCTCCTATATCTCCTCCTATTACTCCATATATCCTCTCCTATATCTCCTCCTATTACTCCATATATCCTCCCCTATATCTCCTATTACTCCATATATCCTCTCCCTATATCTCCTCCTATTACTCCATATATCCTCTCCCTATATCTCCTCCTATTACTCCATATATCCTCCCCTATATCTCCTCCTATTACTCCATATATCCTCCCCTATATCTCCTCCTATTACTCCATATATCCTCTCCTATATCTCCTCCTATTACTCCATATATCCTCTCCTATATCTCCTCATGTTACTCCATATATCCTCCCCTATATCTCCTCCTATTACTCCATATATCCTCCCCTATATCTCCTCCTATTACTCCATATATCCTCTCCCTATATCTCCTCCTATTACTCCATATATCTTCCCCTATCTCTCCTCCTATTACTCCATATATCTTCCCCTATATCTCCTCCTATTACTCCATATATCCTCTCCCTATATCTCCTCCTATTACGCCATATATCCTCCCCTATATCTCCTCCTATTACTCCATATATCCTCTCCCTATATATCCTCCTATTATTCCATATATCCTCTCCCTATATCTCCTCCTATTACTCCATATATCCTCCCCTATATCTCCTCCTATTACTCCATATATCCTCCCCTATATCTCCTCCTATTACTCCATATATCCTCCCCTATATCTCCTCCTATTACTCCATATAATATCCTCTCCCTATATCTCCTCCTATTACTCCATATATCCTCTCCCTATATCTCCTCCTATTACTCCATATATCCTCTCCCTATATCTCCTCCTATTACTCCATATATCCTCCCCTATATCTCCTCCTATTACTCCATATATCCTCCCCTATATCTCCTCCTATTACTCCATATATCCTCCCCTATATCTCCTCCTATTACTCCATATATCCTCCCCTATATCTCCTCCTGTTACTCCATATATCCTCTCCCTATATCTCCTCCTGTTACTCCATATATCCTCTCCCTATATCTCCTCCTATTACTCCATATATCCTCCCCTATATCTCCTCCTATTACTCCATATATCCTCCCCTATATCTCCTCCTATTACTCCATATATCCTCCCCTATATCTCCTCCTATTACTCCATATATCCTCTCCCTACATCTCCTCCTATTACTCCATATATCCTCTCCCTATATCTCCTCCTATTACTCCATATATCCTCCCCTATATCTCCTCCTATTACTCCATATATCCTCTCCTATATCTCCTCCTATTACTCCATATATCATCTCCTATATCTCCTCATGTTACTCCATATATCCTCCCCTATATCTCCTCCTATTACTCCATATATCCTCCCCTATATCTCCTCCTATTACTCCATATATCCTCCCCTATATCTCCTCCTATTACTCCATATATCCTCTCCCTATATCTCCTCCTATTACTCCATATATCTTCCCCTATCTCTCCTCCTATTACTCCATATATCCTCTCCCTATATCTCCTCCTATTACTCCATATATCCTCCCCTATATCTCCTCCTATTACTCCATATATCCTCTCCCTATATCTCCTCCTATTACTCCATATATCCTCCCCTATATCTCCTCCTATTACTCCATATATCCTCTCCTATATCTCCTCCTATTACTCCATATATCCTCTCCTATATCTCCTCATGTTACTCCATATATCCTCCCCTATATCTCCTCCTATTACTCCATATATCCTCCCCTATATCTCCTCCTATTACTCCATATATCCTCTCCTATATCTCCTCCTATTACTCCATATATCCTCTCCTATATCTCCTCATGTTACTCCATATATCCTCTCCCTATATCTCCTCCTATTACTCCATATATCCTCTCCCTATATCTCCTCCTATTACTCCATATATCCTCCCCTATATCTCCTCCTATTACTCCATATATCCTCCCCTATATCTCCTCCTATTACTCCATATATCCTCCCCTATATCTCCTCCTATTACTCCATATATCCTCCCCTATATCTCCTCCTATTACTCCATATATCCTCTCCTATATCTCCTCCTATTACTCCATATATCCTCTCCTATATCTCCTCATGTTACTCCATATATCCTCCCCTATATCTCCTCCTATTACTCCATATATCCTCCCCTATATCTCCTCCTATTACTCCATATATCCTCTCCCTATATCTCCTCCTATTACTCCATATATCTTCCCCTATCTCTCCTCCTATTACTCCATATATCTTCCCCTATATCTCCTCCTATTACTCCATATATCCTCTCCCTATATCTCCTCCTATTACTCCATATATCCTCTCCCTATATATCCTCCTATTACTCCATATATCCTCTCCCTATATCTCCTCCTATTACTCCATATATCCTCCCCTATATCTCCTCCTATTACTCCATATATCTTCCCCTATCTCTCCTCCTATTACTCCATATATCTTCCCCTATATCTCCTCCTATTACTCCATATATCCTCTCCCTATATCTCCTCCTATTACTCCATATATCCTCCCCTATATCTCCTCCTATTACTCCATATATCCTCTCCCTATATCTCCTCCTATTACTCCATATATCCTCCCCTATATCTCCTCCTATTACTCCATATATCCTCCCCTATATCTCCTCCTATTACTCCATATAATATCCTCTCCCTATATCTCCTCCTATTACTCCATATATCCTCTCCCTATATCTCCTCCTATTACTCCATATATCCTCTCGCTATATCTCCTCCTATTACTCCATATATCCTCCCCTATATCTCCTCCTATTACTCCATATATCCTCCCCTATATCTCCTCCTATTACTCCATATATCCTCTCCTATATCTCCTCCTATTACTCCATATATCCTCCCCTATATCTCCTCCTGTTACTCCATATATCCTCTCCCTATATCTCCTCCTATTACTCCATATATCCTCCCCCTATACCTCCTCCTATTACTCCATATATCCTCTCCCTATATCTCCTCCTATTACTCCATATATCCTCCCCTATATCTCCTCCTATTACTCCATATATCCTCTCCCTATATCTCCTCCTATTACGCCATATATCCTCCCTATATCTCCTCCTATTACTCCATATATCCTCCCCTATATCTCCTCCTATTACTCCATATATCCTCCCTATATCTCCTCCTATTACTCCATATATCCTCCCCTATATCTCCTCCTACTACTCCATATATCCTCTTCTATATCTCCTCCTATTACTCCATGTATCCTCCCCTATATCTCCTCCTATTACTCCATATATCCTCCCCTCTATCTCCTCCTATTACTCCATATATCCTCTCCCTATATCTCCTCCTATTACTCCATATATCCTCTCCTATATCTCCTCCTATTACACCATATATCCTCTCCATATATCCTCTCCCTATATGTAGTCTAATTCTGCCATCCTGTGTTTTTCTACATACATGATGCCTGAACACGGCCTTCAGGCCTTTGAGTTCTCTTTTACATCTGTGAAGGAAATCCCTTCAATTATGAACGTAGTTGCACGAGTAATAATTTCTGACGTGCTGAATAACTTATCTAAAGATGCCAACTGAGAAGGATCGTGACTTTGCATAAACTCCTGTGATATGGTAATGGAAGCTTAATACCAATATGAAGTGAGAATGTCATCATGTTAGGGTAAGATAAAATGCACAAAGTTATGTAATGTGTTTATTGAAATGTAGCCAACTAGAAGAGTCTCAGGAAGTATGTGTAACCAATGGAGTGGTAATTTGAGAAGTTACACCCTGACGGGAGTCTATAAATATAGGGCTTGACCTTTTTTCCCCCCAAGTGGGAACTTTGCTAGGTACCACATTTGGTGGTGGTGTCTGTTATTCCTCCATTGCGACATCATTGACTGACTACTAGATCTCCTCCTGGTGGTTAGGACCACTACTGCCTTAACACATCCTACAACATTACTTTAAGATGATATCTCTTAAGACCTCTGACTTTAGCACCTGCCAGGCTTTGTGCTGTGTCATATAATACCGCTCACTTGTATGTCACTTTTTTGCACTATTAGCAGATGTTTCTTCCATTCTGTCCAGCAATAAAGCAAGTCTCAGGGAAAAAAAAAACATTAGTACATCTCTCACTGACCGACTTCCTTCCATCTATTGCTTAGACCAAGTTTGTGATAAGGGAAAAAGCTGCAGAAATTTTTGTTTCTCAACTCTTCAGTGATTCGCAGCGTTCAGCAATGAAGCTCCATCTACACTGCGTTGTCCTCACCCTGGTCTCCAGCACTGTATTAGGTAAGCTATCCATCATTGTACTACTTTACTTTCTCTAGATTTGACACCTTAAGCTTTACATAGTAGGCATCGAGACTATCAAGTTATAGGACAGTCCAGGAAGCTGAGATACAGGGTGTTGTTGGGCAGGGTGCTTGTGATGATTCTGCCCAAATATGGCCATAACTCAGCTGTATTTTGGTCTCTGGGTATAGGATATCCCTTCTTGCTTGCTTGCATACTGTGCGCAGCTATAAGCCTAGGTGCATATTGGCAGTAGCGGCTAGGCTTCACGTCTGCTGACCAACGGGCACAAGGATCTGTCGTGGATGGCTATCCGAGGGGGGCTGCCCCTCAGGTCGTTCATGCATGCCCGCAACTTGAGCAAGACGAGGTACTGCCCACGGTGCCCCTACAAGGAGGAAACATCTTTGCACGTCTTTTGGGAGTGCCCTTTTGCTCAAGGCCTGTTGGACGAGCTGGAAGATGACTTTGAGGACTGTGTACCCAGGAGGGGCCTGACGTACCACGCGGTATTGTATGGGCTCTTCCAGGGGACTCACAGAGAGAGTGACATTCTGGAGGCCTGGCGACTTGTGAACTGTTTCAAGGACGCTATCTGGTTCGCCAGAAAAGGACTGACTTTGCGAAGAGAGGACATCACTTTTCAGGATTGTTGCAGGCTGATCCGCAGCCTGCAGCGGGACTATGCCATTCAATCACGTTCAGACCCTTTGTATGTAGATGAGACAAAGTGAATTGATACCCTGTTATCAGTCATATCTGATCAACAGCCCAGGCGTGAACAATGCACTATTGTTTGATCAGCCAGGGCTGTATAGGAATACAATGGAGCCCTATTGTTCCAGCCTAGACGCTACTGCCAATCTGCACCTAGGCTTGTAGCTGTGTCCAGTATGCAAGCAAGGAAGAAGGGATATCCTATACCCAGAGACCAAAATATAGCTGAGTTATGGCCATATTTAGGCAGAATCATCACAAAGGGGTAGAGAACGGAAGGTGTCGACCGAGAGGAAAGAGGTAAGTATATACACTGAAGCCTCCCTGAGCTTGTAGGCCTCAGGAGAAGGCCATGGACCGCAGACTGCAGCCTTGGGCGCCTCGTGTTTGAGACCCCTGGTCTAATGTATGTTCAATATTAATATCAGCGATGACTGAAACTCCCCTTTAAGTAACTGATGCCATTATGACTCTTTCAGATAAAGGAGACAGAACAGAGATGAGCATCACCATCATCCTCACCATGCTGATGTCCACTAGTCTGATGTTCTACTTGTCCTAAAGATGTCCTCCTCATCTACCTTGTCTACAGCAAACATTCAGCAGATTATAAGCTTTCCTGTGGTTTATTGTTTTATAATTCCAGAAATTAAATTAATTACATTTTTTTGTAAAATTATATGTATTGGATGTTTTTAACATGTTTGGATGACGCAATTTCATGAAACTTCAGATAAACATTTACAAAATTTTTGAAAGAGATTTAAATGTCTATCCTTAAAGGAATTGTTCATTTATCATACCTTTCCACCATCAGAAAGTTTATCACAAGTTGTTCCACTACTAGCTCCACCAGAGATCAGCAAGTGTTTAGTTTCCCTGCAGCACCACCGGAGGGCAAATAAGGTATTACAGGGTGCCAATATAATGCGTATATGCCAGGATAAGAAATGTCCTCCAGAGTAAGAGATGCTCTTTGTACCTGTTCTCTGCTCAAGATAAAAATTTCCAGAACTGACCCTAAAGAGGACCTTTCACCACCTTCGCCAAGCTATTATTTAATAGCTGATGCTCCACTAATGCCAGCACAGTTGGAATTTTTTTCTCTAGCCCCCACCGTTCCTGAGCAATAAGTGCCAGTTTTAGTGCCTGTCAGGGCCGGCATTAGAGGGGGCAAACTGGACAATTGCCCAGGGCCCCCGTCCACAAAGGGGCCACCGGGATCCAGAGCATTAGGCTTTTAGCCTGATGGCTTGAATCCTGGGAGCTCCACTGCTGTATCGGCATGCTGTGCTGTGCACGCTGATACAGTTTAATCCTATGACAGAGCAGGGAGGTAAAAGTCCCTGCTCTGCCATGGAAGACCTTATGGAAACGCACAGAACGTCGTGGCGCAGGTGACCTGATGATGTCACTGTATCGCGCCACCTGTGCCACTACTACAAGGAGAGTCCTCGGCTGCTCCGCTCATCGTGGGAGCATGGTAAGGTGAGTACTAGATTTATTGTTTTCTGGTAAGGGATTACCTGCGAAGTGTGGAAACTATTATTTATAGGAAGGCTAATATTTATAGTGGGGGAACTATTAAATATAAGGGGGGCTATTGTAAGGGTGGAGTATTATTTATAAGGTGTAACTGTTATATATAAAGGGGTTACTATATATAAGGGGAAACTTATATATAAGGGGGCTATTATAAGAGATTACATATTACAGTGGGGAAAAAAGTATTTAGTCAGCCACCAATTGTGCAAGTTCTCCCACTTAAAAAGATGAAGCAGGCCTGTAATTGACATCATAGGTAGATCAACTATGAGAGACAAAATGAGAAAACATATCTAGAAAATCACACTGTCTGATTTTTTAAGAATTTATTTGCTAATTATGGTGGAAAATAAGTATTTGGTCACCTACAAACAAGCAAGATTTCTGGCTCTCACAGATATGTAACTTCTTCTTTAAGAGGCTCCTCTGTCCTCCACTCATTACCTGTAGTAATGGCTCTTGTTTGACATTGTTATCAGTATAAAAGACACCTGTCCACAACCTCAAACAGTCACACTCCAAACTCCACTATGGTGAAGACCAAAGAGCTGTGGAAGGACACCAGAAACAAAACTGTAGACCTGCACCAGGCTGGGAAGACTGAATCTGCAATAGGCAAGCAGCTTGGTGTGAAGAAATCACCTGTGGGAGCAATAATTAGAAAATGGAAGACATACAAGACCACTGATAATCTCCCTCCATCAGGGGCTCCACGCAAGATCTCACACCGTGGGGTCAAAATGATCTCAAGAACGGTGAGCAAAAATCCCAGAACCACACGGTGGGACCTAGTGAATGACCTTCAGAAAGCTGGGACTAACGTAACAAAGGCTACCGTCAGTAACACACTACGCCGCCAGGGACTCAGATCCTGCAGTGCCAGACGTGTCCCCCTGCTTAAGCCAGTACATATCCGGGCCCATCTGAAGCTTGCTAGAGAGCATTTGGATGTTCCAGAAGAGTATTGGGAGAATGAATGAGCCCTCAGGAGTTTTACGGATGGGGGCCCATGGGGATACCATACCAGCTCCAGATATCTGTTTGTTTATTTATCAATTTAATTGGTATTTTCTCTCAGAATAAATGGTTTTATGTGGTTTTACTTACCTCATTTTCTCTAGTTGATCGAAGGTCAATCTCAGGTCAGCTGTGGTGGTCACGAGCAGGTTCTAGGTTTTTCCATTATTCTGCCCAGCAGCAGCTTCTGTCAGCTGATTGGTCAGCTGAGCGTGGTGGCGGGAAATTTGACAAGAGTTTAATCTGCCCAGCAGCAATCCTGAACAGCTGATTGGACAGCTGTGCCGGACGGCGGGAAAATCAGCATTTAAAAAGAGAGGCGTTACCAGCTGAGGTGTCGATCCCGCCGTGGTCAACATATGGAGCAGCTCCAGGATCAGAAGAGAGGGATGGAGGATCTTCTTCGGCAGCTAATTAATCGAGCGGAAGCTGCCGGGGGAGAAGAGTGGCTCCGTCGGTGCCTGCGTCAGCCAGAGAATAACACAGCGCCGGAAGATGAAGAAGCGGTTCCGGAGGAAGGGGAGGTCTGTTTCCCGCTGTCAATCTCCGGCCGGCCGGTGGACAAGGAAGGCCGGCCGGAAGAAGATTTAGCTCTGCCGGCAAAGCGGTCTAGGAGGAGCCGCTCTGTATACACGCCGCCCCCTGTCACTCAAAGAAGAAGGGGCGGCGTCGGAAGGGAACAGCTGGGAGCGCAGGCTAAAGCAGCGCTTCCGGGTTGTTCTAAGGAGCTACCAGCTGACCGCCAGCGTCATAGGCCTGGAGCAGAAGAAGAGAGCTCGCAGACGAACCGGAGGGCAGCGTCGGCAGCCGGGAGCAGAAGCCAGCAGCGCTACAGGAGCCAGTCTGATGAGCGGAGGAAGAGCAGGCAAAAGGAAGCGGCCAGACCTTCTTCATCCATGCAGCAGGCCCAGCGGGGGAGCTTTGAAACCGGGGCCAGGGATGCTGGCCTGCGTGCAGAGGATTATAGACAGCCGAACCAAGCTTCTGGACTGGGGCGGGAAGCACATCAGGAGGGTGAGACCATCCATGTCTCGTCTGTCCCTAATACTAATGTTTTACCTAAATTCTTAACTTTGTTAAATGATTTTGCTGAAGCTAATGTTTCTAATTCTGTAGCTGGGGCTTGGGTTAAACCGCCCAGCGTTGTTTCTAGTATCCCTGTTAGTTCTAGTATCCCTGTCAGTTCTAGTTCTGTTGTAAATAGTTGTTGTACAAATGTCCCATTGTTAAATAAAGGTGCTGGGGTGGTGGAAACCTGTGTTAAGGAGGCCATTAGTTGTGAAGTGTCTCCGTTGGGTTTTCACCTCAGCAGTACTGTGAAAGAAAAAATTTGGAAGTTAGAATATGTTGAAGTTTTGTCATTGCTGCCATCGGCCAAAGAGCACGTGGTACGCAGTGACAAAAAGGATGAAAAGTCTGAGGAAGATAGGAAGCGTATTATGCCGCGTTCGTTTAATAACTGGCTTCAGGCCTTTTGCATATATGCTGCTGTGCTAGGGGAGCGTTCCCCTGATCTTTGTACCGGGTTGTTTCAGCATATAGATATTGTGCTGGAGGCATACCGCAATTTTGGTGGTATGGCCTGGTACAATTATGACGAGTTTTTTAGACAGAAATTGGCGGTGTACCCATCACTTAAATGGGGTGTGAAGGATGTTGGCTTATGGTTGAACCTAATGTTGCCACAGAGAACTACATCTAATAGGCCAAGCAGCTCCAGTACAACTACTATGCGTAAAGGGGTATGCTTCGCCTATAATGAGGCTGCATGTAAATGGCTTCATAACTGTAGGTATAAGCATGAGTGCTCCTTTTGCGGGGGCACTCATCCAATGTCCAGATGTTATAAAAGGAATAACCAATCTGGAGCACAGCAGCAAAGCACAAAGGAGCAGCTTTCCAAAAGCCACGACGCCAGTGAAGCTGCAAAGAATGCTGCCCAGGCTAAGATTAAACCCAGACCAGGCGAAAGCTAATTTGATTTATTCTGGTTTTAAGGTAGGTTTTCATGTTCCTGAATTTGATGGTGTTGGTTATACATGGGTACCGAACTTAAAATCAATTTCTTTGCACGAAGAAATTGTCAGGGTTAAATTAGTCAAAGAGTTAATCAGTGGTAGAATTGCAGGTCCTTTTGATTCCCCCCCCCCCTTTAAAAATTTTAGGTTATCCCCTTTGGGCATTGTTCCAAAAAAGGATCCAGGTGAGTTCAGACTCATTCACCACCAGTCTTATCCGCATAGTGAGTCTCTGAATGACATGGTGAGTGAGTCTGAAGCAGCTATAAAAAAAGCTTTGTTCGATCAGGCACTTTCTTTGTTGCGTGCTTGTGGACAGGGTGCACTATTAGCAAAAGCTGATATTAAGTCAGCTTTCAGGTTATTGCCAGTAGACCCAAAGGGCTTTAATTCACTAGGTTTTCAGTTCAATGACCAATATTATTTTGATAAATGCCTCCCCATGGGCTTTTCTATGTTCTGCAAGTACTTTGAGGCATTTTCTACCTTTCTGCAATGGGTCATTGAATTTGAGATACCTGTAGGAAAAATTCTCCACTATTTAGACGACTTTCTGTTTATTAGTAGTTCTGATTCTAACAGTTGTACAGTAATACCTCGTACACTCGCGTTTCCGAATTTGCGAATTCACAGATTCGCGATATTTTTTTGGCAACTAACATATATAGATTTTGCTCTTTTTTTTTCAGATCTGTGAAATTTAATTAAAAAAAACACCTTCGCTATTGGGTAGTAGCGTCCTGTTCGTTACGTACCCGGTAATTAGTTTCATTTTACTGTGAGTGTATAAGAAAAATGAATGAATGTATTAATATACAGTACTGTACAGTATACTTTAGTATACTTTAGTATACTGTACAGTACTGTAGGGTAAAGTTTATTGATATTTAGGGGTTAAACATTAGAAACCGGCATTGTAAGCGCTTCTAAGCGCTTGTACCAAACATTCGCGATTCCTCGCGATCCGCGACCTGCTCTGTCACCTAACCTCGCGAATGTACGAGGTATTACTGTAGTTTGTTGTTAAATAAGTTCTTTGAAATATGTGATTTATTTGGTATTCCCGTTGCGCAAGAAAAAACTTTATCCGTGTTGTGTTATAGAGTTTTTAGGTATAGTAATTGATTCTGAACGTATGGAATTCAGATTGTCAAAAGAAAAAAATTGAAAAAATAAAATGCCAGTTAATCACGATGTTATCCAAATCTAAAACCACTTTGAAAGAAATGCAATCCCTACTGGGCATGCTTAATTTTGCATGTCGAATTATCCCTATGGGAAGAGTTTTTTCAAAGCGGCTTTATTTTGCTACAAGGGGCTTGAAATCCCCTAGGGCGCATATTAGGCTTACAAAAAGTTTAAAAGAAGATTTATTCATATGGTTGGAATTTTTAACCAAGTTCAATGGTTGTAACTGTTGGCAGCAGGAGTTTATTGATTCACATGCATTAAATTTATTCACGGATGCTGCCGGAAGTGTAGGCTACGGTGCATATTTCAACGGAAGTTGGTCGGCAGAGCAATGGCCACACACTTGGATTGATAATGGAGTGGTAAAAAATATAGTGTTGTTAGAACTTTTTCCTGTTCTAGTCGCTATGGTAATTTGGGGTTCACAATTTGCTGGTAAAAGAATCATACTACACACCGACAATAAGGGTGTCGTTTTTGCCATCAATACTTTGTCTTCCAAATCCGATACTGTTGTGCAATTATTAAGACACTTAGTGCTCTATTGCATGAATGCTAACATATGGTTAATAGCTAGGTATGTGGAAGGTAACAGCAACGTTATAGCGGATTCATTATCTCGATTTCAGTGGGAGCGTTTTTGGGATCTGGTTCCAGGAGCGGATTTGGAAGGAATCCCTTGTCCACAACATTTATGGGACATAATTTGGATTTAATTGCTCGCAATATTAAATGTTCTGTTGCTCCTTGAACATGGGCCGATTATTCGGCCGCATGGATGAGCTGGTTAAAATTTTGTAATAATTTAGATGTTGATTACTTGATGATTGATTTGTCATTGATTTTGTTATTCTTGTGTGATTTAATGAACAGGAATCTGGCCTTTTCATCCAAACACAAGATATTGGCTGGGATCTCTTTCTTTTTAAGGTTAAGTGGAGCTAAATCGCTATACAGTTTTTATATAGTTAAACAAGTTCTAAAAGGTTATAGGAAGTCTCATCAAATTCAGGATACAAGAATGCCAGTGTCAGCAGAGTTGTTGTTTAAATTATGGTTAGTTTTAGAGCGTATTTGTGTAGATAGTTATGAGTTAGTGTTATTTAGAGTATCGTTTGTTTTAGCCTTTTTTAGTGCGTTGCGTATTAGCGAGTTAGTTTCAAAAAATAAACATTGTTCTTCTGGTTTAGATATTAAGGATGTTATGTTGTTTGATGGTTTTGTAGTTATACGGTTAAGAAAGTCTAAGACAGATCAGGATGGCAAAGGTTGCTTTATACACTTGTATGCTTTAGCAAACAGTGAGATTTGCCCAGTGATGAATGTTAACCTTTTCCTATCCAAGAGACCTTCGGTGGATGGCCCATTCTTATTACATGCCAACGGTGTCCCGCTTTCTTTATTCTAGTTCAATGCTGTTCTACATAAATGTTTATGTTTTTTACACTTAGAGAACTATAAAATTTTGGCCCACTCTTTTAGGATTGGAGCTGCTACTGAAGCTGCGAGATTGGGCCTGGACGAGGCTATAATCGAACGTGTGGGCAGATGGGAATCCAATAGGTTTAAGTTATATGTTAGACCTAATCTAGTTTTATAGTTTATGTTTGTTTATATTTGTTTCTGTTTTTCCTTAGGTAAACACATAGTGGTTTGGATTCTAGGCCATTCTTTTATATTTTGGGGAAGAAAAAGGGCTCAGAAGAGATCATACTCTGAGAATTTATCGTTGGACACTAAAGATGTTAATTTATTTTGGTTTGGTTTCAGGGGTCTGCAGTGGAAAGGTCTTGTTCCCGAAATCCACAAGTTAATGATGAAATGGCCTAGTCCTAATTTTTTAGTTTTTCATGTAGGAGGGAACGATTTAGGAAGAGTCAAAACTCTAGATTTAATTGGGCAGATGCGCAGGGATCTTGCCCTAATCAAATGCATTTTCCCAGATACAGTTTTGATTTTTTCTGAAATGGTTCCCCGTCTCCTTTGGTCTAATAAAAGATTCCTGTTTATGGAAAAAATCAGAAAGAGAGTCAATCGATCAATCAGTAAGTATATGTTTTGTTTGGGAGGTTTGAGTTACAGGCACATTGACCTAGAAGGTTTTGTGCCTGGTCTGTACAGATCAGATAGTGTCTATCTGTCTGACATTGGAGTGGATATATTTAACTTGGGATTGCAAAATGCCATTGAAAAAGGTCTGCGATGCTTTGGGGGGGGCCCATGTCCTGCTCAGACATGGCTTGTGGGGAATTTTAGTCTCCCAGCTAATGCTGGGAGGACTTGTTTCATGGACTTTTAGTTATTGGTTCACATTATTTATTTATTATTATATTGATTATCATTATTATTATAATTTATTTATTTATTGATTATTTATAATTATTTATATATTTGGGTAACCCCATAATAAACGCATCGCGGCCTATTAAGCCAAAAAATTTAAAGTGTCTGTCTATTATTTATTTATCTATTTATTTATTTATTTATAAGTTAGGATATATTAGTTAATAGGAGCATATTGGGGCGTGTATCACCATGAATGAACCCTCAGGAGTTTTACGGATGGGGGCCCATGGGGATACCGTACCAGCTCCAGATATCTGTTTATTTATCAATTTAATTGGTATTTTCTCTCAGAATAAATGGTTTTATGTGGTTTTACTTACCTCATTTTCTCTAGTTGATCGAAGGTCAATCTCAGGTCAGCTGTGGTGGTCACGAGCAGGTTCTAGGTTTTTCCATTATTCTGCCCAGCAGCAGCTTCTGTCAGCTGATTGGTCAGCTGAGCGTGGTGGCGGGAAATTTGACAAGAGTTTAATCTGCCCAGCAGCAACCCTGAACAGCTGATTGGACAGCTGTGCCGGACGGCGGGAAAATCAGCATTTAAAAAGAGAGGCGTTACCAGCTGAGGTGTCGGTCCCGCCGTGGTCAACATATGGAGCAGCTCCCACCCCCCTCCCTTGTTTTGAAAATAAAGTTTATTGTCGCAGTGCTTTATTAGCAGGGAATTTTAGTTATCCAGCTAAGGCTGGGAGGACTTGTTTCATGGACTTTTAGTTATTGGTTCACATTATTTATTGATTATTATATTGATTATCATTATTATTATAATTTATTTATTGATTGATTATTTATAATTATTTATATATTTGGGTAACCCCATAATAAACGCATCGCGGCCTATTAAGCCAAAAAAGTTAAAGTGTCTGTCTATTATTTATTTATTTATCTATTTATTTATTTATAAGTTAGGATATATTAGTTAATAGGAGCATATTGGGGCGTGTATCACCATTTCATATGGTCAGATGAAACCAAAGTAGAACTGTTTGGTAGAAACACAACTCGTCGTGTTTGGAGGAGAGTGAATGCTGAGTTGTATCCAAAGAACACCATACCTACTGTGAAGCATGGGGGGGGGGGGCAACATCATGCTTTGGGGCTGTTTCTCTGCAAAGGGACCAGGACGACTGATCCGTGTACATGAAAGAATGAATGGGGCCATGTATCGTGAGATTTGGAGTGCAAACCTCCTTCCATCAGCAAGGGCATTGAAGATGAAATGTGGCTGGGTCTTTCAGCATGACAATGATCCCAAGCACATCACCAGGGCAACGAAGGAGCGGCTTCGTAAGAAGCATTTCAAGTTCCTGGAGTGGCCTAGCCAGTCTCCAGTATTGAGATGAACTTTTGTTATTGACCAAATACTTATTTTCCACCATAATTTGCAAATAAATTCTTTAAAAATCAGACAATGTGATTTTCTATATATGTTTTCTCATTTTGTCTCTCATAGTTGAGGTCTGCCTATGATGACAATTACAGGCCGGCCTCATCTTTATAAGTGGGAGAACTTGCACAATTGGTGGCTGACTAAATACTTTTTTTTCCCCACTGTATATATGGGGGGAATTTTGTATATTATAGTTCCTCCTATAAAACTATTATTTATAAGGGGGCTATTATAATGGGAAGATTGTTATATGTAAGGGGGTTATTATTAGAGATGACACATTATATATAAGAGGGCTATTATAAGGGGGGGACTGTTATAGCAGAGGAACTATTATATGTAAGGAGGCTATTATAGGAGAGAAACTAGAATATATAAGGTGGATTGTTATAAGGGGGAGACTGTTATATATAAGGGGGCTATTATGTATAAGGCAGGTAACTATTATATATATTATATATAAGGGGAGCTGTTATAAGGGGGGGAACATATAAGGCGGGCTATTATTTATAAGGGAAGAACTATTTATAATAGGCCTATAATAAGGGGGGACATTATATATATAGATGCGGCTATTACAATGTGGTCGCTTTTATTTATAAAAGTGCGATTATTTATAAGGTGAACTATTATTTATGAGAGGGCTATTATTAATAAGGGGGACTATTTATAAGGGAACAGCATTATTTATGAGGGCTATTACTGATATGGGGGAACTATTACTGATATGGGGCACTATTTATAAGCAGAGACTATTTATAAGGAAGCGCTATAATAACTGATGAGGGGGTGCAAAACTCTATTAGGCGGTACAAAGGAGGTTATTTGAATTGTGTGTGGGCATAAGGAGGGGGTGGTTGTTACTGTTTTAGCGGCAGAAAGGGGGCGTTATTAAAGGGGCTACCACTGGAAATATGATGGCGTTGTTGGTATATCAGCTTTTAATTTTGCCCAGGGTCACAGTTTGTCTAAAACCGGCCCTGGTTCCTGGTATACTATTCAGGCTCTGTATGGTCAGGAGGGTGGTATCAGGCAGGAGCAAATAAGGGGTGTGATTGTGAACTCTGATACTGTCCGCATCTGATTGGAGCTCTGAATCACAACCCCTTACCTACTCCTGCCTAACACCGCCCACCTGACAGTACAGAGCCTAACTAGCACATCAGGCACCAAAACTAACAGTATTGATTGCTCGGGAATGGTGGGGACTAGAGAAAAAATTCCATCTGTGCTGGAATCAGTGGAGCAGAGGCTATTGACAACAGAACTGGAGGTGGTGAAACGTCCTCTTTAAGTGTAATTTTACGACAGGACCCACCATGCAAAATCAGTTGCAGAAATCTTTCAGCTGGGAGGTTTGGGCAGAATCTACCCAAAGATCAGACAGCTAGTGGAAAAAGAAGACCCTGCCTCTCAATGATATGGATGGGAGGGGAAAATTCTGATGTGTAAACTTAGCCAAAAAGGTATGTAAGATTTCCTTAAAGCAACATGACAGCCGTTTATATGTATCGCAGTTCACTGATCTACTATATCCCTCCAACAAATTGTCCTTATGAAATATATGGGCAGCTATAGTCCTTCTATCCGCACATAAATAATGAATCCATATGCTAAGTGTAAATAGTGCTCTCATATTGTAAACCTTCATAATACCAAAATAATAACTCATGATATACTTACATGCATTCTGACTACATATATGGATGTGTGTTTTGTACATGCAGGCTGGACAGGAGCAGCATAAGGCTATTACTGTCTGTATTGTTACATAAGACTGGAGCCAGGACCACTGGGCGGCAGCATTACTATGCACTATCAGGCCAGTCAGTCAGCTAGTTGCGGTCCTTGAGATTTCTAGTCCTGGTGGCCAGTAGTAGACAGCAGTCACAAGCTACCCGGCTTAGCGCCACAGCCTAGGTTTAAAGGTCCCACCAAACCCATATCTCATGCAAACATTTGTCGATGCTTTCCACAAAATCTCAGCTTTTAGCGTTCAAGAATAATTTTCCAGATAAGCGAGTTTGGTGCAGGAATGTGGCTCCCAGGTCTGGACTTGGTACTTGTGATCTACAGATCCATAACTGGATAGGAATTGGATAAAATGCAGTGACTCCTCGTGTTGGAATGTCCTCTCTGGCCAGGAGCCACCATTTCTCTTTCCCTTCCTCGGGGATGTGAGAACCATGCAAAAAGAACTGAGGCACAGAAAATACAGAACAACAAAAATGTCCCAAAGTTTACAACATTATATGGATATTATATTATATGTATATTATATTATGTGTATATTATATGTATATTACATTATATGTATATTATATTATGTGTATTTCATATTATATGTATATTATATTATGTGTATATTATATTATATGTATATTATATTATATTATATGTATATTACATTATATGTATATTATATTATGAGTATATTATATTATATGTATATTATATTATGTGTATATTATATTATGTTTATATTATATTATTGAGTTAAAGCATCATTTTTGGATACAGATCTGGTGAATTTTTCTTTAATGGCGGAATACATAAAAAAAGCTGTTCCTTTATATTAATACAATGCAGATCTTTATCGTATGGGTACTTATGAGTGTAGGGATACCTAATATATACATGTTGTTATAGCTTTTTTTTTGCTTATATTAAGTACATTTTTGTATATTTTATTTTTTCATCTTGCAACATCATTTTTTTTAACTTTCATTCTATTTCATTTTTATAGTATTGGAAAAATTTTACTTTCAAAGAGAGTCGGTCATCAGAGTCCACCTTATCAGCCCAGCCCTGTAGATAGATAGGTTAGGGTCACCTGAATCAAACAGTATTTTCCCCTTGTGACTGGGTGCCTGTGTTGCCCAGATATCACAGGTTTTGTCAATATGCAAATGAGCTATTTGGAGCAATGAGGGCGTGGCCACTTACCTCTTTGGAGCAATGACCCCGCCCTTGTTGCTCTAAAGAGCTCAAATGCATAGTGACAAAAATGGCGTTATGTCAACAACAGAGACACCGATTCACAAGGGGAAAACACTATTTGATTCAGGTGACCCTAACCTATCTATCTGTGAGGCTGAGTTGACATGCTAGGCTCTGTTGACTCCCTTTAAAAGTGTTCCTCTTGACAGGTATGTATGACCACTAGGTCCCTCACTAGCACTATTTAACAGCATATGTGGGAACTACATCCCACTGAAAACATATATGTACATCATTTTGCGAGAAGGGGTTAAATTTGGCTGGGAATAGTCTGTTAGGTCTCTATAGGGCATCAACGCAAAGAAAACATTGGTAAGACAGTAAAAATGTGTAGGTGAGATCATAAGGCTTAAACATAAATGTTAAGAATAACAAATCCTGCAAAGAATTGAGAAAATATTTCAGTAACGTGAATTCTTCTTCCCAATGTACTGTACCTGTCTGCGATGTCTTGTTGGAACCTCCTTCAGCTTATCTTCATTTTAAGACTTGTCCATTGACGTATGTGATATTTTCTCAACTTAAAGAGTCTCAGTTTTGTTCCCATAAATAAATAGTAAAGGGGCGATAAGAAGAAACATTGGAATATTTGTAATGACAGAAAAATGCCTCTTTCTCCACTTATCAGACCCCTTCTCCTCCCCCACTGCCTCCCACATAGATCACTCCCTGCTAAAATTAGTATAGAGGAGGCAGAAATGAAGATGAATTGTCAGCTCACTGAGAGATCAGGTTACAGCTACTGCCCATAGAAGTCTATAGAGAGGAGAGAGGGAAGAGGAAGAGACAAACAAAGATGATGCTGCTCCACCTAGTAGGTTTTCTTTTACCCCAGTGGTGGATGCACCATAAGCTATACTGCTCATCACTATAGTATAAAGTCCTTCATGCTGCTGCTGCTACTTCTGAGTGTATGTAGGGGAGAATATATGGGGAAGCAGGATTGCCTCTTCTTGCCTCTTCTTTTTCTTAGGCCGGGGCCCCACATGGCGTAAATGCAGCGGCTTGGCTTTGGCAGAAACGCTGCAGAAAAAAACACAGTGTTTTAGAGTTCCTGCAAAGTGGAATCTAGCGAATCCCATCCACACATTGCAGAAAAATATGCACAGCGGACATGCTGCGATTTCCAAAACCACTGCTGAAACACGGGCGATTTCCCTATAGGTATAATGGAAGCAGAAAGTTCGCAGAGGAAACCTCTGTGGACTTTCTGTGAGAAGCGCTACGGGATAAACCACGTTGGCAATGCATCACGGTTTTTCCTGCAGCACTTTTGTGCTGCGGCCAACTACGTGAGGCCTTAGCCTTAAAAAGTTTTCCCTCTCTATTATCGAATTTTAATCTAGGTGACACAGTTTTGTGTTGTCGGGGATCGTGCTAGGACCTGTGACGTGGGTGTGGTAGTCTTCTTTATTTTTTATTTATTTATTTTTTTACACATTGTGCCCCCCATATGGTCATAATAGACCCTTGGGAGGTTTTTTTTTAACATTACTTTTTATTTTTGCTGATGTTACCCTGTAAATGGGACTGATACATTAGCCCTCATTACAGTAGGAATACAGCCCCCTTGCACTTACTGCTAACCTGGTTGCAGTTTTTGTTATCCTCTCCCTTCTGGTCCTCACCTGTGTCATGTGACCAGCAATTAAAGTGTTAGACATAAATAGAAACTGACTTTGCACATGCTACACAGAATTGCCAATGTCTGAAAACAGTTTCAGGCCATGCCCCCTATTTACCTACTACACCCCAGGTTTACAGGTAACACCCCTCATTTACAGAATGTGCAACGCACTACGCGCACCACTGCAAAATTAACTCCACCCATTTCTACGTTGACTCCGCCCATCCCCATCCATTTCTCTTTGTGCCCCCACACAGTATAATGATCCTACAGTCACCCTAACATTATATATACCCCCACATTATAATGTTCCCCTGCAACTGCCCCTATAGTATAAAGTCCCTCTCTTGGTGCCCCAGTTTAATGTCCTCCTCTACAGTCATGGCCAAAAGTTTTGAGAATGACACAAATATTCTATTTTCACATGATCTGCTGCCCTCTGGTTTTTATGTGTGTTTGTCAGATGTTTTTATCACATACAGAAATAGAATTGCATTCATATTATGAGTAACAGAAGCTTATATTGACAGTTAGAATGAGTTAATGCAGCAAGTCAATATTTGCAGTGTTGACCCTTCTTCTTCAGGACCTCTGCAATTCTCCCTGGCATGCTCTCAATCAACTTCTGGACCAAATCCTGACTGATAGCAGTCCATTCTTGCAGAATCAATGCTTTAATTTTGTCTGAATTTGTTGGTTTTTGTTTGTCCACCCGTCTCTTGATGATTGACCACAAGTTCTCAATGGGATTAAGATCTGGGGAGTTTCCAGGCCATGGACCCAAAATCTCTATGTTTTGTTCCCTGAGCCATTTAGTTATCACCTTTGCTTTATGGCAATCATGCTGGAAAAGGCATTGTTGAGCACCAAACTGCTCTTGGACGGTTGGGAGAAGTTGCTCTTGGAGGACATTCTGGTATCATTCTTTATTCATGGCTGTGTTTTTAGGCAAGACTGTGAGAGAGCCGATTCCCTTGGCTGAGAAGCAACCCCACACATGAATGGTTTCAGGATGCTTTACAGTTGGCATGAGACAAGACTGGTGGTAGCGCTCACCTCTTCTTCTCCGAATAAGCTGTTTTCCAGATGTTCCAAACAATCGAAAAAGGGATTCATCAGAGAAAATGACTTTCCCCCAGTCCTCAGCAGTCCACTCCCTGTACCTTTTGCAGAATATCAGTCTGTCCCTGATGTTTTTTCTGGAGAGAAGTGGCTTCTTTGCTGCTCTCCTTGAGACCAGGCCTTGCTCCAAGAGTCTCCGCCTCACAGTGCGTGCAGATGCACTCACACCTGCCTGCTGCCATTCCTCAGCAAGCTCTGCACTGCTGGTAGCCCCATCCCGCAGCTGAAACACTTTTAAGAGACGGTCCTGCCGCTTGCTGGTCTTTCTTGGGCGCCCTGGAGCCTTTTTGGCACCAATGGAACCTCTCTCCTTGAAGTTCTTGATGATGCGATAGATTGTTGACTGAGGTGCAATCTTTCTAGCTGCAATTCCCAGTTAGGCCATTTTTGTGCAGTGCAATGATGACTGCACGTGTTTCTTTAGAGATAACCATGGTTATCAGAAGAGAAACAATGATGGCAAGCACCAGCCTCCTTTTAAAGTGTCCAGTGGTGTCATTCTTACTTAATCATGACAGATTGATCTCCAGCCCTGTCCTCATCAACACCCACACCTGTGTTAATGGAGCAATCACTGAAACGATGTTAGGTGGTCCTTTTAAGGCAGGGCTGCAATGATGTTGAAATGTGTTTTGGGGGATAAAGTTCATTTTCTAGGCAAATATTGACTTTGCAAGTAATTGCTGTTAAGCTGATCACTCTTTATAACATTCTGGAGTATATGCAAATTGCCATTAGAAAAACTGAAGCAGTAGACTTTGTAAAAATTAATATTTGTATCATTCTCAAAACTTTTGGCCATGACTGTAGTTGCCCCAAGTGTAATGTCCTCCACCAGCTGCCCCTCTCAGTTTAATGTCCCCCTTCCATCAGCCCCCAAAGTTTAAAAAAAACGCTGATACTCACCTTTTCTTGCTCCCCTGCTGCTCTATAGAAATCTCCGATCCCAGAGTCTTCAGGGAGCTGCAGTCACAATGTAAGTGATGTCATCACATCACACCTACAACTCCTGAGGCTGGAGAACACAGGGGCAGAGTGGTGAAGCGGGAACTGGACGGCTCCTGCTACACCACTGTTTTCAACTCATCTGCATCCTCCAGATTACTCCCTATATCCTCTCCTATATCTCCTCCTATTACTCCATATATCCTCTCCCTATATCTCCTCATATTACTCCATATATCCTCTCCTATATCTCCTCCTATTACTCCATATATCCTCTCCTATATCTCCTCCTATTACTCCATATATCCTCCCCCTATATCTCCTCCTATTACTCCATATATCCTCCCTATATCTCCTCCTATTACTCCATATATCCTTTCCCTATATCCCCTCCTATTACTCCATATATCCTCTCCCTATATCTCCTCCTATTACTCCATATATCCTCTCCCTATATCTCCTCATATTACTCCATATATCCTCTCATTTATCTCCTCCTATTACGCCATATATCCTCCCCCTATATCCCCTCCTATTACTCCATATATCCTCCCTATATCTCCTCCTGTTACTCCATATATCCTCCCTATATTTCCTCCTATTACTCCATATATCCTCCCCCTCTGTCTCCTCCTATTACTCCATATACCCTCTCTCTCCATATTACAGTGACTCACACAACATCTCCCTCTGGCTTTTCTGTCCATGTTCCATAAATGGTTACTGTTGCTCTAAACAATCCCACCCTTTCATCATAACACGTGTCATAATAAACCTCTTTCACCAGTTTTACTAGCAGTTTATTCCAAAGCCCGCAGCACTGGAGCCTCCTGAAAGCTCTGAGACAAGCTGATCATCCTGGTCCACCTCTGACCACCATCAATCTTCAGTCAGAGCTTGTAGGTTCTGTGACACCTTGGACCTTCTACAATCTTCTCACTATGGAGGTCTCTTGTCTCTGGTCTCTGATCCTTGTTGCCGTTTTTAGAATCTGCAGAGTACATGGTAAGTTCTATCCTGGCATGCAGAATCCATATGGTTAATACAAGAAGGGAATGTAATTGCTTTGCTATGTTTCTTTGTGCTAAATTTTTAGTCTCGTAAGGTCATGAAGTGATGGACGCGTGGAGCAATATTGAGACATTTTTAGTAACTTTATAGAAGTGAAAACTTATCCTTGCAGTCTGCAGTTGGCAGGTCTTTCCCGTCTGTAGAATGTAATTTCTTAGGTTTCGGAAAATAATGTTTTGTGGAAATGATGGTAGAAAAGAAAGACGAAAAATCTGAAGTTGGCTTAGAGTGAAGGAGAAACCTCCCTGGTATAGGTCTGGTTCCACTTAGTCCCAGCTCTTGTAATATCCTCAAAAATACTCATCGAAGGGTCTGTTTGTAATCATGTCCGTCATCTTGGAGGCAACTTAAAGAATGATGGTCATGGGAAACCTTCTGCGTTTATTGGTTCTTCTACATAGGGGCACCTGCTCCACACAAAAATCTAGGACTAGTGTTCTGTCAGCTACAAATTGGATTGTCTTCTGCTGGTCCTCATGTCACAGCATGGGCCCACAAAGAGTCCCTACCAAGGGTGTATCTTCCAATGTAGCAGGCATAGTAGCTGTCATGAAGCCTAAAGGCCCATTTCCACTGAGATGAGTAATGACAATGGATGACAAAAGGCGGTGTGGAAAATGTAATGTGACCCTGACCTAAGTTTTACTATATAACCTCATTGTTACCTCTGCTGTGTGTATCGTATCCTCTCTGTAGTATTACTTTTTGCATTAATTGTTTGCAATATTCCTGTGCTATGGCATCATTGTATTAGGACATTATAATACCTGCATAATTCTTTTGCACCTTTCTTTTGTGCATTGTTCCTGTGTTATGATATCATAGTTTGCATAGTCTCAGTACTGTGACATCACTGTGTTTATTATCCCAATACTGTGACATCACTGTTTTATTATCCCTGTACTGTGACATCACTGTGTTTATTATCCCTATACTGTGACATCGCTGTTTATTATCCCTGTACTGTGACATCACTGTGTTTATTATCCCTGTACTGTGACATCAGTGTGTTTACTACACTTGTACCATTTATGGATTACCTATTACCTATTGGTTCCTCTACTGACCTAGCCCCACCTTGATGGAGTATGTTCTCCATATCCCTACCTATATAGCATCCATGTGTTTGGAGGTTTCTTCTCTGGCATTAGACATGCAGCTTTCACCTGAGAATGATGCAGAATCCAATGTATATGTCACCATACATACAAAACCTACAATGTAATTCCATATGTAAACCTTGTTTTTTATACTGTTATCCTGAGAATTTAGCTGTGACTGATTTATCATATGTTGGTCAGACATAAAATAGAACCCTTAATTCACCAAAATAATATACTCACCTGTCTTATAATATATCTATGACAGGAGGAGCAGCAGAGGCAGCCACTTGTCATCTAGAGTGAAAACTATAGAGGGATAGTCACAATAATCCAGTATGAGCTATCCACTTTTCCTCTGAGAGTCAATGACTGGTGGAGGCTACTGTTGTCTATATACAGTACAGACAGATTGTTTACAAGCCCTGCCAAAAAGTATATGGCCGGTGTAATGGGGTTTTGTAATGTAATACAATGATGTCCCATAGGAGGTAATTCGAATGGAGTGAAATGCCTAACCTGTACCCTCTCTGCATGCCTATTCAGGGCGTATACACCATAGAGGTGGCCCATGTGGCTACCAGAGAGGGTGCCCATGCCAGGATGTCTCATCCCCTTGTAAAGGGTGTCAAAAACCACTGTATTGCGACTCGTGTTAGCTTTTACAGTAACAGTATATTCACACTTGCAGGTTTTGTTCAGGTTTTCTAATGCAGTTTTGAAGCCAAAACCCGGAGTGGATTCAAAACTAGGAGCTGTCTTTTCTCCTTTCTTTCCTTTTATGATCCACACAAACTGCATCAGAACCTGCATGTGTGAATATAACCTTACCTTTCCCCTCCCTACAAACTCCTCTATATAAAACCTCTATAGAAGTATGATATATAATTACTTCTGTGCAGTCATATTGACGAGCTGTGTACATATATAGAATATTTCAAGCTGACTTGGGCGGATTCTTGGATACTTCTCCTTTAACCCCTTACGTCTTTGATATCTCTGCGTGCAGACCCATTACCATATACGGGTTTTCATTTAGTAGTATCATGAAAAAGTCGATTATTTTACTGTCAATTGGGTTTACAGTGTAATAAACACTCGGAACCACAGAAGTAAATCCAAGCCAATACAAGCCAGCCTTAGGTTACTCTATGGAGGACGCCTCTGCAGAACCCAATGGACCCCTTTACAGTCATATGAAAAAGTTTGGGCACCCCTATTAATCTTAATCATTTTTAGTTCTAAATATTTGGGTGTTTGCAACAGCCATTTCAATTTGATATATCTAATAACTGATGGACACAGTAATATTTCAGGATTGAAATGAGGTTTATTGTACTAACAGAAAATGTGCAATATGCATTAAACCAAAATTTGACCGGTGCAAAAGTATGGGCACCTCAACAGAAAAGTGACATTAATATTTAGTAGATCCTCCTTTTGCAAAAATAACAGCCTCTAGTCGCTTCCTGTAGCTTTTAATCAGTTCCTGGATCCTGGATGAAGGTATTTTTGACCATTCCTCTTTACAAAACAATTCCAGTTCAGTTAAGTTTGATGGTCGCCGAGCATGGACAGCCCGCTTCAAATTATCCCACAGATGTTCAATGATATTCAGGTCTGGGGACTGGGATGGCCATTCCAGAACATTGTAATTGTTCCTCTGCATGAATGCCTGAGTAGATTTGGAGCTGTGTTTTGGATCATTGTCTTGCTGAAATATCCATCCCCGGCGTAACTTCAAATTCGTCACTGATTCTTGTACATTATTCTCAAGAATCTGCTGATACTGAGTTGAATCCATGCGACCCTCAACTTTAACAAGATTCCCGGTGCCGGCATTGGCCACACAGCCCCAAAGCATGATGGAACCTCCACCAAATTTTATAGTGGGTAGCAAGTGTTTTTCTTGGAATGCTGTGTTTTTTTGACGCCATGCATAACGCCTTTTTGTATGACCAAACAACTCAATCTTTGTTTCATCAGTCCACAGGACCTTCTTCCAAAATGAAGCTGGCTTGTCCAAATGTGCTTTTGCATACCTCAGGCAACTCTGTTTGTGGCGTGCTTTCAGAAACGGCTTCTTTCGCATCACTCTCCCATACAGCTTCTCCTTGTGCAAAGTGTGCTGTATTGTTGACCGATGCACAGTGACACCATCTGCAGCAAGATGATGCTGCAGCTCTTTGGAGGTGGTCTGTGGATTGTCCTTGACTGTTCTCACCATTCTTCTTCTCTGCCTTTCTGATATTTTTCTTGGCCTGCCACTTCTGAGCTTAACAAGAACTGTCCCTGTGGTCTTCCATTTCCTTACTATGTTCCTCACAGTGGAAACTGACAGGTTAAATCTCTGAGACAACTTTTTGTATCCTTCCCCTGAACAACTATGTTGAACAATCTTTGTTTTCAGATCATTTGAGAGTTGTTTTGAGGAGCCCATGATGCCACTCTTCAGAGGAGATTCAAATAGGAGAACAACTTGCAATTGGCCACCTTAAATACCTTTTCTCATGATTGGATACACCTGGCTATGAAGTTCAAAGCTCAGTGAGGTTACAAAACCAATTTTGTGCTTCAGTAAGTCAGTAAAAAGTAGTTAGGAGTATTCAAATCAATAAAATGATAAGGGTACCCAAATTTTTGCAGCGGTCAAATTTTGGTTTAATGCATATTGCACATTTTCTGTTAGTACAATAAACCTCATTTCAATCCTGAAATATTACTGTGTCCATCAGTTATTAGATATATCAAATTGAAATGGCTGTTGCAAACACCCAAATATTTAGAACAAAAAATGATTAAGATTAATAGGGGTGCCCAAACTTTTTCATATGACTGTATAAGTCACTGGGGCGTCCTAATAGGACAACCTCTGTCCATATCACGTAATAGGATATATGTATGTCATACAGAGGGGAATCCTGCTCAGGAGTGAGACCCATCCTCTGTTAGAGATCTACTGCAGATTGTCTTTAAGGGGTATTACAGTATCAAGAAGTTACCCCCTGTCTATTTCAATGGGGGCCATCAGACTACAGCACCCCGCTAACTCTGACGCTTACCATTGAAAAGTACAGAGCAACACTGCACATGTCCACTGTGTCACTTCAGTTTGAATGCAAAACACCCCAATTCTCATGATCATGGAGGGTCCCAGAGGTCGATCTCCACCGATCAGTAAGTTACCCAACTAAACCAACTTCTTGTTACTGGAACACCCCTTTAAATTCTGGAGTACTCCGCACATGTGCTGTCTTTCCTCTATTTTGGTTAAATCCCATCACAACTCCGACACTGGAGACAGAATACAATTCCACACATAAGAATAACAGAGCAATAATACCTTTAAGTTAAAGGATCCTATTCACATAGGAAAAATCTGGCCAAAGCTACTAGTTTTGGTGGGACTGGGTGGATATCTCTCCCCTAACTGGTGAGAAAGGATCTGGCATGGTGATTCTGATCATGGCCATTCCCTTTGTTCTACCAGAAAATAAGATGTCTTACTCTTCTCTCTACATTCAGAAAAAACACGCATGCTTGGCCAAGCTGAGCATGCATGTGTATGGAGGAGCCAAGAGGAATAGCTGTGAACAGGTGTATGGGCACCTTTAAACAATAACACACTGACACATGGTGATATTAACAGTAGCACACTAAAATTTGGGGTTCATGACAATGGTACACCAACATTGGGGGCTCAGAATGACTCAAAAACAGACTAAATATTTGGGCATTTCCCCCACGGACATATACATGTCAGATCAAATCCGGCACTAGTTAAATATAAGTACAAGGCTTCCAAATAAATACTGCTCAAACTTGACCCAGCTCCAGTGTCTCATGACTATCATGGGTGGTAGGAGGGTCAGGCCCTTTAATGCCCAGAGGCCCGGACCGCCCAGTCCATCCCTAATTTTTCCCTTTGTGTTCATTGTAACTGTGAGTGAAGGTTCAACACTGGAATTTAACAAAAATGGAAAGAAAAATGAAAAGCCTCATGTTACGTCCACATGGGACCGTAATGAGGTCTGTGCCAACCCTTGTGGACATGCAGGTGGATTGATGGGAAGATATGACTGTGTGTGATCAAAACACAAGTGATGTGAGTCAGACCAAGGGCCGTGCAAATCTGTCATCTTAAACAATGGATGGATCATGTCTCTGTTATTCCAGAGCAACTTAAACAAAAAATCCAGGATATCCATAAGCCATTTTCTGGGCAAATCTAACATTCCTTTGTAAATGTTCCCATTTCATAACTCAGGCTGTTATTTTTACTGAAACATAAGAGCTATTGTAAATGCCATGGAGACATCGCCTCTCATTGTGTTCACAAAAAGTTACAAAAATATCCTTTTTACGCACATACTTTATATAGCATTCTGCTGTTAGGGCACAATATACCACTAATATCTGGCCGCTCTCTGGTAGTTTTATATAGGCAGAATATAGCAGCATTACTTGGGTACTGTTAGTATTATTTAGATATTAGATGTTTTCGCCAATATGCAAATAGGCGATGGGGAGGCCAAAAGAACACTATTTTGGCCTCCAGTGGATAAATGGGGGCCTAGGCGTACATTAGACATATATATATTGGGAGCTTTCCCGTTTCATATGTCAAATGGACAAAGCAAACACAGTGTGAATACAGCCTAAGCCTAAGACTGTAGTATCTTACGGTCTGACTCACCACTGGGTCTACAAGACGCTGCTGGTTAACTGTATGTTTGTCCTGAGGGCCCGTCTACTGCATTGTTCTAATATCGCCTCTGCTATGAATTCTGCTAACATGTCCTGGCAGTACTCTGGCATAGACACCCGGTATAACAGTTTATTTGGGTGTGTACATCAATCCCTACACTAAGAATCTGAATCTTCATTGAAATTTGGAATGGAAGAATTTTCCATGTCTATGGTCTTCGGAAAAAGTGGTCCAATATTTCCATACATGACCACCCTGATGACATTCCGACTCTGCATCATGTGGCCGACCCTGCTGTACAAACAGCATAGCGCGGGGTCAGTCATGTGAACCAGAGTCAGAGCAGCATCAGGGGAGCCAACTAGAAGACTTGTGGTCAGAGACGTAACTTGAAGCATCTAGACCCCAGCCCAAAATCTGTATCTATCCCCTCAACTATAATGTATCATTTATATCTCATTTCTCAATATCTTATATTGGGAAGAGACATCATATGGGTCCATTTGCAACTGCACCATCTTCACACCCTCAAATTACAACCCTGCTTCCGGCCCTCATGTAGTGGTATTAAAAGTCCCACAGTGGCGCGACAGGAGAGTGGCATCTATATTAGCAAATTTTACCTTCTATTGCAGTGATTGAATACGATGCCAAAAATTTTGGCTACCTAGACAACTGATTTAAAGTGAACCTCCACCTTTTCTTATCATTTTAGGTCCAAAATTATGTTCTTATTAACTTCTTAATATATCTTGATAACAAATTAAACTTTGTTTTCTGATACAAATCTCCAAGACCCCTTCATAGATGTACAATGGATTAAAAAAATAAGTTCTATCTGCTTGCAGTCACCACTAGAGGGAGCTCAAGAGTTCTATGTGGAGACAGTAGTTCAAGGTATAAACAGTACACAGTAGGCTCTAAAGCTCCCTCTAGTGGTGACTGTGGGTAGCTGGCAATTTATATTATGTCAGGAGATTTGGTGCTCCGTATCGGAACACTGTATAAAGATAAATTTAAAAATATCAGCACAGAATTGTGAACCTATTGAGATAAAAAAGAGATAACATGCTATTCAAGCAGTGGACATTCACATTAAATTTGTAAAGTACATGTTGAGTTTTTGGAGGATATCACTAAGGATTGCAGAATGTTCAATATTTTATATGAATTTTATGTCTTTTATTACATTCTATGTTTTATTAAAGTTTCTATCTTTTTACCTTCTGACAGCTATGCTTCCCATTCCCATAATAAGCATGGAGGACAAGATAAAAATCAATGAGGAGACCAAGGTGACCTGCATGCTGCCAGCCAGTGAATGCCAATGTCTGGAGGTGGAACTAAGGATCATCACTGAGGAAAAACTCAAAAACTGTGTCTCACACAAAGGAAATTTACCTAATGTCACCTGCACACTGGAAGTTACCAAAGACATGCACGAGGTGGAGTTATCCTGCGAGGCCCACTTCAGGACCAAGAGCAAACCTCAAAAGCTGAATATTCAGAGTATGTATGCAACCAAAGCGGAGGAGAAAGCAGTGTGGTCCATGTGGTCTATACCCACCAACCCACGTTACTTTCGAAGACAAAAAAAATTCTGGATTTTACAGGCTCTTTGGTGCCCAAAATGAAGATGGCAAAATTCCCCCCTTCTTCCCCCCCCCCAATTATATTAACTTTTCTGAATGTCTACATATTATGGTTTATAGACTTATGGTAGTTCCTTTAATGTCCCTGGTGGTCTAGAGTGGAGTAGTGGGTAATACTTTGTATCTCTGGTAGCCCAGGGTGGTGAGGGGGGCTAACAATGATATTCATTATTTATGATGATCTAGAATGATCACTTATCTCCTATATACAGGATAGGAGACAAGTGTCTGATCACTGAGGGTGTGACCACTGGCCAAAGACCATCTCTGTTAACCCTTCACCATCCTAAATATATGAAAATAAACACTATAACCATATCATTATATAATATGTTAACCACTAAACTACCCTAGACCACCAGGGATATTAGATATTAAAGAGGTTTCCCTCTAATAATACTTGTCCCCTACACACAGGATTGGAGATGAATGTTATCACTGATGGTTGGCACAATGGGCCAAGACCACCGCTATTAACCCCTTGACCATCCTAAACATATGAAAAAAAACTCTATAACCATATTTTTATATCATATGTTAAACACTAAACTACCCTAGACCACCAGGGATATGAGAAATTAAAGGGTTTTCCCTCTAATAATACTTATCCCATATACACTCAGGATAAATGTCCTATCACTGTGCGCCTGACCACTGGCCCAGGACTACTTCTATTAACCCCGTCACCATCCTAAACATATCATAATAAACTCTGTATCCATCTTATTATATAATCGGTTAACCACTAAGGTACCTTAGACCACCAGGGATAATAATATTTATTCCCTATACACAGGATAGGGGATAAGAGTCTAAGCATGGGGAGTCTGACCACTGTTACCCCCAACAATCACAAGAACCAGGCCACGCCACTATTCTAGTCATTTCTATACTGTAAGTCATTGAATGGCGATCTCCGTCAGTCCCATAGAAGTGAATGAAGAGGAGGCCGAACATGTACACCACCACTCTATCCACATGGGACACTCAGGGACCCTATTCTTGTGATCGCTGAGGGTCAGACCTCCAGCAAACAGACACTTACTACTTATCCTATGAATAAGGAATAAGTATTAAAAAAGTGGGAAAACCCCTTTAATATCTAATATCCCTGGTGGTCTAGGGTGGTTTAGTAGTTAACTCCTTGTACAATAATATGGTTATAGCGTTTACTATTATATGTTTAGGATGGTGAAGGAGTTAAAGCTCTGTGTTTCTTTTATCAAGGAGCTACCTTAACACAAGTATTCAATTTCCCTACAGCGCCTCTACAGGGAAAATGAAGTATTACACAGGAAGAGCTCCTAGATAAGGAAACTGTTTTTCACCTCCATGAATTGGTCACAGTGCACACCTTACTGAGCGTACTACGTGATTTCTCTCCCTCCAAGCCCCTCTCAACACTGTTATTCCCCACTATCCTCAGGGCACCCTACAATGCCAGGCACCGGCCTATGTGTGGGGGAATCTTGGCGGAGCAGAGGACATGACTCATACACAACTTGTTTGCAGACCAGTTTCTCATATCTGCAGCAGAATTTTTTTTTCTGTCTTGGAACTTTTCTTTATTTTAGGATTTCTTTAGTTCACATCCAGTGTGGAGAAGGCTTGTTGTATCCGAAAAAGGCCAAGATTCACTCTGTATTCAGCTTTCTCTGTAAAGATTTTGCTGAGGTGGTTGGATTATGGCCAGTAGACGTCACTGACACAAGGAGGAGGTGCACTATGATGTGCGAGTTGTACCAGAATCCGTGAGAAGGGAACTTATAAAGTAATTCCTGGGATCCAAGGGCCACGGGGCCCCCTACTTACCTCGTGACATGTATAATACTAGTGTCTTCTTAAGTGGAAGGAGGGCCATTGGGCTCCTTCAGGCTCCAGGGCCTGGGTACGACAGCTACTTTTGTAGTTTATAGAACAATCACAAGTGTTATATAAAAGGCCCAGCATGGGATTGTCTGCTTTCCAAATGCCCTATTAAGGAAATCTTGAGTTAATAGAGGGGTCTGTTTAAGCTAAAGAGAATGGCTCCAATGAGTGTCTTTAGTTCTGGAGGACTTGGCGTGTATGTACATTACACAGATAGCAAATTAATATCAATGTAAATCGTGTAATGCTTCATCTCTCCTGTGGGGGTGCCTCAGAGAAATTCAACTTTTACTCCAGGTTATCCCTGATCACAGGAGGGCCCAGAAGCTGTGATCAGTTTATCATCAGGAAATCAGACAACCCTTATAGCAGTTCATCTTTGGTGTTCTTTGCGCCGTGCGCCATCCGTCAGGTCTTGTACTAGTCATAAAACATTGTGTTAAAGTGTTCCTGTACCTTTTATTGCAATCTATAATAGAATTCAAAAATTCTATGAGCTTGAAGCTGAATGATGAGTATTCTGCTGTGCAGGTTCCATGACAACACTTCCTGTCAATATACTTATAGGGACAATGGGGGTAATTTATAAAGTCTGACATTTCCTACACCACTCTTTCTCAATACACCTACTAGTGCAAGATGCATTAGCATTATTAAAGGGGTTGTGCTTGTGATTTAAAAAAATTACATGTAGTCAGGAGAGGAGGGCTATAAAATAAAAATGGATTTCTACTTACCTGCATCTTCCTCCCAAGTTCTGCACAGGGCCGACTTTCACCTCCACTTCTCTGCTTGTATACAGAGAGGCTGCAGTGATGATGTCACACAGCAGCGGAGGTGATGGCCAGCCAGCCGCAGGAAAGGAGGGGGTGGATGCAGGTAAGTATAAATGCATTCTTATTTTATAGCCCTCCCCTCCTCACTGTATATCATATTTTTTTAATTCTGAACAACCCCTTTAAGAAGTCTCCTAATAATTCAGTGTCCGGTGTGCCTGAATTGACATCTACACCAGTCACAAGCAGTTTTCTGATGAGAGTTATAGTAAATCTGGCAGGCCCGAGGCGTCCCCTCCCCAGTCTGCCTTGAATTCTGCCCACCTGTCGTAAAAAGATTCTCCACCCACTGTCGTAAAAAGATAAAGAACAAATTGGGCATCTTTGGTGCAAATCACGGCCATGTGCAAAAATCCTGCTGGTCCAACAAGAGCCTAAGATCCAAACTCACTTTTAATGCAGAAACTTTCAACAGTTTGGCATTCAGAAGCCTGGATATAAAAGCTCTTGAAATCTTATTTTTGGAGATCAAAAGGGATTTTCCATTCTTGTAATATTGATGATGAATGCTTAGGATATGGGACCCCCACAGATCAGCTATCTGAAGAGACCACAGTATCCGGGTGGGCACTCTGGCCTCTTCACAGGATGGGACTGAGGTGCAAACAGGTCATCTGACGAATGAACATGGTATAACTGGCGTGTGAAGTGGAAGTGAACGCTCACCCAAGCAGCTGATCTGTGGGGGCCCCAGGTGTCAGACCCCCATCAGATATTAATGACCTATTCTGTTATTGATATTTCACTCCAGGAAAAACCCTTTAGCCCCTGGAAAATCTGCCAGTCTTGGATCAAAATAGCCCCAACAGGGGTGTAACATGAGGGGGTGCAGTCACACACAGGCCCTGGAATCTAAGGGAACCCATAAACTGTGTCTTTCCGATATGAAGAGACCCGTTTTATAGACAATACATTATAGTTGGGGGCATGGTACAGATTTTGCATCAGGACCCATGAGCTTCATGTTACGCCTCTGGGCCCCAAGGTTTTTTGAGGTTTTGTAGTATATTTTAAGACAATATGGACACTAAACTATAACATTACAGTATGTCTTATTGGGTGGAGACCAGACATACTGTAGGTACAATTTAGTCGCCGTGAACATGGGAGCAAGAACTAGACCTGGGCACCCCAAAGATTAGAAGTGCACCATCCTCTCTCCTATGTAGGTGGTTGGGTTATGATCTGAAGATGTAGGATGCAGAGAACCAATGCGACCCTTGCAACCTCCTGTATTGCACTATAACACACATCAACTCTTCTACTATTCTTCTCTCTTTCTTCCAGCTGAACCTGAGTTTACAGACTGTCCCGATAACCTGGTTTGGATAGAGGGCCAAGAAAACAGCTTCCACTGTAAGGCCAAAGGATACCCACCTCCCACCGTGTCCTGCGTGAAGGACAGCACTGTGTACAATGAGGGGGAAAAATTCACAACGCTCAAAAACATGTCCGGCGACTATAACTGTAGAGCTGTAAACTTTGATGTTGTGTCGAAGAAAGTAACGGTGTCTGTGCAATGTAAGTATCTGCATGAAGGAAATGGGTTATGGGGCGAGGGGTGGCATCCAGATCTCTCAGCTTATAAACACCCACAAAACCCACACATGCCTTCAACATCACAGACTTCCTTTCCTGTCACTCAATTCTTGGCAACGACCAAAACAATCAAGATTTCTTAGCAGACGTAGGCGTGATACCTTTGGTCATACATTTGGTCTTTAGAAGGTCTTAAAATTAGATAAATCCAACCTCAGATGAACAACACACAACAGATTCTAGCTTTGTCTATTCCTGCCTGACACCGCCCTTCTGACAATACAGAGCCAAAACTAACAGCACTGATGGCTCGGGAATGGTGGGGGCTAGAGAAAAAATTCCAACTATTCCAGAATCAGTGGAGCAGTGCCTATTAGATCTGGAGTTGGTGAAGGTGTGAAAGGTCCTCTTTAATTTCATCTGTCCAAAGGACATTGCCTTGTGGTGTATTAAGATGAAACTTTGCAAACTTAAGCCGTGCTGCCATGTTCTTTTAAGGCAGGGTTCATACTACCGTTGGAGTCCGTTATGAAGGTGTCCGTTAAAAAAAAATAAACGGATACCTATCATAACGGACCCTAACTGATGAGCATCAGGTAGTGTCTGTTTTTTAATGTCACATAGCGCTAGAAAGCCGACAGCGCGCTGAATTCAGCGCACTGCCGGCTTTCCCGGTATGTGCCCCGGGGCTGGAGATATCGGCCATAGCGCTGTACTGAGGGGGCGTTCCTCACAGCTCAGCGTCATCGCCGGGCAGTAAGGAACGCCCCCTCTGACAGTACAGGGCTATAGACCAGTACAGAGAGAGGGGGCGTTCCTTACAGCCCAGTGATGACGCTCAGCTGTGAGGAACGCCCCCTCATACAGCGCTATGAACGAACAGTGAACGAACAGAAGTGTCAGGGAGGGCGTTCCTCTGACAGTACCCGGTTATAGACTAGAACAGAGAGAGGGGGCGTTCCTTACAGCCCAGCGATGACGCTCAGCTGTGAGGAACGCCCCCTCATACAGCGCTATGAACGAACAGTGAACGAACAGAAGTGTCAGGGAGGGCGTTCCTCTGACAGTACCCGGTTATAGACGAGAACAGAGAGAGGGGGCGTTCCTTACAGCCCAGCGATGACGCTCAAGCTGTGAGGAACGCCCCCTCAGTACAAGTCTCTGAACAAAGAGAAGTGTCGGGGAGGGAGTTCCACGCAGCGCCCTTCTAACAGTAAAACATTACACCGCCGATATCTCCAGCCCCGGGGCACATACCGGGAAAGCCGGCAGTGCGCTGAATTCAGCGCGCTGTCGGCTTTCTAGCGGTATGTAAAATCGCATGTGCCTGAGGACACGAAATGTCCTCTTTAACACTGTTAGTTTTTTTTTTTTTTTTTTGTTTCTCCTTTCTGAGCATGCGCAGGGAAAGTAAACGGACATAAAATAACGGACAGTAACTGATGGCTATCAGTTACTGTCCGCTATAAGTCCGTTACCCATAGACTTCAATGTTAAAAAAATAACGGACACTTGCTGTCCGTCAGGAATCCGTTTTTTTCAAACGGACAAAAAGTCCTGCATGTAGGATTTTTTGTCCGTGAAAAAATAACGCACTTCTGACGGATTTGGTGTAAACGGACACAAACGGACACAATATAAAAACCCATTGAAATGAATGGAAATTTTAACGGATTTCTGATGGTTCAACTAGTGTCCGTTATTAAAATCTTGTAACGGACAATAGCAACGGACACTACTGACGGACACCAACGGTAGTGTGAACACTCCCTTAGAAAGAAGAAGCTTTCTCCTGACAACCCTTCCATACAAGCCATAATTTAACATGTTGAGGCCTGTAGAGTCTTCAATGTTGTTCTTGGGTCTTTTGCAATTTCTCTGAGCACTGCATAGTCTGACCTTTTGGTGGATGCGTCTACTCCTCAAAACATTGTCAACTGTTTTAACCCCTTCCCATCAGTGACATTTTGGATTTTCCTCTTTGACTCCCCGCCCTCAAAACCCTATAAACCCTATTTTTCCATTCGCAGAGCCATATGAGATCTTAATGTTTGCGGGATAAATTGTATTTCATAATTGTACCATTTATTATTCTGTACAATGTACTGGGAAGCTGGAAAAAAAATCAGAATGGGGTGGAATTGGAAAAAAAAAGTGCATTTCTGCGACTTTCTTATGGGCTTCCTTTTTACGGTGTTCACTCTGCAGCCAAAATGACATGTCACCTGTATTCTATGTTTCGGTACGATTCCGGGGATACCAAATTTATATAGTTTTATTTACATTTTAACCCCTTAACAAAAATCTAAAAGTCACCATTTTCTTAGACCTGTAACTCATACTTGTGTCCGGGTATGGGGATATATATGTTTATGTGAAGGTGTAGCTATACCATTTTGGGGAATTTCTATTGCTTTGATCACTTTTTATTCATATTTGTATCAGCGGTGAAAAAATGGCATTTTGGCACTTTTGATTTTTTTTTCTTGCTACTTATAAAATATTTTTATAAGTTTGTAGACCGGGTGTTGTCGGACACAGGGATACCTAATGTGTATGTGTTTCATAGTAATTTTTAACTTTTATATGTGTTCTAGGGAAAGGAGGTGATTTGAACTTTTATTTTTTTTTCTTGCATTTATTAGACCCCCTAGGGGTCTTGAACCACAGGGGGTCTGATCACTATTGTAATGCATTATAATACTAATGCATTTATATATATATATATATATCGGCATTTGTATGACAGGCTGCATAAAGCAGCCTGCCATACAGATGTATAGCAGACAAGCCTGGGAGCTTTCAATAGGCTCCCGGCTGTCATGGCAATGGGATCTTGCTCTGGAGGCCGGTGATCCCTGGCAAAATGGCACCTTGGTCAGCTTTTGATATTTGGTATAATACAGCAGAGACCTGACGGCTATGAGGGCTGCTCAGCTCCCAAGTGGTCGCCATATTTAAATAAATTGAAGTACTATTGCAGTGGATGTCGGAAAAGGGTTAATGTTTTGCACCTGTGAATACTGTTTCTGACTGTAGAATGATGGACTTTGGAAATGGCCTTACAATCCTTCCCAGATTGATGATCCGCAGCAATCACTTCTCTGCTCATTGTGACAACATACGCTCCAGCCCAGCAAACTGCTAAAACTTCTGCTTCTATAGAGGTGGTCGCACTTGCTGATGGTCAATTCATCAAGCGAATTTAATTCGCAGTACTTGGCTGCTACTTACCCTCTTAATTCCTATGGAAGCAGTAAGGGTGTGCTTAATTTTTTTTACACTTTTTTTTGCATTTTGGCTTTGTTTTTGTTAGATAAATAATGAAATGGTGTAATGTGTTGTGTATTGTTGTTCATCTGAGGTTGTAATTACCTAGTTTTAAGACCTTCCAAGGACCAGATGGGTTTTATTATATCCTAATATGTAAAAGCATAAAATTCTAAGAGGGAGTACTTTGTTTTTCTTAAGGCTCTATGAATGTAAATTTAACTTTCGACCACGTGTGGCAATGGATCTACTGTACTACATAGCAAAACAACTGCTAAGATGCTGCTTCCTTGAATCTGCAGCTGCCTCTCCCTCCTCCTCGCTCTTGTCCTCCTATTTTAAGTTTTACACTAGATGGACTTTTGATCACTGAGTAGGTTTGTCAATATTTATAGACATTTGTCGCTGAGTTTTCCCAAGAAAATGTGACCCATGCAGGTGCATTCTGGCAGACAATCCTGCTGTCCCCAAAAATCTTTCTGTCCCACCTCTACAAGGACTATTTGATGGGGGTCCTCCCATTTTTCGGCTGAACTTTAACACCGTCTATTGTATTTCCTACCTGCAGATGAACCTGTAATATCCCCCATCATAGTCCAACCAGCAGCCTCAGTAATGGAAGGGGAAAATTTGACTTTGATTTGTGAAGCGGATGCTGTACCCCCTCCATCCTACAGCTGGCACACCCCCACAAACCACATTGATTACGATCACGACAATCGGACCATACAAATTAAGGATGTGACGAGAGCACATGACGGATTTTACATCTGCATTGCACAAAACAAACATGGAGTCCAGATGCTAAAACAGAAAATTTCTGTAAATGAACCAGAGATCGGTAAGTGTTCATAGAAGAGATGTCCTACCATGTCAGTCAAATGTCCTGTTATCAGTAGTGGATGCAATGAAGTGTGTTATATCCAGTTTTCTAAAGAGGTGCTTATCTTCTATTGTGATACTCATACTGGAGTTATCTTCTATTGTAATGCTACCTGTCTTGTCTGTGATGTAAATGAGGTGCTAAGAAAGAAAGCTACCGAATTGGCAATTGTCAGTCTATTATTAGGCTTAGTGGCCAGAGTGAAAATTGTAGTATATAGTAATTTTTTTAAAATACAGATAGTGATAGGAAAATTAATTGACAGTTTTGCTTGCTGTGCAACAGACAGTCCCTTCATGTTAGTGTTAGACTAGTTTCAAGTTTATGGCACTATGGTAGCAGGAAGCATGAGAAGACTACAGTAGCAGCAGTAGATGCAAACAAAGAGGATGGGGGAATGCAGAATAATATATCTGTGTACTGAGAGGGAGGCTTGGGGAAAGTACTGTATACTACTAGTGATTCTACACTGGATAATCTAATGTAATGTATTGTAATGCAAAATCTAAAGTCAATTTTATGTTTCAGTTCCGGAAATTGATGTTGGCAAATTATCCGGCAACAATGGCGTTGAGAAGATAGGACCAGCGTACTGTGGGCTCTTAGCGGTGCTGATATATTCAAGTTTCTATTATTTGTTTTAATCCCTTGGTTGATGTAAAGCAATGTGCACTATGAGATTTTCTACATAAACAAAATGGAATTAAACATTTCTTTAAAATATTTTTCAAGTTGTTTTTTTTTTTGTGTATGGAAAGAGTAGCATTACTAGAATGGATCACTTAAAACATTTTTAGTAAACCAAATTCTGTTTAAATCAGAAATTTAAAGAGGGTTCCTTGAAATTAGAAAAAAAAATTAGCTGTTTTTTAATTTTTTATTATGAAACAGCCTGTGTACATGGGTGGTGCTGTGTCCGGTACTGCAGCTGATCTGATAATGGGCTGAGCTGCAATAGCAGAAAACACACACATGACTGGAGTGGCGCCATTTCTGAAATAAAATAGGCCATCAAGTTTTTCTATTAGTAAAGATGAAGACGACAGATTTATAACAATATAAATTAACTTTATTAATAGAATTAATTGACATGAAACATTTAATTTGTTTTTTTTATGTTTTCATGTTATTTTTCCTCTTCTTTTTTTACTAAACATATTTAGAATAGCAGCGAGAGAACACAAATCATGTCTGACGATTATTGGGAATCTTCACCTTCCTAAGACAGAAAGAGAAAGCAGATTTTACCATGGCTGAGTATAGTAGTGTGTATAAAAAACTACTGAGCATGGGCGAGACCATTACAGACGAGGTTGTGAAGTCAGAGTCGTGGAGTTGAAGTCAGTTTTGGGTGAAGTCTGAGTCAGTAGAATGGAATGACCATTGATCAGCTGCAATCTGTGAAGGAACCTATTCGCATCTCCCAACAGCACCACCGCAGGACAAACAGAGAATTGCATAGTTTCCTTTAAAATTAGATTGTCTAATACATGAACATGTTGGGTCCTCCAGAGACAGAGACGCTTTTTGAAGCCGTTCTCTTCTCTATCTCACAGATGAGGATCCTGAGCATTCCCTTATAGGGTATTTCATAATGGGTTTTGGTAGTGCCTTCTTCCTATTCATGTAGGATTTGAGTGATGTATATAGGAGTCCCTGTAATAAAATGGGACCACCAAAGCAAGAGGTACTCTTGGCAGAGGGGAGACTCAAATGCATAAATTGACTTTATTACCTCCATGATTCCTAGCAGGGCATAGGAAGAGGAGATGCCTGATGTGGACAACCCATTTGAGGTCGGAAACATAAGACGGCTACTATTTCTAGGTGGCCCAGTCCTGACCTAAACACCATTATGAATACCGCTTCAATTGGTGACTACAAGTATTGCTATATAATAGACTGCCTTGTCACTCTGCACAGACTTGTTTTAAGTTTCTGCAATCAGGTAAATGTCTAATAAAGTCATAAAAAGCATCAAAACTTATTTTACATGTGTTTCTATTACACATTGCCCAGGATATCCCATGGTTTCTATTACCCGGTTTCATTGTGGAGCTCTGTACATGCCACCACATGCGCAGTATTCGGAGCAAGATTTCCCATCTTTTTTGGGGATATTCCAGCATCGGCCACATCTCCTACCGTATTTCTTGTACCTAAATAGTGGTGAATAAAAGCATAGCATTACAGGACAATGTAGTAGAGAAGATATAGTGACTGGTAATATGGTGTAATAAGGAACTCGGTGATTATATAGGAACTCGGCTCTTATAGCGGGTGTATAAAAAGCAAAGTTAACTAATTTTAGGATAGAAAGGGCAACTCCATACTTCTGGTGCAATGGGTAAGGGGTTGGGCACACTTCCAGAATAAGATAGCGGAAATAAATGAGTAAATGTAATGTATTTTAATAATCATTGGTAGATGACAATACCATAAATCAGCATATGCGGGGGGGGGGGGGGGTTGTTAAAAATACCAGAGAAAAGCGATGCCTGAACCCAGTCCTGAACCAGGATAGAGCAGGAAGCCATAGGTTTCCTGCTCATCCACTCAGACTTGTAGGCTACAATCTGCCTTAGGCCGCCAGCCTACAACCTGCCTGGTATTGAGCACTATTAGTTCATTACTCACCTCTCCATTTAACAGTCCCGCCCTTATCCGATACTTCGCTCCAGAATTTGACACCACGTCACAGTGCAGTGTCCAGAGCAGAGAAACAGCAAGGCCGGAGAGGAGAGCGGTGAGTAATGAACTGATACTCACCACTCCCTACCAGGAGTGAGGGGGCATTGAAGCATGTGGGGGCATTGAAGGAGGGCAGTAAACACTGGGGGCACTGAGGAAGGACCATTAAACGGTGTAAGGGCACGGAGGGTAGCATTATGCTGTGTAGGATATTAAGGATGAATATTAATATAAGGGAAGACTGTAGGTGGCCAGCAGCACTGTGGGAGGCTCAAAGGGGATGTTGCTTGGTAGTAAAGGGGGCATGGCCTGAAAAATTTCATGACATGTTTTGAGTTCCAACTCTCTTTCCCCCATGGAACTTGTTCTAAAAAAACTATGCACTACTCCTAATATCTACATAATAATGCATATAGCACAAACAACAATAAAACAAGCCTATAAACCATCCAAAATACAGCACCGGTTAAACAATCAAGCCAGTCATGGTCCAGGAAACTGCAGCCAACAGTTTGCTGTGGAGCCCCATTCTAACTTAGAGTGTCATACCCCATCAGAAAAGTTCCATTCAGTTACCCAACAATGGTCTCAATATGTGAAGCAGGATACAAACAAGCTAGTAACAGGATACAAACCGGTTCGTCAACACACACGAGATCCCAGCCTAAATAAATATATAGATTGGCTCTTCCAAATGTATCTAAACCAAGTACCCCTACTTATATAATTGACATCAAAGTGACCTTAAAGGTATGATTATAAGCTGCACAGTTGGCCATACATTGGATGATGGTATGATCTCATTGTGCTGTGACTTCCTGCTATGATAGAGGCAGATAGAGCTGCTTCATTCACATGCACATGAGGTTGGGGTCAAAACCTTGTAAAGCTAAATACTGGGATATTCCTAATGAACATCCACTAATAGACACTCACCAATCCTAACAATGTGAGGTCCACTACATGCCCCCTGATGTCAGGTAATGTGTTTATAACCTGCCTCTTCTTGGAGCGGCAATAACATCTGTACACTTTCCCAGGCAGACAATCAAGTGTACTTATGTATTTTTATTTAGGATATTATTCCGTCAAGGCAAGACGAGTAAAAAATGAGAAATCCTACAACGGCTCCTGACAACCAGAAACACATACAGCAGTTACTATAAACAATCTTTTACAGAAGAAACCAGACTTCAGTACAAAGCACCTTGGCAGGAGGAGCGGTTTAATCTGCGACTATGCCAAGAATTTCATGGAAACTAAAAGAGCAACTTACAAGAGACTTTGCTGCATCACGGAAAAGCTGGATAATGTACTGTAATGAAACAACAACTCCCAGCATGCCCTGCCCTGGCAGCCTGAAAAAGTTGCAGGTTGGAGCCCACTAGTTTAGACTTCTCTTCTGGTGACAAAGTTTCAGATTTCCATGCAGGTACTGCAATATAAACAGCATGTGTGAATCCAGCCCAAAAAAACCTACCACCTCCTTAGGGTAGGGCAACAAGGGACAGATTGCACAAGGCTGCTATGCTGACAAAAAGGCGAGGCAATAGCGACTGCTGCTTTTAATTTGATCCTCAAGGGGTCCCATGATTTTGCCAGAAAACTGCTGTTTCACTCACAAAGCTGCAAGAATGAGGATTACATGTGGATTTTCCACACGGATTTCAAGGCAGAAAATCTGCACTATAATCAATTAGCATTAAAGGGGTGTCCGGGACTATGATATTGATATATCATATATCAATATTGATACATTGCTGTGGCCTCTTCACTACTTACCAAGCACAGCTCCATACATTGTATAGTGGCTGTGCTTGGTATTGCAGCTTGGCCCCATTCATTTAAATAGGACTGAGCTGCAGAATGGCCATGTGACAAATTATTGTAAGGTCATTGGCCTGAAAGAACAGGACAACCCCTTTAACGTTCTATTTCTACTGCACATAATGCAGATTTTTTCCAGCATAGAAATTGACCTATGGTGCAGATTTTAAAATCTACAGCATGTTGTGTAAAATCTGCATGTACGTGTATGAAAATCTGTACCAAAACCTGCAACAGTTGGTGTGGAATTTCCATGCAGATTTCCATGCATATACATGAGGATTTTGGTGCAGATTTTCTGCACATAAACCCTGATCATGCCCATATACCGTCATTGCAGGTGAACCAGATATGATCCTACATAAGCTTGCTGCCATGAAATGGGGTATTTTTTTCGGGTGATAGATATTGATGACCTATCCTTAGCATAGCTCATCAGTATCAGATTAGTGGGGTCCGACATGACACGCCACCACGATTGCCTATTCTTGGAAGCCCCTAGCACTGGAACTAACACAGACAATGGAGCCAAAGCAAAAGCTCCGCTCTCTGTGTAATGGCCATGCTGACTTACATGAATGGGAGTAGAGTTTCACATGGAGAACGGAGTTGTGCTCCACTGTCTTAGTTCCAGTGCCAGCTGATCCACGGAGGTGCCGGGTCTCAGACACCCAACAATCCAATACTGATAACCTACTCTAAGGACAGATGTTATACCTTGACTTGCACTCCATATAGAGTAATTTGGTGTCAGCAGAAAGGTCTGTTATGGCCATCAGTAAGAAAAAAAAATTTGGATAGATAGATAGATATGCAATTTTTGATTTTCAGAAAACATGGAATCCAGCCATTTTATGCAATATATGCAAAATCAGGTGACCCCTTCATTAGGAAGAAGTATACACAGTAGGCTTCCCCAAGATTCCAAACATTTTGGTCTTGTGACCTTATTCAGTGTGTACTTGTCCCTGGATTGGATCGCGGGTCACCATACATGAAGTATATATGCCATCAGTTTTTGAAAAAACATCACTGCAGTCTTCCAAAACCAGGAGTGGATCCAGCAATAAGAAGATGTACATGGTCTTCCTTTTGAATCCACTCTTGGTTTTGGCTCCAAAAACAGCCCCAAAAACTGCATATGTGATTTCAGTCTCAGGCTGTATTGTCTTGTCACTAACAAAATACATCCGAAACACATTAGAACGAGAGAGAGAGGCGATGAAGATGGTATTCTGAAAGTATTCCACAAGAAAAGGGGAACGAGTGCTGAGAAGTGTTACAAAGTCATTCCTAAGACTTTTTTTTCCCGATCTCCAAAAAAGAAAGACTTGGAACAGTTCAGATCTTCCCAGGAGTGGTCAGATTGCTAAAATTAGTGCAAGGGCGCAGCAATGACACATCCAGAATTTCACAAAACAGCTAGAAGAAGAGCAGACACTACAGTATGAAAGAGGGGGCTCAAGAGAGTAGTCAGGAGGAGACCACCAGGACTAACATAAATGCTGGCATCACATCCGCAAAAAAAAAAAAAAAAAATCTGAATGTTCCCCAAGAATGTCCTAAATATTTGATGAAAAAATCTAGCATTCCTCACACCACCAGTAGTCACACCCAGTGGTAGGATGGTGGCGTGAGGGGACACAGTACAGAGCTGATTTCCCTAATTTCTGTGCCAGTTAGAGAGTCTATCTCTATACCTCCAGCACTCTCAGAAAACATTTTAGTTAGTTAGTTCAGCCTGTGTCATATGGCAGGCAGTCATCCCGCGGCTGGGTCTCAGCACGAAACAAGCCCTGTTGCACCAGAGGAATAGTAGGAAGGACTGCTTCTGGGCTAAGGAACAGTCTACAGTAGACTTAGACTAGGGACTAGAGTTGAAGTCACCCACCAAGCCTGAAGGCCAAGAATGGCTGAAGTGCTAGATAAGAGAATGCTCTAGTAGCTGAACAAAGCTTGGTGCTGTCATCCTAGGAAGATGTCAGGCTCAGCAGACTAGGAGTAGCCCTTGGAGAGCAATACAATGCATCAGAGATGACCAGCAACAGAGTAGAAGGAATGGGAGGAGAGGGAGACTGCCTCCCCCGCCAACACGATACATGCTCAGAGCATAACGGCTGCAGAGCAGTGAAGACAAGGACGCAGACCAGGCCTGACAAAATGATAACTAGGTTTCAGATCCAAGCAAAGACCAGACTCAAGGAAGAAACCAAACTTGGCAAACAATGTTTAGTTCAGTAAACCACAGTGGGTGAGGGCATTGTGAGCATATGGTGGGTGCCTGAAACCTGTCAGCACCTTGTCATGATACAGAGGTTTCCCTGATGGAAATCCTAGCTCACATGTTACAACCTTCAAGTATCACATACAAATCTTACATTGGGAAGTCTGCAGACATAGCTCACAGCATACCGGCTCTGCATTGTGGAACAGCAGAGCCTGGTTTTGCGCTAGGATTCTGGTAGACACTACACATATGTAGCAGTGACTACAACTTTGCATCGGACATTTGTTTTTGGAGATGTTTTGGACTCCGACGTTTCATCTAAAATCCAGTGGAAAAAGTTAGTTGCACGTGCTAAGTGGGAATTCCCGTGCACGCCGAGGAATGTGGGAAGATTTCCAGCTCCATGTGGAAACTCTGTGTGGGTAGAGGCTGCATGAGAAATGGTTTCTGTAGTCAGATCTCTGTAGAGACTTCAACAAGTCATAAATACAAGAAAGGTTAGGGTGAGATGGGCCACCCCGAGCCAAAAACCCTTCCTTTGTAGATGAAATGTAATAAGAGCCTCATCTAGAACAGGGGAGGCTTGTATACTAATACTGCCACCTATAAAATTACAGCCGGCAACCCAACTAAGATATTAAATCGTCTTCCCCTTCCTAGAAACAGAATGGTTTCCTAATACAAGAACAAAAATAACAACACTATATACATATACAGGCAAAAACGTACAGGGGGCGCACAGACTGATAAATTAGGGTGACAATGTATAGCCCTACTGCACGACTGTCATGCCATGGTGTGACGCTAATTGTTGCACTGTATAAAGTTCTGGGTGGGACATACTAGTTCTGGTGCAATGCTCCATGAGAATGGTATGCAAATTAGATCTCCTCCAGAAGGAAGGAAAACATCTCTCTACTGCCACCTATAGGTAGCCACCCTGTCGTGTTGAGCTGCCTAGTGAAATAGACATTGTTACCACAAGATAACAGGAAGTATTTTTAATTCTATAGCACATGTCACATAAGAGTGTGCTGTGATACTTTGTTGCGCACGTTACACATTACCTGATTCCACAGGCATTACATAGCGGGGTCCCGTCCTCCGCATCTCTCCATAGTGGGGTTTTCTGTGTCTTACAAGATGCACAGCGCTTGTTCTCTAAGCAGGAATAATAGAAACAGACATTAGCTATTGGATTTATAATAACAGATCATGTCTGGTACTTACCGTCACCGATCACAAGGTTCTCTGGGTATAGCCAAACTGGGTTCTGACGCTGTTCTGTATGAATTTAGGGGTCTGGTCTGAGGTCTGGTTAATCTAGGGGTCTGAATTTATTATTAAGAGTCTGCGGGCTCTTCTCTGGGGTCGAAATTCATTTAGCGGTTTGGTCTAGGATCTGAATTTATATGGGGGTCTGTTATGGAGTCAAAGTAAATTTAGGGTATGGTCACACAGAGGAATTTGGCGCTTAATTTGAGGCAGATTCTGCCTCAAAATCAGCTCCAAATTCCATCTGACACCAGCCTCCATTCATTTCAATGGGATTCAGATGCTAATTTGTCCTCTAGCAGATTTTTTCAGTTAGCAGAAAGATAAGCGTCATGCTCGATCTTCAGGTAAATTCCGCCTGATAACTCCCAGTGAAGTGAATGGGAGGTAGAAAATACCACCTGGTAGGGGTAGAATTTGGACAAGCTTCAAATTCCTGAAACTGATTTTTCAGCTAGGAAAATTTGCTTTGTGTGAACTGCCCCTTAGGCATCTGATCTGGGATCTGAAATTATTTAGGGATCTGGATTGTGGTCTAAAGTTATTTAGGGATCTGAAGTTACAGTATTTGGAAGTCTAGTCTGGGGTGTAAGTAAATTTAGGGGTCTGGTATGGATGAATCTAAGGGTCTGGTCTGTGGTCTGAATTCATGTAGGCATCTTTGAACTGCTTTAGGGATCTGACCTGAGGTCTGAATTTATTTAGAGGTCTGGTTTGGATCTAAGGGGTCTGGTCTGGGGTCAAAGTAAATTTAGGGGTCTGGTCTTGGGTCTGAAATTATTTAGGGGTCAGGATTGAGGTTTAAAGTTATTTAGGGATCTGAAGTTATTTGGGAATCTAGTCTGGGGTGTAAGTAAATGTAGGGGTCTGTCTGGAGTCTGAATTAATTTAAAGGTCTGGTCTGGGGTCCAAATTCATGTCGGTACTTTAGGGATCTGATCTGGGGTCTGAATTTATTTAGGGGTCTGGTTTGGCATCTAAGGGGTCTGGTCTGGGATCCGAGTTAATTTAGGGGTCTGAACTAATGTAGGATTCTCGGCTCGGATTTGAATGTATAGTCTGAGTCTAAATTAATTTAGGGGACTACTTTGGGGTCTGAATATATTTAGGGGCATGATCTGGGTCCCAATTTAATCCAAGACACTTTATTAACTCAGACAGTACTGTCTGGGTTAATAAAGTGTCTGGTGTCTAAACATAATTAAAGGTCTGATCTGGGGTCTGGGTCTAAATTGATTTAAGAATCTATGGGATCTGAGTTTATCTAGGGGTCTGGTCTGGACTAATTTAGAAGATCTGGTCTCGGGTCGGATATGATTTTGGGGTCTAGTCTAGCAGTCTGTTCTGGAGTCCTGTAGAGAATCGTCCTAGTTCGACCCATGAGTATGCGATCATTATTAAATATATATATATATATATATATATATATATATATTGTGGTGTGATTATTAGACTTTAAGCATATTCATTGTTACCATAGACAAGGGTTGTGGACATACGTACTGGAGGAGGACGCAGGCACCTGATCGTCTTCTGAGCCACTGGAAAGAGATGTTGACTTAAATCGGAGTCTGGATTTTGTGCCCTTTCTCTTACTTCTTCCTCGGCTGAGAAGAATCCAGACAGTCAGTCCAGCTATTAACATACCATGCTTGCCAACACATAGTTTTTACACTTATTTGTGCTTATTTGATTTACTATACGTTATATGCAACCTTCTAGATAACGCATATAGCACTGCACCATGTATGTGCTACTCAATGATGAGCTATATATTGGCTTGTGAAGGATATATATATGCCATACTATACATGCTGCACAATATACAACACCTATAATGGCTATAATGTCTATGGAAATAGCAGACCCAGCTGAGGTTGGCTCCTTCTCTCTTCCACGTGGGTGGAGTGAACTTTCCTAAAGCTGTCCATACACTTGAGCTAGTCAGCTGTTCCACCTAACTACTCCATATACATGCATGCTCAGCTTGGATGAGTGTGCAGGTGATTTCAGTTGGGGGGTAGAGGAGACATTGCCATGGCTCATGTAGTAACATCTTATCTCCAGCAGGATATACAGATGTAGCAGAGTTAAAAGGGTTATCCGGTTTCTAACATTGATGGTCTACCGGTACCAAGACAGCACGGTTCGCGGTATTGTTTACATACCGTGAGCCACATTGCTCACTCGCCATACAAACTGTAGTGGTGAGTGTAGGTACTGCATAGATTTCAATGGGACGGCGCTGCAGTACCAGCTTCTACAGTATGTATGGTGAGTGAGCAGCGCGGCTCACAGTATATAAACAATACCACAAACCACACTCTTGGTACCATCGCCCTGTAGGGGTTCCGGGTGTTGGACCCCCGCAGATCTAATATTGATGGTCTATCCTAAGCATAGGTCATCAATGTTAGAAACCGGATAAACCTGAAATTCTGCAATTAGTTAAACTGCTGCAGACAACAGAAACCTATGGAAAGTCATTGGAAAGTCGTGAGATAAGATATCATTCTGCAGCACTTTAACCAATTGTACAGTGCTGCGGAATATGTTGGCGCTATAAAAATAAAATTTATTATTATTATTAACGCTGCTACATCTGTATATTGGGAATTTGAAATTCAACACGGCCAATTTTTTTTTTCCCCCAACATCTGACGTCAGGGGAGAGTTAGTAGACTCAATTCAGAATGCCACTTTCAGCAGACTGGCAAACCATCTCATATTGGGGCCTCTCAACTGTCCCTCAATGGCAGATTTTGGGGGGAGATAAGCCACCAACATAGAAGTTTGGCAGTGACACGCCCCAGACAGTAAGCTCTATTATAGTGTTTGCATTTCTGACCCCCTCTTAATGGCCAAAGTAGTTTAACGGAGTTACCTCATTAGAAATCCTACAGTAAATCCCCCAATAATTTAGGTCTCGAACCTGTAAAACGAAGTTAAAATGAGCCGACAGTCATCACACTTCTCCTCGAAACAAAGGTGCATCTGAAATTCAATGCCCTTAAAGGAGGGATCCTGTTTCTCCACTCCTTTGGTTGGTGTCCTTTGCTTTCGGGGGGGTCTTTCGGACACAAGTCGCATAATCTGTGGAGGTATTAAGTAAGGAAGACTCTCCAGTTCTATTTTCCCCTCTCTCCACAGATGATACTTCTCTTGAAGTACTCAAGCTGTTATCTTCAGACAATGGACCACCACTAATAATGGGGTTTTCCCGGTTGGAGTCCTGCACCTTACATGGAATGTCAGAATTTGGGATGTCATCTAGAGTCTTGGGATTGCCACCACCTCCATTCCTCCACTGTTGGTCGGTATCTTCTATCCTTAGATGAGGCCCTCCTAATTTATTCAGATTGGAACATTTCATATTGATAAGATTCAAGAGCTCCATGGCGTTACCAGCCACGCCAGAAGAAGACTGAGCCATCCTATAAACATTCTGTACAGAAGGGGTCCGTAAATGATCTTCCATGGAGCCACTGCTCTTGGAGGCCTGGTCATCTTCCAGGTTACTCTCCATTTTTGGTAGCTTTCTCATGCTTTCCTCCAGTAAATAAATAATACTAGGGTGTTCAATTTTTGTCATACATGACATTTTGTGTCCAATTTTTATGGAATTTTTGGTATGGTTTCTGGGTAGGCACCAAGTATCAACCTTGACCGAAAGGGGCCTTCAAAGAAAAAAAAAACAACATATGATTTAGGTTAGGCAGAAGACATACCGCATGTAAAAATATGGCTTCTAGCTGAAAAGAAAAATACTGGGTAATATGCACCATATAGGAGCTACAGAAGTTGACTAGGGCTATAAAATGATCAGTGCAGGTTGTGTTGGCCATATAATCTTGCACATGTCCATAAATTACAATCGCATTCAACATCAATACTGACAAATATATAAAACTTTTGGAATACTTTTTAGGATAATTCTTTCCCTCTGCAGGCTCTGTATCCAATTCTCAGTTGTCCCGGAGCTGGTGGGTAGAGACTAGCTCCTATGATGTCTCCCATCTCTGTTTATGTCACTGGATTACTCCTCCCCCTTACTTGTAGACTTCTATGGATAGATGTAACCTGACTCCTCTAAGAGCTGTCAGTCTGTCTTGGGAAACCAGGATGAATTCAGCAGAGATTTCAGATTGAGTAAGCAGTATAGAAGGCAGAAAAAAAAAAGAGTCAGGTACAGATGTAGCAGAGTTAACCCGAACTTCTGCAATTGGTTAAACTGATGGTCCAACTTTTTCGTCTGGCGGTTTCAGTTAAAAAGAGCAGACACTGACGGACTCCATAGTGGTCAATAGGGTCCATCGGGCTCAGTTTGTATCTGCTATTTTAACAGTTCGTTTGTCTATTGCTCGAGTCCTCTGGCGGACCAGAACAACGGATGCCCTGACACTAGTGTAAACCTAGCGTAAGATATATTACAAAGTTTCTAATATTATCTTGTACTACTGATTTACACAAAATTTGTTGAAAAGCTAGCTTTTACACAGAAGTCTACGGAGAGGGGGAGGAGGCGGCTGATAAATGATTTATTGCCTCATTTTGTACAGTGTTAGAGTCTTATGTTGAAGGTACAGCAGTGTCAGAAGAGTTAACACACTCACAGTGTAGCGGGTTGTAACAGCATTTATTTGTATCTTTTACAGCAGCCTCCTCCTCTGCCCCCTCCATAGACTTCTATATGAAAAGTAACTCACTCAGTCTGATAAGTAGAAAAGGATACAGATTTCTTTAATAAGATATATTTCAAAGTATCTTATATTCATCTGTACTATCCATTTATGAAAATTTCTGGTACATTTTAAGTCCCAGATAACCCCTGCAATGGTGTACCTGCAATACTGGAAAACCAATCAGCTGCAATAGGGCTAAGGGGTTATGGCCTCAGCTTTGAACAGTTCCTCAAAAACTAAATTTCTGCATGTGTCGCTTTCTGACTTTGATATTTACTGCAGCAAGAATATGCCATTTACTAGGACAGAGGGCCATTGTCATTGTACTATGGGGCCTTTCCTATATACACACACAGTGGAGAGAACACAACGAAGCTGACGTAATTACTGGGAAAACCTCTGGCGTAAATGATGCAGGAAATGTACGTCAGATACAAGCAGGTGTACATGTCCCCCCAGGCTGCCCCACTGTGTGTACTGTGAGAAGCTTTTATTACACTGGACTATATAGCGAACAAACCTAGAAGGGAAGATGCAGGAACTACACACAGCCATAGTGTCTCTCCTGCAACAGCCTGTAGGGGGAGCTCACCGAATAGGGATTTAGTTCAGTAGTAGCTGAATAAATCTGTATGCAGTGGGCTCCCCCTAGTGGTGGCTGCTGGTATCCAGAATTTTGTTATATACTGTATGAAGGGTGTCCACCAACCTGAAAGGGAGACTACCGACCAACACGAAAATTGCTTGAAACCCTTGTACGCTGTTACATTTTTGTGTAAACGAAAAAAAAATCTACTTTTAATGTATATGTAAATTAACTGTTTTGGGGCGTGGCCAAAACCACCAGGTTTTTACCTTTGGTCAGAACCTGTCCACCTTTATGTTAGGGGGCAGTAATCAAATATAAGTGGGGTGAAGAAATTTAAGTGATGGTAGACTCCCTTTAATCCATCCCTGCCCCCAAAACTAAACAGATTTGCCCTTCTGGGGTCTGAGAAAGCGGAGTGATAGCCATGTTAGTTGTTACCCAGCTGTCCTGGAAAGAGATAACTGAGGAATGGTCTAATGTAAGTGTTTGTCCTCTGTACATTTTTGCCTTTGTGGCTACTTATAATCTTAGGATTGTGTACTGAGAACTATTATTAGACATCCTGACCTTTATCTTTATAATATTAATAAAAAAAAAAAAAAAAGATCTTGCATAAAACTTCTCAGTGTCATAAACAAGTCTGGATGTTTAGTTTGAAGGAAGCCCAAAAATAAGCCAAAAAATAAACTACGATAATACACGAGGGGACCCTCGATTTACATTGATACCCCAGTAAAAATCGTCTTACCGTAATTCACAGCAATGTTTCCCTATGAAGGGAGAATTTGCTGGCAACCTTATAATTTTTTTTTTTTTTTAAATTGCAATCTCCCCTCCCCACAGGGAAACACTGACCCCCGTCCTGTCCAATGACCGTATGGAAGGGTGTATGCAAGCCCCACTGTTCCTGTAACTCCCATAAAACTGAATGGAGAGAGATCAGTCACCTGGTCAAGGCTTGCTTTTGATAAGGGGTGGTCTTCAGACGGTCCCCCTAAATATACAGTGCCTTGCGAAAGTATTCGGCCCCCTTGAACTTTTCAACCTTTTGCCATATTTCAGGCTTCAAACATAAGGATATAAAATTTTAATTTTTTGGTAAAGAATCAACAACAAATGGGACACAATCGTGAAGTGGAACGAAATTTATTGGATATTTTTAACTTTTGTAAAAAATAAAAAACTGAAAAGTGGGGCGTGCCAAATTATTCGGCCCCCTTAAGTTAATACTTTGTAGCGCCACCTTTTGCTGCGATTGCAGTTGCAAGTTGCTTGGGTTATGTCTCTATTAGTTTTGCACATCGAGAGACTGAAATTCTTGCCCATTCTTCCTTGGAAAACAGCTGGAGCTCAGTGAGGTTGGATGGAGAGCGTTTGTGAACAGCAGATTTCAGCTCTTTCCACAGATTCTCGATTGGATTCAGGTCTGGACTTTGACTTGGCCATTCTAACACCTGGATACGTTTATTTGTGAACCATTCCATTGTAGGTTTTGCTTTATGTTTGGGATCATTGTCTTGTTGGAAGATAAATCTCCGTCCCAGTCTCAGGTCTTTTGCAGACTCCAACAGGTTTTCTTGCAGAATGGTCCTGTATTTGGCTCCATCCACCTTCCCATCAATTTTAACCATCTTCCCTGTCCCTGCTGAAGAAAAGCAGGCCCAAACCATGATGCTGCCACCACCATGTGTGACAGTGGTGATGGTGTGCTCAGGGTGATGAGCTGTGTTGCTTTTACGCCAAACATATCGTTTTGCATTGTGGCCAAAAAGTTGGATTTTGGTTTCATCTGACCAGAGCACCTTCTTCCACATGTTTGGTGTCTCCCAGGTGGCTTGTGGCAAACTTTAAACAAGACTTTTTATGGATATCTTTGAGAAATGGCTTTCTTCTTGCCACTCTTCCATAAAGGCCAGATTTGTGCAGTGTACGACTGATTGTTGTCCTATGGACAGACTCTCCCACCTCAGCTGTAGATCTCTGCAGTTCATCCAGAGTGATCATGGGCCTCTTGGCTGCATCTCTGATCAGTCTTCTCCTTGTTTAAGATGAAAGTTTAGAGGGACGGCCGGGTCTTGGTAGATTTGCAGTGGTCTGATACTCCTTCCATTTCAATATGATCGCTTGCACAGTGCTCCTTGGGATGTTTAAAGTTTGGGAAATCTTTTTGTATCCAAATCCGGCTTTAAACTTCTCCACAACAGTATCACGGACCTGCCTGGAGTGTTCCTTGGTCTTCATGATGCTCTCTGCGCTTTAAACAGAACTCTGAGACTATCACAGAGCAGGTGCATTTATACAGAGACTTGATTACACACAGGTGGATTATATTTATCATCATCAGTCATTTAGGACAACATTGGATCATTCAGAGATCCTCACTGAACTTCTGGAGTGAGTTTGCTGCACTGAAACTAAAGGAGCCGAATAATATTGCACGCCCCACTTTTCAGTTTTTTATTTTTTACAAAAGTTTAAAATAACCAATAAATTTCATTCCACTTCACAATTGTGTCCCACTTGTTGTTGATTCTTCACCAAAAAATAAAAATTTTATATCCTTATGTTTGAAGCCTGAAATGTGGCAAAAGGTTGAAAAGTTCAAGGGGGCCGAATACTTTTGCAAGGCACTGTATATGTCCTTCTCTGACTGACTAGCAGCACTGTATATTTGTCCTCCTCTGACTGACTGGCAGCACTGTATATATGTCCTCCTCTGGCTGGCAGCACTGTATATTTGTCCTCCTCTGACTGACTGGCAGCGCTGTATATTTGTCCTCCTCTGACTGACTGGCAGCACTGTATATATGTCCTCCTCTGACTGGCAGCACTGTATATATGTCCTCCTCTGACTGGCAGCACTGTATATATGTCCTCCTCTGACTGGCAGCACTGTATATATGTCCTCCTCTGACTGGCAGCGCTGTATATATGTCCTCCTCATCTGACTGGCAGCACTGTATATATGTCCTCCTCTGGCTGACAGCACTGTATATATGTCCTCCTGTGACTGGCAGCACTGTATATATGTCCTCCTCTGACTGGCAGCAATGTATATATGTCCTCCTCTGACTGACTGGCAGCACTGTATATATGTCCTCCTCTGACTGGCAGCGCTGTATATATGTCCTCCTCTGACTGACAGCACTGTATATATGTCCTCCTCTGACTGGCAGCACTGTATATATGTCCTCCTCTGACTGGCAGCGCTGTATATATGTCCTCCTCTGGCTGACAGCACTGTATATATGTCCTCCTCTGACTGGCAGCACTGTATATATGTCCTCCTCTGGCTGACAGCACTGTATATATGTCCTCCTCTGACTGGCAGCGCTGTATATATGTCCTCCTCATCTGACTGGCAGCACTGTATATATGTCCTCCTCTGGCTGACAGCACTGTATATATGTCCTCCTCTGACTGACTGGCAGCACTGTATATATGTCTTCCTCTGACTGACAGCACTGTATATATGTCCTCCTCTGACTGGCAGCACTGTATATATGTCCTCCTCTGACTGACTGGCAGCCCTGTATATATGTCCTCCTCTGACTGACTGGCAGAACTGTATATATGTCCTCCTCTGACTGACTGACAGCACTGTATATATGTCCTCCTCATCTGACTGGCAGCACTGTATATATGTCCTTCTCTGCTGACTGGCAGCACTGTATATATGTCCTCCTCTGGCTGACAGCACTGTATATATGTCCTCCTCTGACTGACTGACAGCACTGTATATATGTTCTCCTCTGATTGACTGACAGCGCTGTATATATGTCCTCCTCATCTGACTGGCAGCACTGTATATATGTCCTCCTCTGACTGACAGCCCTGTATATATGTCTTCCTCTGACTGGCACAACTGTATATATGTCCTCCTATGACTGACTGGCCGCACTGTATATATGTCCTCCTCTGGCTGACAGCACTGTATATATGCCCTTCTCTGACTGACAGCCCTGTATATATGCCCTCCTCTGACTGACTGACAGCCCTGTATATATGCCCTCCTCTGACTGACTGACAGCCCTGTATATATGCCCTCCTCTGACTGGCAGCACTATATATGTCCTCCTCTGAGTGACAGCCCTGTATATTTGTCCTCCTCTGACTGACAGCACTGTATATATGTCCTCCTCTGACTGGCAGCACTGTATATATGTCCTCCTCTGACTGACTGACAGCCCTGTATATATGTCCTCCTCTGACTGGCAGCCCTGTATATATGTCCTCCTCTGACTGACAGCCCTGTATATATGTCCTCCTCTGACTGGCAGCACTGTATATATGTCCTCCTCTGACTGACTGGCAGCCCTGTATATATGTCCTCCTCTGACTGGCAGCACTGTATATATGTCCTCCTCTGACTGGCAGCACTGTATATATGTCCTCCTCTGAGTGACAGCACTGTATATATGTCCTCCTCTGACTGACAGCCCTGTATATATGTCCTCCTCTGACTGACAGCCCTGTATATATGTCCTCCTCTGACTGACAGCCCTGTATATATGTCCTCCTCTGACTGACAGCCCTGTATATATGCCCTCCTCTGACTGGCAGCACTGTATATATGTCCTCCTCTGAGTGACAGCACTGTATATTTGTCCTCCTCTGACTGACAGCACTGTATATATGTCCTCCTCTGACTGGCAGCACTGTATATATGTCCTCCTCTGACTGGCAGCACTGTATATATGTCCTCCTCTGACTGACTGGCAGCCCTGTATATATGTCCTCCTCTGACTGACTGGCAGCCCTGTATATATGTCCTCCTCTGACTGACTGACAGCCCTGTATATATGTCCTCCTCTGACTGGCAGCCCTGTATATATGTCCTCCTCTGACTGACTGACAGCCCTGTATATATGTCCTCCTCTGACTGACTGACAGCCCTGTATATATATGTCCTCCTCTGACTGACTGACAGCCCTGTATATATGTCCTCCTCTGACTGACTGACAGCCCTGTATATATGTCCTCCTCTGACTGACTGACAGCCCTGTATATATGTCCTCCTCTGACTGGCAGCACTGTATATATGTCCTCCTTTGGCTGTCACTGACAGTATATAACCCAGGTGTGAACAGGTCTCTTCCCACAGACACTTTCTAGTCAGATTATGGCTGTGAGGGCACTACAAGTCCCAGCAGACCTCCGTGGTTTCAATTCTTCAGGAGTTAAATTTAGGATTTAAGCGGGAATTATGAATGTGCAGTAAGGGAGGAGCAGCAGTAATGTATATATCATATATCTATATATATTTATATATATACGGGGAAAATAACCGGACACAATGTAACCGAGCAGCCCTGAGTGTAAGAGCCGCACCTGACACAGTGTAACAAGCAGTCCAGGCTGATAACAGAGAGCAATGCAGGTCTGCTCTGTGTCACGTGGTCGTCAGCTGGCTACATAATTGTCATACATATTATATTAGTGTATATAGTCCTTGTGCCGCTCACTACGTCCTTACCGCTGTGCTGTACCTGAGCACTTTCCCTCCTACACAGATACCATTACACCCTCGGGCGCTAATAGCGCTGTGCTTACAGCGCCCTCTGCTGGACATTTGGCGGTATTGCAGGTGTGGCGCTCAGACCATGTAACCCATATAAAGAGAAGCAACCAAAGTCCTGTACACAATACTGGAGCTCAGGGGAGAAGGCAAAGAATACCAGTGTGAACAGAGCCTCAGGGAATACTCAAATGCAGCGGTTGTGCCGCACATCCCCACAAGTGGTTTTACTGAAAATGAGCAATATATATAATAGTTACTGTGCTGGCCAGGATTCACATGATGCATTTAAAAGCTTGCAGTTTTGATGCGTTTTCTGGAGCAGTTTTTTTCAATTTACTGGTGACCAGCTAAGACTACATGGCAACTCTGGCTTTGTCACATGACCAGAGTTCGCCATGTCGCCAATGTAAGTGAATGGAGTTGCACTGCGACAACTTCTAGTCACAAAAAAACCCAGCAGTGGCGGCGGCCTCAGGGTCACAATGTCACTCCATTCACTTACATTGGTGAAGGAGTCGCTGGGCAATCTCTGGTCACATGAGTGGAGTCGTAGCCAAAGTCACTGTGTGGTCAGAGCCTTAAAGGGGTTGTCCAGTTATGGACACTTATCTTCTATTCACAGGACAGGGGATAAGTGTCTGATCGCCTTGTTTCCCAGTGATCAGGAGGACGGAGGCCCAAAACTCCTCCTAAAGCCTCCTTGTGAATAGAGCACCAGTGCGCTTGTGTGAACGCCACTCCATTCACTTCTATGGGGCTGCCAGGACAGCAGCGCCCACAGCCCCATAGAAGAGTGCCGCTCACATAAGCACATTCACAAGGAGGCTTTGGGGGGACTTTTGGACCCCTGTTCTCCTCATTGCTCATGGACCTGGTGATCGGGCCCCAAGAGATAAGTGTCCATAACAGCACAACCACTTTAACCTGCTGCAAAGTGTGAATATACCCTCATACGCGGATGTGCTTTGTACGGCACTTTAATAGGGCACCCCTAGAGGTACATGAGACCTATACTGGACCACTGTATAAAAACCGCCATCATTCTCTGTCTGCATGGAGATATAAGAAAGCGGCCCTGTATGGTCTGTAAGGTTTTTGATGTGGTTTTAACAAGTGAATAATCGCAATAGATTAGCTGCAGCAAATTCAACATCAGTGGACCCGCCGTAATGTACTGCAGCAAATCTCCTCCATGTGCTGTGACTAAAAACAGCAGCGCAAACTGACCGATCGAGCATGTCAATCATGGCAGCCGCTTTGACCCACAGCTTTCCAATGCAAAGGCTAAAAGCTACCAAAGACCTGCCGCAAATCCTGCTAGTGTGCTGCAGCAAAAACGGAAACGCAGCTTTTTTTGTTGCACATTTTGCTGTGGTTTTTTGAGCCAAAGCCAGGAGTGGATTGAGCAGAAGGGAGAAGTGTAAGAACTTCCTATATATTTCCCATTCCTCTTGTAGCCATTCTTGGCTTTGGCTCAAAAAACTGCAGCAAAATCTGCAACAAAAAAAGCTGCATTTCCGCAACATGGGGCCTCAGCCTCAGGTGGTTTTCTCTAACAGAAATTCAGTAACATGTCATTCTGTGTGTCCCCTCCTAGTGTGTATTCACACGTAGCAGTGGTGTTACAGTTCTTGCTGCTCAACCGAAAACCGCAGGGCAAAATCCACGTCCCTGAATAAACTAGTAAAAATAATACGTGCAAAAACTGCACCCTCTGTGGTCAAGTCGCTGGATATTGCTGCACTTACCATAAATCCATGGAAAAATGCTACGGTTTTTGTGAAATTATTGCAAAAGTACAACATGTTGCTGCAATTTCGGTAATTGCTGCACCTAAGGCTGAGGCCCCACGTTGCAGAAACGCAGCTTTTTTTGTTGCAGATTTGTTGTGGATTGAGTAGAAGGGAGAAGTATAAGAGCGTCCTATATATTTCCCATTCCTGTTGACTTTGGCTTAAAAAACGCAGCAAAATCTGCAACAAAAAAAGCAGCTTTTCTGCAACTAAACCATGATTTAACTGCGCCATGTGAATAAGCCCTTGAGGCTTAGGCCACATGTAGCAAGACACAAAAATGCAGCAGAAACTCTCCAAAGCAATTGCATTTTCACTTTTACATCCCCCATATAAATCTATAGGGAAACTGCTAGTAAAATTCACACGCTGCGTCTTAAATAAAATCTCGTTCACTTTGCTGGGACTTCTAAAATGCAGCATTTTTTTCTGCAACATGTGGCTTCCGCCTTAAACCATTTGGTTGGATTCTGTACAAACCCCACCAAAATGCAGGTGGTTTTCCAAATCTTTAGGTCAGTAAGTGCAAAATGGACCCAACATGTCTATGGGCACCACCTTATGGATCTATACCTCACAGAACTGTAATAGGACCATGTGCATGAACCCTTATTGTAATAGTACTTTTCATACATTGTATTCTTTATTATATATTTTCCTTATAGTTAATGGTGACTTTTTACAGAAATTTGTTCATATTTAGCTGTATTACAATGCTGTTTGCCCCCATGACTATATCCCACCCCTCTGCGCTGGCTGTCCATAGCTCACCTGTTATTAGAGCCGCCTCTCTTGCGACCTCTGTTGGATCGTCTGCGGTATTGCAGCGTGGAGTTTGCAGCTTGGCCAGATTCATTCAACGCAACAGCGGCATCTCGCGGCTGCTCTCGGTACTGCGACTGTGCAAAAAGTGTAATCGCCTCACTTTGCGGATCCCCTATAGTTATACAGGGGGCTGACTCAAAATAAGGAGGCAAAAGGACTTCCTTCAGCAGGGAAAAGTCTGGGTATACTCCATCAACAAACATCAGGCCCTCCATGATGCTGGATCCTTTTATTTAGGGTGTCAGTAGGCACAATAACCTCCCTTTAGAGGGGGGCTGCTCCATAGATGGTTAGGAGAAGCCCCTGCACCTTCTCTGATGCTTGATCATATATGAAAAGCTAAAACTCCCTTCCCTCCCAGCGATCCCTTGTGTAAACTGATCACCCAGGGTGATGGAGGGCATATTAAAATCCAGCTCTGTGCTAGGAGACAGGGGGTTAACCCTTCAGGGGGTCTGCTGGGGGGGTCCTGAGCACATGGATCATTAGAATGATTTGCAGTCTGTACAGCAGATTAAGGGTTAAAGGAACCAGGCGGCAAGGGGAGTGATTTGTGGAATAAGATCACCTGTTGCCCCCTGTGAGTGGTTACCTGGGGTGAGTTATTAAAAAGTGGGCAGCAGGTGGCGCTTTCCCTCTCTTGGATCAGATTCCTCTGCAGGCATCTATGTACAGGATCTATAGGGCAGGTGCTGATATATGTGGAGGCTATAGGCTAGTAACAGAATCTTCATAGATAGATGTAGCAGGGCTGAATTTGTCTTTGTGCATTGGGATATTTGGGTTTGTATGCTTAAAGGGATGTTCACAAAAAAAGTTTGATAGATGCATACACATGTGGGACTTGCACCTATCTTCAGAATGGGGTCCCCAACCCTGCTGACAAGTGAATGTAGAGTGTTGTGCATGTGGCCCCTCTCCATTGTCAGCCTGGATGTTCTGGCCTCAACAAGTGGGTTGGAGGGTTGGGATACCCCTTTAATGTAATGCAGTCCTATGTCCTACTACAGATAAAGCCTCATGCTAAGACTGAGTGTTACAGAAGTGTAACATGAAGCTCCTGGGCACTAATGTAAAGTCTGTACCTGCCCCCCAATGATGTATTGTTTATAGTACAGGTCCCCCCGACACCTTGAGGACTCATGGGTTCAAAAACATGCACCCTGGTGGGTCACACCAAATGGAGCTATGGCATCCATAGGCCTTTAGGTGTTAACAAAGGGATATACTATAGGGGTGCAGAGCTAGTTGTTATACCTGGCCCTGGTGCCTTAGGGGGATCCTTGTGACCCTCTGCCGGTGTTCTAGGTATTAGATGGGAGTTGGGGGTACGGGCGCTGCTGGAACACTCTAAGACATTGACACATTCAGCTCTGCTATAACTGTAGAGACCTCTTTGGCATAAGCCTGGTGGTCTAGTGTGTGCTAGCTGGTATGTGTAATGAGGCTCCACCAGGATAGTATTAGTATGTTAACACCAAGGTATTTGGAGTGGATTTTAAGGTGGATTCTGCTTCAAAATTCGCTCCAAATTCTGTTTGGAATCTCCCATTGGTTTCCATGGGAGGCATCACCAGGTGCTACATCCTGCCTCAAATTCCTCTTTACTTTCTGCTTTGCAAATGGCCCCTAAGGGTAAGTTCACATGCAGGAATTTGCTGTGGATTCCAACCCAGAATCGGCAGTAGATTTTGCCCAGATTCTGCCTCCCATTGTTTTCAATGGGGGGCAGAGATCACAGCAGGATGCTGACAAAATAAGTGCCCTGCTCGATCTTGCTGCAGATGCCACGGCTGATTCAGCTGCATAGTCCACGGCTCGGGAGTTCCTGCCGATTAGGCCCATTCCTCTGGCACCGGCATCCTGTTGCGGGCAGTGGAATTCCTCTTCATTTTGTGCCGTGTGAACTTAGAAAAAAGTTTCCCACAAATTTTGCAAAATCACATCAAAAACAGACAGTGCCAAATAAAAATCATTTTGGTGGCCACATGGGGGTTATAGGAGCGCACACCCTAGGAATGAAGACGTCACAGCTCTATTTTACTGCTATGGATGCATGTAGGTGACCACAGTGAGGAAGCCACAGTAGTAAACTAAAAGCATGACCCCTTAATTCTTATAATTCATGGGGTCACTGTGGTCTGTCCCCCGCCACCACTGGTGAGTTCATTGAAATAATGAAACTGTAGCACAACCGCACCATCTGTACATACCCCAATACAGAGTGCCGGGCCTGATCAGGCAGACAGCAGATTTTCTCTTTCCTGAGCCATGCATTACAAATAACTACGGATGGGGTGGTTAGGGTGCTCCTTTACATGCCATATGGCTTCCATTGTCCATAATTTGACAGGGTCGTGGGCCTTGAAATGCACTATTGTGTATACAAAGTGTAAAACCCCATGTACATGGGGCAATACAGTACATTGACTGGACTACCCAGCCCAAATCCAGTTGGGAGACCGGGACTCCTTATATCATAGTGATCTGTGATGCGGAGAGTCCTCGTCTGCCCGTGGCTTCACTGTAACGACTGTATATAGTGCGGCCGCAAAGAGGTAGAGACTCCTAATGTCATAGATCACTAAGGATTCCTGGTCTCCTGACTGGGTTCTGGCCCCTCAGTATACCGTAAATAGTGGATGTGTTCAGCTTGGACCTTTACTTGATGGCGGATCCTGGTCAATGGAAATTTACTAAAAGTAGTTGAGTACTCCTACTCTATTGGCCTCGGCAGCCCATCATGCCTTGTGGACCATCTTGGTAAAAACTGATGGTTTTGGAGTAGATATTTATAAAAAAAAAAAAAAAAAAAGCCTGATGACAACTGATGCATTTTCACATTAGTTGTAATGACTACGGGACAAAAAAAACTGATACTGATGCAACTGACATATGTGAACCTACCCTAACATTGTTTTTTATGTTTGTCACCTCTCTTGGCCGTCCGCTTATTAAACTCTGGGGTCTGAAGAGACCCCACAGGATAATAATAGCTAGTGAGTGGTGACAATTGGAATATTATAAAAGTTAGAATATTATACTGTGTGCAGGGGCCGCTATGGAGGATAATACCGTGTGCAGGGGCCGCTATGGAGGATAATACCGTGTGCAGGGGCCGCTATGGAGGATAATACCGTGTGCAGGGGCCGCTATGGAGGATAATACCGTGTGCAGGGGCCGCTATGGAGGATAATACCGTGTGCAGGGGCCGCTATGGAGGATAATACCGTGTGCAGGGGCCGCTATGGAGGATAATACCGTGTGCAGGGGCCGCTATGGAGGATAATACCGTGTGCAGGGGCCGCTATGGAGGATAATACCGTGTGCAGGGGCCGCTATGGAGGATAATACCGTGTGCAGGGGCCGCTATGGAGGATAATACCGTGTGCAGGGGCCGCTATGGAGGATAATACCGTGTGCAGGGGCCGCTATGGAGGATAATACCGTGTGCAGGGGCCGCTATGGAGGATAATACCGTGTGCTGGGGCCGCTATGGAGGATATTACCGTGTGCAGGGGCCGCTATGGAGCATAATACCGTGTGCAGGGGCCGCTATGGAGGATAATACCGTGTGCAGGGGCCGCTATGGAGGATAATACCGTGTGCAGGGGCCACTATAGTAGATAATACCGTGTGCAGGGGCCGCTATGGAGCATAATACCGTGTGCAGGGGCCACTATAGTAGATAATACCGTGTGCAGGGGTCGCTATGGAGGATAATACCGTGTGCAGGGGCCGCTATGGAGGATAATACCGTGTGCAGGGGTCGCTATGGAGGATAATACCGTGTGCAGGGGCCGCTATGGAGGATAATACCGTGTGCAGGGGCCGCTATGGAGGATAATACCGTGTGCAGGGGCCGCTATGGAGGATAATACCGTGTGCAGGGGCCGCTATGGAGGATAATACCGTGTGCAGGGGCCGCTATGGAGGATAATACCGTGTGCAGGGGCCGCTATGGAGGATAATACCGTGTGCAGGGGCCGCTATGGAGGATAATACCGTGTGCAGGGGCCGCTATGGAGGATAATACCGTGTGCAGGGGCCGCTATGGAGGATAATACCGTGTGCAGGGGCCGCTATGGAGGATATTACCGTGTGCAGGGGCCGCTATGGAGCATAATACCGCGTGCAGGGGCCACTATGGAGGATAATACCGCGTGCAGGGGCCGCTATGGAGGATAATACCGTGTGCAGGGGCGCTATAGTAGATAATACCGTGTGCAGGGGCCGCTATGGAGCATAATACCGTGTGCAGGGGCCGCTATAGTAGATAATACCGTGTGCAGGGGCCGCTATGGAGGATAATACCGTGTGCAGGGGCCGCTATGGAGGATAATACCGTGTGCAGGGGCCGCTATGGAGGATAATACCGTGTGCAGGGGCCGCTATGGAGGATAATACCGTGTGCAGGGGCCGCTATGGAGGATAATACCGTGTGCTGGGGCCGCTATGGAGGATATTACCGTGTGCAGGGGCCGCTATGGAGCATAATACCGTGTGCAGGGGCCGCTATGGAGGATAATACCGTGTGCAGGGGCCGCTATGGAGGATAATACCGTGTGCAGGGGCCACTATAGTAGATAATACCGTGTGCAGGGGCCGCTATGGAGCATAATACCGTGTGCAGGGGCCACTATAGTAGATAATACCGTGTGCAGGGGTCGCTATGGAGGATAATACCGTGTGCAGGGGCCGCTATGGAGGATAATACCGTGTGCAGGGGCCGCTATGGAGGATAATACCGTGTGCAGGGGCCGCTATGGAGGATAATACCGTGTGCAGGGGCCGCTATGGAGGATAATACCGTGTGCTGGGGCCGCTATGGAGGATATTACCGTGTGCAGGGGCCGCTATGGAGCATAATACCGTGTGCAGGGGCCGCTATGGAGGATAATACCGTGTGCAGGGGCCGCTATGGAGGATAATACCGTGTGCAGGGGCCACTATAGTAGATAATACCGTGTGCAGGGGCCGCTATGGAGCATAATACCGTGTGCAGGGGCCACTATAGTAGATAATACCGTGTGCAGGGGTCGCTATGGAGGATAATACCGTGTGCAGGGGCCGCTATGGAGGATAATACCGTGTGCAGGGGTCGCTATGGAGGATAATACCGTGTGCAGGGGCCGCTATGGAGGATAATACCGTGTGCAGGGGCCGCTATGGAGGATAATACCGTGTGCAGGGGCCGCTATGGAGGATAATACCGTGTGCAGGGGCCGCTATGGAGGATAATACCGTGTGCAGGGGCCGCTATGGAGGATAATACCGTGTGCAGGGGCCGCTATGGAGGATAATACCGTGTGCAGGGGCCGCTATGGAGGATAATACCGTGTGCAGGGGCCGCTATGGAGGATAATACCGTGTGCAGGGGCCGCTATGGAGGATAATACCGTGTGCAGGGGCCGCTATGGAGGATATTACCGTGTGCAGGGGCCGCTATGGAGCATAATACCGCGTGCAGGGGCCGCTATGGAGGATAATACCGCGTGCAGGGGCCGCTATGGAGGATAATACCGTGTGCAGGGGCGCTATAGTAGATAATACCGTGTGCAGGGGCCGCTATGGAGCATAATACCGTGTGCAGGGGCCGCTATAGTAGATAATACCGTGTGCAGGGGCCGCTATGGAGGATAATACCGTGTGCAGGGGCCGCTATGGAGGATAATACCGTGTGCAGGGGCCGCTATGGAGGATAATACCGTGTGCAGGGGCCGCTATGGAGGATAATACCGTGTGCAGGGGCCGCTATAGTAGATAATACCGTGTGCAGGGGCCGCTATGGAGGATAATACCGTGTGCAGGGGCCGCTATGGAGGATAATACCGTGTGCAGGGGCCGCTATGGAGGATATTACCGTGTGCAGGGACCGCTATGGAAGATAATACCGTGTGCAGGGGCCGCTATGGAGGATAATACCGTGTGCAGGGGCCGCTATGGAGGATAATACCGTATGCAGGGGCCGCTATGGAGGATAATACCGTGTGCAGGGGCCGCTATGGGGCATAATACCGTGTGCAGGGGCCGCTATGGGGCATAATACCGTGTGCAGGGGCCGCTATGGGGCATAATACCGTGTGCAGGGGCCGCTATGGGGCATAATACCGTGTGCAGGGGCCGCTATGGGGCATAATACCGTGTGCAGGGGCCACTATGGGACATAATACCGTGTGCAGGGGTCGTCAGACTTACAATTATTGACCGGCACTCCGAGTACCTTTGATTTTTTTTTTTTATCGAAATCGGCACGCTGAACAAAAAAGGTTGCCTAACCCTGTTATAGATCCTTGATGCTGAGTTCTGATCAGTAGGTACATGGTTGGACGGGGTGCTCATCCATAATACAGATGGAGACAATACACTATTAGTAAATATGGGCCATTGTGTATCAGATGGTCCTGCCATCCAAAAAGAAGGTACATTAAAGGTGTTTAAGTTAAGAAAACACATCTGCTTTTATTAAAATACAGCGCCACACCCATCCACAGGTCGTAAGTTGTATTGCAGCTCATCCCCATTCATCTTAATTGACAGAAGTATACCAAGTCTAGTATTGCTCCTTCACCTATGCCATCCTATAAAACCAGCCTTACTTGCAGCGTACTGGGATATCATACAGTCAATGGATGCTCACCAGTACCACATCTACCATGAAAGCCTATGCCCATCTCCACTCCTATCAATGTGATCACATCGGGGTTAGGTTTTGTTTTCTATACTAATAATTTTTTTTGTGTTATTTTCTATACATGATTACTGAGATGGCCATCTTGTCGGAGTTTCTAACATTTAGAGATGTGCAGTGACATTGCGTACAGGACCTGACCCTGCAGTCTGGAGGAGTGTTGTGGGCATGCTCTGTGACCTGTGCAGAAAAGGGGAGGAGAGAAAGTCTGCCTTTCACCTATTGTCATTATAAGAGGGGTGTTACATGTCACTGTAAGGCCTTATTCTCACATCCATGATTTCTGCCCACATAAGATGCTCTGTCTAAGCTGGAGAGTCAGTGTGTCGGTCACATGACACAGCAAAGGACCAGAAGGAAACATAACTCAAATACAGGCACCAGTAATATTACTTTTACTATAACTTACAGCATGTATCTTTCTAGAGAATTTTGGGAATGCTTCTTTAAATGTACGTTGTGGAGAAAACCTATTTCTCACCTTTCCACAGGACCACTAGGAACCCCCACTGATCACTTCCAATCTCCAACCCTTGACCTATCACTGCACTACTGCAGTCTGGAACTGAGCAGCAGGGCATTGCTCTTTTGATGGTCATAGGCTCAAAGGACCTACATGCGCCTGTTCAGATTAGAAATACTCTCTCCTTAGGTATAGTCTGTTGCCATGCAATCCCTGAGCACCCCTTTAAAAAATAAATAAATAAAAAGTTGTCAAGGAATTTTTGTTTTTAATTGCCCATCAGATATTTATAGCCTATTGGTGGGACCACAACTGATGATCGGTATGGGGTCCACTTCTGACATCCATACTATACACTGCTCAGAGCTGTGGTAGTTGGCTCCAGTCCCTGTACTACATCAGTGCCCACTGAGGATAGGCCATACATTTAAAAAAAAAAAAAAAAAAAAATCCTGGCCAAACCATTTAATAATTGTGCAAAGTAATTCATTAGTGTTCTGACTAATCATTGAGAGCACTGTGCAGCTGTTGAGTAGCTGCAGAGTCTTCTCTGATTAGTGAAGGGAGGAAACAAGGAAGCTGAAATAGCAACAGACCAAAGGTAGCAGGAAGGTCTGAGATAAGGAGTAGTATGTGTGATAGAGCGAGACATCTGTCTGTGATGATGGAAGCCCTACTTTTGTATGCATCATTACTGAATTATATTGTTCAGTGTATCTATCATTTGCAAATATGTTTATGTATGTGTATACAAGTAATGTCAGGAGGGGGGGGGGGGGGTGTCATAGTCCAGACATAACCGCAGCCCAAACCAGATATCCATCTAAGCAGGTTTTATGATTAGGTGTTTTTAACAACCCAGTCAGGCATAGAGAAGAGAGTATGAGGGACCAGTGGCCAACTTAGGAGTAACCCTCTGTCCAAGTCGCAGATGAAACCAGCCATTTTTCAAGATGTAGAGAGGGGCACTCTACCAGGAAGCATAGTAAGACCAATCCAGGAGCTTCAGCTTACTAGAGATTGGGAACACCTTGGAATTTGTCACATCTTGGATGCTCCATGGAACTAGAAGGACTCTAGGTTATCAGGTTTATTTTTTTTTCCTTTTAGTTTTAAAACAGCTTCACTTGTCATGCCATCTTTTTCATATATAGCACTAAACCCTTTGGATATTTAATTGAATTTAATGTTACTTTGTTTGTGCTCTGTGAGTCCATTACCTTTTTGAAGCATGTCTGCATCTGACTGCTGGGAGCCATAGTAAGTGTCAGATTCCTATTGATCCTGAATACAATAGATGGTGGCAGTGTGCATTTGGGGTGCGATTTACACTCAAATTTGCAGCCTGAGTAAAGGGCAAGTACAAGACTAAGTGGGGTGAATTGACCCCTGAAAGCCACACCATGTCACATGCTAGGATGGTCCATACATGACACTGTCCATTCTAGTGGTGGTTCTAACTCCAGGTTGTGTGACCAGAAACAACCCCCCATTCCCAAGTTGCTCTTCCTCCTCTCCCATTTTTTTACAGTTAGATACCTGTGCTATAGGAGCAGACTGATTATAGTAAAGCCAGACCCCCATAGCACAGGTAACTAACTACCTGTGAAAATGGGAGAGATGATCAATCAGGTGGCGTGTTATGATCACATGACCTGGAGTCTGAACCAACATGAAACCCACCCCCAGGTCTAGCTTTATAATATTACCTACATGAGCCAGAACAAGAATTAAAACACATACAAGACTTCTTTCCATAAAATCTTTACTTTCAAAACCCATTCAAAAAAAATTGCAGCAGATAAAAACAGTTATATACAGGACAGGGTTAATGGTCCAGATACACAGCACTGATAAAGGAAAGTAGCCCAAAATGAAGACTGCCCATGAGGGCTCCTCCCCGACTGCTCAGATCACAAAGACAGTAAATAGAGGAACGTGTGAAAACCTCAGTGTTTATTTAAAAAAATAAAAAAAAATTTAATACTGCACCAAGGCGGCGAGAATAATGTGGATTTAAAGAGAACCTTTCACCACTCCAACTACAGCTCTATAGCCTTCAATAGCTAATGCTTCCACCCACGCCGATGCCGTTGGAATTTCTCTAGCCCCCACCGTTCCCGAGCAATCAGTGCAGTTAATATGAATGTCTGATATGCTAACTAGACTGGAGTGGGTGGTGTTAGGCAGAATCAGACAGGTGGGGCATGATTCTGCTCCAGAGGCAATGATACCACGCACTTGACCCAAGTCTAGTCAGCATACCAAACTGCCAATTCCTCAGGAATGGTGGGTGTTAGAGGAAAAAAAATTCCAATTGTGCTGGAAACCGTGAAAAGGATGAAGAGGTTGTGTTGGTGGAGGTGGGGAAAGGTCCTCCTTAAGGCTTGTGACTTGATCCTGCAAGACATAGGCCTAGACTGTACAAGACACTGCTAAAGCCAGCAGTCTACAATAAATATATGCAAGTTTTCGCTCTAAGAGACCCATCATCACACAGCGGGGGTCACAGTTGTCTCCAACTAAGCCCGTACCTAGTCACTGACATCCCACAAAAATAACTTTGATTCCTCTTTATAGACCTTCAAGTTGGCTATAAATGGTGGGTGGCCTCGAATGTGAGATCGAACTAAGGCTAGGGCCCATCGCACAAGCAAAGATCGCCAGGTCACCTTGCAACTCTCACTCATGTATTATAACCCCATGGGAGGCGTAGCCAAAGCCCTAGCACAGGTATAAGTAATGACCAGAGGGTATACATATTTTGAAAGGACAAGGATACTGGAAATTCTTTTTTCATTTTTGAGAAAAAAAAAAATGCTTGTGTGTTAGGTAAACTAAATAGCTGTCATTTTCTAAATACATAACTTTGTAAGAGGGTATATTTTACCCATGTAGTGCACCCCAAAAAAAAAAAAAAAAAAAAAAAAAAAAAAAAATAGTACAAAAAGTGAGTATAAAGCAGATTTTTTACAATCAGACACTTGTGAATGAATATAAAACCAGTTTGTTATAAATAGGGTTTTTTACTTGCAATAAAAGTTACTTCCAGCACTTGAAACTAGATAAAGTCTGAAAAAAAAAAATAAAAATCCCTTAAAATGTTCCAGTTAAGCAGATCTTTGACTAGATACCAGTATGATAAAGGAGATTATAATACATTATATATTAGCCTGTAGTCTATTGGCTGCTATAGGCAAGGCCTCCGCTTTGTATACAAGGCCCATACGGAGATGTGATCCAGCACCCCACACACACTATAGTGGATACGGGCACAACAGCGAGACCATGTATCAGATACACTGTTGGATGTCTGGGCAAGGAGGAGAGGTCCTGCTAAATACAAAAAAAAAAAAAAAAATCCACATTATAACCAAAATTAAAACTCAAGGGATGAAAGGATCAAAATGGACTCGAGGCACCAAACCTTTTAGTATTTGAGGTATAATCAAACCCTCCACCCTGTGATACAGCAAGAAAAAAAAAAAATAAATAAAAATTTAAAGTGTCAGGTCAGCATGATTTAAAGGGGTTGTCTGGAAGGGAAAATTTTTGGATAAAGAGCTCAAAAATGGTTTAACAAAAAAAGTGGGACTCACCTTCTTGATTCCCCTGCCACTCACATTGCAACCCTGCCTGGAATCCCTGGCAGAGTCTGCCAGCTCCCATGCCACACAGGAAGTGACTGCTTAGCCAGCCAGTCAGTATCTGTAGGCCACTCCCCTCTGCCAGTGATTGGCTGGGCAGCATTTCCTGTGTCTACATGGAAGAGGAAAGCAGGCCACAGTGTAACGTGTGCGCTGAAACAGTGTTGGGACTAAAGTGGCGGGAGGGGAAATCAGCAACGATCACTTGTTTTATTTTAACCATTTTCAGCTGGTTTTCAAAAATTTGAAGTCAGCCGGACAACCCATTAAAGTATACAGGTCATAATAAAGAGGTGCCCAGCAGGTAGTAGACTGGTGCAAGTACAGGGCACACTTGTTTGGCTCAGAGAAGCAACATGAACACCAGCACGAGTGACAGAAGTGACAAGACACGGAAGACTGGACAGGAAGTTGAGCAGTGGAAAGGAGTTGGAAAAAAATAAAAAATAAGCAGTACAATTAAAAACGGACGAATTAAATAATCCTCAGTAAATGAAGTCAGAAGCTATACAATACACATAAAACCTTAAATAAAAACAAATGCAAACTTAAAAAAATATATATAAGCCAGGCACAGGGAGGAAGCTTCCCCTCCTGATGCACCGGATACACATTTATAGGGGGTCAACTCCCAAGGGCCAATGGAAGGCAGCATTGGCAGCTTAGGGGTTAATCCACTCAATACATAAGGGCCTTTATCTAATGCAACTGACAGAGCGGCAGGCACTTCGGTGCAGTCAGTGACAGGTAGACAGCGGTTAGAATATTCTCTTGCGCTTCATGTAGGAGTCTGCATAGTGCCCACCCAGGCCTTGTGAGTGTTGTCCTACATAGCCTCCCTCAGGGCTAGGCTCAGGGGATGGGATTAGGTGTGAAAAGCCACGCTTCTGTGCCCCAATTGGAGTCTAAGAAAAGGAAAAAAAAAAATATGGGTTAGTCTGACTTTCATCCTTGTCCCAAGGAGTAACATCTTAAAATAAAGATGCAGGCATTCACTTGCAGCCCCTCCAGACATGCAGTTCTAGGACTTCTCACATTGGTATGGTCTTCCCAGTAATACATGTTGGATGTGAGGTCTGTGTCCAGAATGCTGCTGACTTCACTAGCGCATACATCAGCACAGCTTCATTCCAATTGAATTTCACAGCTACAGCTCATGAGGATTTCCCTTTCCTTGCGCTTACAGACACTGATGAGGAGTGCTAGATTCCCCCTCCCTCCAAAGTCTGTAGTCCCCCCCCCCCCTTTCAATGCTCATACACTGATCACAGCCAACTCTGCTGAATTTCCTTTGTGCCCCACACCCTCCCATGATTAACAGTCTGATCCGCCCTTCCTAATGTGGGTGCTCCATCTTCTCTAATCTGCCATGAACAACCCCCCCCCCCCACCATCTTAATCACTAACAGAAGGGAGGAGAAGCAGATTGCTGACACAACCAGGAGAAGTGTGCCATCAGGTCCATGTCAGACTCTACAGGACAGCCAGCTATGTAAAGGAGTTGCACAGACTCTACAGCAGCAAGAGAGTAGGAAGGGTTTATTAAAGGCTATTTTAACAGTTTAAATTTTGTACTTTGGAAGCAAAATTAGCACAAAGTTGTACATAACCTTTAGGCTAGGGACACACAGCGACAAGCTATGACTCCCTTGCTGCAGTTTGGGGGGGGGGGGGGGATTTGCTCAACATTTTTTGGGACAGTCACCGCCCCCTCGGGGGTCACAATGAGACTCCATTCAACATTAGTAGAGGAGTTGCAGGGCAACACAATCGACAAGATGTGCAGCCAAAGTAGACATGTGGTCCTAGCCTTAATCCATTTATGACCTTGGTAACAAGCGCTCAGTTTTCATGTAGTGCCACCAGAGGTAACATGTTCTCTGAAATCAAGTTTAGCCATCATATAATGAAATCAATATATTAGTTAGTACTTACTTTACATGAGTTTCCTGACGACAGACTCTGTTCCTCATAATCTAGTGGGATTCCACCAGGACTGCCTGGAGATTTACTTGGGACCTTAAGAAGAAAGGGGAGAAAAGAAGAGGGAATAAAACACATCCTTCAGTTACATGTCAATCATTTAACAGAACAAGTCCATGCAAACAGACACTGGAAGGGAACCTCTTACTTTATTCATGTGAGTCTGCTGGAGTCCAGCCTGCAGGCCACTGGTGAAGTAAGAGGTAGGTGATCCTGCAGTGAACGGAGGCAGAGGGGCGGGCATGTTGCTGCTTCTCTCCCGAAATCTGGAGGATGGAGTCTGCAAAGCCCAAAAGGTTAAAAAAAAAAAAAAAAAAAAAAAAAAAAAAAAGTGTATTTTTTTAAATAAAGTTTTTGCTTTTTACACACTAGACAAATGCATCTAGTGGCCATTCTAATAAAAATGGCTGAACTCTTACCTTACTCCTTGGCTCATAGGCACTCAGGCTTGGCACAATATGGTCTCTGCTTTGTGAAAAGGAGCGAGGGTGCAGCTCCTGTGAAGGAAAAGAAAAAGTTATTCTTTCAACTTTTACTAGCTGTGGAGAACATGGGACACAGGCCCCCTGTTCTGGCAATTGGGTCCCAGCAGTCAAAAACCCACTGATCTCAGGTATAATCTAACACACCACCCCATTAAAAAAAAAAAAAAAAACAAGCCCCTAGCTGCTACAAGAGTCTGCTTACAGTCTGTAGGTCGAAGGGATAGCCTTCTGTATGCGTCAGCATGGACTCCTGTAAAGATGCAAGAGGGACACGGTTTCCTGGTACCTTCTGCTTGTAAGGTGCCGGCTTATTAGTTGCACCTACAGAAGGAACAGATGTCAGATCATGTAATGCAGAAAGTAGATGGAGCCAGTCAGTGTTCAGCCACCATTTACCAACTTACTCATTGAACCCGTGCTGGGCATCCTGTTGGGGAAGTTCATGAAATGACCGGAATGAACGTTCAGGTCTCTAGGGGGCTCTCCGAGGAGGGACAACTGTAAAAAGAGCAGGAGTTCGTATCTATTTATTATGCTTACTTATATAGCACCATCATATTCTGCAGCGCTTTACAGATATTGTCAACGCTGTCCCATATAGGACTTACAATCTAAGTCCCCTATCAGTAGGTCTTTGAAGTGTGGGAGGAAACCCACGCAGACACAGGGTGGAGATAGATATAGATATCACACACGTCTCCTACACTTTTTTTTTTTTTTTTTTTTAAAGAGGACCTCACTTCCTCCGGCACCAGCCAAATCCAGCACACTGTCAGCTTTGATGGTATGCACCCAAGTGCTGGGGATATCGCTGCAGTTAGTTTCAGCACAGATATGCTTCCACTGTCAGAAAGGCGGATATACAGCCTAGCATTTGGAAGGTGTTCCTTACCATCCAACGATGACAATGAGCAGTAAGGCCCGCCCTTCTGACAGTGAAGGGATATTGGTGCCAAAACTAAAGTCACCGATATCTCTGGTACCTGGGCATGTGTGATGATTCCACTTAAAATGGCTATAACTCAAAGATGTATTTTGATCTCTGGGTATCGTATCTCCCTCTTAATTCTATTTAATTAAACTATGCATAGCTCTAATCCTAGGTGTATGTTAGTAGTTGCAACATTGTAACAATAGGGCTTTGTATCCATCCCAGAATAGCTCCATTGAGTTCCTACATAGCCCTGGGTGATCAAATACACATGTATTGTTCAGCCTGGGCTGTTAGATCAGACATGGTTGATAACATTGTGTCATTCCACTTAATCCCATCTTGTTACAAAGAATCTGGACTTGAGTGCGTTAGTCAATCAGACTTGCTGTCGCCGGTGACCTCATTCTGGGTGGTGTAATCAAGGGTATAAAAGATGAGGTAAGAGGTCAGTGAGGGAGACTACTATTGAGAGACTATGCTGAGCCTATTGGGAGACTACTATTGAGAAGACCACTGAGGATATACTGTGATGAGCATGCAGGCTGGAATGCTGCTGCTAGGAGCCTCCACTAGTTACCTCCACATGTTATGTGTGAGTGTTGGACTATAGAGCCACATCAAGGATGTGTGGTAAAGTAATCATTTCACTTTTATTCCTTTTTATTTTATGTACTGTATATTGTAACTAGTAACTGTTAATGCTTGCATATATCTGCATATCTGTTCTGAACTGCATATGTTAGATGTTAATACCGACCCATTTAGGGGTTAATAAATATACAAAATTTAGAAAGCTTGTCTTGTATTTATCTTGTGGATCCAGCACTCACTGGCGCGGAGTGTGGTTTTTAGGAAAGAAGTCTCAGGTGTGGGCCAAAGCGGTGTTGGCGCACTGAGGATCTTTCACAGCATGTATCGTCAAAGCTGAAATCAGCGCATTGTCAGCATATAATACGGCTGGTGCGAAAAGATGTGATAGGTCCTCTGACTCCTTTTAAAGAGGACCTTTCACCACCTACAACAATTCGACTTAGCACCAAAATTAACTGCATTGATTACTCAGGCATGGTGGGGGCTAGAGAAAAAATTTCAACTGTGCCAGAATCAGTGGTGTGACAACTTAAAGAGCTGAATATGTTGGAGGTGGCGAAAGGTTCCCTTTAAAAGTGTGCAGTTGTATACCAGACACTTGTGGCCCCTATTGGGCAAGTGGGGTGCCCAACGTATACAGCCAGCATATGTGCTGGTCGCTTCTCGTGCATTCAGCAAACACAATGTGAACAGAGCCTAACTGAAAAACTTCCAGTTCTATTCCACTGTCAGCAGAACACTCACCCCCGACTCTGAAGTCTTTGGCAGCCCACCAAGCATGGAACTCAAAACAGGAGTAGGAGGGGGGCTGTCCCATTCAGGCACCTGTGGTCCGAGAAATGACTGCAAGGGAGGAGTACCCAAGTCGGAAGGAATGCCTACTGGTGGAAGAGCACCCCCTAAGACATAGAAGAAATTCTAGTTAATATCCCAACACTCACAGCGAAGCTAAAAACCCCAAAGTGGTCGTCTCAGAACACCAGTCGCCAAGGCTGATGTAGGACTTCAACATCTTATGTGTTCCATAACAACTAACATTACCTAAGCCAAGCTCTTGAAGTATCGATTTCCCAGGTTGGGGTGGAGGTGTGAGCTGAGGAGAAAGACCCAGGGCTCCATACAGGGCAGCGAGTGGAGAATCCCCCAGGATTCCAGGTTTCTACAAAAAAAACAAAAACATTTATAGGCATCAGATTCAGCAGACAGAAATTAGAAAGAACTGGATAAGACTCCTAGATTCTCAATTATAGCTCAAGACCTTCCATACAGTGCTATAAAGTAGCACCTACCTGTGTGTGAGCCTGTGCCTGCAGTGCCAGCTGCAGGAGGGTGGTAGACAGGGCAGGGTTACCGAGAAGGGACACAGCAGGGGGTGCACCCAGGAGTCCTGAATAAAATAAGGGAAACAAAGATACAGTAACTGGAGAGACCTAAGGATTTTACCATGGTCATAAAACTACAGAACTGTCAAATATCTAGACAAGTAATGCCAGCAAGCCTAAAATAGACTGCACACGGAGAGCTCATTCCCTAACAAGAAGTCTCCATGGTAAGACTACACATGTCTAGTCTGACCCTAAAACAAGGGTGACTACAAAAAGGAAAGGACTACAGAAGGAAAGACGACGGATGGTCTTTAAGATGGAAGACAGTGTATACTCTACAGATCAAAATATGGCCGTCCAATAAACAGACCGAGACCTGAGGAGAAAGGGGTCTCATATGTAACCTAAGAACCAGCAGTGACTACCAGGATACATACCTTGCTTGTTTCCTCCGTTCAGCAGAGGATTGAGCAGCAGCTGCAGTGTAGCCGGAGAGCCCAGGCTGTTCAGGAGCTGCAGGATATTTGGTTCAGGTAGAAGCCCGTTCCCACGATTTAATGCCTTAAATGGAGGAAAAAAAAATAATTTTTTTTGACATATAGATATCTCTCTCTTTCTCTCTCTCATACACATGTGGACAGAATTATTGGTACCCCTTGTTTAATGAAAGAAAAACCCACAATGGTCACAGAAATAACTTGAATCTGACAAAAGTAATAATATATATAAAAATTCTATGAAAATGAACAAATGAAAGTCAGACATTGCTTTCCAACCAGGCTTCAACAGAATTTTTTACAAAAGAAAACTCATGAAAAGGCCTGGACAGACATGATGGTTCCCTTAACTTAATATTTTGTTTCACAACCTTTTGAGGCAATCCCTGCAATCCAACGATTCCTGTAACTGTCAATGAGACTTCTGCACCTCTCAGCAGGTATTTTGGCCACTCCTCATGAGCAAACTGCTCCAGTTGTCTCGGGTTTGAAGGGTGCCTTTTCCAGACGGCATGTTTCAGCTCCTTCCAAAGATGCTCAATAGGATTTAGGTCAGGGCTCATAGAAGGCCACTTCAGAATAGTCCAATGTTTTCCTCTTAGCCATTCTTGGGTGTTTTTAGCTGTGTGTTTTGGGTCATTATCCTGTTGCAAGACCCATGACCTGCGACTGAGACCAAGCTTTCTGACACTGGGCAGCACATTTATCTCTAGAATCCCTTGATAGTCTTGAGATTTCATTGTACCCTGCAGATTCAAGACACCCTGTGCCAGATGCTGCAAAGCAGCCCCAGAACATAACAGAGCCTCCTCCATGTTTCACAGTAAGGACAGTGTTCTTTTCAAGATATGCTTCATTTTTTGGTCTGAACATAGAACTGATGTGCCAAGCCAAAAATTTTGATTTTTGTCATCTGTCCATAGGGCATTCTCCCAGAAGCTTTGTGGCTTGTCAACATGTAGTTTGGCAAATTCCAGTCTGTCAGATTCAAGTTATTTCTGTGATCATTGTGGGTTTTTCCTTCATTAAACGAGGGGTACCAACAATTTTGTCCACGTGTGTATATGACATACACTGTATATAATTGAGGGAAAAAAAAAAAAAAAAAAAAAAAACCCACACACACGCCTCTTCATTTCTTAGCCTTGCATCTCCCCACACTCACCGTTGCTTGTGCTGCGATCAGTGCTGCCAGCATGCTCCTCCCTGTAGGTCCTGGAGCACAGAAGGAGACCCGGACACAGCTCCCAGCGACCATGGTGTTATCCATCTGCTGCTGGACTACTTCAGTCACCATATCAGAGGCGTATTCGACAATTGCAAAGCCTTTATACTGACCGTCCTGTCCATAAGCCAGCTGAAAAGAGTGGAGAATGAAACCAGACCTCGCTATACATGGTCTACAAGGGTGGATGTACAGAGCAGGGGCATACACATCGTACAGAACACAAAGCTGACTTCAGGAAGCTCCCCCCAGAAGGTGACTGTAGGTAGCCATGAAACTCATCATACTACATCTTACTATACAGTGCACAGTTAACCCCTTATGGACTTTGTAGTGTTCCGGGTTTTCAGAAAGTGATGATGAAAAACTTTCTAGTCAGTGTATCTGTATGTGCACTTTTTTTGCAGGATTTATATTTTTCAATGCCACCATTTTGGTTCACCACCATTAACCCTTTGTTTTGCACCATAGTACAATACTGTGTTACGCTATACCTTTATTCTCAGGATCATTATGACCATTCTACATTTAGAAAGTTTCTATTTGCAGACCCAATAGGGCCCTAGACTACGATCCTCTGAGTGCTGATATCACTCACTGCACTACTACTGTACGGGGGGATAGCAGAGTCACTCGCTCCATCATCTGATCCTGACCATGGTGTCAGGTGTATGTTACTGTTGACACCAGCTATTCATGGATGCACATGCATGGCAGTGTGCCAACTACCCTCCTATTGCTGCATATGTGAAAGCTACAATGCAGGAAGGGGTTAACAGCCATTATAAGAATATCCACTTTCATGACCGCAGCTACGCTGACTAGACCCCCATCACTAAATAGTGTTTACACACCCCAGATCCAGGTGTCCAATAGTTCATATACAGCTCTGTGCCCTACTGGGGAGAAGTAGTAATGAGTTTATGTACAGCGCTGCAGAACACGTTAGCTCTACGGCACTGGGAAATACTACACGATTTCTGGAATTTATAAGACAAGGTAGATCTTTGCTTTTCTATAAAGGAGCCAGGAGATTTAGGACCAGACAATTTAGAAGTTTTTGAGATGTGCAAGTTAAACAGCCATATACAATACTGTGTAAAAGTTTTAGGCAGGTGTTGACAAAGGCCACAATGTAAGAATGGTTTCAGAAATAGGATTTTTTTTTTTTTTTTAAATCAATGAACAGAATGAAGTTAATTCCAAATCAATATTTGGTGTGACCTTTGCCCTTTGGAGGAGTCCTGGAAGTGATGATTCGACCCCCACTTAGCCTGATCTCACCATCATCCAGTCTGGGATGACATGGAGAGAAGGATTAAAGCAAGCCTACATCCACAGAAGATCTGTGCTTAGTTCTCCAAGATGGCGAGAAAAACCTCCCTGCCAAAAACGGTCTACAAGTACCGAGAAGAACTGACGGAAGGCAAAGGGTAGAGGTCACACCAAATATCGATGGGATTTACATTTCTCTTTTCTTCATCGACGAAAAAACCTAAAGGGTACCTGAGTTTTCATGAAGAGTTGAAATATCTATAGGGTCTTGCTGGGCAGTCTGTTTTATGACTGTATAAATCTTCATACATGATAGTTTTTCTGCTGCTAATAATCACATTATGAATGCAGCACATTTTACGTTTGTCTGAGGCTGTTGCCTGTACAATAAGGAGCAGTCTGCACCCTCTCCTATCCATTACTACTAATACTGGTTTATTTACATGTAAAATTCTGCCAGTATTAACTGTACAATAGCAAAAAAATAGCTGAGAAAAGCCCAAGTGACCAGAATATAGGAGATCCAGGAACACTGGACTGCAAATACACAGGAAGAGAGCATTCTATGAGAACAGTCATGAAAGATCCCATCTGTAATCACACAAGCAACTAGAGATAGATACAAGTACATAGCCTTCTTACACTATAAGCTTGAGATTTGCAAAATGTTCAGTCCTTTGCACAGAGAAGTCTGCAGACTTGTGGAGTGTGATGGATCAGCCTCTGCTCTCTGCATTTACTGTCGATCTTTCCACAGATGTTGTAGCTGATTTAGCTGAGTCTGAGCTCGAGACTCACATTCATCTGGGCTTAGTCAGCGGTGGAAAGCCACAACAGTGCCGATGCTCTGCATTAGCATTCTGCCATTGGTAGTCAGTAGCTGGAAAATGAAGAGGAATTCCTCATTTTCTGCCATGTGAATGACCCCTTAGGCCAAGGTCCCACAGAGTTTTGGAAACTTCTGCATGTGAATTATACCTATGGAAACGAAGGCGGTTTCTTTATAGGTATAATGGAAGCAAAAAGTCCTCAGAGGAACCTTCTGCAGACATTCTGTGATAAGTCACTACATGGGGCCTTGGAGGTTTCAGGCAGAAAGCAGCAACATTTTTAATTTAAGGGCATTAGGTTTAGGTCCACATTCACATGCTCTATGAAACGAGAATAAGAGGTCTGAATAGTTAAAAGGTCACTATTTTTTAAAGCATTTTTACTGTATAGCATTTTTTCCCGCACCTGCCTAGAACTTTTACACGGTGCTATATGTGATTTGTACTATGGGACTGATTGATCGCTGTACTCGGCAGCATCAATCAGTCCTACAGAAATTAAAGGAGTGGTAGTCACATGTGTGCACTCCATCTCTGTTCATATAGGGGACTCATGTACCCCCTATTGTCATGTGTGAGTGTCCCAATGACCATACATTACCTATTATGCAAGGCCCAACACGAACCTCCTGCTACCAGCACCAGTCAAGTGACCTCTGGGGATAACAGACCATAGCGCTGAAACCACTTCTATCTTCTCTCCAGGGTTGCCATCAATCTTCAAATCACGCACCCAATGTATGGCTTCCTAATCGCTCAGGTGTAAAGAGGACCTTTCACGTCCTTGTGAATGTGCGGTTTTATTTACCGCTAGAAAGTCGATAGTGCCGAATTTAGCACTCACAGCTCAGCATCATCGCTGGGCAGTAAGGAACGGCCCCCTCTGACAGTACAAGGCTATGTTAGAGTACAGTCAGGGAGATGTGTTCCTTACAGCTGAATTCAGCGCACTGTAGGCTTTCTAGCAGTAAATAAAACCGCACATTCATCAGGACATGAAAGGTCCTCTAAAGGGATTATCCACCTTTTAAAAACCGATGGCCTAGCCATAACATGGACCCCTGCCAATCTAAAACTGATGGTGACCAGTGCTCCATTCAATGCTATAGGGTTGCCAGGACACACCCATGTGTATTGAATGGGGCTACCCCCAATTACTACTAATACACACCCTGGTCCCCCATTTATTACCCATGCGGAGGGCATCTGAGAAGGCCAGAACTCTTGTTTCTCTGCCTCCCCGACTCTCACATGACAGATTCCACTCTGCACAAAGTGCCTGCTGCCCGAGTAAAGAGTCTGAGAAGTCATTAACAGAGTGGTAGCTGGGAGACAGGAACGAGAGCTCTGGCCTCTCCATAGGCAATAAAACAAGGCTCAGGGACTTATATTACAAACAAAGCTTAAAGGGGTTTTCTGGAGTCGTATTTACCTTCCTTCAGCGGTTTCTTCATGTTGAACCCTGACCTCTGCTGATTTCACGAGAAAGTCTGTGCTATGGGTACCCAGCCCCCATAGCACAGAATATTATCTATTAAATCAGGAGAGGACGATAGGGGGGAGAGCAACCTGGGGGTCAAATGCTGGTACATATCATGTAATCCATGGTCAGATCAATTAAAGATCTGTGGGGGGACCCTATGGATCAGCTCTTTGATGAATGTGATGTCAGATGGCCTGTGAAGCCTGCTGCTTCAGTCACAAGCATGATTAAAGCTCAGACCCATTCAAGCGATACCAAGTACTGTCAGTATACAAATGTATGTCACTATGCTTGGTAAGTACTGAACAGGCTGCAGCACTGTACAAACAGCTAACCAGCATGGTCTGACATAAAGGGCCCTTGGCCAATCTTTAATTGATGACATATCCTATACCCAGGATGGCAGTCGTGAGGAGGGCTATGCTATTCTCCTCCCCGATTTCTTGGTACATGAATTTTACCACTACCCTATGAAAAAATCCTGCGATCACCTATCACAAAACACAAGACCTAGACCTGAATCAGCTCAGACTGAGATCTCCTGCCATTGTGTCCTGGTGGAAAGAGGACACATTAACCCATGATCCTGGACAGGAACCACCTACCTGACAGAAGGAAGGTGCAGAGACTTTAGAGAAGGCCTCCTTCAGCTCCATGGGGTCGCACTCCTGCAGACGCTCCACACACAGGCAGCGGGAGTGCACCAGTTCATAGGTGAGCTGGCTGACATCTGACCAGTGAACATACAAGGTGCGGGACCCCAACTGTCGGCCCAGCAGATCAGACTTTGCTCGGGAGGCTGAGTCCTTCTTCATATACTCCACAAACCCATAGCCCTTGGGTTGGCCGGTGACCCCGCTATACACCAGGAAGCATCGCTCCAGATTACCAAACGGGCGAACCAGGTCCTCAAACTGCTGCTGAGTGTAGCCGGATGGCAGGTTGGCGATACAGAGCAGGGAGTCGGTGGGCTGCAGCTGTACTGAGATTTCGCGGTCCCGAAGGCGTGTGTGGTGAAAGCGGCGGATGGCAGACTCCGCCTGTTCTCCATTCAGCAACGTTACAAAGGCTGCAACAGGGAGACAGCAACAGAAGAGAACCATGTAGTAAGCAGATCTCACGCAAGCACAGCACAAAGCGCACCTCAGGCCCATACACACCGGTGACCCGCAGGTCACACAGGACCAAAGAACATACAACACTAGCCTGGGGTAGAATGTATATTAGAATACAGGTCAATCCCCCTGTGCCCTCCATTTCCTGACCACACAGCTGCCCTCCGCTCATCTGAGCCCACCTTACATGATGCAACCAAGTCAGCACTAACCAAGGTAAAGTCTGGCCCCTGACCGCTATACCCAGAGAAAGGGGCACCCCATCACTGCAATACATTAACCCCTTAAAGTGCAACATATGTACTTTTATATTCAACATTAGACTATCTACTTAAAGGGAGGCTGTCACCAGAACCCAGCATATCACCCCAAGATACAGTTTACCAGTATTTAAATGAGCTCTTTGGAGTACCAGGGGCTGTGCCATTGCTCCAAAGAGGCCATTTGTGTACTGACTGACTCCCATACCTCAGTAGCAGACCCATCAATTCATAATGGGAACACCATTTGATTCAGGTGACCCTAACCGATCCCTGCAGGGCTGGGTTGATATGCTGGGCTCTGGTGAAAGACTCCCTTAGTACTAAGGCCCCACGTTGTGGAAACGCAGCTTTTTTTGTTGCAGATTTTGCTGCGGTTTTTTGAGCCAAAGCCAAGAACGGCTACAAAAGGAATGGGGGGTTCCAATACCTCTTAAACCAGCTGATGTGGGGGTCCCAAATCCTCCACCAATCACATTCTGACAAGCTATCCTAAGCATAGGTCATCAATATGCAAGTCATGTGACTTTACTGCATCATCACAAATAAACGTGGTCATGTTGTGAGATGCCACAATGTGATGTCACATGGCAGCTGCAAAACATCCAAGACTGCTGCAATTTTGGCCCCAGGCAACTTGCACACAGCGAGGAGCTTCCATAACAGTCACATGACCAAAGTTACCACGCAACCCTAGAGTGTTGCAATTCATGACTTGCAACTCACAACAAGTCAGACAAGTTGGACATTTTTGGTTGATCCCAACTGTTCGCACAGGACCACAGCCATCTAGGACAGTCTGCTCCTGACCATACAGGCACATAAAATCAGAGCGATCCAATAGGTCTCCTGCCTGGGTCATACCATTATACTGCAGCCTGTGAAGGGGTTAAAATCTGCAAAAAACTTCAAGCGTTACACACCCAAGACAGATGAAGTCTGAGCCCCTCAATAGTCAAGGCCTGTACTCAGCTAGGGTGAGGAACATACAGGGGGCAAGAGGCATAAAACTAACCCATTCCTTACCGGTGCCTTTGTATTTATCCACAAAGCAGTATTTCAGCTCGTAGTCGCCAAGAAGATCATGAACCTCCTGGAACAGAAGGAGAAAAAAAAACGTCAGGACCTTGTATCTGATATATCAGCTTTCTGGGAAAGCTGGGTGACCACCAACATGGCCGACACCTCAGCTTACCCCCTAATCCCCAGATGCCTAAGAAAGCTGGGTGAAAGTGAGCAAGACCAACAGTTCAGCTTTCCCCTCATTCATATCTATTGAGGAGTCTTGGCCATGTTGGTTGTCACCCAGGAGTCTGAGAAAGCTGAGTGACACCCAACAGCACAGCTTTCCCTCATCCAGGGGTATGAGAAAGCTGGGTGATAAGGAACATTGCCACCAGCTCAGCTCCCCCCTCCAATCCCCAGACCATCACATAAGCTATTCAAAGCCTAGGAAAGCTGGGTGACAACATGACCACCACTTCAGGTTTTCCCTCATTCATCCCTATTGAGGAGTCTTGGCCATGTTGGTAGTCACCCAGCTTTCCCTTCACACTGAAGTCTGAGTGATATCCAACAGGACAGCTTTCCCCTCATCCAGGGATCTTGGAAAGCTGGGTGACAAACAAGGCCACCGGCTAAGCTTTTCCATTATTCAGGATTCTGGGAAAGCTGGGTGACCTCCAAAGCACCTTACATAACTACAACGTGTGCGATGTGGCATTATCCCCCTGTGGGAGCGCCACTGACGCGTCCACAACGGCAGGGCATATGATATTTACGAGCTCCAGGCTGACGCCTTTTCGGAGCCTCCTGCACCCTCAGGCCTATTTTTACTGAATATCCCCGGCGGGATAGGAATAGAATAGCAGCTGCCAGTCACTGAGCTCATGTGCCCGACGCTTCTGGAAGAGCTGCGGCTACTTCACCCCGAGCAGGGGGCACCTACACAGCCTCTGGGGGCAGTTTATCACATTACACCCCCTCCCCTGAAATCAGTCACCCTTGGGTGATGACATCAAACACGAGTCTGGGCAGAGGCGACTGGAATTCGCCTATTGTCAGGAGGCCACAGAGGGGCACATGGAGATCACAGGACGGGATGACACAGCAGAGCCCAGGATAGAGGGGCGATGTCACCATAGGGGGGCGCCACAGATCAGAACCTGTATAACACTACCTTCCCCTAGGGACAGGGAACATTTGGGGGGGTTCTCCCACTGTCTGCAGGATAGGGGATAAGTGCTGGGGAGAGACATCCGAGTGCCCTGTGTGAATGGCGTCACAGTGTGCATGTGTGACCATCACCTCATTCACTTCTATGGGACACAGGTGAATGGAGCGGTGGTCACACATGTGCAATACCGTGCCACTCACATGGAAGACCCAAGGGCCCCGTGTTTGTGACCCCAAACCTGTGGCTATCAGTCAAGATATTGGTGGCTCAAGAACAGCGGTGGTTTTGGGGTTACGAGAAGGGGCAGACTAGAAAATCAGGGACAAAACATGGACTCCCCCTATGGAAAGGGTACCCAACATCCCACCATCTTGCTTCCCCTGGCTAGTATGTATGTGTACAGACCTCCAATTCTGTGCCTGTGACAACACAGTACTCACATGCATGTGGAGAGGCGAGGTAGTCACCGGCGAGTGACAACTGCTGATTATATGTCATTATTAGACACATTTCCCCCTCTACAGCACAGTAAATGGTACAGGCCATGAATTATTCATGAGGGTGGGTGCACAATGAATAGTTAGGACACCTTTGATGGATCTGCCCTTTAAGTGTCAGTGTATTCACATAGGCAGAGCAGGATTCTACGGACAACCCTAGTGTTTAGGCAATGCCTTTGGCTCTGTTCACACTGCTGAGGTTCACAGGACAGTTCTGCCTGTAACACTCCACTTATTCATAGATTGGACACACGGCTTTGTTTTTAGGGACCCGACTACCATGGAAATTCAAAATCCCAGAACACCTCCAAAACATGGCAGAAACACAGCAAGGTTGTGTGAATACAGCCTTAGTGACATACAGAACAATTGAGGGTCAGTTTGCATGTGAAAATAGTCTGCGTGACCTGCACCACTGTTGGGCTCAGGTCACACATTCAGGTTCTCAGATGCAGTTTTGAAATATCAAAACATGGAGGAGGAAAAAAAAAAAAAAAAAAAAAAAAAAAAAAAAAAAAAAAAAAAAACACACCACACACACGTATCTATAATGTAGCAGCTGTTATGACCCACACCTGATTCATAGCGTCAAAAACAGCATATGGAAACCTGAGTGTGTGAACCAACCCTAAAACGCATTAGCGATCATATTGGTAAAATACGTTCGTGCGTTTTCTATCAACAATACCAAGCCGTGGTGCAACATAGTTGTTGCCACAATAGTCAGAGGAACGTGCGATTATGCAGAAGCCGCACAGTATGCACTGCTCTAATGCCGCATGCGACAGATCCCTCACACATCCCTGTGCACACACAGCCCCGGTACCGGCTACACACCTGGTTAGTGACATCCCCCGGCAGACCTTTGATGAGAATCTTCCTCCGGTTCTTCACCTCCCTCTTCATCCGCTCCACCCGGCTCCGGACCTCCTTCGGATCCAGCCGGTTCTCCCGCTCGTCCTCCTTCAAGAAAACCTCTCCGTCATCTTCGTCTTTGCCGTCCCAGAAACCCGCAGCCGCTCCACCGGCGCCTCTAACGGACATGGCGGCCGCCATCTTGACAGGAGGCTTCGTCTACTACCTGAGCACAACACTGAAGGTCAGCCCTGATTGGTCGAGTTTAAACCGAGCGGCGAGGTTCGCTCTGATTGGTCGCTTCGGACGCTGCACCGCCCTCGCAGCTGTTCCCTTGGATACGGGGGAAGGGGTTTTTGAGTGACGTCATGATGCACATGAGAGGCGCAAGCTGAGTCTAGAAACGTGCGTGACGCGTGCGGCGGCTGATCCGGGTGTGACTGCTGCTCTATGCTGACACCCCGAGGGCTCGGCTCTGGAAGCTTGTGTCGCATCTTGCCGCTCTGTCATAGAAGACTTCATGATGCGATGCAGCTATTGTCCTTTTAACCCTTTCCTGTCATTTTTTTTCTTTTCCATCCTCACCTTCCAAGATATATAGTTTTTGTTTTTCCATTGACATTACATTGTGAAGGCTTGTTTTTTGTGGGTCGAGGTGTATTTTTTTTAATGGCAACATTTAATGCAGTATATAATGCATGGCTAATTAAAAAAAATTAATAATTTAACCACGTCAGTACCAGGCCAATTTCTGGTCCAGACCAGACACATTTTCGGGTTTTTTGTATGTGCGGTTTTGAGGGCTGTAACATTTTTATCATTTGCGTTATTCAACTAATTTCTGCGTCTTTTTTCGGTGACACATTGGGCTTTATTTTTATGTTGTTTTTATTTTTGCATGTGTTTTAATTTTTTTTATATCCAAGAAAATATAAACAAAAGAGGAGGGAAAACGTGACTGTTTTTCACTTTTCATTTTTTTTTTTAATTTAATAACACAAAGTGCTACTAAAAAAAACTTTATAAAATTGTTTTTACTCTCCTTTACGGTAATTTTTATGTTATATGGTGTTGTCGGGGGTGGGGCTATAACCTTTAATAACGGTGTTTTTATTGGCGTATTATTTTATTTATTTTTTTAATTATTTTATTTACATTTTTTTTTAACTTTTCTATTAATTAATTTATTTTTTTTTTTTTTTTTTTTTTACATTGTGGCCCTATAAGTTCATAATAGACCTTTGGGGACATCTGATGATTTTTTTTTTTTGTTGGGGAGGCTGATTTTCTCTATAACTGGGGCTGGTATATTTAGCCCCAGTTACAGGAGGAATACAGTCATGGCCAAAAGTTTTGAGAATGATACAAATATTAATTTTTACAAAGTCTACTGCTTCAGTTTTTCTAATGGCAATTTGCATATACTCCAGAATGTTATAAAGAGTGATCAGCTTAACAGCAATTACTTGCAAAGTCAATATTTGCCTAGAAAATGAACTTTATCCCCCAAAACACATTTCAACATCATTGCAGCCCTGCCTTAAAAGGACCACCTAACATCGTTTCAGTGATTGCTCCATTAACACAGGTGTGGGTGTTGATGAGGACAGGGCTGGAGATCAATCTGTCATGATTAAGTAAGAATGACACCACTGGACACTTTAAAAGGAGGCTGGTGCTTGCCATCATTGTTTCTCTTCTGTTAACCATGGTTATCTCTAAAGAAACACGTGCAGTCATCATTGCACTGCACAAAAATGGCCTAACTGGGAAGAGTATTGCAGCTAGAAAGATTGCACCTCAGTCAACAATCTATCGCATAATCAAGAACTTCAAGGAGAGAGGTTCCATTGGTGCCAAAAAGGCTCCAGGGTGCCCAAGAAAGACCAGCAAGCGGCAGGACCATCTCTTAAAAGTGTTTCAGCTGCGGGATCGGGCTACCAGCAGTGCAGAGCTTGCTGAGGAATGGCAGCAGGCAGGTGTGAGTGCATCTGCACGCACTGTGAGGCGGAGACTCTTGGAGCAAGGCCTGGTCTCAAGGAGGGCAGCAAAGAAGCCACTTCTCTCCAGAAAAAACATCAGGGACAGACTGATATTCTGCAAAAGGTACAGGGAGTGGACTGCTGAGGACTGGGGTAAAGTCATTTTCTCTGATGAATCCCTTTTTCGATTGTTTGGAACATCTGGAAAACAGCTTATTCGGAGAAGAAGAGGTGAGCGCTACCACCAGTCTTGTCTCATGCCAACTGTAAAGCATCCTGAAACCATTCATGTGTGGGGTTGCTTCTCAGCCAAGGGAATAGGCTCTCTCACAGTCTTGCCTAAAAACACAGCCATGAATAAAGAATGGTACCAGAATGTCCTCCAAGAGCAACTTCTCCCAACCGTCCAAGAGCAGTTTGGCGCTCAACAATGCCTTTTCCAGCATGATGGAGCACCTTGCCATAAAGCAAAGGTGATAACTAAATGGCTCAGGGAACAAAACATAGAGATTTTGGGTCCATGGCCTGGAAACTCCCCAGATCTTAATCCCATTGAGAACTTGTGGTCAATCATCAAGAGACGGGTGGACAAACAAAAACCAACAAATTCAGACAAAATTAAAGCATTGATTCTGCAAGAATGGACTGCTATCAGTCAGGATTTGGTCCAGAAGTTGATTGAGAGCATGCCAGGGAGAATTGCAGAGGTCCTGAAGAAGAAGGGTCAACACTGCAAATATTGACTTGCTGCATTAACTCATTCTAACTGTCAATATAAGCTTCTGTTACTCATAATATGAATGCAATTCTATTTCTGTATGTGATAAAAACATCTGACAAACACACATAAAAACCAGAGGGCAGCAGATCATGTGAAAATAGAATATTTGTGTCATTCTCAAAACTTTTGGCCATGACTGTACAGCCTCCTGCCGTTACTATAGAGCTGATCTGGGTCCTGTAGGACCCATCAGCTCTTGCAGATCCTGCACCCAGCAGATCACATGACTGCCGGGTCAGAGGGCGGCTGCAAGATGACGGCGCCCATAGTGCTGTATACACAGCGATCGGGAAGGCAGGGACGGTAATAAACCTTCCCTGTCTTCTCTCTGGGAGCTCAGGCTGAAGTTACAGCCGGCTCCCCGTTTCAGCAGCTGCACGATTTTGTGCAGCTGCCGAGGTCTGCTTGGACATACCGGTACGTCCTTGCAGAACAAGGTAACCACCCCTTGGGCGGTCCGGAAGTGGTTAATAAAAATGAATAATTAAAAATTCTGGGTTTCATTTTTTAGAGCATTTAGGCTCCTCTGACCCGTTATTTCTATGGTACCATATACATACCTGTGTATTATCATGGATCCGTGTAGGGGGGTAAAACTCAGGACCGGTCCTATTTCTATCCATTTAGTGGCCTGGGCTGACTGCAGGAATTCAATGGGTCATTTGATGTCATCAGTGTGCAGTTTTCCCATGGACCTTACCTTACCATACATTGCAGTGAATGGACAGGGCCACAAATACGGTCAGGTATAGGCTGTGTGTATGGGGCCATAGAAATTAATGTGACCATACTTTGATCCTCAATTGCGGATATAAAGTACAGTCGTGTGTATGAAGCCTTATCCTTTGGGAGAAAAATGACCCATTACATTTATTCTGGGGATCAATATAATCACGGTAACTCTAAATATATGTAGCTTTGATTTTGTTTTGCTTCATGTCTCCATAACTTTTCTATTATTCCATGAGCTAATGCTAGGTTCACACTGGCACTGGTCCGCTAAAATCACAGACCCAAGCAGAGCCTGACGGACTCCATTGACTAAATTGGGCTCTGTCAGGTGTCCGTTCTTTATAAGTGAAAGCACCGGACGATAAAGTTGTGTGGTGATTTTAGGCGGACACTATGACCGAGTCTCCAAATGAAGACGCAGTTGCAGATGTGAAAGTAGCCTAAATTGTGTACAGCTTGTTTTTGTGGGGTGAGCTTGAGCTTTTAATAGTATCATGTGCCCAAGTTTGGCAGACAAGGTGCCCAAATTTGTCTGATGCTAGGTTCACACTAGCGTTAGCCTATCTCTATGCTGGTGAACCTATAGTATGTGTGCCAGAGGGTCACTCAGAGCCCTCTCTGTAGGAATGCGCCGTCGCCCTACCCAGGCTGCCCGACCCCTCATTAACAGGGAATCCGGTACAGGAAACGCACATTCAACTGAAAACTGTCAGTGTAGGCCGTGGGACCGCGGCTTACACTGACAACAGAGTGTGACCTCTGACGCAGGCGTGATGATGTCATTCATCTGCGCCTGCACCATGGTGGAAGAAGGAGGACACCCAGTTGCTCTTCATGTGAGGTAAGGTAAGTACAAATTGTACAGTGCTACGGAATATGTTGGCGCTATATAAATAAAAATTATTATTATTAAGTAGCAGATAATACTGTGTGGGGACCCAATGTGGAGCATAGAATACTGTGGGGGGTGGGGGGGGCACGGTGTGTTTTTCTTAAGACAAAAGATGTTAATGTAGGAGTTGTTTATTTCCAAAATAAAACCTCAGTATTAAAGGGTATCTATCATTAAAAAAAAAAAAACACTTTTAAGCTAATGGCACCTTTCCTTGTTGTCTTCTCCCATCCGTTTCTGTAAAAATCAGTTTCTTCAATTATGGAAATGATCCTCAAGTGCACCTGGGTCATTCCTCCTGTGCTGTGAGCACCCACCACGTCATCGCCCATTAGTCTGTTGTGGTGACTCCCATCTTGGTCTTTTCTTGTACTTCCTCTGACGCAGCGGTGGACGGCAGCAACTGTGCATGAAGGCCTCCATTTTCCGGTGGGTCGTATTGCGCCTCTTGTGAAAGACCACCGGAAAATGGCAGCGGTCCAACGCTGCGTCAGAGGAAGTTGAAGAAAGAAGATACAGAGAAGACCAATTGACTTGCCGTGTTGGCACTTTGCAACAAATTAGTGGGTTTTGGGTTGCAGTTTGGGCACTCGGTCTCCTAAAGGTTCGCCATCACTGGCCTATCTACTGTTCTGGTCCATCGAAGGACTAGAACAACTGACAGGCAGATAGCTGTAATAGAGGTTACAAACGGAGTCCGACAGACCCCATTGAAAACAATGGGGTCTGTCATTTTAATACTGAAACCGGCAGAAGAAAAAGTTCACCTGTGCAGGACCTTTTTTATCTGCCGATTTCAGACGTACACTGTGATGGAGTTAAGGTGTTCACCACACAGGACAAGTAATGTGATCTATAATTCAGACTTTTTCTATTTTGTCGATTATTTTTTGTTTTGATTTAATATAAATGGGTAAAGGGGTTGAATTTCTAATTTTTTGATCAATTAACATTGATCAATATTTTTGTATTTATTTCTTAAAAAAAAAAAAAAAAAAAAATAGGAAACTTGGAAAAATTAGCAATTTTCAAAATGTGAAATGCTCTGCTTTTCAGACTGTCATACCACACAAATACATGAATAAATATTATCTACCATATCTCTGCTTTATATTGGCATCCTCTTTATTGTCCTTTAATTTATTTTGGATGTTAGAAGGCTTACAAATGTAACAGTGATTTTCCAGGTTTACATGAAAATTTCCCAAACTAATTTAGGGACCACTTCAGTTCTGAAGGGGATTATAAAGGCCTATAGTCTTGGCTTGAAATAGAAAAAGTGCTATTTGGCTTTTGGAGGGCAGATTTTACTGCAACAGTTTTTGGGTGCCATGTCCAATTTGCAGATGTGCTAAAATACCAGTACATTGGAAACCCCAAAAAGTGACCCCATTTTGGAAACTACACTCCTCTCAGAACAGATCAAGGGGTATGGTGAGCTTTTTGACCCCACAGCCATTTCACAGATTTTATTAGCATTGGAACATAAAAATTATTATTATTATTTTTTTTTACAATTAAATTAAAAAAAAAAAAAAAAAAAAAGTAAGATCCCCACAGTTTTACACAATTTCTCCTGAACACGGGAATGCCCCATATGTGGTCGTAAACTGCTGTATCAGTACCCCACTTTGGAAGCCACACCCCTCACAGAATTTCTCAAGGGGTATTATCATTTTGAGCCCAAGAGTGCGTCCCAAAAATTAACGCACAAAGTGAAAATTTACATTTTTAAAGAAATATGCCATTTCAGTGCCCAGCATGTTGTGCCCACTGTATCATCAGAGACACGCACTCCTAAAACTATTAAGTGGGCTATCCCGGGTACAAAAAGGTTGTATATATGGGTGTAAACTGCTACTTGGGAACACACAGCAGGGCTCAGAAGGGAAGGAGCACTGTGCTTTTTAGCTTTTGGGGTATAGATTTAGGGGGACATTCTGGATGCCATGTTGTTTTTGCAGAGCCCTGGAGGTGCCAGTAAATTGGAATAACCCAAGGGTTTCTACAAATATGGCGTCCAAAAACCAACAATCTAAAGCTGTGCTCCAAAAGCCACATAGCGCTCCTTCCTTTCTGTGCCCAGACAGCAGTTTACGTCCACATGTATGGCACTGGTGTACCCAGGATGCCATATATGGGTATAAACTGCTGTTTGGGCACAGAAGGGAAGGAGCACAATTTTTTCTGGACATCATGCCACTTTCACAAAGCCCCTGAATTTCCAGTAAAGTGGAATCTGCAGACATGTTTGGAAACACCTCTTGAGGGATTTATCAAGTGGCGTAGTGACATACACCATTTCAGTGCCTGATATGTTGTGCCCAGCTTGTGTCAGCAGAGACACAAACTCCAAAAACTGTTAAGTGGTTATCCCGGGCACAACAGCTTTTGGAGCGTTCATCTCTGATACAAGCTGAGCACAATATATTATGCACTGAAATTACATATTTCTGGAAAAATTGCTATTTTCACCATCAGCTGCACATTCATGTCTGGAAAATAAATTATCGCAACACTTGGGGGTTAAAAATGTTCACTGAACCCCTGGATACATTCCTTCAGGGGTGTAGTTTTCAAAATGGGGTCACGTCAGGGGATTCCACTTTACTGGCATTTCAGGAACTCTGGAAAAAGTGGCATGATGTCCAAAAACCAAACTGTCTAAATCTGTGCGCCAAAAACCACATGACTCTCCTTCCCTTCCGTGCCCAAACAGCAGTTTATACCCACATATGGCATTAAGTACGTTATCCTGGGTAACACTAATGTCATACATGTGGGTATAAACTGCAGTTTGGGCACACAGCAGGGCGCAGAAGGGAAGGAGCACTATGTGGCTTTTGGAGTGCAGACTTAGATATTTGGTATCTGGACGCCATGTCATGTTTGCAGATTAGCCGCAGCCAGTTGTGTTCTAATGATTTGGAGATTTTTGGGGTTTTTGTCTTCACATTGTGCAAGCTATATTTTTCTCTGGTGATGTAGCCATATGAGGGCTGTTTTTTTTGGGATGAGATGTATTGACTATATTTTATTAACACTTTCTTGGTGGATTTAAAATAAATAAATAACTTCTGGCATTGCTTTTTACCTTTTAAGTTTTTCTCTCTGCAGCCTACAGCATAGGCTGTACAATTACAGCGACACCCAATTTATATTGCTTTTTTTAAATTTTTTTTTATGTGTTACCCACTGGGGAACATAAATCAATTATTTTTTGCATCGCCATCTTCTGAGAGGCGTAACATTTTTATTTTTCAGTTGACAGAGTTGGTTGAGGACTTATTTTTGCGGGGCGAGTTGTGCTTTTTATTGGTACTGTTTTGGGGAACATACGACTTTTTGATCACTTTTTATAGCATATTTTGTGAGGCGAGATGGTGAAACATCATTACTTCCAGTTTTTTATTTTTTATTACAAGACATTTAGGTTAAATAATGTTTCACTTTTATTGTACGGGTTGTTACGGACACAGCGATACCAAATATGTATTGTATTTAATTTTGTTTTTTTATTTATTTATTTTTATACAATTCATTTTATATAGGTAAGGGGCATTTTTTGGGGGGTGGGGGAGACGATGGGGGGGCCTTAAATTAGCAGAAACCCCTAAGATGTCACAGTCATGTTTGACCACAGCATCTAAGGGGTTAAAACTTACAGCCAACACCCTCCCACTCACACTCGGGTGGGAGTCTTCCGACGTAATAGTATGGCGGCTGTTCTTTAGATCCAGGCAACACACACTAACAAAAATGAATGCAGAAAGAAAATGTAGGTCCCCACCCCTTATTTGGCTGAAAAAAATAAAAAAATAAAATAGATCCGCCAAAATGTATTTTTTACGCCCCATATAACAAGTTTTTGATAGATATCTTGTGACGGATATGTCAAATTATGGATTCGACTGGAGACGGCTAAATGCAGCAGTTCTGCGCCATTTCTGTAGCTCCCTTACAGGTAAGCAGGAATTATGAGACCATGTAACTCGCTGCACTACTTTATTTTCAGAAATCCTACCTACTTTCTGTGGGAATAGAGCAACAGTGCCGAACAGCCACATTCGGCTATAACCATAACCTGGTGGTCGGGAGGAGCCGCATATTCCCCTCTCAGCTGAGATGGAACTAGCCCTTTAAGAATAGCCCTTTGAGCACTAATCTCCCCAAAGTGATGGCTGCAGACTGAGAATTTTAAAAGGAAACCTGTCACAAAATTTACGCCCTAAGACGTCTCCAGAGTGTTATACCAGATGTATTAACTCTCCATCACTGTAGTAAATATATAAAATAGCGTAGGCTATTCACCATTACAAACTCATGGGGTGCTGCCATCGAAGACTTATGGTCCAGTCTTTGACTCTGCCCTTTCATGACAAAAGTCTGCCTGTATGCACCACTAGGGGGGAGCTTCTTACATAGCACCGGGAGAGCTGTAGAAACCAGTTTGCCGTGAACTCCCCCTAGTGGCAACACATGGCGTGATCAGCTAATGACCCAGACAGCTTGGTGCAGCCCCTTTAGGTGTTTGATATGTTTGTGACTTCTGCAAAGCATTCTGGGAACCCATCTCCCATAAAGTAAGGCTACCAGGCTAAGTTTAAGCAGTTTAATATTTCACATCTGAACAGGAGCATTAAAACCCCAATATGCAAATCTTAAGAAGGTAAGATCACTTGCTATACAGCATAATGGCGCCACGTCGGGAGGTCCCCCCTTCCCTCCGCAGCGAGCAGGCACAGTTAAACATTAGACACTTGTTTCACAGATTTTTAAGGCTTCTTATGGAAAGGATAGGCAAGATTAGGCAACCTGAGATGCTCCAGCTACTGCAGAACTAAAAGTCCAAGCATGCCCTGCCAACAGGCTGAGAGCTGCACATTGCCCAGGGTGAGGGGACTGCACAGATATCCAAAATATACTGCAATATTGCACCAGCTTTTTGCATCTCACATGTAACATGCAACACAGGAATATTTTGGCCTCACAGGTCATACAGCACTGCAAGAGATTCCAGGAACTTCACAGCTATGACATTGGGACTGTAGTCCAGTCAGTCTGTTCCCCTGACGGGACGGAGCCCATCAACATGTCCATCATTATGGGGATCATATAGTGCATCTTCCCAGCTCTGCACATGAAGTGGTTAATACTGCTCCAGTGACTCAAAGACTATCCAACGCCATGACATGCGCCTGCCCGATCATCATTCCATGAGGTGGAACCACCAGGACTTCTATGGACATAAGTAGCAGGTCATAGAGCGGCTTCTGGCTCAGTAATTCCATGCTCCATGGTATCAAAGCTTTGGCCTGGAAAAAAAAAAAAAGTAAGTAAAAAATAAAAAAACAAAACAAAAAACAAACAAACAAACTACAACCCCCATCATCATATGTATCTTCCTAGGCTATGAAATGTTTATGGAGTGATAACAGGAAACCAAAACTAGGCTCCATATAGTAAGACTAGAATACAGCAGCCTCCTACCCTCAAGAAGATGGGGATGGAGTGAGCAAGGCTCTTTTGCCTGCCATAGACGTTACAGCAGCTACCAAGGGGGCCATTTCAATTAAACTACACAAAAATGGCCGATGGAGCATGCTCAGTCGGCTCTGCCTGAACTCAAAGTGGCTCCAGCAGCCATTTTTTTGAAGTACACTGGTGTAAGAAACTAAACAAAAATGGCCGCCGGAGCCACTTTGAGTTCAGGCAGAGCCGACTGAGCATGCTTCATCGGCCATTTTTGTTTAGTTTCTTACACCAGTGTACTTCAGAAAAATGGCCGATGGAGAAAGCAGATGCAAGATGCACAGAAGATGATGCAGGGGGCGTGAAAAAGCAGCTCTGGAGGCGGGTTGCGGCGATGATGCGGAGTGCTCGGAGCACAGGGGGAACGCCCCTGGTGCTCCCTGAGCATAATTTACATATGAGAATAAAATGTTTTTTTGGACAAGTGGTGGCGAGGAGAAGAAAAGTAAAAGTAGGAGTAGAATAGCCTTTATAAAGGCTATTCCAACATTGCTTCAGTTAAAAACACGTTTCCCCAATGATAGACTCTCTTTAAACTGGGTTCTCTGTTTTATGTTCTACAAGCTCAAGGCTTCCTATATTCTTTACTTTTTATATACTTTATACTTTGTCTTCATGAGACAGCCCATCTAACTTTCTTTCATTGCTCCAAGGCTCTCATTAACATCTACCATTTTGTGTCTACAGCTGCTATGCATCTCTATGGTAACAGACAACAAGTAAACCTTTCGTAGTCTGATGCTGTAGTCATTCTTGTCCTCTGCTTTCTGCTAATATATGAAATGTTATAAAGAAGTAGGAATACAAATGGAAGGGAGCATGACTGCAAGATCAGACCACAAAGGGCTAGTTTGTTGTCTGTTACCATGGAGATGCACAAGCCTGCATAGCAGCTGTAGACAAAAAAAAAATGGTATATAGAAATTTTAATGACAACTATTTGCAAAGTTGCTCCTTTATGAATTTTAGAGGCACTGGAGCAATAAACGCAGTCAGAAGGGAAAGTAGCACCACTCTCTTTTGGATGAAAGTGCAACCACATCAACTAGTGAACCCTGAAGTTTTAGGAAATTTAGAGCAAATTCTCTGGGGATCTCACCATGACATTAGCAGACGCTGAACACGGACGGTGCCTGCGTGCTATATGTATTGTAGAAGGCTTTCAGGATAGGGATGAGAGTAGGAAACGATGGCCGGAAGCTCGCCTCTGTCTCCCAGCAGTTCTTCATCAGTTTATAGATCTAGAGACAGATGACACAGATCAGGGCCTTGTAATATACACACATTCATAGTGTGAGCAGAATAAGAGAAGTGTTATGTGTAAAGACACATTCCCATTCACTGACAGCGAGCAGAAATCCTAAAAACTATAAAGCAGATACCCAATGCTGTTTACCTCTACTGGACAATCCGCTGGACGCGGAAGCCTCTGACCCCGATCCAGCAGATCAATCAGCCGCACCACCGTCATCTGTCCTTGGGTGACTCCAATCATCTCGATGAATTTCTAGGGTAAAGGACAGTGTTACGTTGCAGTATATAATCATTCTGTCCTTACTGAGACAGACATCAGCTCTGTATATCCTGGTGGGCTTGTGCTTATGCATAGCAATCCACTTACACAAGCAGAGCTGCAGTATAAACTGCAGATGGTCACTCTGATGAGACTCCGATGCAGGTGTGAACCCAGGCCAAGTATACTGTTTTATAGTAGACACAATTAAAGTGGCCAGCAGGTGGCAGCACTGTACAGTAAAGCTTCTTCCTGGTCAAATCAAAGCTCAGCAGCAGGGCACATCCGTAGGATAAGCCATCAATATTTGATTTGCAGAGGTCACCTGGAACCCCCACAGATCAGCTGTACCAGGACAGGACGGCTCCCAGTAATGTTTACATGCTATACTTCAATGGGACAGACCTGCAGTTTCTAAACCTACTTCTATACTTTGTACAGTGAATGAGCAGCGCGGCTCCTAGCATGTAAACATTACCGGGAGGCACCTTTGTGTCTGAGCCCTGCAGATCCAATATTAACTGGAACAGGCTATCCTAAGAATAGGCATCAATATTAGAAACTAGGTAATCCCTTTGACCAGAGTAGAGGAGGGCGACTAAGCATAACTTTACAGTATTATATATAGGACTATATATAACCTTGCCATTGCAGTTTACAGGAAGATATGATGAAAGGGGGGTCTTTAGCTAAATAACACTGATAGACTCCTTTTAAGGCTTTGGTCCAACAGTAGAGGCCAGGCCCAGTCCCCAACCTATCTGCTGGGGCTCGGTTCTACTGACAGACTCCCTTTAACTTGGAAACAATAATGAAGTCAAGACACTGCAGGTAAGTACCAGAAAGACAACACCACAATATATAGACTTACAGTCGGCGGGCTTAGGTAGGAGTCACATCGAGTCAAAAGTTCATACAGGGTCACCCCAAATGACCACACATCAGAGGCATAGAAGAACTTGCATTCCTTAAGACACTCTGTGGCGTACCTAAAAAGGGAAAACATTTTAAAGTCAGTTTTGCTGGAGTCTGTGTTAACATAATTTGCACCAAATTAATCAAATGTTGCACAATGGTTAATAAACTAAGCGCCTCTATAAGTCTGCAGTTTATTGATAAATCTGGAGTATAGAAAGCTATTTACAGCCACTTACCCGAAAAGTGGTGTGAGTGGTGCTTAACCACTTCCGGACCGCCCATAGACTATATACGTCTGGAAGGTGGTTGTCTATTTCTTCAAGGACGTACTGGCTGTAACTTCAGCCGGAACTCCCAGAGAGAAGGCAGGGAAGGTGTATTACCTCCCTTGCCTTCCTGATCGCTGTGTACACCGCTATGGGCGCCGCCAACTTGTGACTCACCTCTGACCCGGCGGTCACGTGATCCACCGGGATCAGTGTGTGTTATAGCGTGTGCTACAGGACCCAGATCAGCTCTATAGTAACGTGCAGGAGGCTGTATTCCTCCTGCAACTGGGGATAAATGTACCAGAAAAGAATAGAAAAGTAAAAAAAAAGAAAATAAATTAAAAGAAAAATAAATAAATATAATAATACGCCAATAACATGCCCTTATTAAAGGTTATAGCCCCATCCCCAACAACACCATACAAAATAAAAATTACTGTAACTGAGAATAAAAACTATTTTATAAAGTTTTTTTAGTAGCACTTTGTGTTATTAAATAAAAAAAAAAATGAAAAGTGAAAAACAGACATGTTTTCCCTCTTCTTTTGTTTATATTTTCCCGGAATTGAAAAACAATAAAAGACATGCAAAAATAAAAACATAAAAATAAAGCCCTATTTGTCACCAAAAAAAAAGACGCAGAAATTAGCTGAATAACGCAAATGATAAAAATGTTACAGCCCTCAAAACCACACATACAAAAAACCCGAAAATGTGTCTGGTCAGGGTGGTAAATCATCTGGTATACAAGTGGTTAAATCAAAAGGTGTTTTGTGCAAAATGGAGCTCAAAAAGTTGCAAATCTATTTTTTTTTTTTTTTTAAACATCAGAATTTGAAAGTTCAAGACTTGATAAACTTAATGATAGAGCTGGGCAATTATGACCTAAAATATTATTAATATTAAATCAGGCATTTTACTTCAATGGAGATTTAGGTCACGCCCTTTTACAGTAAGAGTATATGTTGGACGATCCTTGCGAGATTTGTTCTGACTGAATGCAGCCAAGCCGACACTGCTATTATCATCTGGGGTCGAATATAATTAGCAGAAGTCCGGAGAGGTGATAAAACAAAGTGTTACTCACCTCTCCTGGGATCCAGCACGACTCCCTGCTGTCTTCAGCGCTTCTGACTGATGTCAGGGATCACTGAGGCCTGTGATTGGGCCATGTGACCAGCTGAGGCCCAAATCACAGGCCTTAGCAATCCTTGACGTCAGTCACAAGCGCTGAAGACAGCAGGGAGTCGTGCTGGGGTCCAGGAGGTGCGAGTTAGGCCAATGGCAGACGATCGTGTGCTGCCGGCCGTGAATTAAAGACAAGGGCGGCGCACGGGTGTCCCCCATGTGCCGTCCATGCACGAGCCATACTTCCGCGGCCCCTTTCATTAAATGAATAGGAGTCACGGAAGCAAGGAACACAAAATAGGACAGGAATAGAACCTCAGAATAGGCCCTGTTCTATATTTCGCAGCCCGGACTGTCGGCCTGCACGTGCGACCGTCTAATTCACAGTCATGTGTACGGGTCAGTGTGCTATATTGTAATAACCGATGGCTTTGCTTATTTTTCGATTAATCACCCAGCCCTACTTAACTGCGGGGGTGGGGGGAGGAATTTAGCTATTAATGGGTTTCTGACTAGTTCCAGACTGTTAAAAGTTCCTGCATTCCTGGTCGTATCCATTGGCAAGACTAAAGATGGACACCATGGTTATGTTGAAAGGAAATTCCTATAACAAAGGTATGCAGTTTATAAGTGCAGTAATATCTAGCACGTGTTACTATACATGTCACCTTTATGTGGCCATTAAACTGAAAGCCACATGTATAGTAATGTACTATATAATATAGAAATGTACTACTCATAACTAGAATTAAAAACGACATGCAGTTCTTCAGTAAAGAGCATAATGTAAACACAGCCTTAGTAACTCTAGGTTCACACTAACGCTGGGCTCTCAGTTGTTTAGGTCTGTCGAGGAACCTGAATGACTGAGAACTACAACAGCGGTTACAGACAGAGACTGGTGGACCTATCGGACTATAATGGGGTCTATTGGGTGACCGCCATTTCAAAACTAAATGCAGCGAAGAAAAAACGTCCTTCGTGCAGGACTTTTTTTTTTTTGTCGGTCACCTGTTTTATAGTAGACATAATGAAAGTGGCCAGCAGGCGGCAGCAACCCTTCGCCACTCCAGTGGCCGTACAGTCATGGCCAAAAGTTTTGAGAATGATACAAATATTAATTTTTACAAAGTCTACTGCTTCAGTTTTTCTAATGGCAATTTGCATATACTCCAGAATGTTATAAAGAGTGATCAGCTTAACAGCAATTACTTGCAAAGTCAATATTTGCCTAGAAAATGAACTTTATCCCCCAAAACACATTTCAACATCATTGCAGCCCTGCCTTAAAAGGACCACCTAACATCGTTTCAGTGATTGCTCCATTAACACAGGTGTGGGTGTTGATGAGGACAGGGCTGGAGATCAATCTGTCATGATTAAGTAAGAATGACACCACTGGACACTTTAAAAGGAGGCTGGTGCTTGCCATCATTGTTTCTCTTCTGTTAACCATGGTTATCTCTAAAGAAACACGTGCAGTCATCATTGCACTGCACAAAAATGGCCTAACTGGGAAGAGTATTGCAGCTAGAAAGATTGCACCTCAGTCAACAATCTATCGCATCATCAAGAACTTCAAGGAGAGAGGTTCCATTGATGCCAAAAAGGCTCCATGGCGCCCAAGAAAGACCAGCAAGCGGCAGGACCGTCTCTTAAAAGTGTTTCAGCTGCGGGATCGGGCTACCAGCAGTGCAGAGCTTGCTGAGGAATGGCAGCAGGCAGGTGTGAGTGCATCTGCACGCACTGTGAGGCGGAGACTCTTGGAGCAAGGCCTGGTCTCAAGGAGGGCAGCAAAGAAGCCACTTCTCTCCAGAAAAAACATCAGGGACAGACTGATATTCTGCAAAAGGTACAGGGAGTGGACTGCTGAGGACTGGGGGAAAGTCATTTTCTCTGATGAATCCCCTTTTCGATTGTTTGGAACATCTGGAAAACAGCTTATTCGGAGAAGAAGAGGTGAGCGCTACCACCAGTCTTGTCTCATGCCAACTGTAAAGCATCCTGAAACCATTCATGTGTGGGGTTGCTTCTCAGCCAAGGGAATCGGCTCTCTCACAGTCTTGCCTAAAAACACAGCCATGAATAAAGAATGGTACCAGAATGTCCTCCAAGAGCAACTTCTCCCAACCGTCCAAGAGCAGTTTGGCGCTCAACAATGCCTTTTCCAGCATGATGGAGCACCTTGCCATAAAGCAAAGGTGATAACTAAATGGCTCAGGGAACAAAACATAGAGATTTTGGGTCCATGGCCTGGAAACTCCCCAGATCTTAATCCCATTGAGAACATGTGGTCAATCATCAAGAGACGGGTGGACAAACAAAAACCAACAAATTCAGACAAAATTAAAGCATTGATTCTGCAAGAATGGACTGCTATCAGTCAGGATTTGGTCCAGAAGTTGATTGAGAGCGTGCCAGGGAGAATTGCAGAGGTCCTGAAGAAGAAGGGTCAACACTGCAAATATTGACTTGCTGCATTAACTCATTCTAACTGTCAATATAAGCTTCTGTTACTCATAATATGAATGCAATTATATTTCTGTATGTGATAAAAACATCTGACAAACACACATAAAAACCAGAGGGCAGCAGATCATGTGAAAATATAATATTTGTGTCATTCTCAAAACTTTTGGCCATGACTGTACATGTGCAAGTGACCGCTGCAGCCCATCATTAGCCACAGGGATCACATGCCGCACATACTAGCATCCCCACCACTGAGGCCAGTGAGGTCATGTGGATGTACGACACCTTATTGCAAAATAACCTGGCAGGATCAGTGACCCAATGATGTGGCGGGGGATTTAAAAGAAGCATGTAATGAAGATTTTATATATTATATGTTTTAGCATTTTCTCTGCTCTTTGGCAATATATTTGTAAATCCTAGACAACCCGTTTAAGGGCTGGCCCCACTATACGCAGATTCTATACAATGATGACATTGATTCATCTACTGCTCCTCCAGTTATCACATCCAGACCTATATGTTTATGTTCATACATGTTTCCAGGCTCTTACCAGAACACAGGGCTGTCACCGTCCTCCCTTACTCGGTAATACTCATGTCCTTCTGGCACAGCTTTAGCGAGTCCAAAATCACCAATCTTCACCACGTTCTCATTCTCCACCAGGACGTTGCGGGCAGCGAGGTCCCGGTGAATGTAATGCTGAGAATGGAGGTATGCCATGCCCTGTGTGTACAGAGTCAGATCAGTATAAGCCTGCCACCCTACCATCAGCAGAGCAGGCAGCACATGGCAGGGAGCTCACCTCACAGATCTGCTGTGCAAATAGTAATATCCGCGCCAGCGGCACATTGTGTTTGGGTAGATAATCCCGCAGACTCCCCAGAGGAACATACTCCATGATGAGCTGGACGATTTTATCTCCTGTGCACACAGACAACAATAGGGGATGAGTACGGGAGACGCAGCAAGTGAGGAAGACTCAAGGGAACTGGAGCCCACCTTGCTCGCTGCAGCAGCCTTTATATTTCACAATATTCTCGTGATAAAGGGTCTTCAGTATTCGGATTTCGCCTTTCCAGCTCGTCTCTAGCTGCTGACTACAACCAGACTTCAGAGACTTGACTGCCACCATCTCTCCTGTACCATCATTATTTGGGTCGTAACAATACAGGCTCACCTTCCCAAAGTGTCCCTGAGGAGAGGAGGCGAGAAGGTCAGAGACTCCAAGGGACCCAGTTACTGCCCACACAATGCAGGCAGACTTTAGAGCTAAACATAGTTAAGTCAATGAAAGCAGAGCTGCAGTAATGGCTCCCGGCCACTATACAGGGCACGGAGCCATCTGCTTCTGGCTCTGGGCACTGTATAGCACAGTGACCAGACGTACCCCTTGAATAGTTGATACGTGCAGGGGCTGGCTATCAGCCCCCCACCAATGAGGTAACAATTTCTAGACAAACCCTTTAAAGGGGTATTCTAGTAACTTTGGGTTATCCCATATCTACAGAATAGGGGATAACATGCTGACACCTACCGATCCCAAGAACAAGAGTACTGTTTGCCCTGTATAAATGGTCACGCATGCATGCTACCACTCTATGGGACTCCTGAAAAGCAAAGCACCATCTCTGGTAGTCCCATAGAAGTGAATGGAGTGACAATGCATAAATGTAATCTCGCCGATCTATTCATATGGGGCAAACAGGACTCCATTCTCTTGATCCTGTGGCTAGGGGACAAATCGACAATACTGGAATAGCCCTTTTATTTGGATGAATACAGAGTTTGTGCTCAACAAGACTGAAGCCGCTACATATGGGGTAACATTGGAATACGAAATACCTCTCCCAGCTCCCGGATCTTCTTCAAGTATCTCTTCTGGAATACTGTGGGGTCTGTGATGGAGAAATCGGGACTGATGGAGCCAATGTCAGACAGATCTATGGTTGAAAAGAACACAAGAGGTAACAGAAGGCGAAAGAAAATGGTGATACTTCTTGGTATGATCACTAATACAATGTAATGCTGTATTATATTTGGCGGCCATGGCGCTCAGCTCCTGAGTGGCCGCCATATTTAAATACCTGACACCCACCGTAATAGTACGGCAGGAAGGGGTTACGGGGTCATTATACAATAAGCATCCTTATCATCATGAAGAAAAGAAGATACCACACAAGGTCCTGATCACTGCTCACCATGAGGCTGGAGTTGGGTCAGGTCCCGGAGGATAGTCCGAAAGGAGGGTCTCCCTGACGGGTTGTAATTGTGGCAGAGACCAATGAGGTCTGCAAGCTCCTTGCAGGACGGCTCAGGGAGGCCCAGCTCCTTTTCATAAAATCTTTCTTTCTGCAAAGGAAGAGAAAAGATGGAAATTAAATCAATGTATTTTTTTATTGTAACCTAAAAAAATAAAAAATAAATCTGCATTGATTGATTTCATTATACTGTATTAAAGTGATTCATTCTGTCTGCAGCCACCACTAGGGGGAGCCTTTTATAATACAATAGTGCTAGATGCAAATCTACTCTAGTCCCGTTCCCTTACCTCAGACGCTGTTCTCTCCTTTAAGGGAACTTCCCCATTAAAACATATTTCCAACAGGGTTGTCCCAAAGCTCCACTTGTCAGCTGCTGTGCTTAGAGAGGTGATGTTGCGGACACATTCGGGTGCGATCCAGGGGATCCTGTCCACCCGTTCTGCAGGAAGAACATGGCATTCATGTATAGGACTTATATAGCAGGGGCATACCAGCCACAGGATAGCGGGCAACTTGCTGATCAGTGGGGATCCAACTGCTGAGACCCCCACTCATCATGAGAACTTGATTGTTTCTGCATCCCCAGTCTGAATGTAAAAGTGCACCCCCAGCTCTATTCACATCAATGGGACCGCAGGAGTCCGGCTATTTCAGGCAGTCTACATGGGGGCGCACATTTCTGGCAGTCACCTCATTTCAAACTGAGGTACAAAAACAGCTCTCTTGACCAGTGGGGGTCCCAACCATTACTGCCCCCAATGATCAGCAAGTTACCCCCTAGCCTGTGGCCAGAACACCCCTTTAATCCATCCTTGAGGTCACTATATAATCTAGTAAGTACCTTCTCGAGACAGCACTGTGAAGGTCACTCCTGGGTCGCTCAGCTTGATGAAAGGAGAAGATCCTTCCTCCAGACCTTTCCGGGCCAAAAGAATATTCTTTGCACAGACATTTCCATGGACCAGACGTTTATCTTCCTGCAGATACACAATGAACCCATTTATATACAGATTTACAGTAGATATTTGGACTGATCCATCAGGAGACTGCATTGTTTGCATGTCCCCAATAAAATCTTACAAGCAACAGGGCTCAAGCTTTCAATGGCCCGTACAGCATAGACAATGTACACAGTGCCATACCCAGCAGTCTACTAGCTTACTGGTTCCAAGGGTAAGAAAAATACATGAAAATATTAGATAATTGTATATATTATAGTGGTGGTCTCTGCAGAAAGACAGACAGACAATCTATACCCTGCTGGAGCTACGTACGCCAATGCAGTATTTTCACCCCCTAAAAATTGTGGCCTAATTTGGCCTTTTTTTTTTGTATTTTCCATTCCTGTGTTTAAGAGCCATCACTTTTACATTTTTCTATTGACATGGCTGTATGAGGGCTTGTTTTTTGCTGGACAGATTGCATTTAGCCACCATTTTGAGGTAGATCGAGTTGGGCAGAGTTATGAATACTAGCATTATTAACGCCAGTCTTCATAACCATTGATCTGGCGAAGAGTGCGCCTCATATGATGAGACACAGGCCTCCCCATAAAGGAGGCGCACCCTTTGCCGTGCTGTGCACCTGGAGGGAATCGTACGCCGCTTCGTAGCTGGTGTACATTTCTCCATGTCATTATGCCAATGGCCCTGCCCTCTGCATGCACTCGCCACACCCCCTTTTCAGAAAAGTGGCGAGGGCCACTCAGAACTGAAAAAGTGTCGCAATTTCTGAAAAAAATCCAGAAAATCAGCAAAGTGGCATACAAGTCTTTATAAATCTGGGCCAAAAAAAAAAAATGTGTAATTTGTGTTTCGTTTTTATGGTGTTTACTGTGCTGTATGAACGACAGGATAACTTTATTCTGCAGGTCTGTACAATGACCAGCATACCCAATTTATATAGGGTTTTTTTAAATATGTAATTTACTACTTTTGCGCAGTAAAAATGCTTGAAAAACCATTTCTGTGACCGGTCTATGACTTTATGATTATGATTTGATATTTTGTAGTCTGTTACTGTAGGAGCAGCTGGTCAGCCTGATGGTAGGATGTGGAATCTACTATTGTCTATTAGATATTTTTTCCTTTTAGTCGTCCCTGAAGAACCCGGAATACCAGCAGGAGAAATGCGTGGGATGGAGAATTACATTTTTCTGTTTTAACTGCATTGGTGTTATTTAAAATATTGCTCACGTAGTCACTGGGGAAGTTGTGTAACATCTGTGGATATTTTGAGGGTTTTAGATTTTTTTAATAAAAGTTAAAGGGGTTGTCCAGGAAACACAGAACTGGGGCAGGAGGCTAGGGAAAGTAAAACAAAACATAAAATATACTCCCCTGTCTCCAGC